>OV815278.1:33318512-35718512 GCA_929108145.2 Limnephilus rhombicus
CCGTGGTCGAGGAAAAAGACTCTCGACTCGCAACCGAAGGTCGCGGGATCGAACCCCGGCGTGCCCAAATAAAATAAAAATGGATAAATTTGTGATTTTTCACAATTCATTAATTAAAATAATATATGGTATATTTGCGGCACGTTCCAGAGTGGAAGATACTCTCAGTATCGCCCTGTTGTATGATCACCATTCAGAATTGAAACGTTGGTTGAAATGGCTTTAGCCATGTTTGGTGACCAGATCTGAATACCCAGCCTTTTTCTTCAACATCTCCTTCCCCTCCCCACTACCTTTAGCCTCACAAAATTTCTCAATTGGTGATGCCATAGTCCCACTGGCTTCAGACGGGAGCGGTTGGGACTCTTGGGCGGTATACACATAAAAAAAAATATTTTATCTAGTATGTTTAGTTTGCGGAGGTACCATAAAAAAACATCAAATTTATAGCGGCAGGGCACTCAAATCTTGAATTAAAAATTTTATTCAATAATAAAAGGTGATGAAACATTTTTCGCCTTTCAGATAATTTAGATAAATTGAGTTTACTTCATAAATTAACATAATTGATTTCATGTACCTACTGGAATATCAATTTTGATATTAATACAGCGTTCAAAGAAGGAGACGAAGTGAATTACATTCTACCAGAGATGTGTATAATAATTTAATTATTTTTTTTTGGTTAGGTTAGGTAATGCGTTTTGCATTAATATTCATGAAAAACAATGTTTGTCAAAATGACGTGCTTTAAATGTTGAAAAACAAAAAATGGCAAAATGACTGTTAGTATTTTATTAAAGATCACAAAAATGTGAAATACGGACCATGGGGATTTTTAACACCCCTCTTCGGGGTGGCTGGGTTAAAGACTTTATAACAAAGGAGATTAATTATTAATAATATATTTTTATTTAGCCCTGAGGAAGGTTCAGGATGAACCGAAACCGGTTGGATTAAGAAATAATAAAGTGGAATCGAAACAAAGTTATTTTATTGTGTTTATTATAATTATGTATTCCCACAAAGTGTTTGCTACATGTGAAGATTTATTAATATGGATTTATTCTCTGTAATACACCTACAGTAAAAAATTGGAACATCATGCAATGCAATTAACAAAATAATCAGTGTATGTTCGGTATGACCGGTCAGTGGTTGAGTGGGCATAGCGCTTGGGTCTCACCCGAGCATCGCGTGTTCGATTCCTCGGCTGGCTAAGTCCTCCATCACAACACAAGAAACATTTTCGGCTTTCTGTGGTGGTAGTAGGAGATTTTCAACATTGTTGGGTTATTCTTAACCCTGGAATGTTTGTCTTTCTTAAAAAAAAAAACACTTAGTTAAAAAAAAAAAAAATGTAAAAATTACTCTGAAAAACTGAAAATACAAAGATTTCTAAAATAAATCAAAATTAAGCCGTAAAATTTTATAACAAAAAATATATAAATAAAAAGCGTTTTATACTCACCAAAAATTATACATGTATGCATACATATATGTACCCGTCTCAGAACAGACATCGTCTAGTGAGGCGGTTTACTTACTTCTTTGTATATTATGATAAAATAACGTTAATAAACGCCCGGGTTGCCGGTAATAAAAATATTTTATTTTAAAATATAATAAAGCTGATGTGTTTTAAAATATTCCAGAGGTCGCATTGCGGCTAAGTAAATATGAATGCAATTGGGGAATTTTTCATAAAATTTAGTTTTTCATATTACGTTGAAGAATTTTCTGAAAACATCTCTAAATCCACAGCTTATTCTTCCAGGCATCAGCTGTTCAGCCAGCGGGTGGCATTTTGAATTGTTTGCGATTTAACTAAGGTTGTTTCAGGACGTAAAAGCAGCGCGCCGTGTGATTTGGATTACCGCGTATTTAAAGTCGAGGTTGTTAAACTCAACCGAAGAGGGTTGACATCAAACATGTTCTCTTTTTAATATTAAATCTTTAACAACATGCGCTTTATTTAAGCACCAGCCTGCTCGGATGGCTACCAAACTACCTAACCGCAGTGGAAAACTCTTAGGTTATAGGTGTACAAAAACAAGAGATATGATTTTTAGACAGAACAGTTAAAATTTTGTTCTTTACATTACAAATTTCCGTGATGGATATTATTATATTATTAGCGAGTTCCCGGCATGAGTTGATATGCCACTTAATAAAGACATTGTTTCTCTCTGCGTGTCCTTTCCCATTCACCCCGTTCCCCTTCCACTCCCCTTCCTCTCCCGCGTCCCTTTCCCCTCACTCGTTCCCACTCCGCCTTCTCCGCCTTCCCTCTCCCCACTCCCCTCTCCCGCTTTCCCCGTCCCGCGAACCCCAATCCCGAGTTCCCTTCCACCCCTCCCGCATTTCATACATTCAGTTCTGGTACAATCCAGCTTTTGCGTGCTACTTTTAGCAATTTTTTTATACAAATTTTATTGAAACCTTCGCGGGCGTGCTCACTCGCCAAAGTTTTATTACAATCGGATGAACGGTTTAGCAACGCCAGAGCTCACTATTATACAGGGTGTTAAGGTACGTACTTGACTTACTTTAACCAGTGATTCCTGACATTATTTGGAGTAAAAAATGGAAATGAAATTTTGGTCTCCGGTGACTTTTTTTGTTTTTTCAAAAACTTTTTCACCAAATTCAAACAATTTTTTTTTTCTTCCACATGTCATCACTGGTTACCCAGCCGAGTAACCAACCAACACCTCACCCCGCCTCCAACTGTAAACACCTATATTTTTTTAATGTTTTTGTAGAAAAAAAGTTGAAGTTTTTGTGACCGACCATCGACTGACTTGGCAGTTGAATTCGCGGTAAATTGTGACATTCGTATTCCACAGATAACTCATTTTAAAATATTCTGGTGTTGCCAGGTGAATGAAACTTTTGGCGGTATCGGGAGTACTGTTGGCACAAGCGATTCTGACCTTGTTCTTGATACAGTTTTTGTATACATAAAGGTCAAAATTGCATATAATTTTTTTTGCCGATCTCACCCGTGAACGAGCGGCCTAGAACCGGAACCAATTTAGTGTAAAAAATGAAGTTGTAATTTTGCACGCGGATGATATTTTTAAACAAAAATACATTCTTAAATCTTACAAAGGTAGGTAGGTAGGGAGGCTTAATGCGTTTAATCCAAATCTCCTAGCCAGTGGTGATGTTTGAAAGGAATACTTAATTAATTTAAAAAATCCAATTACGTGCAAAATAACATCTACAGTTTTATTCCGATGAGTTTTAAAGCGTGTTAAAGTTTTTCGGGTATTTCTAATAACATTCTTTATTTTAAGTAGGCACTTTAATATTAATCGCAATCGGATGAACCGTTTAGCAATGCATAATTTCATGATGCCAGAACTCACTATTGTATATAAAAACCATCGCGGGCATGTGCACATCAAATACCCAAAGATTCATCACAATCGGATGAACGGTTAGCAATGCATAATTTCATGATGCCAGAACTCACTATTGTATATAAAAACAATCGCGGGCAACCACACCTCAAATCCCCAAAGTTTCATCGAAATCGGATGAATGGTTTAGCAACGCATTGTCACGATAATAATTATTACTTCATAATAATTATTAGCCTGACTTAGTAAACCTTCACCTGGCCGCTTACTTTAATTGTTGAATCGCCGTATTTTGGATTTTTTTCGATTGGCAACATTATTGTTAAACTTCCGGCGGTATTTTTTTGGATTCGCACCGTACAGGAAGCCGGTGCAAATTCGACTAGTCACTCAAGTGATAGTTCTGGATTTAAAAATGGGATAATCCCTTTGTTACAAATTGTTTGTTTAAAACGGTTTTAATCGCGATGCACATCGATGCACTTTTTGCGAACGCTCCTTTCTGATGTGATCGGAACGCTGTTTTCTAATGTGTTTGGTCGCCGCCATTGTGACCGATATTTGTCCGCGGCATAACGATGTTGTAAATTACCTATATAATCGCGACGGCATATTGAAGAGCGTCGCGAGGGAGAGTTCTTATGACCTGGTACGGTCACTGCTGCTCATATTTGTGACGGATGGTTACTTGGCGTTCATTTCCTGATGAGGCGTGCTGACGGAAATCGTGGTTATCCGAGGGGCTCAACCAGAGCACTGGTGCTGATCTTGACCCTACTCCCTGGCGGGGAGTCCTCAAACTCTGGCCTTCCTGGGGAGTCTTTCCTGGTTCCCATCCTGGAGATTGCGTGAGATTATGGCCCGCGGTTCATCAACGCGCTATCTTCAAGTAAATTAAGAGTTCGCGCCATTGTAGAAGTATTTAGATAAAGATCCATGGTCCGCAGGTATGACATTTCTTTCTGCTTAATTATGTTCCTGTTAAATTGTCAGAATCTGTTATGTTTTTGGGGATGTGATACCCGGCCCCTCAAAAGGGCAACATTGTTATGTTCTTTATAAAAATATACTGGGATTTGGTTGTTTTGGAAATGAACTCTTTTATTGCTTAAACCAATGAAACCTCACAAGTTGGAACCTGTATTCGTTTATTCCCACAATCCTGAAGAGAATCTCTCACTCTACCATTAAATAGAATAATCAGAAGGTCCATACTGATGATTACTGTTACAGTGACGCCCAACGTCTTGGATAAATTCCCGGGTGCACGTAATAAATACAGTTTCTTTTTTGTGTGTTTACATTGGTTTTATTTTTACATGTCAATATGTATGTTGCAATTAGCGCTCAACCGTTTTAGGAAATTATATATCTATTCAATTAATAATTTCTCAGGTGCTCCTAGGAAATGCAGTTTTTTTCTGGTATTTTTACTTGATTTTTTGTGTAAAATATCAATATTACCGAGATGTGACGTATTTCTCAAATAATATTTGTGAATTTGACTAATTTCCGGTTGCAGCCATTATTGACGGCCAAATTAATTATGTTTGACTTCGGCAGTGTACAAATTTCTACCATTTCCAGTTCGATTAAATCTGTTATTTGGTAGCCATGTTCGTCATACCCTTTCTTTGACTTCGGCGGTAGTTATAAATTATTCGTCCATATGAATGTTTTTGGTGTTTACAAAAACATATTGCGTTGTCTATTATGTTATTCCGGTAGACAAGTAAATTTTGATTCCAAATAAAAGAGTTTTTGTAAATGTCAATCTGACATTTCATAGATTTGAAGTGTTTGTTTACAATCTCAACATGATAGCATTTGTTTTGACTCAAGTAGTACTTACGGGCTGTTAAATGTCAAATGTTTTTGTTTGTTATCAACTAAGGATCCGTTCAGATATATTTATCAAGTAAATGCTAATTGAAGCAAATAGAATACTTTAGTAAGTTCGTACCTTGCGTACAGTTAACCGTAATTCCCATTGCAGTCTGTATTAAATTATTGCTTTAATAATCTTTTAGTTGCAACAAACAACCGCGCTGGGAGTTATTATTATTCCGACTTATTGTCAAAATATAAATCTATTCGGCAGTATACAGGGACGTGGGTCCGATTATTATTATTGGAAACCTGTTTCTTATTTGTTTTTTAAATTATTTAAAGGACTTGGAAAAAACTTTAACTTCCCGTCATTGTTTTTTTGTTCTTTTGTATGACGTTTAGATACTATAGATCACAATACAGTTGGTTTGTTTACGTATTGCAATTCAGTCATTGTCTTCGGCAAGCAACTTAAAATTTAATTAGTTTGAAACTAAATAATTTAATTAAACTACAAAACTGTACTTGTTTTCAATACATTACAGGTTGTCCGGTACTTCGTATTATAAAATATATGTATATATTTTTTTTTAAAAATAATTTCGATTATTTTTCAAATAATTATTTTTGGAAAATTTCATTACAGGGTATCCGGTAATTGAAATAGTAATATTAATTTACTTTAAATTAATATATTTTCTTTATTAATTTTTTTTGATTTTTTTTTCCTTTTTTAAAAAAATACAAGATGGCGATTCCTAACATTAATGGATCAACTAAAGATGAGTTGACATTACTTTTGGAAAACGTACATATCGTCCCGGAGTCAACTGTAGCCGCTATGAGAGAACAAGCGAGAGAGTATAATAAAAAATTTAGAGAATGTCCTGACCCGACAGCTGAATCTGAAGTTGAGGGTACAAACAAATCTACTACAAATACGATGAATATTGTGAATAATTATTATTCCAATGTTAGCCAAAGCCCTTCCATTCATAATTGGGGGGTTTAATTTAATGGGTCCTCGGATATTAAAGATTTTTTACTTCGTGTTGAAGAATTAACGAGAAGCCGTCATATAGAGTTTCCTGCGGTCGTTACGTCTTTTCCTGACCTTTTAGAGGGAAGGGCTCTATCGTGGTTTCGTACTATTTATAAAGAATCGTTAACGTGGCCGGAATTAAAGAATTTACTTTTGACGCGTTTCGACAAAAATATCAGTCAAACAGAGGCTCTCAAAGCCCTTCTCATGATGAAGCAGAGGTACAATCAGAGCATTGTAGATTACGTTGAGGACGTACAATTAGCCAACATGAAACTCAACGTACCTCTTCCGGATGAGCAGATAGTAGATTTGGTGTGTAATAGCTTACTTCCTAAGTATGCTATTGTAATAGCTTATTTTGACGACAAGAACATAGAATCTTTAATTAAAGTTTGTAAACGTTTTGAAAGAAATTTACCTTTGTCGGACTCATCGGATACCAAGGAGGTTTATTTGAAAAAAATGCCTACCTTTAAAACTTCTCAACCAGCCACGTCTTCTTCAAAACATTGTTCTACTTCTTCTTCATCTGCTTCTTCTACACAATCAACAACTTTTAATAAAAGTAAACTTCGGTGCACATTTTGCAATATGCAGGGGCACATTAAGCCTTATTGTAGGAAGTGGAAGTCGGAATCTAACCGGGATTCTGACAAACGTCAAACTGGCACCACTCGTCCAAATTCAAAAAACTAGAGTGTGGTCCTCTGCATTCTGCATGCAAGGATGTCGGGAGACCGCTCTCAGTTTCTGGCCCGGGTAACCACTTCATTAGGCGTGACTTGGACGCAAGCGTGCCGGTGACTGGTTCCGGACAAGATGTTAGACCTCATGCTAATATTCAAATTAAAAATTTAGTTTTTTCGGGTCTTTTGGACAGTGGAGCCTCTGTCAGTTGTTTTGGGGGCTAACTCTTCAATTTTTTTATTAGTTTAGGATTTAAGTTAGAAAGATTAGACTCCTACGTTACCACCGCGGATGGCAAACGTCAGGGTGTTATAGGTACTATGCAAATACTTGTTTCATATAATAATATTAAGAAGTGTATTAAGTTTTTCATAATTCCATCTCTTTCTCCTGTCATTGTTTTAGGTGTTGACTTTTGGAAGCAATTCGACGTAGCTCCTCAATTGTTTCCAAAAGTAAACGATAATCATGTTTCTGAAAATATTGTGGGTGAGATTTGTAAAATCACGTCAGCTTCCCTACTGTCTCCCCAAGATAATCGTAAATTAAACATTGTTATAGAGAAATTTAAATCTATTTCGTTCGAAAAATGTGGTCTGGGTCGCACGCACCTAGTACAGCACAAAATTAATACAACGGGGGAGCCTATTAAGCAGCGTTATTATCCTTTGTCAAAAACTCGTCAGGATCAATTAGAAGCGCAACTTAAAGAAATGTTAGACTTAGGTGTAGTCCGCCGCTCTCGTTCGGCTTGGTCAAACCCAGTTTTGACAGTACCAAAGAAGGACGGTTCTCCCAGGTTTTGCTTGGACTCGAGGAAGCCCAACAGTGTCACCAGGACAGATTCCTACCCTTTGCCTTATATTTCACGTATATTAGATAATCTACGGGGTGCACGATTCATATCCTCTATAGACCTCTCGAAATCTTTTTGGCAAATTCCTTTACACAAAGACTCTTGCGCTAAAACGGCTTTCGTTGTACCAGGGCGTGGCCTTTATGAGTTTGTTAGGATGCCATTTGGATAGAAGAACGCTCCGAGTGAATTACAGCGTCTTGCAGATGTTCTTTTTGGCCCCGAATTTAACGAAAACGTTTTTTGTTACTTGGACGACCTGATTATAATATCGGAGGATTTTGAGTCACACTTAGAATTATTGACTAAGGTCTTTAATCGATTAAAAGAGGCCGGTCTGACAGTTAATCTTAAAAAATGTGAGTTTTGCAAAGACGAACTAAAGTATCTTGGTTAAATAGTTGATGCAAAGGGTCTCCGCACGGATCCGGTAAAACTAGAATCAATTCGAACCTATCCTACTCCTATAAATTCTAAACAATTGAAAGCTTTTATTGGTCTTTGTGGGTATTATAGACGGTTCATTAAAATTTTTTCAACTATAGCGGCACCTCTGACAAAACTAACTGGGTCACGGAATGGCGTGAGCAACTTTACCTGGTCTCCGGAGGCGGAAGACTCCTTTAAAAAATTAAAAAAGCCCTAACTTCGGCTCCAGTAATTAACTGTCCTGATTTTACGTTACCATTTACTATCCACTGTGACGCAAGTAACGTTGGGATTGGAGGGGTTTTGACACAAAATTTCGATGGAGAGGAACACCCTGTTTCATATTTTTCTAGGTGTCTAATTAAACACGAGCGTAACTATGGCGTAACGGAGCGCGAACTCCTTGCGGTTTTAGATTCGGTCAATCACTTCAGGCCCTACATAGAAGGAGTTCACTTCACAGTGATAACAGACCATTCCAGCCTACAATGGCTAGTATCGTTATCGAATCCCTCAGGTAGACTTGCACGTTGGTCCACCCGTCTCTCCCAATATTCGTTTGATGTAGTTCACAGAAAAGGTAAGTTAAATACTGTACCTGATGCCCTTTCGCGTAAAAACGATTTAGCTGTTTCCGCCCTGGATACTGTTCCCCCTAGCTCTGATGTGTGGTACAATAAATTATTTTCAGATTGTAAAACCAATCCTCAGCGTTTTAATAATTTTCTTATTAAAGATAACTATTTATTACGTCATTCTAAGTCTCGTTTCGCTCTGCAGGAGGGTACAGCTTGGAAGTTGGTTGTTCCTTTTGAGGATCGGAACGCTATCTTGTCTAAGGAACACGAGTCAAATGTTTCTTGTCATCCAGGAGTTTTTAGAACATACAAAAAAATTCAACTCCATTATTTTTGGCCTGGTATGTATAGCGATGTAAAGAAATTTGTTAGTAAATGTAAGACGTGCAAAGCACATAAAGTAAATACATCGGCGCCGGCTGGAATTTCTACGAATCCAAAATTAGTCAACAGACCGATGCAAATGTTGTCTATTGACCTTGTAGGACCTCTTCCACGCAGTTACGCTGGATTTATGTACATTCTATCGGTTGTTGACGTTTTTTCCAAATATACTTGGATTTTTCCCCTTAGAAATGCAACCACTAAAAGCATCGTTAAAAACGTTGAACAATTTATTTTTCTTGTACACGGCGTTCCACTAACCTTTGTGTGTGACAATGGTAAACAATTTGTTTCTAAAGAATTCAAACAATTGTTAGTTAATTATAATGTTCCTATGCCTTATTACAACGCTTATTACACCCCGCAAAATAATGTCGTTGAACGTTATAACCAAACTATTGGAACTGCGTTGTCTATTTTGACCGAATCTGACCAACGTAATTGGTCTAGATTTCTGCCACAGATTTAATCAGCTCTAAATAATACGGTTAATTTTGCTACAGGTTTCACGCCTTTCTTCCTTATGCATGGAAGAGAACAAATCATTGACGGTAAATTTCACAACATTAATGTTTCTTCTGGTGTCGCGGACTCTACCTTAGAGAAATCTAGAGGCGAATTTGCTAAGAAATTGGAAGAATTAGCTTTTATTTACGATCAAGTTTCGAATGCGCTGTTGCAAGCTTTTAAAAAGAACGCTCATCACTATAACTTGCGCCGTAAGTCGGTGATATATGAAGTTGGTGATGTCGTCTGGAGGAAAAATTTCGCCCAATCTAGTGGTCCAGATTATTTTTCTCATAAACTAGCGCCTAGATTTGTTCGCAATATCATTATAGGTAAAATCTCAGATTTATTTTTCCCTTGCATATCCTTGGCGGATATGCAAGGGAAAGTTGTGGGAAATTTTCATATCAAGGATATTGTTCGCTTGGACTAATTGATATTATATTTTTTTTTATTTTTTTATTTTTTTTTATAACAGGAAACCAATGTGGTGGTGTGCAGGATTACCGACCCTTCACGTCATTTCATTTGTTTCTTTGTGTGATTATTCTGCTCACATGTCTTGAAGTTTGGTACCTTTGAGGCATGTGCTCAGAGTGAGCACTACGTTCTAGTTTTTTGACGATAAATACATTATTTACCCTCGTTTAGCTGGAATCTGATCTTCTGATCAGTGGCGCCCAAAATTTTATGTTTAATTTGTATTTTGTCTATTGACCTTAACTTTTAGAATTTTTTTTTTTTAATTAGCTACATTTCTTTTAAAATTAAGAGAGTATTCTATACTGCAGACTTTCGTCTTTGTCTTTACAACTACAATTTATATTATAACACACGATTCGTCACATCTCGCTAATATTATGTTTATTATTATTATCTGCCTTAGAGTTAAGTCAGTGTACTTCCTCAAGTTCTTTGGAATTGTATTATTTATGTTTTTGTTTAGAGGCTTCCAGGCTCCCTTTGCTTTTCCAAGAAATTTGAGGAAAGCCATTCTTAAATTTCGTTAATGGGAAAATCTGAGCAACTTTCCAATACACGAAGTTTGTTATTATTATTATTGGTGTTTGTATTGGTATTTCTTAGATTTAAGTTCTAGTCTTAAAAAATAAATAAATTAATTAAGGTTATTTTTATGCATAAATTTAGAAGAAAGTAATGCTTCGGCATACTTCTTATTAAGAATTTTCAAAATGGAAATTTGAACTCTACCCCATCATGGGAGAGCTTATTATATGTAAACATTTTAGTTTTAAGTATATTCCTTGGAATTGTGACTTACTGCTAATACCAGTGTTTTACTTTGCAAGTGTATTCCTAGGGTCAATCAAATGATTTTGATTGTACTCATCCTTAATAGTGTGGTCTATCTTTAAGATAAGATCGATCACCAAAAAACATAAGTATTGCTTGTTTATTTACAACAATATTTCCCCGAGCAGTGTAAATTGTAAATATTTTTTTATTATTCTTTTTGCATTGGTTCAAGTTTACTTTTGTTGGTTCACTATGTTATAGCTAGGTATTTTGATAATTTTGTAATTCCTAAGCTTTAAGCCTAACATTCTAGACTCTGTTTTGCTTTTCTTTGTGTTCCTAACGATAACCTTTATCACCACCTTTGTAGACAGGTTTGTTTTCTATTTTTGAATATCCTGATCTAATTTTTTTTGGAAAATAGGTTTTTTGTATATGTAAACCCTACTTTAACCACTTTGATAGATAGGTTTTTTCTTTCGTAATTGTAAATCCTAATCTGAAAAATAACTTTGATAGATAGGTAATTGATGTGCAATCCCTATTCTAACCACTTAAACTTCTAGTAGACAGTTTTTATAACTCGTTCTAACTAAGTCAATAATACATAGGTATTATATATATTTTTCGATGCGACCTGTTGGACCTAGGTAGATAGAATAGTTACCTTTTCGCTATTAATAAATAGCCTAAATTCAGTGAAGTGAGGGATGGTTGACCACCCTTGAAGTGAAGCCTAATAATGGCAAAGTGTCCTACTAAAGGAGAAGTGATGCCTTAAGCATAACAATTTTTTTTTCCCTTTAATTTTCTCCTTTTCTTATGTTGTTCATCTTGTTAAGATGACCCGAGAATGGAAGGTTTTGAGCGACAGCTAATTTCATCAACACCTAGTATCATCAATGCTGAGGGTGCTTGTGGACCGCCTATTCTCGTACCATTTTATTGTTGTTATTGTTTTCTAATTTATCTAGATTTAATTGACTTAGTTTTAAGATTGTGTCTTTAGTTACTAAGTATTAATTTTAATTGTTTTTAAGTACCTGTTGGACCTACCTTTAGTTAGTTTCTTCGGTTTTGCGGGCGTAGTTTTCATGTTTGTGGGCAAACATTTTCGCGGGAAGGGGGGAATTGTCACGATAATAATTATTACTTCATAACAATTATTAGCCTGACTTAGTAAACCTTCACCTGGCCGCTTATTTTAATTGTTGAATCGCCGTATTTTGGAGTTTTTTCGATTGGCAACATTATTGTTAAACTTCCGGCGGTACCTTTTTGGATTCGCACCGTACAGGAAGCCGGTGCAAATTCGACTAGTCACTTAAGTGATAGTTCTGGATTTAAAAATGGGATAATCCCTTTGTTACAAATTGTTTGTTTAAAACGATTTTAATCGCGATGCACATCGATGCACTTTTTGCGAACGCTCCTTTCTGATGTGATCGGAACGCTGTTTTCTAATGTGTTTGGTCGCCGCCATTGTGACCGATATTTGTCCACGGCATAACGATGTTGTAAATTACCTATATAATCGCGACCGGCATATTGAAGAGCGTCCCGAGGGAGAGTTCTTATGACCTGGTACGGTCACTGCTGCTCATATTTGTGACGGATGGTTACTTGGCGTTCATTTCCTGATGAGGCGTGCTGACGGAAATCGTGGTTATCCGAGGGGCTCAACCAGAGCACTGGTGCTGATCTTGACCCTACTCCCTGGCGGGGAGTCCTCAAACTCTGGCCTTCCTGGGGAGTCTTTCCTGGTTCCCATCCTGGAGATTGCGTGAGATTATGGCCCGCGGTTCATCAACGCGCTATCTTCAAGTAAATTAAGAGTTCGCGCCATTGTAGAAGTATTTAGATAAAGATCCATGGTCCGCAGGTACGACATTTCTTTCTGCTTAATTATGTTCCTGTTAAATTGTCAGAATCTGTTATGTTTTTGGGGATGTGATACCCGGCCCCTCAAAAGGGCAACATTGTTATGTTCTTTATAAAAATATACTGGGATTTGGTTGTTTTGGAAATGAACTCTTTTATTGCTTAAACCAATGAAACCTCACAAGTTGGAACCTGTATTCGTTTATTCCCACAATCCTGAAGAGAATCTCTCACTCTACCATTAAATAGAATAATCAGAAGGTCCATACTGATGATTACTGTTACAGCATAGCGGACATACCCATGTATAAAACAAACCCAGAAACAAACATATTTTGATTTTTATATATATACTTAGATATCAAACCATTATTTTTAGGTCGTTTATTTATTATAACAATATGCAATACCTAAAGGTTCAAAAAGTTTCTAGGAAGAATTCTAACGGTTTCTATTTTGAAATATTAATAATCGGATATTAAAAAAAATTCCAAAAAAAAAACAGTTAAACTAACGGCTACCTTATTGATTGGCACGAATAAACATGAACTTTCACAAATATATTTGTAGGAAGTAGTTTTCCACAAGTCAACCTGGATATACTAACTATTTTATGACAAATCAAGTTTATTTCGACAAAATCATCATTAAAATCCTTCTCCCATTTCGTAAAGTAAGGCTTTCTTATTAAACTCGTTATAATTTTATGAAAAATATAACAGTCAACCCATAAGAGGCTAAAATGCTTTGATAGTTGGAAAAAACCGTCGCAGTTATTTGAATGATTTTAAGGAATTCCGTTTTTTATGAAATTTTTAACAAGTTACCGATCAAAAAAAGTGAGAATAAAAGTTCAAATTTCTCAAAGAACGTTCATTAATGTTATAATCAAAATCAACTTCCTGTAATGTTCCATGCCCATGATCTAAACATGTTCTTATTTGCTTGCTTCGTTTGTGAATGAAACAAGAACTGAGTATTGATTTTTTTTTAGTCCACATTTTTCCAGGCGTACGACTCAATGCCATCGGCCAACAAGGATGAGGAACATACTAATACGAAACAAAAGATAACGGCGAGTTTTTGGCGAATTATTAGATTTTGTTCTACATCCGAATATGGAACATCCCACTCAAAGCATTGGTTTTCTTTTTGTGGTTTTGGAACAAAAACATTTTTTTAAAGTTCTAATATCTTAATATTATATAAAACAAAGTCGGGTTATTATTCTATTTATATACTCAAGAACGGCGGGACCGATTTTTATGATTTTTGGTTTGTTCGAATAAAAGAATAACTACTAAAACATAAAAAATCCACGAAAAACAAAATTGTAAAGAAAATTAATTTTCTCATACATTTTCTTTGGAACAGCTTTTTTAGAATTTACTCACACTTCAATATTATACTTATCTTAATATTGCTGCAGCTCTTTCAAAAGATGAGATATACGGTGTAAGTAGGTTTGTTCCCTCCAAAGGAAAAAAGTCATAATTTTCTTACATCTCTCTCACAGTTACGTCCACGGAAACCCCTAATAATACTACTTGCCGTGACGATTATTTTGAAAGTATGGAATACAGTTACAAGGATAATATTGAAGTGTGAGTGAATTCCAGAAATTCAAAAACGTGAATCAATGCGCTGATTATTTTGCTTTTGTTCTTAAACATATAATGCTGTCTTTCTGACACACACTAAATGACAATAGTCGAAAATATGTCGACATTTATCAAACTCGCCTAAGTCCTTAACCTTTAGCTAGTAAAAAAACTTTTAATATTAGTTTATGTTATGAATATTGTACCTGGGAACACACAAAAATAAAAATAAATTTCTTATGGTAAATACTCATTTTCCATGATTATTTAACGGACTTTGGCGCATTTGATATAATACCTATGGACTTAGTCGATATTGAAATAGAATTATTGGACATAGGCGTATTTGAATTAAAAAAGTAGGACTTTGGTGAGTTTGAACAATCACAAATGGCGGTCATGAGAGAGTGAAGACCGTGTGTAGTTGGCTGTAATGGACTTTGGCTCATATGATTTGAAGCGGGTGTGGGACTTAGGTTAGATTGAAAAAATCTACCAATTTTCACCCTTAGTTTCTTTGTGAAGCCTTAGACTTCAGTTGGATCGATCTAAAGCAAAAGATTTGTTTTTTTTGCTGAATCGAATACACAAAAAAACAAAAATGGTTGGTAGTGGACTCTGGCGAGTTTGATATGTATTGACATAAATGACACAAACGGTGAACGTATGTCTGCACCCCCCCCCCCAAAGGAAAAAATCAATCATTATCATAAATCCTTCTTACACGTATAAAGAAAATGGAAGTAGTACTTTGAAGGAAACAATTACACGTATTTTGTGTCTCTCACCATTATTTAATGTGTAAGAAAGAGCGCTGCAGCATTATAGCCATAAGGAACGCATGTTTATTACCTTTTTTGTCTTCAAGGTACCGTTACCGTGGATTGTCATGGTAAATAAAAAAGCGTCCATTTTGATGAATTTTTTTTGTTCGTCTTGGCCTAGAAAAGTTTCCTCGCACATTTAAAATGTAAGAAAATCACAAAAAATATAAATCCTTATACAATGCCATCTCTGATACACGACAGAAATGAACATGGCGTTGTATGCTGGTTCCGGTAATGCCAGAAGATGGCGTTGCGTGCATTATCCTTTGACAGCCGATTCAGTTGCACTTCGATAATTGCTTCATTAAGTAATTTTGAATTGTAATTGCTTCATTTAGTAACAATACAATTAATCTAATTCAGCTAATAGGTTAACACAATATCTATTGATTCTAAGGCGTTACGAAATTCGCCGGGTCAGCTAGTATTATAACAAAACAAATATCAAACTTATTTACATTTTAATTTTTTTGACCGTAACCGGTTTCGGTTTGTTTAAGCCATCTTCAGACTGGTACAAATTATTCTTAACTTACGGTTTACATACATAACATACGGGGAAGAGGGAGAGGGGTGGTAAGAATAATTTGTACCAGTCTGAAGATGGCTTTAATAAGCTGAAACCGGTTACAGTCAAATAAATTAAAGTGGAAATAAGTTTCATATTTGTTTTATTATAATCCTACTAATATTATAAAAGCGAAAGTTTGTATGGATGTATGAATGTACATATGTATGTTTGTTACTCTTTAATGCAAATACTACTAAATGGATTTTAATGAAACTTTACAATAATATAGCTCATACATCAGAATAACATAGAGGCTATAGCTCAGAGTTCTGGCATTATGAATTTTGTATACAAAAATTGCAATAGGTGGCACTATTAGAAAGATATATATAATTCTTAATTTGATTCAAATTATTAGGGGAGTACTTCAAATAAATGCTGGTGGGGGGAAGGGGACGGTGGAGGGGGGGGAGGGGTTGGAGGACGGTGGGCGGGAGGGAGAAGTGGAAGGAGTGGGGGTGGGGGAAGGGGTTAGGGGGAAGGGGGGAGGGGATAGTGGAGGGGGAGGAGGAGGACGGAGGCGGTTGGTTTGAAAAATAGAAATATTTTTAAATTCTCTTTAATGCGTGGGTAAAATAAAGTAGAATACGGTAGGTACAATGTTAAATGAACTCTACAGATCGGGTTCCACACTATAAGCACATGCAAGGAAAATTTGTAAAAATATTTATTTTCCTACACTTAGCAATCACGAACAGTAGGTATTTTTTAAAAATTTAATGGTAGGTTATTATTAAGAGTCAGAATGGAAGAAACGATAAAAACTGCTGATAATAATGTGAAGCAAGTTGAAAAACTTAAAAGCCTTAAAAGTAAATGGATTTTTTTTTTTTTTACATTAACTCCACACAGGAGGCCCTTAGGAAAATAATTTTCCTCAGGGCCTATGTCATCTGGGATGCTGTTTGGAGGGTCTTTTTGAGGAGAGGAAGGAATGAACATTGGTCTTGAAGAGACCCATGTTGTAGGAAGGAGGAAACACAGAGGCCGGCAAATCATTCCACAGCCGAGCTGTTGAACACAAGAACGAGTCGAAGAAACGACCCGTTCTCATGTGACGAATGTCAACTGTGTACAAATGTTGGGCACGCGTTTGGCGTGTTTCCCGACTATGCACCGGTGCCGAAGGGATCAATGATGCTAGTTCCTCGGAGCATCTTCTATTGTAATACCGGTAGAACAAGGATAGCATTCCCACCCGACGCCTGTGCTCTAAAGATTGCAATCCGTCTGTTAAGATGGGAAAATCTATCAAACGGACCGCCCGTTTCTGCACAGAGTCGAGGGTATTTTTCAGGTATTTTGGAGCTCCAGACCAGAGGTGGCTGCCAAATTCAACCGTGGGGCGCACTTGCGATTTGTACAGGGTTAGCAGTTATGTACTATTAAAGTATCTGCGGGCCCTGTACAGTACGCCCAGTTTTTGGGAGGCTAACTTTACTCTGGCTTCGATGGAGCCCCCATACCTGAGCTGGTCACTTAGGGTTACACCAAGCATATCAATGGAGGGCCTGTTCGGGAGATTGCTTCCGTGGAAAGAGACTAGATTTTCATTGCGATCCCTTTTAGACGTAATCAGACAAGATTGGGTCTTTGAAACATTAAATTCAACGAGATTATTTTTACCCCAAGAGAAAACACTCTCGAGGTAACCGTCCATTCTTTGCTTCAAAGCCTTACGAGCTGTTGGAGTTTGTGAGCCCTTTGGGGGCTTGTCAAACAAAAAGCTATCATGAACTGTACTGTCATCCGCGTAACAGTGAATTGGTGCATATGACAAAAGGTCGTTGATGTGCAACAAAAACAGAGTTGGAGACAGAACCGATCCCTGCGGGACGCCAGCATTTATCGAGTGAGAGGAAGAGGTGAAACCATCGACTACCGTCTGAATCGACCTCTCCCTCAAGAAGTCGGCAATCCACGTACACAGGGATGCGGGAAGTCCGTAAGAATGCAGTTTGTTGACAAGTCCTCGGTGCCAAACCCGGTCAAAGGCCTTGGATATGTCCAGTGCAACCGTTTGGGTCTCACCGAAACGTTCCAGGCATCGCCCCCAAACATGCGTCACATACGCGAGAAGATCACCGCACGAGCGGTTCCGCCGGAATCCGTATTGACGGTCGTTAATAATTTTGTTCTTCTCGAGGTATGTGAGCAGTTTGTCGTTGATCACACGTTCCATCACCTTAGACAGAACTGATGTGATCGCTATGGGGCGGTAGTTGGCCGGGTTGGAGCGGTCACCCTTCTTTGGAATAGGATGGATAACCGCTTTTTTCCAACCAGAGGGCACAGAGAGAGTCTTCAGGGACAGTTTAAAAAGCTTCGTCAAAATTGGAGCTATTTCTGCAGCGCACCTTTGCAGTACCAGGGCAGGTATTCCGTCAGGCCCACTAGCTTTATTAACATCAAGGCCTCGTAAAACATGGAGTACTTCCCGATGCCGGATCCTCAGCTTTTTCATACGAAAACCGCAGTGAGGAACCGACGTCGGGACAGCACCTTGGTCATCGAGGGTTGAGTTGTCCGCAAACATTTTACCTAGTAAGTTAGCCTTTTCGGTGGCGGTGTTTGCTAGTGAGCCGTCAGGTCTGGTAAGAGGTGGCAGACTGGATTTGCAGAAATTGCGGCCTATTGAGCCCGCAAGCGACCAGAATTGCCTGCTGCCATGCGGGCATGCAGTCAGCTTTCTGCTGATCTGCTGGTCGTGCTCGAATTTTGACCTATTTATGATTCTCTTGGTTTCCTTTGCCATTTTGTTGTAAGCTGTTCTGTCTTCGGATGTTCTAGATGTGTTGTAGGCTCGGTAAGCCGCGTTTTTTCGTCGCACTGCTTTAGCGCATTGTCGATTGAACCACGGCTTTGAGCCTACACCAGTTTCCTTAACAGTAGATTGGATGAAGCCATCCATCGCGGATGTGATGACCTCACCAATTTCCTGGGCACATCTTGAGGGATCCGAAGTCCGAAAACAGACAGCTGACCACGGGAAAGCATTAAAATGTGCCCGCAGACCAAACCAATCTGCTGACCTATAGTGCCACACTTTTCTCTACAGCCTCTCGTTTGGTGGTCTGAAGTTTACAGGGATTGATGTCGTCACCAGGCAGTGGTCGGACGATCCTAAAGGCGCTGTGACTTCAATACTGTAACCGTGTGGCACAGTAGTTAAAAATAGGTCTAACAGATTGGAACGGTGAGTCTGGACATCAGGAACCCTTGTAGGCTCCTGAACCATTTGCTCCAATCCGTAGCAAAGGGCAAAGGATTCCGCTTGGCGTCCAGCCGAGTCTGTTGATCCTGAGAACTTCAACCAAGGTTCGTTATGAACATTGAACTCCCCCAGGACCACAAACTCTGCCATAGGGTAGCGGGGCAAGAGGTCATCAATAGTGTCGCTTAAATGTTTGAAGAGCTCGGACGTGTCTGATTCGCTAAGGTTCGGTGAGCGGTATAAACACGCGTAGAATCTTACCGTACTGGCAAGATTGACGCGTACCCACATTACGTCGAATCTGGAATTTTCCAGATTCAACAGTCGCACACAGTTGACGTCAGCTCGACTATAGAGACAGACACCTCCTTTAGGTCTGAACTTGCTTGCGAGGGTGAAGCCCGGGCAGTCCAGATAGGAGGCGTCTACAGGCTCGGCTATCTGCGTTTCAGACAGGAATAGTAGGTTGGGGCGTTGAGAAAAAAGGTGGTGGTGGACCGAGTTTATTACATTGGTATGCAGGCCGCGAATGTTGGTGTAATTCACCAACATTTTTGGCCTGCGCCGGGATCGCCTACTACTCGCCGCTGTAATGCTGTTAATTTTTGTTGTCATGATTTTTATTAAATATTTTTATGATGGGGTGTGGGCGGAGGGAGGTCTGGGAATGAAAAGGTATGAGGGGTGGGTAGGAAGCTGGGGATCAGAGTGTCCAAGAAAGAGTGACGAACGAATGAATCCAATACACCCACTGCGGTGCAAGGCGATGGATAGGGAGAGTCCGGCTGGAGAGGTCACCCGATGCGCCCCAAACGCTACTGCTGGGTCCCCTCCGGTCACGAACCGGCACAACAGCAGCGGCGGGGTTTTTACACTCGTTGATGGGGCAGCCCACCCTCAGTCGTGAGCCTGAGGGTCGGGCCCCTGTACTACCGAGCGGCCCGGACAGCGGTAACCGGTTGTAAAGGGTCTCCCTCAACCAGCATCTCCCAATCCGGCCCGCCACGCAGAAGGTGGGCCGACGCACCCGCCATCAAGACTTGAACAAACATTACCCCAAGAACCCGGGCACCCCTGCTAAGTCACCAAACGTAGCGAACCACTTGGGGTGACCAGTGGCAGAGGTGTTGGTCATCCAATAAATGGTTCCCAGGGCGGCGGTACCCATACCCGCCTACCAAATTGAGAAAACAAAATAAAATTTTTATGTACTTCTAAGAGCTCTCCATAAAAAAATTATCCCATTTCTACCTCTTGCTATCTGCTTTTGCTACCCATATCAATGTACCATTTAATAAGGGGTGGAAGTGAAGTCACGTCACCTGACGCTTCAACCCTTAAATTGATCATCCCTGACCATAACGAAATAAGGGTGCTAACAACAAGATATTTGTAATCGTCGTAAAAAAATCTTTATTGTCCAGGATAGAGATAAAATTGAACCCCTTTCATTTGATCAGATACCTACGTAGCTAAGTAGTTGTGTGTAAAGTAAGAAAAAATGTATACACAATATAAAAAAGTGATTTGTAAAATATTTATCCAAAATTTACAAGATTAAAATATTTTTTTTTTCTCGCAGCTTTAAAATGCATGGAAAGGTTTTGATTTTTCCTTACTGTGTCATTGTATATAATACATTTAATTACCTATTTTTCGCTTTATACTTTACCCCTTTCATTTTAAAATACATTGCAGTATGTTTTTTAAATATGGTGTATAAAAAAATGTACCAAAATACATAATATAATTATAACACAGCAGGCGTGCTTGTTGCAAGTACGTTATTGTTTTGGTTTTGCCTAAGATTAAGCGTGCGATGTGAAAAAAAAATAAACTTTGTGGTTGAATATCACGGCTTAGAACAAAAAAGAACAGTTTCGTTATTTGGTTTTGGGGTGTTATGCCGTGTTGCGCTACCTCCTTCTTATGATGGACACTGCAACGATGTCCAAAACGTTGGCTAAAGAAGGAGGTAGCGCAACACGGCATAACACCCCAAAAACAAATAACGCAAATGCTTTTGGCCGTGAAAATCTCAAAACTTAACCAAAAAAGAACAGATTTATTTTTCAATATTGCCTACAAACCCATGAAAAGTGAAACAAAGAGGACAACATTTGTATGCAAACGCTAGTAAAGTATGCCCAATAAATTTTATATCCTTTATCTTAATTTTGTGTTTGAGCAAAGTGTATATGGGATTATCTTAAATTCGTCTATTCGGATGAATTTATTATTTTGTATATATTCGTCTGCTTCGGAGGCATTTGTTTGCATCTCTGCGTCGTTTCGTGTCATATGAAACATTCCATGTGCAGGTAGGGTGCCTGTCAGTTAGGTTGGGCCATCCAAGTTTCTCTGAATTGGAGGTCTTCGTAAGTCACATATTTCAGTATAAATCAATTTTTTGCACTCATTAACTTTAGTCCAGTCAACGAATGGTCCAAAAGGAGGTGTAGAATGCGTGAGCAGGGACCTAAGCGATTTCTTCAGAAACTTGTTCAGGGGGGTAAAGGTCCTAATTTTTGGGTTATCGCTTTTAACCCGAAAACGGTGCATTGCAGGGCATTTTTTTTTTCAGAATTAATAAAAGCTCATAAAATTATCTACACTTTTAATCTACACGTAATTTTCGAATTCCGAGCTATTTTTGAGTTACACGCTCCACAAATGTAATATTTACGAAAAAAAAACATTTTGCCTTTTATTTTTCATCAAATCTTCATTAATCGTCTAAAATAAATTTATTTGAAAGTTGTATAGAATTGAATTCCCTTTTAGCAAAATATGCAAATTAATCTCCAACCAGTAAATATTTACATCAATTTAAAGTTTTTTCGTAAAATGTCATTTTCAGTAAAGCTGTTTTATCTTATTATTGATACACCATTTTTGTTTTTAACAGATTTTGGGACTTGAACTTGAATTTCATTTATGTTCAGAGTTCCTAAAACAATTAGTTTAATGACTAGAACTTACTCTTAGTAGACGTTCTGTGAAAAGAACATCTTGTCTAGTTTTACCCTGAAGGTGCGATCCGTAAGGAAGCTATGGATAAATAATAAATGATATTGGAAAGCCCAGAAGGAACATCTTATAAAGAAGGCAATACGTCCATCGAAAGGATTACCGTATGTTTGTTTATATTAAGTCCATCCGTGACGTGTTCAACCAGACGGACGAGTTTGTGTGAGGTCGAATGACCCGCTCTAAAGCCGCGTTGGAAATCTGTAGGCAGGCTGTGACAAATCTTCTACGCAGAATCGTCCGAGGAGTAGGATTCTTCCATAGCTGACTCAGCGTATTGGGAGCAATCCGGATGGAGAGAAGGTAGATTGTGAAGTAAATTTCAATGGTACCAAATTATTAAGATGAGGATTTAATGAAATTCTTTGAGTATGAGTTAGCCTCATTTTCCTTGGCGCTGTTCAATGAAAGTGGGATGCGAAAGACAACTAAATCTATCCTGTACAGCTTGTTTGAGCCTACCAAAAAAGTTGTTCTACTGTTTATGAGGAACTCGGAGGATTTCGACTACACAGATTGATTTGGGAAAAAGATGCTTCCGTTGCCACAATTTGTGATGGTTATATAATTTTGTCCAATCCTACCAACAACATTAACTTCATCTCCTTACTACAGACAAAGCTTCGGGAGAATGGGATATCTTTACGCTAGATGCTAACGTCCTTATCGTGAAGACTGCTGTGGATAATCCTCTCAAAATTTTGTGGCTGTCGTTGGGGAGGATGTGGACCTCATTGTCCTTTTAATTACTTCTACTCCTCCCACCCAAGTTATCCTGCTGCTGAAACCCGGACAAGGGAAAACCAAAACAATGGCACTGTCCACCCAGAGATGCAGTACCGTGGATATGAACATATCATGTTTTTACATTCATTTACCGGCTGCGACACAACATCTGCAACTTTCAGGAGAAGCAAGGTGGGCTTCTCAAAATTGTACTTGGAGTAGGAAATCATCAAGCAAGCGGCTATGATCTTTCACAACCCCTTCTCTACCCACGATGAGGTTGAAGAGGCTGGGAATATATGCTTCCTGAAATGGTATGCGGCGCCAAAAAGATAGACCTTCCTTAACCAGTACCGCTTCCAGTCGTTCACGAGGTCAGTGGCAAATATGAAGCCTGACATCAGCTCCCTGCCTCCAAAATTCCCGGCGTACCTACCACCAAGTGCAGCAGTGGCTCGGGATTGGGCAGCCCCCTGAAGAATGGGGGATGGAAACATGCTGGAGATAATCTATTGCCAATTACAACAGAAGATCCACCAGCACCGAGGTTCTTCTGAAAATTATATTTTGCTGCTGCACCAAGAATTGTGTAATTGGCAAATGTGGATGCCAGAAAGCAGTGATGACCTACTGTGCAGGGTGTCTCCACTGCCAAGGGAAATACCTCAACAGCGTGCCTGTTGCCGAGGACGATGATGAAGATGACGTGGTGCCCATTCAGCAAGAACCACCACTACTGATATGAAGTTGCCATGAATGAACAACTCTTGACAGGACCCTCACGTCCAAAGAGGATGAAAACGTGAATCCATATAAAATTGAGAGTGCAACATGATGTTATTGAGTATAGTGATAACAATGAGGTTAATAATTTTATGTTCTTAATGTCATGAAATAGAATAAAATTATCTTATGATAATTTTATCATGGTCATTATAAAACACCATTTAAAAATTTTCAAGTAACATGATTTTTGTCTACTTTATTTAAGGCTCTGCAACCGGGCCCGAAAAGAAGAAGATGGAGAGTTACGAAATTACGAATGTTAGAGGAGAGCGCTAACATTTACATCGACAAAATCGATGCGAAAATTGCGAAAATGTTTAACAAAACACGACTCGTTTAAAATAGAGCAAAAATCTCACAGGCATTATCTTAAACAGCATTTAAAGAAATACATATAACTTGTAAAATAACTGAAACAAACGTGTTTATAATAATTTTTGGAGCATACTTTGCGATTTTTTTCTATCGAGGGAATTTTATATAATTTGCGTGTCGGCGCGGGCAAAGTCTAGATATTCTCTTCAAGAATAACATATATTTTTTTAATAGCTTTGAAACTTACCGTGTTTAAGGAAAATATGTAATAAATCCGTAAAAATCCGGGTTGCGGGCCCTTAATAACTGATTTTAAAGTGTGGTTACACATATTATTAGGCGAACGAACAAAATGTGTGTCATTACTAAGATAAAAATTTGTGTCATTACTAAGATAAAAACGGGTTTTTCCAGAAATGACAACATTTTCCGAAAAAACTTAAAATTGCTGTTAATATTGATCATTAGATTAATTTGCTAAATTTAAATATATATTCTAAAAGGGAATTATTAAATTTTATACAAGGTCTTTTGAAAGAATTTCGTTCTGTGATAAATATTTTCCCTGAAAAATTCCCTGCAACGCACCGTTTTTGAGATATAAGTGAAATCGGAAAATTGTGACCTTCCCCCCTTCTCTCCCCCACCCCCCTCCCCCTAAACTCAGCAACTGGACGTTAGGTCTTCCTTGACTGGACTGCTTACTGTGATTAATCTTCGCTTCGACAATATGAATACGTTTACAATATGAATACCAAAAAAAATATTTGGCTATGAAATGAGATTTTTCCTATGGTTTTTTTTTTTTTAATATGTGTAAAGAAATGCATGACATAAACAACTTTTAAAAGTACATTTTTATGGCTCAGATTAATTGCGACAGTATCACTTGATAAACTTTTGTTATGTCTTACGAAATAAATTAAACAACAAAAAAAACACCTTTGCGATAAAATTGACCATTTCTAGACTCGGTTTACCAAGCGATTTTTATTGCCTATGCCCATATTTCTGGTGATGTGACAGAATAAAAATATATACATTTATGGCCTGTGTATTTCTCTTTAGTGTTTGAGCGTAGGAGGCTATTAGACGAGCAACACCGTGAAAAATATTATGTTGAAAACGTATTGTTTTTCACATTCCAGTAATTAAAAACACATAAAGTGTGACGATGACATGAAAAAAAAAATTATAGAAAAATTACAAGATGACTCAAATTTTCCCAATTTGATGCCTCGATTTATGGCCAAAACGCAAATAAAAGCTGATGCTTTTTTACCACACATTAATCTGCAACTTTTGATACCTTGAGAAAACGATGTTATAAAAATAAAAACCCCTGTACACAGACAACCCACCCTAATGGGACCATAATAAAGGTTTCAAGGCATAGCCAGTCGAAAGTAATGTCGTATGCAAATGTAATTTTGGACGTACCGGTTTTAGCATAAAACTCTTCTGCATCCGAATCTTATCTAGGATGAAGCGGAAGAACGGATATTTATTATAAAGTTGTAGAGAAAGACTCACTAGTACGAAAATGTTGCGTTCCTACTCTTTTATAATGACTGTTAAACAAGGCAGCCTCACTAATTTATTTAAATTTACCATCCGGTTTTGCTTGGCAGCTTCATCAGGGTGAATTTAAACTAAAAAAAATACATACACGCAGTGGTGGTCAGTGAGTTTTCAGTAAGCTAGAGTGCTAAGATTGAAAAATACAATATTATTGATGTTGTTGCAGCTGAAAACGATTTTTTTTTCAAAATTTCAACTGTTTGAATGAAGATAAGACTGAAATGTGGATGTGGCGCATCCCCAAACTGACAGAATCCTGAAAATCTTCTCACAGAATATTTAAATTTGAAAAAAAAAAATTTCAGCTACAACAAAATCAATAACGTCGCATTATTGAATCTTAGCACTCTAGCCAACTGAAAACTCACAGAACGCCACGCATAGTATGCGGGGTGCGTTAGGCGCACTCTGCTTCTTTTTATTTCATTTAAATTGTTACACATTTGAAGCATAAACCAAGAGAAACCGGTTGGTTAATTTTAATAAATAAGTGCTTTCATTAATTTGAAAATAAAACTAAATATTCTTTATTAAAACAGCTTATTTTCTGGAGAAAGCCGCCTTAGTTCTAGTCCCACGCAATGGTTGTTTTGGCCGACCAAAAAAGCCATGTAATGACAAAAATTTGTAACATCTTTGTATTCAGATTGCATCGAACAAATTAATAAGAATTTTTTTTGTAGGTAAGCTAATTTTTGTTGCATTTTTAAATGTAGGATTTTGAAATATTAACATCATAGGAACATCACCTATAAGTTACTTTACTAGGCTTAATTTCTGAATTGGTATTTGGTCAGGACGATAATTTTTATTGTGATTTTATTTGAGTACGATTTACATGATATTTGAATACAAGCGTGAAGTCAAGTTGCAATAAAACATAAGCTTCTTGGTAGAGTTGTTGATTTAACGTATAAGTGAGTAAATAGTAATAATTACTCTATCAAGGTTACTCTGCCTCCATAGTTATTTCATCACTGGAAACGGAATCCCATGTCCTCGGTCTATTCTGCTTTCAGACATAGTTTGAGTGAACCATATGCGGTTGATGTACAATTTAAACTTATTTGCGAGGACCGAGTACAGATGGGATTGGTAGTAGAATTTACAACCACATTTCGAAATTACAAAGTGAAGTGCACCAAAACGCATTTATAAGGTAATTCACTGTTTTGAATATGTCTTTCATAAACATAAAAAAGGTTTCAGGCCAGTAAAAATTATTAAATCTATCATTTACACGCCTTTTTTCGGATATACCGATGTATTTTAATATTGAGACATATTAAGATCTGGGAAAGTATTTTGCAATGAAAGCAATGGAGAAGCCATTTCAGAAAATGACAAAAAGTCTCGGAAAGAATGCGATTGTAATGTTTCACATATGAAATTATCATTTATTACAAGCTGGTCCCGGCATGCGTTGCTATGCCATTTAATAAATAAATTATTTCTCCCTGAGTGTCCTTTCCCATTCGTCCCGTTCCCCTTCCGCCTCCCCTTCTTCTCCTACGTCCTCTTCACCTCTCGTGTTCCCACTCCGTCACCTCCACCTTCCCTCTACCCACTCCACTCCCCCTCCCCTTCCGAGTTCCCCTCCCCCCTCCCAGGTCCCCCTCCCCCTCATATATCAATCCCAGTACATTCAGTTTTTAAACAGCCCGCGTGCCACCTTTTACAATTTAAATTTCTATTTTTCATGTATATTCAATTTGGTACCTAACATAGGTACCTATTTAAAATATCTAAAATTCTTGATTCGATCCAAACTATTAGAGAAGTACCTACTTTAAATAAATTTATCGACTTAAAGATTTTCAAAAATAGAATCCTGATTTAACAATCATTGTTTTGCAAAATGTCATTCTCAAACACGCGAACTGTCAAACGTGTGGGTTTTCTGAAATTATCCAATTTTCTGCGCAATTTTCTTAATTTTTCTCTCTGTAAGAACCATCCTTGTACTTCAAGGAATATTCTAAAAAAAGAATTAGCGAAATCGGTTCCGCTGCTCTCGAGATTTGCGCTTAGCAACACATTTAGCCATTCATTTTTATATTATAGATTATTAAGTTTAGTTAGTACAACTTGGTTTTAATTTCTTTTATACATTGACCAGCTGTCACGCGTAATAATAAATTACGTGAACGAAATTGTTTCAGAAATACTAAAAAAACATATACGTATCAAATTGTGTTATAAAGTAGGCTCCACAAAAGTACCAAAATCGTTAAAATGTATTTAACCCTAGAAAGATAATCATATTTTGATATACGCTAAAGATAATCATAAGTAAAATTGACGCATAAGTTGTAATATTTTATTTTGTTAATTGATTTGTATAAACCAATCGGTATTATATTTTTACAAACAAACGACATAAGAAATACAACAATTTGTGAATATAATGTGTATTTGAAAAAAAAAAACGAAACGCATAACTTCTTCAATAATCAACAGAACTTAGGAATATTTTTATTTTTCTAAAATCACTCATTTCTTGCAAATAATCCGTCATTTTGATTAATGTACTTAATAATTAAGATATATTATATTATATTAAAAAATGGCAGTGTTTAAAACGGTATACCGCCCGACGCTCACGTAAGTTGAAGTCACATGGTTCACTCGGAAGAAGGTTTACTCGATGAAATGTTCCATTCTCGTTTCACCGCGTGTTCAGACGGTTCCTTCGAAGGAAGAGTTCACTCGACATTCTCGCTACGAAGTCGTCGAGCGTAGTCGCGGTGCGATTGGAATTCGTCCGGCGCTGACGGCTAAGTTCGGGAATATTTACGATTTCAATTGACATTTCTGATAACGTCGAACTAAATTATCAGAAATTGGCGATTCTTGTAAACAGTAAATAAATTTCAGCACCATAAAATGAACATATGGTTAAATAATAACCCGAAAACTGATATCTACCAGTATTTTTGCACCATGAAAATTTTTTTATTCCTAAATAGGCCTCGGCTTGCAATAAAATCCATATAAATGGAATATTTATTAACGCATCCAAAAACTAAAAACCGTTTTGGAAAGATGATAAAATATGATTCCAAAATTTATTATTAGAAATAACCACGTCATTTTTTAAATAGAATAATTTTTTATGTAAACTTTTAAAATTAAAAAAAAATGGCTCTCCTTGCTTTTATTCTAACTAAAATTGCTGGTAACAAAAAAAAATATATAAAAAACACACTTATTTTGTTAGACAAATAAATTATAAACGTTTCTGTCACCTCACTTTACTATCGTTTCATATAAAAATAATTCATAAAAAATTCACAATTTTTCATAAATTTTTTTCAAATTCGATCAGAAACTTTGGTTCCATAAAAGTGTACATTCGTATTATTTTGTGGTTAATTGTTATGAATATATAGAACATTATTTTTTCTTTTTAATACGGTTTAGATAATATTTTTCACTCTGATAGTAAGGGAGAAACAACGATTTCTATAAGACGTGTAGGAGTTATTTCGAAAAGCAAACAAAACGGAGCATTTTGACGTTTAAGCCGCTCCGGCTACTCATCCGCACGCCAGAACATTCTCGGCCGACTAATTCGCGAGTGAAAGACTGTTCACTTGAGTGTTCACACACATCATTCGCGTCACGTGATGTTAAATTTCGGTTGCGAGTGAACAGTGCCGAAGGAAGCATTCCAACATTGTTGGAATGCTTCATTCGGCACTGTATCTCTTCACTTTCGTGTTCAAACGATTCATTTCGAGGGAAAGAGGCGGAATGAAATCACGAAATGAAAGATGAATGAACCATGTGAATGGGCTATTACGGCCACCAGACATGGATGCTATTCGTAAATTAATGAACACGCTCTAGGGTCCAAGCTGCCGAAATGAGGTACTTGAGAGGAGTGGCATGATGTGGCATCCGAGATGATCTAAACATGGAACCACTGCTATTCACAAAAAAATCGCAACTGAGGTGGTTTGGGCATCTACTAAGAATGTCTGATGACCGAATTTCAAAGAAGATACTGAGTGCGATTCCAGAGGGTAGACGTCCAGTGGTCCACCTCAGATACAATTTGGCGAGGTAATTCCAGAAACTCTGTGAAGAGAGGATGGGTCTACCATAGACGGAGGCCGAACAATCAGCACAAGACAGGGAAGCCTTGGAGAAGGAGCATGGAGGAGCATATGAAGTAGTATGGAGGAGCCTTGTCGATGCAATGGGTCCCCAACCCGAATAGGACAAGGGGAAGAAGATGATGATATTATATTTAATAAAAACATAAAGTTACGTGAAAAACAATCAAAACAGCTTCATATCTCAAAACTGGTGACACCTACCTCAGAGACGCATACGCTTCACAGAAGTTCCAAGCAGCGTCTGAGATGTCTAAAAATCACAGCGACGGATTCGCACTAATTAGAACGAGAGAGCAATAATTCTAACACGCGTGCATACATTTTTCGTAGATTATTCTTCCAGGGTTAAGTTAAGCAAACAACGTAGCTACCAGTTTACAACACTTATTAACTACGTGTGTGTTTTTGTCTAAAATATATTAGATACTTTAAAACAATAACCATAAAAAGACACGAGTGGGGGTGAGTTAGTTTCCTGGAGGTGGGTTTTAGTTATATAGACAAACTTTAGTTAAAAGTGATTAAAAATAATGTAATACTGTAATAAAAACAAAGTAGACTCTCCATAAATTGTCTGCAAATGAAGCTAGATAACTTTACGCAATCGTTCGGAAGGAGTCCCCAGATCTGATTTGGAAAAAAACTGGTACATATTGCCCGTATAGGCTGTAGGCCGTAATAGGACCACCCCCGCACAGATGTGAATGAATCCAGTGATCCGTTAAAGGTTATTTCAGACATTTCTTAGATCGCTAAATCGCGGTGGCCCAAAATGTGAAGGATGCGTGTTATGACCTAAGCACGTCATAGTACAAAGGATACATGGATGATTTATATAAATCCGTTTTGTGAAAAATCATTCTATAGACTATAGATGCTTTACAATAATTAATCAAATATTAAATAAAATGAAATCTGCTGAAACTAATAAATTAATCCAAATAAATATATGTTGAGTCTAGCAATCTTATTCCTTCAAGCTACCAATCAAACTGCCAGTAACAACAATTCATGATTTATGAAACCTGAAACCTATTCACCACATTTTTGATTGAATAGCGGTGTTCAAAAAGTTATATATTTTCATTAAATTAAAATGATCCCATGGAGTGAAGAAGCATTTTTTATGAATTCAATTATGTTGATTAATTTATTATTGGAGTGGAAAGTACCATTCCGATTTAAATTATAAAATATGTTATACTTTTGAATGTAGCTATAACTTTGTGGTTATCCATTATAGATAAATGAAACAATTTAATTTTTTTTGCACCACTTTTATATTTGAGTAAATCCGACCGGTTTCAGAACGAACGTTCCTTCTTCAGGGCAAATGTATACTGATTTGACAGTTTTAAAATATGGATTGGATGGACAAATTTAATGTAATTTTTTGTTAAAAAGGGAATAGGTAGGTACCTTTAACAAAGTTGGATAGTGTTCGATGTCACACATATCTTCTTTCATGTCAGATTGTTCTTTTTAAAATGTAATAGACTTAGATAGATATATTTAAATGTAATTGACTTAGATAGATACTAAAATGTTATAGACTTAAATAGATATATTAAAATGTAACAGACTTAGAAAGATGTATTAAAATGTAATAGGCTTAGATACTCGTAGATATTAAAACGTAATAGACCGAGCACGCGCCGATCGTGCAATCAGATATAGATGTTAATTGGTAAGTATCTGAACATTTAGAAATCAAAATCAAAGCTCATTTTTCAAATGGGCACAAAATACTAAATTATTATTCTTGTTTCGAAAAGCGATGTACAAATTTCAGTGCCCCAGGCGTCCGCTTTCTTAATCCGGGCTTTCTTGCAAGTACTTTTACTTCGAGAATTCCAGAATTAAAACTGTCTGTAAAAGACGAGAAATTTATCAAGTGCAGATTACCATGAAATCATTTAAATGTAAAATCAGACGATTTCATCTTCAATCCCCTTCTACCGCTAATATACATCATTGGCCATTTTTTAATTATTAAAAATCATGCTTTCATTGCAGGATGGTATGATTCCTTACTGTACCCAGAGGCAAGATTAAGCGAAGCTTTCAAACCTCGCGAAAGCAGACATGTTCAATAAAATAATAAATTCTTTGGAGAATGTAAACGGTTAATTTCCGGAGTAGAAAATATTCTCAGAAACGCCTTCGTAAAATTCGATACTTCGAAATGGCGCTTGTAAAATAGTTTATGTTATGCTTTGTACTGTGTTTCCACCATTCTTCATGGAAAAGTGCCACATCTCCGTACGGTGAAAATCAAATATTGGTACGTAGATCGTCAAGTAATTTATTTTAGTCCACTTTGCGCTTAGAAAGTCGAAATTTCCAATGGTGAGAAATATCCCTTTAAAAGGGTTGCTAATCCTTCTCGACTTTTCATCAAACCAAAAACCGCTAACAAAACACTTTGATCAACTTAGCAATTTAAATATCCATTTAATTATTATTATTCATAATTTTAAAATCGCAAAAATTCAAAAGAATGGCGAAAAATAACTAAGAATATACCCTGAAATTCATTTGTAGGGGAAATAAAAACAATATCCAAAGTAACCGACCCATGACTAAATCTCGGCATCGGACAGTGATCGGTTGGAGAAGCTGTCACTACCATAAATTATTATTCGTAGAAGGGTCTAGGCTTCCGTATGCTGGTATTGGTATTGTCTTCCAACAATCTGTTGTATTCTGAATCCACTACTTAAACTACATACTCGTGTAAGGTATATTCAATTAATGTTTGTATCGTGATGGAGGACTAAGTCAGTCGAAAAAAAGAACTCACAACGCGAGGGTGGGACCCGGACGCGAAGCTACTCAGCCATTGACCGGTCAATCGATTATTTTAAGATTACATACAACATAACTCATGATGGATGGACATGAAAAACTTAAGATATCCAAGTTTGTAATTTATTAGTAGCCCTGTTTTCATGTTCTAGCCCTTTAATGGCGACTTATAAAAAAGACGAACGAAACAAAGCTGGTTCACCACTACTTAAAAATAAAAATAAATAAAGACCAAAAATAGAATGTTAACAGTCGCAAGTGGGAATCAAACCCCGAATTTCTTATCTTACCGAGAAACAGCGCCTTAACCAACATGGCTGTTGGTACTTGTTTATTTTTGTCGATCTTATATTTTTCAATTTCGGAATGAACAATATTATCTTCAACTATTTTTTTCCGTATTTTTTGGCTGCAATCTTTATAAATGATCACAAACTTCTAACAAATTTATTTGTCACCTTGACAGTGTCTCGGTTAAACATATCCAATTTTATATGTGCGTTAAGAAAATGAAGATAATGTTGGTAGTTCTTAGGCGAAGTACGATACAGTTAAAAGTGACCGAATTTATTTATTGATTTATTGTGAAAAACAGTATAATCCATTTACATTTCACAAATAACAGTTTATAAATTACAGTTTATAATAAGTAAGTATATACATTTATTTGCACGGGTAAGTACATCAATATTATCTGATTAGCCAGATTTGGTAAATAGTATGCTTATTGCTGTCTTAAATTCTCTTTGGTTCAAATTGAAAATGTCAATCACAGAAGAAATGTGATTTAACAAAGTAGTTATTCTCCCCAAAGGCATGATCATTGGTAGGTTGGTCCTGCCCTTTGGAAAAATAAATAATCTGTGCTGTCTAGCTCTGATGAAATTATCAGGGACATAATATGGGTTCCATAGCTCAATCGGTAGAGCTCCTGCCATGTAAGTAAAGGGTCCTGGGTTCGAGTCCCAGCGGAGCCAATATCTTTTCTGATTTTCTGTCTCCAGATTTTCGATTGAGTTTCGCTAATATTATCTTCATTTAATTAAATATTATAATTTGAGATTTTACTCATAAACTTTAAAAAATTAAAAATAAATATACAATTTTATTAATAAGTAAGTTGAAATTAATTTTTTCATCTTTATAGTCTTTTGAAATTTCTAAAAAATATTTATTTTCATACTTCCACAGAATTCCGCAAAACAAGATTTTTTCGAAGTACCATTTTTCAAATGAACCCATTTTTCGTATTTTAAAATAATCGATTATATTAAAACTACATGCCAAAGAGCATTGCAATATCATTTCTGTTTATTATCTATGGAAATAAATTCGTGAAAAAATAAAATACAGGTTCAAAGCTTTTCAACGGGTTGATTTCTAAACAGACAAAGCGCCATAACATGTCAGAAAGCAAAATAATCCAAACTGGCACACAGTCAAAACAGTTTTCAAGTTTGGGTGACATCTCTGGCGTGGTACGATATTAAAAAAAAAAAAAACATAGTAATCAGTAGACCACAGGAATGCCAGAAAAGCCATCAAGCGAACTTTGATCTAGTGAGAGATTGCGTACATCTTTCAAAAGCCGCGAATACACAAATCGATGTTTAAAAGCTTAACTTAATGTCAAAATTTACAACGAAGGCCAAATATCTAATTTTGATGTGTAAGAAACTTATTTTAATAATTCTCTCAATTACTAAAAATGTTTAAAATTTCTTTGAAAATGTAAACTGCTAAAAGGAAGGAATGTCTTTTCTTCTGTATATTATGGTGGCCTTCGTGGTCGAGGGGCAAGGCTCTCGACTAGCAATCCGGGTTGAAATCCCAGCGCGCGCAAGAAAATTTTGTTTGGTTGATTTATGTTATTTCACAATTAAAATTTAAACCAATATAAAGCATTATTCCGGTACGTTCCAAAGTGCGAAATTGTCTCAGTATCACCCTGATGTAACACCACATGGCTTTAGGCATGTTTGGTGACCGGTAGGAAGCACTTGTGACACCTGTGTGGTATTCAAATAAAAATATGAATATTGAAAATTGTGTTCGTGAAAAAAAAATGCGCTTAAAAAAAATAATAATCTGCCTATAGTGTCTTTCAAATTATTCTTTAAAAAATCTTGAACATAACAAATATGTTCGTCATTTGTTTTTGGGGTGTTATTCCGTGTTGCGCTACCTCAAATATGCTTATTTCTTGCAGGATTCAAAGTTCTATTAAAATATTTCCTGGTTTCTAATTAAAGGTGCGATGGGCGGCCATAAAATGATTTTCAAATTTAAAGACGTTCCAAAGTCTTTTTATATTAAATTCTCATCATAAGAAGCTGGGAGGTGCTAAATGAATATTCTGGTTTTGCTGGCAGGCCGCGGCAATGAACAAAGCCGCAATTAACTACGAATATGAATCTGTTTCTTAATACAATTTTTAAAGCAAAAGGTTTAACAAAGATTAGTAGGAATTAGCGTTGTGTTCTCAGTAATTGTTATTATGATGTGAAAAGTTGAAAAAAAACTTAGGCTTACTCCAAGAATTTGAAATTAAAAACTTACAACTGATTGCTTTCCATTTTAGGTGTTTAGCTTATATATGGATTATAATATTTTTAAAATTATACTTTGATATTTGGAAGGCAGAATGGGTTTCGCCGTCCCGGGAAACATTCATTGATCACCCCTAGCAAAGAATGGCCGGTTACCTCGAGAGTGTTTTCTCTTGGGGTAAAAATAATCTCGTTGAAATTAATGTTTCAAAGACCCAATCTTGTCTGACTACGTCTAATAGGGATCGAAATGAAAATCTAGTCTCTTCAACGGGAGCAACCTTCCAACAGGCCCTTTATTGATATGCTTGGTGTAACTCTAAGTGACTAGCTCAGATATGGGGCTCCATCGAAGCCAGAGTAAAGTAAGCCTCTCAAAAACTGGGCGTACACAGAGCCCGCAGATACTTTAATAGTTCACAACTGCTGACCCTATACAAATCACAAGTGCACCCCACGGCTAAATTTGGCAGCCACCTCTGGTCTGGAGCTCCAAAATACCTGAAAAATACCCTCGACTCTGTGCAGAAACGGGCGGTCCATTTGATAGATTCTCCAATTCTCTAAATTTTAGAGCCTAACGTGAATGTTCTTTGTGAATAAAATTGCTCTTTTTTTGTAACGAATGGAAACAAAACGTGTAGATTTTTGGATTATCCTTTTCCTCTTTGAACATCTTTTCTACCGAATACAAAGGAACCAAACATGCCTAATTTTTGATTGCTTTAAAAAAAAAAACAAGAGTATGCTTTGCTCAAATGTAATTTACAAATTTTCGCATGTGTTATTTCTTTATTAAATTTGAATTTGACTGGAAATAATACGAGGCATTACATTTTATAGGAATGTTTACACACATTACCCAAACGTTAAAATGAGATTGAAAATACGAGAAAATATGTCCGGAAAATGTAAAATTTTGGTCCAATTTCTCACCTTTTGAGGGGAAACTTCCAACAAACAATTTGCTGGTAGTTAAATACATGGCTAAGGCCACATATTTACCATAGTTTGTTGAAATGCGCGAGTAGGCCGACTGCTTAAACTAGGTATGAATGCTGGTGAATAATGAGTATTTACCCTAACGATCTGCTAATTAATAATTTTAATGAGGAATACATAATAGTTTTGGTGTTTTTTATGGACATACCATTGGGAGTTAAACTTGTCTGGATTAAAGTGTTACGCGAAAAAACATTTTTTTCATGTTCATTTTGTAACGTAATGTTCACAATGTAACAACAAAATATAATATATTTAAAATATGTATGTATGTTGCATTTATAAAATAATTTGTTTTATGCGAGTAATGCCTTGAGTAATATTATAATACGTATAATAAGTTGAAATAAACTAAACTTGTTTTGTGTAGGCCATTATGATAAAAGCATTAATAATCAAATTTTAGAACTTTTTATTTATATATCAAAGGTCAAACGATAAGGAATTCCAATTATTTTTTTTTAAATGATGTAACAAAATTTAAAAATATTAATCTCCTCGTTATTATCAAAACTCTGACGTTAATATGGTGGTAACTTTTTCACATTTCTGCCTTGATCAGAAACAATTTTTTTTCACCACAAACATTTCTGCCTTGATCAGCACGTCAGTGACGTTTTCACAAAATGTTGGTTTTTGCATCCTTTTTCTAAATCAATTTAATCATACACGAAAGTTATTGTATTTTCACCAGAGTTCGTATTTTGTATTTGAATTGCCCTGGTCTTGTCCGAAATGTGTTGGCTTTAAATTATATAACATGGTACGCTGCAATAAAAATAAATCACAGAGATATGTGATTATTTCTCTAACTTTGAATTAAAGTTGATTCGAAAACGACAAAATTATTATTTGGATTTGCATTCTTGGATTGATTGAGTATGTTTCTAACAAGTATAGAAAGCTAGTATTATTATCTATTACACACCTACAATATCAGGAAAAAAGATAAAATAAATCTTTCAGAATAATAAATTATGTTTTTAAAATTAAGTACAATTAGTTGAATTTATCAAAGAAGGTTGGAGAGGGATTGTGTATTAAATTTAGTAACTTATGGATGTTACAGAACTGATATCTCTAAGATAATAAATAGAAAGCTATAGAGGCTTATTCAAAATGTAAATCTAAAACTTAAAACACAGCATCTTTTACAAACCATGTTCTTTGGTTAAACGTATTGATAACTTTTCCCGTTGCATGTTTTTAAATAATCTAGTTCTTCTAAACGTGGAAATAATATTATATCCATTTTAAGGTGTTATTCACATAATTTTAATAGAAATTGGAAAAAAGAATACTGACTTAATTTGTTTGTTTAAAATTATTGACTCCGAAATTGACTATTATGAACTCCTGCACCAAATCAACTTTAAAATGCCAAAGCTCCTAGGAAAAAATACATTTTCCTGCAACGATCATGCAGGGACTAACTACCACATGCCTGAACCTACTTTTCGCCTACACACGCTGTGAAACCAATTTACCTCAAGTCCAGGAATATTTAAAGTAAGTTTACCCGTATTGCATAGATATATTTTTTTTCAGTTTCAGTGCCGGCAACCCGGGCGTTTATTCATTTTTCATTTATTTACATGGTTTTATTTTACCCACCTCACTAGACAAAGTCTGTTCCGATGTAGGTAAATAACATTTTATATTTATTAAAAAGGATATGAATCAAAGTAGATATACTATATATAAAAGATAAAAAAGTACTTAGTATAAAAAGATAAAAAAATAATGTGATAGTATAAATGATAAAAAAGAAGTATAAAAAGATTAAAAAATAATGTGAAATTATATGCACTTTGCCTATTTCTATGCCTACTATGCTTATATGATAAAAAAAATATACATGAAAGATAAAAATAAAAAAAATACTTTGAAAATATAAACCTATATGAATAAACATGTACATATTCTTTTCCATATATCTATACAAACAAATATGTACATATACACATGTATACACGCATGCACACATGCATGCATACATAGATATATTTTATTTATTTTATTTTATTTATTTAATACATGAATTATCGAAAGTAAAAATAGTTTTTTTGTGATATTTCACCCTCCATGCTAGGGATGACCCTGTGTTATGGCGGGTGAAGTTTACAGTTTGCGGATATACATTCATTTGTATAGGTTGAATTTTTCACTACACATGCTTACGTTCATAATGTTTTTATATTAAATATCTACGTATAAATTTTATTTTTGTTATTTGACATATTTTCGTAAAAAGATTGCATACGTAAATAAAAATTATACATTTAAATAAGAAAATATAAATACCGTGGGTAATAGTTAATATTGTATGCTGTATTACATTAATTTATTACATTACAACACAGGTACATGATAGTTAATATTATAAACACTACCCTGCTTATTTTGATATTATATGTGTCTGTAAAATGTACTCGTATTAGTTATTTAAGATATTCCGAATGTCTTTTCTTTCCTTTTCGGTTAACCATATAACAAATCTTTTGAACAGCCAGTCCAATTTATTTGGCGTAACGTAAGTTTTTGTTTGTGTAAGACAGATATTGAAAATGTGTGGAGCCAGGTACGATTCATGTTTTTTTGCGAAAATCGATTTAATATAGGGAACCTGAAAGTGATTATTTAGGTATGTGGTGAGGTGATGTTTTTAAACAGTTTTTATACATGATTTTTGTAATGAATAGTTTATTTACGTCTAGTAATTTGTTTTTAAGCATTAGCTGTTTTGTCGGATGTTGGTAAGGTTTTTTAAACATAATTCTAATTATTGTTTTATGATTTATTTTAAGAAGATTGAAGTAATTATCTGCTGCTCCTCCCCATACTGATATACCATACGTTAGAATACTTTGACAAAGTGCGAAATATACATTTTTTAGTTGATTTAATGACATGATGTTTCGTATTGTTTTGATGATGTATGATAATTTCCGTATTCTTTTTGTAAGTAAATTAATATGGAGATCCCATTTTAGTTTATGGTCAACAGTTAATCCTAGGTATTTAATATTATCCGCGTGATCAATTTTGTCACAAGTTCATATGTTATTTGAGAGAGTATTGGTGCAGGGGTAAAGATGAAGTTGTGAATGGCAGTGTGGTGAACCAGCCTTTGTTTTGCTGAAAGTTAGGTATTTTGTTTTTGAAATGTTGAGTATAAGTAGATTATTTTGTAGCTATTTATTTCATCCTTGTTTCTGTGTTGTTGAAAACCTTTTCACATGATTGCGCCTTGAACAAAATTGCTGTCATCTGCATAACTGATTACTTTGTAGTCTATTTTTCCTAAGTTTATCTCAGTTAGACTATTTATATAGATGAGAAATAGTATGGGACCCAAGACGCTGCCTTGCGGTACACCATACTTGATATCTGATTTGTCACAGCTGTGTTTATTTATTTTTACTATTTGTTGTCTATTTTCAATATAACTGAAGAACCACTTTAGCGGTGGACCGGTTATGCCGATATTTTAAAGTTTTTGGTGTAGTAAGTTATGTGAAATGATGTAAAATGCTTTCGCTAGGTCTAAGAACACTCCTATCACATATGCTCCGCTATCAATGCTTTTCACTATGTAGTTGGTTAATTCTGATAAAGCTATGATGATATGATATAATGATATTTATTTTTATATTTTAGCGTTATTTTTAGGAGCTTCACGCCAATATGAAATAAATTAACCGTTTTTAGAAACTTTGTGAAAACTTTTGAACGTAAGGAATAAAAACAATAAGATTTAAATAAAAAGCGATAAATCATATTCAAAAGATTCGTAAATCTCAAACCCGTTCAGTCTCTTTGAAGACAACACGTAAATTTTTGTCAGAAGTGACGTTGATTTTGATATAATATGTGAGATTTTGATATTTGTTTACACGTCGAATAAACCTTCGTATGGGCTAAATATTTTCTACTGATATGTTATTTTAGGGTTAATGCTTACGAAGAAACCATCAAGACTTTAAAAAATAAATAGTAAAGAGTTTATTAATATTTGTTTACGCTTTTTGTAAATGTTAAAACTACGACTGTTTCTCATTTCCAGGATCCTGTAGAACTATGTCATTACAGTTGGAAGTACCTATAGCAAAGCGGTCGCACTCATAATAACTATTAGGTAAACATAACTAACGCATACGCATATTTGAAAATTCATAAATTTGTTCTAAACATGAAGGAAAATATTCTGTTTTCCTAAATAAACATAGCTGCATTTCATTTCCAATTTATTGTTGGATTCATTGGCTTTGCCCACAATTTTTTTCCCGTCCAGACGGTAGTCATTTTTATAGTTTTGAAAGGTGATTTTTGCGGTTAGTATCTGATTTTTTTAAAAAATACCTCGATTTTGAAAATATGTTTTTACGGCTTAAATTTTATGTAATTGTTTAAAAATAAACAATAACGCAGCGTATTTCTTTCACGTTGCATAATTTGTCATTTTGAGCGAAACACGCCCGTACAAAAGGGGCAATGACTTCTAAGTTCAAACTTACACATATAAATTAATGTTTCTTTGTTTGACCTTTATGCATTCCTAAGCCATTCATCGGATTGCGATCGGGCGAAGAAAACATGCCTGTTCGAGGCAATATTTCACGACCTCCCCGCAGCCCGGATCTAACCCCAGGTGATTTTTTTTCATGGGATATATTTGTATGTATGTACATATTTTATATTGCAGGTCGAGCCTACCTAAATGAACCAGCGACTATACTCCGAAAGGAGAACATCGATCAAGAAATGGTCAATATACCCTGAGATTTGTGTCGAAAAGTTTTCGAAAATCTACGGCCCAGAATCTACGGCGAGATGGCGGCCATTTTGACGAAATTATTTTTACTAAATGATTTTATTTTATTTATTTATTTATATCTATATATTACAGTTTACACCTTATTGTTAACATTTTTACATATGTAATATATTTTAAAAACATTTTTACATATTAATATTACATTTCATTATGTTGTGTGTTAGGTAGGTTTGAGAAGGTGAAACTGTTGGTTGGTAATATTGTATGTTTCGTGAACACCTCACTAGGAGAACCTGTGCTGAGGTGTTTACGTGTTTATGATTAAGTGTGACAGGTACAGGTATTTATGTGTTGTAGTAGAAAGTTAGTTTTTTTTCATTTTTTTTTACATTTTAATGGTAATTGTACATAGATTACCTAGAAGAAAAAAAAAATATATAAGATATATTTGTATATTATATGTACATATGAATAGTTGGTAAATCCTTGATAGACATGTTTATTTATTTTGCACTTGTTATAGTTTGGTTATGTTTGGTTAGGGATTAAAGTATTTTGAATAAAGTGAATATCTTGATTTTTGATCCAGGCTGTGATATGTTTTTTGTGGATGTTTGTAGATGTATTTGCAATTAGTTGTTGTTTCAGAGTAATGGGCATATAATTAAAAAGTTTGGTTGCATAATACTGAAAATGTCTTTGTCCGTGTGTGGTGTGTGTTATTGGTATGTTCAGGGTTATATTTGTTAATGACCTGGTTTTTATTATTATTTTGGGTTGAATTGGAATACGGAGTTTGTTTTGGAGGAAGTATAGCAGAGCAAATTTGGCATAAAGTTGTTTTATTGACATGACTTCTAATGTTTTGTATATTTCGGTTGAATCTGTGTAGAAAGGCACTTGCAGAATTAGTTTAATTATCGCCTTTTGTATCTTTTGAATTGGGTCAATTGCTACATTTGTAGCACTTCCCCAAGCCAGTATTCCATACGTCGCAATGGATTGAAAAAGTGAAAAGTATATGGATCTGAGTATTGTTAGTGGGAAAATGTTTTTAATGGATTTTATTAGGTGCATGACTCCTTTTAGTTTATTTGTGATGAAAGTTATGTGTTCAGTCCAGCGTAAGTGTGTATCAATAATAACCCCTAGGTATTTTGTTTGTTTGACCCTTTCTATATGCTCGCATTGACAATTGGAAGAAGTTTGTTCACAGTCATGCAGAAGCAGGTCTATGTTTGATGGAGGTTGACCTTTTTGTGTAATACTATTTGTGATGTATTTTGTTTTGATAGTATTGACGGTAAGCGTATTACTGTTTAGCCATTTATTGACAACTGATAAACTTTTTTCGGCATTTACGAATACATCTTTCTATGTGGCAGCTTGACAAAGAAGAACTGTATCGTCAGCGAAGGTCACGATTTTACCTTCAATTTCAATGTCACATAGTTCGTTTATGTAGATGAGAAATAATAAAGGGCCAAGTACACTCCCCTGTGGGACTCCGTACGTAATTAAGAGTGGTTCACTTATCTTGTTATCAATTTTAACTTGTTGAGTTCGGTCAGACATGAAACTTTTAATTAAGTCGAATTCTACTCCGTTAATACCAATGCTTTTTAACTTCTTGAAAATTTTTCGTGTGAGATTGTGTCGAAGGCTTTACATAGGTCTAAATAAATTGAAATAACTTTTTTCTTAGCATCAAGGTTATGTGTGATGAAGTCCGTTACAGTAGCTATTGCATGTTCTGTGCTTCTGTTTTTCCTGAATCCATGTTGGTTTATCGATAGTATTTGTTTGGTTTCCAGATAGTGTTGAAGCTGTTTCTTAATATTTTTTTTCAAAATTTTTGAAAAGGTATTTAGTAGCGTAATGGGTCTGTAGTTGTTTATGTTATTTTTTTGTCCTGATTTAAAAATTGGAATGATAAGACCTTTTTTTAGTAAGCTGGGAAAAATTCCTTCTTTTAGACTAAGATTAATTAAGTATGTGAGTGGTTTGAGTAGTTGTTGGCTTACTGTTAAGATAGTTTTGGAGTCCACACCATCGGGTCCCGTTGTTGTGTTATTCTTTAGTGATTGAATTATTTTATTGGTGTCTTCTAGTGTAATGTTTTGTAATTTGAAGTGTCTGTTCATATTTTCATTGCTGATGTTAGTGGCAGTGTTTTGAGGTTCCTGAATATCTTGGAGAGGCTGTGATTTTTTTATATTTTCAGCTAGGCTAGCTCCTATATTAGTGTAGTGCTTGTTAATATAATTGAGGATACGTGTAGGATTGTCGTGGAAATGGATTTCTTCATCATCAATAAGTAAATTTTTTATGGTATCATCTTTGTTCTTCTGTGAATGCGTACTTTCCCTCAAAATTGACCATACGCTTTTAGGGTCATAGTTTGCTGCTATAAGTTTGTTTTGATAATACAATTCTTTGTCTTTACGTATTATTAGAGAACAAATGTTTCTGTACCTTTTGTAGAAGAAATAAAGCGGAGTGTCGTAAGGGTTCAGTTTAACTTGTTTGTGTAGTTTGTCCCTTTTTTTAATGCTATTTATAATGCTTTGGGTAATCCATTTTTTAAGTCTTACTTTGCGGTGCGGGATAGGTATGTATATCGTTTTGGTATTTTGGGTAATGAGAATTTGTAGATGTGTTATGAAGAAATTCCAGGCCTCTTCTGCCGTGTTAAATTTTGTAAGATGTTCCCACGTTTGTTTTTCTAAGCATTGATTTAGATTAACATAATCAATTATTTTTTTGGCTGTATTATTTTGGAACGTTGATTTTCTAGTTGGCGAAGTCAGGCCTATCATAGTTGTGTAGTGATCTGTGATTGTGGATTCGTATACAGCACTACATATTTGACTTTTTGATTTAACCATAAAGTGATCTATACTGAGTCTTTGGTTACTCTGGTAGGAGTGTTAATGGTGCTTATAATGCCATGTTCCAGAAGCATCAGTTGGTAATCAATATTTTAAGGGTGACCATTAGGAAGTATGTTTATGTTTAGATCACCAGCTATGATGATGTTTTTGTATGAAGTGAGTTTTTTAAGGTGAGTATCTAGAGCTATTATAAATGGTGAAATGTTATGTGTGGAAGGTGATCTGTATATAGCGAGGGCACACGTGTCTGAGTCGATGATTATTTGTAGACAGTTAGTATTTATCAAGTCGATTTCTGAAACAGAGGCGTTAAGACTATCATGTATGTACACAGCAATCCCATCATTTTGATTTTTGTTTTTTAATGTGTGATACGCAGTATAATTTATTTTATGTTTTTTTGTAAAAGCGGTTGATATCCAACATTCCGTTAGGATTATAATTTTGAAATCGGTTTTAAAGTTGTTTAAGAGTATGTCAAGTTCGTCATAGTTACGATTAAGTGATCTTATATTTTGATTAAGTAGTGTCAGAGAGCCTGGATTTTTAAAAATATCATCACATTGTTTTGTGTCATTGATTTTATGATGTTGATGAGAGCTATTTTAGTTAATTGAGAGTAAATCAGCCATGATGTTATGTAAATCAGGATAGTTTTGTAACGAAGTCTGAGTGACCTTCATTAGTCATTTTCATGTTTTATTTGTATAGTTTTTTCCCCCGGCCCTTTCCGGACCAGCAGTTTTCCGGATTTAAACCAAACGAATTGGAAGTTTTTGACTTTTGCTGATTGCTTCGTTTTCCAAAGTAACTCTTTGTAGTACGGTGTTAGTACTTCACCTACGTATATGGGGGAGTTTGGAATTAATGTCTTGGCCGCGTTTTTGAGTGTTAAAAAGGAATCCCTAGTTTTCAGGCTGTGGAAGGCAGCACGGAGTTTGTCCGGGGTGTTGTGTCTCCGGTCCTGTGTTGAGGTCACCATTCGCAGATCCTGCTGTAACAGGGGCATTCCCAGGGAACTGGCGACCCGAAGTATCGCTTCCACAGGTGGTTCTCTTGGCTGCAACTTTACGCCCGCCATCTCTATGCTGTCAAAATGTTTTTCCTGCTCCAATTCTGCCAGACGACATTCTAGAGAAGAGATTCTGATGTTTTTATTTTCATTTTCCTCGCGTAGGTATTTGGTCTCTTTGTGAAGGTCCTCCATTTTTTTAAATCTTGTAAGCAGATCTTCGTATTGGTTGCAGATGAAATCACTGCTTCTCTTTAGTTCATTGATTTCATCTGTAAACATAATTTTTATTTCCGTAATTTTTGAATCGAAGTGTTTCGTAAGGCGCTCATAGAGGAAGTTACTTTCTTCATTAGATTTAGGTACGTCACTCGCATTCGTATTCTGCAGGGCGTCCTTGATCTTTTGTTTGGGAGCAGTCTTGTTTGAAGGTATGTCATTTTCATCTGCGTCGCAAGGTGTCGCTGGTTTTCTTTGTCTGCTCATTTTGAATTATTGTAGTGATTAGTTTTGTAGATAGATGGTGCTATTGTTATTTCTAATTATATTAATAAATGGATTAATTCCGATTATAATAATAAAAGAAGTAAATAACAAAAATTGGTCGGATTCACTCGGTTTCGAACTGAGGTCGACAGAACCGCAGTCAAATTCGATGACCACTGGGCTATTTCGTTAGGTATCGATATTGACTTTTATTCACAATATAAACTATAGTGATCTGTTGATGTGAATATGTGACTGATTATGAATTATGTTGTATCGATCTCAATGTCACTGATATGAAATGTATGTATTTTTTCACTTATTTAATTTTTTTTTTGCACAATAAATCTAGAATCACTGTTATTGGGATTTACTTAGTTTTTGTATGTGTTTTGAGATGTACACAGCCACAGTATAATAGTGATTTGTTGTTATTTACTTTTTATTAGTCACTGTATTCACTTGAGATTATCAAATATGAAATTATGGATTTAGGTAACGGAATCACTTTGTATTTGTACAAAAATACACGTTGTCACTCGTGGTAGTACGTTGAATATTTTCTGCACTCTTTACTATTTCACTATGGCTTCTAATTAGATTTATTTTACTTTTTTTATCTCTATTGATGAGAGTTCGCCCGACTGTCACGTAGGTAGTTTTTTTCCAGTATATGTTCATTTTTCTCAATAATCATTTATTTAATTACAATCTGTATTTTTTAATAGTTATTTCAAAAGTGCAAATGTTTATGGCCCACCCTATATTATGGTGAGCTCTGGTGTTCCTGATAAAATGCACGTGGGTTCACTGATCAAGTTCAGTCGATATACTTTAACAGTCCGTTGACATGCAATTATTTGAATGGTTAACCCTTTCAGCGCCCTTGAGATGATTTTTCATGAAAACGGCGCTTTATAAATCAGCCAAATATTATTATTATTATAAGCGGTGCTACAATTTTCACATAGAACGAATACAACATGTCATGTATTTATGTGATGTATAGGATAGATGTCGCAATTGTTCAACTTTACTAACATTCGATTTATAAATTTCTTCTCCTGAAAGGCAATGATCACGAGGCAAATATATTTTTATAAATACTTTCAGTTTCACAAATTCCACAATCAAACAGTATTAATAGCCTTGCAACTGCGTACAGACTCTATTCACAAATAGATACAAACGGAAGTGCTGCCATCTATCGAATCGAATAGTATTAATACGGGAGCGCATGTCTAACGCCGCGCCATACGCGCCGTGCCACAAATAACATCCGTGTACGTGGAATTTCAAACAAAGCTACAGTTATAATTCGGTTTCGAATTCAAGAATTCGTCACAAAATGTCGCCACTTCCGTCAGCAGGTCGGATGAGGACGTGTCCCCCTAAGTAATAACTGCTACGAATTTGTGAATATGTAGTATCTATCCGGATATGGATAGATTGACGGTAATACTTAGTTGTTAATAGTTAGTGTAATCACGTTACATATTACATATGATGTAATGGCATGTTCCGGTTACTTTGTTTCGGTGACTAGCTATCACTGAATGACAGTGGATCCGAGGAACGGGCTATTTTTGGAACCAGTTCCTTTTGGATTTATAAAATGGTCACCAACACTAACTGGGCGAGGCCGAAATAAAAGCCGCCCGCAGGACTAAGCAGTAAAAACCTGCGAAGCGTTTCACAAGTTTCTAAGAAGAAAAGAAGATAACATTAAAACCTTAATTATATTATCTATATATATGTGAAATATAATCCGAAATGAACAGATTCCAAATTTCCGCAAATATTGAGATTCGGGATAAGGTTAATTGGCAGGCCATTTATCTTCGTTGACACTTCTCGGTAAGATGTCTAGTGAAGTGACTGTTGATCTGGGTTCCAGCCCAGCCTCCGGGATACTCCTTCCCCTCGATTGATTCATGGATAAGAAGGGGGCTTTCAATAAACCTTATTTAATGGAATAGTGAAATGGGCTACCCCCTAATTGAAAAATACGAATGCCATACCACTTTTATATTTTTTTAACATTAACTCCATAAAGGAGGCCCCGAGAAAAATAATTTTCATCGGGACTAAGGAAACTTTCAGGATGCTTTATGTAGGATCTTCTCTCCCTTTTTATAACTTTAATATGAACGATAAATTTTATCTCTTTATGTATGTAGGATATTCTATTAAGAGTATATATTAAATGAATGAACGTTTAGAACACCAAGAAAGCAGTCAATCATAGGAATAAAGTTCAATGAAATTTTATTTTAAAAAATTATAACCATTTCAGACAAGCGATAAATAGGTATTAAAATTATTTAATTAACAATAACTATTCCTTATTCTCGTAATACGTATTGGTTTAGTTTAATTTTTTGCAATTTTACCGGTCAATTCAATTCAGATAAACGCACTATTATTAGAAAGTTTAAGCTTTGAAGAAGATTCGACTGCACACATTACAGTTGTTATTTTATCCTTCAATGATATTATAACACCTCTGCCATAGGTCACCCCAAGTGGTTCACTACGTTTTGTGATTTAGCAGGGGTGCCCGGGTTCATGGGGTGAGGTTGGTCTAGATCTTGGAGGCGGATGACCAGGACACACTGAACCCTAGATTACTACCCACCCCTTAAACCCTTTTCCTTCCCAGAACTCTCCTCTCCTTCCCTTCCTTAAAAAACCCTCCACACAGCATCCACAAAGATGACATAGGGCCTGAGGGAATATATTTTCCTCAGGGCCTCCTGTGTGGAGCTCATGTAAAAAAAAAACATTTATTAGATCCTCTAACTTTTCAACAAAATAAAATATAATTATATTATAAAGAAAATGGACAATATTCACAAATCCTCTTAAAGTTATTTCCCATGTCTGCGTTTATTTCCGCCCTAGTTTAAAATTAAACAATATTTATTGTTTTCAATCATTATTTTCGTGTAATAAGTCTATCTTATAAAAAATCTACGAACAAAATATATATTATGAGCAAAGAGTAATAAGAGAGACTTAAATAAACCAGTGATTCCTTAACTTATTTGCGTTACAAAATATGATGACTATGGTTTTCCCGCAGACGAGACTTTAGTTGAAAAACTATTCCAAAATTCATACAAATTCAAACAAAGCCTCGCAACTAAAAAGTCTATCGAGTGCGCCCCTCCAAATACCAAAATGGATTTTTATGTCTGCAACTGATGCAACGCAACATTCTACACAACTGAAATCTCTCTAACCGGATCTGGGTAGGAACTTTTTATTTAATATTTTTGATCGCATGTGGATTATTTTTAAGTATGTATTTTTTAAAAACAACAGCATCAACAAAAATGTTACCGGAGACCGAAATTTCATTTACGATTTCTATTCAAAATAAGGTCATCAATCACCCGTGAAGCCAGAAAGGTCTTTTAACACCCTGTATATGTAAAGAGGGAGGCCGAATTTAAGTTAGATAAAGTGATCATTAAATAGAAATAAATTATGCAATGTACCAGGAACGTTCAGAACGTAAGTGTACCATGACCATAACGGGCGGTTGTTTTTTTGTTTTTTGGGAGTTGACGGCACTTAGGGGTAGAGGGGGTCTTTTGACAAGAACGAGCATCGTAGGTTGTAGTGTCCAGTCGCGTGAAAGATGTCGGCAAAAATCCCGCCAAGTGCTGTAATCCGCTTTTTACACACGGAAGGAATAACACCTACAAGAAAAAAAGGTTAGAATTTCTGAGGTCTTTTGTGACTGGAGATGCTCGTGAATGACTCATACACGCCTGGGAAAAAAACAGTCGTCAAAATTCCCCATCTGCCGAAAAATTCAAAACCACAATTTTGGGCAAAAAATCATGGCCTCAGTGCATTGGGAGCAAAAAGGCATCATTTTGGTGAATTTGTGCCTCAGGGGGAGACCATCAATGCACAACGATATTGTGAAACCCTAAAAAACTCAAAAGGATGGGAATGCTGATGAGAGGTGTGCTTATTGCTCGACAACGCCCGCCCTCAAACAGCCTAAGCCAATAGTCCTCACACAGGCGCTCTTGGACTCATTTGGTTCGAATGTTTTGAACTATCCCCCGCATCCCCTGACTTGGCGCCTTCAGATTATCATCTTTCACCTCCTTTAAGGCATATATGGATGAAATTAAATTTTCAACCAACGAGCAGGTGCAGAAAGTGGTTCTGAAGTGGGGGAAGGAGCTGGCGGGAGAATTCTTCGAAGAGGGCATAAAGAAACTTGTGCCACGGCTCACCACATGCATTGAACGGGATGGCAATTATTTGTAAAAATAGTCAACATGTGTATCAACAATTTTCAGTTTTTTTTCAAACACACTTTTAAAAAATATATATAAAAGTTCTGATTATAGATTAATAGATAAATTAAATAATAAAATAACAATGATACTAAATATATATTAAGTAAAAAAATAAAACGTAAGTACGTACTACACAATACCATTATAAAACACACATCATTTTAATATTCAACCATGATCATAATATTTTTAATTATTTTTTCATTAGCGTCTTTATTTATTTTATTTTTAATCATATCTTTTTGAATTTTGTATTGTAAAATGGAGGCCTTGACATGGGAAAGGCACCCAGAAAGCCCCACATTACCACATAATGTTTTAAAATATAAGTTATTGTTCCAAATAAAATAAAATAAATCAATAATTTTATATAATACATCATTGAAGAATAAGATAACAATAAATATCTAAACGAAAATATGAAAGAGAATAAGACACAGAAAAATAGAAAAAGATAATGGTCGCAACTGGGACGTCCCGGTTAGACGAGAGGTTCTGGGTTCGTGTCCCGGTTGCAACCATTAGCCTTTTCTATTCTTTTTTGTCTTGTTCTCTTTCATATTTTCGCTTAGATTATTAGTGTTATCTTACATTGATGGAAATTACCTTCAAAAGTTGTAAAAGAGAATTTTTCTCGTAAAAAAAAATATTTTTATTTTAAATCTTTTTTTAGTATATTTCCTTTATTTTTTTCATTTATAAAAGTGCATGATATACCCACATATTATATATTTGTAAATTGTTTTGACTGTAAATTGTTTAGGTGATTTTTCACAAAAACGGCGCAGTATAAATTAGCCAAATATTATTATTATTATTACCTACGTGCCCGAATTGTGTAAAATTGTGGAGCATATTGAGTGCGCACTGATTAAGTTACCAGTAATGTTTTTTCTTATGACTACGTAATACGTTATAGAAAGTGACAATGGGAAAAATAAAAGATAAATTAGGAAGGGATTATGGTTCAGTGGAAAATTTTGTGGATTTATCGGGAAATATGCCCAACACAGGATTTTTGGAAAAAAATTATTTTTATAACAAAACGATTGTTTTTAAAAGCATTATTTATTTCCATTTAGGTAAGTTTTAAATATTGTAAAATTTTACCAAAATTATTTTTGTAACATGATTAAACGAATTGTATTTTTAAATTAAAATGAAGGTCGACGAAATCTTAAAATCCATGTTAGATAATATTTAACTCTAATATAGACCATCAGTACGTATTTAATATTTTTAGAAGACCTTTTAAACTTTCTTGTCTGGTTTACCGACAAGTTTTTTCTAATTATCAAATATTCATAAACAAAATTATAAGCCACGATTTTAGCTGAATTCATAAATGAACGAATCTTATTAATTATTTCTAAATAAGTTTCCCAAAGTTGTCTGCTAATAAAACTCCTTCTTACGGTACGTCAGTTTATTTTTTACTTTTACGACTGCTTTGGAGCTTTTTTCTAGAATAAGATGAAGAATTCTTACTTACTTTCTTCCATTTTATTTCTCCCGAAATATCATCTTACGAGGTACATAAGCATTATCATTACCAAAGACGTAATTTGTTGAAATTCTGAGTGTCACATATTGTACCAGGTGCAAATTAGTTGTGTCTGTTAGTTGGGTAAAATATTTTTATGAGTAGGGATTAGGTACTATAATCATATTACACATGGTGAAAAAATGTTGGGGATGAACTTAATCAATTGAAGGTTCTTATATGAGACCGATTCAAAATTTATTAATTAAGAAGTACAGCCTTTTCAAAATCATTTTTATTCAAGCAATTATATATTTGTGTTCATATAATTATTAAAAAATGGAAATCATTGCATAATGAACTTTGCATTCATGCACCGCTATTTTTATCAAACATAATTATAAACGTGTTTTAAAACCAAAAGGTTTCGTCATCAGGATGCAAAGACTATATCTACCTAAATTTCGTCAAGTACGATCCAAAGCTTATGATAATTGATTAAGAAAAAATATCCGCCAGCTTTGTTACGCTTTGGGCTGAGCTTTCACGCGCAGGTTTACGAATAAGGCTCCATAAGAAAATCCGTATTGGTATCATAAATGTAAGCACATTTTTCAGAGCAGTAGACTTAAAGGCTTTCGTTAGGCGATAGATTAAACGTCCCTGAGGTATGTTTTTAGGATTAGATGAACTATAAACTCATAAAAAATATATTTTATAAAAGAAAATTCAGAAATTCCTTAAAGATATTGAAGACTTAGGCTTTGACCATCCTCTGTGTTATCCCAAAAAGCTTGGCGTCTTAACTTTTTATGAAAAAGGCTTTAAGCTTAAAGAAAGGGTGCCATCTAACTACCTGCTTTATATATTACAGGGAATATTTCTACTGAGCTCAAGCATCTTTCTTTGTATGGACGGAATCTACATTTATGAAAAGAAATAATTTCTGGAATCCTTTTTCGGTTTTGCATTTAATTTATATACTACCTTTTCAGAGACAGAATGAAAATTGAAAATTAAAATTCCCCGCGTAGGAATTTCTTTGCACATGAATATCCTAAATTGTGATCACGATCGAAGAAATGCGAATGAGTCAAATTACTAAAAAAACATCAATTAATTATTAGAAACAAGTGAACGTTAACTTTAACTGGAAAATCAAAGCTCCTTGACGTGGTTTTAATTATTATCTAAGATTTTGAGACGGAATGTTAGAGCGAAATAATGTATTTTACCATCATATTACTTCTTTTATATTGTATTGAATTAGCGAACATCGGAATGGGCATGCTAAGATATATCCGAATGAGGAATCTATTGGACTATAGTATTAAAGGCACTCTCATACACACATTACACGCCAAATAGATCTTTAACTTTGTTATATTTTTTCTCTCCAGTTAAAAAAAAACTGCTGTATTTGAGGAGAAAGGAGAAAGTTACAGCTAAAAACTTTGGAATGAATTTGAATGGAAAACTGAGGAAAATAATTTCCCTCTAGGCTTATGTCATCTAAGGGAATGTTGTATAGAGCGTCTTTATTTAAAAAAAAAACGATTATGCTTTAGACCACACGACTGAAGTAAAACTACAAGACAAACCTCGCCCAATGATCTTAGGTATCCCTGCTAAGTTACCAAACGTAGCGAACGAGTGACCTATGACCTAGGGCTGACATATGACATTGGGGTGAAATATGACCATGGGGTAACCTACGACCTTGGGGTGACCTACGACCTTGGGGTGACCTACGAACTTGGGGTGACTATCCTTATCCTTATCTTTATCCTTATCTCTATCACTTCCCAAGTCAAGCGTGCGTAAAGGCCCGACCGTTCGCATAGATTACCGTTCGCATAACATTTTTCGTAACAATCACCACTTTTCGTAACGCATTCATCAGCTTACCCCCCTGGTCGAGCGTGCGTAAAGAAGTTTTACTTCAAAAAGGAAGGAGAGGAAGTTCTGGGAAGGAAAAAGATACGAGGGGTGGGTAGGAATTTGGAGATCAACGTGTCCAGGAGTGACGGACGCATGAATCCACCCCTTCAACTGCGGTACAAGGCGATGGATCGAGAGAGCCTGACTGGAGAGATCGAAAGGACTCCATCAACCGGTCTCTCTCGATCCGGCTCGCCACGTAGAGGGCAGACACACCCGCCGCCAAGACCTAGATATTTCAGGTCAAAGCAGACTGATATAACGCAATACGTATATTTGTATTTAGCATAAATTCGTACGATTTCGTACGCATACTTAATATTGCTGCGTAATTGTGGGGCTGGAATGTACTATAATTGGATCTAATACTCTAGGCTTCGTAGATAATGATATGAAGGGTCAAATGCGTCCATAATAAGATTTGGGCCTTGTAGACATTTGCCAAATGTTTCACAATTATGAATAGTGTTAATAATTTTAGATATTACGTTGTACGTGCGGTGAAGCTAAGCCAGAATGAAACAGGAAATGAGAAACGCACACAAAGGATAGTTGTTGGTTTAAAAATTCGGTTTCCATAAAAATTATAATTTCTGTTATTGTTGTATTATACATTAATTTCCATGATTAGTGTCGCCTGGGTTAGCCGTACGCAATTTTTGTATCGGATTTTGTGTTAAGAGGCTGTAGATTTTTTAAAATTTATTTAATTTAATTTTGTTGATTATTCAATAATTAATAATGGTTCATAAATCAAAAGATATTAAAAAAAAGTTCACGTGCATTTTGATTGCTTACACTTGAGACATATGCGGTGTAACATAAGCATACTGTATTTAAAGTGCAAGTCCTGGTCAGTGGTTGTGTGGGCATAGCGCTTGGGTCCCATCCGGGCGTCGCGTGGTCGATTCCTCAGCTGGCTAAGTCCTCCATCACAACACAAGCAACATTTTCAGCTTTCTGTGGTGGTATTAGGAGATTTTCAAACATTGTTGGGTTATTCGTAACCCGGGAATATTTGTCTTTCTTTAAAAAAAAAAAAAAAAATATATATATATATATATATATATATATATATATATATTTTTTTTTTATATATATATATATATATTTTTTTTTTTATATATATATATATATATTTTTTTTTTATATATATATATATATATATATATGCACTCCGATTTCAATTTGCTTGTGGATGCAAAATTACCAATTCGGATGCTTTCTAAAATACATAATAATATTATGTATGTATATTATACAGGGTATTTAGGGAGGTACTTGACTTACTTGAACTAGTGATTTCTGACATAATTTGGAAAAAAATTGTAAATTAAGTTTTGGTCTTCAGTGAGTTTTTTTTTCAACTAAAACACAATCGGTCGGTATTGGAGAGTTAGGGATGGGGTGAAAAGTTAATTGGTTACTTGGTTGAGAGACCAGTGACGTCAAGTGGAAGAATTTTTTTAATTGTGTCAATTTTAAGAAAAAAAAGACACAAAAAGTTACTAGAGACCAAATTTCCATTCACATTTTTTACTGCAAAAAATGTCAGGAACCACTGTTAAAAGTTAGTCAAGTACGTCTCTTAACACTCGATATGCTTCAAAGCACGTTTATGTACAGAGGTAAGTGTATGCACCAACGTAACATGGCGTACGCTTACCTCCGCACACATAAAAAAAATCGTAAAATTGGGTGCCTGTATTGCAATAGGCCACTTGCATCACATTTAAAAAAAAAATTAAAAGCATTCTGTATTTTTTTAATCGTATTTTTGAAACACTAGCAATTTTAAAAAAAATTCAATCTGAAAAATCAGACCATTTTTTATAAATCGGAAAGACGGGAAATAATTTTATGGGTGCATAAAAACGCTAATTATATAGCCGAAAATCATTTAAAAAAAGAACGTTTTCCACACGAATGACACAGGATAATAACGAGGCATACGACAAATATTACACCTCATAAATATTTTTTTCCTTGATTCGTCTTGTTGATCTAAATCATTATAATATTCAACGTCTTTATTACTAAATCCAACGTATATTACTTGTACTTGCAAATTATAATAATAATAAGAATATTATAAAATTTTATTTTCTTAAAATCAGCGCCATTACCATTATACTTCTAAAACACGTACAGACAGCTTAAAACGTACGGGGTTCTCTTCATAACATCTGTCAAAAAGTCAAACCAAATGATAAGTTCGCAGAGAACAAACAATAAATCTAGTGAACTTTAAATGTTAAATGTAAAAATTCGCCTGAAATCAAAGTGTTGCTATATAAAAAAAATAAATCAGTGTGGAATTTTACAAAATTAATGTGAACGTTTTCGGAGACGGGACATTTTCATGTAGTGACGACAGGAGCAAAAATAATGGATTTATTTATGTATTTAAAAAAAAACTGTACATTTCTAAAAAATTTTCTAACATTTTAGTAATCTCAGTAAAAAAATCTGTCCACACGATTTTTTCCAAGTCGTTATGAAATCCATGCAATATATTGCCTATTGCCACTGTACAATCCAAGATCATTGTACCAAAAATTGTAATAGTTCTGAGACAATCGGTTATACAATAACCCCACAAATTTTTTTACCTTTACCTCTTAAGCGCCCGCAACCCGGATTTGTACCGATTTATTACATATTTCCCTTAAACACGGTAAGTTTTAAAGCTTAAAAATATATGTTATTCTTGAAGATAATATCTAGACTTTGCCCGCGCCGAAACGCAAATTATATAAAATTCCCTCGATAGAAAAAAATCGCAAAGAATGCTCCAAAAATTATTATTACCACGTTTGTTTCAGTTATTTTACAAGTTATATGTATGAAAAAATTCACAGTGTTTCTTTAAATGCTGTTAAAGATAATGCCGGCGAGATTTTTGCCCTATTTTAAACGAGTCGTGTTTTATTAAACATTTTCGCAATTTTCGCATCGATTTTGTCGCTGTAAATGTTAGCGCTCTCCTCTTACATTCGTAATTTCGTATCTCTCCATCTTCTTCTTTTCGGGTCTTAAATTATCTGTCTGTTTTTATTTTCATCGTAGGACTCAGTCAAAGCGATGCAGAATGGAGGAATGAGGACAGGTGAAGCATGTACGAATTTATAGCATTCATCGCGTCGTACACTTACATCCCACGAACGTTTATCCCACGTGTCTGTATATTATGTTGATCGCTACCGCTGGCCGCTGCTGGCCAAGCTAAATTATGTCGGAATTCCACCGCTTGCAAAATCTATTATCACGTGCCGGTCTAAGTTCAGAGAACAATAACAGGGTACCACGCTTCCAATAATAATCATAATTATTATTATGCGCCGAAAACTTGGGACGTGTTGTTTCACATAATTTGAACAATTCGTCAAAATTCAAAGTTAATATTCAAGTTCTGTGGAAGACCTATTCAAGTTCGACATTGTTAAATATGTTCTGTTATAAATATATAATGAAGTGAAGCTTTTTTTTTTTAATTTTCTTTATTCGTTTTATTTATTACAGGTTTGTTTTACACGGTTTTTCGAGCTAAGCAAATGCCCGTATTATGGTAGTCGAGATTCATAAGATGCTATATTAAGTATAGAATATTAAGTATAATCATCCATATATGTAGATGAAAGTACAAACATATAGCATACATATTAAGGAAAATATTCATACTAGTATTAGGTACATGATCACATACAGGAAAGGAGTTAAACTAGGTGAATCTTGTATAAATAAAAATAAAAGTAACAAATAATAATATTTTAAGGATAATAGAAATAAAAATAAGAATAAATATATAAATCATCTGTACAGATGAACAATGATAGTCTTAGACCCCAAAAACAAAAGCGGGTATTCCTAGGCAGCGTTTGAAATGGACGAACAACGTCAAAAAATATGAAAAAAAGCATCAGAGATAAGATTTTTTATTCAAATTAATAAAATACTTTTTTAACACTTTTATTGTTTACAAAACCAACATGTTTCGTGAGCAACGCTCACTTCTACAGGGTTTTTTATTGATACCATTGTCCATATCTATTATTTATAATTAGTACCATTTATACCATTGTCCATGTCTATTATTTATAATTTGTACCATTTATACCATTGTCCATGTCTATTATTTATAATTAGTACCATTTATACCATTGTCCATGTCTATTATTTATAATTAGTATCAATAAAAAAACCCTGAAGAAGTGAGCGTTGCTCACGAAACATGTTGGTTTTGTAAACAATGAAAGTGGTAAAAAGTATGTACCTATTTTATTAATTTGAATCAAAATGGTGCCACAAAATAAGTTTGCTGTGTTAGAAGAAGTAAGATTTTTTACTCGAGAAATACGAAAAAATAACAACAGTTTTTAAGATGTAAGGCATTCTTTATAATATTGCCTTCCCTGAGTAAATAACCAGTTCTGTATATTAATGGCACAAAGATCATCAGTTTTTTATGTCTTAATATCAATACTCAGTAAGTTGAACATTTTAGGCGCGATGTAAGAGAACTGTCGTTGGGCGAAAGCTGTTTTTTTTGGAGGAATTTTGCATTTTTGGTGTGATGAATAGCTTTTTTTTTTATTCTCCAATTCACCTGACCCCCTCTCCTATCATAGGAAGAAATATTTGATAGCGTCGTGTGGCGGTACAAAACATAAGCGCTCGCGGTTCAACAGATATCTGCTCGCAGTTTTATAGCTTGAAGGCTGATTGGCAAACCAGTTTCAAAACAAATCATTTATGCAAAACAAAACGAATCCTCTCAACTGGAAATAAAAGGCATCAAATAGAAAATCTGTTCTCAAGTTATGGGTTATTTATTGAGCGAATTTAGCTTATCCTAGCCCTTTCCCCTCTATCACTACGACGAATGAAATGCAAAGGCGAATGATCTCTATGAAACAGCACCAAATGATAAGGAAACGAATTTCGTGTAGTCTTACAGCAAAATCCGGATTATGTAGGTATTATACCGTGATATTCTAGGTTATAATGTTATTCCACGGAGTATATTTACACGGCTGCTATTTGTGACTATAATTAACTCGAAGAAAACGTGTGACGTAATTATAATTATCCAGGAAGAAAATGGTTTATTCCGAATTATGAGAAATGATTAATTATTATTTGGTGTTTCTGCTAGAGCCGCATATTCGTGTTCAATGATGATTAATTAGATAGACGGCCTCCGTGGTTGAGTGGTTACTTGAGTGATCCTCGGCTGCGAGTTCGGAGTTTAGGGGTTCAAAACCCCGGAAAGCGCTAGAAAATTTTATTGAAATAATTTCACAATTTATTCATTTAAAAAAATTTACATATGTTATATTTGCGACACGTTACAGAATGATAAAAACTTTCAGAATAGCCCCGGTAAAAGACCACCATTCTGAATCAAAACGTTATTGCTTGAAATGAATTTATTGTTGTTTGGTGACCAGTTCTTTTTTTTACATGAACTCCACACAGGAGGCCCTGAGGAAAATAATTTCCCTCAGGGCCTATGTCATCTTTGAGGATGCTGTGTGGAGGGTTTTTTTAAGGAAAGGGAGGAGATGAGAGTTCTGGGAAGGAAAAGGGTTTAAGGGGTGGGTAGGAATCTTGGGTTCAGTATGTCCTGGTCATCCGCCTCCAAGACCTAGACAAACCTCACCCCATGAACCCGGGCACCCCTGCTAAATCACCAAACGTAGCGAACCACTTGGGGTGATCTATGACAGAGGTGTTGGTTATCCAATAAAGGTTCCCGGGGCGGCGGTACCCATTCCCGCCTCCCAAATTGTAGTTCTGATGCTGATGGTCACTTTGAATTAGATAATTTCAGAATAAGGAAGTACATTATTTATATTATTCAATGAGAACCTCTTGGCTGGAGGCTGGAGTCTCAAAATACTTTATGCGAATGTTGGCAGATCGTCTGATCGACATACTGTTATGTAAGTACGTATATTTTTTTTAATTTGAAATATAAATACAAATATACAATTTCCGTTGAAATATACTTTCAACGGAAGCAATCTTCCGAACAGGCCCCCCATTGATATGCTTGGTGTAACCCTAACTGACCAGCTCAGGTATGGGGGCTCCATCGAAGCCAGAGTAAAGTTAGCCTCCCAAAAGCTGGGCGTACTGTACAGTGTACAGGGCCCGCAGATACTTTAATAGTACACAACTGCTAACCTTGTACAAATCACAAGTACGCCCCACGGTTGAATTTGGCAGCCATCTCTGGTCTGGAGCTCCAAAATACCTGAAAAATACCCTCGACTCTGTGCAGAAACGGGCGGTCCGTTTGATAGATTCTCCCATCTTAACAGAAGGATTGCAATCTTTAGAGCACAGGCGTCGGGTGGGAATGCTATCCTTGTTCTACCGGTATTACAATGGAAGATGCTCCGAGGAACTAGTATCATTGATCCCTTCGGCACCGGTGCATAGTCGGGAAACACGCCAAACGCGTGCTCAACATTTGTGCACGGTTGACATTTGTCACATGAGAACGGGTCGTTTCTTCGACTCGTTCTTGTGTTCAACAGCTCGGCTGTGGAATGACTTGCCGGCCTCTGTGTTTCCTCCTTCCTACAACATGGGTCTCTTCAAGACCAATGTTCATTCCTTCCTCTCCTCAAAAAGACCCTCCACACAGCATCCCAGATGACATAGGCCCTCCGGGAAATTATTTTCCTCAAGGCCTCCTGTGTGGAGTTAATGTAAAAAAAAAAATATATATAACAGATTTACATAAGGAAAATATATAATTCTTAAAAATAATTACAAATAAAGTAATTTCTTGTTAATGAATCTACCCAATTTAAAAGAGAAAAACATTTCTCGTGTTTAAATTGGGGAGTCGTGTCATTACAGAAAAAGATAAAGAAATAAGATATAATTTTTTTTTTGAATTAAGAAACAAATAAACTTATGAATGATAACAAATATTAATAAAGAAATATACTAACGTAGCAATTACTAAATTAGATATAAATGTAGTAAAGATATTTTTAAGTAATAATATAGGTACATAGATGTGGTAAAAATAAAAATAATATTATTGCATTTCTCTTAATAGGTAGGTGTTAGATGGTAAGTACATATAGTTGATTCTAACAATTGGATTAGCTGATAATATTGTAGGAGTAGGTACATAATGTTATTTTACGACAATAATCGCCGCATTTCAGTTCAAATGCTGATGAAATAATGGTAGCATTTTGGTTGTTATGTGCCCCTTTTTTAAACTACCGCTTTTTAGATACTGATATTTAAACGTCGATCGGCTCGGGCGTTAATTCTTGAACAAATATATTTGTATTTATATATTTCACCGCAGTACCTCGTGAATTATTTATTGCCAAATATATTGAAATATAGGGGATGTGCTATCCGCAATTTTTACTAAGTGGGACTGCGCTTCCGCGTGTCGCCGATACTGTTTACCAATTAACGAATACACTAAATGAACGAATTAACTAACTAACTAACCATCACGCCGTTTCCCCGCAGGGGTAGGCAGAGAGGACCGTCCGCCAAACAACTCAGTCTTGGCACACACTCTTTGCCTCACTCACATTCATACATCGTCTCATACACACTCTTCTATTATTCTGACTTTTGACATGGTCCGTCTCAAGTATCTGATTCACTTGATCGTGCCATGTCTTCCTCGGGCGTCCCCGACTTCTTCTACCATTCACATTTGCATCATATATTCTTTTTACACTACTTTCTTCGCTCATTCGCTCTGCGTGCCCAAAGCATCTGAGGGTCCCTTTCTCAATTTTGCTCATTATACTTACATCAGCCTTACATTCTTTGCGGATAACCACATTTCTCACACGATCATACATTGTTTTACCACACACACGTCTCAGGGATCTCATTTCAACAGCATTCAGTTTACTTTCATCCTTTCTCTGCCAGTTCCGTGCCTCACTGCCATACATCAGGGTAGATACCAGGACTCCATTGTGGACTGCTAGCTTCGCTTTTTTTGACAGTTTTTTATTAGCGCCAACGGCATTCAGTCCTCCATTAATGGAGTTACCGGAATTTACCCTTCTTTCAATATCTCTATCAGCCTTCCCATCTCTCGTAAACATACTACCCAGATAAACAAACTCATCCACCTGCTCCAAGTATTCATCATTCACAACTATATCGCACACTGTTTTCGTACTCTCTCTTTCAAACACCATGACTTTAGACTTTTTTTTTTAGACTTACTTACATTCATCATTAACTCATTCTTTATACATACTTCGTTCATCCTAGATACTAGAGACTGTAGATCTTCCATAGTGTTAGAAATCAGCACCGCATCATCAGCATACAACAGGCAACATACTTTCAGACTATTCAATTTCGCGCCCAATCCCACATCTTTCAATTCTTGTATACAATTATCCATGTATAGATTGAATAACCATGGTGACATTTGACATTACGCAGCCTTGCTTAACACCTTTTGTGATGTCAAACCACCCCGTAAAATCACCGTTCACCCTAAAACATGCAACGCTTCCCTCGTACAGAGACGCAATTTCCTGTATGAAATTTGTATTCACTCCATACTTGGACAACACCTTCCATAGCTTTTTCCTGTCGACTCGGTCGTACTCTTTTTCAAGATCTACAAAGGCGCAGAAAAGTTTCTGGTTTTTCGCCAGAAACTTGTCAGTGAGCATACGCAAGGAGAAAATCTGGTCCATGCATCCCCTTCCACTCATAAAGGCACCTTGCACATCGCATATTTTATCCTTTGTTTCCGTATTAACGAATAAACTAAACGAACGTTAGATATGGTTTTAGATTTTCACTGCCAAAAGGTTTTTTTGTTATTTGTTTTTGGGGTGTTACGCCGTGTTGCGCTACCTCCTCCTTTAGCCAACGTTTCGGATAGCGTTACAGTGTCCATCATCAGGGCAGATGTGTGTAACAAAAATAAATGAACATTAACTAAATGAACGAATATTCCGTATTCAAACTATATTGTTAACCAATACTAATGCACACCTTCAAAAAATCAAATGAACAGTTTTTTTTCGTAAGCAAACTACGATTAGGTAGTAGTCCGCCGACAGTCGTGCGGAGATCATAGCATGTCTCTTTTGTATTTGAATATTTAATTGTGAATTTAAAAGGGCCAGATTTTTTGTTGTCATTTGATAAGCTTTGACTAGATTGTAAAAATAATTCATAAATTATGTTTGGGTAGTTGTTATTTACAGACAGAGTGTAGACTTTGTTTAGGTGAGATCTTGCAGATCTAATAATGTACGCGAGTACGAGATGAACATTTATTGTTACCATACAGGTTATAGAGCTACGTACTAACTAACGACCTGGCGGTAGGAAAAGAGAGCGAGCCGGTAGATACATCTCCTTTTACACCTATATCTGTTGTCTCGCTATTACATCTTCAAAAAGCAGGCGTGCCACCTAAACCATTCTTACAGTACTTGAAATAAACTACACCTGAATATTCTATAAGCAAGATTGACAGTTCCAGCTGTACTAAAACTAATCGCGGTTCTGGATATCTTCTCCCATGCATGAAGAAAAAAAACGCTGTATTCAGTAACAATAAATTTTATTCGACAGCTGCATAAATTATATAACTTTTCCAAGCCACGGGAAACACGTATGAAACGGCTTTTGTTATTCTGAGATAATGCTACATTTTCAAACAAGTATCCAAGATAGAGAGAGCAATTTAGTTTAATGTTGAATTATTAGGTACCTGGAGCGTGTGGTGTATTTTCCTCAACGCTAGGTACTGGTTGTTTCACAGAAATTTAAAAATGTTCTTCCAAATTAATAAAATACTTTGTTTGAAAAGAAAAGTGGTTAAAACTAGATATTTAAAAAAAAGTTGAATAAAAATTGTGCCACAAAATAAGTTTGCTGTGTTTAAAGAAGTCAAAAATGTAACATTGCGTTAAATGGCCATTCAGCGCCATTTTGTTTTTTGACAGTTGAAAGGTTCCTTTTAAAGCCGATTTTAAGTCCGTTCAGCTTTTAAACAAATTTTGATCGGCAGAGGAGGACAACTATCATGTTATCAAGCTTGTCAGCTTATTACATAATGGCATATTGTCGGAATGGCCATTAGATGACTTTGTCACACGTGAATTTCTGCGAAACAACTGGGCCAAAGTGTCTCGAATGTTACTATAAAGGCAATTATATGTTTTTCGAATTCGTAATTTTAAGGATCAAAATTGAAAAATTAAGAACGATCCAGCGGTTCCGGAACCATGGGACGCGTTTTCTATATGTGGTGTCCGAAAATTTAAAAATTTGTATTATTATTACAACGTATTAATTTTAAGTGGTTAAAAATTCGCTTTCAATTATAATTAATATTTTTTTAAATGCATTTAAAAATGGCTTTACATACAAAGACAAATAAATGTTTTTTTTTTTAATATCAGTAAATTACTTTGTTTTAACGAATATTTTTAAAAACAAATAATATTTTACACATCTACCGGATCTGCCGGATCTGCCCTGATAATGGACACTGCAACGATGTCTGAAACGTTGGCTAAAGAAGGAGGTAGCGCAACACGGCATAACACCAAAAAACAAATAACGAAAATATTTTACACTTATTTTTATTAATTTATTTTTTTATTTATTTTTACATGAGCTCCACACAGGAGGCGCTGAGGAAAATAATTTTCCTCAGGGCCTATGTCATCTTTGGGGATGCTGTGTGGAGGGTTTTTTTTAGGAAAAGGAAGGAGTGGAGAGTTCTGGGAAGGAAAAGGGTTTAAGGGGTGGGTAGGAATCTGGGGTTCAGTGTGTCTTTGGCAATCCGCCTTCAAGACCTAGACAAACCTCACCCCATGAACCCGGGCACCCCTGTTAAATCACCAAACGTAGCAAACCACTTGGGGTGACCTATGCCAGAGGTGTTGGTTATCCAATAAAGGTTCCCGGGGCGGCGGTACCCATTCCCGCCTCCCAAATTGAGGAATTATTGAAGAAGTATAAAATATTTTTCAAGTATGCAATGTTTTGCAACACTCTGGTATGCTACCTGCTACTACTTTTTGTGATTCTGGTAAGCACATTTAGAAAAAAACTTATTTTAAGTGTAACCGTGTGGACCTCACATTTAAATATCTGGCAGGCGGCCAAAAGGTGAACTAACGATAATGCGCACATATTTCATATATTTCAAGAGCCCAAATAAGTACATATCTTTAATAATATTAATAACTCAGGTACGCCTCATACGTCACACGTAGCCTAGTAATGTTACATTGTCGTGTAAACAAAATTATTGGTCCGAGTGGTTAAAACGCTAAACGCTCTCACAGACACGGTTGAACAAAAACACAATGGAAGTGCTAAGTTGAATTTTTTATTTATTAAATGAACACTGCATATTATAAATTCTACTGCATTGCTACCTAATGAATATCGTTAGAATGTTATGTACTTAATACATTATTCAAATATTAATCTTAATTAACCTTACAAGTCGAACAGCTGTTCGACTTGTAAGGTTAATTAACAATTATTAGTTAACAAATATTAATTAACCTTACAAGTCGAACAGCTGTTCGACTTGTAAGGTCATTTGCAAACTGTGGTGAAGCCACGTACGAACAACATATACGATGTTATAAAAATAAAAACACCTCTTCAAAATTCGCCGAACATCTCTTAGTGAATAATCACGTTCCACTTAAAAATAACCAGCCAAAACCATTACATATAGAACGAAAGGGTCTTAGATTAAATTTGCTTGAACAATTAGAAATCAATAAACGAACGAATGACCCCAACAAAACGCTAATTAATAAAGTAAGGAAAATTATTTATTCCCCACTACTTAGTATGTTTACCAAACCTAAAAAATATAATGCACTTAAATGAGTCATAGCAATAACGTCATTCTAAATCAATTAAGAAAACCCTTACACTTAGTGCAAGGCAAACCAAAGGGAAATACTCCGAATCCCACATTAGCACTCTCTCAAATAGTGTCTCTACAAATTGGTTTAACCGGTAATAAATCAACTAAGACACCTTCAAAAATTGACATTTAAAATCTTATAAATAAGTCGTCTGTACACTGTACGTGGCTTCACCACAGTTTGAAAATGACCTTACAAGTCGAAACAGCTGTAACTAAAACACTAACCAAAAAACTTGCAGAACTCGATAATAACATTATCAAATTTAATTTTAATTAAATTTCTAAAAATTAAAATGGAGTTCTACGAATTAAACACAAAAACAATTAATATCTAGTTATTCTTCAATATAAAATAAACAACACTTTTTATGAAGAAAATTCTTTCACAAAGGAAATTAATATAAACACAGTAGGAGGTACGTAAAGTAAGAATTGTTAATTTGGTTTATATAGCCTTAGGGGGAAGCAACACTGCTAAGCAATAAGACGTTGAAAAGCCAAGAGAATTTTCTAATAGAGCGATGCAATGCGAAATATTACAAAATCATGCATTTTTTATTTGAAAATTTGATCGCCTAGATATATTGCAGATACTGTTGGCCTTTGTCTTTTTAATAAGTATGTAAAAATGCTTAAAAGTGTAAAATCTCCTACAAAATATTTTTGAACCCTTTTCGGATATGATTTTGCTGCAAAATGTGGGAAAATAAGTTCTTTTGGTTATGATTTGAAAATATTTTAATATTTGTGCCTAAACTTCACAAAATTAGAACGAACTTGCTTTTCGACGAAGACAATATTATGCTGATTCCAGACTCACGGCGAGAACAAGCACTTATCCACACTCTCATTTTTCTCACTCGTGATCTGTTTCCCATCCGTTATGGACGACATTACAGACGATATTCAAAATGCTGCAGGTTTGGCTCTGTGCGATAAACTGCAACTCTTGTTGATTGTTCCACATTTTTAACACAAGGAAACAAAATTTTCGAAACAAAAACAAAAATATGACGCACGTCTACTCTCAACCGCTCACTAAACAACACTGAGACAAAACGTGAGTGTAGTAGTCTTCTCGCTTCTCGCCCGAGAAATCCTTTGAAGCGGACAAATTTACCAACAGCTATCCGAGAACAGGCGAGCCCGAGAAAGAGAATGCGAGAAACACATCACATTCACGCTTCTCGGGTGTTCTCGGGGCTTCTTGCCGTGAGTCTGGAGGGGCTATTATGCGATAAAGATAATACCTACCTGCCAAATTGATCACAAATTGTTGTAATTTTTATTTTACTAATGATTCTTTGAAAAGCGCCTTTCTTCTTCAAAACTTTTAAATTATGATTTTTAAAGATTATTAATATAAATATTATAAGGAAAATTGGCAATATTTGTTTTTGAAAGTCAATCGTGAGGAAAATATTTTATAAATAGTTTCATCTTCAAAAGCTGGAAAATTATAATTTTCACAGGTTTGAGCTAGCCAGTTTAATATCACGTATATTTTGCCTTAATCACCACTGATAAATTACATGCAATATGGCCGATTAATTGGTGTAATCATACATGATTGATTGTGTGACACTTGCAATTGACTAATAGGCCACTTGCATCACATTTTTTAATTTTTTTTTTCGGTTTAGACAAATATTCTAAGACATTCCGTATTTTTTTTAATCGTATTTTTGAAACCCTGGGGATTTTTTAAAAATCTCAATCCGAAAAATCAGACCATTTTTTATAAACCGGAACGACGGGACATAATTTTATAGGTGCGAAAAAACGATAATTACATAGCCGAAAATCATTTAAAAAAAAATTAACGTTTTCCACACGAATGGCACAGGAGAATAACGAGGTATACCAAAAATTATACCTCTCATAAATATTTTTTTCCTTGATCCATCTTATTGATCATAAATCATTTTAATGTACAACGTATGTATACATTACTAAATGCAATGTAATATACTTATACTTGTTAATTATAATAATAAAAAGAATATTATAAAATTTGATTTTGTTAAAATCAGCACCATAACCATTTTACCTCTAAAACACTTACCGACTTCTAAAATGTACGGGGTTCTCTTCAGAACATCTGTCAAAAAGTCGAACCAAATGATAAGTTCGCAGAGAACAAACAATAAATCTAGTGAACGAATTCAAAAATTCGCCTGAAATCAAAGTGATGCCATATAAAAAAATAAATCAGTGTGGAATTTTACAAAATTAATAGGAACATTTTCGGAGACGGGACATTTTCATGTAGTGACGTCACGAGCCCAAATAATGGATTTATTTATTAAAAAAAAAAAAACCATACATTTCTAAAAAAATTTACTAAAATTTAAAAGATCTATCCACACGATTTTTTCCAAGTCATTATGAATGTGAGATGGTATTGGGGTAATTAATTCCTACATAAGAGGTATAATTATTATTTGCACTTGCAAGTTTATTTACGAAAATTTAGTTAATAATGTTCATTGTATTATACACTGGACACAGTAAAGTCAATTTGGGACCCGGGTATGGGAACTATTTATTGGATAACCAACACCTCTGCCATAGGTCACCCAAAGTGGTTCGCTACAGCGATTCGGTATAGCGACTTAGCAGGGGTGTCATTGCGTGTTTATGGGGTGAGGTTTATCTAGCTCTTGGCGGTTGGTACGTTTAACCACCTTCTGTGTGACGGGCCAGATCGAGAGAGACTGTTTGTGGGGGGCCTTTTGACTTATCTAGCCGGACTCTCTTAATTCAGATTATGGTATATTTTATACTGTGGATATTAAATAAATAAATCCCCTTGAACAGCAGTTGGAGGGATGGATCCATACGTCCTTTTCTCCTGTACACACTTACCACCAGATTCCTACCCATCCGTCATACCTTTTTCTTTCCCAGAACTTCCTGCCCTCCCTTTCCCTAACAGTACACAGCATTCCCTAAGACGATATAGGCCCCGAGGGAAATTATTTTCTTCAGTACCTCCTGTTTAGAACGAATGAAAAAAAAACAAGTATCTCAATCGATTACAAAAAAAAAACCCTTTATTGATCAATATTTCGTCGCCTCAGTTCTTAATTGTCCAAACGGCCATTAGAAAATTTTACAGGAGGAGAAGGTTTTCTTATATTATTTCAATGAAACATTATGAAAGGTGTTTGAGATAAAGTTATTTCCGTAAAGGCAAAGGTCTCATTAGTATAATTCTTAGTTAAGTGATTAACTATAATTTTGCTGAATTGTTACTATGTTTAAATTTAGATCTTGGCATTACTATGTGTTTTTTTTAAAGTTTTAACGAAATTCTTGATTTTATGAAACTATATATATACATTCCATGAAAAGCTTATAATAATTTCCATTAAGTCAAGATTTTTGGTATTATGACACTCTGTATTCCATGATAACTTGTTATAAGGTTATCTATCATTCCATGATAACCTTATAACAATTTTCAATAATTCTTTTTATACTTTTGGTTTTATGACATTATGTACATCCCACTATAACCATCAACAATTTACAATAATTTTATCTAGATTCTGTATACTTATGTTTTTATGATTATGTGCATGCATGCATATACATGTGTATGTGTGTATATCTGTGTATATGTACGCATTTATATGTACCAGTATCCGAATAGACTTTGTCTAGTGAGGCGGGTTACTTACTTGTTTAAATATGTTAATATTATTTCAATAAACGCCCGGGTTGCCGGCAATTAAAAAAAATTATTCCTAGTTTATTTTTAATTTTAAAGTGGATATTGAACAAAAACTAAAATAGTCGTTTGGACAATTAAGAACTAAGGCGACGATTTGTTACCATATCCATAGAAATAATATCAAAATACCTCATATTGAAATAGGAAATTTAGGACAAGAACTGATCTTTCATTGTACATTTTTTAAACGAAATGTTGGAAGGTCTGAAAGTAACTACGAGACCAGCATGGAGTGCGGATCTCGTGTCGAACAAGGAGAATCTCGAATGCCTGAGGAAATTTACAAGGATTTGGGTTGAGAGATGGCCTGAACTTAGACTCGATGATTAAATTTAACTTCATTATGTGTTTAGGATCCAGGTGTAATTGCTCCTGGCATCCACGGTCACCTTTTTATAATATTTATACTACATTTTCTTATTCACACTGAAACTGTTTAATCATATATCATGTTTTGTATTAATATATATCATGTTTTCTTAGGTACCATCTTCAACAACCTCTTTAACATCTAAAATTTGTCTATTACTTGTTTTTTCCTTTTTCTTTAACTAGATATTATCAATAACCTTCGCGTATCCTAACTATACTTGCATTTTTCTAGCACTCTTTTTCTAAATCTAAGATATATATATCAACAAGTTTTTCGTGTCTTGACTTGTATCATTCAAGGAGCCGGAACTGAACTACCATCTCATTTTTGTATTGTCCTACACCCCATCAAGGGGATGGACTAGATCTATGTCCGTGCAACAACCGAGAAGATGACTCCTAAGGTAGCCGCTGCAAAACCCGCCCGCGCCTCCCCCGTCGCCATGAGCGGGCCAGAAGACTAAAGTAGCGGACCGGTGCCCTTCCGCCCTGCCTCCGGTGACCCGATGCTCTCTTTTATCCCTAGTGTCTTCAGGTCTTTCTGCCCTTAATAAGAGTCATTTTAAATAAAAAAGTAGCTTCTTTATAAATAAAAAAAATAGAGTCCTGACGAGTACGGTGAAGGAGGAAACCATCTGTTTCCTTAGAAAGCCGTGGGAAAGTGGTCGGCAACCTCCAATGTACATTTTTAAAATTTTTTATTTATTATTTTAAAATACATATAAAGTTACATCAGTTACATAAGGTTTTAACAAAGAAACAAAAAATTGCGTTTCCTCACCATAAAGAGACAATGCTCTTGTGTTTGGTGAGGGAATTCTATATTCATAATAGGAATGAATAATATAAAAAGTTGTAGTGAAATTGAATTCTGGTTTTATAAAGCTTACAAAAAGACCAGACGAATAATAAAAATTGTATTGTAATTGAAGCACACAATTTAGTACGAGTTAAGTAAGTCAAATTATTGCTTCTGAACAATTATATTCATCTTCATTGTTTTTTTATGGTTTGCTCCACTCAGGGACTTTGAGGGAGACGTTAGAGTTAATGTCATTAGTGTCGCCATTCAGACTCAAAATTTTGCTTGAGATGACTTTAGCCGGGTTTAGAATGCTCATCCGAAGAGGCAGATACATCCTAATCTCTTTACCATCATTTTTCCCTACCCCCTCACCGCAAGTTCAGCTTTATATCAATTATTAGGAATTCCATACCACTGGCGCTGAGCAGTTGGGGACTCTTGCGTTATTCATAATAAATCCATACATGCTGAACCGATGCGATGTTTGAAACGTGGACGACAACTTTTAATACACTTTTATTTATCCTCGTAAAATTGACAGTTTTCTAGGTTTGATATGAAAAGATTTCGATCGTCACACCTGTTTGGTTAATTTATCATCTTGAACTATATTGTACGGAATACAGTTAGCTCTCCCAGGTGGAATAAAGGGTGAAAGTAATAATGTCAAGTGGGTCGGAAGCCAGGATCCCCGCTGTCCACACTGTCCAGTATCCAGAGTCCGTGTATCGGCTCTAAACATGTATCTTCCATTATTGGGTCGCCGAAGAACGAACTACGATGCTCCCAGTCTCCTCATGTTCTATTCATGTGATTTCACGTACTTGAAGTGAAAACACACACGTATAATAGAGATATACTATAAGGAATAATTTCTCTAAGGATCAGTTCACCCTTTAATAAAAAAGAAGTTTCGAAAAAAGGTTGCTCAATTATTTTAGATAACAATAGATTTCTTGTTATATTCTGTCTGTCTCAGAACGGGTTTTTCAAGCTTTTGTTATTAGTGACTCACATGTATTATTTTTTCTTGCTAGACATCATATTTAGGGAATTTTGACGTTAGCCTTGGGGCAGAATATCTCATCAGAGAAATACCACAAATGACAGCGGGCAGATCAAACAGAATTTCATTTATTTTTTTGAAAAATATCCGAATACGTTTTATTATTATGTCTACGTCTACCTAAAAATGTATTCCAATTGTAAATTGTTTTTATACCGTCAATAAAATAGTTTTTTTTCCAAAACGTCAATACTTTTTTTTGTCAATCCAAGTCAAACTAATTATCTTCCAGCAAAAAAATAAATTTGACCAAAAAATATATAAATGTATAACAAAATTAAACAGCAAGACTAGAGCATAATTTTGGGGTATTGTGACGTGTTGCGCTACCTCTTTCTTTAGCCAACGTTTCGGACAATTACAGTGACAAAAGCAGATGTGTAATTGATAGTGGTGAAGTGTGTGTTTGTTTGCAGTGTTTCCTGCTCCACTCCTCTACTCTGTAAATCAAACTGGTTTTCTGCGTTTAGCTTTGATGTATCCGTCAATTACTGGATATCAAGAACTTTTGAGCATAGCTCCGTCGTCTATGTTAATATTAATGGGATTTTTGTGAATTTCAATTGCCTTCCTAGTTAGGCAGGAATGTTCTATGAGTTTTGGATCTTCCCAGGATTCAGGGACAAATCGAGGAGGAGTTTATACATTTCATCTGTTTCCAGAGGAAATTTAGTCTTTGCAGACCTCAGTAGTTCTTGTATCGTAGTCGCGGTTGCGAAGAGAGTTTTGATGCTTTCTTTTCTCAATAGCCTGGCTTCTTTTCTCAATATGTCTGAACGTAAGGCAGGAAAGCGTAGCCTTTTGACTCTTGTTCAATTCTGTCTTTGTTTGGTGCAGATCTGGCTCTTTTGATATGCCTTGTCTGCTTGTCTGCTGCAAAAAAAAAATCTATTACTTTGATCCATTATGAATTTACTTGTATATATTCTAGTGACAATTGACATAGTAATTACAAAGACTGAAACGATCCGTATTTTTTTAAGTAATAAGTCATATTTTCTAACCTAACCTAATCAACGCGCGACAGTGCGTATTTTCGTGTTTTGATCAAGGTACTTATGCAAGATGATCTATTTTAAGGGCCCGCCTCCCGGATTTGTACCGATTTATTACATATTTCCCTTAAACACGGTAAGTTTTAAAGCTCTTAAAAAAATATATGTTATTCTTGAAGATAATATCTAGACTTTGCCTGCGCCAAAACGCTAATTGTATAAAATTCCCTCGATAGAAAAAACTCGCAAAGTATGCGCCAAAAATTATTACTAACACGTTTGTTTCAGTTATTTTACAAGTTATATGTATGAAAAAATTCACAGTGTTTCTTTAAATACTGTTTAAGATAATGTCCGCAAGAATTTTGTTCTATTTTAAACGAGTCGTGTTTTATTAAATATTTTCGCAATTTTCGCATCGATTTTGTCGCTGTAAATTTTGTCGTATCTCTCCATCTTCTTCTTTTCGCGCCCGGTTGTAGAGCCTTAATAAGCAAATATTTCTTGAAATTGCCAAAAAAGAATTTAAAGAATTGATTCGAAAAGAAAATCAAATAAATAAAAAATTATTGACATATAAATTTATTTCCCGAAATTATTAAATTTAATTTTAGTCAATAGGTTTCCTACCACGCCAACAATTGCTGTCAGATAGCGTAATACTGTCAACAGATCTTCAAAGCTTCCGACAGCTGTCTCTCTGACGGTTATGATAGGTAAAGATGGTACCAGGACCAACACATTTAGCCCATCGTCCAAATCACTTCAATTTCAGAATTAGAGTACATAGGGCATCCGGTTAGTGGTGGAAAACCCTTCCGATTATTGTTGGGGGAAAATCGATCATGACGTTTAGTAAAGTCCTGCTGTTTTCGATATAATTCTCCTTTTTAGAAGTTTTCTAAAACTGATACAGTTGTTTATTCTCTTCGGTGCCATAAGATTAAGAAAGGGACGCTCAAATGGTTTGGCCATGTAGAGCGAATGAACGAGGAAAGGAGTGTAAGGAGAATATATGACGCTAATGTGAATGGAAGAAGAAATCGGGGACGCCCGAGGAAGACATGGCACGACCAAGTGAATCAGATACTTGAGTCGGGCCATGTGAAGAGTTGGAATAATAGAAGAGCATGTATAAGACGATGTATGAATGTGAACGAGGGAAGGAGTGTGTGCCAAGATCGAGTTGTTTGGCGGTCCGTCCTCTCTGCCTACCCCTGCGGCGAAACGGTGTGATGGTTAGTTAGTTAGATAGTTAGTTTGGTGCCATAGTCAGAATTTTAATAATTTGAAATTTTTTTTTGTAATATTATGATATTTTTTAAAGACTTCAATTACAATTGAGTTCACTATTACTTTATTTTTTCGTGATTTTAAATAAAACATAATTCTGAAAAAAAAGGCTCCATATCCAAAATTCAATCATAATCTTTGTTTCTAATGGATAATATGTGTTGTCATTATACAATATTTATTAAATGCGCAACTTTTAGCCAATCATCCGGGCTTTCCTAAAAAAATATACCACGAAGGTTCGAGGAAAAATTGAGCAAAATACATTTTTTTTCCTGATAAACAAAGAACAGCAGTAATGAGCAGCTTACGATTTTTATTGCATTACTCCGTTATTTTTTTTAATAAATAAATGCAATACTAGTGATGTATCAGGCTTTGGTGTCATCCTTGTTTTATTTTTCCTTTCGTGATGTTATATTGTTAATAAATACATAAATAAAGATCGAATATTTGTACTATGGACAATATTAAAACACATCGAATAAATTCATTCGAAGATCGCTTCACACAATTGTGTTTATTTATATGAAATACGTATTTGTTTTCTGTGTATATTATAACGGTTTAATATTATTCATAGCAGATATTTTTGTGCACGAGAAGTATTACTTGGTTCTCATTTTTAATAAGCCCCTGGCACTAGTAAAATTCATTTTAAATCATTGTAATGTATTGTAAAAATCAAGGTTATAAATATATTACACAGGCTTCGCCGTGGTAGAATTTTGATGTTATGATTTATTTAATTTATTTATTTACTTATTATTTATTATTAGTTTCAATAAAAAGGTTTGTACATGTATGTATAAAGTATAGTATATGTATAGATACATGTTATTTACTTTTCTTAATACTTTATTTAGTTTCTACAACTTTTATCGTTGTTTTACAACGTTTCCTTCATTTACCTATATGTCATAAAAGTTACAAAAAACATTCGATAAAATATATTCAACAGTATTTATTTTAGGAGGGCATTCCTCCGGTGGGAGGGTATTGGATTGGATATTGACAAACGGAACACAGTTTTGGATTATCAATATTGGAATGAAATAGTTGAAGGATTGTTTGGTTATAAGTTATGAGTAGGTATACAGAGCTTATTGAATAAACTATATTTATCCTTCATATTTATGTTCAACGCCTCAGGGGATCTGACTTAAGGGGATTATTTCAATATACGAAGATATGAGGGTTCAGCAAGATAAACCTATTAAAATTGTAAACATATCACACAAAGTAAGTATTGAATTCCGTACCGTATGTCTTAACTTAAACTTTAGGGCGCACAGTTTACACGCGAGCTGTGCAGGCTTACAGAGCATCGGACCATTACATAAATGAACAAAGCAAATTGGTTCATTTGTTGTATTAAAAAAAATAGATATAATTACTCGATTTCAATGAATACTAACAATGTTTTTAAATTATAAAATCACGTCTAATATAAATTCAACAGTAAATTATAAAATATCGTCAGTATTATACAGTAGAATCTGATTTTTTTGGAGCAGCGGATACTCTTTAGCAATGAGCTTCGTGAAAATGATCAGGAAATTGTCTTTCTTAAATAAATGAAACAATATTTCTTATTTAGACACTCGAGCGCTTTTTGCTAAAATCTGCCACTATTTAAAAAAACCATGGATTGCTTTCTTGCCAAATTTGGCAAATTTTCCCTAAATACATGACATTTTTTTTGTAATATTTTCAAATGCTCCCACGGTCTGCAACCCACATAATAATGTAGCTTATTAAATCCTTTCACGGTTGATTGATAGATGTCAAATTCACAAAGCTTCTCTAAAAAATATTTCTTCACATCGTTTTACAAAAAATTCTCAGCTCAACCGTTAGCCGCGCATTTGCTTAAAATGTCGTGTTTGTTTTAATTGATTTTTTACGTATTTATAAACGAGAGTTATCGAAATTCAATAATCCAACTATTTAACGTGTTTTCAAGTTGTTTAAATTAAAATTAAGTGAATTTTTTAGTAAGCTGAATGTAAATTTCAAATTTCATACGGTTATTCTTTTAATTTTTACAATGATCGATCTAATTACTTGACGTGTGCATTTTAACTATAGTTTTTCAATTAGGGTGATTCGTAAAGAAGATAAACATGTAAATTTAATTTAGTTAGGTTAACTTTAAATCCAGTAAAATACAATTTAACCAGGTGTGAAGTTTGTTAGAATTTGTTATAATTTTTCAACAAAAATGGCAAAACGCAACAAGATTGAAGTATGTAACTAGAAAAGTATTTTCTCAAAGATTAGTAATGTGTATTATTATGTTAATTGTATACCTTGGTTAATGTTTTACTACGTTATATAAAAACATGGTGATAAATATCCTGTATTAGGTTACAAATATTTATAAAGCGGCACTCTGATTTTGACATTGTGATTTCATGTGACTATTTGAAACGATTAAATTAGTTAAATAAAGCAAATATTGCTAAACTCTGTAATATTAAATAATTCTCAGGGTTAGGTTCGTGCACTCTTGACAAGATGAATGAATGTAATTGAAAGTCGGTTTTACATAGCATATTTATTACAATAAAGGGGTTCAAGTTGTACAATAGGACATTACGATTTAAGACCTACATGATAGCTTTTAGAACGGAAGATAGGTACTTGAAATGATACTAAACTGGAAGTTAATGGCTCGAATATCTACAGTTATAATTAGGAGACTACCTTGGTCATCTTGAGGGATTGTGCGGTGGAAGGTGCCGGCTAAGCTCATGCCTGCCGGGCAGAGTCCTTAGCCGGAGACAGGAATCAGTCGCTGGACATCGCGGGCCAGCATTCAACCAGGGCGAAGATGGACATGCTGCTCCACTTCCAGGATCAGGGCTCCAGGATCACAGTCACTTATTATACCGAATCTACGGCCAATGCAACGCCATTGTCTCAGGTATCCAAACGGGGTGCCCACGAGACTATCGCCTCGGGCGAGAACTAGGTACACGATGTTACTAGTATGAGCTAGGCGGAAGGAAAGAGAGCGAATTTAAGTGCGTTAGCCCTTTTATAGCTTTCTTTCTCCGGTATTGCTAGGAGATGGTCGCGCCATTACGATAATTTGCGAATCCATCGACAGGAACACTTGATTGTCAACCTGTGGGAGAGGCGACGCTTCTTTAACTGTTTTGTCGTATGTGCGAACATAACACTGCCTTCTCTGTCCAATATAATGTAAGAAGATTGTCAGGTCTATTCTGGCTTGACTTGGGCATTTACCAAAAATGTGGTATGTTGTAAACGCAGCATTATTGAATTTGCAGGACTGTTGAAGAGTGTTCCTTTAATTCTTTGAAGAAGTAATTTTATTTATGGTGCAAAAGTATTTATATTGATTTCTTGAAGAAGTATCCATTCTAATTTGTGTCATCGTAAGTTTCCATTTAAGTTCTATTGAAAAATTGTTCCTTGTACCCTGAAGATATTTTCTCGTTTCTTGCAGACATTTCTGGATGTGCTGTAGGTTATAAGACATAGAGTTGTCATTATCACAACTAATTTAACACTCCCTACCTACTGAGCCAAGAACGAATTTATCTACCTGTGAGCCAAGCTAAACAACCCTATTGCAAAAGAACTTGTACCTTTCCCTTTTCTCCTTTGCGATACAAAACACGCTACTCTCGCGATACAAAACACGCTGATCTTCCAAATTTGTTAACATAAACTGTTTAATTATTTGCTGTAGCAGCAAATCATCACCTTCTTCCTCGCAATAATTTAAAAAAAACTTTGCTGAAATGAATCCTGTTACAGGATTCTATACATTATTCTTTTATCTTATCCATTCAATGGATATTTTAATGCGATTTCATTTTTTTCTGAACAACCGAGGTCGATTCCTTCGCATTTTACATACATTTTTATGCCAATACCAATCGTTTGTCAGTTATATTCATTATGTAATGTTTAATAAAAATAATAAAAAAAATTTCAAAAATTTATGCTGACTAAACGTCATGTAATCAATCGAAATTGATACATATTCGCATTTTACACCTTGTGTAGAGGACAATACAAGACATGAACCTCTTGAATATTTACACTTTTTATTTACATTTTTTTTTCTCTTTTTCGCCCATTAAATGGACATTTAATGCCGACTTAATGTCATGTAATCAATCGAAATTGATACATATTCGCATTTTCAACCTAACTAAAGGGTTACAATACAATACATGCACCAATTAGAGTAGTATTTTTTAAATTTGCTGTGTTATTGTAACTTGCGATTTATTCCCTTTTACTTTATTGATGAATTTCTCTTAAGCCATCTTCAGTTCTGTTTTCATAGTTTACAATGGGTATAATTATGAGGCTATACGGATCCTATCATGTTTATAATATAATTATAAGGCATATATTAAATCCTGTAACGTAGGTATAATTCTAAGGCTATACTTTAAATCCTATCATTTTTATAGAGATCCAATCCCTTGTATGCCTACACTATCATGTTAAAGAACAATGATCTTGCCTCACTAACCAATCCACAGGAAACTCCCTTTCCAATGATTGTGCTCGGCGTAAACACAGGTGACACACACCTTCCTCACGTCATGTTAAAAAACAATGACCCTGTCTTACTGACCAAATCAAATGAAAACGCCTTCGAACACATAGTAATCCTTTTCAATGATTGCGCTTGACAGACACATATATAAAACAAATAACCAAAAAAAACAGAACATCACTAGAAAATTAAGATCTATGATAGTTTTCAATATAATATATATTCTCTCTAAGTTGTTTAACTTCATCTTCAACCGAATACGCTTTAAATTTCAATAACACAGACTTTTTTTTTACAACAACACCGATATACGGTGAATTACACGTTGACTTTCGTCGCTTAGATACCGAAGTATCCAATTCGCGTGTTTACATGTTATAACATTTCAATCTTACAAGCTAACAATTTATATACATTTCAATTTTTAATCATTACTGAATTTGCTAACGAAACTTCAATTTTTTTTATTTTAAAAATTATTTTCTTTTAAAAAAAAAAATCTTGATTATGTTTTTAATTAAATTCAACTTTTTACCAAACTCAATTATTTCCAATAATTTTATTAAGATTTGAATATTAATACCAATTAACTTTCTCTTCTTACAAAATTTCCATGAACTTTTAGATTTTAATACAAATCTCAATTTTTCGAACCTGTTTATGTTTTTCTCTTTCAAATACTCTAAACAACCAAAGTTTATTTTACCTCTCTGTATTCCCAATTAGGGTGGGTACATACCCGATTCAAAAACACTTACATGTTCCAACACTAACCCCAGGATAACTCCACAGGTTATACAGAAATTTATTATTAAACTTCAATCAATCAAAATACTTAAAAAAAAATTATTTTCCAAATCTAATATTAGTTATTTAACTGAACGACTTTATTTGTTTGAAAGCAAATCAGAGAGATATAAACATTTAAATTAACAACAAAAAGATATATACAATTATATACATTTGAACGCTATATTATAATTGAATTTGCTAGCAAGAACTTCTTTTCTTTCTGTTTCTTAATTTTTTATTCCAAATTCCTTTTAATTAGTATAACTTCCTCATTAAAGATTATTTGACAGGAATTTTCAACTTATTCTCATAACTTGACATAATTTTTTGCTTCAATTTCAATATAATACAACATTAAGTCCAATTAATACTCCTTCTATTGTGACGTCACGGACCTTTTGACCTCACAATACATCTCAATGTAATATTCCCTTTTCAATATCTATGTTTTGTTTTATTTACGTTGTTTCCTTACAATGTTAACTTTGTTTTATTTAAAATATGTAAATACATTTTTCTGTTCCTTTCTAACTTTGGGCGCCATGGTCTTTTTCTAGTTAGACCCAAACTAAGTATATAAATTTCATTATTCGATTATTATTCAAAACTCACTTGAAGTGTTAAAAAAAAAATTTCGTATCTCTTCTTGTTTTACAAATTCTCTCTTTTTTTTTTTATTGCCCAAGATTACTGTCTTGGCAACCCCACTTGTCTTAATTCTAAGGAAGACTTTCCTATAATGTTTTGAAACTAGAAATGTATACGCTGGTACCCGTACCCGTATTACATTTCTTGAGCTCACTTAGAACTCAATATCTGCGCAAAGCACAATATAATTTCCGAACAACGATCCACGTTGTCTTTTTTGTAACACAAGTCAAGAAGAATAAAACTTTATTCATTAAAAATCCTTTTCATTTAAACTTAAGTAAGAAATGATTATCTTTTTTTTTGTTTTAAATTCGTGTACTACTTTCTATTTTTTTAAATGGACACTAAAAAATCTCTACGAATATCACCAATTAATCCTTACGAATGCTCGTGATTTATTCTTTCTTTATTTCGCTCTTGCTAAATTGTTTATCTATTTGACAAAATATTAAAAACATTTATTTTTATTACTTTTGTTTATTTAATATGTAAAACATATTCCATTTTGTGTTAAACAGCTTTTATTAACGAAGGCCTTTTTACTTTCGCATCGTTACAAGAGATTTAGTTTTATTTTTTAACTGAATTATTCAACATTTTATTTTTCAATACTAGCTCAGGACAACTGTTATAACTTATGCAGAATCTCTCTACCTTTTTTTCAAGATCAATTTATTTTTTACAATCTGACTTTATTTGAAAATTTATTTTCGTACTTATTTGTTCGACTTCTTGTTTACTTTTCGACGTATTGTATTATTTGTCACAACTTTTATTGAAAAGGAAATTTAAAGAGAGATATATTCTATAAACAACACCGAAAATTTATATACATAAATATTTACACAAAATGGGTTACCTTTATATACAATTATATACATAACATTTATAGTATAGTTTATTTATAATAATCTCATACAAAAATGGTTACCTTTATATACAATAATATACATAACATTTATAGTATAGTTTATTTATAATAATCTCATACAAAAATGGTTACCTTTATATACAATAATATACATAACATTTATAGTATAGTTTATTTATAATAATCTCATACAAAAATGGTTACCTTTATATACAAAATTTTTTGTTTTTCTTTTCTTCCCGCCTTTTTTAATAATAGCAAAACACGAGTCAAGTATTCCTACTTCCCTTTTTTCAAACCCGGTATGATCTTTATTTTTTTTTATTATACGAATGAGAACGTATCATTTTAATTTAATTCTTTATTATTTTATATGAAAAATGTTTATTTTAAACTTCCAAAACACAAAAGGAAAAAATATTTTCCTGACCGAATTCTGTTTATTTCGTATAGCTTGTTCAATTGCACTCTCTCCTGTTTTTTCAACTAGATTTCAGTTAGCTACTCTGATCTCAGATTAAATCAACATTCTTAACTCTCAAATAATTAATATTAGAATCACTAAGAGAGCCAAAGGGAACTAACTATACAAGAATTTAATTATTTTTCTACAAAAAAATTCTCAATACAAATTATACCTTTTCTGAATTTTATCATTTTTGCCGTTTTGTACAACGCTTTACCTAGGTACCGTATTCTCTCATATACAAAATTTCTTTCCTAGCCGGGCCATCTGTTACTGCGTAGGTACTTATGTCTGTTGTTATGCATAACGCGCGTGCATTCGTTATTTCTCAAACTTTTCTCTACTTTCTATGTCTCATGAACGAATTTAACTTTTAATTTGTAATTAATTAAAATTTTAACCTTTTCCTATTACTTTTTATTACTTCCGTTAAATTTAAATTCTCTAGTATTTATTTACTTTTCATTATTTTAAATCTTTTTAACTATTCTGTTTTCAACTTTTTCCTCTTTTTATAAATAAAAATTCGTGGAAATACATATATATTTTCATATATGCGTCTTGCAATATTGTTCAACTTGTTTTGGGGTCAATTACGACACTTGATTGATGTACAATCTCAGATTACTTTTCAATTAATTACACCCGGGCTTGTCTTATATATTGAATTGTGACAGTAAATTTCGCATCCGCCTTACTTACCATCACTATCTTTTTTCATGATATATAAGATTAGCCTTCAAAATGACAATGATTTTACAACTTGTGTATTTCAACTACAATTTTCTTTGTGGTTTCTGATTTATTCCACCAAAAAAAACATTGCAACTAAAAAACCAGTTTGATTTGATTTTTTTTTCTCTACCACATGATCTTACTAGTTGAAATCTGTTCTTAACTTTTTTTCCACTATTATTTTATTTTTATAGGAAAATTAGTTTCTAAATAATAACGTCAAGCAATATTTTGGAAATATACATATGTTTATATATGTTTTTCTCTTTAACTTGTATTAGGGAGGGGTTTTTACGTTCGCAATCTTCCTTGTCCGGGCTAAGCGGTTCTGAGATTAAGATCGTCTTCACAACAGAGTTTGGATTCCAGAGATATACGACTGCGCGAGCATACTTAATCACTCAGAGGTTAAATTATGGGTTGCATCTGCCTTCCATAGTTTAATAGATCTCTTGGTAAAAAAGTCGCTGTTAAAGGATCATGATTTTATATAACTTGCCGTAGGTATGCTTGTTAGACAGTTGTATTTTTTTTTTTGGACTACATCTAAATTCCAAGATACGTTAGTCAGGTGATACCGTCAAGTTATTAACTTTTATCATATACACGATTTTATACAAGTCACTATTTTAATTTATTTCCAATTTTCACTCGAATTTGAAACCATATTATTCATGAACTGCATATTTTCTTTTTAAATCTCAATGTGTACTATCCTCTTAAGCATTTTCAATTCTCTAGATCTATTATTATCCAACAATACTAGACATGCTACCAGGAAAGAGTAAAAAAAAAAAGATTTTATAAAATTTTCAATTCCGTAATTAACTCAAGCATTTAAAACTATTTCACTTCCTTGATAATGTAAAAATTCATTTAACAATGTTTCGTTTTAATCTAATAAGAATTCAAAAATTATTCCTGACAAATTTACCTCACACTTTAATATTCATTGGATTTTGTGTTCTGTGCACGCGACGCGCTTCGAAAAAATGCAAAACTTGGACTAGCTCGTAAAGTACCTATCACGAGGATCACGCGTGTTCGAACACGGAAGGGATTCCGTGGCTATTACTAGAGAGGACCTCCTATTAATTTTAACGCATATAAAACATTTCTCTTTCTAAACAGTTTATCATTTCATTTTTTGTTATTCTTTGCAATTTACAAGGATTATTATTATTCATTTCGTATTTATTTTGCTTTCAATTTATTATTACAGAATATAAATTATGTTTTTCTTATTTTTCGCGCAATTCTTTTTGAAATAATTTACGGCCGTTTCTAATGCTTTGTTTGAAACAATATAATAATTTTTTTCATTTGAATTTATTTTATTTTTAAATCTTTTGTATTTCTTAATTAAAATGCATTCATTTGTCTTTTATTTTGCTTTTTTGTTTTTATTCCGTGGGCTCAATTTTTATGGACTTTATTATTTACGGTGACCAATCTATACAATTTTTATTGCTACCGCTTGCACGCGTCTTCGTTCTGTTTCGACTTGCTGACCGTTTGCCAATTTGAATATCTACATGACGATTTCGTTTTTTGCGCGGGATAACTAAATTCACTTTCAACACTAGGAATTATATTTAGTTTTTACCTATTAATTTATTTTGAAATAACAAGAAGAGTTATTAATATTTTCACAATGAAATATGCATTTTAAAATGTATTCAAATTCAAAACTTCTTTTATATTGCTTTCGCGGCAAATTTACGAGTTATTTCTTTCGTGCTTCTACCGAAATATTCTGACTTGGACGGGTCCAATTCAATTACGCCGCTGAATTTTGGAACTACTTTATTCAAATAACCGTATTTAATTATGTTGTAATAGAATTGTTCTCGTTAATTTTATCAAAATTACACAAATAACTGTTTTGAATTAGTATTTAACCCGATTTATGGTTTATTTTCATCAACATTTCAAATCAACAATGGACTCGCCCTAAAATCTGTACATTGTTTCCGCGTCAACTGAATAACTATATTTTGAATATGTTTGGCTTTATTTAAACGAACTTATTAACACATCTTACATTTATCTTTTTAAAAACACAATACAACCACAATTGTTTAGCATATTATATAGAAATATATATACATTTTTCAATAACATTATTCATTTCTTGTAAAGTGTTCAAGCGCCAGTGTAATATTAAATAATTCTCAGGGTTAGGTTCGTGCACTCTTGACAAGATGAATGAATGTAATTGAAAGTCGGTTTTACATAGCATATTTATTACAATAAAGGGGTTCAAGTTGTACAATAGGACATTACGATTTAAGACCTACATGATAGCTTTTAGAACGGAAGATAGGTACTTGAAATGATACTAAACTGGAAGTTAATGGCTCGAATATCTACAGTTATAATTAGGAGACTACCTTGGTCATCTTGAGGGATTGTGCGGTGGAAGGTGCCGGCTAAGCTCATGCCTGCCGGGCAGAGTCCTTAGCCGGAGACAGGAATCAGTCGCTGGACATCGCGGGCCAGCATTCAACCAGGGCGAAGATGGACATGCTGCTCCACTTCCAGGATCAGGGCTCCAGGATCACAGTCACTTATTATACCGAATCTACGGCCAATGCAACGCCATTGTCTCAGGTATCCAAACGGGGTGCCCACGAGACTATCGCCTCGGGCGAGAACTAGGTACACGATGTTACTAGTATGAGCTAGGCGGAAGGAAAGAGAGCGAATTTAAGTGCGTTAGCCCTTTTATAGCTTTCTTTCTCCGGTATTGCTAGGAGATGGTCGCGCCATTACGATAATTTGCGAATCCATCGACAGGAACACTTGATTGTCAACCTGTGGGAGAGGCGACGCTTCTTTAACTGTTTTGTCGTATGTGCGAACATAACAACTCTTATTGATAATTGTAAACAAAGAAAACACCTTTCTAATTTCATACACTTTCTTTGTGGTAAATGTACTAGATATAGTAAAAAGTGCATTCCATTTTGACATTCTGCGATCTCAAAAATCTATAAACACATTTTTTGGCGCATAATTTCCGATCAGCTGTTTGCAGTTAAATGGAGTTTTTAGTATATATTTGATAATGTGGTTATCAAGTAGGCCATAGGCAACGTGTAAAAAGTATCCAATGTTGACTCGATGAGTTTACGAATGAATTTTTTTTTTCATAAATCCTACGAATATGTGATAATCGAAAAAAGATCAAGTAATTTTTTTGGCTATATAGAATTATATTCAGTTTCTTTGTCTTTATATTCAAATTTGAAGTTATGATTTTTTTATGTGGGCCGAAAAATTTCAAAATGATGACATAAAAAATCTTGAGCAACCCGAGAAAAAAGTTTTAAATTGGTCTATCGATCCAGTGCAGTGGTTAGAACCACAATATTTTTTATTTACGCCGACCGGTTTCAGATCGACCGTTCCTTATTCAGAGCAAACATATATAATAATATAATATTTTTGCCCTGAGGAAGGAACGGTCGTTCTGAAACCGGTCGGCGTAAATAAAAAAAAATGCTCGTTCTAACAGAGAAATATTGATTCATTTATTCGTTTTTTTTTGTTTGAAATTCAACACATTAAGTTCGCAGTGTAATTTTTATTTTGCGCAATGAAATTTGAGCAGCGAAAAGTAAATAAAAATACACCAAAATTTTTATGCATTTAAAATAAGTAAATTCTTTCGGATTGTGTTGAATGTCGGCGGAAGCAACAAGTTGTAGAATTATCAAAAAAAAGGTTCAACGGTTAAAACGTGAGCAAAGAAAACTGCTTTACTTTATAAATAAGACTTATCCCCTTATTAATACTTCCGGCGCGCCGGAAGTATCAATATTCCAGTTGGGATTTATTAGTACGATGTCTTAAAGGAAAACAAGTACACAAACTGGATGATATTATTATGTTTGATTATTTAGGCGTACGTAAACATCCTATCTTTTTATAATTTCTGAATGTTTATTTATTTATTTAATAACGACACTATATTGACAATATTGTAGCAAAATAAGACTATTTCCTTTTCAGGTCATAAGGTTAGGAGGAAATATCTTAAAATATCAGTTGAAAATATCGATAAAGCTTTCAGAAGCTTGTAGAACTAGGAAATTAAAGGGTGTGTGGGATTGTAAGGAGAAAGGGAAGAGGTTGGATGGAAAGTACCGACCTGGATATTGCACTCTGCGTATCTGGCATGGTCGATCGATGAAGGTTTTATCGATGATGTTGTTAACTTGTCATTGTTCCCGAGCATGATCGCAGTTCGCCAATGATTTAACAACAGTTCACAACTTCTAATCGTTCTTCATGTATTCAAAGTGTAATTTTGTTTATTTTGTTTATTTATTACCAATCTGCAGTAATGCTTGATTATGTCGGTAGTTACCGATATAATCGAAAAAAACGAGTGTGCTTTATTAATTGTTTTTGTGTTTAAATCGTAGAACTCCATTTTAATTTTTAGAAATTTAATTAAAATTAAATTTGATAATGTTATTATCGAGTTCTGCAAGTTTTTTGGTTAGTGTTTTAGTTACAGCTGTTTCGACTTGTAAGGTCATTTTCAAACTGTGGTGAAGCCACGTACGGACGACTTATTTATAAGATTTTAAATGTCAATTTTTGAAGGTGTCTAAGTTGATTTATTACCGGTTAAACCAATTTGTAGAGACACTAATTGAGATTGAGAGAGTGCTAATGTGGGATTCGGAGTATTTTCCTTTGGTTTGCCTTGCACTAAGTGTAAGGGTTTTTTTAATTGATTTAGAATGACGTTATTGCTATGACTCATTTAAGTGCATTATATTTTTTAGGTTTGGTAAACATACTAAGTAGTGGGGAATAAATAATTTTCCTTACTTTATTAATTAGCGTTATGTTGGGGTCATTCGTTCGTTTATTGATTTCTAATTGTTCAAGCAAATTTAATCTAAGACCCTTTCGTTCTATATGTAATGGTTTTGGCTGGTTATTTTTAATTGGAACGTGATTATTCACTAAGAGATGTTCGGCGAATTTTGAAGAGGTGTTTTTATTTTTATAACATCTTCTATGTTCTTTGAATCTAGTTGATAATGCCCTACCTGTTTGTCCGATGTACGTAGCGTTACAGTCGGCGTGGTCACATTTTAATTCATATATGCCACCGTTATTGAGTTTAGGATTTCTACTTTTTGAGTTTTTAAGGCTTATTCCCATATTATTATTGGTTCTAAAAGCTATATTTAAACCACATTTTTTAATTTCTTTTGCAATTTTTAAAGATATTAGACCACACGAGTGAAGTTAAACTACAAGACAAACCTCGCCCCATTAACCCATGTATCCCTGCTAAGTTAGCGAACGGGGTGACCTATGGCGTTGGGATGACGTATGACATTAGTGTGAAATATGACCTTGGGGTGATCTACGACCTTGGGGTGACCTACGTCCTTTGGGTGACCTACGGCCTTGGGTGACCATCCTCATCCTCATCCTCATCCTCATCCTCATCCTCATCCTCATCCTCATCCTCATCCTCATCCTCATCCTCATCCTCATCCTCATCCTCATCCTCATCCTCATCCTCATCCTCATCCTCATCCTCATCCTCATCCTCATCCTCATCCTCATCCTCATCCTCATCCTCATCCTCATCCTCATCCTCATCCTCATCCTCATCCTCATCCTCATCCTCATCCTCATCCTCATCCTCATCCTCATCCTCATCCTCATCCTCATCCTCATCCTCATCCTCATCCTCATCCTCATCCTCATCCTCATCCTCATCCTCATCCTCATCCTCATCCTCATCCTCATCCTCATCCTCATCCTCATCCTCATCCTCATCCTCATCCTCATCCTCATCCTCATCCTCATCCTCATCCTCATCCTCATCCTCATCCTCATCCTCATCCTCATCCTCATCCTCATCCTCATCCTCATCCTCATCCTCATCCTCATCCTCATCCTCATCCTCATCCTCATCCTCATCCTCATCCTCATCCTCATCCTCATCCTCATCCTCATCCTCATCCTCATCCTCATCCTCATCCTCATCCTCATCCTCATCCTCATCCTCATCCTCATCCTCATCCTCATCCTCATCCTCATCCTCATCCTCATCCTCATCCTCATCCTCATCCTCATCCTCATCCTCATCCTCATCCTCATCCTCATCCTCATCATCATCCTCATCTTCATCCTGAGTATCATAAGAGAGCATACGGAAAGGGGTCGTCCATTAATCACGTAATGTTTTTTAGTAACTTTTTAACCCCCCCACCTGGTGATATGTGGTGAGGTTTCAAACTATCCCCCCCTACAAAAATCACGTGTATTTTTTTAGTACAAAGTATATTGAAATTTTTAGAATATTATCTTTAAATAGAGGTATAATCTGATAAATTTTGGGAAATTCATCGTGATAAAAATTTCCAGAGAGACATTTAGGTTGAAGGGTGTTTTTGCTGGCATTTGGTTTAGCAATCGTCCGTTCACCGAAAAATAAATACACGTGATATCTCATTATACCCCCCTCCCCCTCCCCCTTGTGATAGTTCGTGATTTTTTCCGAACCCCTTCCCCCCTTTTCGAGCCTCACGTGATTAATGAACGACCCCAAAGAGGAAAACTTAACCTAATTTCCAATTTAAATAATAAAAAAAATCCCCACAAAAACACAAAAGGAGAGGGAGCAAATCTTTTGGTACAAAGTCACTGGCAAAGGAAAAGGAAATATTGTTTTCGAAAAATTATTCACAATTATTTTTAACCGAGGCAACATTTTAAGAGAAAGGAAGTAAAACCTTTGTGCGTTGACATTTTTAGATCTTGAACAATGCGAACCATGTTAACGGATTTTTTTGGCCCACAAAAGGACAAAATTCTACTAAGGTCAAAATATAATACTTTAAAAAATATATGAAATAAGTTTCCCATTTCCACTCGTTAGGGATCGGTTGTATCGGACATTTTCTTTAACAGTCATGTCAACAAACATTGTCCGATAGAAGTATTGAAGGTGAAACCTTTCAGTATAGCCATGTCAAAAAACCACCATTCAAAAATGAAACGTTCATTAAATGGCTTTCTAATAATAAATAAATATTTTAAAAATATATTAACCAGGTTCTTCCAAACTTCAGAAATGTAATTCCACCCTATCCCTGCGTTTTTCCAAATTCATCACTATTGGGGGTTCCATTACATATTTGGTTGCCTGTTTTAGGGTGACGGGATTCTTGTATAATCGTTTTGAACGTTACATACAAAGGGTTTTATTATTTACCTGACTATGCATGAATAATTACAATGAAAAAAAAATTTAAATGAAAACCAAAGTAATTGAATTAAAAAAGTTCGTAAATGATTTAGACAAAACAAACAACGAAAGAGAACAACAGCTGCTCCAAAGAATGTCAAAGTCTCTGAGTCCCAAAATAAGGCCCGAAAGTTAGTACGAAAACCTAACAGCCAGTCTTATAAAAATTGCATCTAACCTTGGATAAATCATTATGGAAGAGGACATTATGGAATCAAATTTATCACTAGAGCCAATCCACGCCAACATTTACAAGACAGACTAGCAGCTCCACATGAAGCCCGTCCTAAGAACGTGGTGCAATCATCTCCAAAAGAGGAAAGACGAGGTGCTAGAACATTAAAAAGAAGAAGTGGATCGACTGCAAGAGCAAAGGGTTTGAAGGAGGTGAAATTTTTGCCAATTATCACTTTACCAGAAAAAACTAATTGTTTCTTAGATCAGCTAAAGAAATTAAAAATGAAAAATTTAAACTCAAAATTTACATAAGAAATAATTTATTTATTTATTTATTTATTTGAGACACAAACAGGATATTTATAAAACATGTTTGTGGGTAATATATAATAAATTAAAATACATCCCTAGACTAATGTGTCTGCAGTAATCACATTTGAATTTTTACAGAAGCAAACACATGAAAAACGATGCAAGTATTATTTATACATAACTTAAAAAACTTAAATAAAAAATTGAAATACATTATAAGTATACAATATTTATGAAGTATTTCCTGAAATGTAATAAAACAACAATTTTTTTTAATTTTTTTATGTGCACAAATCGTGGAGATATTTTTTGAAACATGTTACATTATTTACAAAAATATCTATGAAACTGTGTATATTAACAAGATCGTTGTATGACCGAGACATTCTAGATATAGGATTAAAATATCCAGTATTATTCGTAAAAATTTCAGTCCAAAATATGTTATGGGTTCTTGTAGATTTGGGCCTGGCGTATAACTTGATTTGGTTGACTAAGTTACTGTCTACACGATTATTCACAATTTTATAAAGCATTAAGAGGTCATTTATGTTTCGTCTTTTAACTACTCTCTAATTTGAAATATGTTAGTCTTTGTTCGTACCCGTCTAGAAGATGGTGGACACCTGATCGGTAAGACAAAATCCGTGTAAATTTTCTTTGGACTGATTCGAGTCTAGATACCTGTGTAATATAATATGGATTCCAGACTGTTGACCCGTACTCAAGAACACTTCGGATTAAGGAATTGAATAGAATTATTAAGCTATTAAAATTCTTAAACAGTTTGGTTGATCTTACTATAAAACCTAGTAATTTATTTGATTTACTCACAATGTATTTAATGTGTTGATTGAATGTCAGTTTGTTGTCAAATATAATTCCTAAATCTTTTATTGATTCAACTGTTTCCAGATTGTGACCACATATGCTATATGAATATAGAGTTTTGTTGGTGTTCTTGGTGAAGTTTATAACTTTGCACTTAGCTTATTCAGTTTCATTTCATTGTCAACACACCAGGTAGATATTGTGTTAAGGTCTTGTTGTAAGAGTTCACAATCTTTCATAGATTTAATTGCTTTATATAATTTGAGGTCATCAGCGTATAGAGAAAAATTACAGTTAAGTAATGTTACCTCTCCTGCTATCCAGGTCTCAGGTCAAACCCTTTTAGAAAAATTCAACACAATAATATCTTCTTTCTCAATTTTAATACTTTTATATTTGTTATTATCTTTCAACTTACGAGTATGCCGTTTTTTCAGTAGTTAGCGTAAAAACGAGAGGGCACCAATATGAGAACGTCCCAAGCGCATGGTTCGTGCATAGCATGCTAGCTGGGGGCCGCGATTTTCAGGGGGTAGGTTCTTTGTTATTACAAGGTCGGTTAAGGAGACTCAGTCATGATTGATTTTACAAGTTGTCTTTGGTATAAAGTGTGTTAACATAAATCAGAAGAAGGCGATTTGGGTTGACTCACGGTTTGGGGGACAGGTTGCCCGAGGGCTCCTTAGGCGGTAAGGTTGGTAAGGCGGGAGGGTTCCTACACGAACGCTGCTCCTAACTCAGCATGTAAAAAGTATAAGTGTACTATAACTGGTGCATGTTCAAAGAAGCACCAGGCCTTGGGTTAGTAATATTGGCATGTGAACCATGCGAGGGCCCTTTCGAGCTGCAGCTCTGCAGTGTCGAAGTCAACGCCGTTGCCGTGGGAGTAGGATTGATATGTCCCAAAAAAGTATTTCCTAAGATATCAAGACGAAATTTCCCTAGATTTCATAAGATCTCGGGGAGACCACCGTCGGGGAAACGGAAGGGGGGTGGGGGTGGAGTTGTTAATTGCGAATGGTTTTCATTTCATTTACGTAATGGACGCTTGTTGGGTAATTATATTCCTCTAACCACCGCATTTTTAGTAACAGATTATGGAAATTACACTGCATTTTAACAATTATACAAGAAACAACTATTTACATCCACAAAATCCAGAGTGAAAGATACTCTTATTATCGCCCTGGTGAACGACCATCATTCAGAATTGAAACCTTGCTCGAAATGGAAATGGCTTCAGCTGTGTTTGGTGACTAGATCTGAATAGCCAGGTACTTCCCCACCTTCCTCTCTCCCATATCCTTCCCCCTCCATCTTACCTTCAACCGCACAACATACCTACATTGGGGATGCCATAGATCACTGGCTTCAGACGGGAGCAGTTGGGATTGAGATATTCACATAAAAAAAAACGAAATAGGTTATTAGGTTCTTAGTTTGGGTAAACTAAGTAATTTATAATTCACGCACATTTTGATTTAAACAATACTCATGCAAATGCTACACAAAAAAATGGCGCCAAAGAAATCATTTCATACGGGAAATTTAGAACTTTGATTAAATAAAAATGAAGTTTTAATGCATCTTTTACCGTGCATCCAAACAAAATTAGTTTTTTCTTTTAGTAATTAAGTTGAAATGTATAGTTATTTCAAAAATCTGTACGTATTAAAAGTGCGGCAGCTAGTGGAATATCTATCATTATTTTAAATGCGTAATTTGCCAATTGTATTAAAAAAATCATATAAATAGTTTAAATTGAAACGAAATATTATTTTTGGTAAAGATGCAAATGAAGTAATAGGCAACGTTTAGGAAAAAAAGTCAGTAAACAGTTAATGCTACTACCACACCGAAGCCAACGAGAACTTAGTTCGGAGTTGGAAGGTTGGCCGATTGTGTGTTAGTTGCGGCCAACCCTCCAACTTCGAACTCCAAAATGGCGGACGCGCTGCTTCTTATTAGTTGCCTACAATTGTTCAGGCGATGCTTCGGTTTCCATTGAGGGAGCGAGCAGCGGATCGGTAGAGATGGAGGACGAAATAAAAGGCGTCACTCGATGTAGCGAGTCAGTCGTTTATTGGGCTACGTAGCGAGAGTCGGTGAAACGGTAACATGATGTATTCAGAAGTACCGTAGATGAGATGCTGCAGGTGCACGGAGGAGATGGTGTGGTGAAGGTCGTTGCGATGCGGTGGAGCAGAGTTCGATTCTGCAGGTCACCGGCGCGTTGCTCGACACCGGGCGGTGGAGATGACCTATCTTCCAGGCCGTTGCTCGACGCTTTGAGTCACGGAGGTGAACGGTGAGTGGCTCTATGAGCTGAGCCACCAGCAGGTAGTCCTGGCGAGGCGGAGCGTGTTTCCATGGCAGCGAAGCACGGTGGGTTTCGGAGTGCCATGAAACGGTGAGCTGATCCCTGGGCTGAAGGTGGCGTGAAACCTTGTAAGTCACGGGATATAGCTGTTCTATGGAGCTGAAGACACGGTGGGCCTTATAGTTTATAGTGGTGAGTATCCTCGAGGAAGCTGCCCTGGAGATGCACCGTGATGGAGATGCAATGCGGGAGCACTTATACGGAGTTCCGTTACATGTTGTGTTGGACCGGCTGTTGGACTGAGACTGACTGGTCCCGGCGAGAAAAACTGCTGCTTATATAGCCGAAGCCGAGGGGTAGAGTAATTACCCTCACGGCAGGTAATACGTGCCACAGGCGGTGGCGATATTATTATTTATCCAGACAGCGCGGCCAGGCGGCCGATGTACATCGTGGACGGCTTAGGTAGGTAGGTACATAGGTAAGTAGCTTGCCGACATCGCGCGAATATTAGATGGTTCTCGTGTATTCTTTTTGATGGCGAAAAGATAATGATATGTCGCCACACCATAATATTGATTTCGATTCCTAAAGCTAAAAAACTAATAACTTCAAACAATTTTTATACCACCCTCCCGTAACTGAGATGTGTGGACGGCTGGTTTGGGCAAGTTAGGCCAACTCTACACAATTGTCCGAATGTTTGAAGTTGGAAGTCGGCTTTGGTGTGATAGTAAAAATATAAAAAATTTGACCAGAGTTCGAAATTTTTGTGTTGATTTCCTTTACCCTAAAACATATTTTTATCCTCTAGACTAGATCTAGGGAAATTTCCCTAGACATACCAGCCCTACATGGGAGTGAAGATGGCCGCTACAAGCGTGCTTGTTGGCTTGGTTGCGCGCGCAACTGCTAGTGGCCGTCCAGCGAGTGGCAGTTTGCTTGTTGTGGCAGACGTTCGAACCATGCTTGCCGCGGAATTTGTATTTGTGTTTAATTTGCTTTTGTTCTCTATTACCGTGGTTGAGGAAAGCGCTACGTAACACCCTTAACTCTGTACAAATATTATTCATATTATTCAACACTCCAAAAACAAATACACTCATATCTGCGCGTAATGAAAAATACGCTCTCCCCGGTGGCCTTTCGGCTGCTGAATAATCATCACGGTTCTGATAACATATTGTACAATATACTCATGCATTGTAATTGATAATTTTATTGTATGTTGTACTTAGCTATCTCCAGTGGACACATGTCCATGAACATATCGCATGAATATAAAACATTTCAAGTATATTCGCGAGCACGTAATTCTTGATTTCAAATTTTATTTTTTCTCCACGCACTATTTTCCTTTTTATTACTATTATTCATTTATTCCATAGTTAAGTTTTAAGAGCGTTTAACCAGCCAGCAGCCGAAAATCCAAATTTCATCGAAAGTTGTTTTTACGATCGTGCAGGGCGGTTACAATGTGAAAGATTAATTATTCTCCGTACCAGCTTTTTAAAATTACAACTCAATATCGATTTTATTTCATTCCAATTTGCTTTAATTTATACCTACATCCAAAAATGCTGAAAGGCGTGATGATAAAACTATTAAAATAATGTCTAAGTTAAATAAGAATGTAAAAAAAATCTGAAATATATTAGTTTGTTAGTGCGCAAATAAATACACAAACGGACCAATTTTCGTCAAGAAACACATGTACGTATATATTTTTTAATGATTTTATTTCAACTAAAATTAAAATTCTAAAACATGCGATACCCAGATAATGTATTGATTTATTTTACTGCATGATTATATGATTTGAAATGGGTGTGGTATAATACAAAATCTTTTTTGAAAATTTAACAAATCTGCCAACGACCTATGTTATAACCTTATTATACTAAAAATAAACATTTTTTCTCACAATTTAAAACATGCGAATGCTAGATAAAAGAACAATCTTTCGAAATTCATTTATAATTTTTTGTGGAAAAGAGTCAATACGTCTAAAATCTGATTTTAAAATGACATTTCTGGTTTTCTCTGGTAATACCCTCTTAAGGAACCGTTCCATCAAGCGAAATTGCGTACTGGTATTCAATTACTAAAACCGTGAAATAATTTAATTTAATATACCTTATAACTTATACATAACGCAATGTGTACTTGTATTACAATGTCTTAATAAAAAAATAAAAAAATACTACGTGCTGGTACAATTAATTTTATATTACAAAGAGATACTTTATTTAAAACTTTCTTTTAGTTTTCCTCATTTTCTATTTTGTACTACTCTTTTAGTTAAACTATTTTTAACATCTAAATAATTCTTGTATATCTAAATCTGACTTAAACGAATTACGTGTAATACAACACAAGTATACAAGGTTCACAACCGCCGCTCCTTATTGCATAACGAACACCTATGCCATAGGTCACCCCTGATGGTTCGCACGTTTGGTGACTTAGAAGGGTATTGTTCAGGTCGGGGCGAATCGGGAAAGGCCGGTTAGGGGAGACCCTCTGACCTCTCTAGCTGGTCTCTATCGATCCATCGTCTTGCACCGCAGCGGTAGGGATCTCACTCAAGGTCACTCTGACCGCTAGATTTCTACCCACTCCTCGTTTCTCTTCCCAGATCTTCCTCTCCTTCCTTTCCTTTAATAGCCATACCACACAGCATCTCCAAAGATGACATAGGACCCGAGGGATATTATCAGGGCCTCCTGTGTGGGGTTAATGTAAAAAAAAAACGTACTAAAAATAAGTAAGATAAAATTATGCTGCTAACAGCAGAAGAGCTACTTTACATATTTTATGAATATAATACAATATGTCTCCTAACATATCAATTAAATAATAAACTCGCATATAGAAACACAAAATTCATTAAAACGTTCACACACCTATATAAATTTCCAAAATACGTGATATGGCAAGCAATCTAAAAGCTACCAATAGGTTTTTTTATAAAATTGCCTTCCTGACGAAATAGCAAAAAGTTTAGGTATGTTTATAAAAACTCAGACATTAAAAATACACAAAATGATGAATGTATTATCATGATATTGCAATGCACATATTCAGTTTATTCAAACTATACAAGTTTTTTTCTTTCTGGAAATAAAATAAATAAAGCATTTTCGTTAAAACTTATCCAAATAAAGCATTTGTTTATCTGTTTTAATACAGTATTGTTATTAGAAAATGATTCCTTGATAAAAATTCATACTGGTAAAATGATTTTTCTGCAACGTCGCGTAGGTACATCTGCGCCCGGCAGCCACATATTGCACCAAACCGAAGCCGGCTTTGCTTTGACATTTTAATCGTAGGAGCGTTATAACATCTGCTTTCAATATTGGGAATTCTCCCAATCACATCATAATATTTATTCAGACCGACAACCTTCCAGTATACTAGAGCTTTCGCAACTTATTTTATTAGAATTCGAATGTGTGTGTGTTGAAATAAACAATCAAACAATGGAATTCGCGACCCTCGACTCAAATGAGCTGTATCTCTTCACATAGTGATCGTGTATCCAAATAAATATTGTCCACCTAAATAATTTATTACTTTTTTTAATCTATGCTCGTATACTTGGTATTCCTTACATGTTCCTTTCACGTCTGTGCACATGTTTGTCCTTTGGATGAATTGCATTAAAAAAAATTGTTTGGGAACTGTGCATTAATTTCTTAAAAAAATCTGAGCATACCAACTGCATGTCAATTTTTTCTCAAAATAAGAAGTGAGCCTGAAATTTTGTAGGTTGAGTATACCTTGTATTCATATCATATTATTTAGTAATATTACCTATATTTAAAATCAGCAGTCAAGTATAAACATTATGAATTTGTGTAGTTATTTTTTTTATTATTATTAGAACAGCTTTCTTTTTATTACTTTTGAAGGTTATAACATTTTGTACATATAACCAGTTCGGACCGTTATCTTTTTATTTTCCTGTCTCTTATTCTTTTTCATATTTTCGTTTAGATTATTATTAGTGTTATCTTCTTCTTCAGTGATCAAGTAAATGTTGATGTTTCCCAACTCACAAGCTGGTTGAGAAAAAACAAATCAACTCTTAACGTAAAAAAAACCATTATCAAAGTTGGCGAAAGTTGGGAGGCAGGCATAACCAACAGGAACCTTTATTGGATAACCAACACCTCTGCCATAGGTAACCCCAAATGGTTCGCTACGTTTGGTGATTTAGCAGGGGTGCCCGGATTCATGTGGTGAGGTTTGTCTAGGTTTTGGAGGTGGATGACCGGGACACACTGAACCACCCCTTTAAACCTTTTCTTTCCCAGATCTCTACTCTTCTTCCTTTACTTAAAAACCCTCCACGCAGCATCCCCAAAGATGACATAAGCCCTGAGTTAAATTATTTTCCTCAGGGTCTCCTGTGTGGAGCTCATGTAAAAAAAAACTGTCTCGAAAAGAAAATGAGCACAAAATATTTTGGCATGACCGTAGATTCCCAACTCTCGTGGGATCTCCACAGAAATCAGGTAAAGGAGAAAATTGCCCCCATAACTGGTGTACTATACAGACTTCAAGGATTATTACCCATTCCTTTACTAACTTCAGAGTATGTACTTTACCATGGTACATTCACAACTTTCCTATCTCTGCCGTATCTAGGGATTTGCCTATAAAAATTTGATAGCTGATCTGGAGGTGGTTCAAAACCGAGCTCTCAGGAATGTTTTTGGACTTCCATGGGACACCCATGTCAGAGACATCTATTAAGTATCCGGTATTCTCCCAATCAAAATTCTTCCTTAACATGAAATCACAATTATTATAAGTAATAATTATTAGCCTGAAACACTCATCTAAATTGAAAAAATCTCAGTAAATTGAAAAAATCTCAGTATTTATTTACTCATCTTAATTGAGTTAATCTCAGTATTTCAGGCTAATAATTATTACTTATAATAATTGTTGCCCTTTGTGCTTTGCATAAAAATTTTGTCTTAAACATTAGTTTATCAATTAAAAAAAAATAATGAAATCACAAGCACCATCCAACAAATTACTAAACAATCAACTCAAACTAACATCAAGCCACTTTACAATCAAGACATCCACCCCCACAGTACTAGATATAGCAATAAAATCCGCATACCTCAAACACACACTACAAAATATGGTATAAAATCTATAATCTTTATTGCCTACACACTATATAATTCGCTTTCAGATATGTACAAGGGAATTCATCAAAATAAAAATAAAATCAGAGTAATGCTAAGAGTAAGAATATTTTTTATGTACGTTTAAGGATGAAACTATGTTATTTTCTTGACATGTTCTATTCTGCCTTGTTTCTTTTTCTTTCCTTTTCTTTTTCACTTATTTGTAATCATCCACATTTGTAGAACTTGGTTATTTTAATTTTATTTGTTTTCTATTGTCGTTTGTTCTATTTAACCTGTCTTTTATTTTTCTTCTATCCTGTATATGAAACTTAAATATCAAAATACCTATGTAAAATGTATCTATTTCCTCCCACATATGAATTTCAAGTTCTTCCTAAAATAAGTTCTGTAACACAAAAGCTGAAACGGCTCAATCGGCGTTTATGAAATCGTTAACAAATAAAATGGCACCGATCGTCGATATGATCTTCATTCAATTTGGTCGGAAGTTGAAATATTCCAACCTTACAACGCTAACAAAAATTCCTTTCTTATTTCCTTTTTGGAACGGACGATTTATTTTTCCATCAAAATTAATTTTTTGCCTAGCCATAAATTTTTACTCTCAAAATCTTTATGATGAGGTAGATATTTGAATAATGAATGTCTTAATATAACATAAAGTTTGAATCTGATTGATATTGAACATTAAATCGCATCCATTGCAAATTAATGGAAATTTTGTACAAGCGGGAAATTTGCATTTATATGATCTGCAACAGTTTGGCAAACCTGTCCTAGGATTTGTAATCTTGCATAAATCAACGTGAATATCAGAATGCCATTGATGTTGGAGAAACAATTTGGGATTTATTTGTAGCAGGTCCAAAACAGTATGGTTCAATTTTAATGATTGTATTTGAACCTAGATACCGTAAAAATGTACAGCTACATGAGAAGAAGTTTTTAGTGAAGCCATTTATTTAAACTTCCAATTTACAGGAGACAAAAATGTATTTCGATAATATCATTACTTTGGTACCAAATGACATGCACTCCAATTCAAAACTTGTAAAGCATTGCATCTCAAAAAATTAAATTCACCTTCATTTTTTTTATTAAGTCATAGGCATTATAGTACTTGTCAAATATTTTTGTTATTAGTTTTTGGGGTATTATGCCGTGTTACGCTGCCTAAGAAGGAGGTAGCGTAACACGGCATAATACCCCTAAAACTAATAACAAAAAAAGTCCAACAAGATTTTCATTTTTCACAATGATTTGCCACATTTCCACTCGATTTTCAAATTTCACCGTGTTATACATTTTTTTATTTATTCATTGTCGGGAAATCGACGGTTTACATTTTTCCAGTTTGTTTATTTAATAAACCATTTTTTTAACCACATTCAACACAATTTACCAAATTTCACCATGATTTACCTCAGTTCACCATGATTTACCACATTTCACCATGATTTACCACAGTTCACCATGATTTTCATTTTTCACCATGGTTTGCAACATTTTCCCATTCAACCTTGACTTACCTTGATGACTTGCCATATTTTTCCATAACTGCAATTTTGTATTTTTGGACAAATTAGTTAAATCCTTGTTAGCTGTCGAACTGTTCGACCGATTGTCCAAAATGTATTGCTTATTTCTCAAGAATGGCGCGTCTAGTGTCTATGGTATTCGACGTAAATATAGGCAGCAATCTAGTTTATTCAACAGGACTGAAATTGAATTTTGGATTCGTGTGAAAAAATTTAGCCGATTCAAGAAGAAATTTATACTTTTCTTAATATTTCTAATGAGCAGAGGGAAGTAGGCGGATCTTCATAAAAGTTGGTGCAATCACCTAGAAAATTGAAAAAAGGGGAAAATCGTAGCGCATCGTTACACCCAATTTAAATGCTCTCTAAACGGGACGGGACTTAAGTCAGGTCTTTTCAAAAAATATTTATATATATATATATACCTATATATATACATTTTTTTTTCAATATTACTAGAAAAACATTCCCGGGTCAGTGGAGGTAATCCACCTCTTACCCGCCCTGGTATAAGTAACTGATGGTTACTCCTTCAAGGCTCTCGCAAGATTCTAATTTTTTTGATTAAACGAAGCTACATTTATTTATTTTGAACGAATCTAGACCTCCAGTGTTCATGCATACGTTGTTAGTAAGCAGTATGCAAGTGCTTAACAGGAAAAACAAAATGCAAAAAATATTACATTCCCGGGTGACGAATAACCCAACAAAATTTGAAAATCTCCTACTATCACCACAGTAAGCCGAAAATGTTGCATGAGCCGTAATGGAGGACTTAGCCAGCCGAGGAATCGAATGCGGAACGCCTGGGTGGGACCCCAACGCGATGCCCACTCAACCACTGACTGGTCAATTAGAACAATAAAAATTAGTCAATAGAACAATTCATCATAAAAGTATAAATTCAAGTTCTTTAAAAGTTATATTGAAGTTTTGCTATTAATACAATTTTGTGAAACTGGGCAATAATAATATAAAACAACAGAACTTGTATAAAACCTTTACAGAACTTGAAAATCAACTTTAAAATACTATGAATTCTTCAATTTCTTTGAAATAACTGGCCTCTGATTATTAAAATTATCAAGTTCAATAATGATCACAACTTTTAAATGATGAATTAGAGATTTTTTTATTGTTAACAATTTTCAATTATTTTTTTTGAAATTTTTCAGAGAGTATCTAGGGTGGACTTCTAAGGATATGTGGAAAAACCCTGATGATTTTCGTTAAATCCTCCTTTGACCACCTGCTAAGTTTTCCCTATCAAGCTGTAGATAAAAATGCATTTTCATCTGCTGAAGCATTTAAAATTTATACAAAACATTATTATAGATGACCGAGAAAATAGAAAAAGTACGTTTATAAATCAATTAATAAGTTAAACATTTAAAAAAATTATAGTTTAATAAATGTTTCCATCCCCCCGAAGTCCGTATATAAGCAACTTCCAACCAGCAAAAGAATAAAAATAAAGGCTTCGGACGTTCACATAAATGCTTAGGTATCTTTTAACTTTTTGCAGGTTTTGTGGTTTTTTCGTGCGGGCATTATGTGGACGGAACCGATGACTTGAACGAATATTTCACTTCAGTAAAAAAAATATAACATTTCGTTCGCGGGTGTGAAATAAATGGAACAAAACTTGTTGTGATATCACTTATTGATGTATCTGCAGATATATTGTTTTCACAGACGTGGAATATTTCACGCACAATAAATCACCGTTCCCTTGTCGACGGCTTAAACAACGTTTCCAAAATATATAACTGAACAGATTGTAGGTGCCTATATCATGATATCTTTTTTCATCTTTCTCGTTCGTATTATTTCCCGGTGACCTGAGATAATAGCTTTCTGCAGCAGAGATATCCACAATAATGGTAAGAACGAGAGAAAAAACACGACGAAAGGTGGGAGAAAAGTAAGAAACGCGATGTCGGAATGAAGCACCTACATACCTACATACGTTTTCCCTTTTCTCATCTCGCTTCCGCAATTACGTGTTCGCAACTATGAGTTCTGAAGTTTAAAGAAAATGCAGTTTGCAGTTGATATCATGCCAAGTTCAGTATCATGCCAGGGAAGACATGAGATGAACTTTTGTGAAAATTTAATATTTCTTATTTCAATTTGTATTGTCATCAAAACGTCAACGTTATAAAACTCAAGAAAACTTGGCATGTCCTGATGATAATCTACACAGTGATTTTGAAAGCAATTTTTTACCAAATTTTCAACAAAAGAAAAGCAAAATAATAATAACAATATGTGAAAAAATGTAATTGCAAAAGTATTTAAACTTATAATAATGGATTTGTAATCACGTTCACAATTTTATAATGTTGGAACGTTAATTATTTCCAGGAGATAATTACGTGTCTGTCAGTCTGTCTGTCTGTTCGCGATAAACTCAAAGATCACTGAACGGATTTTCATGCAGTTTTCACCAATAGATAGATTGATTCATGAGAAAGGTTTAGGTATATAATTTGTCAAGGTTTTGTGTAAATTGGTTGAAATATATAATATATAAAGGAGAATGTCTTGGCAAGCGGGCGGCGTGGATTTGATTTGTATGCAAATTAAGAGATGGCGGTGGTCATAAAGGTTGGGTTACCATCCAGTAGATTGTGTTGTGTTTCCTTATCCACAGCAACGCGTGGCTGGGTCAGCTAGTAAATAAATGAAAGTCCTCCGCCGCGTCTGTCCGTCTGTTCGCGATAAACTAAAAAACTACTGAACGGAATTTCATGCGGATTTCACCAATACATAGAGTGATTCACGAGGAAGGTTTATTAATACAATTTGTCAAGGTTTTGTGTAAATTGGTTGAAATATATTATTAAAGGAGAATGTCTGTATTTGGTGGACGAGCGGGCTGGCAAGCGGGCGGTGTGGATTTGAGAGTTAATAGGTTTGGTTACCATCGAGTGGATGGCGTTGTGTTTCGTTAGCCACAGCAACGCGTGGCCGGGTCAGCTAGTGTTTTAATAAATTTTACGATATCTGCGTTGAGTGGTTACGATTCTCGGCGGATGACTCGGAGAATGCGGATTCAAATCCCGGCGTGCTCAAATAAATTAAATTTTATTTGACTAATTTGTATTATTTCACAATGTTTTAATTTAATATAATATTATTTTCTTAAAATTTGAGGTACATTCCGGAGTGGTAGTTACTTTTAATATCGCCCTGATGTAAGACCACAATCCAGAATCGAAACGTGGCTTGAAATGGCTTAGCTTTGTTTTTAATCAGATCTGAAAAGCTAGGTAATTCCCCATCTTCCTCTTTCCCATCTACTTCCCTTTACCACTACCTTCAGCCTCACAATATAACGACCCTTTGGAATAACAAGGTTCCATCTGTCGCTGTAACGTCATGCAACGATGGGATTTATAGTAAGCTACTTTAGAGTTCATTATCGCATAACGTTACCACAAAAGATGGAACCTTGTTATTCCAAAGGGTCGTTATAACAAATGGGGATGCCATATTATGACTGATTCCAGACGGTTGGAAGCTGTTGGGACTCTTGCGCGGTACTCACATAAAAAAAAAACTAAATAAAACTGTGATGTCGCCGTAACTATTTGGCGTGTATTGTACTTATTGTTTCTATTTTACACTTGCTCGTAATCCAAGTGATGCTATGAAATTTAATCTTCGTTTCAAATCTCTTGTCGCATAAAAAATATTAATTGAAAATTGTATTTTTATTCCGTAAAATAGCTTTGGGAATATATTCCAACCTTTTCAAACAAACAATTTTTATTGTAGTGTCTAGTCTAGAACGTAAATAAAAAGGTGAGTCAATGTCGTTCACGAATAAAGTCAACGATTTTTGTGGGTATTTTCTCGTTTATTTGTTGGGATAAGATAGAAAATATGGGCAACTTTGTATTGGAAGGGTATTTGATTTAACCACACTACATAACTTTTTGTACTCGTGCATATTACTTTATTTATTTGAACACACCAACATGCAAATAGTAAGTACAATTGGTTTGTCGTCAGGTTTGAATCGACTATGACAAAGTCATGATTATATTCGATACGCCGAAACCGGTGTGTATGTTTGTATATAAAATAAAATAGTGTTCTGATATTTTTTTTAAATACGAATACCGCGAAAGAGTCCCAACCGCGATATGGACAGTCAGGAGCGAATGGCATCCCCAATAAATTTGTGTACGTTGTGGGACGGAAGGGAAGGAGTTATGGAAGAGGAAGGTTAGGTTGGGTTAGGTTAGGTTAGGTTAGGTTTAGGTTAATTTAGGTTAGATTAAAAATATGGTCAGATTACGTAGCTATATCTGGTCACCAAACGTGATTAAAGCCATCACCAGCGAAGTTGAGAGTATTTATGTGAATACAATAATGTTCAAATTTAAAAAATCTTTTGAATAAATTTAATTTATTCTTATTAATTTTTTTTATTAGATTTAACTCTCATATAATAATTTTTGAAGGATATTCCCATCAATGTAATGTATCATTGGAGAAGTAGATAACACTAAAAAATCTAAATTTTATTTTTCTTTATCTGGTTCTTTTTCATATTTCGTTTAGGTTTGTTAGTAATATCTTCTTCTTCAATGATTTATTTATTGTTTTCAAAAGTACATTAATAAAACACACATGATAATTATAGATCTTCTTAATATATAAAACAAAGTCGGGTTAGTTACACTATTTATAACTCGACAACGGCTGGACAGATTTTGATGATCTTTGATTTGTTGGATTTGTCTCCGCCCCGGATAACAGAATAACTATTAAAACATTGCAAAAATAAGAAAGAAATAATGTTATGAGGAAAATTCATTTTCCTCATAACCTGTTCCTGTATGGAACGAATTTTCATCTTTTGAAAGAGCTGCAGCAATATTATGTTAGGTATAATATTGAATTGTGCGTGAATTCCAATAATTCAAAAACGTCAAATGTCAATGCGATGATTGTTTTGCTTTTGTTTTTAAACATATGATGCTGCCACTCTTTCTTATGCACTAAATGTCAACAGTCGAAAATGAGACCAACGGTGAACGTATGTCTGCACAACTCCAGGAAAACAGTCACTTCTTTCCAAAACATTCAAGGCGTATCACAACGTGAAGTATTGCAATTCGGTGAAGTCAATCAAATACATCTGCAAATTTATCACAAAAGTCAGCGATATGGTGGTTTTTGGCGTTCAAACTACAAATAAAAAAACGACGAAAACACGCGCTATCAAGTTAGTGAGCTACAATGAGGCGATTTGACGTATATTCTCATTCCCCATTCACGAACGACATCCCATTGTTGTACATTTGGCGGTGCATCTGGAGAATGGTCAACGAGTTTATTTCATTGCATTGAATGTTGCCAAACGTGCTGAAACACCTCCAGCAACAACTTGACCAGTTTCTTTTCAATTTGCCAATACGATCTGTTTGCCCGAACGTTGCTCTACTCTGAGATGCCACGTTATTACACAAGAGATTTCCACGTCGGACCCACGGCAATGTGGTTACTGATCATCCGGTTATGCGTTTTACTGATGCTGTTGGTCGCATTTACATAGTTCATCTAAAAATGACGAAGCTTCTACTTGCGGTTGTTGCTGGTGAATGTTCGTGAGCTGACATCGTTTGAATCACAAGTCAATGGTGTAGTGTGCTCAACATTTCGAGTTGCAAGTCAGCAGGTCAATTTGCTTGAAAACGATATTCATTGGGACATGAAAATCGCTGGAGCAATTGTTTCTGCATCTTCAATGTGATATGCACATTATTTCGACATGTTTCCCGTCGAATCCACGTGAACTTTGGAACAAATACAAGGATGACATGTCAGAATACATCGAATTCGTTTCAGTTCAGGGAATCCTGATCTCGAGGTGAATGAGGATATACAAAAACAGGCTTTGTTTTTGATCGAAAACATGTATTACCTCATATATAATAAATTTTCTATAATAAATAAATAAATAAATAAATGCACGGCAGTTTGTTAGTCAACTAACGCCAGATCGCGGAATGAAGGACGATTTCAATCAAGAATTGAAATGTGAACGTCAATATGATCAAGATGCATTGAACCAATCAGATCGAACGAATGCACCACTCTTGAACCCCCAACAGAAGGAAGTGCACGATACGTTTATGAAGGCACTGGATGATGGAAATGGTGACTTATTTTTCCGCGATGCGCCCGGTGGAACTGAGAAGACATTTAATGACAACAAAACGAAAAATGTCGTATATTACAAGGTGCTTCAATGAAGGGAATCGACCCAAGTGCAACCCATCGAATGATTCTTACGCATCGAGGAATGATTCTTACGCAAGCGATGGAGGAAACAGAAAAGTTTATCTTAATATGGTCCAGAAATTATCTTGCTTCTAATAACCATTTACTTTCACACAGCTTAAACAGAAAAGTTGATCATCAAAAGCCGTGCAAACGTTCATCTTAATGTGGTCCAGAAATTATCTTGCTCCTAATAACCATTTACTTTCACACAGCTTCTTTATATACGTTGCGCCCCAACGGTTTATGATGAGAAAACTTTTCCAATATGTTTTCGTTAGCAAAAGCGACGAAAATGTTTATGTGGAATATGTTTCTAGCTGAAACTTGACAACTTGTTAAGTTAATCTTGTAGTCAATACGGCCGAATAACAAAGCTTTTTTGTCGTGTAAATTATTCAGGTTTCTAACTTACTTATTGTAATTAATTAATATGTAATTAAGTCTTACTTATTGTAAATTTTTGCCAGGTCTGTTTCAAAATTACAATAAATAACGAAAAATGCACTAAGAGATTAGTGACTATTGAAAAATTCTTCTCGAGAAGTAAATGGGGGCCAGGTTGTTACTGGCAGCGTAAAAACTTTTGGTGTTTATTTTAATTATGGTGTGTTGTGAGGCTAAAGGTAGTGGGGAGGGGAAGGAGATAGGGAAGAGAAAGGTGGGAAAGTATCTGGCTTTTCAGATCTGGTAACTAAATAAATAAAATAAATAAACATTTCAAGCAACGTTTCAATTCTGAATGGTGGTCTTATATCAGGACGATACTGAGAGTATCTTCCACTCTGGCCATAAACCATGACTACTATTTTCAAATGTGAAAATTTCTATACAATAGTTTCAACTTTTTTTTTACATTAGCTCCACACAGGAGGCCCTGAGGAAAATAATTCCCCCCAGGGCCTATGTCATCTTTTGGGATGCTGTGTGGGAGTCTTTTCAGAAAAGGAAGGAGAAGAAGTTCTGGGAAGGAAAAGGGTATGATGTGTAGGAATAGGGGTAGAAATGTGGGGGTCAGTGTATCTGGGAATGACGGACGGATGAATCTATCCCTCCCACTGCGGTGCAAGGCGATGTACCGAGAGAGTACGGCTGGAGAAGTCAAAGGGACCCCCTCAATCCGGCCTGCCATACAGGTGGTGGGCAGACACATCCGCCGCTAAGACCCGAACAAACCTTACCCAGCATGGGTGCCCGCAGGGGGTGGGGGGGGGGGGGGGTGGCAAGGGGGGGCACTTTCCACCCCCTGGTTTGATTGAAAATGGTCAAATAATGTTACTTTCTTTTATTTTAAATATTTATTATTATACTACAGTCAAATATTAGTAAGTTGGTGCGTTCAAAATATTTTAGCCGCAACCGGGCTCGAAAATAGGAAGATGGAGAGATGTGAAATTACGAATGTTAGAGAAGAGCTCTTACATTTAAAGCGTCAAAATCGATGCCAAAATATTTAATAAAACACGACTCGTTTAAAATAGAGCAAAAATCTTGTGGGGAGCATCTTAAAGTATCATTTAAAAAAACATTGTTTATTTTTTACAAATATAATTTAAAAGATAATAGAAACAGACTTGTTTTTTGGAGCACAGGTACTTTGCGATTTTTTTCTATCGAGGGAATTTCATATAATTTGCCGTTCGGTGCGGGCAGCATCTAGACATTATCTTCAAAAATAACCTTAATTTTTTTAAGAGATTAAAAACTTCAAATGTTTAAGGGAGATATGCGGGCCCTTAATATTAACTAAAAACTTTACTTCCATAGAAGCCATTAAACTATTAGTATCTGTAGTTAGAAGCCAAATTGAATATAACTCGGTAGTTTGGTCTCCATTTTACAAAGCTCACGTTAATAACATCAAGCGAATACAAAAAAATCTCAGTTTTATAAATTTTAAATTAAATATCCCACTAGAAGACTTAAAATATAATCTTTTGCTAAATATTCTAAAAATACACACACTAGAAGACAGACGTAAAATAAACGACTTATCATTTTTATTCAAAATACTTAACTCTAAATTCGGCTGTTGCGAACTCCTGCAACTCATAAACTTACGAATACCGACAGTAACCACACGACCAAATACACTATTCTACTGCAGCATTCATAAGCGGAACTACATTGCCCACTCTCCGATACAACGATTTCACACTATGGGAAATCAGTATTTAGGTGATGTTGACATATTTAACACCAACTTGGCGAATTTTATGGATCTTGTAAAAAACTTATTCCAAAACTATTCCTAAACATGTCCGCATTTTTGTAAACCTATCAAATCGCTGTATTTTGTATTTTTCTGACTTGTGCATTTTTTTAAATCTAATTTCATTTTTATTATTTCTTTATCTGTTTAAAAATCATCTGTCATAAAATAATTGTACTAATAAACATGTAAAATCCCTCTGGGCGTTAAATAAATATTTTTTTTTGTTATATACATATTATATAGTGTTAATAAAAAATTTGTTGCTTCAGTTTGCCTTTCATTACTACAGTGTCCTGTCCGTTCGTTCACCATACAAATACACTACAGTAAATTAAAACTACATTAAAACATTACTAAAAATATTTTGCCCCCCCCCTAGAAAGTTTTCTGCGGGCGCCCATGTTATCCAATGAACCCGGGCACCCCTGCTAAGCCACCAAACGTAGCGAACCACTTAGGGTGACCTATGGCAGAGGTGTTGGTTATTTAATAAATGGTTCCCGGGGCGGCTGTACCCATACTCGCCTCCTAACTGTCTGTAGTCAAGGGTAATCTGGTAATCAGTGGAATCTATAACTGGGAAATGTTTTGAGGCTGAAGGCAGTGGTGAAGGAAAGGAGATGGGAAAGAGATGATTGGAAAATATTTCACCAAATACGGCTAAAACAAGCAATCAACCTTCGATTCGTAATGGTGATCTTCACACCAAGGTGATACCGAGAGTATGTACCACTCTATCAATGGCTAGGTATCGGTAGCTAAGTACTGATGGCGATATCGGTGATACTTTTTTGGAATTAAGAATATCTACCCCGAGAGCTCCTGATTCCTTTTTTTAGTAATATTATTTATATTTTTAATGTATATTTTTAAGAAGATTTAACTTGATTTAAACTTCGTAATTTTTATTTTATTTTTTTATTTTTTTTATTTTTTCTGTTTATTTATACTCATTATATCCACGAATATATACTATTTTATTTGCTATTCCCTACAACTACTCATGAAAAAGTCAAAATGCTATTGATCTACCTACCAATAAATAGACTGTCAGTGATAATCTAACACCTCAATCTGTTTAATGTTGTGCGGTGAATCATCTTAATACGGTAAAGATTGGCGATAAATTTCAATAATTTATTTAAGATATCCATACGTTTTCGTAAATCCGATAATTTTTGCGTCCATGTCCTTAAAAAGTAATATTATGTAAAAACTTCCTTCTTCTTCTGGCGCTGTGGATGATTCTGGCGAAAGTATAACATGTATAAGATGTGTAGAAGTATTTTTAATTGTAAATATTTATATGTTAGTTGTAAATCTCTAACTTTAAGACATGATTGTAAACATGTATGTCATTGAGTTCAGTTTAGGTTAGCGTTTATATGTCTTAGTCATAAGCCACTAGCTATAAGTCTTAGATGTAAGTCACTAGTAATAATTGTAAATTTTAGTTGTAAGCCAGTAATTTTATTATTTTATGTATTTATTTGTACAGCGCCCTTGAGGTGATTTTTCACGAAAACGGCGCTATATAAATTAGCCAAATATTATTATTATTATTATTCCCGGGTTACGAATGACCCGACAATATTTGAAAATCTCCTACTACCACCACAGTAGGCGGAAAATGTTGCTTGTCTTGATGGAGTACTTAGCCAGCTGATGAATCAAACATGCGACGCCTGGGTGGGTTCTGAACGCGATGCTAACTCAGCCACTGACCGTTGAAGGTCTACTGACGGGGTGTTTGATAGATCACGAGCCATTTATAATAAACATCTACCGATTTTAAATATTTTTAACTATCTTTCTTTGAAATCTTTTGATTAAGAAATGGGACTCATCAGCGGCTTTCATGTCATCTTCATCAGTAACTTTCTATCCCAATGAGATCTTCCAAAGCACTATTCGCAACTTGCGTTGTGTGCCCAGGTGAATTGTCCTGGAGCAACATCACACCGCGCTTCAACTTTCTCCTTATCTCCTGCTTAATGTTTGTCCGCAGCTGAGCCATACATTTAGTGTAATACACCTCAGTTATCGAAATCCTTTTCGGCAGATAATTTATCTTCAGAACTCCCTCATTGATCCCAAAATATGAAGGTCATGAGTTTGGTGGTGGCGCACCGAGCTTTGAATTTCCAGGGAACTGTTTCAATCTCTCGTTATCACTGCATTAATTTTTGTAGACCGTTGAGTCATATTATTTGTGGATCCACATCTCATCACAGATTTAAATTGGTCCCAAATATCATTCTCACTCTCTCACCCACTCCACAAAGCTCGAAAAATGCACGAGAAGTTTCCACTCGCCGCTGTCGGCCAAATGGCGTTAATATTCTAGGCACCAACTTTATTACATAATCTGAATATATAAAACAAAGTCGGGTTAGTTAAACCGTTTACAACTCATGAACGGCTTGACCGATTTTTATGATCTTTGATTTATTGGATTTGTCTCCGCCCCGAATAGCAGAATAGCTATTAAAACGTCGGAAACCTCATACATTTTGTATGAAACGAATTCTCATTTTTCAAAGTGCTGCAGCAATATTGTGATAAGTATAATATGGATTCAAAAAGTTCAAAAACGTTAAACGTCAATTGCGCTGATTGTTTTGCTTTTGTTATTAAACATATAATGCTGCCCTCTTTCTTACACACTAAATGTCAACAGTCGAAAATGAGACAAACGGTGAACGCATGTCTGCACCCCTCTAAAGGAAAAATACAATAAATATAATAAATCTCCCTCACACGTATAAAGAAAATGAAACGCAATTCCCGTAAGTAAGTTGAAAAGTAAGAAAATCACAAAACATATATATCCGTAAACAACGCCATCTCTGATAATGCCAAAAACAAAACACGGAGAGTCGCGCATCGATAATTGCTTCATTGTGTAATTTTGAATGTAATAAAAAAAAACTGAATTTAATTCAGCTACAAGTTAACACAACAGTTATTGATTCTGAGGTGATACGAAGTTCGCCAAGTCAGCTAGTATTATGTATAAACGATTATGGTGGATGTCTCCATCTCTTTCGGTACTAATCGTGGAGGGAATATCTTTTCTTTATGGTGCTAATTGTTGGTAATTATTTTATTTTATTTTATTCGCGAAAACAAACAGTTGCGTAATACATACATTTTGACATGTTGAGTGAATATCCGATGAATTCAAACTCTCTGCTCTGCGATTCTCTTAACTTTTTTCCATTTTTTCCTCAACCATTACCGGGGTTCATCTTCACTGGACTCTTTTACAATAAGGAACTCCAGTGAAAAATATTATGGCTTTAAAAAAATATGTTCATACAGATCAATGAACGCTGATTTTGAGTATATAAGTTTTATTTCATAATATTAAAAGTAGAGTTCTTAAAAACATATTAAAAAGTGCATTTTTAAACGTCTCGTAAAAACACACTGTAAAGTTGGTATTATTGAATGGTTAGTGCTGACGTCACGCCTCACCAGTCATTGTATTAAAATCTTTGATTATGTGGGTATGACACAAGTCATCAGTATTAACAACATTTATCATGTTATTCGTTATTTCATACTGTTTATAGAGATTTAGTTGTTGTGTTTATTGAAACAATATGTAAGCCTGAATAATTCAATTTCAAAAATAGAGGTATCTCTATTAGTTTATTTCTATTATTAAAAATATTGAAAAACTTTAAACTGTACGAAAAAATTGTATAATATGCTACATCATAATGCTACCTAGAAACGGGCAAAGCGGCTCAGTTGAACGAGCCGCTTCACAAGGTCTCGTTCGATGAAAAGATCCGGTTCAGTGGATCGGCTGAATTGAACGATTTAATTAAGCTACAGATACACTTGCTCATTAGAAGCCAAAGAGCATGCTGCCATTTTCTGTTCATTGTTTAACTATCGCAAAGAGAAGACCCACCATGTAATTGTTCAATTCGCCGTTAATGTTCTCTGGGTGCATTATTTACAAGACATTTATATTAAATTAAAAAACACACTTTGTAAAGCACCACTTTTTATTAGAATTGATATTTATACAAGACATTTCCTCACTGAGCGGAACTAAATTTTAAGTATTTCAACTGGAGCGCGCCGCGTTCCACCGTTGGTATTTTTGACCGATTTCAAGATATTATATTAAATCGGTTGGCTTTTACTTCCCTAGGCTCATTTCCCGTCAGATAATCCAAGTACATAAATAATTAGGAAATTCTCTATAGGTACTAATAGATTTGAAATTCATATGTCATATGGCATTTATTCTGGTTAAGTAATATGTAATTTCTATTTCTTAGGAAATTCAAAAAAATATAGTACATTAGGATTAATATGTCATATACTGGTTTATAAATGTGTAAATTTCTAACTATGTAATTGTAAATTAATATTCTCCAAGCTGACCTGGAAATAATCTCATACTTGTGATCTCCCGAAAGATACCATTCATCTGTCCTGAATGCAATTATTAATGTACTCCAGAATGACCTTGAAAAAAATTACACCTTTGCGATTCTCTCAAGGACATAAATAAACCATCCGTCACTAGGAATGCAATTACTAATGTTCCCAAAAGTTGTCTTGACAGAATCTCAATCCTGTTGAACGACACCATCCCACTGTTAAGAATATTACGAACTAAATATACAATTTGGCTGTCCTCAAACGGGAATCCTTCCCAGTTGGACAGACAAAGGATAATTTTGTAATGTATTGATTGTAATATATATAAATAAATAAAATAAATAAATGTTTAAAAAACTACTCCTGAGAAAAACAGAGAGAATGAAATAATTGAGAATTTTGAAAATAATTATCTGACCTTCTGGGAAATGTACTTGGCACTTCACTTACTTAAAAAAACCTTTTGAAATATTTTACACCAGTATCTCCGAATACATTTTGCGCAAATAAAACTACATTCTGTTTAGAAATAATTTATACTTTTTATTTATTATTGTAAAGAACCCAACATTCCCAAAAATTAATTCGTACTTTGAAATTCAAAGTGCTCTTCGCAATTATTTTATCTTTATTCAGCTTCCTCACAAGGAAACTAGTATGGTTCACTTTTGCTCATTTATTTGTTATACAGATCTGTTATTTCTGAAACTTATCGAACTGAGTACGAATTTGCTTACAATAACTCAGCCGAGTGGGAACAGATGTTCTAGTATGGGATGCTAACCATATTGATTATGTTGTTCAAGAAATATTATTTTTATTGAGGAATTAAAACTGAGAGATGTAGTGTTATTACGATTCATAAATTGTAATTCTTGAATAAAAAATGCCTGTGATCTTAATAATTAAGCTTGTGTTCACCCGCAAAACAAAAATTATCAAAATAAAAGTGAAAATTATTAAAAATTATTACAAGCAATAATTGTCAGCCTGAAACACTCATTTTACATTGAAAAATCTTCCGAGAAAAGATACTTGCCGCCAACGGGACTTGAACCCAAAATAAAGTTGGTTGTCTTCAGGTGGAAAAAATATAACAAGCAGTAATTGTTGAATGAAACACTAGTATATTGAATTATTTGGCGGGTATTTGATAAGCCGCCATAGCTCAGTGGTCAGAGCATTCGACCGGCAATTGGAAGGACACGGGTTCAAGTCCCGTTGGCGGCAAGTATCTTTTCTCGGAAGATTTTTCAATGTAAAATGAGTGTTTCAGGCTGACAATTATTGCTTGTAATAATTGTTACCCTTTGTGCTATGCATAAAAATCTTGTCTAAACGTTAGTTTATAAATTAAAAAATAATAAGTGAAAATTATTGTATATTTGATAGTTCATCAATTAAACGGTAAACTAATCATTTTATTATTATTTTACAAGTTCTCACATGGGAATTTCAACTGCTTCCAACCGTCTGGAGCCAGTGAGACTACGGCAACTCCAATTGAAGTATGTCATGAGGCACAAGGTAGTTGGAAGTGAAAGAAGACGATAAAAAGTAGATGGGGAACTTGCGGCACGGTCCGGAGTGATAGATAATTTCAGCACCGACCAGAAGGAACACCACCTTCCAGTATACTTTAGCCGTATTCAATTACCAGGGGTCTTAGCACAGTCGATCGATAAGGATTGATAGGATAACATTCGGTAACTTCTCATCGTTCCCTAGCATGATTGCAGATCGCCAACGAATTACTAACAATAAAAAAAACACATAAATTTGTTTAAGACCACTTTTATTTTAAAACACTCTTCCGGTTTCAGAAGCACCCTTCCTTCGTCAGGAGAGTATTATAACTAAACTATGATACAGAATGTTAGGTGTTTGAGTGGGAGGTGAGCAAAGGGGTGGGGGTAATTGCGGGATTTCCGGAAAGAACAGAGCGGTTAATTGGAAAAATATTTAGAATGGGACTGAAAGATAAATTAATTTGGTTATTCAAAATACTAGCATTATTATTTAGTGCTTTCTAGTGCTTCTAAATTATCTAATTTTTTGCTTTTATTGTTACGGTGAAGAATTTTAACCCCTGTGTCCTTACTAAAAGTGTGATCTGTAGAAATTAAGTGATTAGCAAACTCTGAAAAATTCCTTCTTCTTATCAATTCATTCCATAAAAGCATCCAATTCACTTCAGAGGTAGGCAGTAATGCATCGATTAATTTTTTAGATTTAACACTTACTTCAATAAATAATAGAATTGATTTTAACATTTTTCGTAAACCGACGTACACAGATATAACTATACATAACATGTCAAATCATCCGGCTTCTCATAAACATTCTGCTTATCATTCAATGGTGCACCGGCTAGTAAAAATCGCTCTATCGTCTGTTAATTTCGCGATTGAACTTTCAAAAATTAGACAAATTGCTCTAAATAATGGTTATTCCACAAATTTAATTGATAAAATCCTAAATAAGAAACTTAAACTCATTTCAAATAATACATTTTTATTTGGTACACCTGAAAAAAATAATAAAATAATAAACCCCGTTCAATGGCGCAGAATTTTATATATATATCCAACTTTTCCTCACTTAGTACAAAAAACTTACCTGCCGACATTAAACCCGCGTCCTACACTGAAAACAATTTAGGTAAATTACTAAAAAAAACACTAAAGATAGAGATCATAAATTAAGCCACTCAGGCATTTACCAACTATGTTGCAATGATTGTCCTTCGTTCTACATAGGTAAAACAACTAGAAATGTAAACATTAGAATCACCGAACATTTAAGATGCTTAAATAATGATAATTTTTCAGAGTTTGCTAATCACCGATCTAATTAATTAATAATAATAATGATAATTTCTACAGATCACACTTTTAATAAGGACACAGGGGTTAAAATTCTTCACCGTAACAATAAACGCAAAAAATTAGATAATTTAGAAGCACTAGAAATCAGAAAATCCCTAAATAATAATGCTATTATTTTGAATAACCAAATTAATTTATCTTTCAGTCCCATTCTAAATATTTTTCCAATTAACCGCTCTGTTCTTTCCGGAAATCCCGCAACTACCCCCACCCCCTTACTCACCTCCCACTCAAACACCTAACATTCTGTATCATAGTTTAGTTATAATACTCTCCCGACGAAGGAAGGGTGCTTCTGAAACCGGTAGAGTGTTTTAAAATAAAAGTGGTCTTAAACAAATTTATGTGTTTTTATTGTAAATTATGGCGAGCCACAAAGTTAGTGCTTTTTACAAATATGGAATTACTAACAGTTCATAATGTCTAAGCGTTCTTAATATATTCAACGCTAACCGTTGTTTGTACGTTAGCGATCTGCAGTTATCCTAGGTAACGATGAGAAGTTACTGAAAGTTATCCCGTGGTATTTAAACACGGTTGAAGTATACTGAATGGTGTTCTTACACCTGGGCGATGGTGACATTATTCATTACTTCGAGCTTACAATAATATTGTATAAATGTAAATCTTTACATAGTATGGTAAAGTATATAGTATAAGTATATCTTTGTATAATTATATATGTATATCTTTACATAGTATAAAATGAAGTCGCTCTCGCTGTATGTGCGCTTAGATTTTTTAAACTACGCAACGGATTTTCATGCCACCAATAGATAGAGTGATGAGGACGGTTTTTAGGTATATAAATTTGTACAGATTTTGAGTAAATTGGTTGAAATACATAAAATATCTGGCCAAGCGTCAGCGGGCAGCGGCATTGTGCTGACGAACGTGCGGGATGGATTTGATTTAACAGATGGCGTTGGTTATAAAGGTTTCGTTAGCCACATAAAAGTGTGGCCGGGTCTGCTAGTTATCCTATATACACAGAAAGTAACCTATATAAAAAAACTGGGTAACAATAACGAGTTAAAAACAAATAATAAATTATGACACAACACAAATTAATCTAATGATACTTACTTGCCGGGATTTGAACCAGCGACCCCCGGATACGTAACCAAGAGTTGTGACCACTCAACATTGCCCATGTCAGCTGGCACTATACCTTACTTTAAATCTGAAATATGAAGCATTGAATATATTATATTGAATGGTGAATTTTTTGCTTTATGAAAAATTATTATTCTGACAGAGATGTGTCTTTTGATTAATTGTATAATTCCCAATGAGAAATTATAAAAAATGTTATACAAAATATGTGGATTAATATTAGGCAGATAATTATTTAAGTATCTACTTACAAATCTTATGATAAGAGAAAATTAGTAAAGTTTTTTTTGACCGGCAGTGGCTGAGTGAGCATCGTGTTTGGGTCCCATCCAGGCATCGCTTGTTCGTTTCCTCGACTCTCCAAGTCCTCCAACACGACACAAGCAACATTTTCCACTTACTGTGGTGGTAGTAGGAGATTTTAAATCATTGTTGGGTTATTCGTAACCCGGTTTTCTTTTTAAAAAGAAAAAGCAAACTGTTCACGGATCTACTACTAGTTCGACTCATTCACATGATAAAAGTTCTATATTTGTATTTAGCTGAGTTTTAAGCATTAAAAGTCCGATAAAAATACTGTTATCTTATTATAGCTGTAATAAACTTAATATTTTAATCGGAAAAGTGGCTACCTTCCAATATACCTCAGAATATATACGCAAATAAACGGACTCCGTTTCAGTGGAAATAATAAAAGTATCAAAGAGATGAAAATACATTTATAATAACTGCGTTCCAAGTTTACATACAAAGGCGTCTCTTTTAAACGTCTGAAAATAATATAATTTCAAAGAGTGAACGAAAAGGTGTTTTTTGATGAAAACTATTCTATTTCCGTTATTTGTTTTTGGGGTGTTATGCTGTCTTGCGCTACCTCGTTCTTTAGGTAACTTTCGGACAGCGTTACAGTGTCCATCATCAGGGCAAATGTATAATTGTTAGTGGTGAAATGTGTGTTTATGTTCATTCAACAATAATCATTACCCGTGACTAGTTCATATTAACTTGCTCCATAGTAAAGTGTATTTTAAAATCTATAACGCTTAAATTAAAAAGTTACTTGGAGTGTTACGTGTTCGTACTACAAAGTTCTAAAATATTTTTATAAAATCTGAGTGATTTAAAGTTCCTTCCGAATTTAATATAGCAAAACTATAACAGTATAATTTGTTTTAACGCGGGTAGCACGAAAAAAACATTAATTCAAGATGCATTGCCGAGTGTGCTCAGTAACTCTACGTACTGATGAGTTAAAATTCACGTGTGCCGCATGCAAAGGCGCATTTCATTTGGCTTGCGGAGGTATTATTGAGAACACATATCGTCGACTTAATCAAGAACGGCGATCCCAACAAGTGTGCAAGCAATGCAATACAGCCAAGCCCGGCGTTGCTAGCCCGTTGCAGACAATCAGTGATACTGAACCTTTGGAGCAGATTAAAAAAGTTACCGATATTAGTGCAACGCTCGCCGCTCAGACACCGACAAATCTTAAAGATATTCAAGATCTAGTCATGAACAAGACGTCTAATCTAGAAAAAACACAAAATGATATTCTAGACCAGAATAACAAAATACTTGAAAGTATTCAATTTATGAGTTCTCAATATGAGGATTTCATGGCTAGAATCCGTGACATCGAACTAAAGAATGATGAACTCACTAAAAAGAACTCAACCTTAGAAGCTAGGATTTATGTCTTGGAAAAATGTGTGGACATGCAGGAAAGGGAACTCAAAGCGAACAACATAGAAATAAGAGGCATCCCAGAAATCAAAGGAGAAAATCTGCAAGACGTTTTTTTCAATATTTGCAAAACAACTAAGTCCTCCACTGATACAAAGGACATTGATGCCATTCATCGCGCAGCAAAAAAAAACAACAATAGTCATCCGAGAGAAATCATTGTTAAATTCAAAACGAACATAGCAAGAGAACACCTGTTAACAGACGTAAAAACTTTCAACAAAAACAAACAGAATCTAGAAGACAAATTGAACACCTCCAACATCGGTATAGCTGGTTCCTGCTCGCCGATCTTCATTTCAGAACAACTAACATTTCGCGGTAAACAGCTGTGGTACAAGACACGAACAGCGGCGAAGGAGAAACAATATCGCTTTTTTTGGATTAAACGGGGGCAGATTTATCTTCGTAAAAACGAGGGAACTAATGCCATTGTTATCTCAGACGAAAGCAAACTGGCTGCGCTTTGATAAATTTGAATTAATTGCTATTCTTTCGAGGTATGTCTTGACCCGCGCATTTATGTCTGATATTTGTTTCATTTACTACCTTTCTGGAATTCATTTGTTATCACGCAGTTCCTGCTACCTTATTTTTATTATTATTATAGTTTTAGCTTCTTGCTATCTCTTTCATAGTACTATATCTAATTACATTTTTTATACTATATTATTATATATTACTTATATGTGTATCATTTACTACTGTTTTCAAATTAATTTGATATCTCGCAATTCTTACTACCATTTTGTTTTTACTTCTTGCTATCTCATTCACAGTACTACATTTAACTACATCATTTATACTATATTATTTATATTAAGTACATTTACCATTGTAACTACATTTGGAATCGGATTTAATCATATATTACTCGGAAACCAACTTCTATACAACACACAACCAACACATACTTATGATTCAATTAAATTATGATACCGGAAATGATTCCGGCATAGATCTTAACATGAATGTCATTGATGATTTGAACAATCTCAATAACTATAAATGGTGCGCTTACGGAGTTAAAATTATTCACCAAAATATAAGAAGCATTTCTAATATTGACGATTTTTTAATTTTTCTGGATCAGTTCAATTACCAATTCGATGTTATAATTTTATCGGAATGCTGGCTGAATAAAGATTACACCTCAAAAGTTATTCACAATTACTCTGAACACCACACAAACTTATATCTTAATAAGTCTAGCGGAATCGTTGTATACATCAGAGACGGACTTCAATCTCAAGTTGATGAAATTTTCTTATCACAAGCCAACTGCCTGAAAATTGTATTGAATAATAATCTATGTATTTTTGCAATATACAGATCACCCTCTTTTCAAAATATTGATACTTTTCTGAATTCACTCCAATCAATTATCAACAGCTCAAAAAACATAGAACGACAAATAATTATAGGCGACCTCAACATCAATACAATTACTGAATACCACCGCCAATCCAACGATTACCTATGTCTACTAACCGAAAATGGGTTCATTCAGACAATTATCAGCCCTACTCGTGAGCAGGGCAAGAGTAAATCTTGTCTTGACCACATCAACGTCAAAAAAATTAACCATGTTGACTCATTTGTCATTCACTCTACAATCTCAGATCACTATACAACAGCACTCTGCCTTAAAAACAAACCTCTTAATCCTGCTAAAATTAAACATGTTGCAAGAATAAATTATAATAATTTAATTGAGGACTTGAGCTCAGAAAACTGGCAAAGTGTTCTAGACCAATCTGATGCCGACTCATCGATGAATGAATTTATCACTAAATTACATTCATATATTTCTAAATATACAACCAATAAACTTATACCGCATAAACAAATAAAACTTACGCCATGGATCACCCCTGGCCTTATCAAATCGATTAACATTAGGAACCAACTTCATGAAAAGGCGAATAAGTACCCTGAGAATATTATAGTACAAGCTCATTACAAAAAATATAGGAACTTTTGCAAAAAACTAATAAAATCGGCCAAAGAAAATTATTATAAAAAAATCATTTATGAAAATAACTGTACTCCAAAACGTTTATGGGAAGCATTTCGCAATATAACTAAAACAAAAATAAATAAATCTTCCGAAATTAAATCACTGAACATCAATAACGTGAACACCTCAGACCCAAAAATCATTGCGAATTTTGCCAATAATTATTTCACGTCAGTGGGAGTCACACTTGCGAAAAAAATTCTCAACAAACTTAATACAACAGAATCCGATCTCGCTAAGTTAACAATCTCTAATTTCGGTCATAAATTAGACAATATCCAAACAACTTCAAACGAAGTCATAAATATAATTGACGAACTCAAGTCATCGAATGCTTGTGGTCCTGATAACGTTTCATCAATTCTGCTAAAAAGTATTAAATCCTTCATAGCAACTCCAATCGCGTATATTTCCAACCTAAGCTTCGATTCCGGAAAATTTCCAAATCATTTGAAACACTCTATTGTTATACTGCTTCACAAAAATGGAGATAAATTGCAGATACACAATTACCGGCCAATTTCTTTGCTCAATTCTATTTCGAAAATTATTGAAAAAATTGTAAAGAATCGTCTCAGTCATTACCTTGAAAAAAACAATATCCTTTCCAATAGACAGTATGGCTTCAGACCAGGATTGAGCACTGAAAATGCAATTACAAACCTGACGAAAATCATCTCCAACAATATCGATAGAGGAAGAAAATGCATTGCGCTCTTCTTGGATCTAGCCAAAGCGTTCGACACTATCTCACACAAAATTCTCTTGAAAAAACTACAGCGCATCGGCATTCAGGGTCAGCTACTTAAGTGGTTAGGTAGTTATATAGAAAATAGGAGCCAAAGAGTGAATATTAACGATACTCTAAGCGATCCGGCTGATATTAACTTTGGTGTACCTCAAGGAAGCACTCTAGGACCTCTTTTATTCAATATCTATATAAATGAATTATGTAACAGTTCATTTGCCGACCATATTATCACCTTTGCCGATGACACAGTATTATTATTTGAAGGCAAAAATTGGAATGAAGTTCATAATAATTCAGAAATTGGTATCAACAAGGTAAAACAATGGCTAGATAATAATCTTCTCACTCTCAACACTGACAAAACTAAATTCATTCGCTTCAGTGCAACTCAAGCGGGACAACCAAAAGAAACTCAAAAAATTATTATACACCATTGCAATGACCCAAACACTTGCAATTGCAATACCTTAGAATATGTGGATAGCATAAAATATCTAGGAATTATCGTAGACAAGAATCTGAGATGGAATGAACATATCGATTCAATCTCCACAAAGGTCAAAAAACTCACGCATCTTTTCATGGCTATTAGAAATATTCTATGCGCAAAAGATCTAAAAATAATGTACTATGCCATGTGCAACTCATTACTTGAATATGCATCTTTAGGATGGGGAGGATGTACCAAATCAATACTGGACCCCTTAGCCAAAGCACAGAAATCACTACTAAGGGTCATACTTAAAAAACCATTTAGATACCCCAGCAATGATTTATTCAAAGAGATAGGAGTTCTGGATGTGAGGCAACTATTTATAAGAAAAGTTATATTATACACACACAAATATCGTCACCTCTTCCCCTCCGTAGAACATTATCACAACACCCGACATGCAGGGAGGAATCCAATAGTTCCACTTGCTACTATGACATCCCTTGCTCAAAGACAATATTCTTACCTAGGTCCAAAAATGTTCAATCTTATACCCGGTTCTTGGAAATTGAAAAGTGCAAGCGTCCTGCGTAAATTAGTCAATGATTGGATTCTGAACTTAGGGAGAGTCGAAAGTGAACGTATGCTGTATAACTGGTAAACAAAATCACTCAACTTTCCTGATCACTAGACCAAAATTCCTACCACACTTCATTGAGTTCAATGTTTCGACATCCTTTCTGATGTTTTTTATACATGGGATTGATGGTTATGCGCCCCTGAAGCCTGCCTGCTCCGTGTTGGTGTAGGTATATCACCGCTGTAAAGCGTCGCTAACTCTGTGTGATACTTGGTACCTTACAATGGTAATGATTTATGATAAATAAATAATACCTACATAAAACAACATGTATGGCGTACGAAGTAATGCACCAATTTCACCAAAGTAGCACTAAATTTGGTACTATTTTATAATTATTCATAGTTTATATTTCTATCTACATTTATAGTTATTGTTTTTATTGTTTTTATATTTTAGCAGGAGTAGTTCAAGAGAGTGTATATTCATACTGTCGTACTAATAATATAATACTATTCTGAAAACATGTTTTAAATCAGTGAAAATAATTTGTAGTTACAAAAATCATTACAAAAATCATTGTAAGTAGTTACATCGCTAAAAAAAATAAAATCATATAGATTATTACGTTCGTTATTATATCTATTATTGTAAATTTTAATATAGTTTCTCCTATAAGTGTACTATGTATTAAAAGTTCAAACTCCTAAACACATAGCTTAACATAATTCCTCCATCTTGTTCTTGTAATTCATCCATCTTGTAAATCTGAATGTATTATACATATGTTACCAGGTTAATTCGGTAAATCCGATTATAATATATGCTACCAGATTTCCTTTTCTACTTTGTCACAAAAAAATGTATGTGTACTTATATTTATATATTTTATATACATTTTCTTTATTACACACCTTAGCTTCAGAAAAAAATTAAATTTTCTGTTTTTTTTTTTTTTTTTGGTTTTGTTTTTTGTTATGTAATTTATGTACATTTCAGGTATAATATGAACTAAACATGTCAATTTGCCTATCCTGGAACGGGAAACTTTCCTAGTTGGACAGGCGAAGCTTCCTAATTGTAATTTGTACTTTTGTATCTATAATAAATAATTAAATAAATAAATAAAAAATAAATAAATGTACTTGAAAACGATACCTCTACGAGCTGTTATTACAATATACTTCAAAATGGTTATAGATTTCAGTTGTCTCCATAATCAGGTGTGCTCTTATAGGAACTGGTTCCAAAAAAGCCTGTTCCTCGAATGCACTGTCACTGTTATCTAGTTGCCGGTAAAAAGTAACCGAGACAGGCAATGGCGTAGGAACTGGTTCCAAAATAGCCTGTTCCTCGAATCCACTGTCATCTAGTGATCGCTAGTCACCGGTACAAAGTAACTGAGACAGGCAATCCGGAGGGATAATAGGCAAACTGAAAAATACCATCGACTCTGTGCAGAAACGCGCGGTCCGTTTAATAGATTCTCCCATCTTAACAGACGGATTGCAATCTTTAGAGCACAGGCGTCGGGGGGAAATGCTATCCTTGTTCTACCGGTATTACAATGGAAGATGCCCCGAGGAACTAGAATCATTGATCCCTTCGGCACCGGTGCATAGTCGGGAAACACGCCAAACGCGTGCCCAACATTTGTACATGGTTGACATTTGTCACATGAGAACAGGTCGTTTCTTCGACTCGTTCTTGTGTTCAACAGCTCGTCTGTGGAATGATTTGACGGCCTCTGTGTGTCCTCCTTCCTACAACATGGGTCCCTTCAAAACTAATGTTCATTCCTTCCTCTCCTCAAAAAGACCTTCCACACAGCATCCCAGATGACATAGACCCTGAGGGAGTGAGGCCTCCTGTGTGGAGTTAATGTAAAAAAAAAATGCAAGTTCACTAAATCGTAGTACTTATATTTGCTGAGGCACGTCCCCATGCGAGCTGCCGACGGAATTGGCTACATCTTTTGACGAATTCTATAATTGGAAACCGAATTACAATGGTTAAAGCGAACGTAGCCGATATAAAGGTATAAAATAAAATGGTTTACTACGAGCTGGTATTACAGTATACTTCGAAATGGTTTTCTGCGTTTAGCTTTGGTGTAGCCGTAAATTAAATAAAAGTATTCTAATTTTAAACGGAGGCCTGTTAAAAAGGAGACCGCACGTCATACATCATAACTGACACAAGAACGACAAAGTATTACAAAATCAATATCTATATATATATATACAAATATCACAAATAGATCTGAGCCAGTGAGACAGTAATGATGGCGCTCTCTCACCTTTTCCAATTTTCTCCTATTGTATAAGTATCCAAGGTCAATTTATAGAACGAAAGTTCAAACAATCAAACTTGGGTTTCTATTTCGTAGATAAGTTTGTTCTCTCGGATTTGAGAAATAGATCAAAGAAATTATGTGAGAACCCCGCTTAATCCACAAAGCATATACTTTTGTGAATGTCTCTTATAAAGACACGTAGAATTTCATTCACAAGAGTCTCAGCTCCCGTCTGGAGTCTGCCAAAAAAGTTTAATAAATAAAAAATAGTGAACGTGTCATGTAAAAAATATATCGTTCCTGCTGTATGCTTTAGGGTTTTTTAAGTTAATACCACACATGAGTCCCGACTGCTCTCAATCACCTGAAGCGAGTAAGACTACGGCATCCCCAATTGGGGTTTATTTTGAGGTTGAAGGTAAGTAGACGGGAAAGAAGATGGAAAAGAGGAACGTGGGGAAGTACCTTGTTATTCAGATCTAGTCACCATAAATGGCTAAAGCCATTTCAAGTCATGTTTCAATTCTGAATGACGGTCTTACTCTAGGGCGATATTGAGAATATCTTCCACTCTATAACGAACCAAAATAAATTCTTTTTTTTTCTTTTGTCTAAATGCTTTAAATTTATAATAAATTATTTTGTCTAAATACTAAAAACTTTTATTAATATTTTAAGTTTTTTTCGTACTTGTGAGCAATATTTTTTTGAACTTGCGTTTAATTGTGCTTTATTCATTACAACCATCATTTTATTTTATGGGAGCCAAGTCTTTTATGCAAGATACGTACAAATACTAGCAATCCGGAGGTCGCGGATTAAAAAAAAATTATCCAATTAAAATTTGCAGCACGTTCCAGGAAGGCAGATACTCTCAGTATCGCCCTGGCATAAGACTGCCAATCGGAATTGAAAAGTTGCTTGAAATGGCTTTAGCCATATTTGGTGACCAGATATGAATAGACAGGTACTTCCCCGCCCCTCTCTTCCTCTTTTCCTTCCCCTCACCACTACCTTCAGCCTCAAAAAACATACCCCAATACGGAATACCATCATGTAATGTTAAAGTACCGCATTAAAAATATAAAATACACATAAGGTATTCTCATTGAACGCTTTTATTATTACTGTGACGATTCACGATTACGGTACCGTGACAGCAAAAAAGGCAATAAACATACGTTCCTTATAGCAATAATAAAATATAATATCTTACAGTATAAACAGCACGGGACAACCAAAAACCAACACATAAAAATACACGAATGTTTAAATAACAACATCTGCAATTGCCTTCTCTAGAAAAAACAGAACAAATAAAGTATCTAGGAATCGTAATTGACCATAACCTAAGATGGACACATCATATCAAACAAATCACAAATAGACTCCTCAAAACAATATACATTTTCCTAAACATAAGGAACATATATAAAATAAAACAAATGAAAACAATACATTTTGCACTTTGTCAATCAATAAAAGAATATGGAATAATTGTCTGGGGAGGAGCAACAAACTCAGCTATCGATCACTTAGAAATCGCGCAGAAAACGATCTTAAAAGTATTACTTAAAAAACATAGACTTACTGATACAGACCAAATATTCAACAGTTGTGATGTACTAGATATACGCCAATTATAAGTTAAAACTCTACTAAACTACATTTTCGACCAAAAAAACAAATTTCAACAATCTCAAAATATCACTAACAGACCAGTAAGACAATCGTACAAAAGAAACATAAAAAGATCTGACAGTGAATACAAGCTTTGGACAAAGGCACTATAAATATCATGCTATAAAAGCATTCAACAGTCTTAGGTACCCTTAAAAATAAAATAGAAGAAAACAAAAATAAATTCTTACTCAAAATAAAAAAAAAAATGGATTAAAGAATAAAAAAGACAATATTATCAAAATCTCATTACATAATAAGAATAAAAAACATACACGTAACACTAAAAAACAAATATAAACCACATCATTAAAAAAATACATTTATAAATTATAAATTTTTATTTTTAGATTAATTTTAGCTTTTTTTTATGCGTCATTTTTTAAATATTATTTTTAATGTATTAGGTATGAGAAAATTTTTGTTTTATAAAATGGGGGCCTCAGCACAGGTAAGCTACCCAAGGCCGAAATTGCTGAATTGTATTTAAAAATGTTAGATATTATATCAAATAAATAAATAAATGCTGAAGCTCTTTCATAAAATGAGATACACAATTTACGTAGGTTTGTTTCCTCCAAAGAAAAAAAGTGATAATTTTCTTGCATCTCTCTCACCCACCGCACCATGACGTCTCCGTAGACCACTTCAATACTTCAATACCACTTCAATACTACCGTGACGATAATTTTGAACGGATGGAATATGGATGAATAACAAGGCAAATATTGAAGTGTGAGTGAATTCCAAAAATTAAAAAAAAGTCAAACGTCCAATGCGCGAATGGTTTTGCTTTTGTTCTTAAACATAGAACGCTGGAGTTCTTTCTTACACACTGAATAACAACAGTTGAAAATGAGACAAACGGTGAACGTATGTCTGCAGTGTCGGCACCCCTTAAAGGAAACATGCAATCATTATCATTCATCTCCCTCAAATGTATAAAAAAAATTGACAGGAAAGACAAAAAACAGAAGGAAACAGTCATGCGTATTTTGTGTGTCTCATCTTTTATCTCGTCACTTTTTAATGTGTAAGAAGAGCTGCAACATACGTTTATTAATTTAAAGTGATAATAATTGTGTAAGCGCATGTATGCCATACCTACTTTATGAAAAAAAGACAGCGGATTAAAAGTTTGTGGAATAAATCTCTTTTATTGAAATAAATGTGCTGCCGAAAAAGGCACGAACCTATCGAAGTTCTGCTAACCGTAAATTTGAAAGGATGTCTAAAGTATTTATTTATGCGCCAGTTCACTCCTTAATCAGAATCGGTGGAAGAATTATATCAATGGCACTGAAATGGGGAGAAACTGGTATTTGAATATTTTTGGTAGAAACCGATATTATTGGCAGCCACTTAAAATTGATATTTTTCTTCCATTTAGTTCACGCGAAATCTCATAAAATTAAAGATTTGATATTCATTGGATTTTTACAAAAAAAAATTAGAAGTTTTAATCATCGTTTTAGATTATAAACATCTTGTTTATTTTAAGGATTAATTTGATTTAATTGTATCAAATATCTCATTTTAGGCAAATTGTATTCACCTTTACCAAATTCAGACTATATTGTAAAAATTAATTAATAATAATTGAAATGAAGGTGTTTTTACTAACTTTCATTTATACAAGTTTTAAATGAAGAGTGGTCGATATTCGAAACTTATCACAGTATTAAGTATCCCCCTTTTATCAGAATACCATTGAGAGTCGAAAGGATTCTTGAAAATCTTCCACGTTTTTAACTCTAAAGTGAAAGGTGCTCTCAGAATCAACCTCCTGAATGAACACCATTAAAAATTGAAAAATACTTTAAATGACTTTAGCCGTGTATGCTGACCAGATAGGTACCTCTCCACCTTCGTTTTAGCCATATCCTTCCACTACCACTACCTTCAGCCTTTCAAATTAGACTATGAAATCCCAATTGGGGATTTCATAGTCTAATTGGCTCCAGACGGTCGGGAGTAGATCTGAATAGCCTGGTATTTCTAAACCTCCCAACTTCTTCCTTTCCGCACTTTCTTCAGCCACACATCAGATATGTACTCTAATTATGTTTGCCATAGTGTCACTGACCCTGGGTCACTGGGAGCAGTTGGAACGTTGGAACTAATTGTAAAAAAATATAATTTGGTTGATGCCATTTGGTTTGACAAGTTTGGATATTATTTAATTTATTTAACAATTTTTTTTGTACTATATTTTACTTCTTGCACATGTGATAGATCTTAAAGAAAAACTTCTCAACTGAGCTCTTGAACGGACATCGGGCAAGTTTGCAATGTTAGTAAACCAATGATGTTTTCCCCGTAAACGCTAAACAATTCTTATGGTGGATTTGATACCAGTCTTCGGTCAGTTCTCCATAACAATGACCAAAATTTTAAACAACTATACATATATAGCAAACTAATCGAACGTGCACGGTTGTATGACACTTATATGATTAGTGATTAACATACGTACATTTTTGTATCGATGGTAGTTTTTTTTAATTTTCTTATTGTTTAACCCACCTTATGGTGGACTTTTAATTTGCGGCCTACCTTGGAGAACCGATTGTATATCATTTAGCGAAAGGTAGCGTAGGAAGCGTTGAGGTATTTAGCGAAAATGTGTGTATTAAAAATGGATTTCTAAACAAAGTTAACTTAAATTTTAAGATACTAAAAATCAAAAAAATGTTTATTAATGTGAATATTTTAATTTCAAACATGTAAAAAGTTGAAATAGTTGCATATACAATTACTCCAAATTATAGTGTATACAAAATTTTGGAACCGCTACTTCACTATTTAACTCGCCTAAACAATAAAAAATATTTTCGTTATTTGTTTTTGGGGTGTTATGCCGTGTTGCGCTACCTCCTTCTTAAGCCAACGTTTCGGACATCGTTGCAGTGTCCATCATCAGGGCAGATCCGGCAGATCCGGTAGATGTCACATCTACCGGATCTGCCGGATCTTTCCTGACGATGGACAATGCAACGATGTCCGAAACGTTGGCTAAAGAAGGAGGTAGCGCAACACGGCATAACACCCCAAAAACAAATAACGGAAATGCTTTTGGCCGTGAAAATCTTAAAACTTATCCAATAAAAAAGATATTTAAGAAAAACATTTTAAAAATATGATAATTATTCACGGAGGATGAACAAAATTTTTGGATTCTTTGTTAGCGCAGTACAAACGACGATTTCTTATATGTACATATGTAGATAAATGTCCCTGCATACACTCTGGAATAAACTATTATTATCATTATAAGACATTTATTTATATTATTAAAAAACATCACTTTCACGAAATTATTATAAGATTTTTGCGGTAACTATTAATTACATAAAAATAAGTCAGAAATAACTTAAGTTTGCCAAAATGCCAAATTGCAAGTTCTTTAGCAGGTGTTGAAGTGTTTTTTTTATTAGTAAGGCTGAATTGTTTTTGGTAGGAATTCAAAAAATATCTAATCTTTAGGGTTGTTATTGAAAATTATACATAGAGGATTAAAGTTTTGGATTGTTTTTTTATAAATTGGAGAAATTAAGAATTAAAATAAAATGATACCTATAACATTGAAATGACACTTACAAATATTTAAACACCAAATTGTCTTGGAAACTAAAAACGAACAAATATATACATGATCCCATATTGGTAGGTAACATAAACAATCTCAAAACACATTTTGTTTCTTCAAAATATAGTACTGTCACTATTTGCTTAAAAGGAAATGGTTTATTATTTAATCTCTTATGGAAACAACAATTGTGGAGCGTTTTCACAAAAAGAATCTCTACTAAAAACGGATTTTTTAATTCTAATTTTAATTCAGATTTTCAAAAATCAACATATTTACATACTTTGTGAGTAGGTAATAGACAATGATAAATTTTTAACAAAAGTTGTAAAGAAGTTAATAACTCGGTAGGTATTATGTGATGTAAAACAGCAATTAATATTTTTATGCAATTTTTCTGAGTTAGCGCCCAGATAAATAAAAAATCCTTTATTTATGATGGACTTCCATTATAATATATTATAATAAAACGAACATTAAGCTTTTTCAAATTAATTTTACTTGACCAGATCTTTCTCCTTCAGTCTCCTTCAGACTGGGTCTGAAGATGGCTCTAACGAGCTGAAACCGATTACGGCCAAATAAAATTAAATGGAAAAAGTCCTTTATTTCTGATTCACCATCACAATTATTTAGGTATTTTCTATGTAATTTTTCTACGTACGTATCAGCGATTTTATTACTAATGATAGCTTAGTGACCAGCTCAGGTATGGGGGCTCCATCGAAGCCAGAGTAAAGTTAGTCTCCCAGAAACTGGGCGTACTGTTCAGGGCCCGCAGATACTTTAATAGTGCACAACTGCTAACCCTGTACAAATCGCAAGTGCGCCCCACGGTTGACTTTGGCAGCCACCTCTGGTCTGGAGCTCCAAAATACCTGAAAAATATCCTCGACTCTGTGCAGAAACGGGCGGTCCGTTTGATAGATTCTCCCATCTTAACAGACGGATTGCAATCTTTAGAGCACAGGCGTCGGGTGGGAATGCTATCCTTGTTCTACCGGTATTACAATGGAAGATGCTCCGAGGAACTAGCATCATTGATCCCTTCAGCACGGTTGACAGTTGTCACATGAGAACGGGTCGTTTCTTCGACTCGTTCTTATGTTCAACAGCTCGGCTGTGGAATGATTTGCCGGCCTCTGTGTTTCCTCCTTCTTACAACATAGGTCTCTTCATGACCAATGTTCATTCCTCCTCTCCTCAAAAAGACCCTCCACACACCATCCCAAATAACATAGGCCCTGAGGGAAATTATTTTCCTCAAGGCCTCCTGTGTGGAGTTAATGTAAAAATATATAAATATACTTTTCGTATGAATTAGTGACATGTAATTAGTGTTTATGGAATACTTATGCCGTTTGTTTTAAATAAATAAATAAATCTTATGTAGGAACTTTTATAATAATTTTTTGTGTGAAATTAGTCAAAAAGTCAAAGCAAACATATATTTTTTTTATTTTTTTATTATTTATTGAAACATTTATTATACTTAATTACAATTTTACAATAAAATATTTTTTTTTACAGGTTTTTTTTTTACTACCCTTCCATTAAAAGCATTTACTTGTGTATGGAAGGGGAGTGTACATAAATGCTATTAGTTATTAGTTATGTATAAGTTAGTACTTAAATAATTAATTGTACATAAATATATGTGAGCTGCAGTATTTATTTGATAATGGTGTGTTTTTTTTTTTTTTTTCAAAGAAAGAATGTTATGGAGAACTAAGATATTTGTAAGATTAGTTGATAGTAGTTCTTTTCTTAAGAACATCTTTAAAATGTCTCTTGATAGAGAGCAGCATTCAGCATATTTTTTTGTTCTTTTTAAAAAATGACTTTTCACAATTGAATTGAGTTTTCTTATTATTCATTATGTCTAACGGTGAATTGAATATGCATTTAACGTTATTAGTGGTGTAATTGAGTGATAAAATTAAAATTTTTAAACAACCTCCAACACATTATACAGCCATCTGTTATATAGTCACCTTCCAGTTCCAGCATCAGGTCCTCGTCATCAGGAGAAATGAACAGTACTACTTAAGACGAATCTAATGAGCCCAAAGTTGATGGGTTTACTAATAGGCAATACAGGGTTTCGTCTTCTACTTTCGAACTCCATCATCAGAGTAGTTCAATGGTTTCAGCATACATTTGTTCTTTAAATATGAGGTCACTCATATGTTTGAAAATAAAATAAATACCTATCATGGGTCTAACATCCCTACCGGAGCTAACAACAATAATAAAAAGGGCTGATGACCTTGAAACGCCTGAACAGATTTTCACGAATTGTAGCTAAGAACCATCCCGGTCACGTCAGTTTTCAAACAAAAAAAAAACCGCATCATAATCGGTCACTTCGTTTAGGAGCTACGAGGCCTCAGAAAGACACACAGAAAGACACTCACAGACACACAGAAAGTCAAACTTATAACATGCGTCGGGGTTTAATAAGATATGGATTCCTGGCGATCATTAACTTTTTTCACACAAGAGGCCCAGCGGAAAACCTTTTTTTGGTTGCTTTTGGGATCGCTGTGTGGAAGGTACTTTTAGGGAAGGGAAGGATTGGAAGTTCTGGTAAGGAAAAAGTAAGGACAGGAAGTTCTGGAAAGAAAAATGGTATGAGGAGTGGATATGGAGTAGGAATCTGGAGGTCAACGTGTCCTGGAGTGACAGACGTATGAATCCATCCCTCCACTGCGCTATAAGGCGATAAATTGAGACAGTCCGACAGAATACATAAAAAGGCCTCTCTCAACCAGTGTCTCCCGATCCGACCCGCCACGCAATAGGTGGGCAAAAGCATGTGTCTAGGTGGCAACTCACCCCGTAAACTCGAACATCCCTGCTGAGAACTAGTTGTAAAGAAAAAAATGTTTTTGAAGATATTTTCCTTTGTGAAAACAGTCCTCAATTATATTTTACAATCGTTTTAGCACCACCATGGGTAAGTTTCAGACCCAAAACAAACAACAAGTAAAGTAACCAAATTCACGCTTGGAAAAATACTGTCATTTGACGAAACTATTTATATAGAGAATATCTGGAATATTTGAATCGTGAGCATAAATTTTTTCTCCATATTTAAAGTTCTTGTATTTGACTTTCGGTGGGAATTCAATTATAGTCTAGAAAACGGTGTGTGTTTTATCTTTTTGACAAATATTTTTCCAAACATTTGCAAAAAATAACAATTTCCTTCAAACCTGTTAAATAATTTGGATTATAAATCTCTGAACATTACGGAGATAAATATAAGTTTTATTTGTTCAGTGTAATAACTAATAAGTTGTAGTAACGGCTGATGGGGAGGGGGGGGGGAGGGAGGGAGTCAAAAGCTAGTATAATATAAATGTGACATATTTACCAGAACGATTTTTCTTCTTTTTGCATGAATACCAAAATCCAAAACATAGAATGCTTTAAACTTCATTTTGGGCCCCAAAAATTCTTTAATTGGACCGCGGGTTATGAAACCTACAACAGTCGAGTTTTATTTACGCACACAAATCAAAACCACCAAAATCTCAAGATCGTGACATCGTGTTTTATAATTACCGAGATACCTACCTTTAAAAAGACAAATAAATTAAGAGATCTCGTAGAGGAGTAAAGAGCCTGATTTTATAAGTTATCACGTTGGTTTGATTTAAGTATTTTTTATACATGAATACCTCTCAAGAGTTCAAACTGTTCCCGTCCGGGGCCAATGAGTCTATGGCATCCTCAATTGGAGTATATTGTGAGGCTGGCTATTCAGATCTGGTCACCAAACACGTCTAAAGCCATTTCAAGCAAAGTTTCAATTCTGAATGGTGGTCTTGCACCAGGGTGATACTGAGAGTATCTTCCACTCTGGAACTATCGCAAATATTCGTCATATTATTTAAATAAATTAATTGTGAAATAACGGAAATTAATCAATTAAAATTTATTTGCCCACACCGGGATTCGATCCCGCGACCTTCGGATTGCGAGTCAAGAGACCCCTCGACTACGGAAGTCTCAAGTATGTAAGTACCAAACTATAAAATGCTTTTTAAAAGAGATATGCTCGCTTGAAATCTTTATCAAGCATATGTTTCGTTGCTCATTTCATCACCATCACAGAAATATGATATAAGATTATCGAAAGTGAAAATCTTTCAGTACTTGTATCGACCAGCCTGGTTTTCACTGCAGTTTTCATTGCACAGAGATGCGACTAAATACACGTTTGAGGAGCCGGACCCTATATTTGCTGTTGTACTTAAGAACCTTTGCGGATTTTCAAGGAAAATTTTGGTGTTTTCTTTTTAGTTTCCTGCAAATCTTTCGCCTTTACACGGAATATTGCACAACCCCGTCTTTCAGTCTTATGGCTATCCAAAACACTACACGTCAGGCGTAGAGTACTTCCTGCGGGCGGCTGAGAGATGTTCTTTGCCTTTTAAAGACCGAGTTGAACGTAAAAATCAAAAGACTACTTCCGTGAAATGTGTGTTAAAGAGCTTAAAATACACACGCAGCAACGTGTGTTGAAGTGAAGCTTCATTCTTAATCACTATTTTCGATTTATTTGTACTACAAATTGGTTTACATCATGAACACGAAAAAAATATCTTTCGACAAATTGAAGTTTTTCCTGTCCTTTCGCTTGAGTGGAATTAAAATAAAACAGTCAATTGGGTTGTTCTTCTTTTTAACCTACATAAAGCTGTCTCCACCAGAGATTGGAGAAAAATTGAAAACAGAATAACCAATATTATTATCTTACAATTACTTTGAAAACTATACTAAAGACCTAAGGGCAGTGTCCGTTTAAAAAAAAAATATTTGTTTATATTTTTGTAGTAAAAATTACGTGACAGAGTTGTAACTCCTCGTGATAGAAGTGTATTTCATACAAATCACAGTTGTCTCCTGCCACCTCGACTTTCATATTTTCTATAATGTTACAAAAAACTGACATGACGACATAAAATATAAAACTATTTTTAAACTCCAAAAGGTACAACCTTTCAAGTAACAGTGATTATTATTTTATATGCTGTTTAATAATTTTTTTTTAAAAATCTCAAAAACTTGTCTCCGACAATTTTTTTGTCCGACTTCAACTCTGTCACGTGGGTTATCATTCGAAATAGGTATAAATGCAGCCGTGTTTGTCACCCCCGATAGACAATTTACACCTCCTTCCCCCCTCACTACAATTTCCCCTCTGAGATCCAGAGAGAATGCATTTATAGTAAAAAGAAATGTGACGGGGGGGTGGAAATGTGACAGAGTGGTTAACGTTATGAAGGTTAAAAAGAACAACCCAATTACTTCATGAATAATATTTGCGTAAACTACTACTATTATAAAAAAGTAAGTTTATGAACGCTTGCTTAAAAAAATACATTTTTGTGAATAACATAGGTAATATGTGATGGTTTTTTGATTATCTTTTTTTTCTTTTTAAAATTATTCACAAAACAAATAAAAACGTCTTTAGTGAGTAAATCGACCGTTTTTCGACTCCGTTTGCCAAGCGAATTTTTATGCCTATTGCCATCATGCTGATATAATGCACACTAAGGCCGTTGAAAAATAGACTTGTGAATGCCTCGCGATGTATATAGTATACATCGAAAGAACGTTTACAGCTGACGAATAGAATCCTAGTTCGGCATGCAAAACACATGTTTATGGGAAGTGAACACATTTGTTTAAAATTTGTTAAAATACATTAAGTTTTACACTAAATATATTAAGCAACATTCAGTTTCATACACTCGGAAAAAGTTTTGTGTTCAGAACATTATGAAAGTAATTGTATTTCAACGTCGATTTACTGCAACCGGTGTATCGCTGGTCAATGTCGAATGTCTTTGTCATTTGTTTTGTCATCGAGTGTAAAATAATTTGTAATATATCGTTGAAGAAGATGATAACAATAATCTTAATGAAAATATGAAAGAGAACAAGACACAGAAAAGCAGAAAAAGACCATGATCGCAACTGGAACTCTATCGCAGACCTCTTGTCTAACCGGGACGTGCGCTTTAACCAATTTCGCTATTGCCACCTTCCATCAAACCGTCATATTTGTCAATCTTAGGTATATTTCAAATTTTAGAATTAACAATATTATCTTCAATTAATTTTTTTTCATTATTACGGGCAACTACCATTTTTATTGGAAACAGTCATTCTAACTAAGACTCATATAAATATATCCGAATTTATGCATACGGAACTATTGACGTTTTATAAAAGACTAAATGAATATTCATTTTTTTAAAGAAAAACTATCTTTTTATAACTTTTGAAGGTTATTTTCGTTAATGTAATATAATCATTGAAGAACAATTTTTTTCTGTGCCTTGTTCTCTTTCATATTTTTGCTTAGATTTTAATTGTTATCTTCTTCTTCAATGATATATTACGTTGATGGGAATAACCTTCAAAAGTTATAAAAAGAGAGGTTTTCTTATAAAAAATTAAAATCATTTGCACTTTCGTGTATATATATATGTATGTCGCCTATTTCCAATTACCTTTCTTCAAGTCCAGATGCTCTCCCGTCTGAGGGGTGCGAAATACCTATACTACCGCCACCGCCCCCCTTCGCACCAGCTCACCACATAACATAGAATGCAATAAGATGCTGGTGCAAGCTGCATTCTAAGGGGCGATCTTCTCGTTAGGGTTGCTCTGCCATTATTGAATATGTGACAGAGTTCAATAATGATCAAAAAATTATGTGTATTTTATATTAAAAAAAAAACAAGAGTAAATATTGGTTTCAAAGAATTTAATATACTTAACGTTCGTCAAAACTTGAAAAGGTTATAATCAACATCCACTGGAGCGATATAGGTCCTAATTTGGACCGCTTTTATTTTTAAGCGATTGATTTCAGTCCAAAATTGTACCACATTTAATAAACCTACAAATATGAGATAAACGGTGAAATCTAGGTGGATTCATTAGCTTTTAGCTGCAGTAAGCAGTTGATATGTTTCCATAATAATATTTTAAGGAATTATTTAATTAAATCGAATGACCAAATCGAAAACTGAACACAATTCGCTGAGTGGACAAAAACCTGGAAAATTAAAAAAAAAACATTATCATTTTTCTTCAGCAAATCCACATGACCTTGCACAAGAAACAATAAGCTAAAGATGTTAAGTATATAGTAAGAAATATACATTCGTTCGTTATTTGTTTTTAGGGTGTTATGCCGTGTTGGCCTACCTCCTTCTTTAGCCAACGTTTCAGACATCGTTGCAGTATCCATCATCAGGGCAGATTCGGCAGATCCGGTAGATGTGTAGTTTTTGGTGGTGAAATGTGTGCTTATTTAATTCGAAGCGATACCGTGTCGCCAGCTCCACTAACTTTCACCGGTACAAAATAACCGTGACAAGCAATGGCATCATTGCCGCAGAACAGAATAGAAAGTTCACTAAATCATGGTATTTATGCTAGCCTGGGGCAAGTCCGTTTGCGAGTTGCCGACGGAAGTGGCTCCATCTCTTAACGAATTCTAAAATTAGAATATTTCTAATTTTAGCCGTGTAATACGTTTGGCCTTGAAAATCTTAAAACTTATTAGAAATATACATATTTGGGACCGAAACTATATGATGAAATCCCCCCATAAATAAACATTGCAATCTGCAAATCGTTCTATATCGGTCCAGGGAGAGTATAGGGGGGAGTCTAATATAAACTAATATTGCAACGGGATAGGGGGGGGGGTCTAATGTAAACTTATATTGCAACGGATTATGCTTGTGTGAAATTTTATTTCAGGATCCAAGTACCGATCGTCCCAAGCATAAGGAACCTCGAGCGGTATTGCAAGGAATTACCTACCTACATTCAAGATGAAACAAAACGACCATTGGCCTAGCACACGGCATTAATTGCCCGCGGCATTCTGCAGTATCTGAGAGCTCGCCATGAGAAGAGAGCAGAATGAAAGCATCCTTTTAATTTTTATTAGACAAAAGTATTTCACACCACCCCACATAATATATGGTGCCTTTAATATAATACGAGTATGATCACAGGTTCCAAAATTTTCGATACTTTTATTGTGGCACCACGATACTTATTTTCAAAATTGTAAACAGAACATGGAAACATGTCCACAGATGAAGCAACGAACAATCCACATTCAAAAGCTCAGCAATTTTGGGAACTCTTTTTCGGATTGGTGTTAAGTTACCATCATACTGGAAAGAAGGCATCTCACTTTGGTTCTTTCAAGTAGCGGCGCAGTTCGCCAATGCCGGAATAACTAGCGGCATCACATTTTGGTAGTAGTGTCTTAGCGTAGTACCTGAGATTCTGAAGCACTAAACATGATGATCAACGTCATCACGTCTCCGCCAGCTGAAAAAAATACCTAACGCAAAAAAACAGGCTCATCACAAGGTGCCAAGAATCAGATGATAAACGACTCACGCATCTCCTGACCGGACCTGAGCCATCAAGGAATTCAAGGCTAGTAGATAACGTAATTTTCTCTAGATACAATGATGTCGATAACATGTTCAAGTGATCCTTTCAGTATTACCAGAGGAACAACTCGTCACCTTGGCAGCAAAAACCGATAAATATCTAGAAATTTATAATAAATTCGAAACACGCCGCAGCAATGACTCTCAATGGAGACATTTCAATGAAGACGTTTCAGATTAGACGTCATCACGCTCCAGAAACAAATCTCAACTTTAAAAATGGGAAAAATTTTGTTACCAGATAATATTGTTATTTCTGAATTTGAAATATGATATCGACAAAAATGAGTTAAAATAAATAGGTCGCAAAAGCCAAGTTGGTTAAGGCGCTATTCCCCTGTAAGACAAGAGATCCTGGGTTCGATTCCCATTTTTGACCGTTACCTTTTTATTTTTCTATGACATGTTCCGTTTAGCTTTATTAGTTTTATCTTCTTCTTCAATAACATATTACATTGATGGATATAACTTTGAAAAGGTATTAAAACGTTATTACAATAAAACCGAATATCCATTAAAACATTTAAAAGTGGTTTCATCAACAATCTTTCTGTTATGCTTTAAAATTATCACGGCCAGAAAGTATTGTTTGATTTTCGAAGTCTAGTTAAGATGATGAGCTGAGCACTGCAAGGATGGCTGACCAAAACATTGAATCAAGAAGCACAAATCCCAAAAATCTTTTAATGTAGATACCATAGACATCAGAATTCAATAGATCAGAAGATACAGATGAGGGGTAACACCAAACTATGGGGGGCGAAGAGAGGAAAAATTACTGTGATTCGTTAAAAAATCAAACTGACAGTACATAGGTATCTCGCATTATAATGTCACCATTTAGTTCTTAAAAGCAAAATCTGCTTTAAATGAATAGACCTTTTTACATGAAAGCGCGAATTGCTTGCCACGTTAATAACATATTTGCCAAATGCTCGCCCGGAAAAGATTCGCCCCAATTCACATAGCAATATTTTGTTGCCGTGTTTAGTTAAGACACTTTTACAAATGTTTCATAATTTACTTACCCCTGTAACCAGCGACGAGCACACTGGAGAACCGCCCACATTCGCTATGTCCATATAATATATGGGTATAATTTATAGCACAAGCTACCGTTTTTGGCGTGTTATTTTGTAAAATGTGAGGCTCTCTCCCCTCCCCATGGAGCGAGCTGGCTCCAAGGAGGAGCTCCAGCTGGCTCCATGGGCAGGGAGAAATAATACGCTTTTATCACTTAGGGCAGGTTCAGATATATTCATATGTCCGTGGTAGATACCAAATAAGTTTATTTCTACAGGACACCATGCATTTGCTCAATAATGGAGAGTTAGAAAGGTATAACGAAAATGTACGTTGCTCTTTCATCTCGCTACTCCGGCGACATAAGTAGCAATCCGGCAGTGAACACGTTAACGGGAAGATCATGTTGGTATTTACATACATTGGTAAAGCTGCTAAGTTTCAGAAGATGTTCTCAAATAGATTCTAACATTACTTCACCATAGGAGGTATTTCATAACAAGCTGTTTTTAGTTCGAATGGAAGGACGCAAGCTTACAAATTGGCGAGTTGTTTCATGTGCAAATCTTACCTCGGTGAATTATTTAACATAAATACGCTATGAGGTAGCGTTGAATGGAGGTATTAAATGGAGGTATGGAGGTACCAACTGGGGTTCAGTCCAATAATTTATCAAGTAAATATCGAAATGTTAATAACCAGAGCCTTGAAGAGACATCATATTATACGTATTCGCACAGTAACCTATTTTTATCTTTTCCTAAAAATGTTGCTAAATTGCGTTACTTAAAATTATTTGAAAAAAAAATCTTTCATAAGAAATTGTAGAATGTTAAATCTAGTTGAATACCGACCGCCTCCTGAAACTTAGAGTGTTGGGTATTTGTGACGTGCAGAGTTAGGGATATATTAATGATATAATTAAAAACACTTTGTTTTTACCACAATAAACTTTATTTAAAAGTCGACATGTTTCAAGAACGATGTTCTCTTCATCAGGACATATAATGTACATTATGAAACATGTCGACTTTTAAATAAAGTTTATTGTGGTAAAAACAAAGTGTTTTTAATTATTTCATTAATAAAATGGTGCCACAAAGTGAATTTGCAAAATTTGAAGAAGTTAGGGATATATTTTTGTTACGAGTATCTAGGCGAGGAGGACTAAGAAAATAATGTACTTCTCCTTTATATTTATGATTCGCATGTAATTCTAAAAGTGTAAAAATTGTAAAATAGTATTTTTTTTTACATTAACTCCACATGGGATGCCTTGAGGAAAATAATTTCCCTCAGGGCCTATGTCATCTGAGATGCTGTGTGGAGGGTCTTTTTGAGGAGAGGAAGGAATGAACATTGATCTTGAAGAGACCCATATTGTAGGAAGGAAGAAACACAGAGGCCGGCTAATCATTCCACAGCCGAGCTGTTGAACACAAGAACGAGTCGATGAAGCGACCCGTTCTCATGTGACAAATGTCAACCGTGTGCAAATGTTGGGCACGCGTATGGCGTGTTTCCCGACTATGCACCGGTGCCGATTAAATAAAAATAAAAATGACTTCTTTCTGTCAATCAAATAATAAATTACCCAAAGATAGTTAAATATATCATGTACCTATATCTCTACATATTATAAATTAAAGTCCTCCCTGTCGTCTGTCTGTCTGTCTGTACGCGATAAACTCGAAAACTACTGAACGGATTTTCATACGGTTTTCACCAATAGATAGAGTGTTTCGTGAGGAAGGTTTAGATATGTAATTTGTTAAGGATTTGAGTAAATTGGTTGAAACATAACGATGATTGTTAGAAGTGTCGGAAAAAGTCGAGCCGCCTGGTAGCTTTCATCGAAAACGCTGCCTAATCCTTTTGGGATATAACAAAACAATGCATGGTGGGATATTCCTCTTTTATAGATCTACAAAAAAGTCCATGAAGTCATATATCTATATTTTACGGATAGCTTACTATACCCATTCTATCTTCTAAAAAAATGGTCACGTACATTGCGGAAATTGAAAAGTTATTTAGACGGATGCAGTATTAATCCTTATTAATTTAAATGCGTTAGTTTTTTTATTTTTATTTTTTTTTTTTTTATTTTTTTTTTTTTTTTACAAAAAATAAAAATAAATTGCCTTTCCTCACCATAAAGAGACAATGCTCTTGTGTTTGGTGAGGGAGTTCTAGCTCAATTAGTAAATTAATGATCGTGTAAGTTAGTAATAACGGCTAATGTAAATAATAAGAAGGTTAAAAAATCTTGTATAATTTAAAAATAAAAATCCTGAAGAGTTTAAAAAAATCATAATATAAATTAAAAAATCATTGTAAATGGAAGAATCATGTAAGTTAGTAACAAAAATTATTGTAATAAGTAAGTAAAGGATACGTAAGAAAGAACGCAAGATTTATACAATAGTAGACTCAGAGATTTAGAAACTAAGAAATGAAAGAAAAAAGAAGGAATAAATGATTTATAAAATAGCAGACTTTAAGATACAAAGTAAACATATTTGGGACTTTTATAGTAGTTTCAGGTAATTTTTTAATTTGGGCTTAAATTCCTGCATATTTTCGATGGTTTTTAATTTTAATGGGAGGTTGTTATAATAGATTATGCCCAGATAAAGATAGGAATTTTGGATGTGCTTAGTATTAAATTTACGAATTTTAATAGTTTTCTGGTATCTTGCTGATGTATTGAATTGGAAGTTACGAGTATTTAACTGTATTTCTTTGTAAATTTGAAGAATTGAATATTTTTTATAGATTTTGTCTATTATAGGCACATTGAATATTGAAAAACGAATTTCAGTAGGAAATTTAGACGGTTTTTTTAAGATTACCTTAATTATCAACCTTTGGACAATTTTGAGGGGATTTAAAATATTGTCATATGTTCCTCCCCAGCCAATAATACCATACTGCAATATAGATTGAACAGTTGCATAGTACACTCTTTTTAGGTTTTCTAAGCTAAGAATATTTCTAAGTCTAATAAATATATAAATACATTTCCTAATCCTTTTGACGAGTTCACAAATATGTGTTTTCCATTTAAAATGTTGATCTATATATACACCAAGATATTTGATTTTGGGAGTTGGACTAAGTATAGCACAATATTGATTGCAGATAGTTTTATTACATTTACTTTGGTGTATTATGATGTTTAAATTTGGTTCTAATTTGAATTTATTGATAGAGAATGGGATAAATTTTGTTTTTTCAGTGTTTAGAGAGAGGAGATTTTTATCGAACCAATTTTTCAATATGTTAATATCAATATTAGCTAGATTATTAACAGTATTCCAATCCGTACCTTCAATTATTATGACAGTATCGTCAGCATAAGATATTATTTTTCCGTTTAGTTTTTGTATGAATATGTCATTAACATAGATAATAAACAGTAACGGTCCCAGGACTGTACCTTGAGGTATGCCGAAATGACTCATTTTTGGTGAACTAAGCACACCATTAATTTTTACAACTTGGGGACTTTTGAAAAGGTAGCTTTTTATCCATTCTAGAGCTGAACCATTTAATCCAATGTTTCTTAATTTACTTATAAGTTTGTCATGTGATATACTGTCAAATGCTTTTTTGAGATTTATAAAAATTCCCAGGCATTTAAATGATTTATCTAATGAACTATGTACAAGGCTACTTAATTTTGCAATTGCATCTTGTGTGCTTCTACCTTCCATAAAACCAAACTGGTTTTCATTAATTATATCGTTGCATTTTATAAATTGGCTCATTCTTTTTTTAACTAGTTTTTCAAAAATTTTTGCTATATTTGAGATTACTGATATGGGACGGTAATTATTTACTTCTTCTGGATTACCTGACTTAAATATTAGGGTAATAGTAGTTTGTTTGTAAATTGATGGAAATACTCCGCTTTGGAAACTTGTATTTATTATATGCATTAATGGCTTAGAAATTTGATTTTTTATGTTTTTTAAAATATCAACCGTGACTGCATCAAAGCCCGGAGCAGATCCTCCTTTCATATCGGTTATGATAGAAACTATTTCGTCCTCTGTGGTGACTTCAAATGTTGTCATTTTATTTTTAGCATTTATATTACAGTCTGGAGATGTTATAATATTTGGATCAATGTGAATGAGATTGGCGAGATTTTTCCCAACATTTGCAAAGAAAGTGTTAAATATATTTGCAGCTTTTGAGGGGTTTTCTTTACAGCATGTTTTTGAGTTATCATGATTAATAGCATTGATTTCGTTATTATTGTTCTTTTTCTTGTCAATTATTTCATTTACAACCGTCCATACTCTTTTACTATCATTTTCAGCTAGATCCAACTTCCGTTTATAGTAACTTTCTTTAGTATGTTTTATGATATATGTAAGTTACCCCAAGCATTTCATGCACATTATTATAATCTTTCAGATCATCTCTAGGTATTATAAATAAAAGTCCTCCACGGCATCTGTCTGTCTCTTCGCGATAGACTCAAAGATGGCGGTGGTTATGAAGGTTGGATAACCATCCAGTAGATGACGTTGTGTTTTATTAGCCACAGCAACGCGTTTCCGAGTCAGCTAGTTACAAAAAAGTGAAATAAAAGAATAGAAAATTTAACATTCCCGCAGAGCAAATTAGAGTAAATTCTAAATCGTTTTTCAAACCATTGAATTTCAGGCTAATTTGTTCGCTTAGGAACAACTCACTTAGGTCTCATAGAAAGCATTTATTATCTCTTATTATCTTGGTAAGAATGTAATCAAAATGGTGTAAGAAAAAGAATAGGTATTCCTTCATAAAACCAAAGTTTTTGACCCCAATTTGAAACAAAATTATAAAACTTTTGGTATTTTTTATTAATAATTATTTTTGCATGAGATGACAAAAAAGTGAGGAAACGGTAAAATAAATTTGTCCAATAAAATGTGTGTGCGTTTTTACTTTTTTCGTTATCAGGAATTTTCTGTTCGATAAAACGTAAGGTGAGCCACTGTTAAAACTATTTTTATATTTGCATTCAATATTTTTTTATTTAAAAAAATATACGTTTATTTATTAAAAATTAAAGCGTATTTCATCACCTTTCAAAAACTGTTTTTACTTTTCGAACACGCTGAGAAATGTTCTATTTATTTCGATTTCATTGTAAAGCGGAATTATTTTGACCTTCTAACAGACAAACTGAATAGACACGAGGCCTGAGGGGTTAATCAAAAATATACAAAATATCGGTATGGAGAAAGTAATGTTAGCGTGCGATGTAGTTTGGAGTGGAGTTGTCATCACACCTAAATGTTTCCTTCATTACTACATCTGACCAAGTTTTTTCCGTCAATTCTGTGCAATATTACGGATAGGACTATATCTCAGGATTAGAATTAAATCTTTAGTTATCTACAATCCATTATTTCTCCGCAGTATTCTAGTTGTTTTCTCTGTGAAATAAAACGGGGTAATCTTAGATAAGCTATCTAAAGACCCTTCAAATGCAATTCCAACGTTTCAGTTTGGAAATACGCTGACTTATTTCTAAAAAGAATATTAAGAATGGATTATACGAACAATCGTACTTGTCACATTCTTCTATTCCTTTTCTAACTTGTGCAATCGTGTAGAATTATCTCCTAAAGGTATTGCACTTTACTCACGGACGTCCTGAATACTAAACTTAAATATTGTTTTACTTTCGCACCACCTTTCTTTAGTTTAAATCTTTGCTATTTGCTTCATCTTCGAGTATATAGAAACATATTAATTGACAAGAAAAAATAGAAGAGAATTTCCTACAGAAATAACAGCTACTTTCTACACAAATAATAATATAGTTAAACTTTTAATAAATTCAAAGGATATAGAAAATAATTTAGGGCATTCTGGCATCTATAAGTTCAAAAGTAATGATTGCCCAGCATTTTACATAGGTAAAACGGCTAGAAATGTTCAAACAAGGTTTGTTGAACACTTGAGGTGCTCAAAATGTGTAGGTTTTTCTGAATTTGCAATGCACCTAATAGATAAAGGTCACTATTTTATTGAATCCTCGGGGATAGATGTATTACATAAAAATGGGAAAGGCCTTAATAATCTAGAAGCTTTTGAAATAAAATAAAAATCATTAAAAATAAAAACCAATTTAGTTAATAAACAGAAAGATTTGTCAAATAGTCCATTTTTAACATATTTCCCTTCCCCACGTCTACTTATATCCCCTCTTTCTTAGGTACCTCCCACCCCACCAAAGTTGATTTTCTTTCTCCCTCTTCTTCTTTCCATTTAAATACTTTTTTTAAAATTAATTTATTTGTAAAATACTTGTAACATTAGTTTCGTGGGAATAAAACAACATGTGTAAGAAATATCAGCCTAAAGTTTATTCTTTTTTAAGTCAATGTCCATAATCATAGATGATGGCGTGAATGACCAGCACGTCGTCTAAAAGTTTTGGCGGGTTTCGAAATGACAGTTGTAAAAGTGTTTTATATATGGCACGGTGACCCAGTAAAGAACACTAACAAACTTCTCCTGGAACAGACATAAAAAACTTGGTGCTTTCCACATAATGATGAAATGTAGGTACACGTGAATCTACTTCCATCTTTCATGTATACCTTTCACGTAAAACTTTTTATTTAGAAAGTACGGTGCACTCATCACATTTTATCGCCTCTAATATGAATACTTTTATTATATGTTGACCTTCATTTTAATAATCACTTTTTGTATTTTAATACCGGTAAGTTGTCGGGTTTCCACCCAGGTGTGGCGCAATTAATCTTAAGTATATTTCCCGATGTTTGTTAGTAACAATGCATTCGTTACGAACAAATTAAAGAACACGAATATTAGTAGGAATTATCTTGGCACTCGAATGATCACACAATGCAGTTTTTACAGCAAGAATGTGGTATAACAGAAGACCAAGTTAATAAAATATAGCATGCGTTTCATAATTGTAAATGCAAACATATTCCACTAATCATGATGGTAGTTCAAATGTTGTCCAAAAATAGTGAAAGGTGTCAAGTGAATAGATGAAGAGAATGGCCCAGAAGACATGTCACGACCGATTGAAACATACACAACACGGATTCTTGTAAAGTTAAATCAACTGCGGATAAAACCAATTCTTATGATGTTACAATATTTTTGTCAAAGTAGGCGGTTAATTGAAAACACAAAGGACGGAATTTGCACAATTCATCAAATTTCAAAGTTAAGTTTTAAGTTCTGTTTCCATTTCAATTGTGTGGAATACATATCCCATGATGATATCGACGCGACGCTGGAAATGAAAAATGGCTAAAGGGCCATACAGTTACACACAAGTAAGTTGTTACTTAGAGGCTGTAGTTTGTTAGTTATAGGGCCATACAGTTACTTTTCCCAAACAAGTTCATCAAAGAACACATCACATATTATTATAAAAATATATTCCTGAATTAAACAATAGCATTTCCAATAATAGGTGTTCCCATTTCTGTCCTCTGCACGCAAACTGTATGTAAATTTCTTAAAATGAACAGTGTTAATCTCAAGTAACCTTACAGGTTAATATTGTCCTGTATATTTTCTGTCGATACAGAATATGTGCAAATTTTTGCAGCGTCACATTCATTGATCAAATGCATTGTACTTGTACATACTTTGGTTAGTGATCGACTAACAGAGGGATACAATATTTTAGCCATAAGTTGTTATAATAATTTGTCTAGTCTGTGGTTATAAGTTAGAAGTAAAAAATGTATAAAGTGTAGAAATATATTGTAAATTTGTGCAGAGCCCCTGAGGTTAAAAACACAACAGCGGCGCTATACAAAGCATCACAATATTATTGTTATTGTCAGCTTATTCCGTTTAAAAATTGGACTACAAAAAATTGGTCGATCAGCCAGACGCTGCATACATGCTTCCATGCAACTGGGAGCGGGTGAGTTTAAGGGTCGGGGTGCAGTGGGTGTTCACGCCGGAAGTGGCAAGTGACAAGGCGGCAAGTGTTAATAGCTTAAAATTAAAAACATTTAATTTTTTTAGATTTTTAAACGGATGCGCAGCATTGGCCATCCGTCCGACAAAACAAACCGGAACAAACTTTTAATCGTATCGGACAAGTGCGAGCACCTCCACCGAGCACCTGCAGCTACTAGGGCATCTAATTATTTAAAACGAGCAACGAACGATTTTTAAACGGAAGGGTGAACGAGCTCAAACGGGTACCTTTCAAATGCCAAAAAAGTCAAATGGCGCTGAATGGCCGTTTTGTGCCATTGTTCGTTTGAATTTTTGCGAAACAAATTGGCCTAATAGAAAGATAACTAGAATGGTCATAAAAAATTAAGTGAAGCCATCAATTAATGAATAGTTGAAGGCACAACTGAGGCTTAATTCTCGGGTAATGTGACGATAAAACCTCACGAAAGGATGTGCCTTACGGGCTTTCCGGAATTTATTGCCAGGCGTGTTTTGTATTCAGTTTGCCTCTTTCCTGAGCCATAAATCACCCGCGTGTTACATGAGATCCCGAAGACTTAACCTTGAAAAAATATAAAATTTTATTTTGGGTCCGCTTTATTAAGAGGTCACAGTTCATTGTGGTATTAAGTGAGATATCATTTTTGACACGCTTACACAATAAACGTTAACCTTGTCATAATTTAAAAAATAACGACATACCTGCGTACAAACCAGAAAAGGACAACTTTACAACCTTGTCATAATTTAAAAAAAAACGACATATCTGCATACATATCATAAAAAAATCGGTCCCGAAAAAGTGTTTAAGAGCGTTTAACCAGCCAGCGGCCGAAAATCCACATTTCGTCGAAAGTTGTTCTTACGATCGTCAGGGCGGTTCCAATGAGAAAGATTAATTATTCTCCGTACAAGCTTTTTAAAATTATAACTCAATATCGATTTTATTTCATTCCAAATTTGCTTTAATTTATACCTACATCCAAAAATGCTGAAAGGCGTGATGATAAAACTATTAAAATAATGTACTTATTGTAATTATTTTTTGATTATAAGTATTTATCATTTTTCAATAATGTCTAAGTTAAATAAGAATGTTAAAAAAATCTGAAATTTATTAGTTTGTAAGTGCGCAAATAAATACACAAACGGACCAATTTTCGCCAAGCAACACATGTACGTATATATTTTTTAATGATTTTATTTAAATTGCACGTGAGATTTTGGATATGACAAATTTTTTAAATCTTTTCCAACATAATTTTATATACAATGCAAATAATCGCTTACTAGATCTAGTAATATCAAATTATCCTAAATTGGTCATTGACAAATGTAATGATCCTCTCTTACCTGTTGATAACTACCACCCCCCTCTTTATATTAAGCTAAATGTGTGTAGCGTCAAACCGAAACACGTTGAAGAGACTCTCAACTACAAACGTGCAGATTTTGAATCTATAAATTATCATCTTTCCCGTGTCGACTGGTCTTTTTTATCGGACGTGAATACTGACAAATCCTTAGATAATTTATATTCAATATTGTCTAGCACCATAAAATCATATGTACCACTATATACTCCTAAAAAACATACATATCCGACTTATTTCTCACCAGAACTAAAAGCCTCACTTCAACAAAAAAAGAAACTTCATAAAAAATTCAAAGAAACTCGATCGATGATCGATTATGCAATTTTCAGTGAAACTAGAAAAAAATGCAAAGATCTTTCTAAAATCTGTTATAAAGCATATATAAACTCTATCGAAAACACAGCTTTGCACTCAAATAATCTCTGGAAATTTATCAAAACACTAAACAATGACAACACAGACTATCCACCACAAATGCATATGGATGACAAATGTGCTAACAGCACACAAGATATCGTAAATCTTTTCTCAGATTTCTTTAAAAATGTTTACGATGAGGAAACACCAGAAGAAAAAATTCCTTCATACTCATTTAAAAAAACCATACATTTAACAGACTGCTACATAACAGAAGAATCTTGCAAAAAGAAACTATGTTCCTTAGACATTAACAAATCTGCAGGCCCAGACTCCATCCCGCCAATTTTCCTAAAACATTGCTCCTCTGTATTGTCTAAACCACTAACCATTCTCTTTAACCAGCTACTATCTTCTGGACATTTTCCTGTCTACTGGAAATCCAGCTATATTATCCCAATACTTAAAAAAGGCGATGAGACTGACATTTCAAACTATCGACCTATATGCATACAATCTGTATTACCCAAAATCTTTGAATCTCTAGTTCTTGATGAAATATATCCCACGTTAACAAAGATAATAAATGACAAACAACATGGCTTCATTAGAGGAAGATCAACTTCAACAAACTTATTACTCTTTCAAAACTATATATTGGAGTCATTTTCTAAAAACAAACAAGTTGACTGTATATATACTGATTTCTCGAAGGCTTTTGATAAAGTTTCCCACAAAATACTGATCCGAAAACTTCATGCTCTGGGAATCAGAGCAAATATGTTGAACTGGCTAAGTAGTTACGTATCAGGTAGAACTTTATTTGTAAAAATAAAATCTTTTATATCCAAACCATTTTCTGCCACTAGTGGAGTACCGCAAGTTAGTCATCTTGGCCCAATTTTATTTCTTATTTTTATAAATGACATAGTCAACTGCTTTAAAGACGTCAAAGTGTTGCTTTTCGCTGATGACATTAAATTATATAAAGAGATAACTATCCTTAATCACTGTGAAATTCTTCAATCAAATATAGACATGCTAAAAATTTGGTGCTCACAAAACAATCTATATTTAAATGTAGAAAAATGCAAAACTTTGACCTTTTCCAGAAAAAAAACATCACTGTTTTTCGACTATTTAATAAATAAAATAAATTTAGAAAGAGTATCGGAAATGCGGTATCTTGGCATAATAATGGATGAGAAACTAGACTTCACGGTTCACATTCAACAAACTGCAAATAAGGGTATGAAAACTTTAGGATTTGTGTTAAGAACAATTAAAAACTTTGAATCGTTACAAATCATTAAACTACTGTATACATCCCTTGTTAGAAGCCTAATAGAATATAACTCCATAGTCTGGTCGCCCTTCTATAAAATTCATATTCATACTATTGAAAGAATTCAAAGAAAATTTCTACGTTTTGTAAATTTTAAACTTAACATCCCTTTAGAGCACATAAATTATCCGTCGTTAATGAATACTTTAAATATTCCAACATTAGAAAACCGACGAAAAATAAACGACCTAACTTTTTTATTAAAATTATTAAACTCTAAATTCGACAGTTGTGAACTTCTGCAATTAATAAATCTACATGTACCTACACGAACAACTAGACAAACATTGACATTTTATACACGTACATCTCATTCGAACTATGATTTACATTCTCCAATACAACGTTTGCATAGTCTTGGTAACAAATACTTAAACAATCTGGATGTATTTGACAATAATTTGAACTTAGCAAACTTCAAACGCCATATGTGCCAACTATTTATTTCTACCTATCCCGTAAACTAATGAGAACAACAATTTTAAAAATTACCTACTTTATGTTCACTACTATATTTTATGGACTATATTTTGTTTCTTATATTTTATGTTACCTGTATTTTGTTAACGCTTATATTTTATGTAACCTAAATTTTTTATTTTATTTTTTTTAACCCTTATATTTTATGTAACCTATATTTTTTTTTTAACAAATATTATGTTACTTGTATTGTGTATTGTATTTTGTAAACCCATTCTTTTCACTGTAATTAAAAAAATGTACTGCATTCTATGTAAAAGCCCTATGGGCGTTTAAATAAATAAATAAATAAAATAAATAAATAAATTAAAATTAAAATTCTTAAACATGCGATACCCAGATAATGTGTTGATTTATTTGACTGCATGATTTGAAATGGGTGTGGTATAAAAAAAAATCTTTTTTGAAAATTTAACAAATCTGCCAACGACCTATGGTATAACATTATTATACTAAAAATAAACATTTTTTCTCAAAATTTAAAACATGCGAATGTTAGATAAAAGAGCAATCGAAATCTATTTATAATTTTTTTTGGAAAAGAGTCAATACTTCTAAAATCTGATTTAAAAATGACGTATTTCCGGTTTTCTCTGGTAATAGGTACCAACTTAAATAGAATTTTCGAACAGTTTAAAATTTATCGCATTATCCTTTTTCATAATAATATTATTTTTGTAGCAGATTGAACAAGCCCCAATATCGATTCTATCGACGGTATCTCTTGCAACGCCAGGACAAAACATCATTGTATCTACTCGACCATGGAACTTCAGTTTCCGAGAAGTGCTATAGGAGGGAGGTTGGATCACGGATTCTCTATAACGTGACGGGTCGAGGTGACACTTCCAGAATGCAGAAATGAGAAAGCTGGTATAGTTTTTCGTAATAATGGTTACCAACATAATTTCTCTATATTTTTTTTTCACCACTCAGTGATAATGGCTAAATAGACTTCCTCTGTTATGCGTAAATATTATTCACGCAAGTGAATATATTCCTCTGTGATCTGAAGAAAAAAGGACTCGAGTTCGAACCCACCCCCAAATTAATTATAAATAACTATAATCAATTATTTAAATAACATCTTCAACGTTTTTTGTACAATTTTACATCTAAAATAAACCTAACATTATGTTCACTTGATATAACTTTAATTTCTGCAATATTGATACTTTAAAACTCAAGCTTCTTTTATCATTTCGTGATGCCTTTACAGAGCTAGTAAAATTAACCGTTTCTTGTTTCAACGACCTCCATGACACCGCACCATGTGAAGCTCATTGCATCTAGATTCTAAATTCTAAAATCTGCCATAGACAAATGAAAATAATTTAAAAGTGTTACATTTGTGAAGACGCAGCTATGAATTAAATAACTTAAATATCATTCTCGAATGGAAATTAAGGTTTTTTTTTGCTTTAGCTGACTAAGATCAACAGCCAGGTTTTTACCAACCTTCATAATCCAGTTCCTTTCTGTTCTTCCCTCTTCCTTAACTACTTTTCTTCTTCAAAATAGGGGTGCAGCAGTTATAATATTGCGGGTTCCGTGTACTGTATTGAACCCAGCCCGCTCTCCGCAGTTAGATTCTAGGAAAGCATCTCTAAGAACTGTTTTCTCTAGATTCATGGTAAATTCCTGAATTAAATCCATTAAATTCATCATTGAAACATTAGATCTGACAATAAGTACATAACATTTCAATATTTTACCAGGGAGATATTTTTTCAAGGAGTTTGATTATTCAGTAACTTCCGAGATCAAGTTTAATCCCTTCAACAGCCCATCTGTGAAGGCTCTTTCCAAAGGAACCAGATTAGTTTTCATTCCGAACCCTTTTTATCAAATTATCTAATTGCATTTAAATATTTCTTTCTTATGAGCAAATTTCAACTCGGATTTCCAAGAGGACATTACCAGAGAAAACCAGAAATATGTCATTTTTAAATCAGATTTTAGACGTATTGACTCTTTTCCACAAAAAATTATAAATGAATTTCGAAAGGATGTTCTTTTATCTAGCATTCGCATGTTTTAAATTTTGAGAAAAAATGTTTATTTTTAGTATATTAAGGTTTTACCACAGGTCGTTGGCAGATTTGTAAAATTTTCAAAAAAGTTTTTGTATTATACCACACCCATTTCAATTCATATAATCACGCAGTAAAATAAATAAATACATTATCTGGGTATCGCATGTTTTAGAATTTTAATTTTAGTTTAAATAAAATCATTAAAAATATATACGTACATGTGTTTCTTGACGAAAATTGGTCCGTTTGTATATTTATTTGCGCACTTACTAATATATTTAATATTTTTTTAACATTCTTATTTAATTTAGACATTATTAAAAAATGATAAATACTTATAATCCAAAAATTGTTACAAAAAGTACATTATTTTAATAGTATTATCATCACGCCTTTCAGCATTTTTGGATGTAGGTATAAATTAAAGCAAATTTGGAATGAAATAAAATCGATATTGAGTTCTAATTTTAAAAAGCTGGTACGGAGAATGATTAATCTTTCTCATTGCAACTGCCCTGTACGATAGTAAGAACATCTTTCGACGAAATGTAGATTTTCGGCCGCTGGCTGGTTAAAGGCCCTTAAGGCATCCGAAGTACATAGTTTTTCGTTACTACTCTCTCTAATAAACCTTATTTCTAGAGCAATGCTTTTAGTCTAATGGATCTTCTCTTTGTTATTAATGTCTAGATGTCATTCTACCACGGGTAAGGTAAAAGTGACCATTTTCCTGTTCGAAAAAGCCACATAGAGTATTTTTTTGAAAGAGATAATATCCTTTGTGTCTTCACAAGATTTAGTTTGAGGCTAAAAATAAGCTAATACGCGTATGACTAAAGGCTCGATGACACAGGGCGAGTTTACAAGCTACTATCTACTAAGTTTAAAAGTGGATAAATCTGCGAGTGAAATTGTCATGATGATACACAAAACTATACACAGCGTAGGAAACTGAGGTCGCTGCTAGCGCCAGTAACAAGGATAACGACGCCTGCGTGAATGAATTCTGTGATGTTTGACAGTCGAAATCAGCTCTTGATTGGCAGCCATCTTGAAAAACATAAATAAACCAACCACGAGCAAGCGTGTGGCAAGTAAAGTTGACGATCTTTCAACTTTTTTCGTAGATTGTCAACAATCTGCTAGTTAGCAAGTAACACGATGACACTGAGCGAGTTTACTAACGGATAGTGAATTTCCCAGATAGAAGCTTGTAAACTCGCTCTGTGTCATCGACGCTTCAGTGGCTGTTTATGGTTGTAGACCCACTATGAAATTGCTTTTAAACAACATCCCTTATTTCTTTATTCATAATCGCAATATTCATTTTTCGAACGGATAGTGGCTGTGTTGGCATCGCGTTTGGGTCCCACCAAGTCCCACCCAGGTATTGCTTACTGCTGGCTAGGTCTCCATCACGACATAAACATTTTTCACTAACTTAGGTGGTAGTGAAGATTTTTAATTATTGTCAGGTTATTCGTAACCCGGGAATGTTTGTCTTTCTTTAAAAAATATCTTTACTTAACTTTACAATCAATTAAACTTATTTATTTAAAAAACCTTCATTTCCGTCAACATTTAATATGAAAACATAATCTTAATATATAAAAAAGTCGGGTAAGTTACACTATTTATAACTCGAGATCGGCTGAACCGATTTTGATGATCTTGGATTTGTTGTATTTGTCTCCGCCCGGGATAACAGAATAACAATTAAAACATGGCAAAAATTCACGAAAAATAGATTTATGAAGAAAATTAATTTTTTCATAATTTTTTTATGGAACGATTTCTCATATTTTGAAAGAACTGCAGCAATATTGTGATAGGTACAATATTTAACTGTGCGTGAATTCCAAAAATTCAAAAACGTCAAATGTCAATCGCTGATTGTTTTGCTTTTGTTCTTAATCATATAATGCTGCCCCTCTTTCTTTCACACTAAATGTCAATAGTCGAAAATGAGATAAACGGCGAACGTATGTCTCTGCATCCCTCCAAAGGAAAAATACAATAATAATAAATCTTTGAAATGAAACGCATTTTTTTACGTAAGCTCCACTCAGGACCTGTGTCGTCTTAGGGGATGCTGTGTGGAGGGTATTTTTAAGGAAGGGTAGGATAGGAAGTTATGGGAAGGAAAAAGGCATAAGGGGTGGGTAGGAATCTGGAGGTCAGTGTATCCGGGAGTAAATCCATCCCTCCAACTGCGGTGCATGGCCATTGACTTGACCGGAATCGACTTTTTACCTTGACCTTTCCAGCCGGACTCTTTTGACCCATTGGTCGAGAGAATCCGGCTAGAAAGGTCAAAAGGCCTCCCTCAACAAGTTTCTCTCTATCAGGCCCACCACGCAGCAGGTGGGCAGACGCATCCGCCGCCAAGACCCGCACAAAAGTCACCCCATGAACCCGGGCAACCCTGCTAAATCAAGAAACGTAGCGAATCACTTGAGGTGACCTATGGCAGAGGTGTTGGTTATCCAATAAATGGTTCCCGAGGCGGCGGCACCCGTACCCGTTTCCTTTCAAAAATTCCCGTAATTAAGTCGAAAAGTAAGAAAATCACAAAAAAATATGAATCCGTACATAACGCCATCTCTGATACTGACAAAAACAAAACACGGGCAGTTGGGTATCTATAAATAATTGCTTCATTAAGTAATTTTTAACTTATTAAAAAAACTTAATTTAATTTAACAGTTATTGATTCTGAGGCGGTACGAAGTTCGTCGGGTGAGCTAGTTAATGTATTATTTAAAAATATTTTGAGTCGATTTTTGAAATACAACACGAGTAGCTATTTTTAAGAGCGGCATAATGAATTACATTAGCCGTAAAGCAAAATATGTTTGTAAGACCCATTAAAAATAAACAATTTTTTTTTTCTTCGGAACCACGACAAAAATACGAGACTTTTTGAGGCCTGCAAAGACCAAGTTTCCTCTGGAAACAGATGGAGTGTACAAACTCAGCTGTTTTGGATGTGACAAGGTTTATGTAGACAAAAAGAGAGCGGACGATCTCCAAAAGGATATCAGAACACTTTCGTGCTGTGGCAAATTATGCATCAACGTCCCGGATGTTGAGCTGAAATGCTCGGACGATGAAGATGACCCGACTACACACTGGGCGTCTCTCCCAGCGTCCATCACAGATATCGAGACACCTTCTTCGTGCGAGCCTAAACTCGGGCCATCTAAGATAAAAAGAAAGACATGATTTGGAACCAAGACACAATACCTACATGATTTATATTAGTTTTATTTTCTGTGTACATGTAATTTGTCCTTATAGTAGGTACCATGATGTTTGTAAATGCATGTAGGTATATAAAACAATGTTTGAAGATGACGTAATTCCCGATAGATGTATTATCTTTTCTTTTTTCATCAAAAATGTGTTAACAAAAAAAAAAAGTAGACTTTTAGATAAATAAAACTATAAAAAGACGTTAGAACAGTTTATTCGCATTTCCCCCCAAAACACACTTATGACTGTTTTTGGTTAGCTGGCGTTCTTGAGAAAACCGTTAGGTCTGCAGATACCAATCAAGTCTTAAATGAAAGCTAATTAAATTTACCACAACTTTATTTCATTTAATATTTGACGTGGGATGCGTGTTTAAGAAAATATTTTATAAAATAAGTGACGACTTCGAAAAAATTTCACTTTTTGGAAAAAATGTCCTATTTTCGAAGAACTTTATCTTAGAAACCAATGGCTGTATATAGCTCGCTTTGATCTCAAATTATAGCAAATTTAGTCTACTTTAAATTTACTTTGAAGTAGACTAAATTTGCTTACTTTACTTCAAATTTAGTATGTTTAATGACTACACTGGTCAGACCCTTCCTTCACTGAGATATTGAGCAAAAACTGAAAAAAATCCGAAAATTTCCTGGTTTTTTGAGTCCACCGCCGCTCGCACAGCTTTTTTGAAGTTGCAAATTTTTTTTTTTCATGCTGGTTTTGGTCCTAACAACATATAAAAAATTCAGAATGACTGGACCTTTTGCAAGCGCGGATGTACATCTTGACATCTTGGAGTATTAAGGAAAACAATTCCCCTCAGGGCCTACGACATCTTTGAGGATGCTATGTGGAGGGTCTCTTTAGGAAAGAAAAAGGAAGTTCTGGGAAGGAAAACGTTATAAGGCGTGGGTAGGAATCTGGGGGTCAGTGTGTCCAGGAGTGACGGACGTATGAATCCATCCCTCCCACTGCAGTGCTAGGCGATGTTCCGAGAGAGTACGGCTGGAGAAGTTAAAGGGACTCCCTCAACCTTTCTCTCCCGATCCGGCCTGCCATTCAGCTGTTGGGCAGACGCATCCACCGCCAAGACGCGGACAAACCTCCCCCCGTGTACCCGGATACCCCTGCTAAGTCACCAAACGTTGCGCACCACTAGGGTGACCCACGGCAGAGGTTATCCAATAAATGCTTCCCGGGACGGCGGTACCAATATTGTACATTATGAGTTAGTTCTGGAATCAAGATTGTAACAGAAGAAGTCAGTCCAGCATGTCAGCCACGTCATTTCCATAACGAGCAATGTGCTTTAAAAAAATAGTTTTATTGCTGAAAAATCAGGCAATATGACAAAGTGTTTTACTACTGGTTTAATAGGTCACTTAAAGATTTTGAAACAAACAGTACTGAAAGTCGGATGAGGTCGAGCAGAAACATTTGGTTTAAGATGTAAGACTGAATTTTTCTTTAAAAATGTGTATTATAATTAGATTACAATTAATATTTTCAACATTACCACGGTGAAAGTATTTACACGCAAATACGTGCATTAATATAATAAAAACATACGTTAGCACTGTAAATTTGTTTTAAATTAAATGTCCACGCTAGGGAAACACGTTATAACATTATTCATGTCTAACTTTCCTTTAAAATCCAGCGTGTTTCAACCTTTTCATCCTCCTCCATTAAAAAAACAGAGAATTATTTAATAAGGGCCCGCAACCCGGATTCCTACCGATTTATTACATATTTCCCTTAAACACGGTAAGTTTTAAAGCTCTTAAAAAATATATGTTATTCTTGAAGATAATATCTAGACTTTGCCGGCGCCGAAATGCAAATTATATAAAATTATCTCGAAAGAAAAAAATCGCCAAGTGTGGTCCAAAAAATATTATTAACACTGATTTTAGATTTTCACGGCCAAAAGTATTTTTGTTGTTTGTTTTTGGGGTGTTATGCCGTGTTACGCTACCTCCTCCTTTAGCCAACGTTTCGGACAGCGTTACAGTGTCCATCATCAGGGCAGATGTGTAAATGTTAGTGGTAAAATGTGTGTTGTCAGCTCCACTCCACTGCGAGCTGGAATTACAGTATACTTGAAGATGGTTTTCTGCATTTAGCTTTGGTGTAGCCCTCAATTGCCGGATACCAAGAACTATTGAGCCTAGCTCCGTCGTCTCTATTAATGTTAATAGGATTTTTATGAATTTCAATTGCCTCTGTAATTAGGCGGGCTCTATAAGTTTCAGGACTTCAGGAACAAATCCAAAGTAATGGCCGGTTTCAATTAAATGTTCGGCGATTCCCGATTTGTCAGGGTAGCCAAGTTATCGAAACCTATATGGGGAGGAAGTTCACAGAATGGTACGATGTTTGGAGACTCTGAGGAAGCGAAAGAACCTTTTACTGGGCAGCCTGGCTTTCCTCAAGAGATGTAAGGAGGAATCGATTGTACCAGTACACATTCGCATAAAAAGACATATCACATCCCGGAAAGCCGATAGGGTATTCCAAAGAGCTGAAGCAGCGCTACTAAAGGAAAGAATCTACAATGTGCACAGCGAACTGGATAGAATATCTCGGGACCTTTACCATTTACATCTGCACCTGAGTGCAAACCTGATCGATGACGATTGGAAGAAAGTTGACAACATGACTTACCAACAAGCACAGGATGTAAGCAGTCAATAGATGCGAGACAGAAACAAAAGTTCGAGAGGCTCAACCAAGACAAAAAAGGTGATCGAAAACAACTTGATCATAACAAAGTTGTTATTAACATTTCGACCCTTGCGCTGAGCCCACAGGCGACTTCTGTGCTTGCCAAGGGGATGAAATCCGCAGTTGCTCCCAAAAAGATACCTGTGGAATCTATCGTATGTGGTGTAGAGACAGCACTACATTCAATGATAAAAGTCCATAAAATGTCAGAGACCCAAGCAGAGGATATACGACAAGAGACAAGCCACATTTTGAAAAGGGCCAAAATACCCCACCCAAACATCTCAAAAGGAGAGGTTGCGGCCCTAAAAGAATTGCGCACCAATGAGGAAATCTTAGTTCTGCCTGCCGACAAAGGTAATGCCACTGGGGTGATTAATACGGTAGACTACATTAAGAAGATGGAAGACCTCCTGTGCGATGCCGGCACTTACAAGAAAATTAAAAAAAACCACACCAATAAGATTGACCTGAAGACAAGAGAGCTAGTTAAAGCTTCCAGTATTAGGAAAGAGGATCGATCTGGGCTTTTTGTAAAAGCCTCCAGAACTCCTGCCCTATACGGTCTTCCAAAAATACACAAAAAGGATATCCCAATGAGACCTATTGTCAGTGCTATTGGCGCACCTACTTACAAACTATCCCAATATCTTGATATGTAGCAAACACTTTGTGGGAATACATAATTATAATAAACACAATTAAATAACTTTGTTTCAATTCCACTTTATTATTTTTTAATCCAACCGGTTTCGGTTCGTACTGAACCTTCCTCAGGGGTGAATAAAAATATATTGAACATAATACAGAAAAACATGGTATTTATAAGTAAAATTAGAAGAGGGAGACAGAATATCAACTTAGGTGGGGGCGATGAGGGAGGTGTCTAAGAGGGAGGGGTGAACGTGGGTGGGGGTAATGGAAATATTTTAAAAATCGGGGTGTTAGACAAATCTAATTGTTTATTAAGTAAATTGGTTTTATTTATTTTTAATGACTTTTTTATTTCAAGGGCTTCAAGATTATTAAGGCGTAGACCTATCCCATTTCTATGCAATACATCTATCCCGGAAGCTTTATTAAATGAGTGATTTTTATCTATTAGGTGGGAGGCGAATTCTGAAAAACCTACACTGTTTAGACATCTTAAGTGTTCGACCACTCTTGTTTGAATGTTTCTAGCCGTTTTACCGATGTAAAAGGCCATAAATACCATGTTTTTCTGTATTATGTTCAATATATTTTTATTCACCCCTGAGGAAGGTTCAGTACGAACCGAAACCGGTTGGATTAAAAAATAATAAAGTGGAATTGAAACAAAGTTATTTAATTGTGTTTATTATATCCCAATATCTCTCTAAACTACTGCAGATGCAACTTGAAAAACTGAATCTTGGATTAAGGATTCCACAGATCTGATCAATAAACTAAAGAAGGTTAAGACTGAAGAAAGGGATATTCTTGACAGTTTTGACGTAGTTTCTCTTTTTAAGAATGTGCCTCTAGAAGACTCCATGACAATTCTCAGGGAGATATATGAGGAAGACATTTGCAAACTTTTTGAACACTGTCTCAAATCAGGATATTTTGCATTTCAGGGTGAATTTTTTGAGCAAGTGGAAGGAGTTGCGATGGGCAGTCCGTTGTTGCCAGTTCTAGCTAACTTCTTCACGGAGAAGTTTGAAGAAGTGGCACTCGACACAGCGTCGGCTGTTCCAAAGGTATGGTGGCGTTATATCGATGATGTCTTCGCCATTTGGCCTCATGGAACAGAGAAACTGAACGAATTCCTAGACCATCTTAATTCACTTCACAGTAAAATTAAGTTCACAATGGAGCTGGAAAATAACCACAAAATCCTGCCTTTTCTAGGTGTGGAAGTGATGCGAAAAGGAGATGGTAGCCTAGGACACACAGTGTATAGGAAACCAACTCATACAAATCAGTATCTACATGCCGATTCGCATCACCACCCAGCGCAGAAGAGAGGACTTATCCATACGTTAGTAACCCGAGCGACCAGAATATGTGAAGAAACAAAAATCGGAGCGGAACTTACAAAGCTCACCGATGCACTGGTGCGTAACGGTTACCCGGTAAGACAGGCAAGGCCAATAATAAGAGCCAAATCTACACCAAACGAAGACAGAATTGAACAAGAGTCTAAAGGCTATGCTTTCCTACCCTATGTTCACAATGTGACAGACAGAATTGCCAGACTGTTGAGGAAAGAAAGCATTAAGACTGTCTTCGGAACCACGACCAAAATACAAGACCTACTGAGGTCTGCAAAGGCCAAGTTTCCTCTGGAAACAGATGGAGTATATAAACTCAGCTGTTCCGGATGTGATAAGGTCTATGTGGGCCAGACAGAGCGAACGATCTCCAAAAGGATATCGGAACACTTTCGAGCATGTAAACTTGGCCACCCTGACAAATCGGCAATCGCCGAGCATTTAATTGAAACCGGCCATTACTTTGGATTTGTTCCTGAAGTCCTGGGAAGACTCAAAACTTATAAAGCACGCCTAATTACAGAGGCAATTGAAATTCATAAAAATCCTATTAACATTAATAGAGATGACGGAGCTTAGCTCGATAGTTCTTGGTATCCGGTAATTGACGGCTACACCAAAGCTAAATGCAGAAAACAATCTTCAAGTATACTGTAATTCCAGCTCGCAGTAGAGTGGAGCTGGCAACATGGTATTGCTTCGAAGTACTTAAGCACACATTTTACCACTAACATTTACATGAACAGGTTATACTCAATAGGCTGCTTCGACACCACGAAGAAAACAACACTTTGCCAGACGAGCTGTTTGGATTCAGAAAGAGGCACTCCACTACCCATCAACTTACCAGAGTAGCGGAATTCATCGCCGGAAGATTTAACGAACATCGCTACATCGCCGCTGCACTGCTAGACTTGGATAAGGCATTTGACACCGTTTGGATCAAAGGGCTACTGCACAAGTTGCACAAGACAAACACGCCCATATACCTAACGAAAGTGATTCAAGAATACCTAAAGGACAGATCCTTCCGAGTTTTCATCAGGAACGCGCTGTCATCGCTACGTGAGATTCCAAAAGGCGTGCCACAAGGGAGTTTACTGGGACCTCATCTATTCAATATATGCACACACGACATCCCCCGAGACGAGAGATGCAAGCTATCTATATACGCAGACGACGTCAAACTTTACGTTTCCTCGCTGAAATCAGACATGGCCGCCATATACCTACAGAGAGCGCTCGACGCTCTCGTAGAGTACTACAAGCAATGGCGACTCAAACTAAACGAGGCGAAGACCGAAGTCATCATGTACACGAGGAAACGTAAAAGAAGAACACCAGACGTCAACATCGAAATGGGAGGACACGTCCTAGAATGGAAAGATGAATTCTACCTGGGCCTGACAATGGACTCGCGTCTCAACTGGAAATCTCACATAGCCAAGATGCACGCAAGAGCCAGAAAGGCAGTCGGCGCGATGAAGCCCATCTTTAACAGAAAAAGTCCACTACTTCCCAAAACCAAGCTCCTGATCTACTACTCGCTCATTCGACCGGTACTGACATATGCTATTCCCATGAGGAGTAGTATTTCTCACTCCGACCATGTGAAACTACAGACGCTACAAATACTCTGCATTAAAATAGCATACAACACTAGAATCAGAACAAATTTGAAAAAACTACATGCAAGAGAAGACATTCCAACATTATTTGAATACACACACCGACTGACGGACCGATTTTACAAATCTCTGAGACATAGTAAAAACAGACTTATCAAGGAAATCGGTCAATACAATGCACGTAGTGACTTTACTTTCAGATACTCACACATACTACCTAAACATATTCTGATGGACCTGAACCACATCTGGCATAAACCAGATTCAGACGCGGACGACTGAGCGAGCAGTAGGTATTCCTAACTCCCAGACGCCCCCATGTACCTTATGTTTATATATCTATTTATATATCTAGATAATATTGTATAATATGTATGTTTATGAATGTTTATTCTAAAAATTCCCATAAAGTATATATTTCACATAAAAACAGACACATACACCCCACACCGCAAAATGCAGGATTTCATATACTGAAATCACTGAAGGCCGCCCAGTTTCATGTTGACTGTCGGCCGACTCTTCCCGGATGAGGTTTTTCATGGTTTCCTCATTACCGAAGGCAAATGCGGAAGAGCTCCAAATTAAAGGACATGACCGCCTCCTTCCCACTCCCAACATAACACAAACAGACACGTATATATGGCCGTCGATCGCTGCTACTCTGATGATGAAGATTGATGTTGAGTCTGGACGAAACTAACATTTACACATCTGCCCTGATGATGGACACTGTTACGCTGTCCGAAACGTTGGCTAAAGGAGGAGGTAGCGTAACACGGCATAACACCCCAAAAACAAACAACAAAAATATTATTAACGCGTTTGTTTCAGTTATTTTACAAGTTATATGTATGAAAAAATTCACAGTGTTTTTTTAAATGCTTTTTAAGATAATGCCCGCGAGATTTTTGCTCTATTTTAAACGACTCGTGGTTTATTAAACATTTCCGCATCGATTTTGTCGCTGTAAATGTTAGCGCTGTCCTCTAACATTCGTAATTTCGTATCTCTCCATTTTCTTCTTTTCGAGCCCGGTTCCAGAGCCTTAAGGGACATTAAAGTGATATTTTTATAATCCTGTTTTCCATTTCAATAATGCCTAAATTTAAAAAAAAAATTCATATGAAATTACATCATTTTCCAAATTTTCATAATATTTCGGTTTACAGAATACCTAATATTATTTATTAGCGGCTTTTGGTTCGGCTCCGCCCAGTTTGAGTGTTGGTGACCATTTTATAAATCCGATAGGAACTGATTCCAAAAATAGCCGGTTCCTCGGATCACTAGGATCCAGTGGCAGCTAGTCACCGGGACATAGTAACCGCTTAGTCGAAGTATGATACAGTTAAAAATGACCGAATTTGATGTCGACACCTTGGCGCAGTGGTTATCGCGTTTGCCCGGATAGCAAGAGGTCCTGGGTTCGAGTCCCAGAGGTGTCAATATATTTTTCAGTTTTTTCTGTTTTCAGATTTTCGATTGAGTTTCGCTTATATTGTCTTCATTTAATTAAATATTACAATTTAAGGTTTTAGTCATTAAGTTAAAATTAAAAAAAAAAAACAATCTTTTTATCATGACGGCTAAACCATTATACTTTCATTAAGTAAGTACATGGTACATAATGTGGTATATACTAGAAATTCACATGATTTATTGAGTTGATTTTGAAAAAGATCTACATAATATGTACCGTTTTTCGACATTTAAATAATAATAACATTATATTTATGTAGCACAGTTTTGTGACATTTCACTTCAAGTGCGCATTTCACTTCAAATATTTAAAAGCTAACAATAACAAAAACGAAATAATGATTGTAAAACCAAGGAGAGCATTTTGGAGTAAAAATCAAATAAAGATGTACATGAACATAAACAAATACATTATTATGGATATCAAGATCGATACAATTTTGTACACAGAATGACTTGTGCTTAAATTAGGTTTATGGTATCTGTGGTCGAGAGGTAAAGTCCCCTGAATCAGGAGGTCGCGTTTTTTTGGCAAAAACTGCATGACTTTCAGTTTTCTTCGAATCCCAGCTTTCGAAATAAATTTAATTGAAATTATGATATTTTGCATTTAATTCATATTAAATAATATGTAGTACACTTACAGCACGTCCCAGGGTGGTAAATACTCTCAGTATTACCCTGGCGAATAACCACCATTAAAAACTGAAAGGTTGTGGCTTAGCGGTATTTGGTGACCAATCTCGAATAGCCAGATATCTTCCCACCGGCCTCTTTCTTGGAACTAATTAGGCGACTTGAGGTATTCGAGAAGTGGATCTACAGAAGAATACATAAAATAAACTGGACGGACAGGGTTACAAATGAAGATGTTATGATTCGGATGAATAAAGAAAAGGAAGTAATTAAAACTCTAAAAATCCGAAAACTTCAATATCTTGGACATGTGATGAGACATTCAGAGAAGTATGAGATCCTGCATCTCATAATGCAGGGAAAGATTGCCGAAAGACGGGGCCCTGGAAGAAAGAGAATCTCATGGCTGAAAAACCTGAGACAGTGGTTTGGCCAGTCTACCGTGGAGCTGTTCCGGGTCGCAGTAAACAAAGTCTGCATAGCCAACATGATAGCAAACGTCCGTTGAACGGACAGGGCACAAGAAGAAGAAGGCCTCTTTCTTATATCCTTTCCCTTCCTACACCATTCACCCTCAAATCACATCCCAATTGGGGATGCTATAGTCTTACTGGCTCCAGTGAGCATTTGAGATTCTTGTGCGGCACATAAATTGAAATAAGAATATTTTGATTGAGTAGATCAGACAATTTAAGGCGGGTCACGATTGTATGGGGGAAAAAAAAAACTTGTTTTGGTTTGTCTGTTAGTGATAAAAGGGTGTTAAATGAAGATGTAAAATCACGTAATTTTTTTAATAATATTTGGATATCATCTTCTTCCTCCGGATTGAGTTTGAAATTTCACAAAATAGAGAAAAACCCACCCTTGTTAAATCTCTAAAAAATATTAGATAAACAATTAAAAATGAACTTTTTTTCAATAAAACACAAATTAGAGAGAATATTCTGACTTATTTATTAAAAAAATATATGATTATAATTAACATTATCTCAAGACAGTGTATTCAAATACCAGCAAAATCCTTCTTACTCTCAAATTTCGGCATTATTTTGCGAGACTCAATCTTTGCCTTAATAAGACCCTCTCTTGCAGACTTCGTACATAAAGTAGTCGAGGCTTCAGTAACAGTCTTTACAGCTCTTTCAACTGCTTGAGTATGACATGGCAGACGCAGAAGAGGCAATTTACCTTCTCCCCCCTGTGCTACAAATAATTGAAGATCTTCATCCGATATATTCTTCAGTATTGGAGGTTCGGTTACATTTTGCTGCCAATTAATAAGGTCGTAGTAATATGATGCATCGAGGTTTATGTTTGGAAGTTGGAACAGCCTTGTTTTACTTATTTTCTTACTGCGTGCTTTTAGAACGCAGCTAATTCCCGGATATGCTTGTGAGGGTCAGTTAACATTGCAAGTAGTAAATTTTCGGGGTGTGCGAAGTAACTGTTTCTTTCTATGACTGGATCAATTATAGTTTTTAGTTCAGGGGATAAGTATCTAGACGCTGAAATTAGCTGCCATAGTTGACGTGCTCCATCTTTACAGGTGAGATGAGTTTTAATACTGAACCAAGTCGGAGCATAAACTTTAACAACGTACGTTGCTAAAATAATAAGATTCTCTGTAGGAGCTTCCGTTGCAACATAAAGACGAAGAATTCGGTTAGCACGCGTAAGCCATCTGGCATGAGACATTTTTCCAGGAGATTTGTGGTCTAAATCTTCAGGTAATTCCCCCACCGTAACTGCAGATATGATTTTATACAAATATAACTGATCTGTACTTAGGTCTTTAGTTAATAATTCAGGCAACTCTCCGTCAATTTTCTGAAAATGAACAATAGGCTTTTTTCACAGTTTTCTAAAGCTAGTCCTATTGTCCCTGAATATGTTTGAGGTCCAGATGTCTTACCGTCAAGATGTGTGAACAAATGACGAAATGGTAACTCGTTCATGTGAAGCAAGCAAATTATCCATTGCAATGGTTTATCCAAACGTTTTTCAAGCAAACGTATTATACCTCCATGTTTTCCAACGTTCACGTTCGTTCCGTCACATCCAATAGCCATTAATGGTTCAAATGGTATTTCTTCCTTTAAAAAATAATCGACAATTGTTCTTTCTATAACTCTCGACGTGCAAGAGTTTGGTGCAATATAACCCAAATATATTGAGTCTGGCTCTTTTATCATTGAAATATGCTCTTCAATGATTAGTTCTCTGTAATGCCTCCCCCCCTTTTCCCTGATAATTAATGTTTTATCTTTCCGGCCATCAAAATATAATGCGGGTATTTGTAAAACTATGTGTTGTGCCTTAATATTTTCCCATGTTTTTTTTCGCTCTCAAAGTTTACTTTTGTCAATAACTGGAATATTAGACTTGATGTCATACAGAACTGCTGAGGCAATGGCTGCCGCTGCTCTATCCGAAACTCCATATCTATCACAAGTTTTCGACAGTGTAGAATAATCAATAGTGACCGCAGCCTGCTTCTGAGGCATTTGAGATACAACATTTGGTTTGAAAACATCATTGCAATCGGATTCATTTGATGAAGAAGACGTGGAAATATCGATTAGAGAGGTAGTTGGCTTACCTGTACTTTCCTTTTTAGACGTACGCAAGGATTTTTGCTTCAGAAGTTTTCTTTTCAACGCAGTTTTCATTCGTTTTGTTGTAGCGGTATCCACATTTCCTATTATCATTTTTCGTGTAGTACGTTGGTCACTAATGAAACTCTGTTCATTTACAGGTATTTTTTTATCTTTAGGACAGTCACATTTACTGAAATCTGCATTTGCAAGACGAAATATCAAACAGCACTTTACTTCTGCGACGGAATTCCTCCATTTTTTTTCTCCGGTATTTTAGGATGTGACTTAAGAAGGTTTTTGCATTTAAAATGATATGACCTCAACATGCGTGCTACTCGCGAGTGTGTAACGATGGGAATAGAAGCCTTTCTCCATATTTCTTCTATTCGTGCTGTCACAGTACACTCTATTTGCTGAAATTTGGGTTCTAGTTTGGTCTCTTGATTTAATTTTATTTGATGCCTGGTCCACTCAAAAAACTTCATAACATCACAATAAGTTGGTAAAACATTGTCTTTAACGTCGCAAATTTCACCAAATATGGGACTTTTTAACGCATTCCGAGTACGTTCCATTGCGAAAACTTGTGCAACGCGACCTACCGCTTAAAGAGCCGTAGCGATACTGACTCCAAACTCCGACGTCGGTTGCGCAGAGTCGCTGCGCTTAGTGCAATCGGTGCTTCGCCCGCCCTCACCTCGAGCCACTAATAATCAAAACTCGGATTTTTTGTAAATGAATTCGTAAATACGTACCATATTTGCCATAGAATATTACAAAAAATATAGTATAAAGGATTCGTAGTAACTTTTATACACACTAGAAAATACCTCTAAAAATGAAAATTTTCAAAACTTTGAAGTGAATCCGGAGGAAGAAGATCGTATCAGAAATTTAAAAAATTTTAAACACGTCGGTTTGAACCCATTTGGCACCCTTTTATCGCTAACAGAATCTAAAATTATCATTTTTTTTAAATGACCCACCTTATCAGACATATTTTTGATACCGTCAGCTATTTTTTGATCTTACGATTGTAGTTAAGTGCTTTTTTAAAATATCCAACATGTCCTAGGGCCATTAAAATTTAACTGAAACGGAGCCTCGTGTATTCCCTGAACCATGGTTCGATGATCACTCTCGTAACTCTTTGCAGGCAGTGGGCAGTAGGCAGTAGGCGGTAAGCTTTATGCGTCCTCTAGACAGGAACCTTCCATTTCAGAGATTAAAAGATACGTAAATATTACCGTTCCGTCGTTAGCTTTACTCCGGTAATGAGTTGCCCCACTTCATCGCAAAGAATTTATTTTAAAGTCAAATTATTACATTTGAGCTTTTTTATGAATTTTATAAAACATGATAAATCTATATTTTAGTTTACTTTTTAATAATCGCAAAATCACTTTGTGTTGTTATTTTAATTTAAAGAAAATAAATCACGTTGTGTATGCCACTATCTATTCAAAATAATAGAGTATTGTAACCAATGGTATGTCAGGATAAACATGTAATGTAAATTAGTAAATATAAGAAGAGACAAACAAGTATAGAAATAAGTACCGATAGACAAAAATAATACAATGATTAATTTGTTATTAAAATATAAACACTGATATGAGTTAAATTAATTTTGGAGGCGGGTATGGGTATCGCCGCCCCGGGTACCATTTATTGGATAACCAACACCTCTGCCATAGGTCACCTCAAATGGTTCGCTACGTTTGGTGTCTTAGCAGGGGTGCCCGGGTTCTCGGGGTGAGGTTTGTCGGGGTCTTGGTGGCGGATGCGTCTGAATGGTTGAGGGAGTCCCTTTGACTCCAGCCTTAGAGGGAGGGATTCATACGTCCGTCACTCTTGGACATATTGACCCCCCGATTCCTACCAACCCCTCATACCCCTTTCCTTCCCAGAACTTCCTCTCCTTCCTTTCCTAAAAAGACCCTCCACACAGCATCCCCAAAGATGATATAGACGTGTATATATACATATATTTCTCTTATTATTTATGTAAACTATATTTCAAAAGTACTAAATATAAATAAAAACAGCAATAAAAACAAAAACAAAAATTAAAATTAAAATAACCAAACAAATAATACTTCCTGCCGTACACACAAGCATTTGCTTATTATGGGAGAATATTAAAAAAATATATAAAATTGTAATAATAATTGTATTAAGCTTTTTATGTATTTTCATTATATTTTATTTTTATTTTATTTTTTAACATTAACTCCGCACAGGAGGCCCTGAGGAAAATAATTTCCCTCAGGGCCTATGTCATCTGGGATGCTGTGTGGAGGGTCTTTTTGAGGAGAGGAAGGAATGAACATTGGTCTTGAAGAGACCCATGTTGTAGGAAGGAGGAAACACAGAGGCCGGCAAATCATTCCACAGCCGAGCTGTTGAACACAAGAACGAGTCGAAGAAACGACCCGTTCTCATGTGACAAATGTCAACCGTGTACAAATGTTGGGCACGCGTTTGGCGTGTTTCCCAACTATGCACCGGTGCCAAAGGGATCAATGATGCCAGTTCCTCGGAGCATCTTCCATTGTAATACCGGTAGAACAAGGATAGCATTCCCACTGGACGCCTGTGCTCTAAAGATTATAATCCGTCTGTTAAGATGTCGTTAAAGCCGTTGGAGTTTGTGAGCCCTTTGGTGGCTTGTCAAACAAAAAGCTATCATGGACTGTACTGTCATCCGCGTAACAGTGAATTGGTGCACATGACAAAAAGCCGTTGATGTGCAACAAAAACAAAGTCGGAGACAGAACCGATCCCTGCGGGACGCCAGCATTTATCGAGTGTGAGGAAGAGGTGAAACCATCGACTACCGTCTGAATCGACCTCTCCCTCAAAAAGTCGGCAATCCACGTACACAAGGATGCTGAGAGTCCGTAAGAAGGCAGTTTGTTGACAAGTCCTCGGTGCCAAACCCGGTCAAAGGCCTTAGAAATGTCAAAACATGCGTCATATACGCGGGAAGATCACCGCATGTACCTATTGTATGTATTGTACAAAAAAAAAATTAATAATTTAAAAAAAGTTTTTACTGTATTTATGTTTACTTCGCATTTTTTAAAAATTAACACAACAGAATCAAGGAGTAACAAAGTTAACTAAATGTTAACTGACTAAATAATAAACAATAAAAGGTGCTAATTTGAAAACAAATTTAAGAGTCTATTTTAACGACTGATGTCCCTGTGGACGGCTTTACCTGTGGACACTTTACTACGCATATTTCACTAACTATACAACCTAAAATTTAAAAACGCTTAGTAATTTGGTCATATTATGGCAACACTTACTAATTGCCATTTATTTTCTAATTAATAAATAAAACATTTTTAATTGCTACGATTTTTTTGGTTTTTCATTCGCAATGTTTCAAGCTTTACTAAAATTATGAAAGAAGTTTAAAAAAAGAATTTTTAGAATATCTCGAAGGCTCTTGGAAAATACAACGCAGGAAATCTTAAGGAACTCAAAGGGATGTCCTTAATTAGAGAGCAACATCTGTAGTCACTTGATGAAAGCAGGAATCACAGCAATAACAAGCCAGTAGCAGCTATTACTGACTTTGATCATTTTAATATCTGATACGATTTTAGATTTTCACGGCCAAAAATATTTTTGTTATTAGTTTTTGGGGTATTACGCCGTGTTGCGCTACCTCCTTCTTTAGCCAACGTTTCGGACAGCGTTGCAGTGTCCATCATCAGGGCAGATGTGTGTCCATCATGTGTCACACATCTGCCCTGATGATCGACACTGCAACGCTGTCCGAAACATTGGCTAAAGAGGGAGGTAGCGCAACACGGCATAATACCCCAAAAACTAATAACAAAAAAAATAAATTAATATCTTGTTTTATTTTCAGACGTAGAACTTTGAAAAATAAATTTTAAGAGTCTTTAGTAATCTCAGTCAAACCTGAATTTTTTATGCATTTTGTACAAAAATATAACTCAAAACAACTAGAATCGATTAGTGGTATAAAAATATAACGTAAAATAAGTACAATCGATTATTTATGGGGTAAAAATATAACGTAAAACAACTAGAATCGATTATTAATGGTGTAAAAATATAACGTAAAATAATTAGAATCGATTATTAATGGAATAAAAATATAGCGTAAAATAACTAGAAACGATTATTAACGTGGTAAAAATATAACGTAAAACAACTAGAATCGATTATTAATGGGGTAAAAATATGACGTAAAACAACTAGAATCGATTATTAATGGGGTAAAAATATGACGTAAAACAACTAGAATCGATTTTATTAATGGGGTAAAAATATAATCCTCTTTGGATGCGGCCAAGATAAAGAAAATAAGTTTGTAATTATAACGTATAGGTACACCTTTGAACAAACGTATAAATAAGTATTGCGAATTTGTACGATTCTTCTGAAGTAACGCATGCTAATATGATAAGTTTTTTTCCTTTAATCTGTGTTTGCTCGTTTCTGGAGAAACTTTCAAACGGTGAATCCTGATGATAAAACTTTTTTAATGTTCAGAGTTTCTAGGCCAAAGCAACTGTGTAATGTTATTTCCAATGAGAAGTAATGAACTTTTAAAATTTTATGTAATAAAAAAAATTATGGATTAATCTAAAAAAAAAAATTATAATTCGTAGAGTTCACATTCGGACAAATATTATATACTAAATATTTATTTTTTCAAAAGAAGCAAACACATTGTGACTTGACATTTTAAATAAATAAAAAGAAAATACTTTGTGTTTAGTCACTTTATTGTTATTTTTTAGTCTACCGGTTTCGGTACCTCCGTACCAAGGACCGTTATAAAAATACTAACAAATATAGGGTTATACACACACACATATATATATATATATATATACAAATTATTAGGAAAGAAAGAGACAGGAAATTAGAGTGAGACAGTGCGGCATTATTTAAGAAAGAAAGAAACAGCAAATTAGAGTGGGACAGTGCGTCAGGTGGGGGGGGGGGAAGTGAGGGAGGAGAGAGTGGGATAACGGGAAATGATTTAAATTTAGTTATTTAGTCGATCTAATCAACTAAATTTAACATTCAGCCCTATTATGAGTATGTTTCCCGTTATCCAACTCTCTCCTCCCTCACTTCCCACCCACAACTGACGTACTAATTTGCTGTCTCTTTCTTTCTTAAATATTGCCGCACTGTCCCACTCTAATTTACTGTCTCTTTCTTTCTTAATAATTTGTATATATATATATGTGTATTACCCTGTATTTGTTAGTATTTTATAACAGGCCTGGGGATGGTACGGAGGTACCGAAACCGGTAGACTAAAAAATAACAATAAAGTAACTCAAAACATAGTATTTTCTTTTTATGTATTTATACTAAATATTTATATGTATTATGTTACCCGTTTCACAACATAGTAAGTAGTATAGTGATCAACATACTCTTTAACGGAATATTTTATATCAATATGTTAACAATAAATCCTTCTTGCCGGCAATTAAATTAATTTAAAAAAACTCTTATAACATTCTCAGAAGCTGGGCGTACTGTACACAACCTACAGATACTTTGTAACGTAATCTCTGGTCTGGAGCCCCATAATAATTAAAAAAAACCCTTGACTCCGTGCGAAAACGGATGGTCCGTTTGATATATTCCCCCACTTAACAAAGGGATTGCAATCTTTGAGGCACAGGCGTTAGGTGGGATGTTGTACTTCATTCTACCGGTATTTCAATGGAAGATACTTTAAGGCACTAGATACCTTGATACTTTCGGTACCGGTGTATAGTGGTGAAACACGACAAACGCGCGCCGAACGTTGAGGTTTTTTGTCACATGAAAACGAGATGTTTATACGATTCCTTCTTCAGTTCAATTGGTCGACTGTGGAACGATCTGCCGGCTTCTGTATTTCCTCCCTCCTACAACATGGGTATCTTTAATACCCTTGAATTCACCCCTTCCTCAGCCTCAAAAAGACCTTCCACAGCATTCTTAGGAATAACGTAGGCCCAAGAGAAATTATTTTCATTAGAACTTCGCATGTGGAGTTAATATATAAAAATATTTACTGAGCGTGCATCGCAAATCTGTACTTGGACTTAACTTCTGAAAGTTTGTAGCTTTATGGAGCTTACAAAGTGAAATGTCCGGAATGCGGTAATGCAATGCCCACAGCCAACTCCTGCAAGTTCCGAGATCATGCAGTGCCTCTGCGACATTCAGCCGAGGGGTACAGGGTACAGTGTCAGTGTACACTCAGTTCCCGCCTTACCTCGCCACCGGCCCCACTCAGCCAGGGCGGCTGCTGCTGGGAAAGGTCTCGAGACTCGAGAATGCCATTGTCATAACTTCTTAGTGTCTTCACTATAATCGTAATGAGCGCTGAATTCAGTTGATGGGGTAACTTTATTGAAATACTTTAATTTTATTTGCTTGAGCTTTTTTTTTCATAAATTTTCGTTCTTCATTTTTAGTACTTGGACGCAATTTACCATTTATAACTCTCTTGTTATCATTTATACCTCTACATATTGGTTCATGCTTAAATAAAATATTTAATTTAACAATTCATTCATCAGTATTTTTTTAACACTTTTCAAGACAAATTATAAAACGTAATAGTACAAACCGAAGAAAAAACTACATCATTGAAATGGACGGTAAAAACCACAGAAGTAAGAAGCTCTGGAACGGAAGTTTGTATGGAAGGTATGGTAGGCAGCTTTAAGAGCATACTTGGGGTTAAAGTTCGACAATTTGAAATTTGGGTTTGATGTTCTTCGTTTGAAATTTGGAAAAACTTGTACAGACGTTATCCGTTCGGTTTATCTTCACGATTGCTCAAGGTTGTTTGATTTTTTAAAATAATTTGTTAAAGACGAATTGGTTTATTCAGTCTTCTGGACATGGTGACAGGCTTAAACAACAGGTGAACAACCGCAAGGGAAGCGCAAGTTTTCTTAATTGTTTACATCTACTTCATAATTTTACATATGTTGGTAAGCAGCAATTGTATATTAATTTTTTATTTTTTAATGGTCAGTAAATCATCTGTTCAATTAATAGTTAGTTATCAGGAAACTGGGCATTTCATCCCGGTTAAAACAATAATGAAATGACGCGATGTTGGGTTTTGTCATGAATACTGAAAAAATTAATTACCTGCATAAGATTTCTTAGTTCGGCTACAATTCCATAAGCTAAGTTATAAGGCTCTTTTTAATTAATTAGTTTTGGGTAATTACTGCCCCACTTTGGTTTTTTCAATTTACGAAGTTAGTTGTAAGCGGATAATAAACCGGTATTTTATGTACCTAGGTAACCATTTTATCGGATTTACCTCATTCAAGTGCAATATTAGTACAGGTGAATTACATCCACGATCCTCTGTCACGTATTCTCGCTTTCTTCTTATTTTATTGAATAATTATTTAGAGTAGGTATCCTAGAATTATATGCCAATGTATTTAATAATTATTATTAGATACTACCTAGATTACTACACTGTATTATGCCAATATAATGTATTTAATCGATTTCGCCAATGTTGGTCAACATTTTGCAAAATAAATTGGTAGAATATATTACTATCAAATAACGAAGTCAATCTTACAGAACGTATGAAATATGAACAATTTATAGTCAGGTTAAACATGGGTTTTTTCACAGAGTTTTAACAATTCATCAAATTTCAAATATTTAAAGAACAGAGATTTGTAGTTAGAAGTTGAAGTTTCTCAATTCAATTTTGTAAATTAATTTGTAATACCTACGAACATACCTACTACCTACACTTGTATTAAGGCATATTCACTCAATAGGTTGGTTGCGTTATTATGTCGTATTTGGATGAGTGCACTGGTAAAGGCCCTATCATTATTTTTGATCAATTTTTTTACATTTATCTTGAAGTTGTTTTGGAAATCACATTTTTTATTCTTTCTAGAAAAATGTTGTAAAGTCTTATTGCAAGGTATCTAAAGTTTCGTTGATCTCAGAATTTGAACAGGACTTTCACAGAATCTGGAAATTAACTTTGAAATTTGATTAATTGATCAAATTACTGAAACAACTGGCCCTCAGTCTGTTTGAAATTGGATAATGATATATGGTAACATATTATAACTTTAAATATTGAATTTATTTCGTATAAGATATTTGTAGTACTAAATTAGTATTATTAACTGTAAATACGACAGCATAACGTACGATGTCGTACCTACTTGGTGGAATTCCATCTTATGATTAAAGTTTTCTTTTTATTAGTACAATTTCGTAAGTATAATTAAAATTAAGTATAGTTTTTGATCTTTTTTATTATTAACTAGCTGACCCGACAAACTGCGTACCACCTCAGAATCAATAACTGCTGAATTAAGTTTTTTTATTGAGTTAAAAATTACACAACGAAGCAATTATCGATGCCTAACTGTCCGTGTTTTGTTTTTGTCAGTATCGGAGATGGCGTTGTGTACGGATTTGTGTTTTTTGTTTATGATTTATGATTTTCTTACTTTTCCACTTACGGGAATTTTTGAAAGGAAGCAGGTACGGGTGCTGCCGCTCCGGGAACCATTTATTGGATAACCAACACGTCTGTCATTGGTCACCTCAAGTGGTTCGCTACGTTTGGTGATTTAGCAGGGGTGCCCGGGTTCATGGGGTGACTTTTGTGCGGGTCTTGGCGGCGGAAACGTCTGCGCACCTGCTGCGTGGCGGGCCGGATCGAGAGAGACTGGTTGAGGAAGGTCAATCGACCAATGGGTCGAAAGACTCCGGCTGGAAAGGTCAAGGTAAAATGTCAATTCCGGTCAAGGCAATGGCCTTGCACCGCAGTTGGAGTGATGGATTCACTCCCGGATACACTGACCTCCAGATTCCTACCCAAACCTTATGCCTTTTTCCTTCCCATAACCTCCTATCCTATCCTTCCTTAAAAAGACCCTCCACACAGCATCCCCTGAGACGACATAGGTCCTGAGTGGAGCTTACGTAAAAAAAAATGCCTTTCATTTCAAATATTTATTATTATTGTATTTTTCCTTTGGAGGGATGCAGAGACATACGTTCACCGATTGTCTCATTTTTGACTGTTGAAATTTAGTGTGTAAGAAAGAGGGGCAGCATTATATGATTAAGAACAAAATCAAAACAATCACCGCATTGACATTTTTGAATTTTTGGAATTCACGCACAGTTAAATATTATACCAATCACAATATTGCTGCAGCTCTTTCAAAATATGAGAATTCGTTCCATGCAAAATGTATGAAAAAGTTAATTTTCTTCATAAATTTATTTTTCGTGAATTTTTGCGATGTTTTAATAGTTATTCTGTTATCCGGGGCGGAGACAAATCCAACAAATTAAAGATCATCAAAATCGGTCCGGCCGATCTCGAGTTATAAATATTGTAACTAACCCGACTTTGTTTTATATATTAAAGATGTAGATTTTTTTGAATAACTTCTAATATAATTTTTATTTTTAAGAAAGACAAACATTCCCGGGTTACGGATAACCCGACAATGTTTGAAAATCTCCTACTACCACCACACTAAGCCTAAAATGTTGCTTGAGTCGTGATAAAGGACTTTGCCAGTCGATTAATCGAACACGGAACGCCTGGGTGGGACCCAAACGCGATGTCCACTCAACTACTGACCGGTCGAAATTATATTATTTTATAATTATATAATATATTTAACCAAATAAAACCTACCGGTGATTGGAAAGAAATTGAATATAAAAAAGGAAAAAACTCCCGTATTTTAATAAAAGGTAAAAACGAGAAATCCGGTTTCAAAGTTCTTCCAAAACAGAGGTACATAATTGCCTCACGATTCGATCCAGAAACAACTGACGAAATAAATGAATTATTAATTTGCGACAATATAAACTGTAAAATGGATACATTTATGGCAAAATCTGGCGAGTTTGCCACTTTAGAAACCGGAATAAATAGTGAAAAATTTTCAGAAATAATTAAAGAGGAAATATGGCCTCCGGGCATTATCGTCAGAAATTTCATTTTCAAAAAACCTTTCTCCACGCTAAATATAGAAGATAAGAAGACCTGGATCCCCACAAAATAAAAATAAAAATCATCTACGGATTTTATCTCAGAACTGTAGATCGACAAACCAAGCATTTCATAAAAGATTTACGCGAAACTAATGACATCACCCTGCTCTAGGAAACATGGGTTCTACCAGGTTCTACCAACTCAAACAAATATATTTTCAAAAATTCACCCCTAATTTTCAGGATGTGGAACTTCAGCGGTCAATCTAAATGATAGCCCTCTAATTGGACGATCTTATGGAGGAGTTGCTATCCTATGGCAGGATTCACTTTCTATCAATATAGTGGAATACTCTGAACCAATAATTGTGCAATGTCATAATAAACTGTTAAAAAAAGTAAGGAAAAGAGCAGTTTCGGAAGACGTAATAGTGATTCTTTCAATTTGGCACACGCAACAAGAAAGTATTGTGAAATGGTCTGTGGAATGTTCCAACCCATTCATTTTGAAAAGTGACGTAAGGCAAGGAGGAGCAAGTCTCCATTTCTGTTCAATCTATACACCGATGCGCTTATTCAAAGACTTAATGCTACGAAAATAGGTTGCCATTAAAATGGAGCGTTTGTAAATAACATTAATTACGCAGATGACATGGTTCTTCTTGCACCGTCACTAAGCGCATTAGAGAAATTACTCAAAATTTGTGAAGACTTTGGAAAAAAATCATAACCTTTTAAATAATACCACCAAGTCAACAGTTATGGTTCTTAAACAGAAAAACAAAATCGTCCAAACACCCTCAGTATGGCTAGATGAAAGGAAAATGAATATTAATCATAGCGTTAAATACTTGGGACATGTCATCACAGACGACGTTAAGGATATCGAGGACATGGAAAGGCAGAGAAGAGCGATATCAGATAGAGCGAGTATGCTGTCAAGACGTTTTTACTCCTGCAGCCCCAAAGTAAAAAGAATACTGTTCAACGCTTTCTGTACCTCGCTGTACACATTAGAACTGTGGATTGACTACACTGCAACCCAATGGCATAAGTAAAATGTTGCTTACAATAACGCTCATCGCCAACTTTTCCGCCTACCGAGATACTGTAGTGCTACGGAAATGTTCCTGGAGGGACGAGTGCACACTTTCCGAGCACTTCTCCGCAACGGCATGGGAAGTTTATGGCGTCACGACTGCCTGGATGGAGTCTCCCTGACCTGTATCTCCTGATGGACCTCTGGAGACGGAAGATGGTGAAATATTACCCGTAAACGGCTATTTGCATTAATTTTAGTGTTTAATATTTCATTTCTCATGCTTATTTGTTTTTATATAATTTATGTGTTGATGTTAATTAATTTTTACCACATCTTATTATTTATCTTTCTTTTATATTATTTCAAAATATGGAATTTATTGCATTGCACTTCCCCTGCATACATTCTGGAATAAACTATTATTATTATAGTTCATTAATACTTATGATGTGTGTTATCAAAACATGTGTTTTGTGTATGTGTTTATTATTTGTGACATGTATATAATTTTCAATTAAAAAAATTACATTGTAATCGACATTTCTTTAACATAAATCCCCAATACGTCTTATACCTCGTTACCATGCCAACAGGTAGCTGAGGGAGGAGTATAATTACAGGTTCGTTAAAAATAAGTTACATTTTTTAGTATGGAAAATGTATTCTATTATCGTTCCCGGGCTTCTTACTTTCGTGTTAAAAACAATATTATTTAACAATTAAACTTCAAAGCTCAACTATTTAATAGCCTATGATTAGAAAAATCAGTAAATTATCACAAGGTTACCTAATATTCATTCAAATTTTAGACATTTTGACATATCGACCCTTTAAAATAACAAGGTTCCATTTGTCGTGGTAACGTCATGCGATAATGTGATCTATAGTAAGCTACTTTAGAGTTCATTATCGTATGAGTTACCGAGATAGACGGAACCTTGTTGTTCCAAAGGATCGACAATCTAACGGTTAGGGTTTGAATCAAATCCTTTTCAACGATGTTAGATTACAACCTCTTGAAATTAAATTATTTCAAGAATTCAATCTATATTTTGAATTATCATGTTCATCGTACAATAATTAAATAAAAATCGCTGATCCATAAAAGTTTGAAGGTTGACCGTAGTGGAAAGGTTCAAGAGTTCAGGAATGATTGAGAGAGGGCCAGTGAGCTAATGGCTACTCGGGCTTACCCAACGTGTTGAGTAATCCAGAGTACATTTACCTTTCTTCAAGAGAGCTTAATCCGAACACTTTACCATTGTTAAAGGTTTGAACTTATCGAATAATTCTTTTCTGGATCGGTATTTGCTAAGACTACACGCTCTTCCGAAAAAGGTGAATTAGTTATTATTGTTATTTTTAACACCTATAATATGAAATGAGCATAGTGTATGAGTATATCGTATATAAAGGAAGTATGTCGAAATTGTTTTTTTTATTATTTTTTGTTCAAAACAGCTTTCAATTTTCCACTAAAAGTACTATTTTCTACTAAAAGTAATATGTCGGAATTTTTCAAGTTTTGATTTCAAAAAATTTGCACACTCTTCTGAATGGATACCTGACACCAGCATTTGTGCGTGTAATATTCACGTTAAACCTAGTTGTTCTGGGTGGTATTTAAAGTTTATTAGTTTGAGTTCGTCAGATAGTCGATAACGTTACCGCAGGCTTTATACAGGGTCAAGAGGTCAAGGTATGTTCGCCGGTTAGAAATATATTCTTATAGGAATATTAAAGCAACTAGTTTGATTTAATTGTACTTGAAATAATATTCTACGTTTTGAGGGAATGATTTGGTGCCGAAAAATTCATGAAGAGTTTTCAGTTTGCAGTTAGGTGCAGATAAGCGATATACTGACTTAAGCATAACGAAATATTAGCTAAACACACATGTGTAACTGTCACAATACGTTAAAATCAAAAATTAAATTTGAAAAGTGCATATTAAAGATGTCTTTAAAATATAATAAAATACACCCACCATATAGTGAAGAATTTAACGGTTTAATTATAAAAACAGATTACTTACAGTTTTTAAAATACTTACGTTTTTATTAGGTGGACCAATCTAATATTGCACACGTTGGTAAACATGATTAAATTTGTGTTTTCATCAAATGGATCAATCAAATATTATGCAAGTTGGAAAGAACGATGAAGCTTATGTTTTCTTTAGGTGGACCAATCAAATATTATGCAGGTAGGTAAACACGATGAAGCTTATGTTTTGTTTAGGTGGACAAATCAAATATTGCGTAAGTGGGTAAACATGATTAAGCTTATGTTTCCATTAAGTGGGCCTATCAAATATTGCACAAGTTGGTAAACATGATTAAGTTCATGATTTCATTAGGTGGACCGATCAAATATTGCGTAAGTAGGTAAACATGATTAGGTTTATGTCTTCATTAGGTGGACCAATCAAATATTTCGTAAGTAGGTAAACATGATTAAGTTAATGTTTTCATTAGGTGGACCAATCAGATATTGCGTAAATAGATAAACATGATTAAGTTCATGTTTGCATTAGGTGGACCAATCAAATATTGCGTAAGTAGGTAAACAAGATAAAGTTTATGTTTTCATTAGGTGGACCAATCAAATATTGCGTAAGTTAGGAGGATCAATCAAATATTGCGTAAGTGGGTAAACATGATTAAGTTTATGTTTTCATTAGGTGGATCAATCAAATATTGCACAAGTTGGTAAATATGATTAAGTTTATGATTTCATTAGATGGACCGATCAAATATTGCGTAAGTAGGTAAATATGATCAGGTTTATGTCTTCACTAGGTGGAACAATCAAACATTTCGTAAGTAAGTAAACATGATTAAGTTTATGTTTTCATTAGGTGGACTAATCAAATATTATGTAAGTAGTTAAACATGATTAATTGTATGTTTTTAGTAGGTGGATCAATCAAATATTGCGTAAATAGGTAAACATGATTAAGTTTATGTTTTCACTAGCTTTTTCCCGCGGCTTCGCTCGCATGGTATTAGAGGATTTCCACTCAGCTGCCTCCACCTTCCCTCTCCCCACTCCACTCCCCCCATTAATCCCCCTCCCCCTCCACCCACCCTTCTCCACACTCCACTCCCCCCATCAAACCCCTCCCCTTCCACCCACCCCTTCCCACACTCCTCCCCCCTCCACCTTCCATCTCCCCACTCCACTCATCCATCAACCCCTATCTCCCTCCCCCTCCACCACCCACCTCTCCCCCACCCCACATCCTCCCCACTCCACTCCCCCCATTAATCCCCCTCCCCCTCCACCCACCCTTCTCCACACTCCACTCCCCCCATCAAACCCCTCCCCTTCCACCCACCCCTTCCCACACTCCTCCCCCCTCCACCTTCCCTCTCCCCACTCCACTCATCCATCAACCCCTATCTCCCTCCCCCTCCACCACCCACCTCTCCCCCACTTCACATCCTCCCCACTCCACTCCCCCCATTAATCCCCCTCCCCCTCCACCCACCCTTCTCCACACTCCACTCCCCCCATCAAACCCCTCCCCTTCCACCCACCCCTTCCCACACTCCTCCCCCCTCCACCTTCCCTCTCCCCACTCCACTCATCCATCAACCCCTCTCTCCCTCCCCCTCCACCACCCACTTCTCCCCCACCCCACATCCTCCCCACTCCACAACCCCCCCACTTTCTACCCTCCCCTTCTTCCACCCCACTCCGCCTTCTCCACCTTCCTTCTCTCCACTCCACTCCCCCCATCAACTCCCTCCCCCTCTCCCTCCACCCACCACTCCCCTCACCTCCTACCCCTCCACATTCCTTTTCCCCACACCACTCCCCCAATCAACCTCGTTCCCCCCACCCCCTACCCCTCACCAAACCCTCCTCCATCCTTCCCCTTTACCCTTCCTTCCCTCCCTCCTCTCCCTCCCCTAACCCCCTCCACCCACCCTCCTACACCACCGCTTCCCCCCTCCACTAGCACCCTCCCAACACCCCCTCCCCCCTCCCCACTCCCCCCCCCACTCACCTCTCGCATTCCACACATTCATTCCCGATACATTCAATTTTCAATCTATTCGCATGCTGCCTATTATAATTTTCTTATACAAATTTCATAAAACCAGAACTCAACGGTAGTTTTATACAAAAAAACGATCAAAAAAAAGAATTATCCAAGTGGTTCAGTCGTTCGGGTTTATGCGCATACATACATTTCTGTGATTCATTTTTAGAGATAGTTATTAAGTACGAATTATTATTCTTCTTTTTGTATTCTTCGATTTGGTTAGCGACAGAAAACGTATGATAAATAATTTCATAACCCCAGAGATTATTCATAACGCCAGAACTTACCAATATATATAGCCTATAGATCTCGCAAATAATGTAGCTTTCTATTAGTGAAAGAATTTTAAAAATCTATTCAGTAGGTTTTGCGTGAAAGACTAACAAACATACATCCATACAAACTTTCACCTTTATAGTATTAGTAGAATTAGGTGGACCAATCAAGTATTGCGTATGTAGGTAAACAAGATTAAGTGTAAATATGATTAAGTTTATGTTTTCATTAGGTAAACCAATCAAATATTGCGTAAGTAGGTAAACATGATTTAGTTTATGTTTTCATTAGGTGGACCAATCAAATATTGCGAAAGTAGGTAAACATGATTAAGTTTATGTCTTCATTAGGTGAACCTATCAATTGTTGCATAAGTTATGTTTTTTTAAGGTGGACGAATTAAATATTGCGTAAGTAGGTAAAGATAATTAAGTTTATGTTTTCATTAGGTGGAAAAATTGAATATTGCATAAAGAGGTAAACATAATTATTTTTATGTTTTCATTTGTTTGACTTATATATATATATATATGTATATACAAATGAATCGCTGTTTTCCTTGGTCACGCCATAACTTAAGAACGACTTTACCTATTTCATTCATTTTTTTTTAAAGTTTTCTGATACTTTGTAGAAGGTTCTTACGGAAAGAAAACTTAAGAAAATCGGGTCATTTCAGAAAACTTAACGACTATTTTAACTTTGCACGTTGGCACGCGAACTGTATGAATGAATGTACTGGGACTGAATATATGGAACGCGGGAGGGAGGCTTGCAGGGCGGGGGAGCGGGAGAGGGGAGAGGTGGGTGGAGAAGGTGGAAGGGGAACGCGGGAGGGGAAGGGGATGCGGGGAAAGGATTTGCAGGGAGAAACAATTTACTTCTTTGAAAATTGGATTGCAACGCATGCCGGGAACCAGATAGAAGTTTATAGTATTAATTGTTACATTAAATTAGAGGCACTGCTGAAAATCGTCAATAAAATCAATGTCGTAAAAATAATAAAAACTGTGCAAAATTGTAAAAAGCTTCGACTTGTCTTTTGATTATTATTATTACGGGTAGTTGTAATTTTTTTAACTTTCCGTTAAATTATTTCAGAACGGGTGAGCAGATTCACCGACCTTCATGGATAAATTCGGGAAGTCTCGCTCCCTCGGGCGGAATTACTTTTCAAAGCCTTATCTCGCCCGACATATTTTGATAGGAAATAACAAGTCGTTTGTCGGTGTAAATGTCACACGTCCTCTATTAAAAGTAAGGGCGGAAAGCCGTGAAAGAACGCGCTGTTTCATCCCCTGCGCGACGTGATTGTTGGAAATTAAAGATATAACGAGGTAATGATAATTATCTCTGTTAATGTCTCGGAAAGTTTATGGCGCTTGCGAGATTTGTGCTACACGCTTTAATTAAAATGTTACGAGAAACGTTTTATTTGTTTTCATTAGGACGATAATAATAACAATAAATAGAAATGAAGGACAAAATTCTGGTTTTTATCTCCTAATTAAAATATCTGCTTTTATAATTTATGCATTTCTTCACGTTGTTTGGAATAATAAGATTATTTTATAATGTTCTTGTTTCCACAATGCTCAACTTTACCGATTATAAGTCATTTTATAAAGCTGTAGAAAAAGGATGTGATGGAAACAAGAATGGAATGGAAAGAACATTATTAATTAACTTAAAAACCGGGTTTGATAACCATTACTATAAATGTTAATAATAATAATTGGCATTTTCGTTATTTGTTTTTGGGGTATTATGCCGTGTTGCGCTACCTCCTTCTTTAGCCAACGTTTCGGACATCGTTGCAGTGTCCATCATCAGGGCATATCCGGTAGTTATTGTAATTTTTATTCGTGAAGTGTGTGCTTATTTACTTCGAAGCGATACCGTGTCGCCAGCACCACTAACTTTCACCAGTAAAAAATAATCGTGACAAGCAGTGGCGTCATCGCCACGGAACGGAATAGAAAGTTCATTAAAATAATTGGCATTATTCAGACAGTAAATAACATTCCATTATTTATAAAATTTACAACACTTATCATGCATCGACTCCCTGTCTGTATGTCACTAGTTGACAAAGGCCTCCTCCAACTGTCGCCACTTCTCTCTATCATTAGCTACTCTTGTCCATGTACCACCTGCTATTGCTTTGACGTCGTCAACCTACCGTCTAAATGGTCTACTTCGTTTTCTCTTCTTGTCACTTGTGAACCAATTGATGACTAATTTTGAGCATTTTTCACTTCCTCTGATTGTATGGCTAATTAATAATAACTTAAAAAAAATTATTGACATATTTATAAAAGTTACAATTTTACAACATAATATAACAACAGTATGTCAATCATTCTCCTAATAAAGCAGCTGCTTGTATTTAGGAGAGGACGAATACATATTTTTACTTCTATATAAATTAAAAATATTATTACAAAACGATTACAAAACGAAAATACGATACAAGTAATAAAATTATAGGTTAGTTAATAATTGTTTCAAAAACATATTTTTAAACAATAAATAAAGTTATGAGGTAGTACTAGAGTATTTTAATTTAATATTTTTTTTATATGTGTCGTAGTTTTCTTCCGATCGTATATCTAAGGGTAATTTATTGAATAATTTTATACCCTTGAATATATAGTGATGCTGTGCTGTTGTGGTTCGCACTAATGGTACGGTTAGTCCTCCAACAGATAAGATTCTTTTGCTAATATTTAATTGTGGTATACTATTTTTATTAAATAAATCTTTATGTAATTGTAGTAGTACAATTTTGTCATAAATTTTTGTATAAGGGGGACCGGGAAATCTTCGAAAACATTTATTGTTGGGTAGTAATAGGGCTTTTTTAATATGATTTTTATTAATATTTTTCGAATTGTTTCCAGTGGAAGTAGGTATGATTAATATGCACCTCCCCAAGCTACGATTCCGTATTGTAGTACAGAGTGCGCAAGTTCGTAATAAATATCTTTTAGTATTTTTAATGATACATAATACATTATATTTATAACAGGGATTATAAGTATGGGAAGAAACCAGTGAGGCCAACGTTATCAAATTTAAACATTTATTATTCAAGTTACTGTGTTAATGAAAATAATTTTAAAAATACCAAAGACTAAGGTCGATGCTTGTGCGGATTCCAAAAACTGTAAAAACACTGATAATTAAATTAGTCACAGTTTTGCTTTCCAAATAAATAAGGATTTGGAAATCAAAAAGTTCATATTTCCAGAGAAATTAATTGTACATGTAAATTAATTAAAAACGTTTTTATTTATTATGAGCAATGCAAACAAGCACGTCGATCTAATAATATAATCGAAAATGAAGGAACATCTGAAAAATCCTTAACATAATACGGTACCAAATTAACTGGTGTCTCAAAATAATATTATCATATCTATGATTACGACTCATGGTGTAACGAAAATAATTTGTTTTATTCGTAAAATTCAATAAGTAATTTGTTTTGTGCTAGAATGTTTAATTAAGAATGATCTTATTGTCGAGTATTAACTCGAGTTAAGAAGATAATAATACATAAGTATAACACGACCGATCAGTGGCTTTGTTATTTTCAAAAGTTGGCATAGCGTTTGGGTCCCATACAGTGGTCGCGTTTTCGATTTCTCGGCTGGCTAAGTCCTCCATCACGACACGAGCAAAATTTGCCACGTAACTGTAGTAGGAGATTTTCAAATATTGTCAGGTTATTCGTAGCTTTGGAATGTTTTTGTTTAAAAAAAATAATAAACTCGCTTCTCAAATAAAGACTGTGACGTACATTCTCCTCGAAAAAATACTGAAAATCTGTCGGTTTTATATTTAGACCATATGAAATAAGTCCCACGGAGATAATAAATCAGTTTTCAACTCTGCAATTCGGATGAGTAATGTTTATTTTCAATTCCTCCCATAGAGAGCCAATAAACCAGATGAAATAAGGGATGATTAAATGCCAATTTCATAAATTACCCTGCACGCATCGATTAATTTCCTAAACGCAAATACTGGCCAACGTACGGACCGCATTGTCGACTGAATAGCGTAACTAATGCAAACGCGGCCTCGGGCGAATGAAGACGGCATGATAATAATGTATGGTATGATGTGGTTACACACAGATAAAATACACGGGATCAGTCAATGTTGGCTGGGAAACATTAATCAATTTAAAGGGTTCTGAACTTATTGATCCGAAAACTATGAGATATAACCAAAGAGATGTGTAGTATAAAGAGGAATATCTGGTAATTTGCTTCAGAAAAAAGCTCTCAAACGATGAAAGTTGCAGCATTGTAGAAAGTGTTTCGCTACTTATTGAGTTCGGAATTTTTAAGTCAACTTCCGTAATTTTTAACTGTATCATACGTTTTTTTTTTTTACATTAACTCCACACAGGAGGCCTTGAGGAAAATAATTTCCCTCAGGGCCTATGTCATCTGGGATGCTGGGTGAAGGGTCTTTTTGAGGAGAGGAAGAAATGAACATTGGTCCTGAAGAGACCTATGTTGTAGGAAGGAGGAAACACAGAGGCCGGCAAATCATTCCACAGCCGAGCTGTGGAACATAAGAACGAGTCGAAGAAACGACCCGTTCTCATGTGACGAATGTCAACCGTGTACAAATGTTGGGCACGCGTTTGGCGTGTTTCCCGACTATGCACCGGTGCCGAAGGGATCAATGATGCTAGTTCCTCGGAGCATCTTCCATATTATGTACATATTATTTTAAAACCGGTCAGCAACGGAAGCAGATATATGCGTTAACAATACGATAGCAGTCATGTACAATAAGCGCGTTTATACGTCAAAGCGTGTGTCTCCATAGAAATCGTTCTAACTCCGTTATTATTTTAGTGAAATCCCTAAAACAAAAAGTAAAAGGTCGATAGTAAATTAAGCTGTACATCCCTATTCAAGTTGTCCATAGAAATACATAACAAGAATATTCTGTCATTTGCGCAGTCTGACACATAATTTATCCCGCCAAATTTCCTACCGGCGGCTCGACCGCGCTCGACATTGTTAATTTTTATTAAATATTTTTATATGAAATGATAAAAAAGTGAGGTGACATAAGTGTTTATTATACATTTATACATAGAGTAAGTATTGTTGTTTACATAATCTGTGATTTTGGTACCGTTTTCACATAAACACATCACGTGAGTCTTTTTTACATTTTTTTAAATGTTTGCATTCTAAATTTTAATATTTACGAATGTTAATATTTATTTGTAATATTATGTAATATAATATATTATAATATATAAATGTATAATATAATATATTACATAATATATACATAATAATATGGATATAATAATATGTATATAATAACAAGATAGAGGGTCGCCGAGGGCCTGGTAGGAGACAAATGTCTTGGCTGTGTAATATACGAGAGTGGAACGGCATAAGAAGTGTGGAGGAGCTATTCCGGGCAGCGCAAGACAGAGAGACATTCTCAAGAGTGATCGCCAACGTCGGGGGGACCTGATACGGCACACAAAGAAGAAGAAGAATAACATGTACATAATATTGCATAATGTAATATTATGTAATTTAATTAGGAAAGCTTATTTTGTAACCTTTCTAAAACAGTTTTTACTATTCTACTATGTTCAGAAATGTTTAATTTATAGAGCTTTAATTGTGAAGCGGTAATAACACAAAGTTTTCGTAAAATGTCATTTCGTTTGAGACATCAATTTGGGAGGCGGGAATGGGTACCGCCGCCCCGGGAACCTTTATTGGATAACCAACACCTCTGCCATAGGTCACCCCAAGTGGTTCGCTACGTTTGGTGATTTAGCAGAGGTGCCCGGGTTCATGGGATGAGGTGTGTTTAGGTCTGATGACCAGGACACACTGAACCCCAGATTCCTACCCACCCCTTAAACCCTTTTCCTTCCCAGAACCCTCCTCTCCTTCCTTTCCCTAAAAGACCCTCCACACAGCATCCCTAAAGATGACATAGGCCCTCAGGGAAATTATTTGCCTCAGGGCCTCCTGTGTGGAGCTTATGTAAAAAAAAAAAAAATCATAAGCGAATATTCGAGAAAATTTGGAGGGGTTAACTGTACATATAATATATCTATATAACTGTACATATTTTTAACTGTGTCAAAAGTTTTTGTGGTTTCTAAAATGATTTTGCATTATATATTTGCCCTTTGGCTCTTCAAACTAGCCCTCCACATTATATTCAAAACGCCTAGGTAGTGCTTATCAAAATAGGTTTTGGTATTTAAACGAATAGCTTCTGTTCTTGTGTTGACTAAAAAACCAATTGGTCCAATTTGACTGTGTATTTTATGTCAATGTTTATGTATAATGTGGATGGAGAGGCATGTTAAGGGAGCGGCAGAGGGTTGGCGGACCATAAATTGGATGACAAAATTCTTGTAGATATGAAATTCTTATTAATACATGAACCTTTTTCATGGGGTACCTACTTCAATAATTCTGCTTTTTCACGTGTGTAGATATATAACATTAGTGATAGAAATATAAAGTATTTTTAGAAGGGGTTAGGTATATGTTACCTTAATATAAATTTGCGTTAAAAATAAATCTTCTGCCTTCCAACTTTAATTCAGCACCACGTTATTGAAGATTTATTTCGTAAAAAGTCTTTGAACATTTAGCTGGAAATTTTCAACGTTTTGGTCTGTTTCCCTGTCAATTTATCACCATAGACATGGTTTCTTTTTAAGATCAATTATCAAGATGGGATTAAATTCGTCATTTACGCCATCGGGTTTTCGATTACTTAAAAAAAGGTTAAATTTGAATACTTTTTTAACCATAATTAAGAAGAAGCTGGGAGTACTGCACAGGACCCGCAGATTTACTTTCATAGTACATAATTGCTGACGCTGTATAAATCGCAAGGGTTCCCCATTGTTGAATTTGGCAACCACCTCTGGTCTAGAGCCCTTAAATACCTGAAAAACCCTTGATTATAGGCGGAAGCGGACGGTCCGTTTGATAGATTCCATATCTGAATAAGCGGATTGCAACTTTTATAGCACATGCATCAGGCAGGCATTCTATCCATGTTCTTCCAGTATTACAATATTAACTAGCGTCACTAATCTCTTCGGCACCGGTGCATAGTCGGGAAATACACCAACGCGCACCCATTATTAAATGTAAACGGTTGACATTTGTCACATGAGAACGAGTCGCTTCTACCGCTCGTTCTTGTGTTCAACAGCTCGGCTGTGAAACTATTTGTCGTCCTCTGTGTTTCCTCCCTCTTGCAACTTGGATCTCTTCAAGATTTCTTCTCCTCCTCAAAATGACCCTTCGCACAGCATTAAAGGATGTCAGGCCTTAAGGGAAATTATTTTCTATATTACAGGCCTCCTGCGTGAAGTGGATGTAAAAAATTATAATAAAATGATTTTTATCATCACACAATTTGACGTGATATTTTTAGTGTTGAGGACAACAAATTTACAATGTTTTCTTTTAATGTTTCGCTTTAAAGTATTTTCAAAGAACGTAGAATTTTCAAAAAATCACAGCATTCATTACAAAAAAAAATAAAAAGTTTACATTATGTGAGCCTTAAAAATATTTCATCGTCAGTAAAATAAATTTATAACTCATGACTTAATAATATAACATACTAGCTTTTGCCACCTACTTCGCTCGTATAGTATTAGTGGGGTTCCCACAGCGCCTCCTCCATCTTCCCTATCACCACTCTACTCCATCCTCTTTCCCTCCCCCTCCCCCTCCACCCATCCCCCTTCCACAACCCCCTCCCACCACCCCCTCTCCCAACCTCTCCATATCCCCCCCTCACCTCCCCTCCATACCCGTTGCATTCATTTTTCAAACAGCACGCGAAATTTTTTTTATACAAATTTCATAATGCCGGAGCTCTATAGCCTATATGTTATTCTGATGTATGAGTTATATTATTGTAAAGTAAATTAAAATCCATTCAGAAGTTTTTGCATGAAAGAGTACCAAACATATATACATCCATAAAAACTTTCGCATAATATTCACAGGATTAGGTAGCTATTTGTGAATCACCTAAAAAATATTAATTTACTAAAATATCCACCATAATATCTTCATTACAGACATTTTTAAAAGAGAGAAGTTAAATTCTGACCAATTATGTAAACGTTTCTACAACGAACACTCTAGAAAGCAAACATAAAAAATCTTTCTGCTGAATTATTCTAAAAAGTGAGCATATAAAAAATGACTACGAGACGGGCTGAGTGCAGTTTAACTGAGTATATATTTTTAGCATGAAAAGCACACATCACGTTAAAAGTGTTTTTTTAAGCTCCGTTCATTAATTGACTCACTTTTTCAAGCGCTAGAGCGAAAATGGTGGAAAAGAACTAAGAAAAAGGCAATTTCCGGTTTGTCGAACGAAACTATCGTTGTAATGAGGTTCCGACGGCTCCGCTAACCGGAAAACTTACTTTAATCTTTAAGAAAACTATTGGATAATCTTGAACTCACTTAAAACCTAAGAGAGTTTTTATTTATTGCATCCAAAGTATAAATACCGCCCCGCGTTTGGAGTTTCGGATTGGGAAATTTAAAGCAAAGGAATGGGGAAGAGGGGAGCATGGGAACTACTTTGTTATTCAAATCTGGTAATTCAACAAAGCTGGGCTCTTCCCAGTACTGGTCCCCCACGAGGGCGATAATGAGAGACTTGTAATGAGTTCTAAATAACTTCAGGGAATACAATCATTTTTATAATGCACCACTGTATACTTTTTTTAATAAGCGACCAGTAGATCGGGATGGAAATAAAAACTTGTATTTGTTATATATCATTTGAAGAAGTAGATAACAATAATAATCTAATCGAAAATATGAAAGAGAACGAGACACAGAAAAAAGACAATGGTCGCAACTGAGACTCGAACCCAGACCTCTCGTCTAACCGGGACGCGTATTTCCTTTTCCGTGTTCAACATGAGGCAACCATGCCTCGAAATCAACACGGGTTTGTAATGTCATTTTTTCTCCAAATACGTGCCCAGTAGAAGGCAAGCGGTATCCCACTGTGCACGGGTTTGTAACGCCAATCCATTCCCAAACCCGTGTTCAGTATGAGGCACGCATCCTCCAAACGTGATTATAACATAAAAAAAGGAAGTGTGTGCATACAGTGGCGGCTGCTGCCTTGAGAATGTGGTGGTTCACTTTTTTTAACATGAATACCACACAAGAGTCCAAACTGCTCCCGTCTGGAGCCAGTGGGACTATGGCATCCCCAATTGGGGTATCTTGTAAGGCTGAAGGTAGAGTGGAGGGGAAGGAGATAGGGAAGAGGAAGGTGGGGATAGTACTTGGCTATTCAGATCTGGTCACCAAACACGGCTAACGCCATTTTAAGCAACGTTTCAATTCTGAATGGTTGTCTTACACCAGGGCGATACTGAGAGTATCTTCCACTCTGGAACGTGCCGCATATAAACTATATATAATTTTAAATGAATAAATTGTGAAATAACACAAATTAATCAAATAAAATTTATTTGCCACGCCGGCATTCGATCCCGCGACCTTCGTAATGCTAGTCAAGAGCCTTACCGCTGGACTATGCCGGCCGTCAGACAATCCGTATCTACTTATGACAAAAAATTATTAATTAGGAATTTTCAATAATTATTTATTTTCAAACAAACTGTTATTTCCTCTTATATTTATAAACTTATTTATCTTATTTCTTACAATCTTATTTCTTATTATACAAACTGTTATTTCCACTGGTTGCATCCATTTTTGTAATAAAATAAAATATTTATATATATCAGGTTATTGATATTTAATATAATCAATATAAAAAAGACAAAACAATGACAATTATCATGTCACGTCAAGCGCGCGCCGCTAGACTGCGCTAGACGCAAACTGGTCTATGTATGATCTTCGCCGAAATTCGATTGTATTCGTGTCACCTCGGGTCATGGTTCGGGTTAATGATTGACCGCCAATCGGTAAACTTCGGCAAGGATCGGAATATGTTGGGTGGGTGGCACACCAATTGAAGCCAAATTCTGATACAAATAGCGAAATCCACGCGCTTTCGATGTTTTAAATATTTCATACAAAAATATGATTTCGTTCGTTTGCAAACCGAATGCACACCGATACGAGGGCGCGAGGCGGCCGCGCTAATCGAGATTAAAAGCATTCTCCCTGATAATATTCGTAGCATTATATTGGTAACTAATATTTTGAAATTATTAAATAAGAGATTCTATAGATTTAAATTAGATAAATTAAATTAGAGATGTGTATAGTCTTCAGTAAGTAAATAAAGTAAATTTAGACATTATAATTTGCCAGTGCTGCACACAAACACACTGTGCGACCAGCCGCCCTTGTGTGCATACACGCACAATATAATGGCTCAACAAGCTTACTAATAAAATAAATTAAAAACACTGTATAATATAGTACGTAAATTCTCTTAAATAAACTCGCATGTCATCATAATTTTAAAAAAACATCCCAGGTTTTGAATGGTTTGTTTGGCAAAGCAGGGTTTGTCTAGCGGGTATGTGTAATTATTCAAATACATTTCTTTCCATGTTCTGTTATAAATACAGGAACAAACTTGTCTATAAAGCATTCACTTAACATGCCTCGTAATGAACACGGGTTTGGGAAGGGAATTGGCGTTACAAACCCGTGCACAGTAGGATGCCGCTTGCCTTCTACTGGACACGGGTTTGGTGGATAAATGGCGTTACAAATCCGTGTTGATTTCGAGGCATGGTTGCCTCGTATTGAACACGGAAAAGAAAATACGGAACCGGGACTTGCGCGTTAACCAATTTCGCTATTGCCACCTTCTGTCAAACCGTTGACAGAAGGTTCGAGTCCCAATTGCGACCATTGGTCTTTTTCTGTTTTTCTGTGACTTGTTCTCTGCCACATTTTCCTTTAGATTATTTTTTGTCATCTTCTTCTTCAATGATATATTACATTGATGGGAATAAACTTCAAAAGATATAAAAAGAAAGTTTTTATTAAAAAAAAAAATGTACTTTTATTTGTATTCTACATTACTTGAAATAAAGGTAAGAAGATTCGGATTAAGGCATATTTCGTGGAGTAGGTTCAATAATTGAATAAATTTAAGACAGTATTTTTATTTTATTTTTTACAAATATTGTTATAATTAATCATTTATTTTGTTGCATTTCTATTTATTAATGCGTCACTTGTAAGTACCAACTGTTATACCCACTTCAATTGTTTTCAAAATGATTTATTGTTTATGAATGAAGTTTTAAAATCATATACAGAAGAGAGAGGTTTTGTATAAGTAACTATAGGTACTGGTGAGATCATATGTAACGTCGTCGTTCTAGTATCTTCGGTCTTTTTAATTTTCAAATAGTACGCATGAGAAGAAAGAGAATGAACGTCGATGACGTCCGTATGAGCCAGTTTATCTAGAAGTAAAATAAATACATTTAAGTCCATATAAAATTATACTTATCAATTTAATAAACTCATGATCCATCGCAATGCAACAAATTCTCATAACGACATTTCATTTTTTCCATAAATAGAAGTTAAATTGCATAGCGCACGGTTACAAGCCCTAATCACATGGTTCAGAGCTAAAGCTCTAACTGCTCCGCAGCTCATCATGTATAGAGGGATTTAAATGCATTTAATGCCTGGGTCCCGTAGGAGATAAACATGGAGAAAATTTAATCTCATAATGGGTTGCCAATAAATGCTTTTTGTGTAAAATCTATTTTCGTGTGTTACATATTGCAAATTTCATTGATTTTAAATTATAGTCTGATTACAATTATATTCCTGAAAGGAAAGAAAGAACATTATCATCAATACATACAATACAGACCTCTATTGTTCATACTCTATAATGACATGGTGAAAATATTTTCAAAATGCAAAGTACGACTATTTGCCGATGATACACTAATATACTTAATTGGAGATAACTATGAAGAACTAATACATATTTTAAATAATTAACTAAATGATGTATCAAGATGGCTAAAAATAAATAGCTTAAATTAAATACAAAAAAATACAAAATGTATGGTGATTGGATACAAGAAGACATCCAGTGAAAGCAGAATTAAAATTGATGGTTAAATTATTGAAAATGTTACTGAAATGAAATACTTAGGATTTATATTAGATTCCAAACTAAACTTCAATAGCTTCAATGCTGAATACACCCTAAAGAAAATTGCCAAAAAGATGAATTGGAAGAATTCGGCCAAAAATTTCTAGAAAAACTGCAATCACCATTTACAATTCAATTATTGCTCCACACTTCAACTACTTCTCAAGTATCCTTTTCCTATGTAACGAAAGAGAACAACATAAGTTACAAATTCTCCAAAACAGGGCAATGAGAATAATACTTCGACGAAATAGATTGTCAAAAATAATTAAAATGTTAATGGAACTAAATTGGTTAACCGTGAAACAGATGCTGACCTTGAACACGATGGCATTGATCCACAAAATATTGAACAACATGTTACCAAAATACTTCTCAAATAAAATTGTATACAACAAGGACATTCACAGATATAACACGAGGACGTGCAAGGAAATTAGACTATAAAAAAAGAATAAAGCGCATACGCAGAACAGTTTACTGTACAAGGGAATGAAGTTATATAACACACTTCCAGCAACTTTAAAGTCCACACCAATTGAAAAGTTCAAGATGTATTGTAAGAGCTACATAAAACTAGAAAAAATGTAGTGAATATGAAATATTATTATTAATAAGCTGCAATGTGAAATATTATAATTAATTAGAAATTTTTCGTTATTTGTTTTTGGGGTGTTATGCCGTGTTGCGCTACCTGATCCGGTAGATGTGTGGGACACATCTACCGGATCTGCCGGATCTGACCTGATGATGGACACTGCAACGATGTCCGAAACGTTGGCTAAAGAAGGAGGTAGCGCAACACGGCATAACACCCCAAAAACAAATAACGAAAATGCTTTTGGCCGTGAAAATCTTAAAACTTATCCAATTAGAAATTTGTTAACTTAAATGTGTAAATTACTAAAATAAAAATTATTATTATAATTATTATTACATATATTAAACTTACTTAATATCTGCCTGAACATTATTCGGCCTTTCACTTTTAGATTGATTTTTTGCTTTGATTTCCGAGAAGTAAATAGATAGATGAAATATTAAAACAACAAAGAAACTCACTTAAAAAAACATCAAAATGAACACTAATACCCAATATGAAATATAATTATGCGAATTTGTTTAATGAAATACCGTGCAGTGCACGAGTGCCAGATATCCGTCCATTTATTTTTCTTTCACGACAAAATACCAATAAAATTTTCTCATGTTTCCGCTCTGAGAATAAAACGGTCTCAATTAGATAAAGTTTTTTAACCTTGATCTAAAATAACACCCTCGTAAAAGTCTTAAGTGGTTTCCACAGTAAGACAGATATATGATGTAGACATTTAAACAACAAGATTATGAGAAAATTATATTTTCACGGCCGTGAGACACAAATAAGACGACATTTAAATATCGTTAAGTTACTAATAAACGCAAAACGGCCCTCTTGCACAATAAATATTTAATTGTTTTTATATAAGGTATAAAAAAATCTTAACTTTAACCGAAGAGTTAAGCTATAAAACTAAAACTGAAGGATAGACGTCATCTCCATTATATTTATGTCAGTCCAAATGAACTAGCATCATTGATCCCTTCGGCACCGGTGCATAGTCGGGAAACACGCCAAACGCGTGCCCAACATTTGTACACAGTTGACATTAGTCACATGAGAACGGGTCGTTTCTTCGACTCGTTCTTATGTTCAACAGCTGGGCTGTGGAATGATTTGCCGGCCTCTGTGTTTCCTCCTTCCTACAACATGGGTCTCTTCAAGACCAATGTTCATTCCTTCCTCTCCTCAAAAAGACCCTCCACACAGCATCCCAGATGACATAGGCCCTGAGGGAAATTATTTTCCTCAGGGCCTTCTGTGTGGAGTTAATGTAAAAATTCATTTCTGAATAGCTTTTAATTGATCAGCTTATTTCAGTCAGCCCTTGCAGGTGGCCGGTAAGCAGGAATACGTTTATTAAAATTTAGGTATTTAATATTTATTTAATTATTTTTTATTTATTTTTTAATGTAATTTAAATTGAATTTGGTACTGTTATTATTTTTCAAAGTACATAATAAAAAAAATTCATAATAATTTTCTCAGCTATTTTGTTCAGCAACAAATCAATTTAGGCATCATCATACAAAATTGCGTACTATACGTAATATTACAAAAACACGTACTTATAACTTCAGAACATAATTGTCTATTATTTTATCAATACCCTTCCCATTGTTCTACATTCAAGTCCTGCGGTGATCTTTCTTTTTAACATTACCATCTGGATTTTATTTACTTTACAGGTTTTATTTTATATTAAGTGCTCTAAGGGAAAATATCTTAGTAGGATGAAAAAATGAAGCAATGAAAGGGAAATAAATACAATTTGTTATCAACCACTCTGTCATGTCACTATTTATACACTAACTAACTTATGAAATATTTATATACAAATTGTTTTTATTTATTTGCTGCATCCTTTTCGAGTCACATTCTTTTTGAGTTTCTTCACCCGCTCGTAAAGTTAAGGGATACGTCACTCACGTTAATTATAATTATAATTATTTTTTGTAATCACGTTTAAACATCCACGTTAATTATAATATGGATTTTGTCATCACGCTTGAAGAATGTCTCGATTCTCAATTTTTGCAAGCGATTTAAATGACCAAACATTTATCTATTGTTAAACAAGCATTCGATACTAAATTTGTACTTTAAGACATTGTTTTTTCTCTTCGCTTATTCTTTTTTTTATGAGTTCAAAATTGTAGTTATTAACTAAAGCTTCTACGAGGAATTCAATCGTAACACTTGTTTCATTCAATAAATAATATGTTTATATAATTAATCAATGTAATATGAAATTATGATATGAACTAAATTTGTCAATTTGACTGGCCTAAAACAGGATTCATTCCTAGTTGGCTAGTCAAAGTTTCCATATATGTTTCATTGTATAATTTTATGTGAAATAAATATTATTATTATCATCAAAATTGAAATATAGAATTAAAAAAAATCGTCTCAAAGTGGTTAACCACAGATATGATTTTAGATTTTCACGGCCAAAAGTATTTTTGTTATTTGTTTTTGGGGTGTAATGCCGTGTTGCGCTACCTCCTCCTTTAGCCTAAAGGAGGAGGTAGCGCAACATGGTTAACCACAGTTTGAAAATGGCCTTGTAAGCCGAAATAGCTGTCACAATAACAATAAACTAAAATACCCGCAGAACGTAATAAAAACATTTTTAAATTAAATTTGAATTAAACTTTTATTTTTGTTTCTAACTTTATGAGTAAATCTCAAATTACGAGTATAATATTTAATTAAATGAAGACAGTATTAGCGAAACTCAATCGAAAATCTGAAAACAGAAAAATCAGAAATAGATATTGGCACCTCTGGGACTCGATTCCAGGATCCTTTGCGCACTTGCCATGTAAGCATAGCATCCTGGGTTCGAGTCCTAGAGGTGGCAATATCTTTTTCTGATTTTTCTGTTTTCAGATTTTCGATTAAGTTTCGCTAATTTTGTCTTCATTTAATTAAATATTAAATTAACTTTTAAAAAATTTGCGGAGTTCTTCGAACTAAACACAAAAACAATTAATACTTTAGCTGTTTTAAGCAAATACGTAGATATAAACAAGAAAATAGAAAACCACAGAAAAATTATAAAATTAATAATTTTGTATATGTATTCGATAAATGAATTTACATTGTGACTTGCCATTTAAGTACCTACCTATTTAACGTCTGTTAGAATTTTGTGTTTCATTTAGTTTTAATATCGAAGATGGAAGTTTATTCGGAAATTGACCTATAATACTCGTAAAGAATTTTAAATTGAAGATAGACAATATGTATGTATGTATTTGTTATTCTGTTAAACTGATTGTATGTTAGGGTAGCATTTTCGATTTTTATGCGTTTTGTAGCGTAAATTTTCGAATGAATCGTAAAATTCGTAATACTCCTTCAAATGGTTTGGTTGCTACTGTGAAATGTGAAAGGCCGTTAAATATGGCAACTCGCATATTATCGTATTTAAGTCTAGACATAGACTTTTCATTTTTATATTTTATTATTGTATAAAAGTTACATACAATGGGAATTTATACCGGCTAAGCTAGTAGCTTGTCAGCAGGAGATTAGTTCCACAGATTAGTTAAAAAAATACATGAAATAATCCTAAACGCGTCAGCGTGGCAACAACATACACATATAACAGCATATTAACCATAAACATATTTACATATATACACTGTGATAATGTGATATGCAATGTTGATAATTATTATTCAGAGACCGTATTTTATGGTGAAAAATAGTAGATTAAGATTTTTTTTAATATCATTAGACAGTTGAGAATATAATACACTAGTCATTAATAACACAATAGCAAATTAGAACATAGTGAGAGTGAGCAAAATATAATCTTAATACATAAGGTTACTCCCTAATAGCCATGCTTTTAACATCGGTGAGAATTTCGTTATAGAGCAATTTTCTTTAAATTCGTATGGCAATTTGTTAAATATTAATGGTATAATATATTCAAGTGTTCTTTGACCATATTTGTTTTGAAACACAGGTACTTTCATTCCTTTATTTTGTATGAGACGAGTATTGTGTGCATGATCCACCATTGTTTTATATGGACTGCCGGATACATGCTGCAATACAATTTTTTACCACATAATAGCACGAACGGGTAATACATTGATTGATTTTTATACGGTACTAATCTCGTCTTTGATTATAAACGGTTTTGCTTACTTACAATTTTACCATGGCGTTTTGAATCATTTGTACATGCTTTATGTTGGTTTTACATGATTGACCCCAAGAAGTTATCCCATATCTTACTGTTGATTTTGCAAGAGACAAATACATCAGTTTCATAGTTTTTATAGGCACATAACATTTTATTTTATGAAGTCTACCTACAATAGATCGCTCACAAAGTTTGGCTATGTGTACATCCCAATTCATGTTACAATCTACTGTAACTCCTAGATACACATAGTCGTTAACTAGTTCGATACTTGTACATGAACAGGGCTGTGTGATGTTGTTGTGAATGTTTATTTTAGTTAGATGTTTTTTATTTGTTTTATTTTGTTTTCCGTTCACTTTTAAACCGATCTCACCAGAGTGATGGATGAACTTTTAAACATTTTGACCGTTAATAAAATTCGAACGTTTCAAAATTATCGAGCTGCTCAGGACGCAGAATAAATCACAAGAATTTGTTGGACATTTGAATTATTGATTATAATCTATAATATAAAAATGAATCGCTAAATGTGTTGGTAAGCGCAAATCTCGAGATCGGCTGAACCGATTTCGCTAATTCTGTTTTTAGAATATTCCTTGAAGTGCGAGGATGGTTCTTACGGAGAGAAAAATTTAGAAAATTGCGCAGAATATTGGATAATTTCAGAAAACATCGCACGTTTGACAGATCGCGTATTTGAGAATGACATTTTTCAAAACATTGATTGTTCAAATCAGGATTCTATTTTTGAAAATCTTTAATAAATTTATTTAAAGTAGGTACTCCCCTAATAGCTTAAATCGAATCAAGAATTTTAGATATTTTAAATAGGTACCAAATTTAATATACATGAAAAATGGAAATTTGAATAAACATTGTAAAAGGTGGCACACGGGCTGTTTAATAACTGAATGTACTGGGATTGAATATATGGAACGCAGGAGGAGGGTTGATGGGACGAGGGAGCGGGAAAGGGAAGAGGGAAGGCGGGGAAGGTGGAAGGGGAAGGGGACGTGTGAGGGGGGAGGGGGGTTCGTGGGACGGGTGATGGGGGGGAGTGGAGTGGGGAGAGGGAAGGTGGAGGTGACGGAGTGGGAACGCGAGAGGGTAAGAGGACGCAGGAGAAGAAGGGGAGGCGGAAGGGGAACGGGAAGAACGGGAAAGGACACTCAGGGAGAAACAATTTCTTTATTAAATGGCATAGCAACGCATGCCGTGACCAGCTAGTAATACATAAAAATACAATAACAATATTTATAATAATTAATTGACTAGGTAATCATTTGTGGAAAAGTGCGTGAAAGGATTATGTTTTTCCTGCGGGAACGATTTAACCCGGACATGAAATCTGAAGCATATTAATATTATTATTATTTAACGCTTCAGATTTTATATCCGGGTTTCCCACAGGAAACACTTAACCCTTTCACACAATTTTCCACAAATGATCATCTAGTCAATCCACGTTATGCAATTGCACTATATAAGTATAATAAATTCAAAATAAAACAAGAACAACATGTCAAAGAGACCAAATGGGAAAATAATTCACCGACTTCAGATATTTTCATATCAGAGGGTTCGGCTCGGTGGAACTCCTAATTGTGGGATATTTTCAAATCATATTTCTTCACCTTACCGTATAGAATTGAATTTGTATAAATTCCAAAAAATAAAAAAATAATAACACGGCCGTTTCTATAAACGGGGTATACAGTGTATACCCCGGTATAGTGAGTTTTCGGCGGTCCGTGAGTTTTCAGTGAACTAGAGTGCTAAGATTGAAAAATGTGACGTTATTGATGTTGTTGTAGCTGACGAACTATATTTTTTTTGTAATTTCAGTATTTTGTAAGAAGATTTTCAGGTATCATTCATGGATGCGGCGTATCCACATTTCAGTATATCTTCATACAAAAAGTTGAAATTTTGAAAAAAAAAATCATTTTCAGCCACAAAAACATCAATAACGTCGAATTTTCCAATCTTAGAACTCTAGCTTACTGAAAACTAACGGACCGCTACGTACACTTTGGAATGTAATGATTGTGACAACCTACTAGAAATTTAAAAACTAGAATCACGAAACATGAACTTTGTTAACAAAATAATAACTATTCCGAGTTTGCTAACCATTTAACCCGTTTAATCACAGGAGACCATATTTGTCCCAACGCACATAGGTCTCATATAAAACGCCGTAACTCCCTTACTATCATAGTTAGAAATATGTTCTAATCGGTGTTAGAAAGGAAAAACATCATGCTTTATATTCCAATCTAAAAAATAGCCACCAAAAAAGTAAAATGTACACTTTTATGTACACAAAGTTTTGAATCGCAAATTGAAAAATGAATTTGAAACTTCGGGAATTTTTTATAAATTTTTTTTCACAGAGCGACAAAAAAGTGAGGTTACAATAATGTGTTTGTTATACATTTGTCTAATAAAATATGTATGTGTTTTTATTTTTTTTATTACCAGTAACTTTAGTTAGAAAAAACATAAGGTGAGTCATTTTGAAAACTTTTTTATGTTTGTATGCAAAAATTTTATAATTAAAAAAAAATTCGAATTCTATAATTTGAAAGCGTATTTCATCACCTTTCCAAAACAGTTTTTGGTTTTTGGATGTGTTCAGAAATATTCCAAATATTTGCATTTTATTGTAAAGCGAAAATATTTTGACCATCCGAAAAAAATGCCAAATTTTTGAAGGGAATAGAGATAGGCCATAGCTTTAACAAAGAAAAAAACAAGTATTATCATTCGAATATAAATACATATTATTTTAATTTGTGCGCTTTAGAAACCTTAGAAATAAACAAAAAATAAAATAAAAAATTATTTAGGTAATAAAATAAAAAAAATATTTAGTTAATGAAATAATACAACCCTATAAATCATTCTTATTAATAATCTTCCCATGTAATGTTGACTCCTTCCACCGTTCTTACCCTCTCCCAAAATCACCCTGCCAGCTATCCCCACCTACTTAAATCTGATCATTACAGCATTTGTGTGGAATTTTTAAGTTAGTTCTTATTTTGCTAGTGAATGATACGGATCTGCCAATGCTACGGTAGCAGAAAAAATAAAATGTACGTAACAAATGTACACGGAAAATAAAACACTTCAAAACAAAATGTCTAAAAATTGTTCCATAGTTAATGCCCAAGAATTAAAAAAAAATGTATTTCTTTCATAAAAAACACAAGTGCTTTAACGAATGTTGTTTTTTTAAGTTGATTTATTTAAATGTTTTTTATTCATTGCTGTGAGGTTACTTAATTTGAGTATTTTTCTACCACCACACTAGGCACATGCCTGTGTAATAGTGATCGATTTTATATATAGTGCATTAATATTTTAATCTCTGGAGCGACAGAATTTAAAACTTTTTTATCCGATTGCTTAGAATTTTTGGTGATCATTTTGAATATTTTCCGCCGACAATAAAAAAAAATCATACCTCCGAATTTTTATATGGAGACATATAAACTGAATAAAGTTCTATATAGCCAATGAATTCATCTATCTTTTGTCGATTATCACATATTCGTAGAATTTATAAAAAAAATATTATAAAACCGTAAACTTCTACTTAATAACTCATAGATAAATTTGCCAAAATTGGCAGCAAAGCAACCCGAGGTATTTTAAATAGTGCCATTTGGGGCACAAAGCGCTCCAGTGGATAAAGAAGCAATAATATGAGGGAACATAAAAGATTATAAAAATTAGCTTATGGCCATGTACAACTGGTTTTGCCCCGGTCTTCACGCACATTTTAATAAAAATTCTAAAACGTGGAATATAAATAAATTTTTATTTAATAAAATGAAACAATGCAACTTTGTATAAACCACTTATAAAATGTGCAAATCCGACCGGTTACCGGTTACCGGTAACCGGTTATGGTAGGGGTGGAGCCGTGTGAACAATCATGGATTTGTTCCCCTACCCACCCACTCTACACTAATACCTACCCACCCAATCTACATTATTAACTAACAACGACTCCACCCCTACCATAATAAAACATTGTTCTAAACTGTCAAATTAGTATAAGCTTTCCCTGACGAAGGAACGTTTGTTCCGAAACCGGTCGGATTTGCACATTTTATAAGTGGTTTATACAAAGTTGCATTGTTTCATTTTATTATAATGGATAACCACAAAGTAATAGCTACATTCAAAAATATAAATTTTTATTTAATAAAAAAAAAATTGTCATGTATATTTATTATCATGTATTTAACTAACATAATGTTGTCATTTTGGCCTGTTACTTTTTCCTCATCTTTTTTTAAAATTACAATGTTAACATAACAGCGCCCTTGAGGTGATTTTTCACAAACACGGCGCTATATAAATCATCCAAATATTATTATTATATATTATCATTATACGTCTTATGTTCTTCAAAAGGTAATTCTTCCTTTATGTAAGAATTTACTTTCAAGTATTTCTCAATTCTTCAAGGCATCTTCGATATATTCACATATCGAACATATTGCACAATCAAAGTATTGGGGTATCAAAAATAATGCTCATTTCCGATCTTTAGATTGACTTCAGTAAACCGTGGTGTTTTAAAAGGAGCTACCTTATTGATAGATTACGTCTCAAAATAATTATTACAAAAAAATACTAATTTCTTGGTAATTTCAGAGTTTTATACATTTGTGAAAAGTCGGAAAACTAGACAACGAACCGAACGTTTGCAACTTAGAATACATTAATCACTTAAATATGTATTTTAATTCATAGATAACAATTTCACTCAAAATATACTACTTAAATAATTTGTAACTTAGTATTAATAGAAATAAATGCGAAAAATAAGTAAATAATTTGCTTTTCGCGTCACTGCGTTTTCACTAAGGTAAATGTTTGTCTGATCATTTACAATGCCTTTTTACATCCCTTTCGTCTTGTAATGTTTTTCATAAAAGAAGCAATTTGTGCCACCTGACACGGAACACAGAACTTACGAGTCTGCCCCTCCTCGAATACAATGAAAGTGTGATGTAACTTCTCCCCTTTATTTGTCAGCGAGAGCTTTTTGAAAAATGCATGTTTTCACATTCTTTTCCTGAAATGATCAGCGATGCGTTTTACGTTTTAAGCTACTCTGAATGCTGATACAAATTCTATATTTAAAAAACTCAATTTCGGTTGGGAGTGCGAGATATAAAACATTCCTGCGTAATGACTTTCAAAATTGGTACTGAACAATTCAGATATGCGATAACTAGCTGGTTCCCGGCATGCGTTGCAATCTATATTCAAATAAATAAATTGTTTCTCGCTGCATGTCCTTTCCCGTGCGTCCCCGCTCCCCTCGCGCATCCCCTACCCTCTCGCGTTCCCGTTCCATCTTCCTCGCCCACCATCTCCCCTCTCCCGCTCCTCCGTCCCGCAAACTCTCCCCTCGCGTACCATATATTCAGTCCCAGTACATTCAGCTTTCAAACAGCTTGCGTGCCACCTATTACAATTTTTTTATCCAAATATTCATATTCGTATATTACAAGAACAATCAATCTAATTTCGTAGGTACCTAACATAGGTACCTATTAAAAATATCTATAATTTAAAAAATCCATAGATAATTAAATTCAATTTCATCAATATTAATGTTAAAAAAAAAAGATGAATGAAAAGTCGTTCTATTAACGCATCAACTAAATGAACGAATAATATAATTAACGAATGAACTAAATGAACTTTAAACAAAATGAACGAATTCTTGCCGTATTCAACCTATATTGTTAACCAATACTAATACACACCTTCAAAAAATCAACGAAATGAACCACTTTTTTGTACGCAAACTACTCCGATTAGGTAGTTGTCCGCCGACAGTCACGCGGACGTCATAGCATATCTTTTTTTATTTCAATATCTTTGATATATTCCGTATTTGCAATGCATATTTCTGTCAAAAATTGACAGATCATTCTGAATCACTTATGATTTTTAAAGTTTACTAACGGTGCTAATCCTGTGTTAGTTCTGCCCTCCCTATTTTATATTAATGATACAATTGAACCTAATAGGTACTTCCCATTAAATATTTTCTAACATTATATGATAAATTTAGCCTCATTGGGTACTTTTCCCGTGCTGAGGCCCTCATTTTACAATTAATTAAAATTAAATAAAAATATTACAATTTTCCCCACAGGAAAAACTAAACTCTTTCACACACTTCCCAAATGATTATCTAGTCAATCCACACTATGCAATTGCACTATATAAGTATTATAAATTCAAAACAATACAAGAACATCATGTCAACCTACCAGAGACCAAATGGGAAAAAAAATCACCGACTCCAGATATTTTCATATCAGAGGGTTTGGCTCTGTGGAACTCCTAATTGAACCTATAAATCCTACTGATCTCTCAATATAAATATGTAAAAAATCTTTTGTAATCATACATGTATTTAAAATGACTGATTTTTGCATTTTTATATATAAATTCTTTCACAAATCTAATATGCCTTAATTTTGAATGAGAGACCTAGGTATTATGCCAGTAGCCGAAATAACAAATGGTAATATTTTTATAGTCTGAGAATGCCAAATTATTTTAGTCTCATTGTTAGTATTATTATTATTGAATATTTATTTCAAATTTACAAAGTTAATGATGGAAATTACGTTGCGAATTATAAAGATTAATTAATTGATTAATTTCAATAATTTATTTAAGATATCCATACGTTTTCGTAAATCCGATAATTTTTGCGTCCATGTCCTTAAAAAGTAATATTATGTAAAAACTTCCTCCTTCTTCTGGCGCTGTGTATGATTCTGGCGAAAGTATAACATGTATAAGATGTGTCGAAGTATTTTTAAATGTAAATACTTATATGTTAGTTGTAAATCTCTAACTTTAAGTCATGATTGTAATCATGTATGTCATTGAGTTCAGTTTAGGTTAGCGTTTATATGTCTTAGTCATAAGCCACTAGCTATAAGTCTTAGATGTAAGTCACTAGTAATAATTGTAAATCTTAGTTGTAAGCTAGTAATATTATTATTTTATGTATTTATTTGTACAGCGTCTTTGAGGTGATTTTTTGCGAAAACGGCGCTATATAAATTAGCCAAATATTATTATAAAGAGTTGGGAAAGAGTCTTTGAAATTTCAACAAGATAGAAAATTGACAAAAAATATTTATTAATAGCACCTTGCGAATATCATAGTGCCTTTGCTTCAACTTTCACAGCGTACAGACAGTACTTTTTAAAAACTTTTAGTCCCCAGAAAAATATTGACAAGGGTTGCAGGTCTGCCACGGACAAGATTAATGTGTCCCTACTCGTATCAACAAAATTAATTAAAAAATGTTGACTTAAATCTTCGGATTGTACTTATAGATAAAAATATATTTATGAAGAAGCTTTTGTTTTTTTATGCTACACCTCAGAAGAGCACCCCTATCCGCACGGTTAAAAGGTGGGGGACTATGTCACCATTAGGGAGGGGCATTGGAGGACCCACCACTTACCCGCCCTGGTATAGGTAACAGATGGTTACCCCTTCAAGGCTCTGGCAAGGAATCTAATTTTTTTGGTGAAAACGACTCTACATTTGATAACGAAACTAGACCTCCAATGTCCCTGCATACGTTGTTAGTAAGCAGTATGCAAGAGCTTAGCGGGAAATACAGATACAATAGGTGTTAGTATGATAAAATATAGGCAAGACAATGAGACAGGTTGGTGAAAGTCCACGAGGTGGCAAGCGCTGGTCGATTGGTAGTCCCAGCAAGAATGCGCATGACATTCGGTCTAGTCGTGAACCACACTCAGCTTCCGCGCCCCTTAGCCGGTTCCTCGGTGATGCCTCAAAGAAAAGTAAATGGGAGATTGGGGGGAAATACCCGACGACCCTAAGGAATTCAGCGTCGAGTAGCCGGAGGCAAGGCGAAGGAGAGCCGAGGTCGCCCCCCCCAAACCTAAAGCCTGCACATGTTGCTGGGGGTGGTGCAATTAATTTTAGAGGGCACCGTGCCATCGTCGACCGACTCCTGTTGATGCAACGACGAGGTCTAGCGCACCCCCAGAAGGGGAAAAAGAAACATAACAAAATAAATAGATGCAGTTCAGTTCATCCTTCTTAGGGAGGGGCAGTAGGAATGGATTTATTATTGCGCGCCTTGGCCCGGATTATATCAAGGAGGTGAAACAGATGTCAGTAGCTCGTTTCACATAAGAGCCGACTTACACAAGAACGAGACAAAGAAGCGATCCGTTCTCATGAAGCCAACATCAACCGTGAACGGGTATTCCGCTCGTGTACTTCAACTTTACGCACGTGCTCCGGAGATCAATGCCGCTAGCTCCCTAACAGGCTCCATTAAAATACTTATAGAACAGACTCATCATGACCACAGATTGTGCATTAGAGATGGCAATCGGTCTGTTAATGATTGTCAATCAGACAGACCGCCCTCCTTTGCATAGAATTAAGTAGGTTTATCAAGTATTGTGGGACTCCCAAATTCAATTGATGGGAATACTTGAGATTTGTACAGGGTTAGCAGTTGGTCTCTATTGAAGAATCTGATAGCTTTGAAGTTTCTTGGAATAACTAGAACTAGATTTACCCGGGCTTCCATGGAGACCGGATTTAATTAAATATTCATTTATTTTCCAATACCTGGGTATTCCACCATCGTGGGGAGGCAAATAATAAACGGGTTTCCTGTGTTCTATGAAGAATTTCATTATATTTATTCAGGTACACCTCATTAAAAAAATATATGCATAAACTTGAAAAAAATCTGAAAATGTGACATTACCTACACATTATACACGTATTGATGTAGTAATAATTGGTAGGAAAGTAAAAGAAGCATGTTATATGACTTGGGTCCATATTGAGTAGATTTGTTTAGAAAAAAACCATTTATAATATATATGTACAATATGTATGTGCATCTAGACTCTAGACAATGTAAGGCCTGAAGGGCATCATGATCTCCAAGATTTTACGATTGGCTTGCGACATATACAAATGGATAGCACGGCTCTTTTACGTTTTTCAGAATCATTTTGATAATTTTCTATCATAAATACCCTAGCACGAGTTCTCCTATTACAATCCTAATTTGTGATTACGACATATTATAATAACACGTATCAGCCTTACTAAAAAACGTCGTGAATATTTTATACAGTTGATAAAATACCGTGCATTTGAAAACCTTACTAATATGGAAAATGACAAAAAATAGTTCATGGAAAGATAGGTACATTGCTTATACAGCCAAAGAGGGTTGTTTACCTTTTGTATATACGGCGGTGTACCCAAAACAAACCGAACTGATGTTGCGGTGGGCCGAGCTTTTGTAGTACCGCGTTCTGCCGCTGGGGGGCGTATAGAGCCACCATTCCTAAGTCAGTGTCAGTAAACCAAACGTCATCGCTAAGGTTCCGTTCGGTTTGTGTGAATTTTTTAGTGATGGTTGTTTTTTGTGCTCGTCGTTTTTGCAATGGCTGATTCTCGTGAACAGCGAGCGGCCGTAAGGTTTTGCTTCTTGCTCGGAAAAACTGGCACAGAAACTCTTGAAATGTAAAAAAAAATGTTGAAATTAAAAAAAAAATTCGGATTATTTCGGTATTCTTCTTTCAAAGCAAAGCATGCTTCCATGCTTTGTTTCATGCATCTTGAAATCGCATTAGGGACATGAAGTTAGAACCTCATGCAATGAATTGTTATGCCCTAGCTGGAGTTCTATCGTTTGGGAATGTTCTAAAATGGAAAGTATATGCACTGTTTTTTTTTTTTACAATAGCTCCATGTGGGAGGCCGTGAGGAAATTATTTTCCTTCATCATCTTTGGGATGCTGTGCGGAATATATTTTTAAGGAAAGAACAGAGAGGAAGTTCTTGGAAGGAAAAGTTAAGAGGGTTGGGTAAGAATCTAGGGTTCAGTGTGTCAAGGTCATTCGCCACTAAGACCTAGACAAATCTCACCTCATGATCCTGAGCACTGCTGCTAAGTCACCAAACATGGCGAACCACTTGGGGTGACCTTTGGCAAAGGCGTTGGTAATAAAGGTTCCTGAGCGGCGGTACCCATTCCCGCCTACCAAATTGAAATTTAAATATTTTTTTTAAATATATGCTTAACTGAAATACTTAACACAAGATTCAAGCTCAAAACCAGAAATCAGTAAATAGATTATGAGAAATCATCGTTGCAAACTTTGACAACTCATTTGTCAGAAAAATTTCTGTCAATCACGCCATTGAAACACATGGCAACTTGCAAGGAATTGTGTATAACGCTCGCTTAACATTTCATGCTCATATTGAAAAGATCTATAAATCAGCCACCAAAGATGTTGGGTTTTGTCATACACAATTTAAAGGAATTGACCAACCCTACAGTTAAATTCTGCTTTACTTTAGCTTAGTGCGTAACATTCTCGAGAGTTGATCTCAGATATGGGTGCAGAGGACATCGCATATGTACTTATGGCCGAGAAAATACAAAAGAAATTTTTACGATACCTCTATATAAGAGAGTTAGGTTTTTCCCATGGCTGTTTCCAACAGCATTTATCTCGGGAATGCTGGGTATCTGCAGCCTTAGTTCCAGAAGTGATATCGCATTACCGCTGATGGCTTATAAGCTTCTAAATGATTATATATCAGTTCTAGATATTCTGGCTAAAATAGGGTTTTATGTCATGTATGATAATTTCACGCGGGGCCGTCAACACAGGCTTTTGATTCTTTTCAGGTGCAGAAATAACTTACCCTGATGTGATGGTCATGGAAAGACTCACTAGGTTGATTAACTGTCTCGTGAGAAATGTAGAAATTTTCGACATGTCGTGCAACCATTTTAATCGTAAAATATCACTTATGTTTTAACTGTATGTACCTTTAATGAAAATGTATTTATTACGTAATTTTTTTTACCGCTTTTGCAATGTATTGGTTTTTGTACGGTTTTTGCGAATAAATCCAACAAATATAACGATTTAACAAAATAGTGTCAAGACCTGCCAACCTAAAAAAAGAAATATTAGGTAAGGTATATTTCATATTCCGCAGGAATAAAATATCACGTTCCTTAGAATAGAGTTTATTCCCATCATGCAAATGGGACTCCAATAAAATATGGTTATTTGATATCGTGGTAAAAATTTTTCATTTAAATCAGCATAATATTGTGCATGATAGTGGTGCACGTGGAAAACTTACCGATGCAACGATTTGGTTCACGGAGCTCTTACAAAAGAAGTTTAGTGAAGACTCACATACCTGGAAGCAAACAAATTAAATCACTTAATAATTTTGCATTTCTGTGGAAACAGTAAATTTACATAACAATGTTATATTTTTTTAAATCATCCATTTGAATTATAAATAAATTGTTATTGATCAAACTTCATATTTTTTAATGTTGTACTAATCAGTGCCACAAAACTGAATGTAATAAAAAATCACCCAAAATATACCTCGAACCTCATTTTATTCCTTTCCAAAATATTAATATTTATTTATTTACGGCAAAATAGTCCATTAATAATATAATAATATCACGGCTAAAAAAGTGATGACAATGAAAGAAGAGTTCATATAAATAAAGAGCATTGATAATAAATATAATAAAAGTGCTTAAGTCTGTGATGAATGCTAACCTTCAATCTACGAGAAGCCCACAAGGAAATTTTTTTCTCCTTAATACTATGTAGAGAATTCGGTACATTCGGCGACATCTGTCCGAGCAGTTGGGAACTATTACAGAGATCTGTATAAAGACTGAAGCGAGGGAAGCCCCGTATCATAATTGTCTCGAGAACAAAGAAAGTTGACATTCTACTAATGAGAGATTGTGCAAAACGATTAATAATAATCTGAACCAATCAGAGAAAATAGAGGCGTGTATAGGGTTAGTGGACTTTGATCAGATTGAGTGGCCTTGAATAAATTCTCACAGGAACGTAGGGTGAACGAACTGTATAATAAACAAACCTTTAGACAAAGAGTTGAAGGATTATTAACCCCGGATCGTGTTTACATAAGGCGAGATCGAAAACTGGAGGTTTTGGGCGCCAAAAGTTTCAAATGGAAACAAAAAAATCTTAGACGGGAATGTTGAAAATAAATATCACCGATAAGGGCACGGAAAACGTAACATGAATGGTCCCAGGGGACGATTTGATTAAAAACGACCTGTAATGATGGCAAAAAACGGGTGGAATCTCGGAAAATTTCAAAACTGAAGATAATAGCCTGGGAAAGGGGGAAAAACCCTATTTATATGGTGATGGAACGGTGAAACGAAGTAATTAGAACCAAATATCTCAAGAGAAAACTAATTGAAACTACTTGAATAGGTACCGATATAAGGATTACTCTGTTCTGACAACATCATTCACAACAAACAGGAGATTGAGAAAATTATATATCTAAGACCGCAGTACATTTTGGTCACTCTAAAATTAAAGCAAATCGCAGGAAAAGATGCTCAACGTAGTCTGACGAAAGGAAAAAAATGAAAAATATACATAAAACAGTGGAAAATTATTGTTATCAATTCTAAATGAAGCGGAGATATTAGAAAGACGATTTTTAGAAGAAAATTTAATAAAAAGATGGTGGTTTCGTTGGGGCATGTTGCAATCTCAAAGGAAATACAATTAGTATTGTTAAGTGTCTGGGGTCAAGTAACAATACCGGACAAATTACGGATGATTTTATTCAACAGAAATGGTCGTTTTATGTCATTTGTGCCGTTGAAAGGATCACATAATTGAGCTTGGCTACTGACAAAGTGGGCGCAGGAAATGGTTGTCGACCACACATGTATTTTGTTTTCAAAAACAATGAAGATCCGAACATGCCTTTTATTTACACAAGGCCCATTATCGATTAAAAAGGGCAATAAAAATTAACATTGCTCTAACGTAATGTTTAGACTAAAGAATTCCCATAAAACTTTATTACAAACACATTTACAATGACTTATTACCAAAGTACATAAAAATTTTAAATAAATACATGTCAATGAGAAAATTTATGTGATTTCCTACGTGAGAGAGATGTTAGGCTGGTTTCGGTCTAAAACATGAGATAGGAGATTATCAGAGATTTGACAAAAGGTCGTATACGGAGGAACCGAATTTGGGTTTTTTTTCTATGAAGGTCTGGGTGATCAGAAGTCATTTTCCTACGAAAGGAGAGCTTTAAGAAGTCTTTAAAACGCCATGGTTTGATAAAGAACGGAGGGTAGTTGAGAGTCGGTTGGCAGTTGGGATACAGACCGGGGTCCAGGAACAAACGTATAACTCTTTATTAAAAGTTGAAATTTCTACAAGTGTTTGCAAAGGAGTAAATTCGGTATATAATCTCCCTTTTAAATTGAGGAATAAAAAAATCCGAAAAGGTGCTTAAAAATAATACTTCGTGAAAGTTCGGGTGTTTTGTTTTATATTGAAAGTGTTTAAAATCAGTAAATAGGAATTTAATAATATTCGTGTTTCTTTTACAACATATAGTTATTGACTTTCTAATATTTAACAAAAAAATACAGTGTCTTAAAATAAATACAGTTTACCGGATAAAAGAAAACACATGACGCGATTATTTTTAAAACTAACTAAAGATGATATAATAATTAAAACTATAATTTTACTCTAAATTACTTAACATCGGTGAAATAAATAACAATAACGAATTTCTCGAGTCATGGTTTTGCGACAGTGTTTCCATAATAATATGCCTTAAAATTTCATTGTGAATTAAATAACGAATTATAATAAACAGTAGTGATAATAATTCGAACACTTAGAAAACGTGCGTATCTACGGTTATTAATTCTAAAGTGTTTTTAAAATATTGAGAATAAATAATAATTTACCAAACTCCGGATTTGAAAATTAAAACATCTGAATTTCAATTTGATAAATCATTTTCGAATCGAATGAAATAAAAACAATAGTTAATACGAGTTTGAGAAACTAAGTGAAATACCGAAGTGAATCTTAAATAGACAGATATTTGAAGAGTTTTTTTCCATCATCAGAGTCATTTCTCAAGAAGACCGATAGGAATCCGTTAGCTAGGAAACAAAAAGGGAAGCCTTGGTCACAATGTCGTTGTCATAAAATTCCCGACTTGAAAAATTGTAATCGATCGAGGCTGGTAAGATTTATTATTAATTATTTTCAGAGACAGAGAAGGAAGGGACAGGCGGCATCACCAATAAATCAATCGGAGCTTTAAAGTTTTGTCACTAACACACTGATAACAATTCTCACTTGCTCGAAAGTAGGTCAAATAGGAAATACCTACTTAAAAATTAGGTCATACAAGTACCCGTTTTAGTTAGGTAGGTCTATTGTTTATTTAAGCGCGCATAAGGATACGGCGACATAAGATATCAGTTTGATTCGTAACCGAAATACCTATATTTCTCAAAATTAGGTCAAGCAAATTATACCTTAGTTGAAACCAGGTCATCCAGATACCTCTTAGGTTAGCAAAGTACCTACTTAAACGACCAATGTTTGGGTAAAAACTAGGGCAAATAAAATATAAAAGAATTAGTTAAACAATGAATCGTGTTTCAAAAGGACAATGACCGTAGAAATAAACAATCTCCAAAGTAGGTCAGTAAACCGAAGGTCGTCTATGTGAAGTGTAAACAAATAAACCATAAAAAAATGATGTATCTATCCCTTATCGTTCATTCGTTCATCGGAGTTAATTAACTATTGGCGCAGTGTAATTAGGTACTACACGATTTAATAGAAATGTACCTCTCAATCAATTTTAGGTAATTACATTGGCATATTTGTATAATAATAATAACAATAATAATAATTTATTCCAGAATGTATGCAGGGGAAGTTGCAATGCAATACATTCCACATTTTAAAATTACAAAATAAAGACAATAATAAGATGAGGGAAAAATAAACAACAACACATACATTAAATAAAACAAATACTTAACAAATAATTAGATAGAAACGCATCACTAAATCAATTTTGGCATCCTAGCGTACTTGTAAAACAAATACCTATTAGCTTCTTTTCACCAGCATGATTAGGGTATGGTTATATGACCTTCGATTGTGCATCAAAAATTTCGATTGGAGTTCAATGTCATCCATTGACACAGTCACCTAGATCCCATCAATAGATAAACAAAACAAAGCATAAATGCCAAGGGACAAGTTTATCAATTATAGCTTACGACGAAATCTGCATTCAATATGTGATAGCAACATTGACGTTTAAATTCATTCAATTCTAAACAACTTGATTATACTAGAGCGATCGCCAATAGGTAGCATTGATTCAGCGTGCAAAATTTCGCAAAGTAAAATTCCGCGACTAGTTTCAAACTCAAAAAGAGCTCATCATAATTATTCAGGAGGTCATTGATTCAATGACAACATGATTTATCTCATTTCATAAATTTCTCTTATAAAAGTAGGTATCCAGGAATCCATAATCATCCGCAACCCTAAATACCTAACACACGAGGAACTAGTGACCTCATTTAAAAACCACTGGTGTTCAAAATACTCATACAGTCCTAAATCCTGAATTTGCACACGTATCTAGACTTCAAGGCTTCTGTATGTGAATATTAGCTATCCGGAAATGTAAGTGTCAACCTTTCTGGTCGGAGAGCTTTGATCTTGTGGCGGTATTGTCGAGGTGGGCATACGGGGAAGAGGAAGGACGTATGCGGACAGTACGCTGACGCGGCATTAAAGCTGCAGGTTATTTGCATACCGTAAGTCCTTGTCGAACCTGAAAGCAAACATAAGGCTCACGAGGTGCGTTTTATGTCAGCTAGTCAGAGGTGGAGTGTAACGCTGGGTCGGTCACGCGGGAGGATGGATCTGCCCGTCACAAGCTTACGCCACATTCAACGGATAGAGGCATGATAAGGGAAGACATGAAATACCCCTTCTAGACTCAGTAGAGTTAAATTCAATCCGGAGGAGACGGAAGTCGGAGTAAGACAGAAAAACGGCATGAAGACTAGGTATTCCTCCTGCTGGCGTGAAGGGCCCCTTTCATAGCATGAGACGCCCGTTGAAGAGGGTAAAACTCGGATCTAAGGACAAGCCTAGCAAACGTACTGGGGAGAATCCGGTTTGTAATTGTTGTTCATCGGTTTTCACTTGGTTAGCGGAGGAGCCGACTTTTCAGCAAACATATTATCCCCATATCCATCCATGCCCATCCATTCCTACTTTTCTACAATTTTGCGAGAACTAACCATGAATACTAACCATGAATACAAAACACTATGTTAGGGGAAGTTGCAGACAAGGACTTCGAGTGATAAAACTGGACCTTCAAAAACGACCATCCTACAACGGTAAGGTAAACTTCTCTACCTAAATGTTGAATTTATTAACTGTTGTTTTATGTTATCGACGCATCAGCGGTGATAGGAAGGATTAAATAAACAAACAAAATTCCTACGGAAATCAAGCAGACACGAGGTTTAAGGGTGAGGCTAGTTTATCAAACTCGGTTTAATATACTAAAATAATAATAACTAAATAGATCGGAAAATTCTCACACTTTCTCTAAAAGAATCTAGGGGTTACCACACGTAATACATTATCTTCTCTACATATGTGTGCATACTAGGTATGCAAATAGATGTAAATTCTAAAACAAATAAATACACAACGAAGAATATAGAAATAATGTGAACAAAAATCTTAAATCTTGTTTACTGCGAGAAAATCGCAGGGATTTGAGAAAATAGGGTAGGTTCAGCTAGATTATAAAGTATAGGGGTTAGAAAATCACGAGCCTGAGGTAGAAACAAATCGAAAAAGGGGGGGGGGGGGGTTAAGTCAGGCCATCATACCTAGGGGTGTGATCAGTAGGACATAAGGGTAGAATTATGAACGTAGCTACGAGATTTGAACTACGAGGTAGAAGCTTAGAAAAGTAAATCAATTAGGTAGGGTTCATCACAATTGGTGTCAAAGCCAGGAGTGGCGGACCATTACAAGTCAAAGCTTGAATTAGGATTTTTTTTTCAAATATTTCTGGCTTTCATCCTTCAAGGGTGGTCTAGGCCATCATTTAAAATTACAGAGAAAGGAAAGGTGAATTTATATATTAATTTTATTTAAATGTGCAAATTTCAGAAATGTATGGTAGATTGCAGTTGAGTTCAGACTTCGAAGAGATGAGGTGTCGAGTGGAGGTGAGGCAATTTAAGATTACGCTTGATAGAAGAGATTAAAAGGCTATAAAAATTACACATGCGCATCGACTGCCGAAAGTCATTTAGGCTTACACCAAAAAATTCAATGCTTTAACTAACGTTGACAAGTCTCGATATTGTGGATAAAGAAGAATGATATCCATAAATTGTAACTCAATGATTTGATTGAGGAACAGCAATTCATTATTTCGGAGTCTACGGGAAAGGATGTTGAACTGGATGAGTTGTAACAAAGTAGGTGTGTTAGTAATACTGTTGATAATTTTGAATATGCAAATTGAATATAAATTCAACATAACTTTAAATCATATCATTCACCCGCCTCAGAACAAGTTGCAGCTAGGGATGTAGGTAATAATACCACGTACGAATGTTACTACATATTACGAAACACATACTAGTATAGCTAGTGCATTTTAATTAAATAGCAAAAATAATTAAACGGACTTATTTCGCTTTATTACAAAGTGAATATTGTATATATACATTGCCTTCTCAGAATAGTTCCATTATACACAGTATACACGAGTACAATACGGTTTTGCTATAGAGGCTACTTATGGGGGCTATTATTATAGAAGCCGTGAAAATTGATGACTAACTTATTTGAAGTTTGTCGTAGTCTGTGGCTAAAATAATATTAAATAAAGAAAATATTTTCTGTTTCTATTTTCATCCTGTTTACGTACTTAAACTATGTCTTATTTAGTTTACAGGCTCTTTTGTGAGCTTATACAGGTAAGGAAAGCGTGGAAGGGATCGAAAGACTAATTTTCATAAGAGTATTCTAATTAATTGGGCTTGAGGCAGTGACCGCGGGAGCTGGCTCAGTATGCGGAAGCAGTAAAGATAGTCTGAACATACTTTTGGAATTAGATACATAAAAGTTATACCCGAGGGAGGTTTCAAATTATATATTATCATGTTGTGCAAAACCACTGGATGTATTTGACATATTTTACAAAATATCTCCCAACATACATTTTCTTTGCATTTATGTTTAGCTACTATAATATTATAACAAATCACACGTTTGACACAAAAAAATCTTTTTTTTTAAAGCAGCCGAAATACCTTTTCGAGGATGACAATTTTTTTATCAAATGCAAAAAAAATATAAAAGTAGTTTTAAGAAAAATAATCCTTGCAAAACAAGCCAATTTTTCCATGATTTTTTACGGAATTTTGGTAGGTTTTTTGTAACTCTACGGAAGATATTTTTAAAGAATTTTTTTCCAGCTGCTTCATAATTATGATAAGTCACAATAAAAAAAATATGAAAAAAACTCAAGCTGGCGTTCTGCCGCAGTTTTATTGCTAGTCTTTTAAAATTATGAACACGCATTTTTTATGTAAGTGCCACTAAAGTATGCCGGGCTAACCAAGTTTACGTTCTCGAGGAACAAATTCTCTAAAAGAATTCTTTTACTGATTACAGAAAAAATATAATTGTATGAATTTTGATTTTAGACAAATATTTGAGAAATCGTCAAATAATCTTCAGACATCGTTTTTTCAAAACATGATAAACGCAGACAAGTTTCTTTTAAATAAAAATACATTTAATACAAATGAAAAAGTTCTTATATGTATATTTATTATATTATCTTATTAACATATAAAACAAAGTCGGGTTAGTTACACTATTTATAACTCGAGATCGGCTGGACTGATTTTGATGATCTTTGATTTGTTGGATTTGTCTCCGCCCCGGATAACAGAATAACTGTTAAAACATCGCAAAAATTCACGAAAAAGAAAGTCAAGAAGAAAATTATTTTTTTCATACATTTTGTATGGAACGAATTCTCATATTTTGAAAGAACTGCGGCAATATTGTCATAGGTATAATATTTAACTGTGCGTGAATTCCAAAAATTCAAAAACGTTAAATGTCAATGTGCTGATTGTTTTGCGTTTGTTCTTAATCATATAATTCTGCCCCACTTTCTTACACACTAAATGTCAATAGTCGAAAATGAGACAAACGGTGAACGTATGTCTCTGCACCCCTCCAAAGGAAAATACAATTACAATAAATCTCTGAAATGAAACGCATTTTTTTACGTGTGCTCCACTCAGGACCTAAATTATCTTAGGGGATGCTGTGTGGAGGGTCTTTTTAAGGAAGGGTAGGATAGGAAGTTCTGGGAAGGAAAAAGGCATGAGGGGTGGGTAGGAATCTGGAGGTCAGTGTATCCGGGAGTGAATCCATTCCTCCAACTGCGGTGCTTGATGCACAAGGTAAAAGGTCAATTCCGACCAAGACAATCATCTTGACTGCGGTGATCGGAATTGACCTTTTACCTTGACCTTTCCAGCCGAACTCTTTCGACCCTTTGGTCGAGAGAATCCGGCTAGAAAGGTCAAAAGGCCTCCCTTAACCAGTCTCTCTCGATCCGGCCCGCAACGCATCAAGTGGGCAGACGCATCCGCCACCAAGACCCACACAAAAGTCGCCCCATGAACCTGGGCACCCCTGCTAAATCACCAAACGTAGCGAACCACTTGGGGTGATCTATGGCAAAGGTGTTGGTTATCCAATAAATGGTTCCCGGGGCGGCATCCGTACCCGCTTCCTTTCAAAAATTCCCGTAAGTAAGTGAAAAAGTCAGTAAATCACAAAAAATATAAATCCGTACACAACACCATCTCTGATACTGAAAAAAACACAACACGGACAGTTAGGCATCGATAATTGCTTCATTGTGTAATTTTCAACTTAATAAAAAAACTTTATTTAATTCAACAGTTATTGATTCTGAGGCGGTACGAAGTTGGTCCGGTCAGCTATTAATTATAAGAAACAAAGTCGGGTTAGTTACACTATTTGTACCTCGAGGACGGCTGGACCGATTTTTATGATGTTTGATTTATTGGATTTGTCTCTGCCCCGAATAGCAGAATAGCTGTTAAAACATCGAAACAATTCACGAAAAAAAAATAATGAAGAAAATTATTTTCCTCATACATTTTGTATGGAACTAATTCTCATATTTTGAAAGAGCTGCTGGAATATTGTGATAAGTATAATATTGAGTAGTGAGTGAATTCCAAAAATTCAAAAACGTCAAATGTCAATGCGCTGATTGTTTTGCTTTTGTTCTTAAAAAAATAATGCTGGTTCTCTTTCTTACACACTAAATGGAAACAGTCAAAATGGGACAAACGGTGAAAGTATGTCTGCACCTCTCCAAAGGAAAAACACAATAATTATAATAAATCCCCTCACACTATAAAGAAAATGAAAAGTAATTTCAGTTAATAAGTGGAAAAGTAAGAAAATCACAAAAATTATAAATCCGTACACAAGGCCATCTCTGATACTGACAAAAAACAAAACACGAACAGTTGCGTAATTGCTTCATTGTGTAATTTTTAACTTAATAATAAACTGAATTTAATTCAGCTGATAAGTTAACACAACAGTTATTGATTATAAGGTGGTACGAAGTTGTCTGGGTCAGCTAGTTTTTAATACATTGGTCTAGCGAACATTTTGCGTCCGAGAGAAATTCATGAGAGCGGATCTGCAGAATCAGAAGAAGGTTTTCTTATTGTCACACCATCCTTTTTATAACCGTTTCCGTAGCCATAACGATTTTTTTACAGACTAGACGTTTGGATTTGTCAAGTAAATAGGTCATTTTGATTCACTTCGTAGAACTAGGATAAAATGATAAGCTGTCCCACTTCTATGTGCCCACATAATACTCTTGGTACAATGAACATCACATTGTCATTGTAAGATAAGATGAATGCGGGTTGCAGAATTACCTACCTTCTTCTTAAGGTACGTAATATACTACCAATATATCCCTGAATGCTATCATCAAAAAAGAAATCAAGATTTTTTTAAAAGAACCCACAATACAATTATTAATAAATGTCAGGTTTAGGAAAATTTATTAGGAGATATTTAAGCTATTCTCAGTGTAGCCCTGGTGAAAGAAAACTATTTATTCAGAGCGTTGCTTGAAAGAACTGGATCAGCATTGCCGGGTACTTCTGAAACTTCCTCTTCCATGACTTATTTTATTCCTTTGGCCTCACAATATCCACTTTATTAGGTAGGTGCGCCATAAACCCCCTGGTTTCGGGCGGTTGGGACATTAAAACAAACAGATTCTAAATAATTTTGTACATTAATTCGTTGTTATTTTACCCTCATTTTATGCCATTGTTGGTAAGCTAATTTGATAATGGAAACATACTTTTTGAAGCAGCGCGCGGTGTGAACACATGATTTTAAATAGGATATTTTTCAATACAGATAATTTTTAAGCATTTGGTTATAACATTTTAAAAGGAGAGTTTTTTTTTACTTTGATAGCATAATGAGATTATTTTTTCAAGTCTTTAAGAGCTTTTCTTCCAGAAAATGAATGAAAATGATATTTCTCTTTTTTGATTCAGAATACTTGTTCAAGAACGGTTTCATATTATTATTAGTTGTTTTAAATTATTTATATTTTAAATTTTTTAACCCAATTAAATTTAATCACAGTTGTCATAGTAGTCCAGTCAATGAATGGTCCAAAAGGAGGTGTAGAGAGCGTGAGCAGGAACCTAAGCGATTCCTTCAGAAACTTGTTCAGGGTGCTTATTAGGGTGTGAACATTCTAATAGTCCAGACGTCTAGGTGATGAGCAAGGGGGGGAGGGGGGGGGGGAGAAGGTCCCAATTTTCGGGTTTCCGCTTATAACTCAAAAACAGTGCTATGCAGAGGAAAATTCTGCAAATAAGTAAAAGCTCATAAAATTATCAACAACTTTTATACTTCACGTATTTTCGAAATCCCAGCCGTTTTTGAGTTACACGCTCCACAAATGTAGATATTATCGAAAAAAAATCATTTTACCTCACGTTTTTCATCAAACATTCCTTCATACCGTCTAAAATATTCATCAAAGAAATAAAATTAATTTAAAAGAAGTTGTGAAGAATTTAATTTCCTTTTAGAATATATATGCATATACAAATTAATCTCCAACCAGTAAATATTTACAGCAATTTTTAGTTTTTTAGTAAAATGTCATTTTCATTCCCTCTACGGCGCACCGTTTTCGAGATATAAGCAGAAACCCGAAAATTGGGACCATCTCCCCCCCCCCCCCCCTAGCTCACCACCTAGACGTCAGGACTTTTAGTATGTTCACACCCTAAGCACCCTGAACAAGTTTCCGAAGGAATCGCTTAGGTTCCTGCTCACGCACTCTACACCTCCTTCTTTGACTGAATGTCCTTTAGTCATAAATATCGTAAGCTCTTACTTTCATTCATTCATCAACTTTTCAACGAAAATGGTTCAAATTATTTAGAATTTTGTAACGTGTAAGGAAATTGTTAAAATATTTATTTTTGGAATCTAGAAGAAATCAAATATTTATTTTTCACTTTTTTTTTATTTCTGGTTGTCGCGAATAAAAATACTAGGCACATCAATAAAATTTATGAAAATATTTTAACTTATATTTGAAGAAGAATATAAATACATCTAAACGAAATCTTCGTCCCGATTGATCCCGTAATATATCATTGAAGAAGATAATATACTAAATCTAAAGGATTCATGAAACAGAACGAGGCGCAGAAAAATAAAAAGGTAACGGTTGCAACTTGAATCGAATCCTGGATCTCTTGCCTTACCAAAACACAGTGCTCTTACGAAATCGGTTATTGGACCGATTCATTTTACGTCATGATTTATTACATTGATATAAACATCAAATGTAATTAAAAACGTATTCCAATAAAATTGAATATTCATTTATACTTTTAAAAAAGTCAATAATAGCAAAATTAAGAAAGGGACCCTCAGATGGTTTGGGCACGTAGAGCGAATGAACGAAGAAAGTAGTGTTAAAAGAATATATGATGCAAATGTGAATGGTAGAAGGAGTCGGGGACGCCCGAGGAAGACATGGCACGATCAAGTAAATCAGATACTTGAGACGGGCCATGTCAAAAGTCAGAATAATAGAAGAGTATGTATGAGACGATGTATGAATGTGAGTGAGGCAAAGAGTGTGTGCCAAGACCGAGTTGTTTGGCGGTCCGTCCTCTCTGCCTACCCCTGCGGGGAAACGGCGTGATGGTTAGTTAGTTAGTTAGTTAAGTCAATAGATGTTCCGTATAAATGAAATCGACTAATATCTTTATCCGAGACCATATCTAGGTCACAAATTAATTAGTCAGAACTTTGTGATCATTTATAGAGATAGCAGCCAAGGACCTCCATCGATATGCTTGGTGTAACTCTAAGTGACCAGCTCAGGTACGGGGGCTCCATCGAAACCAGAGTTAAGTTAGCCTCTCAGAAACTGGGCGTAATGTACAAGGTCCGCAGATGCTTTAATAGTACACAACTGCTAACCCTGTACAAATCGCAAGTGCGCCCCACGGTTGAATTTGGCAGCCACCTCTGGTCTGGAGCTCCAAAATAACTAAAAAAAAACCTTGACTCTGTGCAGAAACGGGCGGTCCGTTTGGTAGATTCTCCCATCTTAACAGACGGACTGCAATCTTTAGAGCACAGGCGTCAGGTGGGAATGCTGTCCTTGTTCTACCGGTATTACAATGGAAGATGCTCCGAGGAACTAGCGTCATTGATCCCCTTGGCACCGGTGCATAGTCGGGAAACACGCGCCCAATATTTGTACACGGTTCACATTAGTCACATGAGAACGGGTCGTTTCTATGACTCGTTCTTGAGTTCAACGGCTCGGCTGTGGAACGATTTGCCGACCTCTGTGTTTCCTCCCTCCTACAACATGGGTCTCTTCAAGACCCGTGTTCGCTCCTTCCTTTCCTCAAAAAGACCCTCCACACAGCATCTTCAAAGATCAGCCTCCTGTGTGGAGTTAATGTAAAAAAAAGCCAAAATATGGAAAAACATAGTCGAAGATAATATTGTTAATTCTGAAAATGAAAGATGACATCGACAAAAATTACGTACAATGGCCGAGTTGATAAGGCGCTGTGTTCCGGAAAGAGAAGAGATCCTTGGTTCGATTCCTGGTTGCAACCGTTAACTCTTTTTATTTTCTGTGTCTTATTCTGTTTCATGCATCCTTTAGATTAAGTATATTTTCTTCTTCTTCAATGATATATTACGGGATCGATTGGGGCGAAGATTTCGAATTAGGTAAGGAAAAGTAATTAAGATCTTTCAATGATACCGCTCACACTCTTCCGTTTAGGGTGGGATATCTCCATGTGTGTGCTCATATTTTTGTGTTAGCCCACGTACGCTGGACGTTACATTATCTTGACGTTTTGGCCGGCAGACTTGGGCAGACTTTCAGGCCTTTAGATTGGCCTTTGAATAATGGCGTTTCCTAAACCCCAACTCAAAGCGGTGTGGTATCAACTCACGTGTGAACGTATAGGGTGCTGTTATTGATTATTGAGGAAACATATTAAATTATTGGGATAAAATAATATTCCCCTTTAGTCAAAAAAAGTATTTGTAATAAGGAACTCCAGACCATTAGTTTATTTTTTTAAATCATACCTTCTCACTTGAAAATCAGTTAAATTTTTTAAAGTCAGTTTCAATCGTCCAAATGCACCAAATCTATTGTGCCATTGTGATACACGCGATGCTCGCTATGATGTCACAGCGAGCTTACTTTTTAGTTTGACAGGCATCCATAGTTAGTACCGAGTAGGTACTGTATTTCATATGGCACTATAGACACGTTTTATATTTTGAAATTTAACAACTTTTAATTGAAGAACACACTGTAAAATGTTGGTGTCTCGTCACTATTGTTATTGAATTTAACCAATTTATAAAAGCACAGCCATTTTCGCACTCAGTTTATTTTTTCCGTGTAGTTGAAAACCAAATCTACAAAATCAAAATTTTGATGTTTATTTTATTTTTATTGTTGTGATAATGATTAATTAAATTAAGACAATACTAGCGAAACTCAATCGAAAATCTGGAGACAAAAAAATCAGAAAAATATATTGGCACCTCTGGGACACTATCTAGATAGCATTTAGTTCGGGTTTGAATCTTGCAATCATATATAAAGATAGCAGCCAATAATGTGTGGTAAGAAAATGAAGATAATGTTGGTAGTTCTTAGTCGAAGTATGATACATTTAAAAGTGACTGAATTGGATATAGACATCTTAACTCAGTTGGTAGAGCTGTTGCCATGTAAACAGAACGTCCTGGGTTCGTGTCCCAGAGGTGCCAATATCTTTTTCTGATTTTTCTGTCTCCAATCTATAAAGGTTGGGTAATGTCGTGGCGTTGTATTTCGTTAGTCACAGCAACGTGTTGGCGGGTCGAGAGCGCTCAAAAGACTTAAAAAATGAACAAGTAAATCAAATATCTATTCCTGCGTAAGATCAAAACTGAGTATGTGCTTAGCCACCAAAGATATTGAAATGTAAGTAGATGTGCTATCTGCTGTTTTTACTATGTGGGTCTGCGCTTCCGGGTGTCGCCGATATTGTTTACCAATTAACAAATAAACTAAAAGAAAAAATAATTAACCAATAAACCAAACGAACGTTAAACTAAATAAATGAATTCTTTCCTTATTCAAAATATATTGTTAACCAATATTAATGCACATTTAAAAAAAATCAACGAAATGAACAAATTCTTTTTGTATGAAAACTACGCTAATTAGCGCGTAGCCCGGCGACAGTTGCGCGGACACCATAGCATATTTCTTCTGTATTTGAATATCTTTGTTAGCCACTGTGCATTATGTTGCTGCAAATACGGCTTAGTGATTTTTAAACGGTAGTGCCAATTTATAACTTTTTGTGAAGGCATATTTGGGTAACCGCGAAGAAGAGGATTTACGTCATTTGAAAAAACTCATCGTCCCCTTTGATAGTATTTAGTAAATCATCGTAAATTGGTTGTAATTAATTTTCCAATTAAAAACTAACGTATGTCGTGGGTTAGATACAATAAGTTGTTAAGCAACTCGTGGAAAGTTTATTATTTTTTTTTATTCTGATACATTCATTTACATTTTTTAGTATAATTGAATTATGTTGGCCTCACCGGGTGGCTTACCCGTGCTGCGGTAATCGAGTATATGTAATGTATCAAGTATCAGGTAATATCAGGTAATATGATTATTACCAGGTAATATCCCTCGGGATTCGTTAAAAGCAGCTGACCGGATATCAGAAGGACGCGGGTTCGAGTCCCGTCGGCGGCATGTATCTTTTCACGGGAGATTTTTTCAATGTAGGTGAGTGTTTCAGGCTAATAATTATTACTTATAATAATTGTTACCCTTTGTGCTTTGCATAAAAATCTTGTCTTAAACATTAGTTTTTCAATTAAAAAAATAATAAATTATATTTGACGAGTTAAAGTATTTCACCAAAAAATGTAGACATAATTAGTCTCCACTCCACCTCGTGGGAGATTTAGCACTTATAATGCCTTTCCCATATAAAAATAAAGTTGGTGGTTTGCAGGTGGAAAAATGTAATAAGCAGTATTTGTTGAATAAGTATATATTGAATTATTTGGCGGGTAGGAGATAAGCCAACGTTGCTCAGTGGTTAAGAGCTGCTGACCGGATATCAGCACAACGACGGGGGATCAAGTCCCGTCGTCGGGATGTATCTTTACTCGGGAATTTTTTTCAATGTAGATGAGTGTTTCGGGCTAATAATTATTAATTATAATAATTGTTACCCTTTGTGCTACGCATACAATCTTGACTTAAACATTAGTTTATCAATTAAAAAATAATAATTGATATAAATTAAATATATTTTTTTAAAGCTTCTTCTCTTGTACAAAGTTGAGAAATTACTCACGGAGGCATAATATTTCAAAACGTACATACAAAGAAATAAATAAAATGCAATGATTACAACATCTGAAAGCGCAATTTGTTGTAATTCTTGGAGAAATTATATATACCTGAATATCGTTTTACGTGGACCTATAGCAAAAATCGAATAACTACAAATTATAGTTATTTTTTTTTTAAATGTAGCCTTCCCAAAAATTTTTGTAAATTATAGGTAGGCAGAATTCAACAATTAAAAAAAATCTTAATAAAATCTCTTTGATTTTGTTAACATTTGCGTTATTATAATTATATTTTTTTTCTCGTAATTTTTCACCTACTTTTATTTGCGTTTTAATTTATATATTTGTATAGAATACACGAGTTCCTAATACTTAATTTTTATTATTGAATTCTATATTTCAAAATTTTCAATTTTGTTATATTTCTATTTTTCTTTAAAATATGATTTTTATTTCTTTATTTTTCATTTACCTTAATGTATTTTTAAATTTTTATTTAGTACTAGCTTTTTCCCGCGGCTTCGCTCGCATGGTATTAGGGGATTTCTACTCAGCCTCCTCCACCTTCCCTCTCCCCACTCCACTCCCCCCATCAATCCCCTCCCCCTCCACCCCACCCCCCCCCCACTCCACTTCCCCATCAACCCCCCTCCCCCCTCCCCCTCCATCCACCCCTTCCCCCACTCCTCACCCCGCCACCTTCCCTCTCCCCACACGGCTCATCTATCAACACCCACCTCACACCCTCCCCACTCCACATCCCCCAACCTTCCTCCAACACTCCCCCTTCCCTTTCTTTCCCTCCCCCCTCTTCCACCCCACTCCGCCTCCTCCACCTTCCCTCTCTCCACTACACTCCCCCCCATCAAATACCTTCCCCTCTCCCTCCACCCACCACTTCCCTCACCCTCTACCCCTCCACATTCCCTTTCCCCACACCAATCCCCCCCATCAACCTCCTTCCCCCCAACCCTACCCCTCCCCATACCCTCCTTCATCCTTCTCCTTTCGCCTTCATTCCCACCCCCCTCTCCCTCTCCTAACCCCCTCCAACCACCCTCCTCCCCCTCCCCATCCCCCCTTCCCCCCTCCCACAACACCCTCCCAACACCCCCTCCCCACTCCCCCCACTCACCTCTCGCATTCCACACATTCATTCCCGATACATTCAGTTTTCAAACTGCTCGCATGCCACCTATTATAATTTCTTATACAAATTTCATTATGCCAGAACTCAACGGTAGTTTTATACGAAAAAACGAACAAAAAAAAATAATTATCCAATTTGGTTCAGTCGTTCGGGTTTATGCGCATGCATACATTTCGGTGATTCATTTTTAGAGATAGTTATTAAGTACGAATTATTATTCTTCTATTTATATTCTACCAAAAATCCAGTACGGCAGTTTTATACTTAAAAAATGCGATACCTGTCTATCCAATTAAAACAATAATTGTTGTGTGATGTCAAAATTTGAGAATGACATTTTGCAAAACAAAGATACATAAAAATTGTATTTTAGAAAATATTTAAATTAGCGAATTTATTTGAAGTACCTACTTCCCTAATAATTTGAATCCATTAAAGAATTATAGATATCTTACTAATCGTGCCACCTATTGCAATTTTTTCATACAAATTTCGTAATGCCAGAGCTCTGAGCTATAGCCTATATGTTTATATTATTGAAAAGTTTCATTGAAATCCATTCAGTAAAGTAGGAATTAGTATTTTATACTCGTACATATTTGAATTTTAACATCAAAGGGATGTCCATAGTAACCTAATTTAAAAAAAAAACATCGTTTCCAAGGGGACAATTGGCGTTTGCAATAAATCAATTTTGTTAGCGACAGAAAACGTATGATAAATAATTTCATAACGCCAGAGATTATTCATAACGCCAGAACTTACCAATATATATAGCCTATAGATCTCGCAAATAATGTAGCTTTCTATCAGTGAAAGAGTTTTTAAAATCTATTCAGTAGCTTTTGCGTGAAAGAGTAACAAACATACATCCATACAAACTTTCACCTTTATAATGTAAGCGACAGAAAACGTATGATAATTCATTTCATAACGCCAGAGATTATTCATACCGCCAGAACTTACCAATATATATAGCCTATAGATCTCGCAAATAATGTAGCTTTCTGTTAGTGAAAGAATTTTTAAAATCTATTCAGTAGTTTTTGCATGAAAGAGTAACAACTATACATCCATACAAACTTTCACCTTTATAATATTAGTAGGATGTTTATTATCTGCTTCAATAGAAAAGTACTTTATTAATTACTATAAAAAATATTAAATATATGACTACCACAACATTGCATTAGCCCAATGTGGTAGCCGAAAAAACCTAAAAATCTGTAACAAATAAAATATTATTCAATAAAAAAAATTTAAAAAAAACGTAACCCACAATTTTCCATAAAAATAATTATTTTGTGCATATTTAAGAGCATTAAATATACACAAAATGCTATCTAATATACAAAACAAAATGCTTATTTCAGTCAATTTGCATCTCAGAGTGTCATTCGGATGGTACTTTTTTACAAACATGAAACACATTTATCAATATAGGTAGTGAAACAAAGTAGATAATATTTGTTGTACATACTTTTCTAAGCCAGGGTTAATTTAATACTAAAGATGCTTAATATTGTGATTACGGTTTAATATATTTAATTTTTTATAAAAGTAAAAGCGTTTCGTTTACTAAGTCACAAAACAAAAAGGCATTCTCCTCAGGTAAAGGAGTTAAGTTGCAGGTTTCTTATAAAATTCATAATTGAAACATCCGCTAGCAGCAAATAAAACGTATCTAGTTTTAGATTTATTGCAAGGCTCAGATTTTATGACGTTACACGGCCGCGTAGGGTACATAGTGCGATGGGAAAATACGGTAACGGAGTTGGGTTTTCCTTGGTGGGCCAATTGAAAAGCGATATAAGGGATCGCCGTCCCGGAAAAATCCTATAAAAAGAAGGAAAAATAACGAAAAAATAATAATTTTCAGGAATCACGCGGAACTATATAACCTTAACGAATTGTCAACATTGGCAGTTCGTACATAGAAATTGTCAAATACAGTTTATCCTGGGGAACGGATGAATTAAATTGGCGCCATCTGTGAATGCGTAGATTATAACGTACGTTCCGTTTAACCTTAAGGCTCCGCAACCGGGGTCGAAAAGAAGAAGATGGAGAGATGCGAAAGTTAGAGGAGAGTGCTGACATTTACAGCGATAAAATCGTTGCGAAAATTGCGAAATTTTTAATAAAACACGACTCGTTTAAAATAGAGCAAAAATCTTGCAAGCATTGTCTTAAACAGCATTTAAAGAAACACTGAATTTTTTCAAAAATATAACTTATAAAATAACTGAAACAAACGTGTTTATAATAATTTTTCTAGAATACTTTGAGATTTTTTTCTATCGAGGGAATTTTATATAATTTGCGTTTCGGTACGGGCAATGTCTAGTTATTATCTTCAAGAATAACATGTATATTTTTAAGAGCTTTAAAATTTTACGTGTTTAAGGGAGATATGTAAGCAATCGGTAGAAATTCGGGTTGCGGGCCCTTAAGAGGGTGAGTACCTACGTATGTAAGCTACGTATTTTATTTATTTGTGTGTTTTAATTATAAAAAATATGGGCTATTTATTAGATTTCAGATGTAGAGAATAAGAAAACATACAAAAATCCGTTTTTTGTGAATTTAAAAGGAACTTTGGCATTTTTGTGAGAATTTTTTTGTATAAAATAATTTTTGTATAAAATAAAAAATATTTATCTCACACAATGAGGTAAGAGGACACGATTATTAAAAAAGTGTCTTGCCCAACTCACAAATAATTGCCAAAGTTACCTCTAAAATCATGAAAAATCGGCTTCTTTGATGGCCTATAATTAAGTATATAATTAATAATTATGTAATTAAAAACATACAAAAAGAAATAGGTCTCGTAACCGTGCCAGATATTTGATTTTAAATCTTTCGATTTTGTTGAGTATTTTGCCCTCGTATCAAAAATTAAGTTTTGTATGAAAAGGTAGCTCAGCCGTTTCTCTTATGGCTTTGAAACTTTTGTTATTGGTTGAAGAAGTCCGCTGGGTTAAAATAGTCCTGATATTAGCCAATTTCTTTTCAGAGAATATATTTAAAAAAAGCTCATTTAAATGTGCACCAGTAGACAGAAAAATCTTTAACAGATACGGTCGCATAATGATTAAAACTTACAATTTGAGGTTTTGCTATGTTAAAATAAAAAAAATAAAATATCAATACTTTTTTACTCCGCTTGAAATTTTAGGAAAAAAATTATAGGTAGGAGCGAACCTTGGAAATAAAGGCCGACATTCCCAAGGAAGTCTTCAATAATTAGTTTGTATTCAATGCTATACCAACAGTAGATATGAAAAATAACACTATTGTATTTAACGAGTATTCGGTTTAAATTAATAAATATTTAACACAATGCACTGATCTTAGAAAATAGACAAATAAAACACAACGGTTACATTTTCATTCTTGGAGCAGAATTTCTCCAATTGTTCTCAAATAAATTGTTCTTTATGTAAACGAATATTCAATAATAAGGGACAATCACTCCAAAATAATTTACGTTTTCTCTTGAAAACGTGTCAAAGTTACATTGTTCCCTAGGAATTCGCAAAAGCCATTCACAAATCAGGCTTTGCTGATGAAAGAAGCAATCGCTAGCAAGTCAGTGACCGTGTTTACTTTGAACAATAAATAATACTCCAATAATGTGAGAGATGTTTGATGAAATTCTGCCCAATATTAAATTCTAAAATAAAAAAGGTCAAACTTTCAACATTCCTTCTAAAATTTTTGTAATGAGCAAAATTTCCACATATTTATTTTTATCAATTTTCAGTAAATTTTTTTCATATATTTAAATTCTTTTATTTATTCGTTTTTATTACGGTGATGTACTGTGTCTGCCTCGTTAGAAAATCGTGAGAGCAAGCGATTTTTACAACATAAGTTTTTTTTACAACAGTCGAAATAAAGATCAATCAATACCATATTTAAGAACACCATTTCATAACAAAATAAAAAAGACGACCAACTTCGCATCATTGGTAATACGTATATCTCGTTTTATATGCTGTATCATTTTTGTCTATGTGCTGGCAACCCCAAGACGGCTAGAAAGTTCGAGCCGGCCCCGATTGCCATCTCGATACTTGAACCATTCACATTTGTTTGACGTTTTGACAGATGTTTACACTTTATGCCTTCTGTACCTGTTTTAGAAGGGAAATGGTAATTGTGCTGATTTTAACAAAATCAAATTTTATAATATTCGTATTATTATTATAATCTACAAGACAAGTATATTACATTAAATTTAGTCATATTATAGACGTTGAACATTTTAATGATTAAAGATCAATAAGATGGATCAAGGAAAAAAATATTTATGAGATGTAATATTTTTGGTATGCCTCGTTATTCTCCTGTGCCATTCGTGTGGAAAACGTTATTTTTTAAATGATTTTCGGCTATGTAATTATCGTTTATGCGCACCCATAAAATTATGTCCCATCTTTCCAGTTTATAAAAAGGGTCTGATTTTTGGATGGAAATTTTCAAAAAAACTGAATGTCCTAGAATATTTGCGTAAACCGGAATTTAAAAAAAAAAGTGATGCATGTGGCCTATTTCGTAGCACACTCGCCAATTTCTAGTCTATATCGTTAAACAAACGAATGTACAATGATATTGACATTTTAAATGTAAAAAATTCGATGTTTAAAACTTAAAACAACTTTTTATTTATTTCAAGATATTACTTCTGATTATTTCAGTTGATAATTGTTTTTAATTATTTTTTTTTAAATTTTATCTAATTTGCATAATGTAAGAAACTATTTTTTGCAACCTATTGTTTATTATTAACCCTTGTGTAAAAATAGTAAACATTATGTACCCAATGTAAAAGCCTCATGGGCGTATAAATAAATAAAGAAATAAATAAATAATTTTTAAAAAAAAGAAATAATTTTAAAGATTTCGTCCTTACTTCTCGCACGTGAAGATGGTTGTTTGAAAATGCAACCGAATTTTTTAAAAACTTGAAACACATATGAAGAAACAAAGGTTTGTGAAAAAAAATTTTTGCAAATATGAGTAAAACAAAACGACTTATTTGCTGATTTTTTTTGTTGTACATCAATATTCTTTAGATTTGTTATTACTACAAGGTTGTTACAAAAATTACGAAATTGAACACGATTCCTTCAAGATAAATTTAAATAAAGAAAATTGGCTGCCCAACCTTTCCATTTCTATTTATTGGTTCAGCGTTTGGAGTGTCGTCAAAGAAGCCCAACGTCCTTAAAAATATGAAGACGGAAGTACTCCATTCCGATGAAAAAGGGATTCTACAAATAAATCCTCAAAATCGGTTGACCTATAAATTTCACGTATTCAGTTCAACCGTAACAAATTTTACAGAAGTGTTATAGAAAATAGTACAGAAAGGTAAAGTGTCCCCGAGGAATTATGTCTCGGTCCTTGGACGGTGAGACTGGATTGGAAAAGATTTGTCCGATTTCATCCGGTTTAAATATTGTGTTTGACAACACTGGAAAAGTTTTTGACGGGTTGCGCCAAAATGACAAAGGAAACCAAGAGAATCATAAAAAGGTTAAAATTCGAGCACGACCAGCAGATCTGCAGAAAGCTGGCTGCATGCCCGCATGGCAGCAGGCAATTCTGGTCGCTTGCGGGCTCAATAGGTCGCAATTTCTGCAAATCCAGTCTGCCACCTCTCACCAGACCTGACGGCTCACTAGCAAACACCGCCACCGAAAAGGCTAACTTATTAGGTAAAATGTTTGCGGATAACTCAACCCTCGATGACCAAGGTGCTGTCCCGACGTCGGTTCCTCACTGCGGTTTTCATATGAAAAAGCCGAGGATCCGGCATCGGGAAGTACTCCATGTTTTACGAGGGCTTGCTCTATCCTAGGATTTTATTTGTTGATTTATTTGAGTAAAACCTTAAACAAAACGAAAGGGTGCTCCATATTTTGTTGCAGATTTGCAGAGAAGCTTTTAGCGACTGCGTTTACTATTATTTAGTAGGTACTATTTTTTTCAATATTTAATTCACCGTGATGAAAACAAACGTATTGTTTTCCCGCTCCACTAACCTATTTTTGTTAAAAAAATCTAATGAATTTTTCTTTGTCATATTATATTCTTCGGACATAGCTTTCTACATCTGTGGGCCATGCTTAGATATTCGATATCCAAACCATCGAGCCGTACTTCGGATGATTTCTTTCGTATCAATAATTGTGCAATTCGAGGCATGGTAAAAGACAATAATGTTTTGTACATTTTTATAGATATGGACTTTTAGATAAGTGTTCTATATATTTTTATTTAAAATGTGAAATAAATTCAAATTTTGTTATTTTGTTAAATTTTGTAAATGAAAACATTAGCTGACAAAATGTCCGTTGGATTCCATAATAAAGGTCTAAATTCGTAACACATGGCCTGGACAATGAACAAGTGAACACTGCACAGTTAAGTACCAAGCATTTAATTTCGTAATGGGTTATTTATTAGCGAAGGGTCCTTACAATTACTATAAAGTAATGTGGTCATGAAATTCGTCCTTGATGTACTCCGACACAACATTTTCACAACAAAACAATAAAAGGAGGCTAACCACATAAAGCATTACAAGCAGGCACATGGCATCTTTATTTAGGGCCCAAAGGAACTCAGTTTAATTGTTATTTTAAAAGCGAATGTCGGCAATAAATCGTTTTATTGCTAACGGTATAGTAAATTCATCCAGTAAGCCACAACATAGGTAAAGGTTATGATAGATTGGATTTATTCATTTTATTTCGTGCCTACATAACAGCACCAACGCTAATATTTAATAATTCTCGTACCTTTTATATAATGTAGAAAATCGGTTTCCTATTGCAGCCAAGTTTAATGAAAGACGAGCTTTGGTGTCATGAAATTTATATCTTTTTACAGAAATGTCAGCGCAATTTTTTTTTGTACATTAGCTCCACACAGGAGGCCCCGAAGAAAATAATTCCCCTCACGGCTTACATCATCTTTGGGGATGCTGTGTGGTAAGTTTATTTTGGAAAGGAAAGAGAGGTAGTTCTGGGAAAGAAAGGGGTATGAGGAGTGGGTAGGAATCTGGGGGTCAGTGTGTCCAGGAGTGACCATTCCGAGGCAGCATTAACAGCACTATCTTTGTTAATTTTGTTCTTCTGTCATTGTTTTGTAAATACTGTATATTCTTTTATTATTTTCTCAATATTATAAGGAGCACTATAGGATTATTTTTATATTTATTATAGTTAAGCGCACTTGCAGTGAAATATCACAAAACTGCGCTATATAAATATTACGTTATTATTATTATTATAGTAGGGTATTTCAAAACGTCACACTGTTCTGTAATGTACCGGACCGTTATTCCTCCAGGTATTGTTTTATAACATATTTAATAATATTTAAAACACAGACACATGTAAATAATATTTGATTTATGACGAGCATTCGGTATATTGAATTCTTTCAATGGATTATGTTTTAGTGTTAGGTTATCACTCATATAGCTGGAGGCATATTAAAAAAAATCTCTGCGATGACCTCCACATATTGCTTTCCCAGCTTCGTCCTACCCTACACCCAATAGGGCCCACCTAGTAAAGCACTTGATCTATATTAAGACCCTTGTTCTCTAAATTTCGGGAGTCATCAAACTTAACGGCGTCGTAGCAATGTCAAAATAAACAGGTAAGAATAATTACACGCGAAAATACACGCCAAACTGATAATGCGAACTGAAGTAATAATTTTTCATAATTAAATACTTAAAAAAACCGTTATTTGAACACTCGGCAAGGAACTCCACAAATAATGAAGTTTTCTCATGAAACGCCGCCTAAAAGCTCTCTTAGGAATTTATGTCGCATTTCCGCCCGCCACTATGAAACTCTTGGTTTCGTGCTAGTCACTGACTTACCGGGTTGATTTGCAAGCCATTTATTTTTTAAATGAAAATTCTTTAGCGCAGTTAGTGGTTTGAAATTAGTATGAAACGGAAATGCATCACAACTCAGTTCTACACAAATCTCGGTTCTAATATAATGCGTTAAATTTGCACCTCAGCGCGTGCCACCCATAGCGCAGTGGGCAAGACGCCTGATAGGTCTGAGCGGCCAGAGAGATAAACATCAAGCGAACGGAGGTTCGAATACTACGAAATACAAAAAAAATAAAAATATTTTTGTGAAATCACTATCCAATCTTCAAACCACTTTAAATAAACAGGCAAAGGAAAAGAAAGCGACATCTAGCGACTTTATAGTTTCACTTCTGCGGCGTGTGAATTAGGCGCTCTGATTTTTAAAGTAGTCTTATGAAAGTCGTAAAGGTCTGAAATAATAATAATTAATATTTATCACTAACTAGTTTTTTCCCGCGGCTTCACTAGCATGGTATTAGGGGTTTCCCACTCCGTCACCTCCACCTTCCCTCTCCCCACTCCACTCTCCCCCCCCCTTTGCCCGTCCCGCGAACCCCCCTCCCGAGTTCCCCTCCCCCCTCCCAGGTCCCTCTTCCACCTCGCAGGTTCCCCTCCCCCTCCCTGGTTCCCCTCCCCCAACTCTCCCTCCCTCCCGCTTTCCATAGCAATAGCCGCTTCCTCGCGTGCCACCAACAACAATTTTTTATAAAAAATTTCATAATGCCAGAGCTCACTAAAAACCTTGTACTGACAATAAAGAACACCCAAAAAAAAAATTATCCAACTTGGTGCAGTCGTTTGAAAGTTATGCGCTTAGCAACACATTCAGCGATTAATTTTTATATTATACGAGATAATAATCGACCCGGCTTAACAGGAACAAGCATTTGTATTTTACAACGTAGTAATTTATTAAACGGATGTTGACTCTATCTTCCCTGTGAATAGGTACTCGAACTTTAATTACTCAATGGTTGTCGTTGATTTTCTCTAGTGGGGCTCTATGAAAAAGCGGAAACGGGATGGCGGGAGACGTAGACTTACGATAACAAGAGAAAGCGGTTTTGTCCCTGGAAGCTGGAACATTCCGTTCAAATTCATTGGAAGCGGTAGTTGTTATATTTTATTTTTACCCGAAGTGGGAAACAAACCCAGAATTCCGGGTGTGGAGCCTGATTGTCCTTAACTGAGGCGCAAGGTGTGTTTTGTGGAATGTGACGATTACACCGCGTGTCGAGATGGTTGATTTCTGACGCAAAAGCCAGTTTTTTTTTGTCAAGCGAAGGATGCTTGATTGTAATTCGGAGAAGATGTCTCATCTCGAATCTGATGGACTAATCGACCTTGGTTCTATCGGATTTGACTTTTGATTGATGTGTCATTTACTTTGGTGGCTGATTCTTTGGTTCTGCGGGATGAATGATTTTTGACGGCTTTTGGTGTGGGGGCTGCATTATCTGCATTGTATCGTCGAGTCGGTCTGCTGACGGACGGTTTTGCAAGACCTCCTGGGTACTCGAGTGAAAAGACATAAATAATACTTCCATTTCTTCCATTTCGATGCTTTCATAAACCTGTTTAATTAAGAGTTTGTCAAGGTACTGTACATATTTAGTCTTATTTAAAAAAAAAAAAAACAGATTATTTTTTCAAGTCATCGATAATTTAAATAAATTTCTAAAACAGATCGTGTGAAATTAATGATGTAATGTATTGCCTGGCAACAGTGTTGTCACAAGTGTAAAATGTCAAATATATGATTTTGTACAATATAAGTATAAACAATAAGCTTGCTATACGCAATTACCTGGTGACCTCCAATTTAGTATTGAACATCTGAAGACATTCCATATCAAATAACTTTGAACAGAAAATTAACTTTTTCAAGATATTAATTTAAAATACCCGGAGAAACAATCAAATTATACAACCAACTCAAATCAATATTATTTTGGTTTCTGGTAGTTGATAATTGAAGATAGTTTAAGAACTGGTAATAATAAAATAATTGGAAATTCAGTTGTGAAACACGATATAGCAACTAAGATGGAAAAACCCATACAATTTTAATAAAATAATTGTTTACCACCCCTGATACCTCCTCTTAAAATGTGAAATGTTTTATATTATAAACTTTATTGTTTGTTTACACGTTGTCTTATACTTGGTTTTATTTTGGCTATATAATAAATAATATATATCCAAACAGATAAAATCGACGGTATCGAAGAACAATATACGTAGGTTCTTCTAAAAATTAAAAATCGTCTTGTTGGCTTCTTTATTGGCTTATTTCATTCATTAAGTCTGTATTTTCGGAATTTTGATTGAAATAAAATGAAATGCATAATATCAAAACAATACTACATTTCTTGATCACAAAAATAGTAAAAATGCAGAAACAAAACTTTAAAACTGCAAAACTACAAAATAGCAAATCCAACATTGTTTCACGCCGCGCCGTATTCCCGTAGGATTCTGGGATTTATTCATAGATTTCATATATTTATGGGACCCTCGATTTCGATTTACGTCTGTAAACTGTCGATTTTCCGAAAATGAATAAATAAAACAAAATAAAAATATAATTACATTCTAGGATCATGACATTCGAACTTTTTAGAGGGTACTCCTGAGTCGTCGTTTTATTTTTAAATCTATGAAGAAATGAGTTTAAACATAATATACCTAGTAATATTAGGTATGTATTTCCTACAAAGATTTGTCTAATGTAAATAGCACAAATGTGATACCTGCGATAATTTCCCCGAAAGACGAATGGGGACAGATAAGAATATTTAAAAAATTATTTGCCCTCTAAAGGGTTCAGGAAAAATTGTATGATCAGAAAATAAAAAGAATTGTAAAAAAAAAAAAATTGTTTCAATAAGTGTATCAAATTAAACCAACGTAATATCTAATAATCCCTCATAAAATCAACTTTTTTCTTAGTGTTCTTGTGCAAGTATCATAAATTAAAATCTCTAATTAGTTTATTAATCTCAAATTGGAAGGCAATTATAAAATATAGAAGTTTTAAATGAATTCAAAAACCATTGCACCAAAAACCACTGATTTGTCGCTTACATTAGAATGTCTGAGAACAAACCCACTGGAGCATAGTACATTAAGCAATGCAGTGTTATATTTTCATTCTCGACCTGCAACCTGCAAGCAATTCCAGCAGGGTTTCGGAATAAAGACCGCCGCACCACGCCGTGAAGAAATCTGAAATAATATGCCCGCGAAGCCTGTTCTTCAACTTGCGATAAGCCGAGACAGTGAATAACAAATAACAAACCACATGTGTCAAATGCTCAGGAAGTGTACTTGGTCGGAAGTAATAGATTCCATTTTAATGGCCATCGCTCGAGAGCATTTGAACCACATTAAAACTAAGTTGTGAGTACCTACTTTGGCATAAGAAGGACGTGGAGTGATGAATCACAAAATACTCTAAACAGTACCTAAACCTTTACTAATAATGACCCAGTATACTCTAATAACGAAACTACGGGGGGTGGTTGTTCGTGGAAATTTAATATTAAAATGTTGATGATATTATTTCAATAAACCCAAATATCTAAAGAATATATCTTTAATATAATATATACGATATTTTGTTTTTCACAACTGGTTAACAAAGACATTGCATAAGGTTCCTTTTACATTATATGCCACTCACCAAAAAGGAAAACGTATTTTTATGATTAGGTGAACACCCACTTTTACGCCCACCTTTCAGACGTCATGTAAAGACGTCCTATTACCCCTGACGGTCTAAATAATATATCACTTTATCAAACTTGATTTTTCGAAACATTTTTCATGCAATTATTATGTTTATTTTGATTTTTTATTTCGGTTTCATAGGGGTAAAACGGTGACATTGTTCAATTTCAACATTCTTTAACTTCATCACTCCTTTGAAAAGTCATTAAAAGCGATGAAAAATAAAACAATTAAGTACCGATCCCTGTGGGACGCCAGCATTAATTGAGTGCGAGGAAAAGATCGACACACGAGCGGTTCCGCCGGAATCCTTATTAACATTTGTTAATAATTTTGTTCTTCTCGAGGTATGTGAACATGGTGTAAGACCACCATCCAGAATTGAAACGTTGCTTAAAATTTTGAAACGTTGCTTGGCAATGAACTTTACCCGCTACCAGAAGACCAACGTTTTTGAGTTTATCATTAAAGGGCAAATATTATCAGTCAATAACCTTGAAGATCTCGGTATTGTCTTTGATCCCAAACTAAGATCTCAGATCACATATCACGGGTCACTTCAGCAAGCAACAAACTCCTCGGGTTTATCACCAGAACTTCGAAACAGTTTAATATAATTCTACGGCGTCATAAGAAGAAAGCTAGAGTATGCCGACCTGCGTAGTCCAGTGGGTAAGACTCTTGACTCACAATCCGGAGGTCGCGGGTTTGAACCCGGCATGCGCAAATAAATTTATTTGATTAGTTTGTGTTATTTCACAATTAATTTATTTAAAATAATATATAGTATATTTGCGCAGAGTGGAAGATACTATCAGTATCGCCCTGGTGTAAGACCACCATTCAGAATTGAAACGTTGCTTGAAAATGGCTTTAGCCGTGTTTGGTGACCAGATCTGATTAGCCAGGTACTTCCCGACCTTCCTCTTCTCCACCTCCTTCCCCTCCCCACTACCTTCAGCCTCACAACATACCCCAATTGGGGATGCCATAGTCTCACTGGATCCAGACGGGAACAGTTGAGATTTTTGTGCGGTATTCACTGTAAAAAAAAAAAATGCCAGTGGACTCCGCACCAAACTAAATATGTAAAGATGCTGGAACCAATTCAGAAAAAACCCTCAGGTATGCCTACATGCAGACACGTGGAACTTATCCGAGGTACATGCTGACTTACTTAGAGGTAACAAATAGATTTAGCCTAGAAACTAGACGTCATATAAAGCTTGAAATACTTTGTTTTAACGTCCATAGTTCATAACTTTATCGATTGCCCGTTCTTCTAGGAATGCTATGGCTTATACGACCTGAAAACTTCAGCCGTAGTCATCGCCACGACTTGTTCTAAATGATACACTGCAGAACAGATATTTTAGTCCAGCATAACATGACAAGAGGAATGGCACTGTTGAGTGAAATTTCTGATACAGTAATAATAAAAAAAAAAATGCATATCTATACATATTTTTTGTACTAATATTGTACAACAGACTATTCATTCAATTACAGTACAATCTGCGCATTCTGATAATCTTAACATCTGGGAAGATAATTATGCAAGAAAAGTATTAAAGCTATTTAAAGAGGAAATATATGTATATATAAAATACGGTTTCGGAATTTTCATTCAACAGCACCACTCTTTATGTCATGCTATGCTGTGATCGAACAACGTACGAGTATTTATTTCTACCTTTCATTTAAAATCTTTCGATGCGATTGGGCTGATCGCCAAAATAATACTGATGTCGGAACCAACTGAACCAAAATATTATATTTGTTGGGATTAGACCATAGCTTGGGTTGAATTTCAGATTATCCATTATAAGCAACATTTGCAATAAAAAACCTTTTTGGGTAGGCCAATTTCATATTATGGACTTGAAAAACTTCCTGCAGAAATTCGATTTGAAATGCTAAGATAAGATAAGATAAGATAAGATAAGAGCTGATAAATTTAATATTAGTGCGATAACAATGAATATTATTCATATTGTGGGATGCGAAAAAATGCATATCGCATGCTTCGTTTAAAGGTCTGATTGGATGGTCTGATATGATGCATATGGCTGAGATGGGAATGAGGATTTTATGAGAAGGAAGAAATATGTGAAGCCTTGCCTTGGGATTGTTAATTGCATAATTACACCTGAAGGTAATTTTGTGGAATTGTATTTAAAGTCCGCAAGACTACAGTTAATTAATCAATTCAGTAAAAAACTAAAAATAAATGAAGAAAGCAAATTTACTCATGGGTCATATGAAATAAAGTTTTTTTTTTAAATATAAAAAAATTGCACCATTTTTATGTCTAAATCGAGACGAAATGTTAACATTAATATTATTTAGGTTAGGTAAAAATAAATCTTAATAAAATTTAGATGTAACTGGTTTTTGTCATCAATATTCAATTTGGGAGGCGGGTATGGGTATCGCCACATGATAACTAATTATTGGACAACCAACACCTGTGCCACAGGAGGTTTGCTACGTTTAGTGCCCGGGTTCATCGGATAGGGTGTTTTCAGGTCATGGCGGCGGATGAGTCTGCCCACCAACTGCAGGGCCGGATTTCTGACCTCTCCAGCAGGTCGCTCGCGATCCATCGTCTTATACCACAACGCGCAGCGGGAGGAATGGATTTATACATCCATCCACACACCGACCCCCAGATTCTTACCCTTCTCACACATTTTTCCTTCCCAGAACTTCCTTTCCTTCCTTTCCTTAAATATACCTTCTACACAATATCCTCAAACAGATGTAGGCACTTAGGGAAAATATTTTCCTCAGGGCGTCCCGTCTTGTGTTATTTAAAGTGAAAAAATTATTATAAAATATTTAAAAAATATATAATATTGTAAAAATTTCAAAAATGATTACAATTTTTAATGAAAAAATTCAAATGTATGATGTTTTTAGATAAAGGTATGGCAAAATTTCTTACTTTTTTGCTCACCCAAGGAAAAATCCGTGTCTATGAAATAGAACAAACCCGCTGACAGTAAATTTATTGGGAGAATTGGATAACTTTTTTCGCGACTCGGTATTATTTTTTATAATTCGTGAGCTTTGATATTTTGCAAATTCTAACTATCTGTTAATTACGTTAAATAAATTATTTACTTCAATACTATATTGTTAATCTACAAACTAATCAATGACCATACGTCTATTGAACTCGTAAGAAAAATTGATAAACTACAAAGCAAACACACACATGCGACGAGGAAAAAAAAAAGAAATAAGACCCCCCTTCAGGAAAAAACACAGAGTCAAAAGTCATTGATGTTCGGAGCATTGAAGATATTTAGAGAATTACCAGAAGAAATAAAATTGGAAGAGAGCATAAAAATATTTAAAAATAATTGCGAAGATATGTGATTGATTTGGTATATATGTGTTATTTTAAGTATATGTATATAATATAAGGATTGTATTAGCAAATAGATAACCATGTACCCATTTTAAATACCGCAACAAACAATGCGATTTGTTGACATTTTATTTATTTTATCAAAAAAAAAAAACTCCCGTCATCCCTTCCACGTAGTAGATATCACAACAAAAAGGGCACACTAATCAAAATAATTGATATTAACCTAACAAAATGAAAGATTTTCGCAAAAAAGGTGCCAAAAACACATATATTTTCACCGAATCAATGGATATTAAATTGGCTGTTTTTACATTATATAAGACAGTTTTTTATTATTATCATTGTTTAGATTTAAACCCAGGACTCAAACCAATTATGGAGTTGAGTTACCATCAAAGGTTGGATTGCGATCCAAGAGTTGTCTGATTTGTTCGTTAGATGTCGATAGAATCATTTTATTTTTGTCCCTTTCTCACACAACAAACAAGGTAAATATAGATGTACGAAACCTTTATAAAAAGGCTTGCATCGGTAAAATTTTCTTACTTCTTTACGAAAACTTGCACTAAGAATTTAAAATACTACTGAACCCTTGTCCGTTGGGTGGGGAAAGTTATTGTCGTCAGTTTGTAAATATTCAAATCATAACAATAAAAAATCAAGAACTTAAAGTTAAAACCAAAAAGTGCTTCATTTATAAAAAACCAGTCTACCCAAAGAAATTCTCCTGAGTGAAGACCTCCAATTTTTACAATCATATTTTATTGGAGGAAATCGTGAAAAGTGCAGAAAATAAGTAATTGGATGGACTTTTTTCAAATCAAAAAGTTATTCATCCATTCTTACAGATGAAAAAATTAAGTTCTTATGAAAATATTGTTCACATTATTAAGAACCCTCATTTTATAAATCGTTAAATTTCAGAATTTCAGAATTCAAAATTTAATTTTAAATGCCGCCAAACCACCTGAAAAAAAAATAATGTTCTCAAGACGTTATTATACTCGTAAAAATAATTGTTATTACTCTCCATAAAAAAGGTTAAAAATTTCATGTAGTAAAGCGCTCACTTTAGCCATAAAATGTGTTTTATTGCGGCACCAGGTTAAGATTTTTGTAAACATAAATTGAAGAAATAAAGCAGTTTGGTATTTTATCTCAACATATTGCTCAAAATATTTAATGTGGTTTATGAATAGAATACACATTTTGACGATGAATAATCTAACGCTGTGAAAGCACTCTCATTTAATAATAATAATAAATTCTTCACTGTTTTCAAAATCGCCATCCAACATACTTAAGGCGCTGCAACCGGGCCCAAAAAGAAGAAGATGGAGAGATACGAAATTACGAATGTTAGAGCAGAGCGCTAACAATTGCAGCGACAAAATCGATGCAAAAATTGCGAAAATGTTTAATAGAACACAAATTGTTTAAAAAAGAGCACAAATCTCGTGGGCATTATCTTAAACAGAATTTAAAGAAACACTGTGAATTTTTTCATACATATAACTTGTAAAATAACTGAAAATAAAGTGTTAATTATAATTTTTGGAGCATACTTTGCGATTTTTTTCTATCGAGGGAATTTTATATAATTTGCGTTTCGGCGCAGACAAAGTCTAGATATTATCTTCAAGAATAACATATATTTTTTTAAGACCTTTAAAACTTACCGTGTTTAAGGGAAATATGTAATAAATCGGTACAAATCCGGGTTGCGGGCCCTTAATAATCCGTTTTTATTTGTGTCGAATAAATTACTTTTGTTAAGGAACAAGTAACAATAATGTACATGTAAAGCGACTTATAAATTTAAGACAAGACATAAAGATTATAATAATACTCAAAATGACAAACACTATGAGTGACTTTTTTGGGGAAAATAAATTAGAACACAGCTTATCTATTGGCCATACTGTTTCATTATACTTGCAACCACTTAATATTGCAGAAAAACTGATCCTTAAAGTAATGTTCAAGAAAAAATTTAGATATCCGACTTATTTACTTTAGGGAACGTACCCATACTACGTGACCAACTTCATGCCATTTTTAACCCCCCCCCCCCCCGGTGACCAAAAACCTAAGCCCGCCGCCGCTCATTTGTACCAAGCGTGACATTTTAAAGACCCCCCCCCCTAAACGTGTCACGTAGTATGGGTACGTTCCCTTATAAGGAATGTAATGTCATGAATGTTAGATAGCTATATATTACACAAACGCTTTGTAGATTTTTTAATAATATTGATATTTCAGAAAGAACACAGCAATTTCGTGCTACTATAGTTTGCTCTGGTCCAAACTTTATGGTAATTAAAACTTAATCCTCATTTGGTCAAAAAAAATATTTTTATCAGGCTCCACTCATATTTAATAGCCTCCCAGAGCACATTAAGTCATCTAAAAGGCCACTTGCATGGACTTCATAACGACATGGAAAAAATAGTGTAGATAGATTTTTTTACTAAGATTACGAAAATGTTATTAAAAATTTTTAGAAATGTACAGTTTTTTTTGTTTTTAAATAAATAAATCCATTATTTGGGCTCGTGACGTGCCTACATGAAAATGTCCCGTTGCCGAAAATGTTCCTATTAATTTTATAAAATTCCACACCGATTTAATTTTTTATATGGCATCACTTTGATTTCATGCGAATTTTTGAATTTGACATTTAACGTCCACTAGATTTATTGTTTGTTCTCTGCGAACGAATCATTTGGTTTGATTTTTTGACAGATGTTGTGAAGAGAACCCCGTACATTTTACGTTGTCCGTACGTGTTTTAGAGGTATAATGATAATGGTGCGGATTTTAACAAAATCAAATCTTATAATATTCTTATTATTATTATAATTTACAAGTTCAAGTATATTACATTTGATTTAGTAATATAGACGTTGACCATTATAATGATTTATGATCAATAAGATGGATCAAGGAAAAAAAATATTTATGAGATGTAATATTTTTGGTATGCCTCGTTATTCATTCCTGTGCCATTCGTGTGGAAAGCGTTTTTTTTTTAATGATTTTCGGCTATGTAATTATCGTTTTTTTCGCACCTATAAAATTATGTTTCGTCTTTCCGGTTTATAAAAAATGGTCTGATTTTTCGGATTGAAATTTTCAAAAAATCCCCAGGGTTTCAAAAATACGATTAAAAAAAATACAGAATGCCTTAGAATATTTGTCTAAACCGGAATTTTTTTTTAAAAAATGTGTTGCAAGTGACCTATTCCTTGAGCATTTTTAGAAAGACTGTTAAATTATTTGTGTTAGCCGAGGATTGCCAATTGTTTTTCTCTACTCTATCCTTTTGTAAATTAATATCATATTATTTTATCATTACTATTTTTTCATCTTTCGCTTTCCAAATCAATAACATAATATATTAATTACATATATATTTCTCATCTTGAAATAAATAAATGTTTCTAAAAATCAAATCTCAACATTATGGTCACCCTACATGTTAATTGTTACATTGTAATATACTATCGCCTTCAGCTTATCAGGTAAGAAGCATGCAACAATATTGTTCTTCAATAACTGTATCATTTTTGTGTATGTTATTAAATTGTAGAGTTATTAACCTCAACACAGGCTTGACCTAGTGAGTTTACAAACTGAATTGTAGACATTAGACCTAGGTACCATGTAAATAAACAAATAAATAAATACTTACGAACATCATAAGAAATTATATTAATTTTATCAAACTCGAAAGAAATATTAATAAAATTTTACAAAAGCTGAGTTTAATTAACACTACTTATAAAATGAATTTGAAAATAGTAAAAAGGTTATTGTTTTCACTATCCATTGACAATTCAATAAAAACTTATTTAGGAAAAATAGTTCAGGCTAAACAATAAGAATGACTAGAGACAGAAGCCCTGTACTGATTTGATTTTGATAGAATAGTAAATACAGAAATAAATATTAACATTATATTTATTATTACATTACATTACATTATTTGAAGGATTTATGCTTGCCATTCAAGATAGAGTCATTAATACTAAAAATTATAGGAAGCATATAATCAAAGATATAAATCCAATTGATGATTTATGTAGAAAACTATAGAATATATTATATCGGGATGTTCTATATTAGCGCCGTCCGAGTATACATTTAGGCCCAATCAGGTTTTAAAAATAATCCACCAAAGTTTGGTAATTAAACATAACTTGATTGACTTCCGTAATATAGTACCATATTATGAATATGAACCAAATTCATTTTTAGAAAATGAATTTTATAAAATATATTATGATAAAACTATGCTAACAGACAGAACAATCAGTCATAATAGACCTGATATAGTTTTACATGACAAAATAAAAAAAAAAAACTTATATCATTGATGTAGCTATTCCAAATTCCTGTAATATTCAAAAAACTGTTTCTGAAAAAATTAGAAAATACACAGATTTAGGAAATGAGATTAAAAGAATTTGGCATTCTCGGACTATAAAAATATTACCATTTGTTATTTTGGCTACTGGCATTATACCTAGGTCTCTGATTCAAAATTTAGGCGTATTAGATTTGTCAAAGAATTTATATATAAAAATGCAAAAATCGGTAATTTTAAATACATGTAGGATTAAAAAAGATTTTTTAAATATTTATATTGGGGGATCAGTAGGATTTATAGGTTCAATTAGGAATTCCACAGAGCCGAACCCTCTGATATGAAAATATCTGGAGTCGGTGAATTATTTTCCCATCTGGTCTCTGGTAGGTTGACATGTTGTTCTTGTATTGTTTTGTAATTATAATACTTATATAGTGCAATTGCATAACGTGGATTGACCAGATGATCATTTGGGAAGTGTGTGAAAGGGTTTAGTTTTTCCTGTGGGGAAAATTAAACCCGGACATTTAAATCTGGTGTATAGAAAAAAACATTATACATTTAACTTTAAATCAATAATCTTTATAGCTCTGCTACCCTTCTCCATAAGTTTTAAAGGTACACTCAAATTTTATTTTAACTACCTATAAAAAAACAAAAGATATCAAAAAATATCGTGAAAAGATTAATGTTCTGTGTAAAAGGTTATACAACCGTAAATATTCTTGTATAAGTTTCAAATGTTGGTACCAGTCTAAAGCTGCCCAAAGCAAAGTGAAACCGTTCCAGTCTAAAACAAATTAGTGGAACAAAATTATGTAAATATACATTTTCAACCGTATAATTTCAATGAAATTCCACCATGAATTAACGGTTTCCAAAATAGAATTATTCGAAGTGCTAGAAAATGCTGACGTGATCATTTATTTTCACAAAGCCTTCCACGCTTATAAATTAAAGCAATTACCTGAAAGGACTTTCTAATTCTTTAAGAATCCAAGAAAACAGTAAATGTGATAAATTGACGCCTTTATCAGGCCTTAATACCAAATGGGCGGATTTATTAAATTAAGTGTAAATTTTTGCTTTCAATAGATGGAATTCATAAACGAAGTCATTCTGTATTATATACGCCATTCATAAGAGAATAAACAGAACTTTGCAAATTTAATGGAAGAACTGTTGTACTTATATTATGTTTAACAAAAACATCACTGAATGGTGAAATGATAAAAGATCACAACGAAATTGTAGACCTCGTGAAATAGAACTAGTTTTTCTTTTTGCATTGCTAATAATACCGTTCTGAATTTTCACTTTATTCAAGGTGGCCAGGGGTTAAGTGCATAAACTTCAGCGGGTGATTCTACATGATAAGACAAATAAAAAATATAAGAATAACTTTTTTCAAATTTCCCACGTTTTAATGAAGTTTTCGGGTTAAAAAGTTGAATTGTTTCTATGAAAAAAACAATATTCTTCTATTTATTTATTTATTAATCTTGAGTTAGATACACATATCGTGTGTGCTTATATTTAAGAAACTTGACAATTTTTGGCAAACAGAATAGAGTTTTAAACATTTTTTCAGCCTTACTAAAAAACCCAGTGAAAATTTTATTCAATTGACAAACGGCCGCGGATGTTAAAACATTACTAATTAAAAATTTGTTCTTTGAAAGAAATACACATGGTTTCCACGGCCTGAGAGGGTAGTTTATCTCTGTTTTAACCATTGATGTCCGAACGATATTTGTAATTTTTCCATAGTATTTTGAATGTTCTATATATTTCTTATTTTTGAAGGTGTCGTAAAAACAAATACCATTTATGAAAACTAGATAAAATTACCTTTTAGATTTGAGTATTTGAAATACACTTTAGCTTTCAAAAACTGCCGTATTTTAAGATTCAAACTCGGAAAAAAATGGAAAAAAAATTCCTCCCACAACATTTTTGACCAAAATGTAGAGAAATTAAAATAAAATCAAAATTTAAAAAACACAGTCCCTTTGTGTAATAAATTTGAAAGGAAACTATCACCTCACTTTTTCATCGTGTAAACAATAAAAAAATAATAAAAAAATTCAAAGTTTTTTTTATTGCCAAAAAAATAACTTAGAAATAATATCGAAATTTAAAACAGATTTCTTGCATCTCTAAAGACCTTAATTTTTTTGATACGTTTACGAACACATGTATTAGGTTTTAATATTATAAAAAATTATCACTTTTAAGAAATTCTCTTAAAATAAAGATCTTAAAATCAAAATTTTATCTTAAGTAACCTATAAAAAACAATATTCTGACAGTTCAACTTTGAAAGTACGGCGTTTGTACAATAACTTGATTAAATTGATGTAAACCACACAAATAATATGGTAAATATATCAATTATGTGAACAGAAGAGTAAATTCGTCACTACAATAGAAAATTATTTAGTAAAATCACAACATTTAGGCACAAACAAAATTTTCCATATCCCGCCATAAACACACCGAACTGTTTTGTCATCGCGGGCCGATATGCACATGCGCACCAATAATGCCCCTTGCGGAGAAAAATTAAAACAACATTGTTTCCTAGTAAATTAAAACCATATACAACGTTGTCACATCTTCAATGCGTTTTAACAGCGTGACCACGAAAGAAACGTTATTGGTAATAAAACGTCTTTTAGTGTATACGAGCTCTATTTATGTTATTGCAATAACACAGTTAATCGGTCGCGCTGTGGTTTTTTTTAGTAAGGCTGTTTAAATTTAAATATCAAACAATCTAATTCAAAAAATGAATCAAACAATGTAGTATGAGGTGGACATACTTTCTTACTACCTTTTTAAATTTAAACATATTTTCATTCTGAGTAATGTCAATCGGGATTTTGTTATAAAGTTGGACGGCCTGGTATATAAGTGATTTCTTGGTGCTTGCTTTCTTCCATGTTGGAATGATGATTTGCTTTGCTTTTCTCTCCCCGTGTCCGTGCATCTCGTTTATGTAATTTATTTTTATTTTCAGTTCCATAGACACTATCCCACCAAAATAACTACATTCAAATGTATGATTTACCTCAACTTCATAAAATTTAGCTTCTTTAACATGTCTCTTATCCGTAATATGGAAAAATATTTTTAATAAAAAAAAACATTGGCATTTCGAAAAAGTTATTTATCTTTTTTACTTCTACAATAATACGGATTCACCCACTGAATTTTGTGCACTTTATCCCGGACACCCTGGGTTACTTTATTTCTTTAGATATTATCTAATCGTCAGTGTCTTTCAAACAAATTTTAAAAAATGTGCTCTTTTTCTTCTTTTTTTAGACACTACATACTTTATTAGTTTTTTCCACACATATTTATCGAAGTTATTAATAGCCTTGCGTCTGCGTGATCGAATTTAAGGATCCCGCTTCCAACGCATGTATGCCGCCGCGCTTTACCCGTCGCACCGATTTTCAGACAAAGCTATCATTGTAATTCGATTTCTGTTTGAAGAATTAGTCACAAGATGACGCCACTTTCATCGGCAAGACGCAAAGAGACGTGCCCTTCCTAGGTATAAGTTCTACAAATTTGTGAACCTGGAGTATTTCCCGGATTTCGAAAGATTGACGATAATATTAAGTTGTATCAAGCGGCTGTATATTACATATGACGTCATCGCCCGTCCCGGTTACTTTTTTGCGGTGATTAGCCATCACTGGTTGACACGTTGACACACACGAGGAACGGGCTAATTTTGAAACCAGTTCCTATTGGATTTACAATGTGATCACCAACACTAACTGGGCGAAGCCGAACCAAAAGCCGCCCGCAGGGCCAGCAGTAAAAACCTACGGAACGGGTTTTAAACTGCTGGTCTAAATTTAATACTTCTTAATCTGTAAATAAGATTTCAATGAAATATTTTTAATATGCGCCCTTGAGGTGATTTTTCTCGAAAACGGCGCTATATAAATTAGCCAAATATTATTAATATTATTTAATGAACTTTTCTACCACCTACCCCATCTCAGGTTTTACTTAGTGAGGTTGGTAATGTAAAGCAAACAATTAAATTACTTAGAAAAATATTTACAGTACATTCTAGGATTATTGTTGCTTTTTATGTAAAAATAATATTTATCACTAAAAGCTGATTTATCAGCACCGAACCGAAAAAAATAAAGTTCGTAGGAATAGTCAGTTTGCAGTTGTAATAAAATGGTAAGACAAAAAGTTTACCGATTTATCTAAAATATCTAGTCTAGTGGGTAATATTATTTTAGCAAACCAATCTCGCGGAAAATATTTGTTCACGAAATTCAGTCAATTTAATAATGCCAGCTATAGGATGGATCCATAAAATCAGTGGATGGAACGAATATAATGAATGTTTTTTTTTTCATAATAGCTGAACAACAACTTGAAAAAATACGGAAAAATTAGCTTTAAAAGTGATTATATTTTCTGACGAGCCAAGTAACAAAAAAAAATTATAATATTTCAATTGAATTTATGAATAGTGTATAATTAATTTCACCTTCATGTTGTCCATATGTAAAAATGTAATATCAAACATTACCACTTTTCTTTTTTGGTGCTGGGTACCTTGGAACCACCAAATTCAAACAAACGCATGGACCGTTCCCTTTTATGGAGATTCGTCGTAATTTCTTTTACATTTTCAGATAACCAACACCCTTGCCACAGGTCACCCTAAGCGGAGCGCTACGTTTAGTGACTTTAGGCTATGTAAAAAAGGTTCGTGTGTGAGGTTTGTCTTTGCGGCACATGAGTTTGCAATCAACTGCGTGGCGGGCCAGATCGGGAGAGACTGGGTGAGGGAGACCTTTTTACAATTCATCGCCTTGTACCGCAGTAGGAGGGATGAATTCATATGTCCATCACTCCTGGACACATTGACACCCAGATTCCTAACCAGCCCTCATATCTTTTTCCTTCCCAGAACTTCGTCTCCTTCCCTTTCCTAAAAATACCCTCCACTCAGCATCTTTAAAGAAGACAAAGACCCTAAGGGAATTATTTTCTTCTGTGTCTCCTGTGTGTAAAAAAAATAATAAAAAAACGAGTGTGCTTTAGACCACACGACTGAAGTAAAACTTCTTTAGCTTGCTCCTTCAAAGAAAGAAAGAAAAACTGCGCGCGCACTGCTCTATCTTGCTCCTACAGCGTGATACAGACAATAAGCCTGCACTGTGTCTTAGTTATATGAAACGTAACTGGCTATGAAAGAAAGAAAATGTGTGCTCGCACCTCTCTGTCTTGCCCCTACAACAGTATTATACGAAATGTAACTATCTCTCTTTCTATCTTCACTAACTTATATATCTCCCTCTCAACTACCGTTCGACTCACATAATTTATCATTTCCATCCATTTTTCAGAAAGCATTTTTCAATATTTTTATTAAAATTTTATATCGCGTTATCAAGATTTAACGTTTTCTTCTTTTATTAAGTCCTTTAATTTTTAATTATGCATCAAGTAATAATATTACTAAATTGCACGGTAGGTAAATAACATCCAATATTATGCCACGACGTTCGTTCGTTCTGTTTTATTTCATTGCATAGAATAAAGAATATAATACTAGAAGTGTCTTCTGAACAAATTTGAATGGAAACATAATATGAGCCACTGATTAAGTACCTTTTGGTTCTAGACCCTTTAGCCCACGGTCTGTATCTCTTACTCTAACTTCCCTGAAACTGTATATCGCCATTCCATTTGAATTTCGTAATCATGGTGAAATATAGTTTTGTTTTTTTTTTTGTGTTACCTCCACACAGGAGGCCCTGAGGAAAATAATTTCCCTCAGGGCCTATGTCATCTTTGGGAATGCTGTGGGGAGAGTTTTTTTAGGAAAGGAAGGAGAGGAAATTCTGGGAAGGAAAAGGGTATTAGGGGTATGTAGGAATCTGGGGTCAGTGTGTCTAGGGGTGACGGACGTATGAATCCATCCCTCCCACTGCGGTTCAAGGCGATGTTTCTAGAGAGTTAGGCTGGAGAAGTCAAAGGGACTTTTGGCAATTTAGTATTGAGGACCAAGATTCGTTACGTAATTTATTATTTAATTTTAAATTGTTCAGTTTGGAATTTATGTTAATATTTTTTTTAGAGTCATTTGATCCTGAGTTTTTATTTAAATCATAAATAAAAATATTTGTACGGTGATCTGTTATATATTTTTTCCTTAAATAGATTTAATTTTTTATGTGTGTTTAATATTGCTCCATGTGTGGTTCAGGCATGATGGCGATTGGTTTACAAATTCTCTTGTGAAATTATTTACACATGATACAAAGTTCATTTCATTCATAGTATTTATATAATCTTTTTTATTTTTACCGTGGTTATTTGGACCAATATTAATATTTAGATCACCTATTAGGATACAATTTAGATGGTTTTTGTTATATAGTATTTTTTAAAATTCTTCTATAAATAAGGGAACATCGGAGCTGTGTGTTCGATATACTGCGATTATATTGAATGACTCCCTCAACCAATCTCTCCCGATCCGGCCTACCATGCAGCTGGTGGGCAAACGTAGTGAACCACTTGGGGCGATCTATGACAGAGGTGTTGGTTATCCAATAAATGATTCCCGGGGCGGCGGTACCCATACCCGCCTCCCAAATTGTATGATAATATAGGTCTAAATTAGGCCCATAATTGGATTACGAAACACTCCCATTAGGCACTTCTTGTGTTATTTCTCTATTCTACGAGTATGTTTCGAAGTGTTCTTTAACAAAAACAAAAAAAAATCATAAAACGTTTGTTTAAACTCGGGAACAGGCATGCAGTAGCTAGTATTTTATACGGGTAGCGAAGAAAAACATAGGAAAATTCCAGCATCCTTTCTGAAAGAATAGAAAATTAGTTCTTGCAAAATCTTCCTCCACTCGAATATCGCATGCAAAAACAAGAGAGATAAATTACCTTTCACAAAAAGTGCACGGATATTCGTTCCAAGCAACATCAATTAAGCTCCCCTTAATTGGTCTTTTTAATAGGGCACATTCACTCGTTTGCCACCGTTTAAATTAATCGGTTATTTATTGTTTATAACCATCAATTAACTACATGATGGCGCAAACACTTGGCTGCATAAAATTTTTGGAAATGTCACACATAAAATTTACATTAATATCACATCCTTTTGGTAATGGGAAGAAAATGATACCGAATACTTTTCTTAGAATTGAAGGCTTTCAGTAAATTCATTCGTGGAAATCATAAATGTATTATAAATATAATATAATCATAAATAAATTGTACAATAGAGAAGAGAAGGTTTGCTTTGTTCGATAAGTCACCTACATAAATCAACACACAAATTATTCTGTTATTCATGCATTTGATTCATTTGCTCGTGCCAACTTTTTATTTCATATTATATTCGTCGAGTTTGAACTTGAAACAGAAGAAAAATTGTTTCACAAAAATTACTGAGATCCAAAATTATCTCTTTGTGTTATAATGAGTCTGCCTCTTATTCAACATAGCCTTAGAAAAAGTTATTCGTGACTCAGGCATTGAGATCAGAGCAACGATATTTGACAACTCTGTGCAACTATTGGGTTACACTGATGATATCGACATAATCGCGAAAACTCCCGATGCTTTACGTGACGCCTTCATAAATCTTGAAAGTTTTGCTAAAATATGAGTCTCATAGTAAACCAGCAGAAGACCAAATATATGGCCGTAGGATGCGCCCAACAAACCCCAACTCTCTCATGTGGAAGTCAAAATTTTGAAACTGTAACAAGATTCACCTATCTAGGCTCCCTGATAACAAACTAGAATAATACCACAGAGGAGATCCAGAAGCGCATAGTGAACGCAAACTGTTATTACCGCCTACAAAACCAAATAAAATCTAGACCGTTGTCCAGAAACACCAAGATATTAGTGTACAAAACACCTATCAGACCAGTACTCACATGCGCAGCTGAGACTTGGGTACTAACTAAGAGGAATCAGCGAGCACTTGATGTTTTTGAAAGGAAAATTTTGGGGCCTATCTTCTGACCGGTTTCAGAAAATGGATTTTGGCGCAGAGGTTATAATAATGAGCTAAATACTCTGTTTAAGGATCTAAACGTCACAAAATTTATAAAACTGGGAAATACTTAAGTGGCTAGGTCAAGTAGAGAGAATGACCGAGCATCAAGTCCCTGCTGAACTCAAGACCGACAGGGCGAAGGAGCCTGGGAAGACCAAGTTTAAGATGGAGCGACAACGTCCTCAAAGATATATCCTTCTTGGAGGTTGTTAACTGGAGAGAGCTGGCACAAAACCGCGATGAGTGGGGGAAGACTCTTGAGGAGGCCAAGACCCACCAGGGGTTGTAGAGCCAAGTGTGATGATTGATGATGATGTTATAATGAGTCGTACATAATAAGTTGAGGGTTTTGATGAGGCCCGTAATATGAGAACGAGGAAAAACAGATGCCGGTAGCTCGTTCCAGTCGAAGCAATATCAGCGGCAAGCAGATATTCCGCCCGTGTCCGTCTAGCTAGAGACGCTAGCACCGGGGATCAGTGCTAGCTCCTTAGGGCAGGATCCATTAGAATATATGTAGAACAGACTCAGCATGTCGTCTGTGCATTAGAGATGTCAATCGGTCTGTTAACAACGGATTGTAAATCATACGGACCGCCCTTCTTAGCACAGAATCCAGAAGCTTAATTAAGTAGTTTAGGGCTCCAGCCCAGAAGTGACTCCAAAATTCAATTAGTGGGCATACTTCGGATCATTTATTGAAGAATCAACTAGCCCTATGAAAGATGTCCAGTTTCTTAGATGCCAGATTTACATGGGCTTCTGAGCTTATGAGCCGGTCTGAAGAACTTACTTCAAATGAAATCCCTAAATAGGGCTTTACTGTGTACAATACCAAATAATAAGCCTTCCATTTATTCGCCCCCTGAAAGCGATAAGAGACGAAAAGTGTAAGTAATAAAACGTGTTATTAAAAATAAGAAAATATTCTTAGAACATCATTTCTTTTCAGGCCTATTCCTAAAAAACTTTTGTTTTTCTTTTTCTCTGAAAATATCAGGATCGCATTAAACAAAGGAGGTAAAGTAAATACCCCCATTAGGGTTAAACAATGGCTGCTTCTCCGTTCCACTCAGAGACAAAAGTTGAAATAACGTACTTCTGTGTAAGTAAGCAGGTAACGGATGATAACAAAGTAAATTAGTGAATGGAGAGGAACCCAGCAGTAAACATCATAATTGAAATACTTACACCTGTCTAATAAATAAGATTTTGATACCAAATGCTTCTTAATTTAGAAGCATTAGAAATAAGAAAATCCCTAAATAATTAAGTAAATTTATCTTCAGCAAACCGCACAGCTATAGTTCACCTCCCACTCTAACCCCGGAAGATTTATGTAGGTATCTGTTTATTTACTAATTTGTTTATTTTTTTATGTTACATCAGATTAATATCGTCCTGGAGATGGAAGGGTACTTTGGAAATCAGTCTATAGATATTAATAATCAAAGTGGTTTATAACAACTTTACTATATATTTTTTCCATATTCACGGCGAAACAAGTGCCATTAACATTATTAACCTAACATATGAGTACCACAGAAAGTATGTAACATAATTTTTATTTTTTTTAAATTTAGCTCCATACAGGATGCCCTGAGGAAAATAACTCCCCTCAGGGCCAATGCCATTCTTGGGGATGCTATGTGAAGGGTCTTTTAGGTAAAGAAAGAGAGGAAATAGTGGGAAGGAAAAAAGTGAGAGGGGTGGGGAGGAATCTGGGATCAGTGTGTCCAGGAGTGACGGATGTATAAATCAATCCCTCCCATTGCGGGTAAGGCGATGTTCCGAGAGAGTTCTGCTGGAAAGATCTACAGGCCTCCCTCATTCAGTCTCTCCCGATCCTGCCTGCCACGCAGTTGATGGGCATACAAATCCACCACCAGGATCCGGACAAACTTAACCCCATGAACCCGGCACCCCTGCTAAGTCACCAAACGCAGCGAACCCCCTGGAATTACCTGTGGCAGAGGTGTCGGTAATCCAATAAATTGTTCTCGGGTGGCGGTACTCATACCCGCCTCCCAAAGTGTAAGTACTATATATGTACGATGTAAACATATAATCTAAAATATACATATATATATTTTTTTTTTTCAAAAGAAGCAAACACATTGTGACTTGACATTTTAAATAAATAAAAAGAAAACACTTTGTTTACGTCACTTTATTATTTCTTCCGTCTACCGGTTTCGGTACCTCCGTACCATCATCAGGACTGAATATAAAATACTATTATTTACTACTATTTACTTTAATACTAGTATTTTATGTTCAGTCCTGATGATGGTACGAAGGTACCGAAACCGGTAGACGGAAGAAATAATAAAGTGACGTAAACAAAGTGTTTTCTTTTTTTTTATTTAAAAAATATATTATGATCTCGGCTACGCTGTATCCTAAAATAGGATATAACTAATTGCTGCCATTAACATTTTTCTATTCTTCCCAAGCACATATATTTCCCCTGACAAGAGGATTTGCATGCGCTTCGCAATCCGCTTGTAGAAAATGCACGCGAAGATTTATTGGAGTTTATTGGGTGAGAGCAAAATGTACTCGTCCGGAATTGCGCTGTGCACGATTCTGCTCTTCATACGTGCCTTCACGGTAATTTGTGTATACGTAACAATGCAGGGCTAAGAAATTATACTTAGGATATTTCTAACTCAAACAAGAGCATTTTTCTTTTAAAATCGATTCCGGATCTAATATAATAATGCTCGCAGAATTATGCTTCGATATAAAAGGTACACTGCACATCAAACATGTTGACAAAACTAGGATTGAATGGATTAGCCGACCTGATGAGACGCCGGGTCACTGGAGCCAGGATGCGGCTAATGGCCTCCGATAACATGGTGGTGAACCTCCGATACCAAGGAGTGGCACCAAGTGCCAGAGAGTTGAGCCCTGGGCCCGAGCTCACTCAAGACCACGCCCCACATAACATTTTCTTGTTAATTTACGGTGTTTTCATATTATCATCCTCCCTACCCACAGGTCCTGGGTTCGAGTCCCAGCGGAGCCAATATCTTTTCTGATTTTTCTGTCTCAGATTTTCGATTGAGTTTCGCTAATATTGTCTTCATTAAATTAAATATTATAATTTGAGATTTCACTCATAAAGTTTAAAAAAATTAAAACAAAAAGAATTCGTTTATTTCATTGATATTTTGAAGGTAAGCATTAGTATTGGTTACCAACGTAGTTTGAATACGAAAAGAATTCGTTCATTTAGTTTAAAGTTCGTTTAGTTTATTCGTTATTTATTCGATCATTTACTTTATTCGTTAATTGGTAAACAATATCGGCGACACTCGGAAGCGCAGTCCCTCCCATTAAAAACTGCGGATAGCACATCTATTATATTTCAATATCTTTGGTTTGACCCATCATCTTGCACCGCAGCGGAAGGGATTGATTCATATGTCCGTCACCCTTGGACACACTAAACCCCAGATTCTTACCCAACTTTCATACCTTTTTCTCCAGAATTTTCCCTACGTCCTATCCTTAAAAATACCCTCTTTCCCCGGGAAACTATTTCCCCGTGGGCCTCCTTCGTGCGGTTAATATAAATTATTTTTTCGGAAAATTGAAATCTATAAACTAGTGGAACTATGGAACCCCCAACTGGGGTGAATACTGTGAGGTTGAATGAAGAGAAAGAGATGGGAAGAGGAAGGTTGGGAATGGGCGATCGTGTGACTAAAAATGTTTGAAATATTTCAACAACGTTTCAGTAAAAGTCATCCAATAATTTTTTTCACCAGGACAATACAAAGAGTACCCACTTATCTTTCTCTCATACCTAGTCCGTTAATAAGTTTTTTGAATGCAGTCAAAAAATCTTCTTAGGGTACCTACAGTTTCCACATAAGCATCAAAGCGCTTGCCATCGTCTTCGCGAGAGCTTAGAGCGTACTGACGAGTGAATCACAGAGATTCGATTTGCCGAGAGGATTCCATATTGAAACGTATTTGACTATTGTAGTACCTATGTGTTCAGCTAATATGATTCTACAGTTTCATACTAAAATGTCGTTTAGTGGCTTAGCAAGCTTATCGCTGTGGAAGTGCTATTATTGTTTCAAAAGATTAGACAAGTAAGCAAATGCATAAATATAATTAACTATGGGTGGTGAAATGAAAACTAAGGCAGGCTTGTACGAGTACTTCGTTAATCTAAATAAATAATAATCCTGCTCAAGAGTCCCAACAGGATGTGTTGCGAGGTTTAAGAGGGTGGATATATGGTGGTAAAATAGATTTGGAAGTACCAGGCTATTCAGATTTGGTCACTAAACATTTTGTTTTAAATCATTTCAGGCAACGTTTATACTATATTGGAATATATTAATTTAAATGTATATGTAAATAAATTGTAAATGTTCTCTAAAATGGCCTGGAAAGAATCTCCTACTTGTGATCTCACTAAAGAAAACACTCATAGAACATTAATAAATGCATTCACTCTGAATGCATTTATTTACGTTCTCCAAATTGACCTTGACAAAAATCACATCTTTGCGATTCTTTTAAAGACATAAAGAAACCATCCCTTAATTATATACAATTCTTAGTGTTCTCAAAAGTTGTCTTGACAGAAGCAAATTCCCTTGATATCTTGAACGAAACTATTCCTTTGTTAAGAATATTATGAACTAAATATACAATTTGGCTGACCTGAAACGGGTATTCTGCCCAGTTGGACAGACAAATGTTCACATTGTAATGTATTGTTAATATATATGCGTATGTAAATAAATAAATAAAAAAATAAAAAAGTACCTACGAATATTAGAGGGAGAGCGCTAATATTAAAAACTAATTAAGCGAACATTGTAAAATGTATAATATAAAACCCAACTCGTTTAAAACAGAGAAAAAATCTTCAGGGAAATGTCTTAAATAGCATTTAATGAAATACTGTGAACTTTTTCATTCATACAACTTGTAAAATAATAGAAAAAAAAAGTTTTCTTAAAAATTTAAATTTAGTATGCTGTGCGATTTTTTTTGTCGAGGGAATTTCATGTACCTATTCGGCGTTGCACAGGTGTAGATATTATCTTAAAAACTGAAACATGAAAAAAATGTGAAAAACGGTAGAAATTTGGAATGCGGTGGCTTAATAAAATAATTATAAATTATAATTTATCAGCACTCGGTAATCGAATCTGAAACCTTTGGATCTTGATCCAAGTTTATTAACTAGTTGACAAAGCTACACGATGCAATGCCGCCTCATGGAGCCTCAGAATTATGTTTTTTGCCTTGTTTAATTCATATTTGTGTTTACTAACCTATTATTTGCATTTTGTTTTTCCTGTTAAGCACTTGCATACTGCTTACTAACAACATATGCAGGGGCTCTGGGGGTCTAGAATCGTTCAAAATAAATAAATGTAGCTTTGTTTAACAAAAAAAAATTAATGTCTTGCGAGAGCCTTGAAGGGGTAACCATCTGTTACTTATACCAGGGCGGGTAACTGGTGGATAACCTCCACAGTTGACAAAGCTTTCAGAGTCACGCTGGACACACACGGAGCCACTTGACCCCGACCATTTGAACACGTTGCAAGTAAAGGGGCCACGTAAGACCGAGCTGAGGTGCGACCGAGCTGAGCTGAGACCGAACCAGTTTGATCTAAATCCAGTGATGCCATGCCGCAAACATGAAATTCGGTAGGTTGTCAAAAATTTATTGCAGCTAATTGTTATATTTCTGGGGGCTAGAGAACTTCAGAGAGAAAACATTCATATTTTTCGTATGGAATCATTATCTACGTCAACACCGAACGAACAACTTGAACTTGTGAACTTAAATCGTATAGGGGTAGGTACATAATATTGTTTTTTTTTCTTAAATATTCAGTAAAATTGTGTCTCACAAATAATATAGATACATAAAATAGTTTGGGAATTAACACAATTAGGGAGGTGGAAATGGGTACCGCCGCCCCGGGAACTTTTATTGGATAACGAACACCTCTGCCATAGGTCACCCCAAGTGGTTCGCTACGTTTGGTGGTTTAGCAGGTTTGCCCGGGTCCATGGGGGTGAGGTTTGTCTAGGTCTTGGAGGCGGATGACCAGGACACACTGAACTCCAGATTCCTACACACCCCTTATATTCTTTTCCTTCCCAGAACTCTCATCTCCTTCCTTTCCTTAAAAAACCCTCCACACAGCATCCCCAAAGATGACATAGACCATGAGGGAAATTATTTACGGCCTCCTGTGTGGATCTCACGTAAAAAAAAGTTTTTTGCGAATATTTAACAGAGGTGTTTTTTTAATAAATTAGTGAAAAGTAATCTAGGAAAAAAAAAATATATATAAATATTTTTCTGTGACAACAATACCGCCATTCCGCGGAGAAGTCTTTCCTCCGTGAGCCGTACTGTCCGACTAGATGATTGCATCAACACTGAGCGAATTTTGATTGCACACACATAGCCATTGGCTCGAGGCTTTGCCAAATACGGCCGAGCCGAACCACGGCTTTTTGGCTCGGCTCGGTGGATTTTAAACTTGCCGAATATTAAGCGGAGGCTGCCGAGCCATGTCAAGCCACCCACAGAGATTTCCCACACTTAAAGCAGGTTTAACTTAAAAAAGGTTTGGAGTTTGTATTTTCCTCAATTCCAGTGAATAATGCTTCTTTCAGGTTAGGTTCTGATCCGACTCCTAAATCTATGTCATCTTCATCTAAATTCCCGATTTATTGTATTCGGAAAAAATTTGTTAAATGCATAGTTAAAAAGCATGACAATTACCACAAGCAAATTTAATAGAATCCTCCTCCTAAAAGTAATAACATTGATTTACCAACCGTTTCATTAATGATTGAAGAGCGGTTAACACAATTACCTAACAGAAAACTTTATCTAATAATAATAAGCAACTTTAACTAAACATGGTTCTAACCGACACCAACCCGAATAGTTTTAATGGAGCAACGCTAAAAACAAGTTTGTAAACAGGAATCAACATCTGAAGAAAGTTCTTTGTTCGACTTAATAAAAGTAAAATCCATTGAAAAATACAGTATAAATAAAAACAGCTAAAAGTATTTTCGTTATTTGTTTTTGGGGTGTTATGCCGTGTCGTGCCTCCTTCTTTAGCCAACGCTGTCCGAAACGTTGACTAAACAAGGAGGTAGCGCAATACAGCATAACACCCCAAAAACAAATAACGAAAAGTATAATACTGGCTCAGACCCATGAAACATCAAGGGATATTATAACTACAAGGGGACATGTGAAGCTGAAAGTATTTAAAACATATTTGCCTCGAAATCACATTGAGGTTCAAAAACAAATATTCTCAACTTTATTTTTGATACCCACCTATAAATATATAAAATATTTTTAATAAATTGACAGACTTTAAAATTTACATTTCGAGTGAACATTGAACATATCTGTAAAAAAATTAAACAAAAGAAAAGCACATTTGAAATAAAGAATTATTTTCAAACAAAAGTAAAAATAAATTTATTTCGTGTTTTTGGGTAGCTAATTTACAATCAAGTTTTCGATCCAGGTGAACCCCCGCACCTATATTTAAAAAATATATACGTTTGTCGAAAAAATTGTTCAAAACTTTTATAAAAGTAGAGTAAATTTACTACAATTTGAGTATAAGATAAGCTGTGTAGGTATGATTATTTCCGAGATACATAAGTGACAAAATTTTGCGTTTTTGCCGGGTAACTTGGTTTTCAAACGATATAGCAATAATTCTAAACTTCCCGATCTCTTGTAAGAAATTGCCACTTTTTAGCTACATTGGCTGGATAATAACCAGACCCTACGCAGAAAAGTAAAATTGGCTAAAGTAAGGCAAAGGTTTGCAGCGCAATTCCTTATGGGACTTTTTTAAGCATAATGTTCGTTTTAAAATGAAATGCCTGGCGTAGTGAAACTAAAAATGAGTGAGGTGAATAAATTATAAAATATCCACAAAACAGATATATAAAGAAAAATAGATAACTACACAGTGTAGAAAATATTCAATTTTGGAAACAAGACGGAACTTTAGATTACCTGACTCGGGGTTTGTTTTTAAAATTTTGAGGCAGCCAGAAACTTGCCCGCCATTGTAAAAAGGATTTGTAATTCGTAAGCATATCATATTTTCGAGGACTGAATAGTGATATTAAAATGCGATTTGTCTGTATCAGATTAATTTATTGTCTGTATCATATTAATATAACGAGACCGTCACGCCATCTTAGTTTAAAACAAACATCTTAAGCGTCGATGACACAGGGCGAGTTTAAGAGCTACTATCTGGGATTACATTACAATTCACTATCTGTTAGTAAACTCGCCCAGTGTCATCGTGTTACTTGCTAACTAGCAGATTGTTGACAATCTACGAAAAAAGTTGAAAGGTCGTCAACTTTACTCGCCCACACGCTTGCTCCGCTTGCTTGTGATTGGTTTATTTATGTTTACAACATGGCTTCCGATAAACAGCTGATTTCGACTGTCAAACATCTGAAGAATTAGTTCACGCAGGCGTCGTTATTCTTGTTACTGGCGCTAGCAGCGACCTCAGTTTCCAACGCTTCTGAGCGAGTGGACAGTTTTGTGTGTCATCATGACAATCTCACTCGCCGATTTACCCGCTTTTAAACTTAGTAGATAGTAGCTTGTAAACTCATCCTCTGTCAACGGCGCTTTAGTTTGTTACCCTTTCCTTCACAGGTCTATCATTTTGAATGTCTATGGAAATGACTATGATTGATCATCTTCGATCGTATATCTACTACATTTGATAACCTTTTCTCGATAGCAACTGTACTGTCGTAAAAAGACAAAGGCTGTTTCTCAGTGACATTTGGCGAGGACATCACTATCAGAAGTGAAGATATAATATGCAGATATTCACACAATACAAAGTTTTTATTATTTGAGTCAGAGGGTTAAAAAAATAAAATTTACAGTCAATATCACAGAAATAGATTAGTGCGTTTAGAACTATGTCAAAGTAGTAGTATCTGGGCATCTCGATATTCTCTTGTGATGAAGGGATGAGATTAATGAGGGAATAGTGGAAGTATATTTGCTTTCTCCTTTCTCCATTGCTGCGTAAATATACGATAATTTGTGCTGTTCCCGGAGAAATTTGATTAGAACTAGTACCCCAATTGCAAATACAATATAAATATTGACTACGCATGCTCGATTTTCAGAATTCTATTGAATTAGGCCTGGTTCGTAGAATATTCACAAAGTGTCTCATTATAACACAACATTCGGCTCAAAAAGCACGCAAGGTTACTTTTATATAAAAAATATCAAAAATAATAAAAACATGGCTTTGTCTGGACGTTTATCCGACTATTTCTTGAATTTGAATATTTTATACTTTTGAGGCGAATTCGCATCAAAAGCAAATAATTTCAAATATATTCTATTTCTCTAATACGCAAAATTCGCTTCTTAAATAAGCGTTATCCTACTAATATTATAAAGGCGAAAGTTTGTATGGATGTATGTTTGTTACTCTTTCACGCAAAAACTACTGAATGGATTTTAAAAATTCTTTCATTAATAGAAATCTACATTATTTGCGAGATCTATATAGAGCTTACCAATATATATATATATATATATATATTGGTAAGCTCTGGCGTTGTGAAATTATTTATCATACGTTTTCTGTTCCTAACAAAATCGATTTATTGCAAACGTCAGAAAAAAAGGAAACCTATTGTCGCCTTGGAAACGACGTTTTTTTTTTTTTAAATTAGGCAATTCACCCTAAAAAGAGTGCTTTGTTGGCATCGTACTTAATAACTATCTCTAAAAATGAATCACCGAAATGTATATATGCGCATAAACCCGAACGACTGCACCAAATTAGTTAATTCTTTTTTTTGTTCGTTATTTTGTATAAAACTACCGTTGAGTTCTGGCATTATGAAATTTGTATAAAAATTATAATAAGTGGCACGCGAGTAGTTTGAAAACTGTATGTATCGGGAATGAATGTGTGGAATGCGAGAGGTGAGAGGGGGGAGGGGTAGGGGGGAGGGGTAGGGGGGAGGGGTGTTGGTAGGGTGTTTAGTGGAGGGGGAAAGGGGAGGGGGAAGAGGGTGGGGGGAGGGGGGTTACGGTAGGGAGAGGGGGGAGGGAAGGAAGGGGAAAGGGGAAGGATGGAGGAGGGTGTGGGGAGGGGTAGGGGATGGGGGAAGGGGGTTGATGGGGGGGAGTGGTGTGGGGAGAGGGAATGTGGAGGGGTAGGGGGTGAGTGGAGGGGTGGGTGGATGGATAGGGAGAGGGGGTTGATAGGGGGAGTGGAGTGGATAGAAGGAAGGTGGAGTATGCATATTGGGTGGGAGAGGTGGGAGGAAAGGAAGGGGAGGGGGAGGGGTGAAGGAAGGTGGGGGGAGGTGGAGTGGGGAGGGGTATGGGGTTGGGGAGGGGTAGGTGGAGAAGGAGGAGGAGGGAGAGGGGGGTTGATGGATGAGTGTAGTGTGGAGAGGGAAGGTGGAGGGGGGAGGAGGGGTGTGTAGAGGGGGAGAGGCGGAGAGGGGTTGATGGGGATAGTGAAGTGGGGAGAGGGAAGGTGGAGGAGGCGGAGTGGGAAACCCCTAATACCATGCGAGCGAAGTCGCGGGAAAAAGCTAGTATGTGTATACTTTTTCACGAAGTACATGAGCGTATGCTTTTTTAATGAATCGTCTGTGTACGACGACCCTTTAATTACAATTCAATTAAAATTCAGTAAATTAGTTCATTAAAATGAAGAAAAATAATTTTGGATACATAAAGTCAGTATTTATTAAATACGAGTAGAAATATTATATCTTTTATTTTCTTTTTACATTTTCGTCGAGGGTTTGTAATGTTATTTTAAGTTATAAGAATTATGTCATATCCGTTTTCTGTTATTGGTGAAGTATTGGCAAATGAATAAAGTCTATTTCGTCATTCGATTTATTGGGTATTTAATTATATCAAATTGAAAATTACGTGATTAAATATTTGAAATAATTTAAATTATTTGCTTTCGAAACAAAATCGCTATTCAAAGTTTAATTTATTCAGCGCTAATACGTTCAAAATAAAGGAATATCGGAAATAATCTACATTTTGTATTATTTGAGAATAATTACTGAGAAAATTTGTTTGATTTTGCTTAATTATTCAGCATCTGCAAATTGTAGCTTGGCTGAATGAACTCTTAAAGGGTAAACCTGATCTAAATTTTGCTAATCAACTCTGATTACGTACATTAATACCCAAAATCAGAAGTAAAACTCAATTTTTTTAAGCATTATTTTTTTTTTTGCAAATCAAATTTAATAATGTTACATTATCAAGTTCAGCAAAAATTTTTGTTTTCATTATTGTGACTGCTGTTTCGGCGTTCGAGGCCGATAATGGCACAGAAGACTACTTAGTACTTGCAAAACTAAATAATAAAATTAGGGTATATTTTAAAATATATTAAATGGCTATACACGAAAAACAATATAATTTGAAAAAAAAAGAAAACAATTTTTTTCTGATGTGAAAATCCCACAAGACTCCCATCTGCTTCCAAGTGTCCGAAGAAAGTGGGACTATGGCTTTCCTATTTGGAGTACGTTGTGAGGCTGAAGATAATGGGAAGATAAAGGTTGAGAATTACCTGACTCCTCAGATCGGCACGACAAATACCATTTCAAGCAACTTTTCGATTTTGAATAGTCCCTTTCACCTGAGCGATACAGAGAGTGTATATACGTATACATGTATACACATATACGGAAAATATTTTCTCTTAAGGCTTATGCCACTTTTGGGGATGCTATGTGGAGGATCTTTTTGTGAAAGGAAGGAGTGCACCTGGGACTTGAAGAGACCCATGTTGTAGGAGGGAGGAGACACATTGGCCATATGGTAGGTATACCTTCGCAGCTAACCATAATATGTATATTATGATTAGATAAAAATTATACGTATTTAAAATCTTTAAAAAATAATCATCCTTCTGAAGCAGAGTAATAAGTGTGCATATTAATGAAGTTACTAATGAGGCCATGAAATGTTTTGGATTTATTTTAAGGACAGGAAAAGATTTTAGGTCACTTTATTCATTTAAAATTCTCTTCACTGCTTTAGTAAGAAGTAATTTAGAATACCATCCACTATTTGGTCTCCATACCATAAATCACATAAAAAAATGAGAAAGTTCAACACAAATTTTTAAGGTTAATTAATTTCAAACTATCCATACCCATTGAAGAACTTAATAATGTTAACTTAATGAAAATACTTAATTTAACTGACCTATCATGTAGAAGAACCAAGAGCGTTTTGGTTATTTTATTTAAATTGGTTAATGGATCACTTGACGCACCTGACTTAACAAAACTAATATCATTCCGAGTACCAAATCGTGACACGAGACTTTCAGAGCTGTTCTTTGTTTGTCCGTCTAAAACTAACTATTTTATTAACTCCCCAACCAAAGACTACATAGGCTTGGAAATAAATTCAGTTCCGTTGTTATTTTCATTTATTCCTTACCTAAATTTATGTCAAAAATTAAAAAAATTCTGATCTAAATTTTATTTTTATTCTTCTAATATTATTTTTGTTGTTATTTCTTTTTAATTCTTCTTCCTTTCTATTAGTGTAAAGGAAGAGAAATAATAATCGGTATTTTATTGTTTCTATTTCTATTATTACTATGTTACACGATTGATGGTATGTAAATGCTCCAAGGGCGTAAATAAATAAATAAATAAATATTATTGCATATATTACGAGAATTAGAGACACAAATGCGGTTCAAATCCAATCCTAATATTCGATTTGCTAATTTTATTTTTTTATGTAGCTTGAAAGTTTATTTAGAAAGCATACGGTTTAGTAATTATAAATTAAATAGTGAATATAATTTAATCCAGTTAAGTTCCATTTATAATATTTTTGTGGTTACTGATTATGTGATTATGAATTAAGTGGTTATTAAACAATTATAGTAGGTGTAAGCACGTTGTAAAAAATTATTAAAAAGATGATAATAACCAATACAGTAATAATAGTTTCAGGCAGTTGTTTAAAATAATAGTATACGGTGTTAAGTAAAAAGTTATTAAAAAGAAAATAATAAACAAGAAATAATAGTTTTCATTAAAGTACATAATAAGGTTAGTTTGATTTTAAACGATTTAAGGGTACAATGGAAAAGTCAATATCTAGGGCATTATAAGTTTTGCAGATAAGCCCGAGCAAGGAGTTTTATGGGTATTTCGATTTAAAATGTTGTATATGAAATAAAGTACTCGATCTGGTATTGCGTTCAGGGCAACGAAATGCAATCCTTTCTAACAAGGCTGTGGAGTCAATGAGGCAGTTCACAATTTTGTACAGAAACAGCACGTCAAAAATTTTCCTCCGTTCGTGAAGTGCGATAGGGTTACACTGATGATTTTCAAAACGATACGACAAGTGTTTCAAAAATTTTGTTTGAATGTTTTCAATTCGGTTAATATAAGTTTGGTATTGACTATTCCAAAACGCAGATGCAAATTCGAGATGAGATCTTACGCCATATATAGTAGTTCAAGTGTAAAATGTTTATTGGATGGTTTTGTGACGCAAAGAATGAAGCCCATTTGTTTGTAGGCTTTTTCTAAGATGTGTTCAATTTGATCTTTAAATAGTAATTTAGAGTCAAGTAATACTCCAAGGTCTCTGATTTTTTTTACTCGTTGAAGGGGAACATGGTTCAGATGGTAATTATGGCTGATTGGGTGACGTTCACGTGAAAATGTTATCGCATCACATTTATTTATGTTTGGAAATAATTGGCTTTCTTTGCAATATTCATTAATTCTATTAATGTCTTCTTGCAATTTATTACAATCATCTGCTGAGCTCGTGCATTTGTATATTTTCAGTATGGCGAATGAAATCAGAATGAGTGACGAAATGTTTGATGTCGTTGAGATACAAAGTAAAGAGCAGGGGCCCTAAATGGGAACCTTACGGTACCTCCGAGGGAATGGTTATTATCTGTGACTTGTAACCTTTTAGGGCAACAACTTGACTTCTATTTTTAATGTAAGATAAGAACCATCTGAAAAGATTTCCTCTTATACCAATTTTTCAGAATTTGTTTAGGAGTGTATCATGATTCACTTTGTCGAAAGCCTTAGAAAAATCAGTATAGATAGAGTCAACTTGTTTCTTTTTGTCCATAGAATTAAGAAAAAAATCGATGAACTGCCCCAGGTTCGACTAAACAGATCTGCTTTGAAAAATACCATGTTGTTATGGATTGATAATTGTGTTTTTACATAAATTAAAGAGTTGGTCATAATCGATTTTTTCCATGATTTTACTTAAAATGCACAGCTTTGATATAGGCCTGCATTTCTCAATGTTGTGTTTGTCCCCCTTTTTAAAAACAGGTATAACAAAAGCTTTTTTCCAAATGGTAGGAAATAGTAGCCTTTTTTGATAGAAAGTGTGAACAGTAATGTCACGGGGGTAACAAGTTGTTCAGCACAATTAAAAATAAAAATTGGATTAATTTATCAAATCCAGCACTTTTTTCGCGTTGACATTTTTCAAGTATTTTAATACTAAAGATTCATCGATATTAATCGAATTCAGATGTATTGAGCTTATAAAATCATTATTCATTACATCTTTACTATTTGTGGAAATTTTTTTAGTTTGAGAATGGACAAAGACATATTGAAAATAATCGTTAAAAAGAGTGCAAATTTTTTGCCCATCACTTGAAGAAATGTTTCCGTGGAATATGTTATAAGGTATTCTTTACTAGCTGCTTCCCGGCATGCTTTGCTATGCCATTTAATAAAGAAATTGTTTTTCCCTGCGTGTCCTTTCCCATTTGTCCCGTTCCCCTTCCGCCTTCCCTTCCTCTCCCGCGTCCCCTTTCCCTCTCGTTCCCCACTCTGATTCCTCCACCTTCCCTTTCCCCACTCCACTCCCCCCCTTTCCCCGTCCCGCAAACCCTCCTCCCGAATTCCCCTCCCCACTTCCAGGTTTCCCCCGCCTCCCCCCTCCCCCACCTCCCCCTACTCTAACCCCTTCCCTCTTCCCCCCTCCCGCATTCCATACATTCAGTTTTCAAACTGCTCGTGTGCCACCTTGCAATTTTTTTATACGAATTTCATAATGCCAGAGCTCGTATATGTTATTCTGATGTATGAGATATATTATTGTAAAGTTTCATCAAAATCCATTCAGTAGTTTTTGCGTGAAAGAGAAACAAACGATACAAACTTTCGCATTTATAATATTAGTAAGATGTTAAACTCGGCATTATTTATATAGTTTGTGAAACATTCTTTTTCGAGTGTCTTTTGGCGAGTTCTAAGTAACGAGAATATATGATAATCAGAAAGTTGGAAATACACGAACAAAGTGTCATCAATGTTGTGTTCGTTCTACTGATAATCCAAAGGGAGTTACATCGAAATATTAGTATTTCGATGTAACTCCCTTTGCATTAGTGGTAGCATAATGTATTTCGTACTCCTGTTCAACCGAGAAGTTGTGCCAACTCACTACTGTACCGGTCCCAATATTATTTATAAGACCTTGACATCATTTCCTACCATTTAAATTTTGACAAAACTTACTGATTTTTATACTTCCATAGGATCTCGTGTAGAGTATGGTTGCCAACCGTCCTGTTTTCCCAGGACATGTCCTGCTTTTTGGGATGTTCTGGGCTGTCCTGGATAGTTTTTAAGCACCGTCCTGAGTTTTTCAAGAGTCCTGTTAAGGACCTATTAAAATTTGCGCGCCACTACTCTCTCCAATTGTTTTGTCACTGGGTTCGCGCCGCGCGTGTGAGGGTCTAGGTTTTTTTCACTTATAAACACACAGGCACAGTGGTCAAAAGAGAGAAATCGGTAACTTCCAGCAACAGTTGCTGCAATAATCAAAATTATCTACAAAATGAATATGAACTATGAAATATTGTATAATTATTTGTTAACTCAACCACAAATGTTTGGGGGCAATTGTGGAGTTGAATCAATAAAAATAAATAATAAAATCATGAAATACTAAATAAACAAATAATAAAAAAATAAAATAAAACCTAAGAAGTTGTCCTATAACATTACTTACTTAACATTATTTTATGATTAAAAACATCATTCCTCCATTTGATTCGCTAATTTAGTAACTAAATGTTAGTTGAACAATTTTATAAAAAAAATTGTTTAATTAACCCTGTTTTCAGTGCAATATAACTATAACAATTAGTTACTGCTCTTATATAGTCCTGGTTTTAAACCGAAATGTCCTGGTATTTCTACCTTCATATCCTGGATTTAAGTTTGGAGATGGCAACCCTAGTTTAGATGGATATTTTGCGGTTAATAAAAAAGGTTTTTTATTTTTTTATTTATTTGATATTCCTAATATATTTTTAAAATGTCGACATCACGATTTTGAACAAAATTCTTTCCAAAGTAATAACTTGTGCTTAAAATATTTATTTAGACTATGAACCGACGCAATACATACAGATTTTTTCATCTCTCGTTTCGTAATCTATTACGCTTGTAGGTTTTCAAATACATCACATCAAATTGATTACCTTTCCAGAGGGAAACCAAAAATGATTTAATCTTACATTTACATCATCCTATCAATAGAGATCTCCAGAGAAACAAAAATAGCATTGCCAGAGTCTTATAATTATAGTTTCGATGTGGGTAGTCCAATAAATAATCTACGAGAGAAAAGAAGAGGTAAACAAAAAAGAGAGAATCTTATCAATTTGACATGAAATTAGTGGCTCGAACAAGGAGGTTGTAGATTATTTTGGACCCACTTTGTCATTGGGATGAAATTCATCCCGAAGAAGGTCTAATGATGATGAGTATTATTACTATCCTACCTATTTTATCTGCTGGGCGTTTTGTAAAAAATACTTTTTCTTAAAATATTAACTCTCTAACAATTTGCATGCAAAGTTTCAAAGAGAAAGGAAATGAATTACGGGCATTTAAGTTTTTTGCCCATTAGGGCTTGAATCTGTGTACTATTTTTAAAAACTGAGTGTGAAAAATAAATATTCTTGCGTACCTTGTGTAAAGTGGCAATACAAAAGTATACACTCAGATAAAATTAAGCAAATGTAATTTTCTATCAATAAAGTTTCCAAAAAAACTCTGTGCTGCTTAAGATTTCCAGCTTAGAAAATAATGCATTTTTTAATACTTTTATTATATGTAAAAAAAAATTAATGTTAAATCATTTAAAAAAAATTTTGAATCTGTTTGGCTGAGATAAGACTCTAAAATATTTTACGAAAACAGTAAATCATATTGTGCGTTATTATAGGGTATTACGCCTACCTGTTGCGCTACCTCCTTCTTTAGCAACTTTGGGGTCTGGGTACCGCTATCCCGGGAACCATTTATTGGATAACCAACACCTTTGACATAGGCCAACCCAAGTGGTTAGCTTCTTAGCAGGGGTGTCCGGGTTCATATGGTGAGTTTTGTCCGGGTCTTGACGGCAGATACGTCTGCCTACCTGCTGCGTAGCGGGTCGGATCGAGAAAGACTGGTTGAGGGTGGTTTTTCGACGTTTTGACTTTCTTACGTTCTCGACCGATCGACTTGCACCGCAGTTGGAGGGCAGATTCATTCACACACTGACCGCCAGATTCCTACCCACCCCTCACACCTTTTTTTCTTCCGAGAACTTCCTCTACATTCTTTTCTTAAAAAGACATTTCCATGCAGCATCCCCTAAGATGATGTATCGACGGATATCGAAATTATTTTCTTTATTGCCACCTGTGTGGAGCTGATTAAAAAAGCCAACTTTTCGGACAGCGTTACATCATCAGGGCAAAGGTGTAATCGAATATGATACCCCAAAAATAAATCACGAAAATACGTTTGGCCGTTAAAATCTCACATCATGTCTCCCAAATGTTCTTCTGTTTACTCTATTAATCCGAACATTAGTGTAGAATCAATGTTGCTTATTTAAGAGATCGATCCTTTTAAGTAATTTAAGAGTTTTTAATCAATACTACATAAAAAATATTTTTTTAATAGAGCATTCTTATCTGATCCACTTCATGAGTCTCTATAGTTAATTTATAGAATAAAAAGTCCATTCAACTTTTTGCCACCATTTTCATAGACCATGTTTTTGTATTCAATGATACATCTAACTAATAAATAATGAAGAAACCAGGTATTTTGTAATGTAATACTAAGAAGACCTCTAACACAATCTAAAATGAATTTTAAAAGTTTTCTGCCATGTTCATTTTACGCTGGTTCTACAGGGCCTGTATAAATAATGTCAGCATTCCGCGTGACGAATTTCACTGCGGGAACTTAAAATAACAGAAAAATGAAACGACGCAAAAAAAAAACGTAAAGCGAGTTAAATTTCCCAAATCAAATACAATGTCAGTTGCACACTTTTACCTGAGGTTACAGTTATTCTAAGGTAAGAAATAATAATCCAACGGCCCGAATAAAAGTATGTGATTGCATAATAATTTGCTTATTCAAGGAACCCTCTCATGGGTTTTACGAGAAATTCATTCTCAGGCATTAGATAATAGAGATGACAAGAATTCTAAATATCGTATATTGAACAACCATACGTTTATTGAAAAACCAATAAGATGAGAAAGCGACAACCATTGTAATTAAAGTTAATTAAAAAACTTCATAACTTTGTTCTTTAGCTTACTTTAAAAGCCAGACCGGTTTAATTGAACGGATATGGCGGAAATTCTTGACTTCCAAAAATATTTGCTTTAAATGCTAACAGCGTGGAATTGACTTTCGCAGTTGTTGGAATTATATTTATAGGTACCTTTTTATGTTTTGTTATTCTATAAGGGGTGGGTTACGGAATAATGGAGTGATTTTTTTTAGTTTATTCTTATTTTTAACTAATAATTGTAATATTTAATTAAATGAAGACAATATTAGCGAAACTCAATCGAAAATTTGGAAACAGAAAAATCAGAAAAATATATGGGCACATCTAGGACTCTAACCCAGGACCTTCGGACACTATCCGATAGCATTTATGAAGAAAATATTGGTAGCTCTTAGTTGTGGTATGATACCGTTAAAAATGACCGAATCGGATAGACACATTAGTTTAGTTGGTAAAGTTGCGGCTCGGAAAGCCGAAGGTACTAGGTTCGAGTCCAAGATGTGTTCATATCTTTTTCTGATTTTCTGTTTCCAGATTTTCGATTGAGTTTCGCTAATATTGTCTTCATTTAATCCGATTTTTTTTATTATCTTATAACGTGAAAGTTCCAGTCGCAGATGTTCGACAAAAATATCTTAACGTAGATTTTAAATAACCACTTCTGAAAACATTCTCGCACTTACAGTGGAACATATTCAAAAGAAGTCATTTCTTTTTTCGTTACGTTATTATTTACATAAAAAAACATATAATGCAAAATAAGTACATGATCTTACAGTCATAATATAAATATACCTACCTACTTATGAATCAGTAGTTACTTCAGATCGACTTTACCTATTTCATTCTACTTTTTTTTAAATTTTCTAATACTTTGTAGAAGTGTCTTACGGAAAGAAAAAATAAGAAAATTGCGCAGAAAATTGGATAATTTCAGAAAACTTAACGACTATTTTAACTTCGCACTTTTGGCAGTTCACGCATTTGATGAATATTAATTTAGCAGGCAGCTGTTTTTTTTGTAACAAAAGAATTGTTTATGGATTTTTGAATTATAGATATTTTAAAATTAGATTGATTGTTCTTATAATGAATATTTGTAATATATGAAAAATGAAAATTTTAATAAAAAAAATTGTAATAGGTGGCACGCGAGCTGTTTGAAAACTGAATGTCCTGGGACTGAATATATGAAACGCGGGAGGGTGGTTGGCGGGACTTTGGAGCGGGGGAGGGGAGAGGGTAGGCGAGGAAGGTGGAAGAGGAACGCGGAAGGGGAAGGGGATGCGGGAAGGGAACGGGGACGCACGGGAAAGGACATGTAGGGAGAAACAATTTATTTCTTTGAAGGTGTCATGCAACACATGCCGAGAACCAGCTAGTAGGAAATAAAAACGAAGTGATTTTTTTTCTTGCACGATAAATGGTAATTAAAAATTCAAATTTCGCAATAATTTAACTTCACCGGATCTGCAAGGATAAGTCGCTTTTATTAAATGTTTAGCCTTCCCGTGATGAACATCAAAGGAAACAAAAAGTCTTAAAATGGGAGGGCGAAATTCGAACGAAATATTTTTGTTTGTATTCTGTCCCACTTTTCTTTTCAGTAATTTAGCGAATTTTTATAAATTGCAGTTATTATTTCACAATAATATGCTGTAGCTTATTTGTAAGAAAGCCAATATTACTAAAATATTTCCAGAATTAGTTTTAATTCGGCATTTCAATATTCTTTAAATATTTGCACATTCACACATCCGGCATCATTTTAAATTATATGAAAATAACAAACTTTGAAGAAGAAGATAATACTGATAATCTAAACGAAAATATGAAAGAGAACAAGACACAGAAAAATAAAAAAGGTAATGGTCGCAACTCTCAAATTTTGCAGCCCCTCTGGTCTGGAGCTCCAAAATACCTAAAAAAACCTTAACTCTGTGCAGAAACGGGCGGTCCGTTTAATAGATTCTCCTATTTTAACAGACGGACTGCAATCTTTAGAGCATATGCGTCAGATGGGAATGCTGTCCATGTTCTACCGGTATTACAATGTGAAATGCTCCGAGGAACTAGCGTCATTCGGCACCGGTGCATAGTAAGGAAACACGCCAAACACGCGCCTAATATTTGTACACGGTTGACATTAGTCACATGAGAACAGGTCGTTTCCATGACTCGTTCTTGTGTTCAACGGCTCGGCTGTGGAACGATTTGCCGGCCTCTGTGTTTCCTCCCTCCTACAACATGGATCTCTTCTAGACCCACGTTCACTCCTTCCTTTCCTTAAAAAGACACTCCACACAGCATCTTTAAAGATGACATAGGCCCTGAGGGAAATTATTTTCCTTAGGGCCTCCTGTGTGGAGTTAATGTAAAAAAAAACTTCTCAATTGTTGCATTTGGCAATGGTCGCAACGCAATTGTCAATCTCATATTTGAAAATAATTATTATCGTTTTTAATATTAGCGCGCCCCCTTTAACATTTGTATTTTATTTATATATCTCCTTCTTAAATTAGACGGCTTTGCACAAGTATTGTATCGATGCATTTTCAAATACAAAAAATCTTGGAAAATTTAATACCCACACAAGGTTCTTACAGAACTCGCAACCATCAATAAAATAACCCTGATATGGGTACCAGGACATAAGGGTATTGAGGGCAACGAGCGGGCTGACGAACTAGCAAGGAAAGGGGCGAAAGCACCCCTTGCGGGATCCGAGCCGGCCCTGGGAGTAGCCGCTTGCCACATCAAATTACATATTGAGAGGTGGGTCAGGTCCCAGCACTGGAAGGAATGGGAGAGGGCACCCGGAATGAGGCAATCCAAAGTACTGATAAACGGACCCGACCCCAGGCGGACCAGGAAACTACTCGATATGGATAGAAACTTGCTGAGGAAACTGGTAGGCCTGCTAACGGGACACTGCCATCTCAGGAGACACATGAAGCTGTTGGAAGTGGAAAGCACCAATAGATGTAGAAAATGTGAAGAGGATGAAGACTCCAATTCACTTATGGTGCCAATGTCCTGCTCTGGTGGGAACTAGGCTCAGATACCTGGGGAGACATGTTGTAGAACCAGAAGACCTAGCCACGTATCCAATGACAACTCTGGTGAACTTTATTAAAGGGACTGGGTTATTGTTAAATAATTGAGGTAAAATGGGAGAAAGTACAATGGGCCTATGGCCTAAGTACTGACGGGAACTAATGGTAAACCGTCTCCGCTTTAAGAAAAAAAAAATGCCCACATACTTTAATGGATTAAAAAATATTTATTTCTCTTTCGGCTGAAATAAGCAAAGCGCCAAAGATTCAGCGAGTTCATTTTACATAGAACCTTTACATTTTACCAAAATGATAATCTTAATTATGAGATAATTTACCACTTTGAAGGAGATCCTCTTTGAGAGAAGGTTATGTGGCAGTTGGTAAGAAAACTGGTTTTCCAAAGTCCGAATAGTTCACGGGATTAGCACTAGAACGGAAATACAATATAATATTTCCAACAAAGGTATCCTTTGAACGAAAAGTTTTATAATATAACTATGTACAGTTTTGTTTTTCAAATGAAATATGTACTTACTCAACACTTGTGAACATTTTAGAAAGATAATAGTCCTAAGAAATTCTACCGATTTATAATGTACTTTCCTAGAAAGCTTAGAATTTTAAGCACAAAAAAATTGCATTATTTTTTAAGATTATCTCTATAGTTTTGCTCATTTGAAATAGTAAACACATTACGAAATTCATCGACGGAAAAAAATTGCAAAGTATGCCCGGAAAGTTACCTATAAAACACAAATCTGGTTCTATTTTTTAATATGTTATAGGTAAGAAAAATTGCACAGTGTCATTAAAAGCTACTAAGCCATCCATTTAGAATTTTTTACTTTTTTTTACATAAATAAACTACGGTTTATTAAAAATTTAGTTATAATTTTTTTAATTAAATGAAGACAATATAAGCGAAACTCAATCGAAAATCTGAAAACAGAAAAATCAGAAAAAGATATTGACACATCTGGGACTCGAACCCAGGACCTCTCGCTTACCGGGCGAACGCGCTAACCACTGCGCCACCGTGTCGATATCCAATTCGGTCACTTTTAACTGTATCATACTTCGACTAAGAACCACCCACACTATCTTCATTTTTCTTAACGCATATACTATTGGCTGCTATCTTTATGTATGATTGCAAGATTCAAACCCGAACTAAATGCTCTCTAGATAGTGTCTGGATAAATCTTTATCCATTTTATTTAATATGCGACATCAATTGACTTTTCTGAATAGCCAGGTAAGCGAGAGGTCCTGGGTTCGAGTCCCAGATGTGTCAATATCTTTTTCTGATTTTTCTGTTTTCAGATTTTCGATTGAGTTTCGCTTATATTGTCTTCATTTAATTAAATATTACAATTTGAGGTTTTACTCATAAAGTTAAAATAAAAATAAAAATATAATTTTTTTGTTTTTAATATTTGCTCTTTATAACATTGGTCTTTACGTATATCTTTATCAAACATTCTTCTACTAATTTTTTTAACTACAGAGTCTTAATAACACCAATTAACGACAGCGGTAAGGCGCTTGACTCGCATTCCGAAGGTCGCGGGATCGAATCCCGGCGTGGCCAATAAATTTTATTTGATTAATTTGTGTATTTCACAATTTATTCATTTAAAATAATATACAGTTCATTTGCGGCACTTTCCAGAGTGGAAGATACTCCCAGTATCGCCCTGGTGTAAGACCACCATTCAGAATTGAAACGTTGCCTGAAGTGCCTATCGCCGTGTTTGGTGACCAAAACTGAATAGCCAGGTACTTCCCCACCTTCCTCTTCCCTATCTCCTTCCCTCCCCACTACCTTCAGCCCCACAACATACCCCAATTGGGGATGTTATAGTCTCACTGGCTCCAGACGGGAGCAGTTGGGACTCTTGTGCGGTATTCATGTAAAAAAAAAAAATTAAAATACTAAAAAGAGTTATATAATCCACCCTACAATGCTTTATCTGCTTCTTTTTCATACAAATACGGTTTTAATTTTCTTAAAGTGTAGTTAACAGTCCAGAGAGTCGCTCATTCGAATAAATGTGGTGGAAAGTGTCCATGGCCGTCTAATGCACCACATAGATAAGACGATGAGCTAAATGTGCATTCACTAATCGTCTCGATTTTGACATGGTTTAGTCTAAACTTACTAAGTGCGATATTAGCTCTAGCTGAATAGTGATGTAGGTTCGCAATGTTTCACTCTTTAACGATCAATGAAGATATTTATAAACGTATCTTAACCCTATAAGACTAATCTCAGTCGTTTCAACTAATACTCCGTGCATTTGTGCTGCATCTCTCTGAAAGTGCCCATTGGGTAGTTCTTTCCCTGTTGCCAACCGCGTTACGAGGGGTAGGGACTGCCATAATCTATGTATATACGACGTCCTGGTTAGTCCTGACTGTAGAGAATGCAAGGTGTTCCAAGACGCCCTAGTTCTGCTTTCTGCCAATGGTAGAGCCAAGATTTAACCAGTAAGGTACAGGCACCTTGGCTACCGATGGCATGCATCATGATGCGTGCAATCGCCAGCCATGCGTGATAGCCACGCGGCCAGTTAACAACTAACTCCAGCCCTGTTTTAATATCAAAGTTATGACAGTTTGATAAATCCGAAATATAAAGTAAATACCGCCTTATTCCACGTAACACTCTGACGTATGTTAATAAATGCTGACGAGGATTATCACCATTATAAAACCTTTATGTGTCGGCCGAGTCCGCCGTGAAAAAGTTCATGGTTATTTAATTCGTGACATCCGCCGTGAACAACCAGGGGAAATAATATATAATAATAATATAATAACATTATTTAAAAAAATATATAAATTTTAAAAATTATAGTTCACTATCGCCTTTGTAAGAATAAAGTTCAAGACTCCGTCTAATACAAAATATACAAGCCTTTGATAAAATCTTAACTACTTGAGTGCAAATCCAAGTAGTACGAAGCTCCAAGTATAAACACTGTAGTTAACCACTTCTGCCGTAAGTACCAATGTGAGATACTCTGCTGTTGGTTTGGGTGGCATTTAATTCGTTGGAATCATAGGTAGTCATTCGCGCAGAGAAGATACGCTGTATCTTTTCTGATTCGTTGAAGTGACTCCACCAACCGTATTATCGTAAACAAGGCATATAAAGGTGTCAATTTTACCAAAGAGAAAGAATAGTTTTGTATTATACATATCATAAAATTTTTTCGGCACGTCTGTGATTCCTGGTACGATTCAGAGTACTTGGAGGGAGGTCGACAATCGTTAAGATGTTTGCTGTTCAACAGGAGGATTTCATATTAAAATTATGTAAGTTGTGTGAAAAAAAAAGATTACAATACATTCATGTTTTGGTTTTAAATAAAATAAATATAGATTTACTTAGATTTATAAATAAATAGTATGCCTGTAATTCACACCTAGTTATCTCATTTTAAAATCACGGACACCTTTTTCGATGACCCTCATTTTAGAATTTGGAGGATGTGACAAAATCGTCTTAAGATAATAATATAATATTGACGACGTTAGCAAACAAAAGCCAAGTGGGAGAGCCAACGAAGATGTGGTGCGGGGAATTAGTTCCCCGCGGTCAGGACAGATTGGCAGATAACAAACGAGAGGATCGAAGATAAGAGCGCGAGAGAAGTTTGGAAGAGGTTCCTAGGAAGATGAGGAAAGCGAGTTGAATACCAGTTAAAGCCAGAAGCGAACATCGATTAAAGGAGAAAATAATTAATGAGCATGGTGCTAAGAGCTGATGCAGTTTAAAGCGTTAAATTAACGTTGCGAAAATGATAATGTTAGATGAGTGTGTTACGAAGGGCTGATGTCGATGATTTAGATAATGCGATACGATAAACACCACATGCCACCCGCCACCCTCCGCCTGCTGACCGTAGCCACATCCTGACGAAAGGCGTACGCCAGCAAGATACCACATCACAAAATTAGATGTTCCCGAAAATTAGATAAGATTAAAATATAAATAGATGTAAGCACGAGATTATGCATTAAAACCAAACCAAATAAACACTATATACATATTTTTTTATTTATTAATAATAATAATATTAAAATTTAGGCGTATTAGATTTGTCAAATAATTTATATATAAAAATGCAAAAATCGGTAATTTTAAATACATGTAGGATTACAAAAGATTTTTTAAATATTTATATTGAGGGATCAGTAGGATTTATAGGTTCAATTAGGAATTCCACAGAGCCGAACCCTCTGATATGAAAATATCTGGAGTCGGTGAATTATTTTCCCATCTGGTCTCTGGTAGGTTGACATGTTGTTCTTGTATTGTTTTGTAATTATAATACTTTTTTTTTTTTTTTTATTTAATACATGAATTATCAACAGTACATATAGATGATCATTTGGGAAGTGTGTGAAAAGGTTTAGTTTTTCCTGTGGGGAAAATTAAACCCGGACATTTAAATCTGGTGCGTAAAAATATTTATTTCACATAAAATTTTACAATGAAACATATGTGGAAACTTTGACTAGCCAACTAAGTAATGGATTCTGTTTTAGGCCAGTCAAATTGACAAATTTAGTTCATATCATAATTTAATATTACATTGATTAATTATATAAACATATTATTTATTGAATGAAACAAGTGTTACAATTGAATTCCTCGTAGAAGCTTTAGTTAATAACTACAATTTTGAACACATAAAAAATAAGCGAAGAGAAAAAACAATGTCTTAAAGTACAGATTTAGTATCGAATGCTTGTTTAACAATAGATAAATGTTTGGTTATTTAAATCGCTTGCAAAAATTGAGAATCGAGACATTCTTCAAGCGTGATGACAAAATCCATATTATAATTAACGTGGATATTTAAACGTGATTACAAAAAATAATTATAATTATAATTAACGTGAGTGACGTATTCCTCAACTTTACGAGCGGGTAAAGAAACTCAAAAAGAATGTGACTCGAAAAGGATGCAGCAAATGAATAAAAACAATTTGTATGTAAATATGTCTTAAGTTAGTTAGTGTATAAATAGTGACATGACAGATTGGTTGATAACAAATTGTATATATTTGCCATTTTAATTTATTTAAATCAAGATAATACATTTATTAATTTTTTTGACTGCCCAACTAGGAGTATTCCCGTTTTAGGACAGTCAATAGATATTTATAAATTAATAATCTATCCCTTCTTTTCCAACTAAAGCGACCCAAATTGGTGAGAAGGCAGAGTGGAGAAATTACGGAGATAATGTATAAAACTGTATTTAATATTCGTTAAAATATTCTGAGCTAGTTTCTGGAGACAATACGGATTATTATAAGGAAATGACGTAAATGATTCTGTACGTCATTCAATGTTTGTGTGTAAGCTTAGGCTGCGTAAACACATGCGAGCTGAACCTGCGAGACGGGCGACGAATTATGGGAAAGCTGTGAAACAGCCGCAAACGGCACAAAACGCCGTTCCTTTCCCATACTTTGTGCCTCGGCTCACGCTTTTGTTCGCAAATTAACACGCAGCATTATTAGAAGTGGTAGTTTATTTTAAGTACATGGCCACATCATATCACCACAAATATTTATGTTAGGTACAATCGTGTCAAAACGAAATAAACACCGAGCAGCTTAATGTTTCGTTTCCACTTCGTTTTACCTTCTTTCCTTTTCATTTCCTATCCCATCTCCACTTCAAGACAATTCATTTATCTATTGAACGTTAACGCTCTGCTGAAAAAATATGTTTTATCCACGCTGAAAATAAGCAGGTTGCAATGAATTACTACTGAACTCACCTTTATAAATTTTCTAAAATTGATTAAATAATACAAATCCACATTTTCCGAACCAATTTAATACAATACGAACACTCGTAGTTAGAGCACGTTAATATTTTAAACTTACGCAATGATTTTGATGTCATATGTATTAAGGGTCTTCTTAGTCTTTATTCCCCATTCTTATTAAATATACATATAAATATGTGTTATTTACATGTATAGATATTAATTCTTACGTATTACTATGGTTTATGTTTTACGCCTGCTTATGTTATTATGACTGCCTATGTTCATTCGAATTATTTTGTATAAATTTTAATATTTTTAGTTTTAGATGCTTGCACTTCTATCTGTATCTTTAATGAAATCCCTGTGGGGAAACAGCATAATGGTTAGTTACTTTACAATTACAATATAAAGGCGGTAACCATAATCGATAGTGGAAACCACAAAAGATCGTAGAAAACGGTTATAACCATAAAGTTGTTTCAAAGAGGTTATTTTCAGTGTTTTCAATTTATTAATAAACAAAATTTTTAACAAAACAACGACTTCATAAAATGCACTAAAAAGTAAAAAAAATAATTTCGTTTTCTTCTACAACTTAATAATCAACTTACTTTTTCTACTCTTCAATATGTAGGCACGATTGTTATTTTTGAAGTCAGTGTCAGCCAGTTTGTAACTACATACATAGTTATAGGTGAGATGTGCTTGTGTCGCACGCGCGAATTGATAAGGCGAGAGCGGGGCCGCGGCGGGAGGGGAGCTGTCAAGTGAAAACGCCGTGCCGGGTACCTTGGCTGACACCGACTCCAAAAATAACAATCGTACCTACATATTGATGAGTAGAAAAAATAATTTGATGATTTGATTTTTTTTTCTTCTTTATAGTGCATTTTTTTAAGTCGGTTTTTAGTTTTGTTAATTTTTTTGATTATTTTTTGTGTGAATATGGGTAGACCTACTAAACGTGCTACTCATATGAGACTGACATTTATTATTTATTTATTTATTTATTTGATGCACTATTATTTACATTTTTTACATAATTCAATGATGTTGGCCTCACTGGGTGGTTTACCTGTGCTGAGGCCTCCATTTCATATACAAAATTATACACAATACATATAAATATATATATATATACATAATATTGGTGAAAAAAAGGAAAAAAGTAAATAAAAAACATACGATTAAGATAAATTAAACTTAAAAATTAGAGATTTAGAATTAACGTAAAATTAAGAATAAATAATATTATATAAGGTTAAAAACGATATTTTTAATACGTGTTGTGTGTTTGTGGGTGATTGTGTTTTATATTGGTTTTGTGTGTTACTTATATGTTTTGTTATTTTATGCTATGATATTTTGGTAGTATTGTCTATTTTGGTCTTTAATCCATTTTGTAATTTTGTGTCGGAATTTATTTTTGTTTTCCTCAATTTTATTTTCAAGTGTTAGACTGTTGAATGCTTTTATAGCGTGATATTGGTAATGTCTTTGTCCAAAGCTTGTATTTACCGTCGGAGTTTTTAAGTTTTCTTTGTATGCTTGTCTAACTGGTCTGTTTGTGATATTACTTGACCATAACGACGTTACGGCAGGTGATAGCCTATATCTACCGGATCTGCCCTGATGATGGACACTGCAACGCAGTCCGAAACTTTGGCTAAAGAAGGAGGTAGCGCAACACGGCATAACACCCCAAAAACAAATAACGAAAATACTTTTGGCCGTGAAAATCTAAAAACGTATGAGCTTATAAAAAATTCGGCCGAGTATCGTTAATTTGCTCCTTAGAATTGAAGAATTCCTTTACTTTGTCATGGATCCCATAATCAAAACCTAACCAAACTCTCATCCAACTACCCTTTAAGTACATACTTTCTAATAAAAAAAGAATAATCGAAATATATGTCGTGATATTGAGTTATTCGTCCATTTGTCGCGCACATACTTAACGCAAATTTAACTTATATGGTTTTCTCATGGATGCCATGGTCAGAACTGAACCAATTTGAAATGGGACCACACGAGAAGCACCAGTTTTCAAATAATAAAAAAAGCATCAATATCGGTTCACCCAGTCGAAAGTTCTGAGGTAACAAACATAAAAAAATAAAAAATACAGTCGAATTGAGAACCTCCCCGTTTTTGAAGTGGTTTAAAAAATGGAATTATTCTTCTAAACAGTCTGATTTTTTTTACATTAACTCCACACAGAAGGCCCTGAGGAAAATAATTTCTCTCAGGGCCTATGTCATATTTGAAGATGCTGTGTGGAGGGTTTTTTTGAGGAAAGGAATGAGTGAACATGGGTCTTGAAGAGACCATTCTTTGCCAAGTTCTGTTTTAATTGGCAATGAAACGAGAAGATATGTATGTATTCTCTTAGATAAGGTAGAAACACCGTGGGTATCATTATATTTATATTTGGCATCCAAGCAATATGAACGTCAATAAAGGATAAGTCAATGTTGTCAATAAACTGGTACCAGCGAGAGCTCGCGTGGGCGTCATTCTCGTGCGTCTTGTATAATAACAAAAAGTCAGAAGATACTAAAACAATGACGTCACGTACCATCTCTCCCTGGTGTTCTAGCATGATTGATCGATAAGGATTGATAGGATAACTTATAGTAACTTCTAATCGGTCCCCAGGACAACTGCTGATCACTAACGTACACACAACATACCACGAGACGCGACGTCCAATATATTAAGAACACGTAATTATGAACTGTTACTAATTTGTTGGCGATCTGCAATTATGCTAGGGAACGATGAGAAATTCCCGAAAGTTGTCCTATCAATCCTTATCGATCGACTGTGCTTAGGGAGCCTGGAAGTAATGTAGTATACAGGATGTAAGGTATGTAAAGGGATGTACTTGACTTACTTTAACCAGTGACATTATTTTGAGTAAAAAATGTTAACAAAATTTTAGTCTCCTGTGACATTTTTGGTGTTTTATTATTTATTTTTTCTAACATAAAAAATGGTAAGTGTCGGACAGTTGGAGACTGGGTTAGGGGTTGTTCGGTTACTCGGCTGAGTGACTAGTGACAACTCGCAGAAGATTTTTTTTTGTTTGATTTTGAAAAAAAAGGCATCCAAAAAGTCACCGGAGACCAAAATTTCATTTACATTTTTTACACCAAATAGTGTCAGGAATCACTGGTTAAATAAGTCAATACGTCCCTTAACACCCTGTATATGTCGGCGGTCGATCGTACTATTAAAGTATCTACGGGCTCTGTACAGTACGCCCAGTTTCTGAGAGGCTAACTTAACTCTGGTTTCGATGGAGCCCCCGTACCTGAGCTGGTTGACATTAGTCACATGAGAACGGGTCGTTTCTATGACTCGTTCTTGAGTTCAACGGCTCGGCTGTGGAACGATTTGCCGGCCTTTGTATTTCCTCCCTCCTACAACATGGGTCTCTTCAAGACCCGTGTTCACTCCTTCCTTTCCTCAAAAAGACCCTCCACACAGCATCTTCAAAGATGACAAAGGCCCTGAGGGAAGTTATTTTCCTCAGGGCCTCCTGTGTGGAGTTAATGTAAAAAAAAAAAATCAGGCGGATCATGATGCGCCACATCGAAATCTGCCGACATTTCACAATACACCGGATATAAGTAAGCACATTATTATTGTCACACGAACGTAAATAAAGTGCAGGCAACGCCTCTGTTGATGCATTTTACAACTCTTATTTGAATGTGCCTAAGCGAATAGCCAAGCGGAATGTCGGACGTTCATCTTTGATCAATACGCCTAGTTATAAATCTGCTTTTTCGTGATGTGCCCCGACACATTATGAAATGGCGGCAGATCACGATGTGGCTAGGCCAAGGGTCGACAACCTTTTGAGTAGTAAGAGTCAAAAATTACAATTTACAAAATTTCTAAGTTTTTAAAGAACCAACAATTTTTTTCTTGGCAACAATAAATAGTACTTGCATAAATATTTTTTTAGAGGGGGCTGGATAATTTTAATATTTTAATGTGGGAAAGGGAGCGATTCCTTCAATACAGTTAAGAAACACTGGTATACATGATAAGTTTTAAGATTTTCACGGCCAAAAGCATTTTCGTTATTTGTTTTTACACATCTACCGGATCTGCCGGATCTGCCCTGATGATGGACACTGCAACGATGTCCGAAACGTTGGCTAAAGAAGGAGGTAGCGCAACACGGCATAACACCCCAAAAACAAATAACGAAAAAACTGGTATACATGATTTTTAAATCGATCAATTCATTTGTAGAGATCCAGTGTCAACTCCAAATGGCTCAACGTGGATTTCGTTACTATTTGTGTTGAGAGGATTTACCATGAATGCTAGAGGGCTTTTGTTGATTTTGAATTGCTGAAATCTGTCAGAAAATTCATCTTTAATTTTTTTTATAACTTCGCTGAAGTAATTCGTATCAACAGTTGCACTGGTTTTATCACGATATTGCTTTAGAAATTGAAAATAAAGTTATTTACCGCTCTGAAGCTCTGAATATCTTCTGCAAAAATAACTCATTTTTTCTTCAAAGCATACCAATTCTTCTACCATAACATAGGCAGGGTTTCCACCATGATGTAAAATTTTTGCAACCATTTGTCATTCTCTAATTCAGCGTGATTAATGCATTTTTCATTGAGGAATGTATTTATTTAATTCAAGCACAACGCAAAACGTTTCAACACCTTACCTTATTATATTGTCTACCTTTACTTCGGTTTTTTATTATTAATATATATATACATACAAAAATTTGAGAAAATAATTCGCTTCTAACTCTTCTACTTGAAACAACAAATACGTCACAGTCAAAGCACTGGTGAAGACGCCAAACTGTCTTGAGTCGAAAGCGAATTAAAACCTTCATAGAATCATCCGTCGACGACGTCATTTGAGAGCTTCCGACGGACTGACGACAGTGACGATGCGTGTCACGGGGGAGGGGTACGTTGAAAAGCTAGTACAAGTGGCTGAGAGATAGAAATGCGGCCTAATCCTCGTTCATTGATTCAGAACGATTTTTAAATATTGTTTTTTGATAAAATAAATAGTATTTGCGTATGGAACTAAAAAGCCGCAGCTTCACATCCAAAGAGCCGCATGTTGCCGACCCCTGGGCTAGGCGCATCACGATCCGCCTGATTTTACGCTCGGCCACCGATATATACATGTAATTATTTGTCACCATTTTTTGTTATCTTATTCTTGCTTTAATGGTTAAATAATTTGTGGATTGTTCAACCACCATGCTAGGCACACGCCCGTGTTATTGGCACTCGGTTAGCCTATATTTGTGAAAACCACAAGAATGTTTGAATTCACAAATAAAATCACTGTCACTTAATTATTTAAATTGGATTAAGGCAAACTTATTATTTTATAGCGTGTCTTTGTTTAAGTTTAGATTTATTTACCCAAAATAATAAATGGAATTTCACATTGATTCTAACTTTTTTATATTTTGGTTAGTTATTTATACTGAACGCATAGCTTATTGAAGTTATTCAAATTGTATGGATTTGTTCAAATCGTATGGATTTTCAAAGTAGAATTGCCTCAACACTCGAAAAAAACGAAAACACATGGATTTCATGTCGGGAAAAGTTCAAATTCGGTTTCCCATCATACCGTACCACACAAAGTCCCCGCATTAATAATAATTGTTTTTTTTGGGGGATTGATAAACTGAAACATTAATAGCATTTCTAACGTCTAAACGCTGTAATTTATTTATTGGTGGTTTCAAATTCATCCATTTTAAGATCACAGGACCTACAGCAAAAGTAGCAATTTTGAGAGTGTCGTAAATAAATTGTTATTTGAATCCAAGGAACCCAACACGGAAAAGGCTTTTAGTTGATAATATGGCTCTACTATTTAACCCTTCACTATGAAAAATTAACTGACAAAAGGAGAACGAAAATACTGAAAGATTTCATATCCAGGAATATTATTTAAAATAACATATTTTTCATCGAACTATGCATTTTTTAACATTAATGAAATATCGAAACTAATTATTATTGTTAGTTAGCATGGAAGAATTTTTAACACCAAAATTTTGAATTTTCCAGCACCAGATTTGTTTAATATCTTTAATGGAAGCTTGTTATATTCAAAGTATGCAAAGTGCTGTATGATTCATAAAATAATTATTTACCGATATTTTCTTGGGTTGAAGTATTTCAATCTCTTGTTGCCTCTGAATTTTGAATTTTTGACATTTGATCGGTCTCCGTTTATTCCCTGCCTAATAAATGGACAAATTAAAAGAAAAAGAAAAAGGATTTCCATGTGTACATTTTTAGATTTTCACGGCCACGGCGTTATTTGTTTTTGGGGTGTTATGCCGTGTTGCGCTACCTCCTTCTATAGCCATCGTTTCGGACAGCGTTGTAGTCTCCATCATCAGGGCAAGTCTGGTAGATGTCTACCGGATCTGCCCTGTGTCCTGATGATGGACACTGCAGTTATTATTATTATTGATGGTCATCTTTTAAGTACCCAAGCCCGTTCATGTTCGACGGTTTGGCTTGATTTATCATTTTGAGTTAGAACTATGCCCGTCGATGGATCCACACGCTCGAGCGGCCCGCATTCAGTCGGCTCAGATATCTATGGTAAAATTTCAGTGGTTTATTTAAGGTCAAATTTAAAATCTGTTGATTTCGCATTCCATAAGAACTCTTTTTTCACGATATAAATAATTTAAATTCTCAATAAAAACGCAACGATAACTCCAAATATCAAAGTTTGTTTTTAAACGACAAGGACAACAAGTGCATCTCAAGACGGGCGACTAACTTGTTTAATGCGATGTATACATGTTTAGACATGCTCGACCGAATTTCTGTCGAACATCAACAAGAATTACGGAACTTTAAACTTTTTCGAGCAAAATAACATCAGTACGGTACATCTTCCGGCATGTTCGAATGAGCGTAAAACTATCGAACATGAACGGACGTGGGTATTTAGCAATCGAATATGATGGAGTGTAAAACATCCCAACCTAAGTCTACTTGAGGAATGCCGCTAGTGTATTTATGACTGTGGGGTGAAGTGAAAGGGTTGAAACGATATGGCTGAGTCGCGATCACGGCTTGTCGCGTTTTTCGAGCTCTTCAGTTTTTAGTGAATATCCCTGTTAGATTGGGTTCAATCGGTCTAAAAATTTGTCAGAATACATATTTTAATTAATAGATTTTAAGAATACATATTTTAATTAATTCAGTTTTCGACTTTGAAATTGTGCTTTTTTGTGTCATTGACCTGCAATTTGCAATTGTTTAAAAGTTTTAAACTGATTAAATTGGAACTTGGTTTGCAAGTGTTTCCATAGGACACAAAGGAGGACACATATACACGAAGTCATCATTAAGATAAGATCACCCACTTTAAAATTTTATGTATGGCTTTTTACGATCTGTTTATTTTAACCTAATTATGTTACCAACTTTAGCGGTCTATGACAGCGGTGTTCAACCTGGCCCACTTAATTTGAGGTGGTATGGTAAGGGGATGTTGCTATTTAAAAAGGTTGCGAGGCACGGTATCCTTGAGGTGTTGACAGACATCGGTCATGTTCGTTTTATTTAATTACTGTTTTGGCGTCGCACACACCACCGTGAACAGAATTACAAGGGGACAAAGGTTGGAGAAGGGACCCTATAATTTTGATTTTAAAATATTTATTTCAAATGTTTGTTTATTAGTCGTTTGTTGGCGCGTTTCGTTCCCACATGAGGTTTTCTGAGTCGTTCCGAGATTATTACGTCGCGTCGGGGTCCTTTCGGTCCAATCTCAAGTCGGACTTTAGTAATTACATTTCAAAGGGTGTCCTTCATATGTACACGGAATTTGTGTACAGACAATTAATTTTTAAAACTAATTACAGGTATTTAATTAACTTTTTATTTATTAATTTTTTTGTTTAATTTTCATGGTTGGGTGTTAATATTTTTTAACAGAATGCATAAATATGGTGGTTGGTCCTGATGATCTGATTCGAATATTCAAGAATAAGAAAGAAGAACAGAGCCATAAAGCATAAATAGTCAAGGGAAAGTATGACAAACCAAGAATATCAATAAGATGCAAGAAGAGGCGAGAAAGGCCACGATAAAAAAGGTCGAGAGGAACCAAGAATTTTGCAAGAAGATGCAAGCTGAGATTAGAAGAGCCAAGAAGAAGCAATATGAAGCCAGAATAACCAAGAAGAAAAAAATGGTTAGAGAAGCAAGATAATGCAAGAAGTGGAAAGAAAATAATAAAAAAAAATCATGAAAGAACTAATAAGAGCCACGACAAAAAAAAATAGAAAAGACTGGTAGAGGCGCAAAATAAAACAAGGGAGTAGTTGGAAGCAGAAGAAGTGGGAAGCATAAAGAAGTGGGAAGCGAAAAACCAACATTCAATCATCTCCTTTATTCTTGTTCCTACGTACTTGTCGATTAAACTCCGCAAGAAGACGCAAAAAAAACAGAAAAGGCTAACCAAGAAGGGGGAAAAATGCAATAAGAGCCAAATCGAGCCAAGGTGAGACAAGAATACACAAGAATATTCGGTTAGAAAATTCAAGAAGAGCAAAGAGGGGCTAAGAAGGGGGGAGAAGATGCAAGAGGAGCCAAGAAGAAATGATGGGGTCCAAGAGGATGAAAGAAGAGGCAAGAAGAGCTAAACAGAGGTAAGTAGAGACGAGAAGAAGCAAGAAGAGCCAAAAAGAGTCGAGAAGAGACAAGAGGATTCAAGAAGAGAAGATTCAAGAAGAGGTAAGATGAGATAAGCCAAGCCAAAAAAGGGCTAGAAGATGCAAGAGAAAGTGAGAAGAGCCAAGAAGAGACTACAAATCCCAGAAGAGACAGGAAGAAGTAAGAAGAGACAAGAAAAGCCACGAAGAGCCAGCAAGAGCCGAGAAGAGACGGAAGATTCAAGAAGCGGCGAGAAGAGACAAGACGAACGAAGAACCAAGAAAATCCGTGAAGATACAAGAAGAGTCAAAACGAGACGATAAGAGCCCCGAAGAGATGAGAAGAAGCAAGAAGAGACAAGAAAACTGAGAAGAGGCAAGAAGAAGGAAGGCATCAAGAAAAGAAAAGGAAAAAGAGGAAAAAAAAAGAAAAAAAAATCATATCGCTCAAGAAGAGTAAAGGAGAACAAGATACAAGGAAAGTTAAGAAAAGATGATAAGATGCCAGAATAGCCAAGAACACTCAGAAATAGTCAGGAATATCCAGGAAGAGCCGAGAAGAGGCAAGAAAAAGGAAAGCATAACGAAAGGAAAAAAATAACGCTCAATCCATTCCTTTGTTCCTCCAATCCTAAATTCCAATATTGGCTTATTAGGTTGCCATTATATACCGGTCGATTAAACTCCAATCTCCTCCCTAACCTCAGAGCACGTGTTCCTAGTCCTAACAAATCAGTGCCCCCCTGGTGTACCGGTCTCACCGGGACAGGAGTACTCCTGGCTGGGGTGGTACAATCGTATCGTATCGTATCGTGGAGTGAAGTGAAAGGGTTAAAGTGTGTTGGCATGCCTAATAAAAAAGCAATGCCGCAAGATACTGCGAAGCAAATTGATACAAATACCTCTTGCAGAGAGATAGCGAAATGCTCGTTACCAACTATCTCAGGCACTTACCGCTAGGTAATGCTGGGATAACGGCGTTACTTAAACTGACTTATTTGTTCTCTGAGAATCGGAATGAAATATTTTGTACCCTGTGCACCAAGCTGAATTTAAAGTTAAAATTTAAATCTAGAGTTTGGAATAACATTTTTATGGTAAGCTGTTAAATTCGTGGTGGTTAAATCGTCTTAAACTGGACTTCTATTGAAGAAGAGCTATATTTTCCTTGCAATTTTGTGTGTACAATGTACAAAGTCATGGTGTGGCAAAAACAGAGAGTACGAAAACAGTGTGTAATTTAGTTGTGAATGATGAATGCTTGGAATAGGTGGATGAGTTTGTGTATCTGGGTAGTGTGTTAACGAGATATGGGAAGGCTGATAGATATATTGAAAGAAGGGTAAACGCAGGTATATCTATTAATGGAGGACTGAATACCCTTGGGGCTAATAAAAAAACTGTCAAAAGAAGATAAGCTAGCAGTCCACAATGGAGTCCTGGTACCTACCCTGATGTATGGCAGTGAGGCATGGAACTGGCAGAGGAAGGATGAAAGTAAACTGAATGCTGTCGAAATGAGATTCCTGAGGCGTATATCTGGTAAAAACATGTATGATGGTGTGAGAAATGTGTATATCCGCAAAGAATGTGAGGTTAATGTAATAATAAGTAAGATCAAGAAAGAGACCCTCAGATGATTTGGACATGTAGAGCGAATGACCGAAGAAGGTAGTGTGAGAAGAATATACGACGCAGATGTCATGTCGGGGACGCCCGAGGAAGACATGGCACGATGAAATTAATCAGATAATTGAGTCGGGCCATGTCAAAAATCAGAATAGTAAGTCCAAGACCGAGTTGTTTGGTGGACCGTGCCTACCCCTGCGGGAAAAGGCGAAATGGTTAGTTAGTTAATATACACACAAAATTGGTAAAACAGGTACTCAACATTAATTTTAAAAACACTTTGTAGTTGAACCGGCTCAAAAACATTTACGACTAGAGCATCCTTTTGCACTGAATACACTTAACAACATAACACATATATATGTAATCTATAATTATTCAGCTCAACCCCTCTTAAGTACAAAGAGGGAGAAGAGGGTAGTTGTGTTCTTTGCACTAAATAATAAGAATAATTTAACCCTTATGTAGTGCTAATTGTATAGGGTATAATTTAAATCTAGTTTTGTGGTAGTTCACTTCAAGTACTCGTCACGTAAACAGCATGGACATTCCAGCGTTAGGTTATTTATGGCCCCATTGATGATCTCACAAACATGCTTTTGGTGGGACGCCACGCCAAATCTGTCCATGAGTACGTAACCGCAGCGCCCCACCACCGCTCCACACTTACCGGTATAATATTGTAATGTTTTGTTTTAATTATCGGAGTGTCATTATCCAACCTAACCCAACCTGCTGAATTACAAAAATACAACCAATCAGTAGTTGTGAAAAACCTGTTTTTGAAGTGAAACTTCTTTAACACCGCTGTGATTTGAAACTCGATGAAACGGAAACGACACTAAAAAGAGGCAAACACATGCATCTATAGCAGGGGTGGCCAACTTGATAAGACCCAAGATCCACCGTTCACTGGCGAAACCCTGTACGTTCTACCCAGTGTTGTAGCGTGGGTTTCAGCCGCCCGTAGGAAAATTTCGCCGCCCCTTAATTGGGTACTTCAACCGCAGATTTTCAAAACCGGGGGGGGGTACATGAAATTTTTTTTACCACCTCATTTTATGTCGATTTTTATAACCACGTATGACGAGTACTCCTCCAATATATTTTTTTTTACACTAAATCCACAAAGGAGGTCCTGAAGCAAAAAATTTCCCATAGGAAAAAAAATTCCCACAGGGCCTTTGTCATCTTTGAAAAAGCTGTGTAGAGAGTATTTTGAGGAGAGGAAGGGGTGAACAAGGGTCAGGAAATCGAGAATGGTATCCATGTACCTATTAGGATTTCGCATCTCGAATTTTTACACTGAGTTGAGGGAACAAAGCAGATTTTAGCTTAAGATTGATTCCGCGTCCCCTAAATAATAGTTATACACGGAACATTAAATCTATCAGAATTTCACAGTATTTGGTATGCAACTCAAATGTAAAGCTTCACTCGGTACACGATAAATCTGCAGCATGTTATTTTAATTTATCGTTATATTCTGAACACAAAACTGGATTAAATTAAATCTCTATGCGGCGATTTAAAACTACACTTACCACGATAATCTTTATTTAAAAGATCAACATGTTTCAAGACCGATGTTCTCTTCATTAGGACATTATATGTACTAAAACTAAACGATCAAATATAGAAAGGCAGGCGTGGGTAGAAATGGAAGTAGTGGGGGAGGAGAGAGGTGGAAAGGGGAGTTGCTTAGAAGATGAGCAGGGGGAGGGGGGGGGAGGTAGAAAGGGGGGTGCTTAGAAGAACAATGACAAAAATTACAATGATAATAAGATAGGGTTATTCACAAAATTAATTTGATTATTAATAATATTTAAATTTCTTTGGATATTTTACCTAATTTCTAATATTTCTAAACGATCTAAGTAAAAACCACTAACGTTAATGCGTAAATTTTTTTTTTTCTCCACGCCTGTCTTTCTATATTTGATCATTTAGTTTTAGTACATATAATGTCCTGATGAAGAGAACATCGTTCTCGAAACATTTAAATTTTTGAAATAAAGGTTACCGTGGTAAAAACAACGTGTTTTTAATTATTTCATTAATAAAATGGTGCCACAAAGTGAGTTTGCAAAATTTCAAGAAGTATATATAGTATGTTTCTTTTGTTTCCCAAATTTTTATTTTCTTTTTATTTTACTATTTTTCTTGAATACTCTCTCAGAAAATACTTTTTCTTGTATATTGGATGCTTAACTCATCAAAGAATATATTACATATTAATATTAAAATATTTTTTAGGATTAAATAACATGTGTTCACAATTATGTCCTCTTTAAATTTCTTTAAATAGACAATATACACTGTTAATTTCAAGCGACCTCCCAAGTAAGTATGGTCATTTTTTTATTGTTATTAAGTTTATTTTGTAGAACTTCATTTTAATTTTTTATTTATTTTATATATTTAATAATATTATTATTCAATGTATTAAAACAGTTTATTATAAACAAGCAGAAGCAGAAGCAGAACTTGTCTATAATAAACTGTTTTTATATATTGAATAATAATACTATTAAATATATAAAAAATAATAATAATAAAAAAATATAATAAAAATAAAAAAAGTATGGTCATGTTTTCATTCATTTTTAGGCAGCATCGCGTTCATCGGTAAAAAAATTGTATATATATTTTCGTATCGGTGATCAATGAACCGGTGTATGCAATTTTTAGCCATATGTTCTTAATGGTTTGTCTAGCTTGTAGTTTTTTTTAGATTTTAGAAATGTATTATAAGTTTGTACAGCGTCCCTGAGGTGATTTTTTACAAAAACGGCGCTATATAAATCATCAAAATATTATTTATTATTATTAACTGTTTCTAGAACCTAACACTCTACTGTATCAAATTTTATAAATATGTACTTAAACGTTGTTTGTGAATCTTAACTCTACTTATTACTGTATCATATTTTATATATATGTTCTTAAATGGAAATTGTACATGTAAGATGAATCTTAACTTTACTTAATACTGCATATATGAATCATCATATTCCTACCAAGCTAATTTGTCCAAAACCTGTCAATTTGACTCCAGATACTAATATCTACAGCCTGTATGTCGGACGAATATCTACAGCTCATATGTTGAACTAATATCTACGAACTTCAGAGTGTTGACTAATATCTACAGAGCGGAGTCGGACGAATATCTATGACGGTCCCAGTGTTAACTAATATCTGCAGAGCGTATGTAGGTTGGACTAATCAGCTAAATGTCTCCAATAGTCCGATATAGGGATTTTTACATACATACTTACATAAATTAAGTTTTTTAAACTGCATACGCAATATTACGTTATTCCAATATGCTATACATAATTGCAAATCCAACCTCTGCCAGTGCTGTAGATATTCGTCAACACTTTGGTTCTCATAGATATTAGTTCGATTTTTTCAGTTTTTGGAATTCCTGTAGATATTAGTAGACGCCTCCGTCAATTTGACTGTCCTAGAACGGGAGACCGTCCTAGTTGGACAGTCAAAGCCTCATTATACTGTAAATATATTTTTATAGCAAACATAAATTAAAAAAAAAAAAAAACAATTAAATGTAAGTGTAAACATTAAGTTTATATGAACTACTGTTGCGGTTGGGTGTTGAAGTCCTAAGTTTGACGGAATAATCAAAAGCAAACAAGTGAACGGAACATCCTTCCGTTCCGCCGGCCGCCGGAAGTGATGAAGGGCCGAAAACTTTCGGAAACGGTTTCCAATGCGGTTCTAATAAATAATGAAGTATGAACCCAAATACTGTATAAGCAAGCTCCCAGTATCTATGTTATCAAACATTTTGTTACCCATTTTTTTATTTATTTTATAAAATTAGAGTACCGATATTATTGTATAATTTTGTAAAAATAAAACTTTTGAAAGTTAGAACAAAACATTTTGACCAATGATTTTGTTCAAAGCCGTTTCTCGAAAAGCCAGGAATGGTAACTTTCTAATTTCGGTTGTGATTTTGTCCGTAAATAACTAACCTGTAAAAACGTAAAAAAAAGAATGAAAGCGTTTGTAAACTTCATTTTATGAACATTCTCCAGCCCAAAAGAGTCCTAAACTCTCCAGTATTTTAAAATAAATATCAACTATACTTTTACCACTAACATCCAATAGTCCTAAATTCTCCAGTATTTTAAAATAAATACCAACTCTACTTTTGCCACTAATCTATTCATAAATGTATTACTAACAGTGATGAGGGTAGCAAATAATGTAAAATCATGCAATGTCCAGTGTAATGTCCTCCGCATGCAAAGCCGTATCTTCTCCAAGCATAAACTTTCTAATTAAAGTGTGTTTATCGGAAGTGACCTGCCAGGTAAGTATGTTTTTGTATCCAATTGTAAATAGTAAAATTAGTTAGAACCTAAGCATTCCTAATAAATTGTACAGCGCCCTTGAGGTGATTTTTCACAAAAACGGCGCTCTGTAAATTATCAAATTATTATTATTATTAACTCCAGGTTCAATGTACCCCAGAACTTAGGTTTGCTTTGGTTTTAAGTGTAATTTTTAAAAATTGTAATGGACTATGAGTTCAATTCAGACTTTCAGACGAGCGATAAAGTAACAAAATTATTTATTTTTAATTAAAAAATAATGATTATTTTATATTTGTAGTGTTTATTTCTTTCGTTCATGGTTTATTATGTAGTGATTTTTCAAGTTTACTAACGGATTTCATTCGAAAGGTAAATTTCTTATGGTGTCTTAATGTTTTATAATGACATATAAATTGTTTATAGTGTTGGAGAACCATTCAGTGGACCTTTATGTTTCTGTTTATCTCATATTTAGGACTCATAGAAATTTATAAACGCATAAATTTTGCGTAATATATACTTGATACTACTTTGAAAAATATTAAATATTATGACTTCTGCATGTTGTCCATGACTTAGTTGATAAATACAGACATAAATTTAAATTAAAACATGCATTTTTTTATTATGTGTACACATGAAGAGACGCGAGACGTCACTTGATAATGTGTGAAACTACTAAGTTAGCTTTTGTGATTATTTCCAACGCGCGAGAACTAATGAAATAATTCCTATAAATTTTTTAAAACATCTCTTCAAATTCAAACGTTCACTAGTATATTCGAATTGGTCAAAAACGCTGCAGTGGTTAACAAAAAAATCTCAGGCAGTGGTGAAGATTTCGTCAATGTGGAGAGATTCTTTCAAGAATCGAAAGAATTTCCCTTTGGAATCTTCCCTAATTTGTCTTCTTTGTAGTTTTTAGTGTTTTTTGGGTTTTTTCACTGTACTTTTTCTGTCAGATTTTTATTCTAAATTTGTCCTCATTAAATTTTTCTATTAGTTTTGTATCTGGAGGAAGGATATTGTGAAGTTTCACGTTTTCTAACATTATATTGAATGTTGCAAAAAATGGCGATTGCGAAAAAAGGATTCGTATGGAGGGAACATTCGTACAGTAGTCATTGCCAGGTGTGGTCTCCAGATAGTCTGCATTCAAACATTTTACGGCATTGAACACTGAGATTCTGAATTTGCAACACCAAACACACGCAAATACTTATATATTAACATGTTTAAATAATTCAGGACACAATTTGCGATTGTATTTGTGTGGATTTAGACTATCCTCAAACTTCTATCGAATCGATCTATTTTTGGAATCAGAAACGTAAAAGCGATCATTTTTCACAGCCACTTGCGCATCTTTTGTCACGATATTTGGAGCGATGTTTCGCCCGATTTGGTCCGCCAGATCATTCGCCCCCATTAATTATTGACCACAACTAAATGGCCACGCAATAAAGTGCAATGTCATTCCTGAGTTGGACATTCTCGAACCAATACAATACTCAAAGAGTGCCGAGTTTACTTGCTTTACAAAACGACAACAGACCAAAATATCTCGCACCCGGAAGTTCAATCGACGTACATGAATGACAGTGGTACATGAATTGCGTTGATCCTTGAATAACTAAAATTTGGAGAAAATAATGATGAAATAATAGAAATGGCTGTGCAAACATAAAATAATATAACTTTTGGCATAATGAATAATGAAAAAGCTGCTTGAGCTGCTTTTATTGGCTTCCTTCTGTTCCACACCAAGGAACGTACAATGAGATAGAGAGAGGTGTTGATTTGAGGTTATCCTTTTTTGAAGTAAAAACACTTGTGTTTTGTACTGGATGTGGTTGTAACTGTTTATTCTGGTGAATAATTTTACAGCGAAAGAGAGTAAGTCTGAACACTAGACTGGTGACAATAATTGAGAGTAATTCTTAAAAGTCTAGCAGAAGCGAAAAGAATTATTGAGATTAAGAGAATCGAGCAAAGAGAATGACAAGCAAAATGATAACAAGCCATTTTATAAACGAAAATTAGAGAGCTGACGTGGCCACACACAAAAGAGATTAAGACATGCAATTCATTGCAATATTTTTGTAAGAGGTGGCATAGACATGAAAGTTTAAGGTAAGAGGCTCTACACTTCGAGATTAGATAAATGAGAAAATAAAAAGTGTTCAGTGCTAAATGAAGCTAAATATAAAATAGGACAATCACAACACACAACATCCAACAGTCATATCTACACTATTCTACATGTTGACACGTTTGTATTTATATGTTGTGTGTGAGGCCCGTTCATCAGCAAAGGCTAACCGCTAAGCGCCGTGGTACTGCCATGGTAAGCTTCGTTGGGACAAGTCGAAACGTGTTTTCACAATAAGTTTGCAATAAGTTCAAAAAATATTCATTCGTAATTAGTTTTGCACAAATTATTGAAGTAGTTTATCATGCTTTTTGAACAAGCGCCTTAGATTAAAATCTAAAGACTGGAACAATGTGTATAATACAGCAGAATTAGGAATCACGCGAGTGAAAACATAGTTAGACACAAACATACTTACATTAAATATATCGAAAACAAAATTCACAACGTACGGTATAAATAGCATGGGACAGCCAACAAATAAAACAAACACCATAAAAATACACGATTGTTTAAACACCAAAAACTGCGACTGCCCTGCTATAGTAAAAACAGACCAAATAAAATATCTAGGAATCATAATTGACCATAATCTCAAATGGGCACATCATATAAATCATATCACCAATAAACTCCTCAAAACAATACATCTTTTCCTAACCATAAGAAACATATACAAACTAAAACAAATGAAAACAATATATTTTGCACTCTGCCAATCTATAATAGAATAAGGAATCATTGTTTGGGGAGGAGCAACAAACTCAGCTATTGCTCATATGGAAACCACACAGAGAACCATCTTAAAGATTATACTAAAAAAACACAGAATGACTGACACAGACCAAATATTCAACATGTTCGACGGACTTGATATACGACAATTATACATAAAACACTTCTTAACTATATCTTTGACCAAAAACACAAACTCCAACAAACACAAACCATTAAAAGACCAGTTAGACAAGCATACATACAAAACTTAAAAACACCGACGATAAACACAAGCTTTGGACAAAGACATCACAAATACCAGGCAATAAAAGCATTCAACCATCTTTCACTCGATTTAAAAAAAGGAGAAAACAAAAAACTTTTCACACTCAAAATTAAAAGATGGATTAAAGACCAAAAAAGGCAACTTTACAAAAAATCACAACATAAAAAATAAATAAAAATAAAAACACATAGACATAAACACCATTGCAATACTCACTAATATATAAAACCTTTTAATTTCACTATCGGTTTATATGTATCTATCCTATTTATATAGTTTTATTCTATTGTTTTATTTTAGTGTTATTTTACTCTATTTTGTTTTGCTCTATTTTCTTTCTTTTAATTCTCATATGTTATTATTGAGTCTCTTTTTTCTTTAGTTTTTATTTTATATGTATCTTAAATAAAAAAAATAAAATAAAATAAATCATATCAAACTGTAAAATGAGGTCCTCAGCACGGGTAAAGCACCCAGTGAGGCCCACATTAGTCAAATATGTAACACACATGTATAAATCAGGTGAATCAAATAAAAAAAATAAAAAAATTAATATGTAAACATTAATTTTGTGATTACCTTAACAGTTATTTTTATTTTGAATTTATATGTTGATTGTTTTGGTTGGGGTACCTTCGTACATTTATAAGAGGGGAGGATTCGTACTACGTAATACCAAAAACTAAGGAACGGTTTACTTATCAGACGTGGTCTTAGCATTGCCGCCACCCAGATCTGCTTCTACAGCAAGAACAGCTAATATATTTAGATTTAAAAAATATCTTACTATGTATAATAATGCGCAATAGTAGATCCGTTATGTGCCATTGTGACACATTAACCTGATAGTTCATTTTAATGTTGATTTAATGACTTAAATTTTAACAAGTTGTTTGTAAAACAATATTTCCATCTCAATAAATGTTTAATTTCATGTAAATAGCTTTTTCAATGAATGTGTACGGAGGCTCCCACTATTACGAATGTACCCCCTACCCTATGTACTACTCTACCCCGCAAGTGGGGTGCTTTCGCCATGTTACTTTGTAAAAACACTGAAATACAATATAATTAAAGCCAGATATGTAGGAAATTCAGCAGCATTGAAATTATTTTAAAATAGCTATTGGTTTTGATTTTATATGACTTAGTGTAAAAAGTGTACGAATCCTACCTGCTCTCCCCTAGAAAACTATCAATATAACCCGGAAGAATCATTAAAAAGTGTGTATGGAAAAAAGCTTCGTGGAAAGTATTATGAAACTTTATTGTGTATCAAGCGTAAAATTGATATGTTAATGCTTCATGGAAACACGAAACGAGGAATCCTTTTCTAGAAATTGAACACCGATGAGAAAAGGTTTATTCGTAATGATCATTTTTCTTTTTTTAAACATGAATACCGCACAAGGGTCCCGACTTCCCGGAACTAATGAGACTGGTGCCAATAAATGGGGAACACATGAGAATAAAATATGTTGGGAGGGAAATGAGTTGCGGAAGAGAAAACTTGGCGAGTTCCGGGCAATTCAGATCTGATCAAACACGGATAAGTTATGTCAAGAATCGTTTGGATTCTGAATGGTGGTATTTCACTATGGCGACACTGAAAGTTTTTTTACCACTTTGGAGCGTTCCGCAAATTTCTCAGCTTCGCAGACCAGTAACAAAGCACGGGATTTCGGATTGTCGGATTTGTGATGCTGAAAGTACCTACTTAAAAAACCATTTGCCTCGGGATTTCTCTCTCCTTTCAAAGGAAGACATTTATCTTTCGAGTGTTAGAAAAGCAGTGCACAAATAAATCAATTTGATTCCTACTTTAACGCGTGTCTGATATAAGGTTCGTAGATCTGATCAAGGTCAATTTGGGAGGCGGGAATGGGTACCGCCACCCCGGGACCCTTTATTGGATAACCAACACCTCTGCCATAGATCACTCCAAGTGCTTCGCTACGTTTGGTGATTTAACAGGGGTGCCCGGGTTTATGGGGTGAGGTTTTTCTAGATCTTAGAGGCGGGTGACCAGGATACATGAACATTGAAATATTCTGAAAATTTCGAGAAAAACTTGAGTTCAATATAATTTTGAAAGGTAGGTACTACCAAGAACACCAACAAAATGATAAAGACGTAACCATCCAAAAACGTTCGTATATAAAAAAAATAAGCGTGGAGTAGAAAGTGGAGTTCTTCAAAAATTATTTATTAGATTCGATCCAGGGATAGGAGTTTAGAAAACAGTACTTTATGCTTCAATATAATATTAGCCAGAAATATTTACTATTTTTTTCCTGAACGGATTACCTATTATCGTAAAGAGATTTTTCGACATCCAACAAGTAAAGGCCCAACACATAATAAAAATAGACATTGAAATATATCTTCCACTCGAGCGTGATATGATCTGATCAAGGCGTGTGAAAAATATTATTCAACATTATTTATAATATGATTTCGAATTTATTCATCTTGATGAAAACCACATGTGCTGGATTTTCGAAATACAGGTTCATCGGAAAAGATGTCCGTGATTTCAAAATGAAATATCTCCATTGCTGTGTGTTAAAGGTATCTATAATATTTATGAGACGACGTATGAATGTGAGTGAGGCAGATAGTGTGTGCCAAGACTGAGTTATTTGGCGGTCCGTCCTCTCTGACTACCCCTACGGGGAAACAGTGTGATGGTTAGTTAGTTATAATATATCTGGACCTGCCCTAAGTGATAAAAGCGTATTATTTCCCCCTCCTATTTCACCGGTTCCATGGAGCCAACTCGGCTTACGAGAGCCTCGCTTGAATCTAAAAAAATGTGACGTCATCATTCCTGTCGTGACCAGCGCCGAGGTCACATCGTACATTTTACGAACAAAAGTGAGAGCTTGTGCTATACATTATACCCAAATATATGTGAACTTAGCGAATGTGGGCGTTTCTCCAGTGGGCTCGTCGCTGGTTACAGGGGTAAGTAAATTATGAAACATTTGTAAAAGTGTCTTAACTAAATACGGCATCAAAATATTCCTGTGCGAAAAAGGGCGATCCTTTCCTTTGCCGCATTTGGACTATGTTAATAACGTGGAGGGCAATTCGCGCTCCCATGTAAAAGCTCTATTCATTCAAAAGCAGATTTTGGTTTTAAGAACTAAATGGTGATATTATAATGCGAGATGCCTATATACTGTCAGATTGATTTTTTTAAAAATCACAGTCATCTTTTCCCTCTTCACCCTCCATAGTTTGGTTTTACCCCTCATCTGTATCTTCTGGTATATTAAATTTGGATGTCTATGGTTATAATATTTATTTACTAGCAGACCCGGACACACGTTGCTGTGGCTAACGAAACACAACGCAATCTACTGATAACGCTATTATCCAACCATTAAAACTTATCAACGCTATCTGTTAATTTGCATACATATCAAATCCACACCGCCCACTTGCCAGCCCGCTCTCTTTATATCATTATAACAAACTATAAAAAGAAGTCGCTCAAAATGTATGTGCGCATAGATCTTTTAAACTACGCAACGGATTTTCGTGCGGTTTTCAACAATAGATAGAATCATTCAAGAGGAAGGTTAATATATACAAAACATGCTTATTATGGGCAGCGGGGGTGGTGTGGATTTTATAAAGGTTGGGTAATGGCGTTGTGTTTCGTTAGCCACAGCAACGTGTGTCCGGGTCTGCTAGTATTATATATTTCAATTAATTAAGACAAAAACTTCCTCATGAAACACTCTATCTATTGGTGAAAACCGCATGAAAATCCGTAGCGTAGTTTAAAATATCTAAGCGACAGACAGCTGAAGCAACTTTGCTTTATATAATGTAAAGATACTTACTCCAAAACAAGCAGAGAACTTGATTTTTTTACATTACTCGTATTTTAAAAATTTCATAATGATTTTCCGCTGTTGCATAACGATCACATAGCGAAAATTGACCTCATCCAGGTATACACGCTATCCCTGAATTATGTCAGGAGATAAAGTTGCAATTGCGATGGAGATGCTGGATTTTTTCTGCATAAACAATATTCTTAAGAAAAAAAGTCTAAAGAACCAAAAACAGCAGATGGGAGCGCCGCCCCACTAATGCGTAAACGTGTAACAAGCACCCAACAACAAATTCCCTACCCGATTTTCTCTTGCCTCCGTTCACGGAGATACTTACAAGCTACTCGATTCTCGTGCGCGTATCATACGCGCCGATCGTAAGTACCCCCCGTACGATTTAGCTGGTGCCCGTTCACGGCGCTACGCGGTGGCCGTCGGCTTCCAATCAGTATCACGATACCGACAGTGCTGATCGCACGCGACAGTCACATCATTTTTGTCTGATACTTATTCGTTTGACGTTTGACAGAAATGGCGTCGGAACATGAAAGTAATGTTAGATTTGTTCTGGAAGTGGAAAAAATGCATGTTTACATAAGTATACTTTACCTGAATACGTAAGAAACAATTTAGTGGAGAAGGCATGGATTGATGTTGGAAAAAAAGTCATATGACATCGCATGACAGCGTGTTCACTCCACGGCTGCACGTGAAAAATTACCAAGTTCAGTACATTTCGGATAGCGCCGTGTACGGAGACTAGCATTAAAAAGTGGTATATCAGCAGGGTACTTGTAGTAGGGGAGGCGAAGCAGGGATTTTGGGATTTACTCAAGCGCGTCAGATTAACTAAGGGGAGATACCTCACGACCTTGTTATGGACTACCACCATATATGAACCCATAATATTGGTGGGTGCGGCTAGGACAACCGATCAGATTAGTAAAAAAAAATCGATACCTGTAGTTACTCGAGCGTGTCAGATTAAGGTAATGTGAGTTAATTACATGCAGAAAAGTTTACATTTCAATAATCTGACGATTTGAACGTAACGTAAGAAAGTTAGCGAGTCACAAAGTTGCAAAAAAAAACGTCACGTGGATTTACTCGAGCGCGGTTAATTTTTTTTTTATTTTGAAGGAAATAATGTAAGGATCATGTAAATAATATAATCTGACGATTTCCACATGCCGAAGTGGCTAAACTTTGTATTTCCCCCTCCGCGCTTTGGTTCCCTTCTTTAGGGCGCTTGTTCTCTAGGTATCTAGGTAGATATATTCTGTCGCAGCCATTACGTCAATGGTCGCAGCCAGAGCCTATTTAACCGTTGGGTCGCGCGTTCGCATTCGTAGATTTACAACGATTTGGTTAATTAATTTTGTAAAGAAGTTTAATAAGTGAAATACAAAATATTATTTTTTGTTCATTGTATTTATTTTTTGTTCATTGTTCTATTCAGTAATAAAAACAACAAAAAAAATTATTTTTTTTAAACCGTCAGATTAAGAAAATCCCTCCACATAATCGTCAGATTATTGGTCAGCACAACAAGGACATCACGCTGAACCTTCTGTATAAAAATCTGACGAGCTCGAGTAAGTCAAGGTCACGATTTTTTTTTACATCTTTAAAAATCAGCCATGAGTTTAGGTTACGTCCAAATCGTCAGATTATTGGAATGTAAACTTTTCTGCATGTAATTAACTCACATTACCTTAATCTGACACGCTCGAATAAATCTATTTTTTTTCAATTTTCTACCTCTTCATACGGCCACCCCCACCACTCAAGTCGTCAGATTAATATCTCCCCGTTACCAGAAACACGTAGGGCGTATACGCTATTAAAATCTGACGAGCTCGAGTATGTCATGGTGACGATTTTTTTTTACATGTTTGAAAATTTATACTCGCTCTCCCCACCACTGGAATGGCATACATCATATAAACTTTTTTTCTTTTTAGCATCTAATCTTTGCAATCCCATAGGTCTCCACGACGCTCGAGTAACTACCCATTTAGCATCAATGCCTCCCCTACTATTGTGGTTTCGTTACAATTACGTAGATTGTAAGTATCTCCATGAACGGAGGGCCTATGACGTTTGCCGTGCAACACCGGTAAACTTAGTAATAGTAAACCCTTAGGAAAAATCGCCATTTATGGTTTTTCGTGTGTTTTTACGTAAATAAATAATATACCTTTAACACACAATTAGCTATATCTTTTTGTAATCACGGACATCTTTTCCGATGACCCTTTATTGGCCTCGAGTGACATTTTTCCCTTCAGAATTTCTAAATCGGCAAAGTTTGGAAAAATGTTATACAATATGTTGACAATTAAAAGTGTGCAATTTTCATTTTGATATTTTATATCTCAATTAATCACAGTTCATCTACAGGGTGTCCCAAAAGAAAGTTGATATTTAGTGGATCGATTTAAAAAAAGTAAGGGTTCTATCGAAAAAATGTTTATTAATTACTAAAATACACAATTTGGGAATTTATTTCTGAAAAATAATATCGTCCATAGACATCCAAATTTAATAGACCAGAAGTTACACATGAGGGGTAAAACCAAACTATGGAGGGTGAAGAGGGGAAGATGACTGTGATTTGTTAAAAAATCAATCCGAGTGTATATAGGCATCTCGCATTATAACATCACCATTTAGTTCTTAAAAACAAAACTGCTTTTTAATGAATAGACCTTTTTACATGGGAGCGCGAATTGCCCGCCACGTTATTATCATATTTGCGTAGTCGAAATCGGCAAAAGAAAGTTCGCCCTTTTTCACACGGGAATATTTTGTTGCCGTGTTTAGTTGAGACACTTTTACAAATGTTTCATAATTTACTTACCCCTGTAACTCACTAGAGAAACGCCTACATTCGCTACGTTCACATATATTAGGGCATAATGTATAGCACAAGCTCTCACTTTTGTTCTTAAAATCTGTGATGTGACCAGTGCGCTCCTCAGGACAAGAATGATGACGTCACATTTTTTAGATTCAGCGACGCTCTCGTAAGCCCGGCTGGCTCCAAGGCGGAGCTACAGCCGGCTCCATGGGGAGGGGGAAATAATACGTTTTTATCACTTAGGAAAGGTCTATATATATTTATATGTTCATGATATTGTCCAAATGTAAACCCTCACGTTTGCGGCATTAATTTAATCGAAGAGTAAAATTTCTTATGATGACTCGCCAGGTAGGCTTCTTAATGGCTGCCATTTCGTGATGGATATTTTCTTTTTATTGCATCAGGGAAGTCGGATTTTTGGTGTACACTTTAAATTTGAAATAATCCCACAGAAAAAAGTCCATAGGGGTTAGGTCAGGACCACGAGGAGGCCACTTTATGTCACCTCTCCCGGAGATCAATTTGCCAGGGAAAATTTCACGTGGCAGAGACGTATTGGACGTATATAATATTGCTCCGTCTTGCTGGAACCATGTTCTTTGGTTATAGCCAGTAAGTTTGTAGGGGTGCAGCATTAAGTCTTTGTTCAAAATGCTGTGTAACGATAATCTATGCACATTAAAAGCACTTGCGCGCTTCCGAATCGAAAAGTTTGAGTCGTCACGAAACGACTAATAAACACTCTCTACGTTTTCCACCGTTCTCGATGACCTTGATCGCCAGGATTTTGGTTTTGCCAGCGCTGTACCGATCTCTTCAAACTTTTTGACCCATTTTCGAATCAGAGGAATGCTTGGCGCATAATTGAATTGACGAAAACCTCAAATATTGCAGAATCTTCTACGCGCTACAGTCGCCGAATCACCATTTTTGTAAAACTTATGCACGCACAACGCAAGATCGCTCCCGAGAAATGCTTCATAGCGACTAAATTCCCAAGAGCCAGACTACTGATTGACATACCCCCCGCGCCTCTCGGAAAAGTTGCGTTCACACAGAAAGCAAAACAAATATCAACTTTCATTTTGGACATCCTGTATTTGTTTTCTTTTACAATTTTATCCAAATATTTATGGCTCATGAATGCGAAATAAAACACACGTTATATTTGTTTACATTTATATACATATAAACTGATTAGAATAGAAAAAATGGTTAGAAAATTATTTGTCAGTAATTATAAACCACAATGAAAAACCCAAAAAATGCAACGAACAGTACTATGCTGTTGAGTACTTAATGTATCGAGTTGAAAACGGGCATATTTTTCCCACAAATAATATACGAAGGGTGTTGAAAAGTAACCAGCCTAATTAATAAAACACATCTTCTTTGGAAAAACTCAATATATTTCTCAACATGACCTCTTTTTGCCCCATACACTTCGTTCAATTTAAATTATCTAATCACTGCACGATATTTGATTTTAAAAATTTTTGAAAAATGTTAAATTTGTTCCCTTTGTCAAACAAAAACTTAATTACACAGTTGGTTGAAAATTTGGTAAATATGCAGTTAGTCCACCTCGACCAGTTCGACCACCAATCCTCAACTTTGTAAAAACGATTTTTTCAATGAATAAAGAAACTTAAAAAAAAAAAAAAACCTCACGGATAATACGGAACGTTCGTGTTGACGAAGTTTGATGCACGGATAATACGGAATGTTCCTTTTTTAACTAAAAGACAATCAAATATGACATTTGTACCAATCATATAAAATAAATTCTCTAAAATAAACTCGCATTTCATCATTATTTTAAAAAACATCTCAAGTTTTGAATGGTTTGTTTGGCAAAGCAGGGTTTGTCTAGCGGGTTTGTGTAATTATTCTAATACATTTCTTTCCATGTTCTACTGTTATAAATACAGGTACAAACTTGTCAATAATGCATTCACTCTTTGATTATATAAATGTCTAGATATAGCGCTCGAGTGACGAAGCGCCAAAAAAAATATCTGCCAAAGGTTGGCATATAAGCTCGGCCTGTCCGCTCAGTGGCGACACTATCGTTGTACGGTAAACACGTGTCGTGTGACATTTGAAAATGACGATTTGCGCTATATCAGTGTGCAGGAATTACATAGGACGATTGAAAACAACTAAAAATGTTACCTAGCATCGGTTAATAACCTTTAAATAACCATTCAGTTAAAGAAACAATTCAGTTTTAATAGTGTAATTTGGTCTTAGGACAACGCCATTTGACCCCATGTTTTGACGCCATGTTTACAGGGTTGCCTGTTCTTCAAATTAAATTTTCCCGATAATTATTTCGAAGTAAAAACCGATCAGATTTACGGTCTTCTGCATCAAGTTAATTTGATAAGTTTGGCCGTGGAAAAATATTTGGCCTTAAGATATTACTATAAGACAAAATTGGATAATATTAACCGGGATGTAAAATCTATACGAAAACTGTTTAAAAAACAAATTAAAAGGGAAGGTCATTAAGAATAAATAATAACTATCGATAGCTTTAGTTTTAAAAAGTTGCATTGTCTTTTTTAGTGTGACAAGATAGTTTTACCATTTTTAGGGATTTACCTGGATATGGGCCACCTTCTTTATTTGATGATGATAAAATTTTTAATTTAGACACAACGATACCTGCCGGCCAGTTGGCAGCGTCTATGAATGTATCTTTCTTATTTTCTGTATTTCTTATTTATTTTTTTAAAATAATCGGTAATTTTTGGAGATTAGTGTCCATGGCTATTACGAATAATTTTTAGAAAAAAACTTTAGATTTGCCTTAATCACTATAAAAGGAAACTTATTGCATCACGGCAGGCGGAAAATAATGCATTTTAATTTTCAATGACGTTAAATAAAATTTCACTTCCGACCGACACTACGACAGCCCGCCCGCTGCCGCCCACCATTTGTCACATACACAAGCCCGCTACACAAACCCTGCGTAGCCAAACAAACCATTCAAAAACGTATTTTGACAGTGACAAAATGGCGGGCGGGCTGTCATAGTTTCGGTTCGCGAATTGAAATTTTAGTTAACGACATTGAAAATTAAAATGCATTATTTTCCGCCAGCCGTGATGCAATAAGTTTCCTTTTATAGTGATTAAGGCGAATCTAAAGTTTTTTTCTAAAAATTATTCGTAATAGCCATGGACACCAATCCCCAAAATTTACCAAATAATCAAACAAAAATAAATCTCTTTTAACAATGATTTTCTTTTCATTTATATCATTATATGTAGAAAACTATCTTACTTAAATGAATTCAAAATTAAACGAATTATAGGTCCCGCTAAACCGAAACATATTTTTTACCCACTTTTATGGGAAATACCCGGGAGCTGGTATCGCTCATCACGCCTACAGTGACGTTGAGCGCTTTACGTTAACAATATAAGTTACCTATACTTGTGTGCGTGTCACGCACACAAGCGTTTCAAATCTGGCCTGTTCTTTTTTCGGAGTTACAGCGCAACACTCTATCTAGACATTTATATAATCAAAGCATTCACTTTGTTTTACGTAAAAATATTTTTTCTATGATTGGCAGCATTGATTGATTGTCTGAAATGTTAAAATAAAAACGATGAATAAACAATGGCGTTACCGTGTGAGTGAATTAATTTTAACAAAATTAAAATGTTAAATGCATATTTTTTGCATGTTTTTTGGTCTCCCCCGACATAAATACTCACTTTTCATAATAATAAAGCTAAATGTAATTGTTTGAATAAAAAATACTCCGTATTAACGAGTAAGCGGTTTAATGCATAAATAATGAACATTTTACTGCCATTTCTTGCCTAGGCCGATTACTTTTCAACCGTCCCTTGTACAAGGATCTACAAACGGCCATTTTTATATATATATTATATGTAGTGGCTTCAGTGTGATAAGGAAAATTCCTTGTCATTGGTAGTATTACATGTGATCGGTCATGTGATCAAAAAATTTTCTACATCAAATTTGAAGAGCAATGGCTGGGATACATTTTTCATTTTATAACATCATTAACGGAAAAAAATTTACTAACTAACTAACCATCATGCCGTTTCCCCGCAGGGGTAGGCAGAGAGGACGGACCGCCAAACAACTCGGTCTTGGCACACACTCTTTGCCTCACTTACATTCATGCATCGTCTCATACATACTTTTCTATTATTCTGACTTTTGACATGGCCCGTCTCAAGTATCTGTATCACTTGATCGTGCCATGTCTTCCTCGGGCGTCCCCGACTTATTCTACCATTCACATTTGCGTCATATATTCTTTTTACACTACTTTCTTCGTTCATTCGCTAGTGGAGGTCGAACAAAGAACACGGAATCGCAGTCGGCTAGATATTCGATTGGTTCCCAAGCAACCAATCCAATCCACTTTAAGTCACAAGAACTTTCTCCGCGACGCATCAAAAATCTGCCGCTGATTCTGTTTTAAACTCCCGGTCAAGACTTACTTGCAAAGCGTGTTTGTTCGTTCTTCACATTATTATTATTGTAAGCTATTTAAATATAGAGGATTTGTGCATACGTTGTAAATTGTTAACAAACCTGTCAGTAATGTACCGAAATTCTACTTATTTGATTTACCACACCCTTTAAACACATAAAACATACATGCCCTCTATACGCTCTACATGCCCAAACCATCTAAGGGTCCCTTTCTTAATCTTACTCATTATGCATAGGTCAGCCTTTACGGATATCCACATTTCGCACACGATCATACATGGTTTTACCACACATACGCCTCAGGGATCTCATTTCATCAGCATTCAGTTTACTTTCATCCTTCCTCTGCCAGTTCCATGCCTCACTGCCATACATCAGGGTAGTTACCAGGACTCCATTGTGGACTGCTAGCTTCGCTTCTTTGGACAGTTTTTTATTAGCCCAACGACATTCGCTCCTCCATTAATGGAGTTACCGGCATTTACCGTTCTTTCAATATCTCTATCAGCCTTCCCATCTCTCGTAAACATACTACTCAGATACACAAACTCACCCACCTGCTCCAAGTATTCATCATTCACAAATATATCGCACAATGTTTTCGTACTCTCTCTTTCAAACACCATGACTTTAGACTTACTTTACATACATCATTAACTCGTTCTTCATACATACTTCGTTCATCCTGGACACTAGAGACTGTAGATCTTCCATAGTGCTAGAAATCAGCACTGCATAACAACAGGCAACATACTTTCAGACTACTCAATTTCGCGCCCAATCCCACATCTTTCAATTCTTGCATACAATTATCCATGTATAGATTGAATAACCATGGTGACATTACGCAGCCTTGCTTAACACCTTTTGTGATGTCAAACCACCCCGTAAAATCACCGCAATAAGGAACTCCAGTGAAAAATATTATGGCTTTAAAAAATATGTTCATATAGACCAAGAAACGCTGATTCTGAATATATAAGTTTTATTTCATAATATTAAACGCAGAGTTTTTTAAAAAATATTTAAAAATTGCATTTTTAAACCTCTTTCAAAACACAGCGTTAAGTTGGCATTACTGAAATGGTTAACTGTGACGTCACACTTAACCTGTCACCTGGTGATAGTGTGTTGACATTTGAAATGACTTGAAGTGCACACGTATCTATGCAATTCAACATTTCGTGTGTTTGGTTTATTTTCATACTGTTTATAGAGATTTAGATAAATAATAGTTATTGTGTTTATTGAAACATAATTTAGGCCCTCAACAATTAACGAAAAGGGCTATATTTGCGGACAATCTGCAATAAATTTTGCCTATTTGAGGTTAAAGTCGTGTCATATTTGACATTGTATTTTCAAATTGTTTTTAGTATAGGGCTTTTTATACAAGTTACTACACAATCGTCATGATCAGTGTATTATAAATACCAGTGTTTTTGTATGTGTTATACTTAAAACAATGTACAAAATCACGCCTGAACACAAAATTGAAGAATGATGTCACTTGTATTTGCAATGAAAAAGATGATTTATTATTTTTATATTGCACTTTGTTAAAATACAATAACAGTAGCGGTGAAATGTGGACATTTTACCAATGTTTTTCTATATTAAAAGCAGTTAATCTTAAATAAAAACGCCTCAATTTCTCACACAAAAGTCATTGAGTCATCCTATATTAATTTTATTCCGCCATTTTCTTAAATTCAAAATCAGGGATGCTCAGCCCAAGAAAATTATTTCCCTAGATTTCGAAGTGAAATTTCACATTTACGCAATTACCTACGTAGCCACCCGATTGTGTAACACTAATCCTGTTATATGTTAATTAATATGATAATTAATTGGAAAGATATCGGAACTTGGTAAATATACTAATAATACCGTGATTTTCCAAATAAAACACTTTTTGCTAGGTGAAGTAATAATTTAAAAGAACGAATACACTCACCACTGAATTAGAAACTGAATTCCAAATAATAAAAAACACTTTGCAAAATAAAAATCATAAGCAACCCGCCGCTCATTTGTACCAAGCGTGGTATTTTGAAGACCCCCCCCCCCCCCGAACGTGTCACGTAGTATGGGTACGTTCCCTAATATCATTTTGAGTTGTCAGTGTTAAAAATAACATTGCATGTAAGTACATGAACAATAATTAAGATTCATAGGAATTCCAAAAAATATATATACGTATATATATATATATATATATATATATATATATATATATATATATATATATATATAAATATTACCAGTAATATTGTGATATGTAATAAAATTTTTGCCAGAGTTCGAAATTTCCCTAGATTTTGTCCTGATTTCCCTTATCCCTAAAAAATATTTTTTCTCCCCTAGATCTAGGGAAATTTCCCTCGACATGACATCACTGATTCAAAATGACAACTTAAAAAGTAAAAAACTATGGGTGGGTGAAGACCACCATAGATACGGTGCAAAACTTTGACAATTATTTTAACTATTAAAACTAACTATAAAAATAAAAATAAAAATGCAGTTATTTAAGTTTGAAGGTCTTTATTCATTAAAAAAAATTAAAAAAATTGGACTGGAGTTCTCTATTGTAGATTTGTATTCACTCCATAATTATTGGAAAACACCTTCCATAGCTTTTTCCTGTCGACTCGGTCGTATGCTTTTTGTAGATCTGAAAAGTTTCTGGTTTGTCGCCAGAAACTTCTCAGTGAGCATACGCAAAGAGAAAATCTGGTCCATGCATCCCCTTCCACTCATAAAGGCACCTTGCACATACCATATTTTATCCTTTGTTTCCATTTTTACCCTTTCAATCAATTTGCTGACAGAACTTAGCAGGCTAATAGCCCTATGATTCCCACATTCCACACGAGACCCTTTACCTTTGTATAACGGCATGATAACAGCCCTTCTCCAATCTAATGGCGTGTAACATCTTCTAAACACTGGTTAAAAAGTTTGCATAACTATGTGAGAATAATATGGCTATCTCCTTTAAAATATTCGACAGCAATATTGTCGAAACCAATAGCTTTACCATTCTTCGTGCATTTAATCGATTTTTTATTTCATCCATGCTGATTTTGATAACATTCACTCCGTCATCGTTCATACCCGATTCAACGCTGGACTCTCTATCACCCGGATTGCTTTCGAAGACTTCCTCAAAATATTTCATCCATCTCTCTTTTATTTCTTCTTCATTCGTCAACATTGTTCCATCTTTCGATTTTTTTTTTCATTACACTTTCATTCTTCCGTTCTCTGGGCCACTCCGGGACCTTTTGACCTCCTTCCAAAACAGTTTTATGTTTTCTTGGAAGTGTTTTGTCATTTTTATTCCCTCTTCCTCTTCCTGGCGTGTCTTTTGTTCTTTCACTTCAACACTTACTCTTTTCTTGCATCTCTTATATACTTCTTTAGCTCTATCTCTCTCTTCGCTTGAAGCACTGTCAGTCGCTATCAGACGTAACCAAGCTTTCTTCTTCTCTGAGACCAGTGCTTTGATCTCATCATCCTAACATGCATCACCTTTCTTCCTATCTAGCTTACTTATTCCATACACGTCTCTAGCAGATCCGCATGGTCTCACCTTTCTGTGGTTCTATGTTTCCTCTATGCTTAAACCGTCCATTTCCTTCTCATTCAATCTCACTTCTGCACAATTCTCATACTCACTTCGGACATAATTGTTTTGTAGTTTTGACTCTTGTTGGAGCTGATACCGTTTTCACTTTAGAGCGCCAGCCGCAAAAGAGGTTTATTTTTGACACCACCAGAAAGTGGTCAGTTTCAACCTCAGCCCCTCTGAAAACTCTTGTGTCCTTGGTAACGGCTCTCAACCTAGAGTAAATTACTACAAAATCAATTATTGATTTTTCGTTTCCTCTTTCCCAAGTATATTGGTGGATATCTTTATGATCGAAAAAGGTATTCGATACAAACAGGTTCCACTCTAAACATACTTCAAGTATTATGTTCCCATTGTCATTCGTCCGTTCATCCCCGAACTTACCTAAGGCTGAATCAAATCCGTCAGGTCCAATTTCCACCCACCCATTCAAATCGCCCGCCATTATAATCTTTTCATTATCTTTTTTAAATCTTATTACGTCGTTTACACCAGTCCAAAAACCATATTATTTCACTTCGCTGGTTTCAAAAATAACAGGAGCGTAGCAAATACAACAAACAATCACAGGAAAAAAATCGAATCAGGATAACAAATGTTCGAATGACGTTTATTTGCATTTTATTTTACCGAACGTTCAATATTTCTTTCAGCACCAACTCTCTCACATAATATTTTTGGTTGTCGGCTAACATGGCTAACAATATATCTTTATGAGGCCCAAAAAACTACGACGCTGGATTACCAGATAAATAATATAATTTACATCGTTGGAAAAATAAGTGAAAGTACTACCGTTTCATGTAAATGTGTAGCACCAATAAAATAGATACTGGTTTCTTCGTAATGCTGAGCCACATAGGTAACTGTTAATGGTTAATAAAAATATTTTTATTTAAGTTAAAATTTATTATCTGATGGTTTTTGCAACGCCTGAAAAGCCTGAGAATCCGGTTCGCTGTAGTGAGCCATCTGGGATGTACAATTTTACCAGAACTCCTTTGTACTCGCTATCTGATTCATTTATACAATGTGTTTTTAATTTATTATTTTTCGCGTATTATCCTCCAAGTTTAAAAATCTGTTCTTACGTTCATTGAAATATATATTAAATTGATTGGAATCGATTATTAACCGCTTACTAGTTAGAGCAATTCTTTTCTTTATTCGAGTTAAGAGAATTTGCCCCTATCACACGACGCGAAATTAGTTTAATTTAGTCAACATCTTGTAATAGGTACTCGTATGTATAGAACTGTAACGGTGAATTTTCTTGCTTGATTCGAAGAGAGGGTCTTTTTTAGGGTAGGAATAGGTGAACATCTCTTCAAGACACGTGTTGTAGGAGGGAGGAAATACAGAAACCGCAAATCGTTCCACAGCCGAGCTGTTGAACTAAAGAATGAGCCGTAAAAACATCGAGCATAGTTTTTAGTTGTACCTACTTCACTTTTTAATTTTTTTATTGTAATATAAAGAGTTACATGGGTTACATTTATACATATATATTTTACAAAATATTATATTTGAGGTCATCATTGGTCATATAAAAGGGAGCCACGATTCTTACTTAGGTTGTATGTTATAATATGTTTGTTATAAAATATTTACTTTTTATAGACTTGTTTTTGTTTTTCCTCAATTGCATATGAAAAACATTTTTCTGACGAATTTATATTGATTTTGCACCCAATCTCATTATTTGCGTTTTAAATATTTTTATCCAAATTCAAAGTGGTTGCGGGATTACCAAATATTAATTTTATTAGGATCATCAGAAAAGATTTATTTGAAACAAGTAGGTACATGACTGAGCATCATTCCCGCGCATGCCGAATTCAGAATAACAAAAGCAAAATTTTCGAACCAGACCAATACATCGAAATCCAACACGTGTGGTTTTCATCAAAATCAATAAATTGGATATAATGATATTTGACACGTAAGGACAACTTTTTCGATGACCCCGTATTTGTGTTTGTAATCTGGTTTTAAAAATCATTCCTGCCTTGTTGATAAATATCGATGTGATTGGAATTCGATCCATCTATCAATTTTCTATATGAATTTCGATAGTAATAAGTAATAATATACTCGGATTGTAAACACAATCACCGATGCAAGGTAACACATACATAAATAGTAGTATTTTACTGCCCTTATGAAGGGTGTTTGCGAAACCTAGATGGCATTTCGTATAATAAAAGTGATGTAAAACTAAGTAGGTATTTATATATTTACTTCAGTGACATTAATTTAAATTAAAATAACTATCGTTGTACATTAACATTAACGGAGTTTTAATGCAGGCCTTTTTTAGGTTCATAAATATATACTTTTGAGTGTAGCTATAACTTTGTGGTTATCCATTATAGATAAATGAAACAATTTAGCTTTGTTTGAACCAGTTTTATATTTGAGTAAATCCGACCGGTTTCAGAACGACCGTTCCTTCTTCAGGGAAAATGTATACTGATTTGACAGTTTTTTCCTTCAACATCCTGCACATTCATTGAGATAGACTTTAAAAATTGAAATTGGCACTACAAAGAAAATAAAAAGCACCTTGTTCTTTCGACATTGTTGATAAATATCTAATTAATGCACTAGAATCCAAAAACTATTAATGCACTAGAAATCATAGGTACTTGTAAAATTTATCATATCCGTTAACACAATCCAGGATTTGTTACTTTTTATATTTTATATTTAAATCGTTGTAGGTACCTTGAGATAGGTATCTTTTATTTGTATATTTTACATTTTATTGTTTTATTTCTCTCTTTAAATTTTTATTTTTACTTTTACCTAATAATTTATAGTTTGTACTTAATACTTTATATTTTATACTATTCACTTTATAATTTACTTTTATACATTATAGTTTTTATACACTACTTATTACCTTACTTTTCACCTTTTTTCTTAAATTAAATTTTACTAACATTTATACTGTTATTCTTCATGTTGTTGTACTATTATAAGTATGTCAATTATGTTAATGGCACGTGTTGTGCCGTATATGTGTAAATAAATAAATAAATAAATTGTTACTGGGGAAAGAATTAACCGATATATCCAATAAAAAACTCGGGTTTTTCACCTTTTCCTGTTAATAGAACTTATTTTAGGAGTCTATGGTTATTTTCCGAAATAAAAGATTTTGTTTAATCATTGAAGACAATAATAATGACTCGCAAGCAAAAAAGGAGAAATGGTAAATAAATTTTATTTGATTAATTTGTGAATTTAACAATTTATTCATTTAAATATATAGTATATTCGCGTCACGTTCCAGAGTGGAGAAACTCTCAGTATCGCCCTGGTGTAAGACCACCATTCAGAATTGAAACGTTGCTTGAAATGGCTTCTGCCGTGTTTGGTGACCAGATCTGAATAGCTAGGTACTTCCCCACCTTCCTCTTCCCTATCTCCTTCCCCTCCCCACTGCCTTTAGCCTCACAACATACCCCAATTGGGGATGCCATAGTACCACTGGCTCCAGACGGGAGCAGTTGGGACTCATGTGCGGTATTCATGTAAAAAAAAAGAAAATATAGAAAAGATTCAGTCGCATCTAGGAATTGAACCTTGGACCTCTTCCTTGCAGGGTTGAAACACTGACCTTATTCAAACATTTCAATTAACATAACTAACTGTTTCGTACTTTGACTGAGAGCTATGAACATTATCTTTATTTTCTTAACGCAAAATTTTATTGACTGCTATCTTTATGTATGTTTGCAAGATTCTACCCGACCAAATTGAATCTTTTTTCTGTCTTTTCTCTTTCACATTTTTCGTTTGAGAGTCGTTAATATTGTCTTCAAAGAATACATAAAAAAAATATCACTTATGATTGCTTTCAAAATAAATAAATAAAATATTGATAAAATATTTTTAATCTGAAATAGATAATATTAGTCATGTTTGAATTCAAGTCACGAAAAGTCAAGAAAATTCCGTCATTGCATATCCTTTTTTTGGGACTCAATTTTTATAATATGTAACCCAAAACGATCATGTGAGAAATGTGGAGATCCGCGAAGAATGCAAGGCTGATGTAAGCGTGATGAGTAAGATTAAGAAAGAGACGCTCAGATCGTTTGGGCATGTATGGCGAATGAACGAGGAAAGGAATGTAAGGAGAATATATGACGCAAATGTGAATGGAAGAAGAAGTCGGGGACGCCCGAGGAAGACATGGCACGACCAAGTGAATCAGATACTTGAGTCGGGCCATGTGAAGAGTCGGAATAATAGAAGAGCATGTATGAGACGATGTATGAATGTGAACGAGGCAAGGAGTGTGTGCCAAGATCTAGTTGTTTGGCGGTCCGTCCTCTCTACCTACCCCTGCGGGGAAACGGCGTGACGGTTAGTTAGCTAGTCAAAACGTTAAAATGAGGTCAGAAACATATTATCTACCTGGTTGATTTTTAATCATGGAATAAAATTCACCGTTAATATTTTTACTTGTGTGTCTCGTTAGCTATTCAAATGAATGAAATTTAGAGTTAAAATGGAATTCCGTCGTCGAGATCTGGAATACGAGGACGTAGACCGAAAACTGTACACATACATACAAAACAAATTAATTTATAAAGACAACAACTTTATATATTAGATTTCATGTGGCCTAAAGTATGGTCTTTGCATGTTGTTTATACGTACGTACCACTTTATTTGCGTTTTAACCCGTCTGCTTGGTACAATATATTCGCACCTCACAATCCGGAAGATCATTGTAAAAAATCTATGGAATTTAAAAATTGTTATTTCATCAGTTCATATTTCGACCGTCGTGCATCGCATTGGTAGACATAAGTTCTTATGTCAAACCATAATTTTACCATCCAATCAATCTAATTCCTAACCAGTGTGAGGCTGGTTAGGAATTAGATTGATTGGTGCTTGAATATTTATAATGGACAACATCTATTAAAACCTATACATTAATACAGTTAGTGACATTTTTAGGTTATTTATTTAAGTTGGTCACCCACAAATCATATGTCGATAACACAGGTTACGAGTACTACAGCCCAGGCAGCGTATTTCCTTTTCCGTGTTCAATACTAGGCAACCATGCCTCGAAATCAACACGGGTTTGTAATGCCATTTTTTCTCCAAACCCGTGTCCAGTAGAAGGCAAGCGGCATCCTACTGTGCACGGGTTTGTAACGCCAATCCCTCTTCCCAAACCCGTGTTCAGTACGAGGCAAGCGTCCTCCAAACGTGATTATAACATAAAAAAAGGAAGTGTGTGCATACACGCACAATATAATGGACGGGCAATAAAACGCAAACAGCCTTTCTAATGAAATAAATAAAAACACTTTATAATATAGTACTTATAACACTTTATAGTACTAATCTTATAAAATAAATTCTCTAAAATAAACTCTCACGGCATCATAATTTTAAAAAACATTCCAGGTTTTGAATGGTTGTTTGGCAAAGCAGGGTTTGTCTAGCGGGTGTGTGTAATTATTCTAAGTTCTTTCCACGTTCTGCTGTTATAAATATGGGAAAAAACTAGTCTATAATGCATTAACTTAACATGCGTCATAGTAAACACGGGTTTGGGAAGGGAATTGGCGTTACAAACCCGTGCACAGCAGGATGCCGCTTGCCTTCTACCGGACACGGGTTCGGTGGATAAATGGCGTTACAAACCCGTGTTGATTTCGATGCATGGTTGCCTCGTAATGAACACGGAAAAGGAAATACACGCCCGGGCAGGTGTCGCTAGTTGTCTTGTTGATATGTTTATAACAAAGCAGTTTGATTCTGTGGTAGGGATCATATGTTTTTTTACTTAAGATTGTAGGAATAACATCAGGACTTTCCTAGCCTTTATTAGCTAGGTATCGGGGAACCGGGCTGTGAGATATTGCGAAATGTTTCAAATATTTCTTTGATCATGTTTTTAACCTAAAAAGAGGTTGTAAATAAATAGCTCAGGGAAAAAATCTCTCAGCATGTTTTGAATTACAAAATGAACCCATACAAACCCCAATATCTCCGAATACAGATACTGAAAACTCCAATTGCTAATAAGTCAAATTTTATGTAACCCCCGACGCAAAAAAGATTTGATGACCTTGAAACGCCTGAACAGATTTTCATTAATTGTAGCTGAGAACCACCTAGATCACGTCAGCTATCAAACAACAAAAATCGCATCATAATCGGTACATTCGTTTAGGAACTACGAACTACGTTGCCACAGACTGACACACCGACACACAGACGGCGGTCAAACTTATAACACCCGTCCGTTTTCCGTGGGGGGTTAAAAAGGGTTGGCCTTGCGGTATTTTTTTTTTTTTTTTTTTTTACATTAACTCCACACAGGAGGCCCTGAGGAAAATAATTTCCCTCAGGGCCTATGTCATCTGGGATGCTGTGTGGAGGGTCTTTTTGAGGAGAGGAAGGAATGAACATTGGTCTTGAAGAGACCCATGTTGTAGGAAGGAGGAAACACAGAGGCCGGCAAATCATTCCACAGCCGAGCTGTTGAACACAAGAACGAGTCGAAGAAACGACCCGTTCTCATGTGACAAATGTCAACTGTGTACAAATGTTGGGCACGCGTTTGGCGTGTTTCCCGACTATGCACCGGTGCCGAAGGGATCAATGATGCTAGTTCCTCGGAGCATCTTCCATTGTAATACCGGTAGAACAAGGATAGCATTCCCACCCGACGCCTGTGCTCTAAAGATTGCAATCCGTCTGTTAAGATGGGAGAATCTATCAAACGGACCGCCCGTTTCTGCACAGAGTCGAGGGTATTTTTCAGGTATTTTGGAGCTCCAGACCAGAGGTGGTATAATTGAAAGACTTATTTATTTTCTTTCTTGGAGGTCCGCATTATTCGAGTTTTACGGAAATTATTCAATATATCATTTTTGACTTTCGCTCCCAAAGAACCAATTACAAAATAACCAATTACGCAATCTTACACTAAATTAAAAAATCAGCACGAATAATGACAAAAATACCTACGTTTACAAATACAATAAAACCTGGAAAATATCCAAACCTTTTTAAACGAAAAAGTATGGTTTGGGAGTGCCGATGCATTCCGGAATAATTGACTAAAAAAACACACTTGAAAGTTGTGTTGCTTCCACTGACATTAATTATACCAAACAAATACTCATTATTTTTTAAACTACGTCTGAAAATATTTAGCGAAATTCGCAAAATAAAATAATAAACGGTGACACTTACAGAAATTATTACGCGAGCAACACTTTTTTCTGCTTCTTCTTGTTTTTCAAAAAACAACACCACACACTTTTTTGGTTCATGGATTTTACAAATGGTTGACTAATAATTGGATTTTAAATCATCACTGTAACATTTTCAATGGAGTCACTATAATTGTGTTTGGTGTAGAAGAGGTTATATTTTAAACCCTTTGACAGAAGAGTTATCTCATGTGGGTGAAACAGGGCGAAAGATTTTTTTCGTAATTTTTTTTTTGCTAGTATTGTTGATTTTTTATTTATTGATTTATTTAATTCACATGGGGTTTTTAGTTTCTTTTCTAAGTTGACACGTTTTTGAAAACCTTTATTAGATATAAAATTTCTCACTTTATCATCAAATTGACGACCTCCGTAGTCCAGTGGGTAAGACTTTTGACTCACAATCCGGAGGTCGCGGGTTCGAACCCGGCGTGCGCAAATAAATTTTATTGGATTAATTTGTGTTATTTCACAATTAATTCATTTAAAATAATATATAGTATATTTGCGGCACGTTCCAGAGTGGAAGATACTATCAGTATCGCCCTGGTGTAAGACCACCATTCAGAATTGAAACGTTGCTTGAAAATGGCTTTAGCCGTGTTTGGTGACCAGATCTGAATAGCCAGGTACTTCCCAACCTTCCCCTTCCCCGCCTCCTTCCCCTCCCCACTACCTTCAGCCTCACAACATACCCCAATTGGGGATGCCATAGTCTCACTGGCTCCAGACGGGAGCAGTTGAGATTCTTGTGCGGTATTCACTGTAAAAAAAAAAAAAAATAATAAGTCCCATTCTACTCGGTAAAGGTCGTGCACTAATTCAGTATGTAGGATTTTTATTTTAAATTTAATATTATAACTTTGTTTATAGGCACTTTTTAAATCTTCTTTCAACCAGAACATTTTAGTTTGATATATGGAAGTAGAAACGTTGGCATTTTTATTGGAAGCTCTTTTAAAGTGTGAATTTAAGTAGTTAGAGTATAATATAGATAGACATTACTCTGTACTTAATAGATTACATTTTATTCAATTTTGATTATAGTCTTAGAAATACATAAAAATGGAATAGGAATACGCCTTGATAATTTAGAAGCAATGGAAATATAAATATCACAAACACTTTAGGTGTTTGACAAGCACAGGTTTTTTTCGAATTTGTCGACCATTTAATGATTGATTTAACGACTGATCATACGTTTAATAGAAATACAGGAGTCCAAGTAATACATAAAATTGACTAGGAAAACGCTTTAATAATTTAGAAGCATTATAAATATTATAATAAAAAAATAAAAATCACCAAATTCTAAACACTTAGATTAAGTGAGAGTCTGGTTTTAAAGTTTTTCTCCTTCTTTTTGAGTAACCCCATAGACATATGAATATTAATAGACCAGAACATAAAGTGAGGGGAAGAAACCAACTACAGCGGGGCGTAGAGCGGGAAGATGAATTCGGTGATATGTGATTCGTCAATAACTCAATCTGAGAGTATATGGGCATCTCGCATTATAATATCACCATTTAGTTCTTAAAAGTAAACTCTGCTCTTTAGTGAATAGACCTTTTAACATGAGAGCGCGAATTGCTCGCCGCGAAATGAACAAATTTACAAATTTCAAATACAACAAAGTAAAGTTCGCCTATTTTCATAGTCCAATATTTTGTTGATGTATTTAGTTAAGACACTTTTACAAATGTTTCATAATTTACTTACCCCACAAAACAGCTACGAGCACACGCCATGTGTCTCGAGTTGTAGCGTGTGTTTCAAAAACGACCATATTATGTGATCTGAATAAGCTTATAATAAAGTAAAATAATACTTGCCTATGGAATGTAATACGACAATTGGGTTTATTCTCTTTTTCACTTCTATTTTTACACGTTTTCGAAACACAAGCCACTATTTTTGCCGTGTTATTTCGTAAAATGCACCGATGAGTGCTCGACGCTGGCTCGCAGAAGAATGATGACGTCACATTTTTTAGATTCACGCGAAGCCATACTCGATCCCAGCCGGTTCCAATGGAACCGGTATGGGGTGGGGGAAATAATACGCTTTTATCGCTTAGGGCAGGTCTATTAATATTCATATGTCTATGAGTAACCCCCATTCTTTACCTACTCCTTTATACACCCCTCCACCAACCAGTGTCTGATTATGTTTTCTCCATCTCTTATATGCTTTCTCTTTCTCTTTTTTGTTTACCTTATAATCTTTTTGTAATTTAGTTTACATCTTTATGTAATGTCAATCCACAAAGTGTTTACTCTCTTCGATAATAAAATAATTGATTGGGCTATTAAATCATCGTACTCATCTCAGAAATACCTTAATTTATCTCAAATGTTATAAATAAATAAAAAAAAGAATTAATGTGATCTCATGAGGCAATGAATAAACCAATGGGTCTTTAGTTTAAAAAAAAAATAAATGACCTCACAAGAGTTCCAACTGCTGCTAACCGTCTGGACCCATTGAGCCAAAAATCCAATTAATGTGGAATCTCCAATTGAGAAACATATTTTGTAAAGCTGAAGGTGGTGGGAAAAGAAAGGAGATAGAGAAGAGGAAAGTGTGTAAGTACCCACCACTGCAATCGTAAGTGTTCACCAACTCAGAAGTGCAGCAAATACCTAAATAATATTATTTTTAATTAATAGGTCGCTAAATAACACAAATTAATCAAATATAATTTACTTGCACCCCGCGGCTTCATATTCCAAGAATCGTAACCATTAAACTGAGGACGCCGTCAAAGATTACAATATTCCCTAGTGATTGCTTTAAAAATGGAAATTGCTATTAGAATTTTGTAACTAATAATATTTGGCTAATTTATATAGCGCCGTTTTCGCGAAAAATCACCTCAAGGGCGCAACTAAGCATATTTAATTATTCTTAATTCTTAATCTCTTACACGAGGATATTATATTCATTCGAAATGTTTTAAATTTTTTTATTTGAAAAAATGCCCAAGTTTAAAATATTTTTTCATTGACGGATTACTTTTTTTTTTTTTTTTTTACATGAGCTCCACACAGGAGGCCCTGAGGAAAATAATTTCCATCAGGGCCTATGTCATCTTTGGGGATGCTGTGTAGAGGGTTTTTTTAAGGAAAGGAAGGAGAGGAGAGTTCTGGGAAGGAAAAGGGTTGAAGGGGTGGGTAGGAATCTGGGGTTCAGTGTGTCCCAGTCATCCGCCTCCAAGACCTAGACAAACCTCACCCCATGAACCCGAGCACCCCTGCTAAATCACCAAACGTAGCGAACCACTTGGGGTGACCTATGGCAGAGGTGTTGGTTATCCAATAAAGGTTTCCGGGGCGGCGGTACCCATTCCCGCCTCCCAAATTGGAACATGTTGGAAAATGGTTATAATATATCTAGTGATATATTGGTTGTAATGGGATGAATCTTTGAACAGAGCTTACAGGGTGAATTTAGTTTAGTTATGAGGGCAATTTACTCTCTCCATTCAAGTTACTTCTTTGATACCTTTGATTTGATGAGATTTACCCTTTAGGGGTAAAAGTGGTGGGAGTAGTGATTGGGTTAGATGTGCCTTGCTTTGCTAAATAATTTACAAAACCATTACCCGAAATGCCAGTTTATACACGGATTTCCATGAATGTTAGGAATAATCTCTTAAAGGAAAACTCACATAACACGAAAATAGTAAGATGTGTAATATTACGTCAAATTACTTCGACATAAAGGCAGTTTGAATACTTTTTTTTGCATAAGGTGATCATGGCATTACGAAGATACCCAATGAATACATTGATATCGAATGTAATACAATATATAATATGAATAAATTGATATTTAATGTAAAATACCATATTACGCTTAACTGCACGTGTGACCAATCGCTCTTCAAATAAAACTCCGGGATCAAAAAAACATTGTGGGTTTCTTATCGCGATAGATTTTGAGCTTGAACAGCCAGTGTTCTTAATTATAGGTAGTTATAATTCTGAGTCCTTGTCCTTAGTATTACGAAGATACCCATTGAATACATTGATATTGGATGTAATCCAATATATAATATGAATAAATTGATATTTAATGTAAAATAGCATATTACGCTGTAACTGCACGCGTGTCCAATTACTTTACAAATAAAACTCCGGGATCAAAAAAACATTGTGGGCTTCTTATCGCGATAGATTTTGAGCTTGAACAGCCAGTGTTCTTAATTATAGGTAATTATAATTATTTTAGAGTCCTTGAACTTGGTAGCAATGGTATTTACCTCCTTTTCTCAATGTCTATATCATCGACAGCTCTATCTTACCCCTTTGAATAATAAGAAAATAATATCTGTCAATTTTTGCCTGTCAAGGTTTGCGCGCAAAATTCCTGGTTCTTCCCAAGCATTTTAAATGTTCCTATTTATTGGTTATTTTTTAACACCACTACGTGAATAAAATTGTTACATTCGAATTCAACACTGAGCGCTTGGAGCGGGGATTCGGCAACAGCGGAAAATAATAATGCCGCCTGCACACGCCGGTCTAATTTTATCTTTTTACCAGAAAACGATCCCTAAAAGTTGGTATTTCGAAAAAAGTAATTTATCTTTTTTACTTGTATTATCATGTAGGATCACTTCCCGAAGTTAATGCACTTTACCCCCGGACACAACATATAATGCTAAGGCAATGAGAAGCAATATTTCTTCCACTTTCTATCTAAAAGAAATCACAAATATTCGCATGTCAGGATGAGAGATATCCAACTTTTAATAATGTACGGTAGCTCTGGGACAGTCTGGGTCTCCTCTAATTATAACGGCGTATGATGTTTTGTGACAACTTGGGTCTCCTGTGATTATACGGGTCACTGTTATAAGTGCCATATGTGAATAACACCTTTAATTAATATCCAAGATAAAACAATATGATATATTGTTTTATCCTGGATATTAATTAGAGGTGACCAATGACGATCCAATATCTATATTTTAGATTATATATATTTTTGTATATATTGGATACTAGGTAGTTCCTGGCATGTGTTGCTATGCCACTTAATAAAGAAATTGTTTCTCCCTGCATGTCCTTTCCCATTCGTCCCGTTCCCCTTCCGCCTACCCTTCCTCTCCCACGTCCCCTTCCCCTCTCGCATTCCCACTCTGCCTCTTCCACCTTCCCTCTCCCCTCTCCACTCCCCCCCTTCCGCTAATCCCCTACTAGAGTTCCCCTCCCGCATTCCATACATTCAGTCCCGGTACATTCAGTTTTCGAACAGCTCGCGTGTCACCTATTGCATTTTTTATTACAATTTTCATAATGCCAGAGCTCACCAGTAGTTTTATACAAACCTTGTCCTGACAATAAAGAACCCAAAAAAAAGGATTATCCAATTTGGTGCTGTCGATCGGAAGTTATGGGCATACATACATTTCGGGGATTCATTTTTTATTTATATTTATAGATAGATATACCATATTAATTATAATTATAAACTATATTATTGATATTGGATCGTCATCGATACCGGTTTCCTTTTCAGGGATCTTGTTTGAAATTACAAAGATTTTGTGAAGATCATTTGAATCACTCAGCGATCGCATTGATAATTGAAAAAACACGAGACGAACGACCGTGATTTCTGAGCGTTCGATTTAGAAATTTCTCGCCCATTTTAAAAATAAATAGGCTTCCGAATTGTAATATTTTCTTACTATGATAATATAAACGCGAAAATTTGTATGGAAGCATGTGTGTTTGTAACCCTTTCACGCAAAAACTACTGAATAGGTTTTAATCAAACTTTACAATAATATAGCTCATACATCAGAATAACAGCTATAATTTATAAAGCGGGAAAGGGATTCAGGGAGAACCAATGTATTTCTTTGAGTATGGCATTGCAACGCATGCCGGGAACCAGCTAGTTTAATATATATTTCGATGAACGTAAGAAGATAATTTTAAACTTGGAGGATAATCCGCAAAAAATAAAAACTGAAAAACACATTGTTTAAAAGAATCACATAGCGAGTACATTGGAGTTCTGGTAAAATTGTATATTCCAGGAGGCTGACCACAGCCACAGTGAACCCCATTCTCAGGCTTTACATTTCGTTGCAAAAACCATCAGATAATAAATTTGAACTTAAATGAAAACATTTTGATTAACCATTAATAGTTACCTATGTGGTTAAACATTACGAAGACACCAGTATCTATTATAAGTGCTACACATTGTAGCACTTATAATAAGTGTATTACATGTTTTTAGAATTTATGAAAAATATATAAAAATTTCATAAACTTTATAAACGTGTGAATTCTGTGTGATCGTTCCTTTGAAATTGCAGTGCGTTTTCGATTTTTGTATATTGTCTATGGCCTCTTTTAATAATCTCAGATACAAATATATATATTTATATAAGAAGACTCAATGTTTTATCGTAAACATCATTTCAAAAGTTTTGTGTTAAAAATATTTTATAGAATTTGGGTTCACAGACTGTCAAAATTGAATGCACTTAATTGGGATATTTAATAAATTTACCTCAGAAAACTGGTATTAACTTAGAAATATACATTCACTGTCTACAATTATCAAAATGAATCATCTCGATTCTTGCTTTCTTTAGTTCAATCAATCGTTTTACATCTTACAACCAATTCGACAATTTAAAAGGCATGAGGCGCAGAATTCACACTACGTTTGAAAAAGTATTGAAAAGCCACTGTTTTTAATTCACATGAAATGAAAAAAAATAGAAAGGTAATTGAATAAAAATAATAATTTTATTTCAATAATACTAATAAACTGGAATGAACCTAACATTTACGCCAATTTTAACAAGCGCTCGTTTGAGAATAAACTTTTGTTAATATGAAAATAAACAATATTATAATTTAGACGCTTACAGAATCGGACGCATGAAGTCAATTTGAAACGTATGTTTATAAAATGGGAAAGTATTATATCAGTTTTCTACTAACGCAAACCGTAGATCGCAAGAAGGTTTGAAAAAAAAGTTATACCAGATAAAGATAAATTAAAGCTAAAATAGCTTGAGTGATTAAGCCCTCAGGCTAATTTGTTCGGTTTTCGGATCAACTCGTGTAGGTCGCATAGAAATCTTTGTTTTCCTTATTATAATGGTTATAAATATGATCTAAATGGTGTTAGAAGGAAAAAAAAACACACCTTATATTTAAATCTAAAATTTAACCACAAAAATTATTAAATTGTATACCTTTATCAATCCAAATTTTCCCGGGGCAATTTGAAAAAAAAATTTAACTTTGGGAAGTTTTATAAATTATTTTTACATCAAACGATAAAAACGTGAGGTGGCGATAACGTTTAAGTATAATACATTTGTGTAAAAAAATATATGTGGTTTTTTTTTTCGTTAACCGTAATTTTAGTTACAAAAACGTAAGGCGAAGCATTTTTAAAACGTTTTTTTTGTTTGCATAGAAAAATTTCATGTTTCAAAAATTACATGTTTATTTGTTTATTTCGAACTAGCTTTTGCCCCCGGCTTCGCTCGCATAATATTAGATGGGTTTCCACTCCGCCTCTTCCACTTTCCCTATCCCCACTCTACTCCCCCCTTCCCCCTTCTCCTCTCCCCCCTCCTTTCCCCACCCCCGTTCCTCTCACCAACCCTACCATACCCGTCACATTCATTTTTCATACAGCTCGCGGTGCCATCTATTGCAATTATTTTTATACAAATTTCATAATACGAGAGCTCTGAGCTATATGTTATTCTGATGTGTGAGCTATATTATTTCTCTCCACCTTTATTTTATTCTGATTTATGAGCTATATTATTGTACAGTTTCATTAAAATCCATTCAGTAGTTTTTGCGTGAAAGAGTAACAAACATATATCTATACATCTGTAACAGACGTCTTGTTGCATCAGATCTTGTTTACGTGAAAATTTGCAGCTGGTCGCCGCACGTGTTCCTTTAAAATATTATTGCCTACCACCTGTTCAGAGAAGAGTAAACAACATATTGACAAGTCGATTCTTGCGAAATGTTACATGAAAAACTGCACGTGTTATTCAAAAACCAAAACACCTTGCATTATCACAAACAACAGATGCGCTCACGCACCTGGAGAAATGAGGTCAACTCATGCAAGAAAACACTTCGTGTCCAAACCAGTTTGTTATTCAAAATAGCAAACTTATATACCGGACACCTGCTTCGGAACACCTGGGATAATCCAGATAAACAACAGGTGCAGAAATGAAAACATGTTTACGTTTTCCTTCAAAACAGGTGTACGCAAAAATGAATATAAAAACCGTCTGAAAATAAATATTTGATCATTACCCAAGAACTCTATGAGTTATTATTATCTCCCGAAACCGAAGTGACGATTGAAGTCCAGCGCCCTATTATTTATAGTATTTGTATGGAACAAATAAGTGGTCTCATACAACATCCATACATCCTTACAAACTTTCTCCTTTATAATATTAGTGGAATTGAAAAATTTAAATGCCTATTTCATCAACTTTGAAAAACAGTTGTTAGTTTTCGAATGTATTCAGTATTGTAAAATGTACGTAGATACATAATGATTACTGCACATAATTGAAAATGTGTTGAAATAAACGCAGGTAACGCCACAAAAATATACTTATTATAAAATGTAGGTAGATACATAATGATTTTCAGGATGTATTGAAAATTGAACGTCTACTGACTGAGTTTCTAACAGATGTGTACCTCACTAAGTTATTATTAAAAACATATATCGCAGTATCTAAATAAGTAGAGAGTAATCGCTTTTAAAGAAATGTACCATTTATTGTGACCAAATATAAATTACATTAATTATGTGCACAGCCAAATATTAATGTCGAGAACACCATTTAAATTTCGCCTACTTCTCTTTTGTTTGCTTGCTTTCAATCTAATTTTACAATTTACAATACGGGGAAAATATAAATTCATAGAAACGGTTACGGTCCATTGAAAAAATAATTGTTTTCCCACACCCCTTCACTTCAAAACGTAAATAATAAATTTAAATAACAATTTTTATTCTAAATTTCTGCTTGTATCTGAGGACCTGGAAAATTCAAGGCAAATAAATTTGAATAATCAATTAGCATTTTAAGATTCCATTCAAAAGAGGAAACCCAAATAGAAACATCCGTTGACAGAATATTCTCCCAGCTTTGCAAAAAAAACCTAACGAATTTGTTTTTTAAAAAAAAGTTATAGAAACATTGAAATTCTTTTCAAGTATTTTTTTAGGTCCGTATTTTTAGATTGTATTTACATTTGTATTTTAAGTACAAATGGGACTTTATTTGTATCGAATTTTCAAAAGAATGCTACCTACCACCCCTTTACTTATTTTAACAAGATTGGAATGAATAATCCCAGGAACGTTTTACCTTATCTCTGCAATGCACGTGTTTACTTAAATCGGATGGAATTCATTATAAAAAAATATTCAGGTATAGGTTGAATTATAAAGCAAGTGTACTTCAAATGATACAAAAGCTGTTTTAATTACATCCAAACATTAAGGAAAATAATATAATTTCCAGTAGAAACCGTTAAATCGGTCATCATGTTAAAACTTACTTTACAAAGGATAAATAAAAGTTTTTCCGGTTTCCCATCATAAAAAAATAAAAACTCTTCACTGCAATTTGTCCGTAGCATAAGTGGAAGAGGTTTTGGGTTATAGTTCACACGTTTTTAATTTTATCGACACATACAAAATATATATATACATCGTTCATAAAAAAATATTGAAAACATATTAAATCGTCGGTTATAAGCTTACAAAACTGATGGACCGCTTAGTTAAGTGCATACAAAAGGCTATACAAAAACGTTTTTAGGGTTTAGTCGTGACAGGAATTTGTCAAGAAAAGTTTACAGCTCCAGAGATTGTGCACAAATTCCGCACATGATTGTACTCTGATATAATTTATAAATGAAAGCCTAACAAGGGTGATTCATGGTATATTGATGACAACCATAAACGAGGAATTTCTGTAATATTGCGCAGATATTACACCCACTTTACAGGCTAGCATAATCGCACTGTTGGGTTTACAAAGTCATTCACTTGTTGAACTACTCGTATATTCAATACGCAGCACTGTGGTTAGATAATGCTTTGTCGATGATAGTTTACAATGGCATTATGCCTATCATTGACAAAGCATCATGTCGGTATCGTATATGTGCTATGGAATACAATACTCTGACAGGGAAAGTACACGGTGATGTATCTTATTTAGAAACGTCCTTTTGACAATATCGACTCTGTTCTAGTTCCAAAAAATTTTCTTTTTGTATCAAATCAATGTCCGATTCAGCAATTGTTATTTTATCAAAGACTAATGAATGGAAGTAAAGAGTGATATTGGCAGAGGAAAGACAAAATTAGATTGAACGTAATGTAACAGAGATTCCTGAGGCGTCTAACCACGTACGACCGTTAGACGTTCAATATCGTGTTTCGAAGAAAATAGAAGGGCGATATGTATGCGTAATATAAAAGGCTTCAAGTGCTTTGGACGTGAGAGACGTGAGAGTTAAGAGTGGTTGACTGAGAAATGGGTATCAAGTGGATGCAAAAAGAGCTCAGGACGTCTAAGAAATATAACATGACTAAGATAATCAAACATTTTTTTTTACTTCTTCAAACACAGCAAACTTATTTTGAGGTACCATTTTAATTCAAAATTATTAGTATACTTAGTTGTAACCTCGTTTATTGAATTCAAATACATCACACTGATTTTGCCAATTAACTAATGGAGTACATATTCTGAGCAACACGTTTGGGGGTGCTACTGTTGATGTATTTATTGACTCCATTCATAGAATTCATTGAATCGGTTGTCATATCTGCGGACAAAGCAGTAGTAACATTAATTACGCGAATGACATGGTGCTGCTTGCACCTTCGATTAAAGCGATGAGACGACTTGTGCATATATGCGAACTCTCATAACTTGTTTTCGTTATTTGTTTTTGGGGTGTTATGCCGTGTTGCGCTACCTCCTTCTTTAGCCAACGTTTCGGACATCGTTGCAGTGTCCATCATCAGGGCAGATCCGGCAGATCCGGTAGATGTGTCACACATCTACCGGATCTGCCGGATCTGCCCTGATGATGGACACTGCAACGATGTCCGAAACGTTGGCTAAAGAAGGAGGTAGCGCAACACGGCATAACACCCCAAAAACAAATAACGAAAATGCTTTTGGCCGTGAAAATCTTAAAACTTATCTCTCATAACTTGTTTTACAATTCTAAAAAGTGTCATCGTCGCTTTTAAACACAACAAGGAGCCATTAAATATTCTTCCAATGTATCTAAAAGGAAACGAACTGCTTGTGGCCTCATAGGTTAAGTATATGGGACATATCCTAACCGAAGACATGAAGGATATAGAAGATATGGAACGACAAAGAAGAGCAATTAACATACGGGCCGGAATGCTCTCAAGGCGATTCTACCACTATAGCTACGACGCGACGTCAGAAAATTACTTTTCAAGACATACTGCACTGCCCTGTACACATCTGAACTGTGGACGCAATATCCAGCAGCGCAACGGGACAAACTAAGGGTGTGCTTCAACAATGCATAATGGCAACTTATGCAACTACCGAGGTTCTGCAGCGCCTCCATGATGTTCACCGAAGGGAGGGTGCACTCATTCTCAGCCTTACTTCGCCACCGGCTAGCCAGCTTCTGGAGCAGGAAACAGAAATCAACCAACATTATTGACTCACTGATGGACGATCGAAAAAAAAATATATTTATTTTATTTTATTTTAATTTCTGTTTAATTTTTGTTTAATTTTATTTTATTTTTAATTTCATGGTTAATTTTTTGTTATTTATGTTCGAATTTTATTTTCATTTATTGTTTTAATTAGATACCGACCTCATACGTTATCATATTTGATTTCTTTTAGATTTTTATTTGTAAAATATTATTATGCCATAGTTTATGTCATATGGCAGACTGGGATTGCACAACCCTCCCAGCCCTGCTGGAATAAAAACTTAAATAAATAAAAAGAAACTAAAAAACAGAATTAAGCATAATATATACCAGAACTTTGAAGAATCCTACAAATTACAGTCGTGAAAGTAATGCAGTTTAATGATTTGTTTTGATTACCGGACAACTCAGAATCACGCAACTTCAATACTTGATTTGAAAAGTTATTCAGAGTGATGGAAAAAATGGTTTAATAAGTTACGTAAGGTTAGATTATGGGCTATTTAAAAAAAAATCAAAGCTTTTCAAAGGGGTGTTGAAATTGCACGTTTCTGAGTTGTCATGGAACCATTGTTTTAGTTTCTACAAGGTGGCACAAAATTAATCACCCTATCGGAAGATAACAATTATTACAAGCAATAATTGTCAGCCTGAAACACTCATTTACATTGAAAAATCTTCCGAGAAAAGATACTTGCCCCCAACGGGACTTGAACCCGTGTCCTTCCGATTGCCGGTCGAATGCTCTGACCACTGAGCTATGGGAGCTTATCAAATACACGCCAAATAATTCAATATATACTAGTGTTTCATTCAACAATTACTGCTTGTTATATTTTTTCCACCTGAAAACATCTTCTCGGAAGATTTTTCAATGTAAATGAGTGTTTCGGGCTGACAATTATTGCTTGTAATAATTGTTACCCTTTGTGATATGCATAAAAATCTTGTCTAAACGTTAGTTTATAAATTAAAAAAAAAATAATAATAACTATCGGAAGATGTTCAAATTTTTGCAAATGGCGTCGTACGTCAATCATGTTTGACATTTGTGAACTAGACAGCTGCAGACTCTCACACAGTCAACTGAGTTTCTATCCAACAAATATGACGAACTGATATCGCTACATTTAGAATTGGGAAAAAAACTAAAAGAAAACGAAAATAAACTCAATGAAGTTATAAACAAAAACACATATCTTGAAAAATGTAATAGAGCACTGGAACACAGGATTCAAGAAATTGAACAAATAGAAAAAAAACTGTAATATTGAACTGTTTGGTCTAGAAATAAAAAAAGAAGAAAATATTGGAATAACAATAAAGACAATTGCAGAAAAACTAAACACAAATTGCGAAAATATTGAGAAGGTTTGGAGACTTCCTAATAGAAAGGACTCCAAACCGGCTAACGTAATCGTGAAGTTCATACGTCAAACTTATCGAGACGAGTGGTTACAAAAGAAAAAAAACCATACTAACCAACAACGACATATACAAGAATGGAAACAACGACCGAATTTATATCAATGAAAATCTCACCAAAGAAAAAAAAAATCTCCTATACATTACAAAACAAAAAATGAAAACAAAATTTAAATACATTTGGGTACAAAATGCCAAAATATTAAAAAGAAGTGAAGGTGATGGGAAAGTCTTCGAAAAAAGAAAAATTATTTGAAAGTAATCTGAGGCACAGCAATCCATGGGTTACGGAAGAAATTAAGAACATGATTAAAAAAAGAGATTATATTTACCGAAAATGCAAGAATAGCCCAAATAACCCGGTATTTCGTTTAGAATATACGCGATATAGAAACAAAACAAACAAACATATTAATATTACCAAAAACACATTCCATAAAAACTTAATAAATAGCTTAAACGGCAACCCGAGGAAACTCTGGGACGAAATAAATAATCTAATAGGAAAACCTAAACAAAATCTAGATAAAATAATCCTTCAACATATGGGAAGTCAAGGAGACACAAAATTTTTATGCGAAGGCGATTATAAAAAAAATTTCTCATTGTGTAATGTCCTCTCTATACACAGTAAAGTAGATTATCAATTAACGCTAGATGAATTCTGGAATACAGAATTCAAAAAACCTATAAACCACAACTACCCTACTAGGCATAGAGAAGCACAAATGTTTATTATTAATAAATCTCAAAATGTATACGGTGATAAAACAAAGAGGCATCATTCTATCTCCATAGAACATGAAAGCAAATAATATTGTATACAAATACCCAGATCGAATATTGATCAAATACCTGGAAATTACTATCACACACTGTATTCATAAACATTATAATAATTAGTAGTTTATAATAATTAGTATTTTAGATTTTACACAGTTATTACAATGTAAAACATAAAAGTATAATAGTATTAATTAAATAGGACAAATGAGAGATTTCTTACAATCAAACTGATTGATCAGTTTTGTAAGATTTTAAAGATTAATATTGTAAAATTTAAAAAAAACTGAATAAATATACTTTAAAAAAAAGTATACAAACAGACAAGTAATGGGGCACTGTGCTCCGCAAGAGCGTAGAATAATTCTGTCAATTTTAGCTTTAACGCTTTTAGCGATTTTGTATCGAAAATCATCATTTATTTATTTATTACACGCCCTAGTGAGCTTTTTTTAAAAAAATTTACATACTTTCTCCATCAAAGTAAATATTTACAAATTTAAACAATAAAGAAAAATTATAAAGATAATGACAAAAAATTTTGCTACGAAACACAAAACAAAATACACAGATAAAAATGTAAACAGAAACTAAGAATCGCGTATAATTGAATTTAAAAGATTCTACAAAACAACGTAGTAGTAGCATAGAAGTTAATTGGTATGTACATAGGTCTATTTGTGTCTTAAAGAATAAAAATGATAGAATATACAACATTTATACCGATTAGTTTTAAGATGAAATATATCGCCCAGATCAGAATATTTATTTCCCAGACTGTGAAGTCTCGGAATCGGAGAATTTAGATAAGCTAGTGTCCTGGTGTTATTGAAGTAAAAGGGTAATCATGAGCGACAAGGCGCATTTCCACTGAAGCGTTTACGCCAATAAGAAAAATCTTTATTTCTGGGGCACTGAAAATCCGCATGTGATGCACGAAGAGCCATTACATCCACTCAAAGCCACTGTGTGTTACGGCGTTCACGCGGGGGGAGTGATTGGGCCGTATTTTTTTGAGGACGTCATTGGCAACACGGTCACTGTTACTGGCGAACGCTATAGGGCCATGATAAACGACTTCTTTCTGCTGGAATTGGATGAGCGGGGCTTGGTGAAAATGTAGTTTAGATGTTGTGAAGGAAGAGTTTCCTGGTCGCGTAATCTCCCGTTTTGGCGATTTGGCATGGCCAGCAAGATCGCCCGATTTAACCATCCCAGACTTCTTTCTTTGGGGCTACTTGAAGTCGCGAGTTTATGCCAACAAGCGTCAGATAATCGCAGCCCTTAAGGAGAATATTCGACACGAATGCGAACAGTTATCACCGGAAATCTTGCGGTAAGTCATGGAAAATGAGATAAAACGGACACAAATGTGTATCAACACTGGCGGCAGTCACTTGACGGATATCATCTTTTCCACTTAACAAAAAATTGTAAAGGTCCAAATAAAGATTTCCAACACTCAACATCATATTTGTTCTATTTAGTAAAAGAGTTATTCAAAAACAAAATTGGATGATTAATTTTGCGCCACCCTGTATTTTATTCCACATTACTGTGATATACATTTTTTAATGATATTTTTTCGAATAAATCAGTTTTACATTATTTCATGCTTAAATTTTTTTTGTGTAATTTTCGATAGCTGATAAGTAGGCATGTTTATTTTAATTTTACTTCAGTGCACACGTAAACAAATAAATTTTATTATGCAATCACGAATTATAAGGACAAGCGATAATTCGTAGTGTTTTTCTTAGTCCTCCTTACTAGGGGTTCCTGTGCTGAGGCTACTGTTTCTGATCATATAATCTATGTAAAAGACCAGCAGTGCATAAAATAAAATAGAATTGTGTGGGAACATAATATTCATTTTTACTCCAAGTAAGCTCAGGAATCGTTGGTTAATCTGAGGGGCGCGTCCCATTACACCCTGTATAGGTAATCCTACTATAAAGCATGCATTAATCACTGACAGTGTGGGCGTCCTCATACATCATCCTCAGTCACATTACTTTCTGAATTTAAAATAGTCGGACTATTTATATTCACACCGTTCTTTTCTTGAGTTCCTAATGCTATTTTTAACATGAGCCAGGATAATCGCGTTTCTATATGGGTTAGTATTATCACGACTGAATACAATGGCGTATTTTGATAAGTTATTTAGGTGTCTGAACGTAGCAAAGTCCTGTTTTAACTCGATTTTATTGTTTTTACTGTTTTAACTCGATTATTTTGGAATTTATCTGTTAGTTACGTTTCGGTTCCGGTTCAAGATTGTCGACAGGTAGGATACTACGTTTTCATCCAGCCAGAGTTCGCATTGTAGTGGTTTCTGCTACGAGCTGTCAAATTGGAATATTCAATATTATGATACCAACCGGCCTGAGAAATGTTTGATAAAGAGAATTGTCATTGAGATTTGGCATTTCTTTAAAAGATTGTTTAATTCCTTATTTCAAATTTTTTTAAATGTTACGTAAATATTTATGGTTTATAATTAAATAGGTAACTATGTATTTAAGAAACTAGTAAAAAATCTAAGTTTACTGTGGAAGTTTTGGTTATGCTTTATTAAATAAGTGTTTCATTACGTTTTAGAACGCGTGGTCCACTGTTCCCAGAACTACTAGTTACACAGAAGTTCACAGAACTGTTTCTACATGTTAGAATTAAATTTTTACTCAATTATTTGTAAATTTATTCAAAACAAATCCGAAATATTATAAGTTGCAATTATTGAATTTAGTATATCGCATTTCTTTGTTTTCATTTGGGTAATTTGATAACTTATTTTATTTTTTATTTTTTTTAATTTTTATTTTATTTATTACATAAGATACATTTATACAGCAAAATAACATAATAATAATATTTCAAAATAATTGTAAATATTAAAATGTATACAAGTGTTATTAAGTCTTGTTTGTCTATATTAGTTCCTAGCTAGGCAGATTGCCCGTTCTAAGGAACCTATCTTATTTTAAAACCTACTAAAAAAACAAAAGTTTTTTTTGTAGATTAAATATATACTAAGTTTTTACTGATTGTAGCATTTAATAGTTAAGCATGTAAAATTTTAAGTTTTAAGTGACGTTATTTAACAATTAAAAAAAAATGATAACTTATAAAAATAAAATGTATTATAAAATTTTCAAGAAGACAAATCATTATTTTATAATAATTATACCATTTATTCCAAGAAAAGTTTTTTCTTTTTGACTTTCATCTACTTGATCACCTTGCTGTAACCTTCATGTTTATTACTTACTTGTATTCACTTTTTTGAGTTTAAATAACTTTCTTTTAAATTGAATGATATTTTTTAAGTAGGTTTTAAAATAAGATAGGTATCGATCTACATTAATAATACATTTAAGACTCTCTACATATCCTATGTTAGAAGCCATCTGGAGTATGCTTCTACAGTGTGGAACCCTCATTGTTCTACATATAAAGCAAATATAGAAAGAGTTCAGAAAAAGTTTATGAAATATGTCTCTTATCGCGTGCGAAATGATGAAAACTATGTCCCCGTAAACCTTAAATCTCTTGATCAACGCCGAGATATCAGAGACCTATTAATGCTCTATAAGATTATTCATAACTTCATTGATAGCCCGTACTTACTACAAAATATTCATTTCAGATGTCCATTAAGAGTTACTCGATCTCCAGACACCTTTTATATCCCTAAGAGCAAGACAAATCATCTTGAAAATGTATTTGTAAGAAGAAGCTGTAACACTTTTAACAGATTATGCCCAAATATCGATGTGTTTAAAACAAACCTTGATAAATTCACAGCATGCATAAAAAATAACACTATTGAATGCCACATGTTTAGCTAATAACTTAGTATTTCGTTGATTTCTGTATTTCTTTTTTTTATTTTTAGTATCACCATATTTTCTCTCCTAGTTTTAGCAGTTCGAATTCAAATAAAATCACTTCCTGAAATATATTATTGATATGCATCAAAATTTAACTGTAATCCCTTGAAAATTTTCAGTTAATTACTTTTTGTAGATTTAAGTAAGAAGATATTATCATAATTGTTTATATCAGGTGTAGGTATTGTATATTTTTGAATTATGGTTCTAAATTGAAATTTGTCGTTATTTTATTGGTCTATGACATACTTATTTTTATCACTGTCATTTATGAATTTTGTACAGACCGTTTATAACGGTAATAAAATAAAAAAAAATAAAAAATAAAAAAATTTTAATTTACCAGCTTAAATTTTTTTTAATATTCATAAGTTATTCCCCTATTAAATGATCCTCAATGGTCCCCAACTACTAAAACCGTGTAAGTAAATCAAAATTTCTTTAGTTTTATTTGTAATATTTTTATAATTCGTAGAACACCCATTAATGTGTTTTTTAATCACCTACTTCAAGAATTTAAGAATAACGTGCTATTTGATTTACTTTAAATCGAAGAAAACACATATTGCATTAAATGTTTTGTTGAGGTAATTAGAACATTGAAATTCATTGCTTTAGCGTAGTCTAACACTCTTTTGTGCCAACATATCCTTCAGGATATTTTATAAAAATCATTTCTCCAAATATAACTACTCGGCTATTCTGTGGATACTATTTACGATAGAATATATATTATTTGCATGTACATATATGGGTCCATGACAGTTGATCCGCCGACAATTGGTCTCCCAGTGTACTTCTATATAATATGCAGTCGCTTTAGGAAAACTCGTTATACCTAATTACACAAAATATAACTAAGTTACCCCTTAGGGATGTGCAGATAGGATATACCACCGAACGACAAAAGAATAAAACATATTTTCATTCCAATGCATCAAGAAAAAGTCTGCTTCTCTATTTACTGTATATACAAGAACATACGTACAAAAAATCGATACTGTGTATAAATTTTTTTGAAATTTATACCAACTTATTAAAGAATATTTTTTAAGTCGAACTGAATATCTTTTACGTTTGAATTCATCATCATTACATAGTATAAAATGAAGTCGTTCAAAATGCATGTGCGCATAGATCTTTTAAACTATGCAACGGAGTTTCTAGCGGTTTTCACCAATAGATAGAGTGATTCAAGAGGAAGGTTTATATGTATAATACATGCTTATTATAGTGGAGAAAGGCTGAGAAATTCAAATATTCAATTCAGGCAGCGGGCGGTGTGGATTTTATGAAGGTTGGGTAATAGCATTGTCTTTCGTTAGCCACAGCAACGTGTGGCCGGGTCTGCTAGTTGATAAATAATTTTAAAAAATATATAATTTTATAGTAAATATCATCTAGGGGGATCAACGGTCGGGTCACCATTAATACATTATCTGGTAAGACGGCACAAATTACAAAAATATCGATTTGCAAAAAACAAGTAAGTTATTACGAAAATAGATCCTTCTATCCTTCGTTGGCTATCAAGAAATTAAACCCAATGAATAAAAAAGTTTTCTATTTTGTCAATAAGAGCGAAAACTTCAAAGAAATAAATTTTTCCTTCGGGGTGCAAACATATTATGTAAACCATCAATTTAACTCAAATGTGATGTTTGATTGTTGACAACAAGCAAATAAACTCTTTCCAAGATTGGTTTGGTAAAAGGTTTTCCCATAAATCACTCAAATGGATGTAAATATAACGTGACGCCGAGGAGCCTGTAACTAAAATGACAAACAATATTCATTATCATTCATGAAATTGTGATTATTCTCGGCTTCTATGTAGAAACAAGCATTGACGAAAATTAATGTGGACTTATTCAATCTCGACTCTTCAAGAGGATTACTTTGAAGAAACGCTGGCTCTTTTATGAACTAAATTTCATTAGAATTAGTACTAAAATGGCTACAAATGGAACATACTTAATTTTTTTAAGAAACCCTGAGATTCTTTGTGTGCGCATAGATCTTTTAAACTACGCAACGGATTTTCATACGGTTTTCACCAATAGATAGAGTGATTCAAGAGGAAGGTTTATATATATAAAACATGCTTATTATAGTAGAGAAAAGCCGAGAAATTCAAATATTCAATTCAGGTCCTGTCTTAACTCGTCCATATTGCATCTGTCTCTAATCTGGGTGTTGTGGATTTTATAAAGGTTGGGTAATGGCGTTGTGTTTAGTTAGCCACAACAACGTGTGGCCGGGTCTGTTGGTATCCATATATATATATAAAAACGAATCGCCGAAATGTATGTTCCCGCATAACTTCCGAACGACTGCACCAAATTGGATAATTATTATTTTGTTGTGTTCGTTATTGTCAGGAAAAGGTTTGTGTAAGACTACTGGTGAGCTCTTGCATTATGAAATTTGTATAAAAATGAATCGCCGAAATGTATGTACGCCCATAATTTCCGAACGACTGCACTGCACTGCGAGCTGTTTGAAAACTAAATGCACCGGGAATTAATTTATGGAACGCGGAGTGGGGGGGGGGGGGGGGAACCAGAGAGGGAAGAGGGGAACCTGGGATATAAAAACTAATAAAAAATTATATTACCTACTTTAAATCCAGTTGCAATGATAACTCGAAAAAATATCTAATTATGAAGGAGATTGGTTTTACGTAAGTGCTAAACATTAAAACTAAATCTCTTTTGTAGGTATTGGTAGGAGCCAGTGAGACTATGATATCCTCAATTGGGTTATGAAGTTAAGCTGAAGGTAATGGTGAGGGGAAGGAGATGGGGAAGAGGAAGGTGGGGAAGTATCTGGTCACGCAGCAACCTAGCAACGTTTCAATTCGGGATGGTGATCTTACACCAGGGCGATACCGAGATTATCCTCCGCTCTGGAACGTGCCGAAAATATACTATATAATATTTTAAATGAATTAATTGTGGAATAACACTAATTAATCAAATAAAATTTATTTGCGCACGCCGGGATTCGATCAGACTCGATTCTACCGGGGTCAAGAGCCTCACCCCTCGGCCATGGAGACCGTCGATTATTTAACTCTGAGAATCTCTGAGTTATTCGGAAGCTGGTCGCGCAAATACTCCCGGAGCCCAGAGGGTCTAACATAAGCTATCGGCTATTTCCGAAAACGTTCGTGTATTAAAAACGAACGGCGATAGGTGATACTTTTATAAGGTACTACTTAACTGAAATCTAATGAGACACCTAAAATCTACGTATAACAATTTATACTAACAACATTTGTTGAAGGATGTTGAAACTACATATCTAATACTATATTCTACAATATATATCAAAATACTATTCCTATGTACATACCTGTTTATTACCAGGAAAATTAAAATAAAATGGTGAGGGCAATTTGCGAGTACGTAGTTTATTAGTGGTGTTGGTGGTAACGCGTAGCGGTTGCTTCAATTGAGCACGTATGCAAATTCACTGAAGTTTTCGGATTATACTACTACACGATCCCCAGAGAATTCATATCAAGCGGCGCGTGCAGTATGAAATACGATATAATTTTATCAACCAACACCAAATTGTTTTGGTTTTGGTGGCGAGAGATATGGTACAATATTGTAAATCGCTGAGGCCTTCCCATAAATATTGAAAATAGTTCATATTGAAATACGAAACGATGACACCTGATCCGTGTCAATACTCTTTTAACTGTGTGGTTATAATCAATTAAAATAAAACATAATAATGTCATTGTCGAAATTTGATTCTCAATGGAATTCACAATCGAGTTGAAGGAATACAATAGCATAATTTTGGTATTCGATAGTTTTTTGGGATATTTTAAATTTTGTAGTTTTTAACATTTTGCTTGAAATATACACATTTTTCTCGTAATTTTCATGTTAAGGTTGTTACGCCTTCAAATTCAAAACTGATAAATGAGCAAGGAAAAAAACGTTAGAAAATTTGCTACGTATCTATTTTTTTCATAAAATGTTCAATTGTACCCCCGGTTCATAAATTTTCCATAAATTCTTGGTTTATCAGTGACTACATTTATTTTTATTTTTTATTTATGTATATATTTATATATATATATTACAATACATTACAAAGTGATACTTTGTCTGTCCAACTGGGAAGGATACTCGTTTCAGAACAGCCAAATTGTATATTTAGTTCAGGAATGGTTTCGTTCAAGATATCACACGAATGAGCTTCTGTCAAGACAACTTTTGAGAACATTAAAAATTGTATTCTGAACGAAGGGATGGTTTCTTTATTTCTTGAAAAAATCGCAAAGATGTGATTTTTTTCAAGGTCATTTAGGAGAATATTAATAATATTGAATACCGGAAACTTAAAAGGCTATAAGTGCCAAAAACACCTATAACGATTTTATTTAAGAAATGGATAGCATGTGCCAAGGCCAATGTCCTACAGAAGGGTACAAGTGCCACAGATCACGTAAATAATTCTAAAAAAAATTGGAAGATGGCGTTGGTTGTAAGTACCGAACGTCATTTCCCTTTAAAGGGGTCCAAGTGCCATCGCCATTCAGACGCGTTAAGTATCAAAATGGGTGACAACGAGCCGGTTTCTGCGCAAGGCGGTGGCATAAAAAGGCGTCAAAATGGTGAAAAAAGTGTTCAAGTGGCCAGAAAGAAGTTGAAGAATTCTGGACAAGAATATACTTCATCAAGTAGAAAGTTGATTCCTGCAAAACGACCCCCAAATCAAGAGGTTAGTACGTTGTTTTAATCTCCAACAGTTTTCTATGCTAGGTGACCAATTACTCTATAAGCGCTAGTGATGTGCTGACCTGTAATTTTTTGTCAATACCTATAAATTTACATAGAATATTAAAAAAATGTGTTATTAACTCATTTATAATAATACTATCCAAATTATGGATAGCACTGGCGTAAGATTTTGTTATAGGGAATGCTTTGGTATTTTATTTGTTTTGCTTTCATTTAGGTAATTTTTTTTTCAAGTGTATCTGCAAATGCCGCTACAAATGCAAAGAAATAGCTGCCGACCAGAAGCTGTCATTGTTCACGGATTTTTATGGTTTGTCGAATAATGAAAAGCAATCTTCTTTTCTCATGGGGCTTATTCAACTGACGGAAATTAAAAGGAGAAGGCACGGAACCTATGAATCTCCTGTTTTAAGTAAGCGACATAAAATAAAAATAAAATGATGATATTCTTATGGGTCTATCTTGTATATAAAGGAGTTTTTAATACGATAGAACATAATTTTTTAATGAGTGGGCACTCATTCCTCAGCTGCGACAGAGACTTTGCTCTAATTGAAAAAAGGAAACGAGTGACAAATTCCATGGTTCCTGCAGATCTTATAGATATGGTGCAAAGTACTCGTCACAAGCAGCCTTTCCACGTCATTTTAATGAAAACAGATGATTTCTTGGATTTGAAATTGGCCGCCGAAACATTTTTAAACACCACCACCTTTAAACAACACCACCACCACCACCTGCAGCTAACAAAGGCGCATCGCTTGAAATTTGTAAGCGACAACCCTTTTGTTGTCAAAATAAAGGAGACGCACAACACTTTGGAGCCCTGGAAAATCGTAAAATTATTGAAAAAAAAAAAAATGATCCTATTTAAATAAGTATTCTATACCAGTGCTGAATTGCAGAAGCAGAATAACGGAAGAAAAGAAAAAAGACCTAACCAATTTAATTCCTTACTTACACGCGCAGAAACACTAACATTTTTACAACAACATTTTATAATTTTTATGTCTTATAAATTGATTTTCATACCTTGCTTGTATGCGCAGGAACACAAAAATGTGTACAACTTTTTATTATTTTTATGTCTTTTATATTGATATATCTTACTTGCAAGCGCAGGAGCAAAAAAAAATTCACAACATTCTATATTTTTTATGTCTTTTATGTCTTTTTATGTCTTTTATGCTTAACAAGCGCAAACATACAATTTTTTTTTAACATTTCGTAATATTTACTTTTTTATTCATGTTAAACATCATCCCATTGGGATGATCCCATCCCTATTGGAGATGGATAAAGCAGTTGGTATATTGTTTTATTGTCACCGTGGCACTAAAGCCCTTTATTGCTTCAGAGAGAATGGCACTTGGGCCCTATTAAAGGAAACTACGCACGGCACATGAGACTTTCTCTAAAATGATTATTTTATTTGATTTTTTACTTACTTTAATATGTCTTTTCATAATATTTTTTTATCAACTGCATTAAGATTTGTTCATTTGTTGATTTCGCACAAAAATAAAACAATGTTTTCTTTGAATTTTTGAGTGTATTTTTAAATTCCTGTCTACCTCCTTTTCTTGTCAATGGTACTTATACCCTTTTAAGTTTCTGGTATTCTAATAATTGCATTCAGGGTGAAGAGTGGTTTCTTTAGTAAGATCACAAATAGGAGATTTTTTCCTGGCCATTTTAGAGAACATTCACAATAGTATAATTAGAATTTTCACATTATAAACCTATATATGACATATGAATTCCCAATGTATTTATGGCTATTTAATTTTAATAAAGTACTATAATTTTTTGAATTTCGTAAGAAGTAGAAATTATACACTTATACACCAAATGTATGACAAATGAATTTGTTTAAGCTCGTTTTGGAGAACATTAATTTATAAGTTGTTTATTTATTTATTTTATTTAGAGGGCTTTTACATAAATAATAAAGGCAGTACATCTTTAAAATAAAATATTATAGTTAAAAATATATAGTTAATATAAAATATTATATTTACACCTTGTCTTCTGTCAAAACTGGTAAAAATCAAACTCCCTTACAATAAATGTAAGTAAATTTAAATATTTAAAATTTTCAAACAATAACCAATGGATGAGCATACACTCAGATAATATGTAAGTCAAAACAATTTTCCGCAATGTCCACGCACATAATTTTTTTTACAGTTTGATGTTACAAGTATACGAAAAATCTATACCAAATAATTTTTAATGCAATAATTAAAAACACTTTGTTTTTACCACAATAAACTTCATTAAAAAGTCGACATGTTTCGAGAACGTTGTTCTCTTCATCAGGACATATAATGTACTAAAAGAATGATCGAACATAGAAAGACAGGCGTGGGTAGAAATGGAAGTAGTGGAGGAGGAGAGAGGTGGAAAGGGGAGGTGCTTAGAAGATCCTAATACAACACAGCCTGCTTTTTATACGAATAATAAATTAAAAAATTATATTTTAAATAACAAGGACAAAGACCAAAAAATGAAAAAATCTGGAGTTTACCAATTGAATTGTAATGAATGCAATCATTTTTACGTAGGTAAAACTTGCAGAAATTATGAAACGAGGATTAAGGAACATTTTAGATGTCTAAATAGCTATAATTATTCGGAATTTGCTAACCATCTAATTGAATTTAACCATTCATTTGATATAAATACAGGTTTTAAAATTTTACACACTTACGTTAGTGGTTTTCACTTAGATCTTTTAGAAAAGTCTTTGTCCTTGTTATAATTTAAAATATTTTTTTTAAAATATAATCTTTAAAATATAATTTTTTAATTTATTATTCGTATAAAAAGCAGGCTGTGTTGTATTAGGATCTTTTAAGCACCTCCCCTTTCCACCTCTCTCCTCCCCCACTATTTCCATTTCTACCCATGCCTGTCTTTCTATGTTCGATCATTCTTTTAGTACATTATATGTCCTGATGAGAGAACATCGTTCTCTAAACATGTCAACTTTTAAATAAAGTTTATTGTGGTAAAAAAAAGTGTTTTTAATTATTGCATTAATAAAATGGTGCCACAAAGTGAATTTGCAAAATTTGAAGAAGCAAAAACTTTTTGTTTTATCACATCAAAAAAGACACAGGCATATACCTCAGACAATCATAAAACCAGAGCCAAGCAAAAACACATACTAAACAACCCAAAGTGTAATTCTATCTTCGGACAAAGAAACTCGGAATTTTTAGCAATAAATTAATATAACAAACTCACAAAGTATCCGACAAATCATAACAAAAAATTACTACATTAAGGACGTCAAATCTTGGCTTAAAAAACTATCGGAAAGATAACTTACTATCTTGTCTTCTTATATATAAAAATGAATCGCTAAATGTGTTGGTAAGCGCAAATCTCGAGATCAGCTGAACCGATTTCGCTAATTCTTTTTTTAGAATATTCCTTTAAGTACGAGGATGGTTCTTACGGAGAGAAAAATTAAGAAAATTGCGCAGAAAATTGGATAATTTCAGAAAATATGGCATGTTTGACAGTTCGCGTGTTTGAGAATGACATTTTGCAAAACAATGGTTGTTCAATCAGGATTCTATTTTTGAAAATCTGTAAGTTGATAAATACATTTAAAGTAGGTACTCCCCTAATAGTTTGAATCGAATCAGGAATTTTAGATATTTTAAATAGGTACCTGTGTTAGGTACCAAATTTAATATACATGAAAAATGGAAATTTGAATAAAAATTGTAAAAGGTGGCACGCGGGCTGTTTGAAAACTGAATGTAAGGGGATTGAATATATTATATACATTACGGGAGGAGGGTTGGCGGGACGCGGGAGCGGTAAAGGGAAGAGGGAAGACGGGGAAGGTGGAAGGGGAACGCGGGAGGGGGGAGGGGGGCCTGGGAGGGGGGAGGGGAACTCGGGAGGGGGGTTCGCGGGACGGCGGAAGGGGGGGGGGAGTGGAGTGGGGAGAGGGAATGTGGAGGTGACGGAGTGGGAACGCGAGAGGGGAAGAGGACGCAGGAGAAGAAGGGGAGGCGGAAGGGGAACGGGACGAGTGGGAAATGACACTCAGGGAGAAACAATTTCTTTATTAAATGGCATAGCAACGCATGCCGGGACCAGCTAGTTATTGATAAAAACATCGTTGTAGAATTTTCTGTAAAACCTTACCCAAACAATGAATTGTATGTAGAATTCGCTGAAAACTTATCCAAAACATAGTCCACCTCAGCATAGGATTTCCTAGTAAGAAGAACCACAAAAATAATCTACATCTATTTTATATTTATATTTAACATACATCTTCTATAAATGTCAAAATTAAAATATAGTATTACAAAAACAACCATCACTTATTTTATTATTCGGTCAAACAACTCGGTCTTGGCGCACCCACTCCTTTACCTTATTAACATTCATACATCGTCTCATACACATCTTCTATTATTCTGACTGTTGACATGGCCCGTCTAAGGTATCCAATTCACTAGATCGTTCCAAGAGTCTTCTCCGGGCGTCTCCGACTTTTTCTACCATTCACCTTTTCCGTGCTTATTATGTTATCGTTTTTTAACAAGTTTTTAGATTTTTTAACATTTTCCAGCCCATCAGGATCTTTTAGAGGTTTTCAAAGTTTGTTTTTGAAAACGAAAGTTATCTTTTTGTATAATTAAATACAATCAGTGTGATTAATTTTTCGTTTTATTTTGTTGGTTTATCGCTCACCAATTTAGTTTTAATGCATCGTCTGAGGCAAGCGCTGGGTGGCACTGCATGCTACCCATAAACATTATCCAATACTGCAGTGCCCGATGCAAGGTTTTTGTGGTTGGGTAATTTTACCATCGATACCTTGGGGGGTGGGGTGATATTGTTTTCATAACAGACAATTTATTACCTCGCGACCGCAGGTGCACGCTTTGTGCAATTTAAAAACTTAAAACTAAACACATTGAGTGTAAAATTAATAATAAAATAGGCAGAGAAATGCCGCACCAATAAATAAATTTAAATGTGGGTATATTGAGAGATAAAAATCACCCCTTTTCAAAATTGGTTGAAGGAATTTATGAGCCTTAAATTGAACCAATAAAGGAGCCTTTTTTTAAATTAAGGGTTGATTGATGCATAAATTTTATTAAATTGGCCAAAACAAATTACACATAACATTTAATAATACCAACAACAATTCTTTTATGTAAGTATTTTTTGAATAATTTTTTATTTTGTGAATAATTTATACAAATTTTCAAAAGTTTTTCTTTTGCGTATAATTCAATAATATTATTATTCAATTATTATAAACAGTTTATTCATAAACAAATTCTGCAATGTGTAATTATTTTTACGAGTGACAGCTGCTTCTTTAGAAAGCGGAACAGCTGTCACGCAATAATAACACAACAGAAGACGTTAATAAATAAACTAATCTTATAAATTGAATAAAATTATTATTGAATACATAAAAGAAAACTTTAAAATTAAAATAGATCTTTACAAATTTAACTTGTTAACAATAATAAAAAAAAACGTATAAATTATTTTTGGAAAACCATGAAGAATTTCGAATAGATATTTGTATTTGTAATTCCTTTTTTTTTTAAAGAAAGACAAACATTCCTGGGTTACAAAAAACCTGATAATATTTGAACATCTCCTACCACTTCCCACAGTAAGCCGAAAATATTATTTGTGTCGTGATGGAGAACGAGATTTGAACGATAAGTTTTAAGATTTTCACGGCCAAAAGCATTTTCGTTATTTGTTTTTGGGGTGTTATGCCGTTATATCACGTTTTAATGAACTTTCTATTCCGTTCCGCGGCGATGACGCCACTGCTTGTCACGATTATTTTGTACTGGTGAAAGTTAGTGGTGCTGGTGACACGGTATCGCTTCGAAGTAAATAAGCACACACTTCACGACTAAAAATTACACATCTACCGGATCTGCCCTGATGATAGACACTGCAACGATGTCCGAAACGTTGGCTAAAGATGGAGGTAGCGCAACACGGCATAACACCCCAAAAACAAATAACGAAAAAGAGATTTGAACGAGTCTGTTATAATTGGTTCTGTCAGTGATTCCATAATATTTATTTTACATGCATTGAAATGTAAAGTACTCGTAAGTTAGCATTACACTTTTACTCTGGAGTGCCCCAGAGTTCTTTTCTGAGTCCACAACAATAACTGGTCAACACTTTTATTTTTCAAACTTAAACTACTGTCATGGTTTATATTACGTAAGCCTTTCCAAATTTTAAGCTGATAAACTTCAATCGATCTTCGAGGCCTTGTTGTGCCACGGTACATCAAAATCACAAGAATTTAAATGTCGGCATACGTTAGATCCTGTTCGAAATCTTCGACTGTCTAGAGTGGTCTGAAGGAATAAAGTTCAAGCTTAAGTAAACCTTTCACCGTACTTATTCGAAGTGGAAAATTCGGAAAGCATCTCCGAGAGTCAACGTAGTATCGCATAAGTTATCGAAGCGTTAGAGTAATCAAATGTCAAGTCCATATACTAAGTTAGGAAAACGCGCTGTCAGAGTATTACGGATTTAAAACTTTAAATAAACCTAACTTATAGCTTCATTAGTATTAGAAATAATATTTGAAACTCAGTTTAAAACTTACCATTTCTAAAAATAGTATCTATAAACAAATAGCCCCTATTTTAGAGAAAACCAGTAGTCATTGAATTCTCTTTCTTACTTATCTTTTACTTTAAGTAAATGGCAAACCTTAAATAAAAATTTGTCTTTGACCGAATTGTGCAGGTCACCTCGAAAGTGTTTTCTCTTGGGATAAACATAATCTCGTTGAATTTAATGTTTCAAAGACCAAATCATGTCTGATTACGTCTAAAAGGGATCGATATGAAAATCTGGTATCCTTCAACGGAAGCAAGCTTCCGAACAGGCCCTCCATTGATATGCTTGGTGTAACTCTAAGTGACCAGTTCAGATATGGGGGCTTCATCGAAGCCAAAGTTAAGTTAGCTTCTCAAAAACTGGGCGTACTGTACTGGGCCCGCAGATACTTTAATAGTACACAACTGCTAACCCTCTACAAATCACAAGTTCGCCCCACGGTTGAATTTGGCGGCCACCTCTGGTCTGGAGCCCCAAAATACTTGAAAAAAAAACCGACTCTGTGCAGAAATAGATTCTCATAATTTGACAAACGGATTGCAATCTTTAGAGCATAGGCATCGGGTGTATCCTCTTTCCTTATTTAAACGGTATTTTGAAGATGCTCTGAGGAACTAGCGACATTGATGTCTTTGGCACCGGTGCATAGTCGGGAAACGCGCCAAACGCGTGCCCAATATATGCACACGGTTGCCATTTGTCACATGAGAACGGGTCGCTTTTTCGATTCGTTCTCGTATTCAACAGCTCGTCTGTGGAACGATTTGCCGGCCTTTGTGTTTCCCCCTTCCTACAACATGGGTCTCTTCAAGACCAATGTTCATTCCTTCCGCTCCTCAAAAAGACCCTCCACACAGATCTTAGATGACATAGGCTCTTAGGGAAATTATTTTCCTCGGGGCCTCCTATGTGGTGTAAATATAAAAATAAAAAAAGTCACATCAGTGCATTATACATAAATTCACTTTCCAATTTCTCCATACTTTGAATTAATGGGCCTTATAGGGTGAACGCCATAAACATTGAAAAAAAAAGGTGTTTCTATTGCAACGTAAAAAAAAACTGGCGTTTATGTCAAATGATAAAAATTGTTTTAAAATGTTGGTTTAAAAAATTCTAGTGGAACTGTTTTGCTAGAAAATATATCATTAAGCTGATATTAAATAATTAATTTCTTGTAGAGGTGATTATATTAGTCCAAAATCACGGTACGAATTCTCAGGTGGGGATAGTTATAATTAATCTGGCTACGTAACGGATGTTACATAATATTTTATACAATTCATTTCACGTGTAGAAATAAACTGACGTGATGTGTCTGAGTTCCCAGGCCAGCACACGATACCTTTCAGCTTATGCGGATTATGGTCCCGCCAGCAATACCCCTGATGTGTCCAAATCAAAGGAGAGAAAATAAAATATCATTACCGTCTCTTGCAAGATAACAAAATTGTGGTTGAGTGACCCTTATTTTAATGTCTTCTTTTTGCATTTAGTACAGAACTAATCTATCTATGTAAATGGATCGGCCAAACAAATATTACTACATCATTTTTTAAACTTACAATTAAGTACGATTTAAATTTTTTATTTCACTTTTTATATTGATACCCTTAAATGATCAAGTTTTTTTTTATTTATTTTGTACATGTAATACAACATTTTAATGTGCATTAGCGGTAAGCTAAGTGTAAGATTTAAAAAATACCCATAATATGATACAATGTACGTGAGTCCCTTGTGAGTTGTTCCTATTCTCACAGTTTTTATTTTTAATTTCAATGTACTGTGTTTATGCGTTGTTATTATAATGTTATGCATTATGGGGAGAATGTTATGTTTTATCCTTATTTCAATAAGAAGAGTTTATTATTCTGAAAATGTTTTTGGAGAAGAATTTCGGGGGAGTGCTTTATTTTGTCGTTTAACATGGATATACATCAAGGTATAGGCCACTTGCACTTGCAACGACTTGGAAAAAATCGTGTGGATAGATTTTTTTACTAAGATTACGAAAATGTTAGTAAAAATTTTAAGAAATGTACATTTTTTTTAACACATTAATCCATTATTTGGACTCGTGACGTCACTACAAGTCCCGTCTCCGAAAATGTTTTATTAATTTTGTAAAATTCCATACAGATTTATTTTTTTTTATATGGCAACACTTTGATTTCTGGCGAATTTTAGAATTTGACATTTAACGTTCACTAGATTTATTGTTTGTTCTCTGCGAACTTATCTTTTGGTTTGGTTTTTTGACAGATGTTATGACGAGAACCCCGTACAATTTACGTTGTCCTTACGTGTTTTAGAGATATAATGATAATGCTGTGGATTTTAAAAAAATCAAATTTTATAATATTCTTATTATTATTATTATTTACAAGTACAAGTATATTACATTTGATTTAGTAATATAGATGTTGAACATTATAATGATTTATGATCAATAAGATGGATCAAGGAAAAAAACATTTATGAGATGTATTTTTTTTGGTGTGCCTTGTTATTCTCCTTTCGTGTGTAAAACGTTCTTTTTTTTTAAATGATTTTCGGCTATGTAATTATCGTTTTTTCGCACCCATAAAATTATGTCCCGTCTTTTCGGTTTATAAAAAATGGTTTGATTTTTCGGATTGAAATTTTAAAAAAATCGCCAATGTTTCAAAAATACGATAAAAAAACAACAGAATGTCTTAGAATATTTGCCTAAACCGGAAAAAAAATATGATGCAAGTGGCATATTAAGCTCTGACGCCATAAAGTTTGCACGGTGTTTTTAAATCTATTTTTTTCTAAATCACAACTAACCCAAGTAATAGAGAAAAAACAAAACTCAAATGTACGAGACCGGGTAGAAAATTGGCAGACCGTTAAAATTGTTCGATGTCCCGGTTGCTAATAAAAACCAATATGTTTGCGCGGTATATTGATAAAAAGCTGAATTACTTCTTGACGTTTATTGTGGACCTCTAACACGTTCAAAGGCTCGTGTCAAGTCCCCGCCAGTGGTGCCAACCTTGTCAACATCTGACATAACGGCGTACATAACCAAAACAATTCCATGAAAATCTGTTAATTTAGGAACACGAACGACAAAAAGATATGTAGTTTATTTGAAACGCTCAATAATTAAAAAAAGGTCTTAACGTAGATTAGGAAATAAAACCGACCGGTCAGTGGCTGAGTTGGCATCGCGTTTGGGTACCACCCCTCCCACCCAGGCGTCGCGTGTTCGATTCCTCGGCTGGCTAAGTCCTCCATCATGACACAAGCAACATTTTTCGCTTACTGTGATTTTAGTAGAAGATTTTCAAATGCTTTTAAGTTATAAGGGAATGTTTGTCAATTACTTTCCCGAATACACTATTTTTTGTTATTACACGAGATTTATGTAAATACCTATAAGAAAATAATATTATATTTCTTTCAAATTTGGTTGGTAGCACTACTGCTTTGGCGAGTTGCCTTAGAAATCTCATAGATTTTTCCCAACGAGAAATTTAATTAAGTTTTTTAGTAATCCCCTGACCATTGACTACTTTCATCAATATTCACCAAATCAAAAGCAATGTATTTAAGCATAATCGCATTTGCTTTAATTAAAACTATAAATCCTCTAGTCGCAAGCAATAGAATAACATGGCACATTGGAAAACATACAAATTAATTAACTACTTTTTCTGCTCGCCTCGCCCGATTGCGTAGTTTTCCCTTTTATTTTTTGTTACGCCATTCGGAATTCTCAACAAGGTTGTACCTACATACAATAAACAAAGTTCAGTCTTTTATATAAACACTCTTCTGTGGGAATTCGGATAAACGCACACAGTACCCAAGAACACACATATTATTTATCCGTATCACTAAACACTACAAATCATTCTGTGACAGCGAACAGGATAAACCACGCAAGTCCACTTTGTATTAGTTAACTTAAATTTATTCAGATTGTTGCAGAATTCTCATATAAATTTTAACACTGAAGTTATGTGATATTATTATGTTATTCGTATGTCTGAATTAACTGGTTAAAAAAATCCAGTACAGTTTTTTTTAAGTGAATATCGCACAAGAGTTCCAACTGCTTTCAACCACTTGGCGCCAGTTGGACTATAGAATTCTGCTGTATGCTGAAGATAGTGAGAAGGGGTAGGAAATGGGGAAGAGAAAGGGAGGAAGTACATGGCTATTAAGATTAGTCTCCAAACACGGTTAAAGCCATTTCAAGCAATGTTTCACTTTGAATGGTGCCGCAAATGGTGATGAAAGTGCCGCAAATATACTTACTATGTATTATTTTTAATTAAATAATTGTGAAATATCCCAAATCAATGAAAGAAAATGTATTTTCGCACGCCGGGTTGCGTATTTTCAAAACCTATACCGGTTCAGTCGCGGTAGCGACAATTTACATTTAAAATACACCTCTATATACGTTTTTTTATCACTTTGAAAAAACTTAAATTGTTCTAAAATCTAAATAAAATTATCTTTTCAGTGTGTATGTATATTAGGAATAAATAATTTTATTTCTTAATATTTAAATTTTGATATTATTCCCGTATATTGTTAATAAACAATTGTTATGATTATTTTTTATCGCTCTAAAAATTGTTCTAAAATCTGTATAAAATAATCTTTCCAATGTGTAAATTAGAAATTAATAATTCAGTTTCTTGATATTAAAATTTTGATATGAGCCCTATAATTTCAATATCCGCTTTATCCGATATTTTGACAAAATGATCTGAGTATGACATCTGGTTCACTTTTTTGCAAGGAACAAAACTTGTCTAAAATTGAGTTTCAAAATCTCCCTTATCACGACCAACAACCATGTTAAAACTGCGAGTGAGAAACAAAACCCGCTGTATCATTCAAGAAGTTACTATCAAAACCCGCTATATCGGAATTCAATCAATCACGAGCAGTTATTTTGCCAAGATGGCGGGTGTAGAAACACGCCCCTCAGGTCAGTTGAGTTTCAAAAGCCTTTTTGAAACTCAACTGAACCGGTATAGGTTTTGGAAATACGCCGCCGGGTTCGAACCCATGACCTTCGGATTGTGAGTCGAGTCTTACGTCGGGACCACGGAGGCCGTTAATTGAAAAAGCATGAAATTTATTCATAGTTTTAAATTGCAAAACGGAATAATATTTTGTGGTGGGTTTGGATTCCCGAAGTCCCACGATTTCCCACGATTTTGTCAATATTTGATCACGTGGATTTGCGAGATTTTTCATTTGCGAGTTTTGAAGGATTGCGGGATTGAAAAAATGCTACATTTATATAAAAAAAATTAAGTTTTTATAAATAAGCGGTTAATCTTTGACAATGAAAGAGAAACTGGACTTAATTTTAGGAAAAGATGATAAAGTCGCATCTCAAGCTCGGAAACTTCAGTCTTGGAAACGAGTTTTAAGAAGGATATGTTCCTTTTTGAGGATTGAGTTATATAAAATAGAATGCTATACTTTCGGTTAGAACACACATTCTTGATGAGAGTCCTATAAACCAGCGTGGAAGTTCACGTATAGGTGACACGACTTTGCGAAGTGTATTTTTTTTAAGTCTTGTTAAAATGCTTATCATGTTTTTTTTTCCTTTGCGGAGATGGTTTACGACTGGTTTGCTTCAATCTTTTAACAATAACCCAATCCCTTTAATAAAGTTCGCCAGAGTTGTCATTGGATATGTGGCTAAGTCTTCTGGTTCTACATTATGTCTCCCCAGGTATCTTAGCCTAGTTCCCACCAGGGCAGGACATTGGCACCATAAGCGAATTGGAGTCTGTTCACATTTTCTACATCTATTGGTGCTTTCCACTCCCAATAGCTGCACGTGTCTCCTGAGATGGCAGTGTCACGTTAGGAGTTTTACCCACGATTGTTACTACCCTCAGCGATTTTTTAAAGTCTTGTTAAAATGCTTATAATGTTACTTTTCAGAGCATTTTTTTTTAAATAAAAATACCCTTACTAAAGAAGACTGATCTAGACCATAGGTTCTCAACGTGGGCGATAGCGCCTCATTCAGGGGGATGGTAGAAGACCCAAGAGAAAATTGGGGAGCATTTCAGACTTTCAGGAAGGCGATAGAAGACCCAGAGAAACCCACCCCACCACACCCCACCCCACCCCACCCCATACTATTTTACCCCATCCCATCCCATTAGGGACCATCCATCCACAAAAATATTTTCCCTATCCCATTACGCCCCCTCCGTTGTGGCAAACCCATCGTGGTATTCCGTTACGCCCCTCCCCTCCCCCCTCCGTTGTGGTCAATTGCTGAAGCGGATTCACGAGTTAGGGGGCGCTAGAAACAAAAATATTCTCAAAGTGGCCGGTGAGCAAAAAAGGTTGAGAATATATGATCCAGACCAGAGTTTCCCAAACTTTTTTTTCTCGTAGACCACTTTTACACAAATTTTACTGGTTTCGGTGGACCCCGAAAACTGCTGCTACATTTCTACCATATTCCCAAAACTCATAAAAAATGTGAAGATTAGATCTAACGATGGAAATTTACGTCGCGGCTGAGTTCCAACCCTAAATTCGGAGTGATAAATTAAAAATAAAATAGTGTATTTCCTTGTGTTCTATTTGCTAAAATAATATGATTACAGACTTAAAAGAATTAAAACTAAACATGAATAACGAACCGTAACTTCAACAATAAAAAAATAATTATAATTTTAATGGGATGGATTGTCAGCAAATTATCAATAATTGGCTTCAGTTTTTGTTCTTTATTATCGAAACCAGATAAATTTTCGTGGACCCCCACTTACAACATGTGAACCCCCATTATTTTATCACGCCAACGTAGACCCCCATCGAGGGTCCACCTGGACCACTTTGGGAATCACTGATCTAGACGGATGACTTCGGAGAGTTCTGAAAGTGAAAGTTATGTTTTTATTTGTTTTACGAAAAAAAATAACAGTTTTCTTAAAATGTTTATAACGTTTTCAATGACGTTTTGATTGATTGATTAAAAAAATGATTGATCTCAACTGACTGTTGAGGGAATCTCGGTGACGGATATGTTTTTTTTATTTATTAAGGCTCTCTTAAAAAACTTAATAATTACGTTACCTTTTCAATGTTTTTTATAACGTTACTAGTGGGTACCAAAGTTAATTGATACGAAAAGTAACTAACAAACTTTTGGTGTCATTTTTTTACTGCCTTTTTAATGGTATGCTAGAATCAAAGATAATTGTTACAAAATAATAATAAAAAAAAAATATATGAAATGTGGCATTATTTCAAATTTAACATCCTTTAATGCGGGATTTGCGAACTTTTATTATGGTCATACAATTTATTTAGTTGGTTGCGTAATACCACGACATGTCGCAAATACCCATTTTAGGGTATACCTTTTTTAATGATGGGAGGAGGTTTTAAACATATTTCTGGGGAAAAATTATGTATAGCAAAAGTTGTCTGCAGTAGCTTTTTGTTCTGTTAAATTGTGGAAAGAGTCTAAGTGTACGCAACTGGAATGATTTCCCAGAAATGAAACTTGTTTAAGTGTTTCTCAACCTGTGTACGAAATTTTCGCTAAAACATACTTTTTTTTAGAAAATCAATTATAATTTACCTTGCAACCCTTTAGAGATACAGATAATGAATTTTATTTAAACAATATATAATTTAATTAGTAATAATAATCACAAGGAATGTAATATTAATCACAAGGATAATAATCATAAGGAATAATAATCACAAGAAATGTATAACGGTCGATCGAGACAAACCTTCTGGAATACACAGATTTTATTTTAAATTCTATGGTTGGTAAAAATCAAGTAGACTCTATCTATACGGATTTTTCAAAAGCCTTTGATAAAATTAACATGGAACTGCTTCTGAAGAAACTGTTAAAAATCGGGATTAATGGTGACCTTCTCAGATGGATCAAATCATATGTAACAAACAGAAGTCAAGCAGTTAGAGCTAATGGTTTCTCCTCGCGTTTTTACAATATACCTTCAGGAATCCCGCAAGGATTACATCTTGGACCTCTCTTGTTTATTTTATATATCAATGATATAGGTAAATGCTTTAAAAATTCCAAATTCCAAATTTTTACTGATGACACAAAAATTTACAAAAAATCACTAATATTAATGACAACCTAGAATTGCAAGATGGTATAGGCTTGGAATATATTGTGCGAACAATCAACTGTTCCTCAACCTGGAAAAATGTAACACAATATCATTCACCAAAAGCATAAACCCCCTAATATTCCCGTACAAAATCAATGACGTAGAGATAAAAAGATGTTGTGAAGTGAGAGACTTAGGAATAATAATGGACTATGGAATGTCTTTCCGAGCACATATAAATTCATCTGTGACAGGGCGTACAAACTTCTAGGATTCATCATAAGAGTGACCAAACCATTTAGGACATCACACGTAATCAAAATACTGTACGTCTCTTTTGTTCGCTCAATATTAGAATTCGGATCGGTCATATGGAATCCCCAATACAAAGTTAATATAGAAAGGTTAGAAAGAATTCAAAAAAGATATTGAAAGACCTAGACTTTAAATCCTTTCGAACTTCAGAAAACCTAAAAGACTCATAAACATTCCATAATTTATCAACCTTAGAGGATAGAAGAAATATATCCGACCAGAAATTTTTATTTAAAATCATTAACAACGTTGTTGACAACAACTATCTTCTAGAACACATTCATTTATTTCCACTGTCCAATAAGAAACACAAGGTTAAACCAACTATTCCACATCCCACACTCAAAAACAAATTACACACAACATTCATTTCTCCGAAGTACGTGCACAAAATACAATGATATCTTTTACGACGCTGATATTTTCCATTTGTCTTCAGGTCAATTTATTGAATTCACAATAGAAAAAATTAAAGCAAATTGTTAATTACGAACTCTCCACCCCTGCTGTATGTTATTTTTTCTTTCATTCTCATTATGTTGGTTTTCCTTCTTTTTATAATAATAACAATATTTGGATGATTTACATATCCCACATGCTTTAATTTGTATTTATATGATTTGTTTTATATATATATATATATTTCATTTTTTCTACCACTCTACGGTTTCTTTAATGTTTAAATCTATGTTTTTATATATATTATAAATTTTAACAGAAACTTCGCTGGTTAATGCAATCATGTAATATGTTACGTTCTTATTAAAATATGTAAAACTGTTTGTTTCCTAAATAAACTAAACTAAACTAAATATGAACAAATTTTTAATACGTTTTTAATATTTAGCACCCATGGCTATTTTTTCCCCGAGATTAATCATTTAGGCACCAACACGGAAAAGTAATAATTTTTTTGTATTATTTAATGAAGTATACGCTCAAATCAACTATTCCACACCCCCCCCACTGAAAACTATCTACATTCACTTTTCAGAAGAACCTTCGACAAAATACCATTACACCTTTTCAGATATTGATATCTTTCATTTATCCTCAGGTCAATTTATCATAAGCATACTAGAAAAAAAAAATCTCGAAAATAATTACGATACCCACTGGAGCGCTTTTTGCTGAATTTCAGCACCACTTACAAAACCTGGGTATGCTTAGCTGCTGAATTTTAGCAAATTTTCCCTAGATACAATCAATTTTTTTTTAAATATTTTCAAAAACTCTCTGGATCTGTGATTTGCATGATAATGCAGTTTATAAAATCCTTTAAAGGATATTTCATAGATGTCTCTATTTTTTTGTGTCTACGATTAACTAGAAAGATCTAAAAAGCATGTATTTCGCGTTGTTAACAAAAAAAATTCTCGTTTAAACTGACGTTTCCTCAATACATATCATATTGGAAATATTGATGTATTATTTTTCGTAGACTGTGACCTCAAAGTGTTTTAAGCAACCCCATAGATGACATATTCAGCCTTAAGAAACTCATCTCTCGTGTAGAGTTATTATTAAAAAAAAAAAAAAAAAAATCGATCCCTTCCCGAGGTTGAACCTCTTGGCCGGGGTTTATCGGGCCTAGGTGGAAATCCGGTCCTGACTGAGAGGACGCGTTACGTCTGTATCTGTCACATGACTTGTCATATTTAAAATAAAAAGTAACAGATTTGTAGTTTTGGCGCCAGATACGTCTTTTTTAAGTACAGCTTTTTTTTTGTTCACTAATTTGTCTAGGAAAGGAAGCCGCCCCTATCCCACTGTCCCCGTGCTCACCCTCCTGCCTACGACAAAGTGTTTAATTAATGTTCTGAGAAAGAGAACGTAGCCAAAATCTACTACTCAAAATTAAAATGAAATAATATGTTACTATTTCGAAAAAAAACCACCCTAGGGAATTCAATTGATTACGTATAAAATATTTACAGCGTACAGAATACAGAAAGAAAAAAAACTGTTTGATTAAAAAAAATGGATTTCAAAGGAAACTGTTTCGGCGTATGCATGTGAAAGGTGAAAGAAATTGTTCTTGTAGTTTTTAATTATTTTCCAGACCATTGTTTACTTTTCAAAGACTTCGTAAAAAACATAAACAGATTTTTCGTCCCGCGGCCTACAACTGCCGGTCAAGGTATATTGTTTGAGAAATGAGGAAAAATTTAAATAAACTCCGAAAATTCTTATTTTGTTAACTAAAAAGTGATTAAACAGTTCGCCCATAAGATTTGAATTTAAGCCTTCTTAATTTCGTGAAAATCTTACCTTTGTCAATAAAATATGCAATAATTTTAGTATCGAGTCTGTTAAGAGCAGTGAAAAATATAAAGCAATCAAAGTTAAATGGAAATATGTAAATTCCTTGAAAACTGTATTTCAACTCCCAATAATTCTTATTTGATTATATGTATTTATGTTTTAATATGTGTCTATGTGTTCGATTATGTACACGTATGCGAATACCTGTGTGTATGTATGTACGCATATGCGTGTATGTGTGTATGTACATAAATGTGTGTATGTATGTACATATGTAATTGTATGTGTGTGTAAGCTTATGTATATATGTATCCGCCTCAGATCAGACTTATTCTAGTGAGGCGGGCTACTAACTTGTTTGTATAAAATATTATTATTACAATAAACGCCCGGGTTGCCGGCATTTAAAAAAAAAAAGTATTTGGCTTAGAATTTACCGAACTTACTGGGCCCAATTTGATCTGTAAATATATATTTTTTTAAACGTTTGAATATAAGTATGCGAAAGTAGAATAGAGTAAATTGGCACATCCGTTAGCATGGCCCACCGCAAATTTTGCGAACCCAAATACTCAGGTTTGTAAATACGAAAATTGTACAAAGGTACTTTACTTACGCAAATATCACCCTAGTTGAAGCCCAAGCAACCTCGTTGGACGTAGAGAGAGCCACTTATACAAATTGCCTTTTATAATATAACGGATGGTGTGTGTAGTTTGAGATTTCTCTATGGTCTGCCAAAGCAAAAAAAAAATTTTTTTTTTCTTGAGTTTTATTTTAAAAGATTGTTCTCCCTTAGGACAGGTTGTTTCACAGATTTGAACAATTCATCTATATGCAAAATTAATATTCAAGTTTCTGTGAAAGTTCTATTCAAGTTCTGTTATTATTCAAGTACCTACTGTGAAACGACCTGCCCATTTTGAAAAAACGACAGAATTTCAATAAGTAAAAACACCTTCAATAAATTTTGACTGAGAAACTTGAATGAACTGTTCCAATTTCATGAAACAATCCATCCTTACTCTTTCTACGTAATACAGTAAGAACGAAGAAATAACAAATGTTCCCTTATATTTTTTTTACACCTCGAAATTCGTTTTTTCAAAAATTTGGTTTTTCTTCAAGTGAAGACATTCATATATTTTTTTAAGGTAAGAAAGGTTATTTCTGGGTACGAGTAAAAAGCATATAAAAAGGGGTTTTCACATGTCTGACCTTTCCACAAAAAAAAGATTTCAGGCCGGGGTCGTGTTTTCCGTAAGATAAAGGCTGGGCAAAACTATCAAATAGTTGTTAGGGTAAAATATTGTGAAATGCCTCAAAAAAATGTAAACCTTTAAGGGCCATTAACCAATCAGCGGCTGAGAATTCAAATTTCGTCGAAAGACGTGCTTACGATCGTACAAGGCGGTTCCAATGAGAAAGATTAATTATTCACCGTACCAGCTTTTTTTAAATAATAACTCAATATCGATTTTATTTCATTCAAAATTTGCTTTAACTTATACCTCTATATTCAAAAATTCTGAAAGGCGTGATGATAAAACTATTAAAATAATGTACTTTTTGTTATTATTTTTTGATCGTACGTATTTATAATTTTTCAATAATGTCAAAGCAAAATAAGAATGTTAAAAAATCTAAATATATTTCTTTGTAAGAACGTAAATAAATAGACAAAATTAAAGTGCGCGGATCTTTTTTAAAATTATTTTGTGAAACGTAGCTTTCCCAGATAATTTATTGATTTATTTTACTGCATGATTAAATGATTTGAAATATGTGTTGTAGATTATAAAATTTTGTTTGAAAATTTAACAAATCTGCCATCGACCTACGGTAAAACCTTATTATACTAAAAATAAACATATTTTCTCAAAATTTCAAACAAAGCTTTACTAGATAAAAGAATAGTCTTTCGAAATCAATTTATAGTTTTTTGTGGAAAAGAGTCAATACGTCTAAAATTTGATTTAAAAATAACATATTTCCGGTTTAAAATAACATTAAAAGGTACCGACCCTATAAAACATAAGAAAATAAATACTACGCCGAAATAAAACAAGTCAAAGGATAATTTACACTGATATCTCTAGTATATATAATTACTGAATAAAAAGTAAACTGTGTCAAGGTGTACAAATGGTGAATGACATCGTAAAACTTAACTTATCTGTGGAAACGTAGCAAATCATTTATTTATATTGGTTACAATAGAGGCCATTGATATGAAAAGTTGACAAAATGAAACTAACATTAAAAAACTTTGTTACATAGAAATAAAAAAAATAACGATTAACGTTTTAAAAACTCTGTAAATTTGTTTTGTTAAAACCTATCAAGATTTTCTGTCATGCCTGTGTAATTTTCTCTGTAAAAATAATTTAAACGTTGGAGTAAATGTTTTGGCAAAAACACAATTTGTATTTATGTTGTATACGATGTAAAGAAGTGTACAGAGCCCATACACCGATTGATAGGATTTGATTCATGGAGTTCTGCTGGCAAGGAAGAGAGGTAAATAAACTGAAATTTTCCAAGTTGTGAACGAATATCAGAAAAACCAAGAAAATTACACTTAGAAAAAAGTTTAGATGGGAAGGAGAACAAGCTGACCTCATTACCAGTAAACGAGAGCGCAGTGTAAAATACTTTTTGCTGTGGTTTAGTCCTTTTTTGATTTTTAGGTCTCACTTGATGCTAAAAACCGTAATGACAAACAACGTCTGCCTTTATTTTCTTAGTCCAAGAAAGTTCAGTCATAATTCATCGAGTTTGCATGTGGCTTTTTACTAGCAAAACAGAGGGATAAGATAACTCTGGTGAACTAATTGAGTTTTGATTTTGAGGTAGACGACCATTGATTCCAGATTACAATTTTCTAAACCTATTTGTTAATCACAAGTCATGGAATATTATCTGGATATAATATTATTGTTACATCAATAAATAATACCAAAATTCATATAATTTATTTTGAATTGAAAACTCTTGTCGATTTTATTTTTCTGAAGGTTTCACTTCTACAGCGTATGAATTGAACGCGGTAATTCTTATTTTGACAGTTTCAGTCTCCCTAATTCTCAATACATTTGTCACGTTGTTTGATTGAAAATTATGACATGTTATCTCAATTTTCCAGGATATTTAAAAAAATTCCATTAAACAATAGGTGCGCCGACCCAGAAATGTCCTACTAAAAAGTCACGCTAATGGGCGCTAGTGCTAACCATTGAGGTGTTTTGCCGGCATTCGTTTTCCGTTTTTCATTGATTTTATTTTATTTTATCTGCATTACCTTATAACTCTTTTAAATTTAAATATACTGAAATTTCCTTCCTGGTCTGGAATTAATATTGCCCTTTCTAAGAAATTAAATAAATAGTGGTATTTACGTAATTTATTAATTTTAATTATTAATATAATATATTACTTTGAATATTGTGTGAGATTAGAAAAATATTGAAAATTCTCTGACTTCACTTCTTCCTAGGTCAATACGCCAAATGGAAAATTTTTCGTGAAAGGCGTCATTTCGCAGATTCTTACCTCGGGGGAAATTTTGTTGTATTTTTTTGGTATTTTGTGGTAGCACTCAATGGGATTGCAAAATCATTTCTGCTACAACTTCTTGTGTGAAATAATATACGTATTCGATTCTAACAATATATTTCCTATATTTGAGTACCTACATTTGTGGTGACTTTTTTAACCCCCCGCGTGCCTGATGAAAATATTCCACGAGATATGCCAGACATGGTTTGAGGAAGCCAGTGATACTTATAGATTATTTTATATTTGTGTACATTCATGTTTCTTTTTTAAATTTATTTTCTAGTAAATAAGTACGAACCATTTCAGAAATTATAACTTCTTTATTCAACATGAGTCAAAAACAAACCCTCTAATTTATGTATAACAAAAACGTATAAAACTTAAAACATAATATTATCATAAATCAAATGACGAAATATGTTGAATAGGAACCATTTTTCAATATTTAACTTGGAAAAGAATTTTTGTGATTAAGCTTCGATAAAATTTTTGTCTTGGAAATTGTCACATTTTTGTCTGAATAAGATTTAGTGATATAAATAAATATGACGATTGCGGGAGTAACATACATACATGCGATAATTTGTGTGCCGTACAACTATGCTTTATATCAGGGAGGTGGTTGACAATGATCATTTAAAAAAGTTGTTAAGTATCGAAAAGTAAGCGAATCAAACTAAACAAAAAAATTAACTATCTTCCTTAGACATTAACAAATCTGCAGGCCCGGACACCATTCCGCCAATTTTCTTAAAATATTGCTCCTCTGTATTGTCTAAATCGCTAACCATTCTGTTTAACCATTTTACTATCTTCTGGATATTTTCCTGTCTACCTGAAATCCCGCTATATTATCCCAATATTTAACCCTCCGTCGGGCGCAATGCAAATCCTAACGCGATCGGGCGCAATTCATCTTTGAGATTATATCGTAGAAAAACGAATCAAAATAGATTTTTCCCTTCATTAAAAAAAAAAAAATTCACATTTTGTGTGGTGGCGAAGGAGGAAAAGTCAGGAGGCCATGCCCCTATATCACCCATATTTAACCTTTGGCATAAAAATAACAGATCACTTCGCCTCACAGATTAGTTGCGCCTGGCGGAGGATTAAAAAAGGCAATTAGACTATTATTTCAAACTATCGACCGATATGCGTACAATCTGTATTACCCAAAATCTTTGAATCTCTAGTTCTTAATGCAATGTGTCTCACGTTAACAGAGGTTAGAGGTAGATCAACTGCAACAAATTTATTACTCCTTTAAAACTATATATTGGAGTCTTTTTCTAAAAATAAACAAAATGACTGCATATACTCGTATACTGATTTTTCGAAGGCTTTTGATAAAGTGTCTCACAAAATACTGATTCGAAAACTTCGTGCTCTGAGAATCAGAGCAAATACGTTAAACTGGCTAAGTAGTTACATACCTGATTGAACTGTAGTTGTTAAAATAAAAAAATTATATCTAAATCATTTTCCACCGTAACAGTGGCGTACCGCAGGTTAGTCATCTTGGCCCAATTTAATTTTTTGTTTTTATAAACGACATAGTTATCTGCATTAAATATGTCATTATATTAGATATTAGACGTCAGACAACATTAAATTATATAAAGAAATAACTCTCTTTAATCACCGTCTCCAGTATAACATGCTAAATATTTGGTGCTCACAAAACAATCTATTTTCCAGAAAAACATAATTTTTTTCCACTTTCAATAACTAAAATAAATTTAGAAACGGTAACGGAAATGCAAGATCTTGGTACAATAATGGATGAGAAATGACTTCAAGGTTCACATTCAACAAACTGCAAATAAGGGTGTGAAAACATTGAGATTTATATTAAGAACAATAAAATTTTTTGAATCGTTACAAATAATTAAACTATTGTACATATCTCTTGTTAGAAGCCTCATAGAACATAACTCCATTGTCTAGTCGCCCTTCTACAAAATTCATATTCATAATGTTGAAAGAATTCAAAGAAAAATTTCTACGTTTCGTAAATTTTAAAGTTAATGTACCTTTCGAGCACATAAATTACCCGTCGTTAAAGATATTTTAAATAATTCAACTTTAGAAAACAGACGAAAAATAAGCGACTTAACCTTTTTATTAAAATTAATTAACCACAAATTCGATTATTGTGAACTCCTGCACTAAATAAATCTATATAATTTACGAACAACCAGACAAACTTTAATATTTTATTTACGTATATCTCATTCCAACTATAATTTGCATTCTCCAATACAACGTTTACTTAGTCTTACCTGTATTTTGTCATCGCTTATATTTTATGTAACCTATATTTTGTTTTTAACAATTATTATGTTACCTGTATTTTGTCAACTCATTTTTATACAGAATTTTTGTAAATGCCCCAAAATAAATAAACGATTTTTAAAAATCTTTCATTTATTTATCCACTTATCATGTATTTATGTACCTATGTTATTGAAGCGAAACAGCAGCCTACAATAAGAATGGTTTATTTATATGTTTTTTGTTCTATACATATTATCTATTTAATTGAGAAACCACTTAAAGAATTCGTTGTTATACAAAAACATTGTACCTAACTAAACTATACAGGGTGTTAAGGGACGTACTTGACTTACTTTAACCAATGATTGCTGACATTATTTGGAGTAAAAAATGAAAATGAAATTTTGGTTTCCGGTGACATTTTTGATGTTTTTTTTTTTACTACAAAAACATAAAAAAGGGTAGTTGTTGAACTGTTGGAGGCGTGCGTGGTAAGGAGTTCGTTAGAATTTTTTTTTTGTTTGATTTTGAAGAAAAAAAATTTGAAAACAAAAAGTCGTCAAAAAAAGTCACCGGAGACCAAAATTTCATTTACATTCTTACTCCAAATAATGTCAGGAATCACTGGTTAAAGTAAGTCAAGTACGTCCCTTCGAAATTAAATTCGAACAATAGAACTGCGATAGCTTTATTGGGAGAGAGTATAATTAATTTATGGAATTTATAAAAAGTAGAGGCTTACCATCTTGAGGAACACCAAAGTTCATTTATAGTGAAGTGCTCGTAAATGTACCTTTTTATTTGTTGGGATCTGTCTAATGTGAAACTCTTTAGCCAGTCGTATGGATTACTTACATATGTGCAAAAATATATCTTTAGCACAAAAAATGAGACATTTTTGTGAATTACAAAGCATGTAGGTAATTTAATCATAATTTTTTTATTATATCATGACCCACTAAAGCAAAATAAATGATTGCTTGCCCATACTATTAAGTTCTTATCTACATCAATTTTGCTACTTTTACCTGCATTGTCTTTTTCAGTAAAGTAATACTCTCCTTTGTTGCCAAATTATGGGCACGACAAAGGAATCAACAGCCTTTGTACAGGAATATTTTCATTCATAGGGATTGATTTCCCGCACTGTCCTCGTTATAAAACTATGTCAGATATTATGATGATCAATATCTGAGTCAGATAAGTAGCTGAAAATATAATTAGTGAGAAAAAACTCGTATTACTTAAAATAAACCAATTAGAAGCTCACGGAAGCGGGAAAAGCGTCATGAGAAAATTGATAATTTTATACTTGTTAAAAATATCTAATTACGAGTATTATTTCTTTAAAAATCGGAAAAGAATAGCGAAACTTAAGGTAGTGAGAGTTTTATTTTAAAACGAAAAACTGTCGATGACAAGCGAATGGCAATTTTTCTTTGGGTCAATTTATAATAACATTTTTCATTTTATAAAACGCCATTTTTATGAGACGTGCACAAAACTAAGACCAAAGTTAATTACGGCGCCAAAAATAGGAAAAATATTGTCTTTGAACTGGTCACAAATACCTTTAAAACGTTCTCTAGGAACTAGTTCAAACTCAACGTCTACAAGGTTCAAACTCTACGAACCAGTTCAACCATTATAATTTGGGAGGCGGGAATGGGTACCGCCGCTCCGGCAACCTTTATTGGATAACCAACACCTCTGCCATAGGTCACTCCAAGTGGTTCGCTACGTTTGGTGATTAAGAAGGGGTGTCCGGGTTCATGGAGTGAGGTTTGTCTAGTCTTGGAGGCGGATGACCAGGACGTACTGAACCCCAGATTCCAACCCACCCCTTAAACCCTTTTCCTTTCCAGAACTCTCCTCTCCTTCCTTTCCTTAAAAAAACCCTCCACACAGCATCCCCAAAGATGGCATAGGCCCCGAGGGAAATTAGTTTCCTTAGGGCCTCCTGTGTGGAGCTCATGTAAAAAAAAAAAACCTCAACCTCCACAACTTTAAAATTCTACAAACCAGTTCAACCTCAGCCTCTACAACGTACAAATTCTACAAACTAGTTCAACCTCAACCTGTATAACGTACCAATTCTACAAACCAGTTCAACCTCAACCTCTACAACGTGCAAATTCTACAAACCAGTTCAACCTCAACCTCTACAACGTACAAAATCTACAAACCAGTTCAACCTCAACCTCTACAACGTATAAATTCTACAAACCAGTTCAACCTCAACCTCTACAACGTACAAATTTTACAAACCAGTTCAACCTCAACCTCTACAACGTTCAAACTCTACAAATCAGTTCAACCCCAACCTCTACGACGTTCACAAACCAGTCAAACTGAAATAAATTATTTTGTAAACGCAATCCAATTGTCTGCGCATGAGCCCAAAGTTGAGTTATCTTCCATATATAACCAATATAGGTAAGTTGCACCTGAATTGACGGAGTTCGTTCTGTTTTCCCCATTTTTGAATCAAAAGGTTTTCAAAATGAATATTGAAGCATTAGGTTTGTTTTTTAATTTGTAATTATTGTTAATACAACAATTGTAATACAGATATAATATACCTATTATGTTTTATGAAACACAAGTTTTGTTAAAAGATATATATGTATATTGAATTCTTTATATTAGCTAAAGTCATACGAAATTTTTCACAGAGTTCCACTACTCTCTTTTACTAGTTTGAGATAATATCTTATAACTAATAAAAAAAAGCTTAAATATAATATGCCACTCTTAGTTAAATCGAGCGCAATGTTTTCAGGTAGTCTTGGCAATCCCGCTCTAAAGGAAATGATGATTAAGAAAAAAGAACGAGACATTTACAATGTTAAGGAATGGAAAGTTTTAAAAGTAATTGTCTTTCACAGTTTAATCATAAATGTATGATTCTACATTCAAAAATATGATGTCGATTTTATCTATCTAATTTGTCAGTTGCCCTCTGCAACTTTCAACATCAAACACCTTCGGCGAAATTTCATACAAAAGGATGAATTTCTGACAGGGTATTTTCCAGGCGAGGCAAGACGCATCATCTTGAACGACTACCTTACGCCGTCCAACAAACATATATTGAAGAAAACCAGAGATATAAAAGCCAAGAAAAGGGTTTGTTACATATGGGCAAAAAAATGCATAACATTTCTGAGGAAAAGTGATGGTTTCCCACGTAATATTATCTCAAGAAAATCTATCGACTTATATTTTTGCACTCGTTTTTCTTACTCTTTACTTTCCATTATTACTTTAAGTTCACCCTTTACTTTTTCTTTAGTGTTTCTTCTCTCAGTTTCCTTATTTTTATCTTATCTTAAAAGTACAATACTATTTTTTATAAAATTGCGATGTACGTAAAACACCTCACCCGTGTCAAGGAATGGTATTTCTTCGGTCTGAAATTAATTGTTTATGTAATCGTTATTTGCGCTCGATCTGACATTGGGTTTACCACGTTTTTAATAATATTATATCCTTTTTTATTATCAATGATTAACAGCGTCCGTAAATATATATTACCAGAATTTACAATTTTAGCGCATGATTTCTTAAGATCCTGACTTCAGTAATGACTGACATCATATGTCTTGCAAAAACATGATACCTCGATAATTTTAGTAATCGAGAGGTTTTCGATAACAGATTTAACGTTTTTAGACATGACAGAAATTATAGTGTCAAAGGCCAAGCATTGGGAGGCTGAGTTCTTATTTCCGTTCAAAACAAATATAATGTCATTTACCAGACAACTGGTCAACACAAGGAACTGAAGACATAAATATGGTTGAGCATTACTTCAATTGCCCCTTACAAAATAATAAATATTTGTTGTTCTTACCATCCCCACAGCACCAAACATACTTATAAATCAATTTGAACTCAGCTGAGTATATTAAAAATTTAATTAAGTTTCCAGAACAATATAACTGGTACTTAATATATTTTAAGTAAAATGTGCTTGGAAAAAGCTACTAATAAGGATCATTCAAAAGGGTTTCTTATTATTAAAAGTATTAAAATTCTTCTTCCTTATTAATGAAATTCCAATTTTACCTTAAACCTCCATCAGGCGCAATGCAAATCCTAACACGATTGGGCGCAAATCATCTGTGAGATTATTTCATAGAAAAACAGATCAACATAGATTTTTTCTTTAAATTAAAAAAAAAAAAATTAAATGTGGGTGGTGGGGAAGGAGGAAGTCAGGAAGCCACGCCTCTAGATCGATATTTACAGTTTGGCACAAAAGTAACAGATCACATCATCTCACAGATTAGTTGCACCTGATGGGAGGGTTAAGGATAATGTATATTTATCTGTTATATCGTCTCCGTTAGGCAAGAAAAACAATTTGTTTATTTAATACAAAGCTTTATGCCTACCAGTGAAAAGAATAGATGATATTATTGTGCTCAGTTAGTTGATTTCACAAGTGCTCCGAAATCTAAATATGTAAGCAGTTTTGAGGATTAATAAACACATTTCTATTCTAGTCACGTCCCTGTGGGTTCAGACATTTCAGAATCGTAATCCAAATTTCACATTGCACCACTAAATACTCATTAAAAGTTTTAAGTGGCCAACTTTGAGCCTGCTTTGGATTTGTAATGGACATTGTAAACTATGCTACATGTCAATTAGCAGGCCTTTAATAACGTACTTAAAATCATTTAGTTACAATAGAAACGACGGTGGAAAGGAGGCGTTTTTGCTAAAATTGCTTTAATCGCGTAAAGTATTTAGCAGATTATAATATATTTCGAAGAATCCTTACGTTAAACGATTGAAAATGATTGCAAAACATAGGCAATCTACGTCTTATTCCATATATTTAAAAAATAAATATCTGTCCTAAATATTCATAAAATTCATTTTATTGCACATGGGTACTACGCCCGTTTCCCACCTATGGAACCAATTTAACCTAGTTGGTGTGTGTTCACGTGATTGGTTGCTTGTTAGAACGTGCCTTGGAGATAGTTGTTTTTGTCGCGCATAAAATTGAATTAAATTTAGTTCGGCAGTTCCAAGCGAAAGAATAACAAGAGATGTTCGTTCGTATTTGCTCTGTCCTGAGAGTTGATAATTCAACACATGGAAGTACGGGCCACCAATCCGAAGATACGCTTATCAAACAAGCTATGAAGCTATGTTTTTTGTTTTTAATGTTATGGTAAGCATTTGAGATATACCTACACACCTATCTCAAAAACACCAAACACTAATCATGTTTTTTTATAATTTATATGTTTAGACCCGCGTAGACCTTATTGCACTATTCACCGCCTGCCGGATATCGCTCATTGGAGGGTTAATAATGTTGTTATTAACACCAGTGTTGAATTAGAACGAAAATTATTAATAATACTAATAATAATTCGATTATTTGTAGAGTGTCGTTTTTGTGAAAAATCACTTCAAGGGCGCTGCATTTATTACATTAGAATGAAAAATAAAGAAGTAAAGAACAACATGCACAAATAAACATTAAAATCAAAATTAAAATTGAAAAAAAAATTACAAAAAAACGCCAGGAAACATTATTCTTTGGATTTAAAAAAACACCGCAAGAAATATTGACAAGTTGACCGTTCGTACTGTGCACCGCACAACCGCCCGGCAGAAGTTTTGTGGTGGACGGAATAATGTCGTTTAAATAGAAATGAGTTTATGTCAGGTGGTAAAACAGGAAACAGTCTATTGTTTGATCTGATAACAGAATAAACTGCATTAGGTCGATAACGCCTTTTTCCACCTACTGCTTCAATTTCGGTAGGCAAAATTTTTGGAAATTTTAGGTAATTACTTCCAAAAACATCTTCTAAATTAGGTCCCAGAGAAGGTTCTGTCTTAAAAACCAGAGGAGAGCGGTGAGCAGGCGGGTATGAATATCACGACGAATGCGGAATTGCGCAGGCGTGAATTTCGCGAACTAACATTACACTAACGAAAATCCTCAAAGACGAAATTACATGTAGAGAGAAATTACACCTAGCTATTTAATAAATTATTATGTGCTTTGGCGTCAGTGTTGTTCACTTAATGTATTTAAAATTTTATTTTATAGCACGGCACTGCTCAAATTTTTGAATTTATTAAATACTAGCAGACCCGGTGAACTTCGTACGACCTCAGAATTAATAACTGTTGTGTTAACATAATAGCAGAATTAAACTCAGTTTTTTATTAAGTGAAATAGTGAAGCAATTTTCAATGCACAACTGTCGTGTTTTGTTTTCATCAGTATCAGATACGGCGTTGTGTACGGATTTATATTTTTTGTGATATTCTACATTTGCACTTACGGGAATTGCATTTCATTTTATTTATACGTGTGAGGGAGATTTATTAAAATTATTGTATTTTCCTTTTGAGGGGTGCAGATATTTACGTTTACCGTTAGTTTGTCTCATTTTCCACTATTGACATTTAATGTATAAGAAAGACGGGCAGCATTATATGTTTAAGAACAAAAGCAAAACAATCAGCGCATTGACATTTGACGTTTTTGAATTTTCGGAATTCACTCACTATTCAATATTATAGCTATCACAATATTGTGGCAGCTCTTTCAAAAGATGAGAATTTGTTCCATACACAATGTATGAGGAAAAGAATTTTCTTCATAATTTTTTTTATTGTGATTTTTTCGATGTTTTAATAGCTATTCTGCTATTCGGAGCGGAGATAAATCCAACAAATCAAAGATCATGAAAACCGGTCCAGCCGTTCTTGAGTTATAAATGGTGTAAATAACCCGACTTTGTTTTATACGTACATATATTGTTTTTGTTCTAATAAAATAGATTTATTAGATTAGTTGTTGAAGAATATTTACACCACCAGTGCGAAGTAATGACAAACTGTAAAATGTTTTTGTCTCACCTGTCAATGCTGATAGCCATGAGAGTGAAGACGGAAGCTGCGATACTGAGGACCGCCACGAACTGGCTGATCTTGCAGTACAGGGTTCCGAAGGGCCAGTCAGCATTCAGCATGTAGGTGTAGTTAAAGGTCACGTTTAGCAGAGAAACCATGGCGTCGGCTATCGATAGGTTAACTGAAAAAAAAAAAACTGGTTACAAATAATGGTTTATAATAAACTAGCAGACCCGGCCACACGTTGTTGTGACTAACGAAACACAACGCCATTACCCAACCTTTATAAAATCCACACCACCCGCTTGCCAGCTGCCTGCTGCCCGCTGCCTGAATTGAGGATTTGAATTTCTCGGCTTTTCTCTAATATAATAAGCATGTTATATTATACATATAAACCTTCCCCTTGAATCACTCTATCTGTTGGTGAAAACCGCATGAAAATCTGTTTCGTAGTATAAAAGAACTATGCGCACATACATTTTGAGCGACTTCATTTTATACTATGTAATAATAATGCAATTCGAGCGATCGCCACTAATTGTACAATGCTTGCAATGCAACACTGGATATTTGAAAAGGGAAAATCAAATACCTACTTACTCTAGGACATCTATTTTCCAATTTATTCCGTAGAACGAATTTCAAAAGTGACTATAGTACGGCCCGCCAGCCGTTTTAAATCGCACAAAAATATGTTTTCTTTGAATTTCTCGGCTTTTCTCTAATATAATTTACATGTATTATACATTTAAACATTCCTCTTCAATCATTCTATCTATTGGTGAAAACCGTATGAAAATCCGATGCGTAGTTTAAAAGATTAACGCGCACATTCATTTTGAGCGACTTCATTTTATACTATGCAATGAATACCAACTCGATATCACTACCATATAAATTATTGACTTAATATTCAATTTAAAAATGTGAAATTAAAAAAACTCTCTGACAGCAGATTGGTATCTGATTCAGGTGTCATTTTTATTTTTTAAAACATTAATTCCTCACTGACGGCCCTGCATCATTCCAAATGATTTTTTTCATGTTTCCAATAGTCATATATGAACCAAAAATATTTTTCAATGCAACAATTATATCATTACTATTTCGTGTATAAATTCCATTGTACCACACACTTACAGCACAGTTAACCATTATGCAGAAGTGGAAGATATTTGTAATAACCCAGAAAGAACTTGCGTACTAAAGAGGATTTCACACATTTTTTGAAAACGGTTATTAGCTAAAATTTTGTTTTCTGTAGTCTGATTGTAAATTTTAGTCAATGTGAATCATATTACATAATATGTTACACTGTGTAATTGCTTGAAGTATTTTTTTTATAAAAAATATTATTCTGGGAATTTAAAGGTACTTGTACCGTAAATAAATAAATAAAAAATAAACTGTTTCATACAATTTAAACGCAATAATTTGATGATTATAAGGGGACCTAATAATAGCGGAGACGCGAGTCTTTCTTCTTTGGATATGACTAAGTATAATTATCTATACTAACCCAACTTGATTTCAATTATGACGAACACCCCATTTTACGCTAACGCTGTGCTGGAAAACCAGGGGTTTAAATTCATTTGAAAAAAAAATAGTTAGGAATCTCCAAAAAAATGCTTCCAATTTTGAAAAAAAAAGGTTAAACCAAAAATTCTAGAGTTCATTGAAAAGGAGATTAAGACAGAGGCAAAACCAAAATTGGAATTTTTAATTTTAAAGAATGACTAACATTCCAGGGTTGAAAATATTTGAAAATATCATGTTCCCATTTCACTAAGCTGAAAATTTCGTTTGTGCTGTAAAGGAGGACTTAGTCAGCTGAGATGTTGAACTCACGATGCCTGGGTGGGACTCAGATCCGATGCCAACTCAGCCATTGACCTATAAATTTTCATAGAATTTTTCGAAATCAAACAATTCTTTAGATATTTTAACAAATGATACATCCGGCTGGTTGAGAGAGACCGTTTGACCCTTCGAGCAGGTCTCTCTCAGAACATCGTCCGTCACTCCTGGAGACAGTGGCCACCAGATGCCTATTCGTTCCTCGTACATTCCAAGAACGTTTTCTCCTTCCTTACCCCAAAAGATCCCCATACAGCAACCCTAAAGGATGACATGGGTCCTGTGGGAAATTATTTTGTCAGAACTCCTGCGTGAAGCTAATGTAAAAAAATGTACTTAGTTGATGCAAATAAAACGATTTTACTCCAGTTCTGTTCTGTTAATATAAATATACGAAGCATCTTATTAATTGTATTTTAATTCTTTCTATTGCTGATATTCAAATCCGATACATGTTTAAGAAGCAACCGTTTTACCAAACATAACTTGTTCTGAAAAGCTAATAAAGAAGCTAAAGCCAAAGACCACATGCAAAACTGTTTATTCTACAAAGCGATTAAATTTTATAATGCGCTGCCGAAAAAGACAACACCAATTAATAATTTCTAAATGTATTGTTAGAATACCATTAAGAAAAATAAAATGTAATGTGAACCTAAACGTATAAATAACTAAAATAAATAAATAATGATGTGAGAACCGAAACCAATCCTATAACTTTCTAGTGGAGCGTTCCTACCACCGAGATGTCGACTAACAGCCATATTTAAAATTTAAAAAAAACTTTCACGGCCGATATAACACGATATCGTACTAATAAGCTTTCTTCCGCAGTCACGCTGTAATAATGCATTAAATTTATTTGACATCTGGCAACTATGTAAGTGGTCAAAATTAACGCGGTTAAAATGGTGGTTTTAATTCTTTTCCGCCAGGGGCTTTATTGGCGCGCCTGCGCATTTGTCCTCTGTGTCCTACCGCGCTTGTTTGGAAAAATAAAGCCGAGAAAATTTTTTCTCCGCGTAATGTTAGTAAATATTGTAATTTTACTTAATGATTTCTGTATAGCGACCAATTCACTCTTCTATATATATATTTCATATATTTACCGTGTTTTTTGTGGTTTTTCATTTTTTAGTCAAGTAATTAGCACAATAACCGTACTTTGAAAATTGGACTGTCAGAAAATTCTCTTACAATAAAAAATCAAATTTACATTTTAAGATCATTATTTTATGAGAATTTTTAAAAGTTATGTTTTTTTATAATATTAATATCAAATACATGTCTTGGTAAACGTATCAAAGTAATTAACGGCTTTAGAGATGCAATAAATCCGTTTTAAATGTCGGTTTATTTTTAGATAATTTTTTTGGCATTAAAGAAAACTTTGAAACTTTTTATTATTTTTTTATTGTATGCACGAGGGAAAAGTAAGGTGGCAGTTTCCTTCCAATTTCTGTACGTTTTGATCAAAAATGTTTTGGTAAGGAATTTTTTTCAATTTTTTTCCGCGTTTGAATCTTAAAATATGGCATTTTTTTAAAAATAAAGTTTCTTTCAAATACACAAATCTAAAACGTAATTTTATCTTATTTCTATAAATGGAACCTATTTGTTTTTACGACACCTTAAAAAATAAAAAATATATAGAACATTGGAAATATTTTGGAAAATTTCCAAACTTCGTTCAGACATCATTAACAAAACAGTCGTACACATGAGATAAACTACCCTCTCAGACTGTGTAAACAATGTATATTTCTTTCCATGAACAATTTTTTAATGAGTAATATTTTCACATCCGCGGCGGTTTATGAATTGAATAAAAATTTCACAGGGTTTTTCAGTAAGGCTGAAAGTGTTTTTACCTAATATAAATATGAGCATTTTTTATGTATTTTCGAAATCGCCGTAAAATTTTAGTGGTCGTGTATTTGAATTAAGTTATGCATTATGCAAAATTTAAATTAATAGGTTAATGGAATCCATTCCCGCCCCAACATATTATTGAAAATAATTACATTAGTTTGACATTTCAATTTTAATAATGGTCCCCCAAGCCGCATCATGCCATTCGCGCATATGGCTTATGTTGAAAATTATAATTTTTCACTTGACTGGCCATGAACAGAACATATTACATTATAATCCACTAAAGCTCGACGAATAAAGTTCTGTTTCCACGCGGTGATGAATATTATTTATAAGGACCAACAAACGATATTTTTTAATGAAAACTAATTTCGAAAAATCGACCGGATATAACATGAAATATTATAGTACAACACATGAGTTGTAAATACACATACGTATTTCAGAAATTCAGTTACAAGAAATTGAGATAGTTGATTACGTGGATAACACACGTGGAAAATGAACTATCCAAAATACATGAGTAAGCATTAGGTTCCATATTTTTTTATTTTTTGGTAGAAAGCCGTCACTTTGTGGTTTGACATGTTAATTAAAGGAAAACAATCACTTTGTTTGTAACCACGATTTATTTATTTAATTTTTATTTACCGACCGGTTTCGCTTAATACAAGCATCTTCAGGGTATAAATTAAAACTGATGAAAAAATACATTGTGTGAGCTTATATATACATACAGACAGAGACAAAACATAATATAAAGTAAGAGTGAGAGAGTGTAATTAACATCCTTCATAGTGATAGAGAGAAAGAGACGGGTATATCTAATGAATAATTACATTATATCTACCGCGACAAAACGTCATTTGAACAGGTGATTAAGGAATAAAGTGGCTACGGGTTTTTTTCTAGTTTATGGGAAATATTCCTAATATCGGACTGTTGGACACATTTAACTGATTATTAAGGATTTGGGTATTTATAAGCTCACACAATGTATTTTTTCATCAGTTTTAATTTATACCCTAAAGATGCTTGTATTAAGCGAAACCGGTCGGTAAATAAAAATTAAATCAATAAATCGTGGTTACAAACAAAGTGATTGTTTTCGTTTAATCCATATTTTTTAATTGCGCATAATTTTGCTAGATTTTGGATCAGCCGTAACATTTTTAATAACAGCGTAATAATTAAATTTTTCGTAAACTGTTTTATGAAGTGAAAACTTCTTTAGCACCGTTGTGATGAAACGACAAATAGCGACACTAAAATGAGACAAACACATATGTCTGTAGGATTTAGCCAGCGAGAGAATGAGATAGTACAATCGGTCTCCTCTTTGTGCGGTGCTTTGTAGCTTCACAACCCTTGTCTACTTACAACGTTACAAATTAGAACAAAATAAGTTACAAATTCTCCAAAACAGGGCAATGAGAATAATACTTCGAGGAAATAGATTTTCAAAAATAATTAAAATGTTAAAGGAACAAAATTGGTTAACCGCGAAACAGATGCTGACCTCGAACACGATGGTATTTATCCACAAAATATTGAACAACGTGTTACCAAAATACTTCTTAAATAAAATTGTATACACAAGGACATTCACAGATATAATACAAGGACGTGCAAGGAAATTAGGCTACAAAAAAAGGACAAAGCGAATACGCAGAACAGTTTAGTATACAAGGGAATGAAGTTATATAACGCACTACCAGAAACTTTAAAGTCCACACCAATTGGAAAGTTCAAGATGTATTGTAGGAGCTTCATAAAACTTGAAAAAGTATGGTGAATATGAAATATTATAATTAATTAGAAATTTGTAAACTTAAATGTACAAATTATTAAAATAATATTTATTATTATTATTATTACTTTAGTTTTCTTCTACCGCGTATGAATTCCAACTCTGATTTTTTTTTTCAAATTATATCTATGAGCCCACTTCTAATTCTAATATTTACATTAACGTGTTTTTGCGTGGCATTAATACTAACAATCGTAATATTGCAAAACTGAAGAAAAAAATAAGTTTTTATGATATTGAGTTCAGAACATTAGGAAAATCACGCTTTAATAAAGGGTAAAATTAAAAAAGAATTAGGAGCAATCTAAAATATTCAACACTTGTAAAAAAATAAAAATAAAAATAATGAGGCTTAGATTCTACTTTCAGAGGGAGCCAAAAGCTTCTTTATATTTATAATTTATTCATTTTGGTAGATTTATCCGACAAATCTAAATCTTTCCACTTCCCGCAACATTCGTAAATATGTAAATAATACCTGAGTAATCTACGCCAATTGCTAACAATCATTACTAGTAATGCTTAAAATAATTCCCAAGTTTTAGGGAATAAAATTTCAAGCTTCGAGTCCTACGTGAAATTTATTATTTAGTACCACTTATGGCTTTGAAAATTTTCTATGTTTTCAGGAACTAAATTTGAAGCTTTTTAAGAGTCCTATAGGTGAAATTTCACCAAATAAGTTTACAATGACTCTCACATTTTTTAATTAACTTGTCACTCGATAGAGTAAACTTCGATTAAATAACTAAAGTTTTTGTTATATAAAAATGTAAGAAATATGTTCGCTTTTTCGATGATCCGGATGAATTCATAGCGAGCATCAACTTTTGATAAAATAGTCTTTCACGCACCGCGTCACTAATACGGTCGAGAAACCCATTTATGCCCAATAATAATAATGGTTTTCGTGAACACGTAGGCACAATCCTCTGGAGATATTAAAAGCCGTATGTGTAATATCTTAGCGTAATTCCCAACTAGGACTGAACAGTGAAATAAATACCGGCACAAGTTACAGAAAATTATGAAACTTTGTCATGGACACGAGACATAATTTATCAAAACAGATTGCCGAGCAGTCACGAAGAAATGAATTGTTAATTTTTTTCCTTGACGGTAATTATAGCAAAACGTGATTAAAATATATGACAAATAAAAGCAGCTATGTAACGATAGTAAAACGCATGAGCCAGAATACTTTCTTGCTCGCATATAATACGATATCCTTATCTATAGACGGAGGTCATCGAAAATCTCCACTTCGACGCATTATTCACAGTTCATCAATCAGAGATTCGCCTTTACCTACCTAATAATAAAAATAATAATAATAACGTAATATTTTTACAGCGCAGTTTTGTGTTGTTTCACTTCAAGTACCCTTAAGTTAATAATCTTAAAAATAATCCTACAGTGCTCCTTACGAGTCCATTAAAAATATCGATAAAACAATATGGAATAGAGAATTTACAGTTTATACGTATATGTTAATGTAAAAACAATGACAGGAGAATAAAATAAATAATAACAGTGCTAGGACAAAAACAATGGACAATAACGGTGTAGCACAGGAAAAAACAAGAATTTTAAAACTAAAATCTATGTAATATGAAACAGCATGCAGTATACGTTCAAGAATAAGAAGCATTATGAGTGGACATTAAACATATAAGTACAGTATGGAGAAAACTGAAACCTTTAATACCGGAAACTTAAGAACACGGCGTATTAGAGTATATTGAAATGGAGTATATAGTATAGTTTATTGAAAAGGAGTATCATGAATGGTATGATTTTTTAAATATGTTTGTTTTTAGAGCCCGTTTAAATTCAGCCAAGTTCTGGATATTAGTAAGAGCTGAGGGAAGTTTATTCCAAACAGGCCAGTGATGTGATGTGAAGTGATGTGAACTGGCCACTGAGATCGTGCGATTTGACCCCATTAGACTTTTTCTTGAGGGGTTTTCTTAAGTCGCAGGTCTATACAAATAAGCCGAAAACTACAGCGGCCCTCAAAACCAACATAACCCATGCCATCGGTCAAATACAGCCTGATTAATGCGCCAGCGTCATGGAAAATTGGACATTTCGGATGCGCGCTACCCAGAGAAGTCGCGGTGAATATTTGACCGATATTATATTCCATACATAATGGTATCAATAGGCCTTTCTAACCAAAAAAAAATTCGACGATATCTCACACACACTCTGTTTTATTTAAATTTAAAGATAGGAAGTACTTAATGAAAGACCCTTTAGTGAGCGGTCTATCGCTTAAGTTTTGTCAGACACATAGTTCCGATTTATAGGCTGACGTCATTCCTTGCAATGCTTTGAAGGTTATTAAGCAGATCTTGAACTCTATTCTTTCAGGGCATCGACGCCAAAGAAGGCTATCCCTTAGAAGTGGGGAAAACGGACTGGATTCTATTGAATTGCTTCTTCGGTAGGCCAGCATATACACTATTAGAACGGTCCACACGTAAGATAACAAATGAATTTATGAGTGATCAGGGGGAAGACATCTCCTGATTGAATTTATCTGCCTTAGATGGAAAAAGCCAGAACTCCCAGCTTTTGAAATTTGCGATTCAAGAAAAAGACTATTATTATTATTGTCAAAGGTGAAACCCAGAAGTTTTATTGCTGTGCAAGGGATTATATCTGTATTCTGAATACGTATTGGACTGAAATCGAAGAGGGCTTGGCTTCCAGGAGAAGATATTCAAATAAATTCCATTTTTGTTGGATTAAGTTTGAGTTCATTGACAGATATCCAACTTAAGACAGTGTTAATGAAGCTAGCCACCTCGCTTTTAAGGACGTTTTTTTTGACATAGAGCAAAACTGGAAAATCAAACAATCATCCGGGTAGCATTAAGTGAATGAGTCGTTCGAGATAATTCGTATTTAGAAACTACCGAGGGATGTGCCGGATGGGGACGGATGTCTTCATACTGGTAGCCAGAAGTGACGTCCCTTCTAGCGAGGTCTTATGGAAGTCCTAATATCAATACATGATGCTGTTGGCGAGATGTATTGACCCTTTCAGTAAGTTTTGAAAAGTGCCTAGAGGAATTCTTTATATTTCACCCAGTCCGAAGTTAGCGCGCGCGCGCCGCACAGTGATTCGTTTCATACAAGCCAGACGCTAATAAATCACTTTTGAATTCCCAAACAATGACGTCATGGCGACATTACCAGATAGACAGGACAATAAATGCATGCTTAATTGGGGTGATTAGTGCACGCATTTACTCATACCAGAGGCCTAAAGTCGGATAATGTGTTTTGAAATTATCATTTGCATTTATTCGCTCGTTGCAGCTTGACGTTTAAAATTGTGTACTTCATTCGAAAAATGTTTTTTCGGTTCTGTAAAATGGAGGCTACTTTGAAAGGTATGTTTTAAAGTTTTTTCCTAATACTTTAGTGTAAATAATTTTAGTTGTTTTTTAAATAAAAAAATAAGTTTTGTGTTTTTTTTGGCCTAAAAAATGTTAAATTTCTATCTTCTCGAGAGTTTATCTCAGAGAGTATATCAAAATCGCAAAAAAAAACTTTTTTTAAATAGTGCAACTAATATTCTATTCATATCAGTTTCGATATTAACCCACACCACTCCACACCAATCCACATTATTACTATTTTTTCATTTTACAGGAACCACATATGAGATTTCCAGGCTGGAATTGTTCGTGACATGGAAGAGTTTGCCGAAGAAAAAAATGCCTTGATGGAATGTTTAACAAAATTTTAAGTACATTGGAACTTGATAAGCTCAGTGCAAGTGGTGAAAAAAAGTTAAAAAACCAAATAAGGCTTACATCTTTGAAAATAAGCCTTAATTTGAGCGTAGTTTTAGCAATTTATTACACTCAAAAAATTTTTTTTTTACTTTTTAAATACAATTGTTTTATTATAAACCTCAAATACTCTATTAAGACATTATTAAAAAAATAATAAAAAAAAATAATAAAAAAAACAAAAACAAAAAAATATTTTTAAAACTAATTTTCATAAAATTAGTGTTGCGTACACCTCAATAGACGGTTAAAAATAATTTAATCATGTGTAAGAGTTTTTAGCGTCTAGCATGTATGAAACGAATCACTGTGCGCCGTGTCGCCTTTCCCGCAAGAGTTTTATTTTTGTGTACATATAACTATTCATCATTTACTTTTCTTACAGTAAAGTCTTTGTTCCAAACTCACACCATGTTTACTAAAATTTTGTGAAATTGGCGCCCAACATGGGGCTGTGATAAAAAAAAAAACAGTTTATTTAATGTTACTGTCAATTAATTCGCGCAGTCAAAGCTAATCCTCATTTTTAATTTCACTTATTTTTTTCCGTTCAATAAATAAAATGCACTAAGTGTTTATGTTTACGATTAGATTTTATTAATGGGTTATTCTCATACATAATTAAAACAAAGGAGATGGTCCATGGACTATCTCAGTATGAAACCGCCAGCACTACTTATATAAGTATCGCATATATTTTTGTGCGTAGATGCGACTTGACACAACTTTTGCATAACTTTAATTGTAGGATGAGCCGCTTTTTTAGTCCGCACTGCTGGGTCGTAGCTCGGAGGCAGTCGGCACGCTTCCGATCATATCCCCCCTTATTTCTATTATCCATGCATCCGCTTCTCGTCTAACACGAAGTCGTCGCACGAAGTTTTGATTTGCTTTTAATTTATAGAATTGAAATTATATTTTGTTTAAATCTATATAAATAAAAATGAATCGCTGAAATGTACGTACGCGCATAACTTTCGAAATTAGATAATTCTTTTTTTGTGTGTTCGTTATTGTCAGGACAAGGTTTGTATAAAACTTCTGGTGAGCTCTGGCATTATAAAATTTGGATAAAAAATTGCTATTGGTGGCACGCGAGCTGTTTGAAAACTGAATGTATGGAATGCGGGAGGGAGGGCGGGAGGGGGGAGGGGAACTAGGGAGGGGGAGGGGAACCTGGAAGTGGAGAGGGGTACCTGGGAGGGGGGTTCGTGGGACGGGGGAAGGTGGGAGTGGAGTGGGGAGAGGGAAGGTGGAGGAGACGGAGTGGGAACGCAAGCAAGAGGGGTAGGGGACGCAGGAGATAAGGAGAGGCGGAAGATGAACGGGACGAATGGGAAAGGACACGCAGAGAGAAACAATTTATTTATTAAATGGCATAGCAATGCATGCCGGGTACCAGCTATTATATATATATATAAAAATGAATCCATGTTTCCCTTGGTCACTGCATAATTTCAGAACGACTTAACCTATTTTTTTTAAAGTTTTCTTATACTTTGTAGAAGGTACTAACGGAAAGAAAAATTAGGAAAAAAAACGGAGGGAAGGGAAAGGTGGAAGGGAAACGCGACATTCTTACTTTATTTTATTTTTATTTATAAACAGAAACAAAAAGTAGATTATTTACAGTGGTGAAAACTATTTACAATTATTAAGTATATTTCATTGTGGGTACCTATGATGTGTTTCTTTGTAGTGTCTTATTTATTGTAAATTGAGTAATTACCGGGTGATGTGCGTAGTGGGAAGATGTGTGTGTGTGTGAGAGTATGTATGTATTTATGTGCTTTGATCAAATTACATATTATATTATTGACATGATGCTGTTTAGAAAATTGGATAATTTCAGAAAACCTAATGACTATCGCACGTTTGACAGTTCGCGTGTTTGAGAATGACATTTTGCAAAACAATTATTTTTAAATCAGGATTCTATTTTTTAAAATCTTTAAGTTGATACATTTATTTAAAGTAGGTACTCCCCTAATGTTTGAATCGAATCAAGAATTTTTGATATTTTAAATAGGTACCTATGTTAGGTACCACATTTAATATACATGAAAAATGGAAATTTGAATAAAAATTGTAAAAGGTGGCACGCGGGCTGTTTCAAAACTGAATGTACTGGGATTGAATATATGGAACGTGGAAGGAGGGTTGGCGGGACGAGGTAGCGGGAAAGAGAAGAGGGAAGGCGGGGAAGGTGGAAGGGGAACGCGGGAGGGGAAGGGGATGTGTGAGTGGAGGGATTTCGCGGGACGGGGGAAGGGGGGGAGGAGTGGAGTGGGGAGAGGGAAGGTGGAGGTGACGGAGTGTGAACGCGAGAGGGGAAGAGGACGCAGGAGAATAAGGAGAGGCGGAAGAGGAACGGGACGAATGGGAAAGGACACTCAGGGAGAAACAATTTCTTTATTAAATGGCATAGCAACGCATGCCGGGACCAGCTAGTTATCTTATAAAAGTTCCAATTTAAAAATCAAAGGTGTTCACAATCACACTCGGTCGAATTTTAGGAATTCGTTTAAAAAATAAAACCATCGCATCCAATCAAATATTTACGATGAAAATTTTGAGTATAGTTCTAGAAATCTTGAACTGCGTGCCTTGAAACCGAATCCATCTTAATTAGTTTTACGATAATGATTTCACAGTTTGAGGACTCTTTTTTTAATTGGGAGGATGTAACTAATATCTTTCAGAAAGCAAATCTATTTCTGCAGAGGTTGGCAGAGACTTTTGAAGACCACACAATTCTGTCTTAGAGCACATACATCCAAACGTTGTTGAAGTCACCGCGGCCGAATTTCTATCGATTTCTTACAAATCTCCTTTAAACATTAGAAGTTTTTAAGCTCTTAAAAAAATATATGTTTTTTTTAAAGATAATATCTAGACGCGTTCCACGCCGAAACGCAAATTATATAAAATTTTACAAGTTATAGTTGTGAAAAAATTTAAAATGTTTCATTAAATGATATTTAAGAGACTTTCCACAAGATTTTTTCTGTATTTTAAACGAGTCATGTTCTAGTAAACATTTTCGCAATTTTCGCATCGATTTTATCACTTTAAATATCAGCGCGCTCCTCTAACATTCGTAATTACATATCTCTCCATCTTCTTCTTTTTGAGCGCGGATGCGGCGCCTTAATACAATTTTTCGCTTATTCTGTTTCACGACATGAATCGCCTGAAAAAAGATTGATTGAAGATTTAATAGTGCCATTTATTTTAAGTGCGTATTTATCTTTGACGATCTGGGCCTCGAATTCAAAGGTCGTGGGTTTGAATCCCAGCGTACATACATAAAATAAAAATATAAATAAATAAGTGTTTATTCCAGTATGTTGGGAGGAGAGTGCAATCCCACACATTCCATAAGGGTAATATACACATACATGTACAAAGTATTTGAAAGGAAAAAAAGAAAAAAAAGGTGGATATGAATGTACACGAAACAAAAAAAGATAATAAGCTAATAGTAGTACAAGGAAAAACAAAAGAAATAATAATATTAAACTTTCAGGATTCTGTGAGCACGTAAGGAGCCAGTATTTTTCTCCAGTGTGCATCAATACTGGATGATGGACTGAGGCGGGCTTCCATGACGAGGATATTTCCAGAGCTGGTTATCCTTTCCCTAATTCCTGCCACCCTGGATCTAATAAGGGCTGCAAAGCCAGGAACTCGCCCCTCCGTGAACATCCGGGAAGCGCTGCAATATCTGGGGAGACCAAACATTATGCGGAAGGCGTTGTTATACTGAACCCGAAGTCTTTCTATACTACTCTTCTTGTAGTTTGCCCAGAGTTCACACGTATACAGTGTTGCGCAGAAGGAAAGGAAGAGCGTCCTTTTTACAGCAGTACTGCAAAGGCGGAATCTTCTACTGAGCATGTTAGCTTTTACACTAAATATTATCACATAAATATCATTTAATTAATATTGCCATTTAATCAATAAAATATAAAATGAAGTACTGCATTCGTGGCACATTTCAGAGTGGTAGATAGAGCACTGGTGAAATAAAGCCATACAAAATTGAAAATTGCTAAAAATGGCGTAAGCCGTGTTTGGTGATCAGATCTGAATAGCCAGGCACTTTCTAACTTTTATCTTCGCTTTTATATTTCCATATCTACTCCTTTTGTCCTCATAACATACCCCAATTAGGAATGGCACGACCAACCGGCTCCGGACTAATAACATTTATTTAGTATTCCGGGACTATAATGATTTCATAAACAGATTTTGCACAGCATAATCCTTTGAAATATTCAGCAGAATTGCTCTACCGTGACCTAAACAAGTTGGTAAATGGTTTTAAAAATACAAAGGTTATTTAACACTTAAATCTCGGTGGGTCAAAGCAAAACACAAGCAGCGCCGATGGGTACAGATAGATCCACCTGAAAATCGAATTTAAGTGCTATTTATGCAATTTTTATGCAGATCTATAATTTTAATTATGATCTTGTGTAATTCCTCATTTACCTATATCAAATTTTTCCTGTAAAAAAAGTTTAAAAAAAAATTATTACGACTGCATTAGAACGAGTGAAATACCGCGCACTGTTTCAATGGCTATTCAAAATTTCAATGGCTATTCACAATGAGTTTATACACAATTATAATAATAATTCGATTAAACCTTGTCCAATTGTGTGAAATTTTACCTCAAAGTTGTGGACTCATATTTGATAAGAATGGATATATTGATGTAGCTGTCTTTCGAAAATATTAGGCTAACGAAAATTTTGTGTGGCGTAATAATTGTTTTTGCAGTCACCGGGTCATTCCTGACCTACCACCGGAGTCGACGCGTTGATGAGCCAATAGTTCACACCCTACACAATTTAATTAATAGGTACTAGTACGATCGCACAAGTAAAGAAAATGGGTCGAGTGCCGGAAATAAGCGAAATGATCGTCTGATGTAAAGCTTGCTACCTATCCGGAGATGCATCTTCAAATGAAACGGTTGGACCTGGCAGCACCATTAATCCAGGATCTCGAGAGGTCATGCATGCTGCTTCGCAAAGCATTGAAAGGGGAGGAAATGAGAGAGTTTTTTCTCTTCTATTTCTATAGCCAGTGGGTATTTTTTTCTAAGAAAATAATATGATTGAAAATGTGATGGGTTAGAACGCAATTACAGCTGACTTGTATAGCATGCTGTAGAAATTACTCATAATACTCATGGCTATTTTCATCAATCAAAACCGAGCAAACGCATACAGTTTTGTTCAGCACGCCTAAATTACACGACATAACCAAATTTATTTTGAGTAATTATTCAGTTAGACCAGAGATTCCCAACCTAATCTGGCTCGCTACCCATGTTTCAAGAATTTTTTTTACGTATAATTATTACGTTTGAATAAATACTAGCGTCAGTCAAAAAGTGATACCTCCTATTTTTTTCTTATTAAATAAAGATGTATGAAAAATGAAAAATTAATTGAAAAATTGAATTCGGCGCTTTTCCTCCAACCTTTATCTACAATCTACTGTAGTAGTAACAAGTGGCAGCTGTGCAGTCATTTGCAAAATGGCCGACATAAATGTTCGTGTTAGAGAGCGTTCTGTGATTGAATTCTTGAATGCGGAAGGTGAAACGTCCATTCGCATTCATGAAAGACTAAAAAATGTGTACGGTGATGCAACTGTACAAAAATTGTGACCAGAGACGAAACACGGGTTCATTTTTTTGAACCTGAACCAAAGAGGTATCACACAAACTCACCGATGAAGAAAAAATTCAAAACTGTAAGTGAAAGTTATGGCGACAGTGTTCTGGGATGCAGAGGGTCTGATGAACAATAAATTCTGTCCAATATGTCACAACCCTTTAAAAGCGTCAAGCTCGTTTTTCGCCCAACAAAGACAATGCAAAACCACACACCAGTTGTCACACCACTGAAGACATTGTGAAAATTGGATGGATTGTCTTGCCCCATCCTCCGTATTCAGCCTGATCGAGCGCCATCGGGTTTCCAGCTGTTCGGGCTGTTAAGAAGCGTGGGATTCACTTTAAAGATAGGCCGTGAAAACTTCGGTGCGCCAGTGGCTTAGGAAGCAGAACCTTGCTTTTTACGCAGAACCTTGCTTTTTACCACTCTGGGATACTTGCCATTATTAAGGCTCTGCAACCGGGCTCGAAAAGAAGAAGATGGAGAGATACGAAATTACGAATGTTAGAGGAGAGCGCTAACATTTACAGCGACGAAATCGATACGAAAATGGCGAAAATGTTTAATAAAACACGACTCGTTTAAAACATAGCAAAAATCTTACGGGCGTTGTCTTAAACAGCATTTAAAAAAACACTGTGAATTGTTTCAAACATATAACTTGTAAAATAACTGAAACAAACGTGTTTATAATAATTTTTGGAGCATACTTTGCGATTTTTTTCTATCGAGGGAATTTTATATAATTTGCGTTTCGGCGCAAGCAATATCTAGATATATTCTTCAAGAATAATATATATTTTTTTAAGAGCTTTAAAACTAACGTGTTTAAGGGAAATAATATGTAAGAAATCGGTAGAAATTCGGATTGCGGGCCCTTAAAAGATAGACCTAAACTTAGGAAATCATTAGATTATATTGAAAAGTGACAAATTAATCACCAATAGTGCGATTTTTAACCTACGTAATTGCATTTTTTATTTCTTGACAATTAAAGGAGAAAAAATAGGAGGCATTAGTTTTTGAATGACGCTCGTATAACCGAACGAAACGCCGAAAAAAAAAGTTACATATTTGCAAGAGGAAGGTCACCCTATGTTTTGCAAGATTATCACGACCTTCCGGTTCGTTGAATGGAAGCATGAACATATTTTCGGTTTATATTGAAGGATATCATAAATAGATTTTGCACACCATAATCCTTTAAAATATTCATCAGAATTGCTCTACCGTTATCTAAATAAGTTGGTAAATGGTAAAAACAAGAAGGTTGTTTAACACTCAAGGGTGGATTTTCAATTTTTGAGATAAATTGTAGCCCGGAAATGCAGTATTTCTAAAATAAAATAAATACAAAAAAAACTATCTATATTTCTATGTTAAAAAGTCTTGCACATACACGTATTGAATGAATATCTGACATCGGACCCCCATTTCAGCCATTCCCCGCCCTCTTGAATCATTCATCCCCCCCCCTCAATTTACCCTCGAAGCTACTACCGCCCCCCCCCCCCCCCCCCTTTGATGCCCACCAACAACCCCAGGGGGGAGGGGCGACATCGCCTACGTTTGGAGTAATCACTGACTTAGACTGACGAAAGAAGAACAGTTTTTAAGTATATTGTTGGTCGACTTCATTCGTTTTCTTTTTATATTCCAGTATTTAGTACATGGTTTGTCGTAATATATTTTTCTAAAACCTCCAGTTTGGAAAATAACTTGTTATTGTTGCCTTCGGCACCAGTGTCCAAACTGTAGGTGAACGTGCTGAACGCGTGCTCAACGCTTGCATCTACACAGTTGATATTTGTCAAATGATAACGGGTGATTTCTAAGACGAGTATATTGGTCAACGGTTCAGCTGTTGAATGATTTGCCGGTTCCGTGTTTTCTCTCCCAAGAAATGTTCTTCAAGACCCGGGTTCACTCTTTCCTTTCGCAAAAATGACAAAAATGACTCTCTAAGCAGCATCCCCAAATAGCACAGGCTTTCAGATAATCATTTCCTTCATTGAGAAATTAATATAATTTTTATTTTAAAGTACCTACATTTTTTTTTCGTTATTTGTTTTTGGTGTGTTATGCCGTGTTACGCTACCTCTTTCTTTAGCCAACGTTTCGGATAGCGTTGCAGTGTCCATCATAAGGGAAGATCCGGCAGATCCGGTAGATGTGTGACACATGACACTGTAACGCTGTCCGAAACGTTGGGTAAAAAGGAGGTAGCGCAACACGGCATAACACCCCAAAAACAAATAACGAAATACTTTTGGCCGTGAAAATCTTAAAACGTAGACACATTTTACCTACATTTTTCTTAATTTCTTTGGAGTAATTTGTGGAGTAAGTTCTTGGTTCCTTCATCAATTGCAATGAAGAAAGTAGGCAATGATAGGACTTTTACAGGTTCCCGGAAGTTGTTTAATTGGCAAGTTAAGAACTTAAGCAAGTCTGAAGTACACGAGCAGAACTTTTGCAATACATTATTGTTAGAGTTGGTTGCAGCAGCCTCAGTTTAATAGGGGTGGGAAAACTGCGGCCCGCGTGCACCTGCCGGTGTGACCTGCTGAATATACCTCAAAAAATACATTCAGAACGCTAGAACTGTTTTCTTCCACGGTGTGTCAGATATATATAAATAAATATAAGATCATTCGTGTAACGTGTGTAATTATAAAAAATTAGTTACCGACTCTTAATATGCTGCAAAGTAAATTCCAGTTGTGGATTCATCTGCTGATGCATTTCAAAAGACAACATTTTCATTTTCTAAGAGCATGTTAAAATAAGTGTTACACACCGATACTGAAAAATTCGGAATAAAACATTTGCTCTCTCCGCGTGTAACCATTGTTGATGCTTGTTAATCTAAAGCCAGTCTAATGTTCTGAACGCATCCTAAAATTCGAGTAGGGGGCTCAAATGTGGACGCAATTCAAAGGAAACCATTCTCGCTTTCCGAGTTTTATAAATTTTTATCACACATTTTTTTGTTGTTCAAAGAATTTTTATGATATAAAAGCGCCCTTGTGGTGATTTTTCACAAAAACGTCGCGATACAAAATCATCCAATTATTATTATTTAAAACAAAATTAAATAGGTACAGGTATCTACGTGGTAAAATGAGATTAAATTAAGGCGCCGCATCCGCGCTCAAAAAGAAAAAGATGGAGAGATATGTAATTACGAATGTTAGAGGAGCACGGTAATATTTAAAGCGATAAAATTGATGCAAAAATTGCGAAAATGTTTAATAAAACTCGTTTAAAATAGAGCAAAAATTTCGTGAAAGACATCTTAAGTATCACTTAAAGAAACATTGTGGGTTTTTTCACAACTAAGTATAACTTGTAAAATAACTGAAACAAACCTGTTTATAATAACTTTCGGAGGATACTTGGCGATTTTTTTCTATCGAGGGAATTTTATATAATTTACGTTTCGGCGTGGAACGAATCTAGATATTTTCTTAAAAAATAACAAATATATTTTTTACGAGCTTAAGAACTTCAAATGTTTAAGGGAGATGTGTAATAAATCGATAGAAAATCGAGATAAGGGAGATATGTAAGAAATCGATAAAAATTGCGGCGGCTTAATATATTTTAGAGGATTCCGACCCCCTCCCCCTTCTCCTGAAAGTCTGTGTTCCGCCCGCGGTTGATTTCACAAACGAAAAGTTTTCTACTCTCTACCCCAGGTTTAAATGAGCCAACGTTCATCACTTGGCTAACGTGGCCGGTTAATAATGTTAATAAATTCCTGGTAATAATGTTATAAAACATTCCTGTCAAAATGATCCCAGAAAAATGTCGCCAGGTAAAATGTTCCCTACCAAAAGGTCCCCGGTCAAAACGTTCCCTGCCAAAACATACCTAGTTAACAGTCGCAGTCTGTCAGTTAGGTTGGGTAAGATAAGGTTAGGACATGGACCAGTTTTTTTACGTTAGCTTCACACAAGAGGCCCTGAGGAAAATAATTTAATTTTTTAAACAAGCAAAAATTTTATAGATTTAATTTCATATCGGTCAAAAAGTACTTTGCTCATTTGTTTTTGTTTGTGCTTCAATTTGAGAGTATAAAATTCATATAGGCATGGACAATAATTGCTTATTTAGAAACTGGGTGGTGCAAGTCAATTATTATCTTGCACCACCCAGTTTATAAATTAAGCGTCATTCGCCCAAAGCCTAGCGCCATTGTGAAGTTAGTTTCCATCTCGTTATATGATTGTGAGGTCATCGCACTAGTATCTGCCTTTTTCATTTTCAAACAAAACGCATGAAAAGGAGGAGGACGAACGTCGATTGTGATATCCGTAAGAGCTCTCGCTGGTTCTAGTTTAGATGATAATTTTCCCTGTCAATATGTTCCCAGTAAAAATGTCCCAAGTTAAAATGTTTGGACAGAGACACCACGTATACCAGGCATTAAAAACATTCAACAATCTTTCACTCCATTCAAAATGAGGAAAAGAAAAAGGGAGGGAAGTTAAACACTTAACACACAAAATTAAAACAAAAAACGAGTGTACTTTAGGCCACACGACTGAAGTAAAACTTCACTAATTTATATCTTCCTCTCAATTTCCGTTCGCCTCGCTCGATCACACTTTTCATAACGCTCTCGTCACTCATTCACCAGCTTACTCCCAAAGTCAAGCGTGCGGTAAAGAAGTTTTACTTTAAAAATAATTATAATGTGAACGAATAAAACATCTTTACGTAAAATACAATACTCACTTAATTACATGTATGCAACGGTGCCTTATAGAAATTGCCTAAACTGTCATTGTGCGGTGCCTTTTGATTGTAATTTATTTTATTTCGATATACCATTTCATTTTATATTTTGATTGGATTTTACAATATAGTAAAATTTTTCATTTAATTGATAGGTACTTACTGTAATGGGCTTCATTCTTGTGTGTTCGTTTGAAAATAATTTTTCAATTTATTAAGATTAGCTTAACGAAACTTATAAAGTTTTTCGTTAACATTAAATAAATTGAGAAAGTAATATCAACAACGCTCATTCAAACAAAAAATATAATATACATAAACAAGGTAACTTGAACACACTTACTATTCTTACTGGGACAAACAATAACCGTAATTAGGTGTCAATGGCTCAATTGGTAGAAGTACTTATCCCGGCAAGACTAGAGGATCTGGGTTCGAGTTCCAGTTGCGACCTTTGCCTTTGTATAGGGTGTCCTAAAAGAAAGTTGATATTTGTTTTGCTTTCTGTGTGAAGGCAACTTTTCCGAGGGGAGCGGGGGGTATGTCAATCAGTAGTCTGGTTCTTGGGAATTTAGTTGCTATGAAGCATTTCTCGGGAGCGACCGCGCGTTGTGCGTGCCTGAGTTTTACAAAAATGGTGATTCGGCGACTGTAGCGCGTAGAAGATTCTGCAATATTTTAGGTTTTCGTCAATTCAATGATGCGCCAAGCATTCCTCTCATTCGAAAATGGGTCAAAAAGTTTGAAGATATTGGTACAACGCTGGCAAAACCATAATCCGGGCGACCAAGGTCATCGAGAACGGTAGAAAACGTAGAGAGTGTTTATCAGTCTTTTCGTGTCGACTCAAACATTTTGATTCGGAAGCGCGCAAGTGCTTTAAATGTGCATAGATCATCGTTCCATAGCATTTTGCACAAATACCTAATGCTGCACCCCTACAAACTTACTGGCTATAACCAAAGAACATGGTTCCAGCAAGATGGAGCAACATTACATACGTCCAATACATCTCTGCCATGAGTTCGTGAAATTTTCTCTGGCAAATTGATCTCCAGGAGAGGTGACATAAATTGGGCTCCGCGTGGTCCTGACCTAACCCTTATAGACTTTTTCGTGTGGGGTTATCTTAAATCTAAAGTGTACGCCAAAAATCCGACTTCCCTGATGCAATTAAAAGAAAATATCCGTCACGAAATGGCACCCATCACGAAGCCTACCTGGCGAGCCGCCGTAAGAAATTTTACTCTTCGATTAAATTAATGCCGCGAACGTGAGGGTTTACATTTGGACGATATTATTTTTCAGAAACAAATTCCCAAATTGTATATTTGAGTATTTTATAAACATTTTTTCGATAAAATCCTTACTTTCTTTTAAATCGATCCACTAAATATCAACTTTCTTTCGGGATACCCTATATTTGTTGTGTATTCGTCTGTTTCATATTTCATGAAGAACTGTGGATATTATCTTCTACACTGATTAATATTATGTGCTCTTTTTTGCAAAGTACCAATTTTGTTTATAATCCTCTTACTACAAAGTCCTCGAAGTAGAAAGCTAACTAGAGACGTATGTAAGTACTTTGTGGACTCACCTAGAAAATAATTGGTGACAGTCCTCATCCTCTTGTGTGCCAGCACTATCCACACCACAATCAGGTTTCCCCCAGTAGCCACCACCACCATCCCAGCAAAGAGCACGCTCCATATCAACTGACGCCACCAGGGAAGTATGAAGCTGGGAACTTCCCCGTTGCTACTGTTCGCCGAAAAGTTGGCCAACAGATCGTCGAGCAGTGGAGTATGGTTGAAGAGTGAAGCAAAGTCGAAGAGGACGGGGGAACTGGAATTCGAATCACCCAGTACTCCCCCCAACCAACTCGATGCATCGAAATCCATTATGATGTTTTGATTTTATTTACGTTACGTCGACACACTTGTTTTTATGAAAAATCATATTTTTTCTGAAAAACACTTCTTGATTTTAAATAAACTTAATACACTTTTTTAATTGCAACACACTTTAAGAAAACAAATTGCTTACGCACGATGAAATTCGTTGAATTTTCACGACTTCATTAGAAAACGATTTCGTTTAACACTGATAACGAGCAACTTAATTAATTTTATTTGTCAATGGATGTTATACACGTTTTAAATAGAAAAACTAACTGTTCTTTTTACAATTTTCTCCAAAGTTCACGAGGGTGATGCGAGATACTAATTAACTGTATCAAACTTTCTGGAATTTTTGCTTCTTTCTTCATGCTTTTTCATTCCTGAAACAAAAAACACAATATTAAAAGAAAATGAAAAGGTTTCTGAAAATACTGGGAGAAAAACGTTAATTTGTCGTTTCGTTTATGCAATAAATATTCTCTCAACATATTGTATTTTTTAACAAATATTTAATGACGAAACTATTTAAAATTACAATGTCGATAAAAAGATTCAAAAACATGTTTACGACTAAATAACAATTTGGTAGGTAAACCCGAACAAAGTTTTTCTTGCCGTTAGTATTATTAAATTACTTAACCGTCACTTAATTTCCTCTCAAAGGTTAACAGAGATGATAGAATGCCACAATCATTATTCGTAAGACACATCCACATTCATACATCGTCATTATATTGTAAATACATACATTATTTTAGTAAAAAAATTCACTTCCAAATAAAAATTGCAAATAATTTGTAGCTTTTGGTCAGTGAATTTTGAGTGAGTTGGCATTAAACCTCCATTGTAGGCTGCTAACATTTGCCGTTTCCAATGACAACACTTATTAGCTACTACTGTATTCAGAGTTGGCATTTAACTCCATTGTAGACTGCTAACCTTTACCACTGTATTCAGGAGTTCCTAGTGAGAGAGGCATAGCACACCAAGCATTGAAATAGAATAAAGGCAAGTAACAAAAAAAAACAAAATAATTTAAATCAAAACCTTTTTCTAACCATTTTTCAGGCCATAAACGAAAAACGGTTAAGGATCTGGGCACTTGCTTTTGCGAATGCAATATTTGTAATAAAATATATTTTTAACGTTCGATTAGACAGTTTCAATTTTTCATCTACTCGGTGTTCAAAAAAATTAATAAACGAGCAATATTACCTTTAACAAGCAATCCTTTCTCATAATATTATTAATTACAAAAAAGACAGTAAGCAGCCTTTACTCAAATGTTTAGATGGAGGGACTCGATAAGTAAAAAAACATGACTACGAAGATATTTCTGTTTTAGCAGAAAATAAATCATTTTAAGGCTGAGCTAACATTACGGTACAAACCTCAATCATTTTTTATTGAAATCTACAGATTTGGGAATTATCCGTGATAAAATACAAAAATCGCAAATAAATAATGTTGTATGGATAATCATGATGTTTGATCACTGAGACATGTTCATTTATTCTGTTACAATTCATGTACCATATTAAACCATACAGCTAAAATAAAATACCTCGGTGTAATTGTAGACCATATGAAATGGAACAATCACATATGTGAACTAAACTAAACTTGTTAAGCGCATTAGGAAATGTATCTATATATTCATTAGAATAATAAATATTCTCAAGTTAAACAACCTAAAAAAAGTCTATACTACGCACTAGTCCAATCATTAATTCAGTATGGAATTATTGGATGGGGAGGTGCATATGAAAAAATTGTGAAAAAGTCCTGTAAGAGTGGTACAAAAACGAATTATTAAAGTAATTTTGAAAAAAAACAACCAATATTCCCTTTAGAATCATTGTTCAAAATTTTTGAAGTACCAAAAATTGAAAACCTCCATAAAAAATTCAATATTACAAATATTCAAAGAAAATGTAATTAAATTTTTTTAAATTTAACTCATTAAGGCATAAATTTTAACATCCAAATTCCGCTATTGTCAACACAACAAATATTATATTGCACAATAATTATATTTAAAAAGGCATAAAATATTTGAATAGTCTTAAAAAAATATTCAAGAAAAAGGTCAAAAATCCTAAGAAAAAAAAATAACAACCATAATTTCATTTATGTAATAACTTCATTTCATGCCATATTAAAATTTAACGCCACAACGAGTACTTAAGATTGTATTTATTTTACATGCTATGTAAAATTATGTTAATTGGCATAGACTTTTATTAAATTACGTATTTTACTATTTTGTTTTGCCTAATATTATGTTCAATGCTTAACCAATGCCATAAACTAAACTATAAAAAATAAAAAAAATGAAATAAAAAATTAAGATTTGTCGTTACGAAATATCTTCCACAATAGAAAAATTCCTTTTATAATAATCAAGTCCTGTCACAATAATAAAGTCTTTCTTCATCAATTAATTAACAAATAGCTTGGGTGTAAAACATGATAAATATGTAACTAAAGTCAACCTACATAAAATTACTAACTTATTAAAATTCGCAGAAATATTTTTAGAGAATAATGACGCGTCATTTTAAATTAGTTCGGTTATGTAGGTTCTTCACTTATCAATTAAAGTTTTTATTTTCAGAGTTTTTCTTGTTCAGATGTAATTTGAGATTTTCACCGACAAAATATTTATTTTGGGGGTTTTAAGTTATTTAGGCGCTTCGAGAATATTAGCCGAGTTGCATACTGGTGATTAAAAAATTGGAAATATGATCGTGATTTCTTTTTGGGAAGTGCCGTATTGCGCTTCCTCCTTCTATAAGAGGAATATAAACGCTAGAAATATTTCGAATCTCATGCCTGCAAAATTTTAAAATCGAGCGTCTTTTTGCACGAGGCTAGTAAGCGAAAAAGTGGTTTTTATTTATTTTGTGTATTATTTTATAAGAACGAAAAAAAGTTAGAACACGGAAAACCTCAAAAATAGTCTTAGCCATAAAGGGGTATTTTTTTGAAATTGTTTCTTGTATTACTTCGTAGTTAAGTCATGAAATAACTTATTTTTTGGTGATTTACGCTTAATATTTTTTGTTACGTAAATAATAATTTTATTATAATTTCAATACACAGAAAAGCTATTAAAAGCTTCGATTTATCCGTAGCATATTTTTTGATGTTCATACTGTAAACTGATGCGTCGTAAAGATTAATCAAAATAGTATCTAAATAGGATTTCACGTATATATTCATCTTAATCAACGTTTCGGGGAGCTTTGAAGTAAGCGCAAAACTGCCTAATACCAATGACGTTATATACTGTAGACGCGTGGTAGAAATCTCAAAGTGGGAAGCCAAAAGTAAGGCTGTTGCACTGTACTCGATTTCTAGTACTTTAGTACTAAACTGTCACGCCTCGAGTAAGGTCGTGTCCTATCAGTAAGTAAATTCCATTAAAAAACACCAAAATGCCCTTCTGTGTGATGAGAGAATGTTTCCATTACACGGCAAACAATAGTAAAAGCGAAGGAATAACATTTTGTAAAAACATGCAAATTACTTATTATTATAAATAATAAATCGTTTTCCGCCCAAAGATTTTATGCGTCATTAGAGAACTCAAGGCCTACTAAAGTACAGATCTGGATGCGCAACAGCCAAATTACAAAGTCGATGCCGTCGCTAAGTAAAATTTACTATTTATAATAATAATCAAATGATTCTTTAGTTACTTGCTTGCAGTAAAAGAACATACAAATCAGCAAAAATAACAAATACATTAACAATCAACGCCATTTGCAAACCATCGTTGTCCATCGTTGTCCATTATAGCTTGAAAACTTGACACCTCAAAATTCGACTGGTGCCCAGGTCTCCTACTTTAGTCGGCCTTGAGGCAGGATTCGACGAAACTTTTGAATTTTGAATACGAAAATGCCACCCGCGTTCTTTCTTTAATTTTGTCCGTATGCACATATTCTTTAAGCGTCTATCTTTATCATACACGAATAACTTTTGAATTAAGAAATTGTTGATTAATTGCCACATTATATCTTTAGTTTGTGAGACTATGGCAAGTTTATTTATATAAAGTCATTGCCTAATAACCGAAAAAATACGATAAAAGTTTTTCTGTTGTTCTAATTTTTGGAATGTGATAATTTTTATTTCATAAAATTACAACGAATACAATGACGATGTCTTTAAATTTCCAATCCATATAATTATAATAAATCATTTTAAACCGACTTTCAAATTAGTAACTGTGAAAAATTACTTGTGTTCCGGTGTCAGTTTGATATGATAAATTAAAATTGTATTTTAGAAAATGTGCAAGTAATATTTTTTTTAATATTCTCGCTGAGAAAAATAATGTGTTAAGTGTTTTGAGCGCATTAGAGCTTCTTAGAATTAAATTATTGTAAAAAGGTTCAAGGGTTGATAGAAGGTTGTTAATGATAAAAAGTAGGATCTAATAATCATTTTTGAAGATCGTAAAATGTTCATGTACATTTTTATGAAATATTCATAAATTAAACTACCTCACAGAAATACAAAAAACTTTCGGTTTTATACTTTTATTACGAGGGAGGTTTAAAAACAAGTGAAAGAATCTTTAAAAACACATGATTTACATACTATTAAAATAAGCTTCAATTTTTCATGCCTTCTAAATTTGCTTTGAAATTGAAAATAATGTCAATAGAAAAAGATTTTATGAAAAGAATCGCAAAGAACATGATCAACCTTGTTTGTATTGCGTCTTTAGGAAAAAACTGATTTTTTCAAGCAAACATCGTAAAGCATTGGAGCCTGTATTAATTAATAACCATGTAAGCAGTCATGTAAAATGGTAAGATATAGGTACCTAATATTATTTATCAATTGAAGGCAAAAAAACTGTGTTCATGTGTGATAAAATAATTCATGAAAAGACTATTCTAGACATTCAATTTTACCATTTTATATGACACCGCTTCTAACAGGTTCCGTGTGTTTTTTTTTGTATTCCAATAAACACATTTTTTCTATTTTATTAGATGAAATAAAACTGAAGAGTACTCAGTTTAAGTGACACAGAATGCCACAAGGAAAAAGAATGGCTGCGAACAAGACAAGAGAGGGTCACTTATAAGACGACCTTACGGTGAGTCGTATTGCCATGCTTCACACCATATAAGGAAAAATCTGCCAAAATACAGCATTACAACTGCCACTCTACAAATAATTAAACACTCCTCACCAACACCAACAATAAACTGGCCTTTAATTCCGACATACGCCAGCACAAAATCAAATAAACCTATCGTCATCTACTCATAAGTATAATACTTCTTGTAATATGTCGCGCATGCACAATACAATGCATGCGGACAACATTCACGCCTTTTATACGTTCCGCATGCTGTCTCACTCATACACGCATGTCTCTTTCATACTGCAAGACATACGTTCACTACAATCAGTCTGCGCAATATTATTAATGGAGAATTATTATTGTTATAAAAAATGTTTGAAATTACTTTTATTTTAGCTTTACGAATCGAAATAAATATTATGGAAACTGAAGCACCGCCTGCTCAATTATAGGCAAACGATAAGATACGGCGCCGAATCAGCTGTTCAACGTCCGCCATTTTGGAGTTCGGAATTTGGAGTTGGAGGGTTGGCCGCAGCCACCACACGATCGGCCAACCTTCCAACTCCGAATTAAGTTGGAGATTAAATTCGGAGTTGGAAGTTTGGCTTTGGTGTGGAAGTACCATTAGGATACTTTCTCAACATCTCTATTAACCAGTGACATATTTAAAAATCTTTCTTTTGAACTCTCTATATATTTGTAAATGTATTTATGATATATTCTTCAATTTACTTTATCAAGTGTGTCAAGTCTGATTCAAAATCTATATACATAGATAATTTTCATTGAACTCCCCTTTAAATTCGTATTCTTGTGTAAAAATAATTTTCTCTTAATTGTATAAATAAAACGTTGGTGTGAAACAAAGTCAGGTTTTTTTTAGTGTCTAACCGCATGACTAATGTTGCCCGCTAATAATTACTAAGGTTGTCTTTTTCTTTCCATGGGCGTTGAATGTGTTATTTGTCAATTATTGTAAAATATTTATTAAATGGTTTCAGATGATCTATAAAAAAAACTGTGGCAGGAAAAATACGGCTCTATTCTATTTCTTAGAAGAGAATTTATATAGGGGATATTGGCAATTGCATATATTACAGGCCGGTCAGTGCCTGAGTTTGTATGACGTCTGGATCCCACCCACGGATGGTGAGTTCAATTCCCCGTATGGCTAAGTTCACGATCATGACACAAGCAATATTTTCCTCTTATTGTGGTGTTATTAGGAGATTTTTAATTATATACAAGTTATTTGTAACCTAAGAATGATTGTATTTCTTTTTGATTTCTATTATTATTGTTTAATTAGAAATACGATTAAACCATAATTAAGGGATTGGTTACGAACAGTAAAAAAGATTCGTTATTATTTTTTAATATTATCTCCACAAAGGAGGACCTGAGAAAAATAATTTCCCTCAGGGCCTGTGTCATCTTAGGGGATGCTGCGTGGAGGGTTTTTTTTTAAGGAAGGGAAGGATAGAAAGTTCAAGTTCTGGGAAGGAATAAGTTATGAGGGGTGGGTAGGAATCTGGGGGGTCAATGTGTTCAGGCGTGACGGATGTATGAATTCATTACTCCAACCCCGATGCAAGGCGATGAGTCGAGAGATTCCGGCCTGAGAGGATAAAAAACCTCCATGAAGCAGTCTCCCTAGATCCTGCCCACCAAGCGGCAGGCAGGTAGATGCATCGGCCCCCAAGACCTGGACAAACCTCTCCCCATGAAACCGGGAAGCCCTGCAAAGTCACCAAACGTAACGAACCACTAGGGGGGATCTATGGCAGAGGTGTTGGTTATCCAATAAGTGGTTCCTGGAGCGGCGGTACCCATAACCGCCTCCGAATTTGTATTCTGGTACAAATACATAAAAAACTTTCTAGCCAAAATGGGAAGTCTGTAAATGTTCGATTTGCAGCAATCGATTTGTGTTTGACTTATAATCACACCCAAAATTTCTAGTCGGAATGTTAATGTGAAGTGCCTATTCTTCGGAGGCTGTAAAAATATTTCTACCTCCACAGCACCATTATAATTTTTTTTCCTGTTTTTAAATTATTATAGATCTGTTTGATATCATTGAAGAAGAATAATACTAATAAATCTAAACGAAATGTGAAACCGTCACAGAAAAATAAAAAAGTAACGGTTGCAACTGGGAATCGAACCCAGAATCTCTCGTTTTACCGGGACTTACGTCTTAACCAACTCGGCCATCGTGACCCATTTACTTTAAGTATTTCATTTTTGTGAGTCTCTTATTTCGAAATCAGAATAAACAATATTTTCCCCGTATTTAGGCTACTATATTTTTAGACATCACAAAGATCTAACGAATTTATTTATAACCTAGAGAGTGTCTCGGAAATTCATGTCCGATTTTATTTATACGGGGACAGCTATTGAAATTTCCTAGAAGTCTAAATAAATATTCTATTTTGTCGTAATATATTATGTATCATGCACGGGGCATGGTGATGAGGGTAACCTTGCGGCTACTCTTGCTAAGACGCTTACGGATTTCGATAAGTTATGCCCAACCACCAAACAAGAAAGGTATATCACAATTAAGTGGTACTCACGTCTATTGTCTTCTGGCTTGGTGACAGTCATAGATGTCCATAAGCGTTCGAGATTGTTCTATTTGATTGTTAGAACTTCGGTAAAGTTTGAGTCACGAGTTCACACAAAGTATACGAAAGAATACGGTAGGATTTACACTTTATGTGACGATATGATGAATAACACTTCGGCGTGGTGCGAAATGTCACGATACGGTCGGTGGTTAGCAACGGACTGACGATAAAGCGCTTGACACTTGTTTTCCGTGTAGGTAGGCACCCTTATTGTGCGGAAGTCCAAAATCTGGGTTCCTCCGATCCCGTATGATAATCGGAGCACAAAACGAATGAAATCCATCAGCGTTATGAAACATATTATTTTAAACTAAATGTAAATTAAGGTTAATAACGTTATTTGTAAATATTTTAGTTTTATATTATTGTGAAAGCTATTTCGCCTTACGAGGCTATTTTCAAGCTGCGGTTAGGTCACTTGGAGACGACTTTCTTTATGTGATTTTCTTTTCAATTACAATTGTTATGGTGCTTGAATTGATTTATTACCGGAGCTGATTTTCTGAGAAAAAATTAATTTAATAGATTTTCAATTTTGTTTGTTTGAATCAATTAATGAATATATGAAAAGAAAACTTGGAAGCAAAAACTAACCTACTTTCTAAAATTTTCCGATCGATCTGAAACATTTCAGATAGAATTATTATCTATGATAAAACATTCTATCAATAGATACAAAATACGAGTACGCAATTCTCTGAGGTTCGACGACATCACCGCAGACAATATCTGCAAATTCCGGTCTTATCCAATCGCAGTTTGTTTCAGTTCGTAGTGTTGTTGCCCCCTTAAGATGAAGTTATACGTGAAATCCTATTTAGATACTATTTTGATTAATCTTTACGACGAATCGGCTTCCAGTATGAACATCAAAAAATATGCTACGGATAAATCAAAGCTTTTAATAGCTTTTCTATGTATTGGAATAACAATAAAATTATTATTTACGTTACAAAAAATATAAGCGTAAACCACCAAAAATAATGTTTTTCAAGACTTAACTTTGAAGTAATACGAGAAGCAATTTAAAAAAAATACCCTTTTATGGCTAAGACTATTTTTGAGGTTTTCCATGTTCTAACTTTTTTTCGTTCTTATAAAATTATGCACAAAATAAATTAAAACCACTTTGTCGCTTACTTGCCTCGTGCAAATAAGACCCTCGATTTTAAAATTTTGCAGGCATGAGAATCGAAATATTTTTGGCGTTTATATTCCTCTTAATAGGTTCAATTCTGAGTCAAACCAGGTTTTTTAAAGTTTTGAGAGATATATATTTGATAACAAATGTATTATAACAAAAAACGTTACTTTTTTTACGGGATGTTTTTTTTTTTTATTTTCTTCGTATTTTTGGGCATTAACTATGTAACAATTTCTAGACATTTTGTTTTGAAGAGTTTTGCCTTTCAAATACATTTTGAACTTTAATTTAAATTTATAATTTAACTCCTACCAGTTTCAACACATCCGTGTCATTCACAAGCAAACTTAAATTTTAAAACTAGAATTAGAGAACATCAACTCTGTTTACGAAATAATAATTATTCCGAGTTTTCTTATTATTTAGAGACAGGCTACAACAAAGAAAACCAAGTTTAAAATGCATTAAATATAAATACACATTTTAATTTGTGCGCTTTAGAAACTATAGAAAAAAATAGTTAACAAAATAATAGCACCCTGCAAATCACCCCTCTTGACAATGTTCCCATTTTATGTTGACTCCTCCCACCGTTCTCCCCTCCCTTAAATTCTCCCCTCCCACCACCTCCGCCTAATAAAATCGAATGATTTCTGTACAAGTATATATATTTAATATTAGTTTTAAGTTTGCTTGTGATTTGTTATTTTAGCTAATACCTAATTAAAGTAATCCAACAGAAACGCTTTTCTCAGATTTCACGGTGCTTCGAGTAGAGAATATCTTCAAGAAATATGCAATTATCCAAATTCACAAAGATAATATCATCAAAAAATTTGAAACTCACCAATCAAAAAGATATCAAGACAACATCAAAATACCAAAATTTAATTCCAAACTAATGCAAAACAATTATGTCTATTTGGGAATAAAGTTTTTCAACGACCTTCCTATTGAAATAAAAAAAAAACCAAAGACATCAACATAAATACACTGAAACTCAAACTGAAGCTACATTTCATCAGGAATAATTAACTAAATAATTATTTTTTATTTTTTATTTTAACTTTATGAGTAAAACCTCAAATTGTAATATTTAAATAAATGAAGACAATATAAGCGGAAATCAATCGAAAATCTGGAAACAGAAAAATCAAAAAAACATATTGACACCTCTGGGACTCGAACCCAGGACCTCTTGCTTTCCGGGCAAACGCGCTAACCACAAACATCTTGCAATCATACATAAAGACAGTTGCCAATAATATATGCGTTAAAGAAAATGAAGATAATGTAGGTGGTTCTTAGTCGAAGTATGGTACAGTTAAACATGACCGAATTTCATATCGACACCGTGGCGCAGTGGTTAGCGCGTTTGCCCGGAAAGCAAGAGGTCCTGGGTTCGAGTCCCAGAGGTGTCAATATGTTTTTCTGATTTTTCTGTTTCCAGATTTTCGATTGAGTTTCGCTTATATTGTCTTCATTTATTTAAATAACTAAATAATTACCTGTTTTTCTTTCTATTTATTATTAATCTATATTCATCTCTATTTTATTTAGATTTTTCGAATTTCTCTTAAGTGCACAATATTTTAGTATGTAACCGTATCCTATGTATGTACACCTACACATATAGATGATCCAGAAGTATCAATTGATTCTATTATATACTTACCTATTGTATAATGTTATTCTATTTCAGTTATAATTAGTGTAACTCGCTCATCAAGCACAAGAACTAGCTTCTTCTTTGGTGAGATTGCAATTGTAAATAATTTCTGTACCGATTATATATGTAATTTATATAACTCCACTGTACACTTATATATCTATATAAAATAAAAAAAAACTCTTTTTTTTCTTTCGTATTCTTTATTCTCTTAAAAGGTGAGATAAATCTTTGCTATAACCATAACGCAGATGCCGTAGACCGATAAACCGTAATCGCCTTTGTTAACGACGGATGTAAATTAATCCGTCGACAGAGTAGTTGTGTTTTACGTGCGTAAAAAATGAATTGGGGTGGTTTTGTGGGAAAGTGGAAAGCCGGTGTAAAGGGTAAGGCAAGCCATTCTTCAAATAGCAAAGGAAATAATGTATAATTACGGATTTGACTACTTGCATAAATTATGAACCCTTCTTTGAGGAGGTTTAGAAGGCAAAGGAGAGCTTAGGTAGGTACTTAGGTACCTGAGGGTAATTTTCATTTTATTCAAGGATCTCAGAAGAGAATTTGTATGGGAGGTATGAGCATCGTACTCGTTAATAAAGGTAGAATATTCCTTATTGTCGGAAGCCTTTACAAAAGGCTGTAGGCATCAAATATTGTGAGAACTTATGCAAAGTTTTAAGCTTAAGTACCTCTCCGCACACATTAAATTATTTGCGTTGGTTGATATATTTTCATATCGAGGCTGTAAATGGTTTGGATTTTTTTAGAGGTTGTGAATTTAAGTAAACTGGGTGTAGTTTTACAGTAGAAATAATCATATTTTCAATAAATGAAAAAGTTTATTGTTTTAGGTAATCAATTCACTGTATCGTGCCATTTCTTGACTTCATCCCTGACTTCAACTACCATTTACTTCCACCTCATATATATATCATTACACTACTTTCTTCGTTCATCCGTTCTCTTTGTCCAAACAATCTAAATATTCCGTTCCTAATCTTCATTGTCTGATGATCATTAAAATTTTATTTGTCCAAATATTTTCACAATATTCTATGGTAAGGCTCTTGACTAGCAATCCGAAGGTCGCGGGATCGAATCCCGGCATGGGCAAATAAATTTAATTTGATTAATTTGTGTTTTTTCACAATGAATTCATTTAAAAACAATATATTGTATATTTGCGGCACATTCCAGATTGGAAGATACTCTCAGTTTCGCCCTCGTGTATGACCTCCATTCAGAATTTAGCGGTGTTTGGTGGCCAGATTTGAACAGCTTGGTACTTCACCACCTTCCTCTTCCCCATATCCTTCTCCTTTCCACAACCTTCAGCCTCACAACATACCCCATTTGGGGATGCCATAGTCTCACTGGCTCCAGACGGAATCAGCTAGAACTCTTGTGAGGTATTCATATAAAAAAAAATAATAAAAATTGTATTCTACGATCTGTGATAGGGATGCAACGATATATCGGAATATATGTTTTTAATATCGACGATACGCCGATATCGATATATCAATATCGTAAAACTCAATATATCGTATCGAAATATCGGATGAAGATAAAGGTGAATTTGATTTTTTAAAGCACCATAAATCTTTGGCTCACACGCAAATAAAAACGAAAAAAAGTGACAGTGACGACGAGCTTACGCAATATCTTTCTGCTCCTGTAAAGACTCTAAAAGTAAACATTCTTTAAACATGCCAAGAGATGCAAGGTCCTGATGATGAGGTGTATATCCCAATCTTTTTAAAGTGGCAATTAGTCATCTACCAATTGTGGCAGCAAGTGTTCCTTCTGAACATCTTTTTTTAAAGGCAGGAGCCACTTTAACTCAAATCAGAAACCGGCTGCAAGGAAGCAGACCGTCAAAGTTACTATTTTTAAGTTCGATAGCTGGTACACAAAACTGGAATTAATTTTTTTTAAATAAATTTATGAAAAAAAAAAACACATTTTATATACCTGTCGTAATTTTGTGACTATTCACATAGGTTAATATAAACAAATATATTTACATAGATAATCGATAAACGTTTGATATAACTAATTTGGCAGCCATCTCTGGTCTGGAGCTCCAAAATACCTGAAAAATACCCTCGACTCTGTGCAGAAACGGGCGGTCCGTTTGATAGATTCTCCCATCTTAACAGACGGATTGCAATCTTTAGAGCACAGGCGTGGGGTGGGAATGCTACCCTTGTTCTACCGGTATTACAATGGAAGATGCTCCGAGGAACTAGCATCATTGATCCCTTCGGCACCGGTGCATAGTCGGGAAACACGCCAAACGCGTGCCCAACATTTGTACACGGTTGACATTTGTCACAAGAGAACGGGTCGTTTCTTCGACTCGTTCTTGTGTTCAACAGCTCGGCTGTGGAATGATTTGCCGGCCTCTGTGTTTCCTCCTTCCTACAACATGGGTCTCTTCAAGACCAATGTTCATTCCTTCCTCTCCTCAAAAAGACCCTCCACACAGCATCCCAGATGACATAGGTCCTGAGGGAAATTATTTTCCTCAGGGCCTCCTGTGTGGAGTTAATGTAAAAAAAAAAAAAAAAAAGTAGGCCGATATATCGATATATCAATATCGACTTAATTCGATATATATCGATATCGATATTTTTGACAACAATATTAAAAGAAAACTAATCTGTGACAATATTAAAAGAAAACTTTATGAAAAAAATTACAATAAATGCCGATCTATTTAACAAATAAAGTTATAAAATTTCGAACCAATCCTATCGTATTTTTTGGTCTTTCACTTTGTCAAATGAAGGATGTTAGATTTCGTATTGTGAAACAGTCATACTTTGAATTCGAAGAATAATGGTTACTTTGGCGGGTGTTATTTTACTTCAGGTGATAGTTACTTCTTTTAATACTGTCGAAGAGAAAACCTCCACGCGGAGAAAACTAAACAAACCGCTTACATTAGTTAAACAGCAATCTGCCAGCACGTAATTAAAAATATGTATGCGTCACATCATTAATTAAAAATACGGTTACTTGGAAGTTGATTTTCAGCATCTCAGCAACTAATTATTAGCAACAAAGAATCTATGAGAAAATAGTATCGGTGAATAATATCATAAATTACTGCTGAATACTTCCACTTCCCTGATGTATTTTTAACATTGTTTATATTATTGGCTTGGTCGTGCTTTGAAGATTTCAATGCTATCGTGTTTATATACAATATACATTATATATACTTACATACTCAAAGTCTAATAACTGTTTGCTCACCCTATATCTGTTTCTACGTGATAAATTCATTGAAATATTATAAACCGTCATAACTTGTAGTATTATTTAGTTATTAAAAAAATATATTTAACTTTCTTATATAAAATATTAAAATCCAAATTGGACAGTTTCGATCTCTTGAACTTCCGAATTCCTACAACAGGAAATACCATCGATGTGGCGGTTTGGCACTTTGCGAAACTAATACTTAGGTATTATTTTTAATTGTTAAACTAACGTTTAAGACAAGATTTTTATGCATAGCACATAGGGTAACAATTATTGTAAGCAATCATTATCAGCCTGAAACACTCATCCACATTGAAAAAATCTTCCGAGAAAAAATACATGACGCCAACGGGACTTGAACCCGTGCCCTTCTGATTGCCGGTCAGCTGCTCTCCCAATTGAGCTATGGCGGCTTATCTTATACCCGCCAAACGATTCAATATATACTAGTGTTTATAATAATTGTTAATTAATATTTGACAAGTTTAAGTATTTCCCCAATAAATGAAGACATAATTTGTCTCGACGCCACCTAGCGACGGATTTAACACTAACAGTGTCTCTGTCGCAAAAATAAAGTTGGTTGTTTTCAGGTGGAAAAAATGTAATAAGCAGTAATTGTTGAATGAAACACTAGTATATATTGAATCATTTGGCGGGTATAAGATAAGCCGCCATAGCTTAATTGGGAGAGCAGCTGACCGGCAATCAGAAGGGCACGGGTTCAAGTCTCGTTGGCGTCATGTATTTTTTGTCGGAAGATTTTTTCAATGTGGATGAGTGTTTCAGGCTGATAATTATTGCTTATAATAATTGTAATATTTAGGTGTTACTAGTCATGGTTAATGATGCAATTTTGTAAACTCTGATAACCTTCTTTTTTAATTTTTGTTATTATTTGTATTTTTATATCATGTATGAATTTTTTTATCCTAACTTATTGTTATTATATCTCACTGTACTTAAAATTTTTGTTGCTTATGTTTTATTTCATACGTACTTTTTTTCTATTGTAATTTTATTTATATTATTTTTGTTTCATGTTAAATATGTACCGCCTTTATTTATTTATGTAAAAGCCCTCTGGGTGTAAAATAAAACCAATAAATAAAAAAAATAAACATATTTTGAACGGTATCTATGAAAATATGAAATGCACTCTTATACAAATGTAACTACATAACATGACGAAAATCAATCTTTATACCAGAGAGGTGGTGGAGAGGGAGGGACTGAAAAGGAGGCATGTAGGGGTAGGGGATAGCAGGGGGAATTTGAAAATACAAGTTTCTCACAAGGACAGCTTTATGTGGCCTGCTGACGTGTCGGAAAACTTGATTTATTCGTATACGATTTATCATGTATCTGAAAGCACTTCAATAAGCACTATTAAAATACTTACATATTCTTTTTTTTAGTGGAGTTATAAATAAATTATTAAATACATTTACAATTTACAAACTGCTAAAATTTAAAAAAAAGTTAAACCTAGCATTTACGAACAAAGAAACAATTTCACATTACTGTATGGGTCTGAGGGCCTACTTCCAATTAAAGGGCTTCTCTCGTACAATATAATTATGGATAATTCGGAAGAAAGAGCGTATAAAAAGTTATTGGTGCATAGCCACACAACAAGATTTACCAAAAACAAAGGCCTAAAAATACCACGAATATCAAATAAGTATGGTAGCAGAACGCTCGAATATATGATACCTTTGATTTATAACAAATTAATCAAAACATTAATTTTAAAAATAATGAGGAACCCTACACTAAACTGACAAAAAAGGGGTTAATAAATGAACAACACATTAATCTATCCTAAATCTTATATTAGGTATTAAGATTGTAACTTAAGCTAATGTGTGTTATGTAATAATATTAAATGGTAGAACCTACAGACAAGCTGACCTGTCACAGCTTTGTGGGACTACCCATATCTTATATTGTAGTAGATGTAATTATATTCAATTTAATAAATAATAAATAAAAATAAATATTCTTATTTAAGAAATAATATAGATTTACAAAATATAAAGAAAATTTTACGGCGTTTTCGTATTTCACAGATAATTGCATGTACAAAATTTGGTGGAATTTTAGCACATTTTAGACATGTAATTTTTTTAATAAACGAATTATGTAGATTAAAATTGTTATTTTGTTACGTATCAGATAACGTGTACTCAATATTTTTTTGCCGAACATGATTATTCAGTCAATTAAAACGAAGGCCGGTGTAGTTTTACTGCGACAATATTTGCCTTTTAATTTAGCTGATCGATTGCTCGGCACACCCCATATTCATCCATTTTAGTAAAATTACATTAATCACTAAACCAACAACCGTAGGATATAAATTAGGTTTTACACCTAATTTTTCATACTAACAATGATAATAATTTCTCACATAAGACCACAACTCTTTGTTAAGCATTACTTGCCATAATCTTAACCTGACAGTCTAATTTTTTCGCTTTTCGGAACAACTTATATAGGTCTCATAGAAATCTTTGTGCCTTCCTTACTATCATAGTGAGAAAAATGATCTAAACGGTATTAGAAAGAAAAAAACTCTAAAAATGAACCACAAAACAAGTAAAAGGTATACCTTTTTGACACCACAGTTTCGGATCGCAATTTGAAAAAAAAATTAAGTTTAGGATTTTTTAAAAATTATTTATACATGGAACGTTAAAAATTGAGTTGACAGTAACGTTTATTTATATATTTGTCAAATAAAATATGTATGTGTTTTGATTTTTTCGTTATCAGTAATTTTAGTTTGATAAAATGTAAGGTTAGCCATTTTAAAACTTTTTCGTTATTTGTTTTTGGGGTGTTATGCCGTGTTGCGCTACCTCCTTCTTTAGCCAACGTTTCGGACATCGTTGCAGTGTCCATCATCAGGGCAGATCCGGTAGATGTGACACATCTACCGGATCTGCCCTGATGATGGACGCGCAACGATGTCCGAAACGTTGGCTAAAGAAGGAGGTAGTGCAACACGGCATAACACCCCAAAAACAAATAACGAAAATGCTTTTGGCCGTGACAATCTTAAAACTTATTTTAAAACTTTTTTATAATTGCGTGAAATTTTTTTTTATTTTAAAATTTATGTAAATTTTAATTTAAATCCAATTTGAAAGCGTATTCAATCACCTTTCAAAAACAGAAAAATGTTTTCGGTTATGATCAGAAATATTTCGTTTATTTGGATTTTGTTGTAAAGCGGAAATATTTTGACCGAAATATGGCAGAAGCCCGAGGGGTTAAATCACATAGCATATGGGTACCTTGACACTTAGTTCAATGCAATTATTCTTCCTCTCCGTGTCAATTAATTTAATTATCCAAAGGCTGAATTTATGGCCACGTATTCTGCCGCGATAAGTAAAAAGACGGCAATAGGCCACTTGCATGGATTTCATAGAGAATTGTAAAATATCGTGTGGATAGTTAAAAAGATTACGAAAATGTTAGTAAAAATTTAGATTAGTAAAATTTTAATTAGTAAAATTTTAGAAATGTACAGTTTTTATTTTTTTAAATAAATAAATCCATTATTTGGGCTCGTGACGTCACTTCATGACAATGTCCCGTCTCCGAAAATGTTCCTAATAATTTTGTTAAATTCCACAGTGATTTTTTTTTTACGGCAATACTTTTATTTCAAGCGAATTTTTTAATTTGACATTTAACGTTCACTAGAATTATTATTTTTTTTTTTTACATTAACTCCACACAGGAGGCCCTGAGGAAAATAATTTCCCGCAGGGCCTATGTCATCTGGGATGCTGTGTGGAGGGTCTTTTTGAGGAGAGGAAGGAATGAATATTGGTCTTGAAGAGACCCATGTTGTAGGAAGGAGGAAACACAGAGGCCGGCAAATCATTCCACAGCCGAGCTGTTGAACACAAGAACGAGTCGAAGAAACGACCCGTTCTCATGTGACAAATGTCAACCGTGTACAAATCTTGGGCACGCGTTTGGCGTGTTTCCCGACTATGCACCGGTGCCGAAGGGATCAATGATGCTAGTTCCTCGGAGCATCTTCCATTGTAATACCGGTAGAACAAGGATAGCATTCCCACCCGACGCCTGTGCTCTAAAGATTGCAATCCGTCTGTTAAGATGGGAGAATCTATCAAACGGACCGCCCGTTTCTGCAGAGAGTCGAGGGTATTTTTCAGGTATTTTGGAGCTCCAGACCAGAGATGGCTGCCAAATTCAACCGTGGGGCGTACTTGTGATTTGTACAAGGTTAGCAGTTGTGTACTTTTAAAGTATCTGCGGGCCCTGTACAGTACGCCCAGCTTTTGGGAGGCTAACTTTACTCTGGCTTCGATGGAGCCCCCATACCTTAGCTGGTCACTTAGGGTTACACCAAGCATATCAATGGAGGGCCTGTTCGGAAGATTGCTTCCGTTGAAAGAGACTAGATTTTCATTTCGATCCCTTTTAGACGTAATCAGACAAGATTGGGTCTTTGAAACATTAAATTCAACGAGATTATTTTTACCCCAAGAGAAAACACTCTCGAGGTAACCGTCCATTCTTTGCTTCAAAGCCCTACGAGCTGTTGGAGTTTGTGATCCCTTTGGGGGCTTGTCAAACAAAAAGCTATCATGAACTGTACTGTCATCCGCATAACAGTGAATTGGTGCACATGACAAAAAGTCGTTGATGTGCAACAAAAACAAAGTCGGAGACAGAACCGATCCCCGTGGGACGCCAGCATTTATCGAGTGAGAGGAAGAGGTGAAACCATCGACTACCGTCTGAATCGACCTCTCCCTCAATAAGTCGGCAATCCACGTACACAAGGATGCGGGAAGTCCGTAAGAATGCAGTTTGTTGACAAGTCCTCGGTGCCAAACCCGGTCAAAGGCCTTGGAGATGTCCAGTGCAACCGTTGTTTGTTCTCTGCGAACTTATTATTTGGTTTGACTTTTTGACAGATGTTATGAAGAGAAACCCGTACATTTTATGCTGTCTATACGTGTTTTAGAGGTATAATGGTAATGGTGCTGATTTTAACAAAATCAAATTTTATAACATTCTTCTTACAAGTACATTACATTGGATTAAGCAAAATAGACGTTAAACATATTTATGACATATAATATTTTTGGTATGCCTCGTTATTCTCCTGTGCCATTCGTGTGGAAAACGATATATTTTTTTAAATAATTTTTGTCTATGTAATTATCGTTTTCTCGCACTAATAAAATTATGTTCCGTCTTTCCGGTTTATAAAAAATGGTCTGATTTTTCGGATTGAAATTCAAAAAACGCCAGGGTTTCAAAAATACGATTAAAAAAAAAATTAAAAAAATACGGAATGTCTTACAATATTTGCCTAAACCGGAAAATTTAAAAAAAATGTGATGTAAGTGGCCTATTTACAAGGGAGACATTCCCCAGAAGCAAGCGATTAAGAAATTTTCTGTTCTAAGAATATTTTTGCTGAATATTGCTAGTGGCACCAGAGCGGTGGACGTGGTGCACACCTGTATTTTTACTAGGTGACCATTTGCGTAGCGATAAAGATTTTTTAGAACCAAATTTGTACCCAGCAGGATCTACTTTGCAGGAATCAACAAAAAACTGTGATTATTGATTTTTTTGTAATTATTGAAATAAGTTAATTACCAAGAATGCTTCTTAGTTACTTAAACAATTTAAACTTTCTTATTTAAAATGTGATTCCGTATTAAAAGCATTTTTGATATCTACTACACAGGGGTCACCAAATGGCGGACCTATTTTGTGCGGACCTTGTGTTAAGAGGGTATTACCGGAGAAAACCAGAAATATGTCATTTTTAAATCGGATTTTAGACGTATTGACTCTTTTCCACAAAAAAAAATATAAATGGATTTCGAAAGATTGTTCTTTTATCTAGCATTCGCATGTTTTAATTTTGGAGAAAACATGTTTATTTTTAGAATAATAACGTTATACCATAGGTCGTTGGTAGATTTGTTATATTTAAAAAAAAAGATTTTGTATTAAACCACACTCATTTTAAATAATATAATCATGCAGTAAAATAAATCAATACATTATCTGGATATCGCATCTTTCAGAATTTTAATTATAGTTTAAATAAAATCATTAAAAAACATGTACGTACATGTGTTTCTTAACGAAAATTGGCCCGTAAGTGTATTTATTTGCGCACTTACAAACTAATATATTTTAGATTTTTTTAACATTCTTATTTAACGTTGACATTATTGAAAATGATAAATACTTATAATAAAAAAATAATTACAAAAAGTACATTATTTTAATAGTTTTATCATCACGCCTTTTAGCATTTTTGGATGTAGGTATAAATTAAAGCAAATTTGGAATGAAATGAAATCGATATTGAGTTATAATTTTAAAAACCTGGTACGGACAATATTTAATCTTTCTCATTGTAACCGCCCTGCACGATCGTAAGTACAACTTTCGACGCAATGTGGATGTTCGGCCGCTGGGTGGTTACACGCTCTTAACAATACAAAATATTTTACCATGCAACTTGAGTACATAATTTGATAATTTTTCCCCAGCTTTGTCTTTGCTGCCGTCGCGCGTCGCGTCGATTCGCCAACGGATGGGCGGGCGCAGAGCGCAAGATCGTCAGTCGTCGCGGTGGGTAAAGGTGCGGAATTTCACACATCCTAAGAAAATTGAGAACGTCGTTGACATCCTCACTAATATTTACTCTCTGCATCCTGGAGATGAATGGAGCAATGAAGCTGCTATTCAGATGGAAATGATGGATTTTCAAGAAAATATAGTTTTAAAACACCAAAAACAGGAAGTTTCTTGTCAAGAGTTTTGGAAAAAAAATATTTGTGCTAATAAATACCCAGAATTAAAAAAAAAAAATATTTGACTCAACGTATGTTTGTGAAGCAGCATTTTCCAAGACGAACATCATTAAAAATATTTTTCAAAAGAAGCAAACACATTGTGTTAAAATTAAAAGAGCCCATAAGGTGCCTAACCAGTACAGGGTTTTCAGAATTTGCAGAGCACCTAATTAATAAAGATCATACCTTTAACCGGGATTCGGGTATTAAAGTCCTACACAAAACTGGGATAGGCTTAAGGTTAAATAACTTAGAAGCTTTAGAAATAAAAAAATCAGTTAATACAAAGGCTTAAATCATTAATAATCAACTTAATTCATACAGCCCTATTATAAGTATGTTTCCCGTTATCCCAATCGCTCCTCCCACACTTCCCTCCCACAACTGACGCACTGTCCCGCTCTATTTTACTGTCTCTTTCTTTTACATTTTGTATATATATATATGTATATTTCTCTGTATTTGTCAGTATTTTATATTCAGTCCTGATGATGGTACGGAGGTACCGAAACCGGTAGACGGAAGAAATAATAAAGTGACGTAAACAAAGTGTTTTCTTTTTATTCATTAAAAATAAATTCCCGAGCAGACTTACCGATGATCATCTCCAAGATATAATGACAAAAGCCTGCACAAACTTTAGCCCAAACTTCGGATGGATAGTCCAAAGCAAAAAATGACATTTTTCTCGTTAAGGCTCCGCAACCGGGACCGAAAAGAAGAAGATGGAGAGATACGAAATTACGAATGTTAGAGGAGACCGCTAACATTTACAGCGACAAAATCGATGCGAAAAAAATCTCGTGGGGCTGTGTCAAGTACAACTTAAAGAAACATTGTGAATTTTTTCATACATATAACTTTTAAAATAACCGAAATAAACTTGAAAAAATAATTTTCGGAGCATACTTTGCGATTTTTTTCTATCGAGGGAATTTCATGTAATTTGCGTTTCGGCGTGGGAAATGTATAGATATTATTTTCGAAAATAACAATTATTTTTTTAAGAGCTTTAAAACTTCAATTATTTAAGGGGGATATGCAAGAAATCGGTAGAAATTCGGGTAGCGGACACTTAATATTGAAAAAAAAAAATTCCGGGTACTTCTTTGTATTCATAACATTTGTTTATCATTTAATCAAATAATGTTCCGGAATCCATTCGTTTTATTTGTTCGCTGATATTGTATCTATACATATTTAAATAGTACAGTTTATTATTCTTTAGCCACAGACGTACATCTCCGGTGTATTGATGTGATGGGATTACTTTAGATCTAGGGACAAATGTAAATAACGTCAAAAAGACCAGTACAAGATTTATTCATACGACTACACCCGAGGGAATTGGTTTGTTCCTCTTTTAATCTCCGATTGAACTCATAATGTGATGCCACGAACCGCCACTGGCTTTGAATTTCATCAGACCGTAGTGCAAGTAGTGAGACTGAAAGGAGTAGGGATGGGGAAATATACGAAGAAGGATAAGGTTGGGTGCAAAGTAGCTGGAAAGTAACTTAAAAAGGCTTTTCGAGCAATGTTTCGATTCTGTTGTAGGTGTGTCAACAGGGATATCTACTACTTAATACTTTCTATTTGGGAGGCAGTTATGAGTACCACCACTCCGGGAACCATTGATTGGATTACCAACAGCTTTACCTTAGGTCACCCTAAGGTATTTGATACATTTGGTGACTTAGCAGAGTTGCCCAGGTTCATGGTGTGAGATGTCCGAATCTTGGCAGCGGATGGCGACCGCAGTCGAGGGAGACCTTTGTACCTCCTCAGAAAGAAATGTTCGGATATAAGGATAGATTCATAAGTCCGTTACTCCTGGACACCTTGAACTTTGATATCTTTTTCCTCTACCGAACTTCATGTTCTTCTTTCCTAAAAAGACTCTCCACATAGCGTCCTCAAAGATGACATTCGCCTTGAAGGGAATTATTTTTCTCAGGGCCTCCTGTGTGGAGCTAACGCGAAAAAGTGTTATTATTAAAAATATAAAAAAAATTACATGAGCTCCACACAGGAGGCCCAGAGGAAAATGATTTCTCTCAGGGCCTATGTCATCTTTGAGGATGCTGTGTGGAGGGTTTTTTTTAGGAAAGGAAGGAGAGGAGAGTTCTGGGAAGGAAAGAGGTTTAAGGGGTGGGTAGGAATCTGGGGTTCAATGTGTCTAGGTCATCCGCCTCCAAGACCTTGACAAAACTCACCCCATGGACCCGGGCACCCCTGCTAAATCACCAAGCGATCCACTTGGGGTGACCTTTGGCAGAGGTTTTGGTTATCCAATAAAGGTTCCCGGGGCGGCGGTACCCTTTCCCGCCTCCCAAATTGAATAATTTCGGTGGTGTGTCTCTTTGTCTTTATATACTTATTTTAGTTTAATAACCTCTATAAACGAAATTTGCTTTGAATTTCAAAATTGGAACTGATTGGGAGCTATTCAGTTCAGCGGGCAGTTCAGACATTTTTAGTGTCTCTGAATTAGTATGTAAACAAAGATATTTGTTTTTTCATTAAAATTTTCATAAATACTTTTAGCTTCACAAATCCTACAATTATGTATAATATCCTAAATTTTTTCACGGATCTGCGCTGATTATTTTATAATAATTTCGTGTGATATTACAGATTAAACTTGATAAATTATATTAATTTAATGAGGAATGAGAGTACCTATATAAAATTAATGATAAATGAGAATAAGTTTTCTAACATATAACCTCCGAATCCTGATCAAATAATCTTAACCGCTCGACCACGAAGTTTCTCCCAATATTCGAGTAATATAACATATTATAATGTGGCATTAGATAAAGCCATAAATTATTTACACAAAACTGAAATAACATTCCGGATCCTGTAGATATTTTGAAAGTGTTTAAATACATTTTAAACATTAAAATATTTTCTGCTTCCATTTAATGTTTTACTAATCAAAATATTATTTGATTTTCGTTCCACATCAAATATTTAAAATATTAATAACGTTCTGATGAAAAATTTAATTTCATGATTTAATTGGATAACGAATCAAGCGATTTATCAAAACGCGTAACTTTGGTTAAACCACAATTCTGATGAAATGAAACGTCATAAACTTCACTAAAATAATTAGTGCAATAAGATAAAGCAGGCCCCTTTTGGGCGTCTGTGACCCCAGATTACATTAAAACAGCCTTTAAAACCCTTGGGTACGCCATGGGTAAAATGCCAATCGCCTGCAGTACGCCGACTGTGGTTCTAATTGAATTGGTGCAGTCCTCTGCCGACTTATTATCTAGTTTAATGTACAGGTTTTGATGTCAATGATAATACAGGTTTCTATTGTGTGTCCAGATGGCACTTGGGTCAGGTCTCTCAGGTGACAAAGTAGTGTTTTTGATATAAAAAGACGGTTTCATGCATTTTCTTCTCCTTTTATCGCTAATATGCTAACAATAAACAAAGGCTTGGCATTTAGTTAACGAACGGGGAACCGGCCCCAGATGTAGTTTGCAAGCTGCACAAAATAATTGTAGCAAATTTAAGTGTTTAAACATATTATTAACCTAAGAAGTTTGTAAATAAAATAACTGCAGAGTGTTTTACAAAAAAAAAACATTAAAAGTCACTGGAGACCAACATTTTCTTCACATTCAAAATAATGTCAGGAATCATTGGTTAAAGTAAGTTAAGTACATCCCTTTATGTACATTCCCCAGGATAGCTACTTACACACATTCGGAGAAATATTTTTTTCTCTCTAATGATATAATAAAATATAATATTTTGCCGAAGGCGTTAGAAAAAATTTTTGAATCTTATAATATGTTCAGGCTAAATATGTATTTTTCACAATAAAAATAAGTTACTTATATGAGAGTTTCTTGTAAATAAAAACAGTACCATGCCGTTTGAACATCGGAATTATGCCATTTTACATGGCATTTTGGAACTCGTTTTTTCACACATAAAATCAACATTTTTTCAAGTGACAAACATCAAGATAGAAAACATACCTCGATAAATTATTTTCTTGCCAAATGCTGTGAACCACTAGAACCACGATTGGTGGATTTCTTGGCACACTAGGGGTTAAAGGAAAGGATATCCTTATGAAAACCATAATGCAATGTGTTTGTTTTATAATAATTTAATCGACAAACACTCGGTTGAGGTCATTAAATAATAGGATATTTGAACCCTCGAAGGGGTTTCGGTTTCGAAGGCTGGTGATGGGGATTTTATTTTATTGCAAAATCGTTGTTCAAAAATGTTGTGTCTTATTCGAAATTATAAAAAGAAGTACGATAATTTCATTTATTTGGGGCTTCGGAGGCCGTTCTAACTATATTTATTTATGTCTTTATTTCAACGCCATAAAACGGCTTTTACAATCAAGTGATACATGAGATTACACAGTAATACACACGAGGATAATTATAATAATAACAAAATAAGTATGTTAAACATTAAACAAAGAATGTATGATAACAACTAGTATTTAGTTACAATTACGTGTTACAACAAAAAAAAAAGAATATGAACTCGTATAGAGTATACACATTTTATTTAATCATATTAAAAAAAGTAAATATGCCTAGGTGACTTCTTAGAAAAATTGTCAACATCAAGTATAATGTACTTTACTTCAATTTGTGCATATCGTTGGATTCTAGGAATTGGACAAAATGGAGTAATTTAGTAATGATATTATTGTTACCTTCAGAGTTTGTTTGTAATGACCGCAGGTACTGCCAATTAGCTCTGCTATTTCAGGGCTGTCAGTTAGAGATTCAATAATAACTTTGGTTTAAAAATAATAATTTTGGAAAAAAGAATACATTTATTAGCTTTCACTATTCTGTCTGATAGTTAAGATAAATGAAGTAAGTAGTTATGTTAGTTAGTTTAGTTACTGTATGATTGTATTTCTTACCGTACATGAGTCTCGACCGATGTCGATTTTCCGGGGACGGTGAGACTATTATCGCTTTAGATTCTTCCCTTTGTCGCTTGACAGAACACAATCACTGTGTATACGCAAATACATTCCGAAATAGGATGTTCAATACTTGGTACTAATACAACCATTATTAACAATTCAACTTTTAAAAGAAAACTTTTTCATTCATTAGGTTTAACTTCTTTATCGCCGACGCAAAATTTTTCGCGGTGTCCTTGAGAGATCTATTTTCTTAATAACTTACTTGTTTTTGTAAATTGATATTTTGTAAGTTGTGCCGTCTTACCAGATAATTTATTTATGGTAACCCGACAATTGACCCCCCTAGATGATATTTTCTATAAAATTATATTTTGTTGTGCATTATTTATCTATTTTTTTTTATTTATTTATTTTTTTTTTATTTAGTAACTATATAATATTTTTTACATTTTTATATGAAACATGTTAGTTAGATGTATAGCCTGTGCTAAGGGGGACTATGCTTTGGATAAGTTTTTCAGCGACTTCTATGGTTTAACTTCATTGATTGGATAAGGTTTTCCAGAAACTTCTATGATGTTTTAAGTATACTAGTAAGTTCATTTTCCGATAGATTCTTCAGCCAATATTTAATGTGCTTAATGTAGCTATTTTTATTTTTAATTTGTTTGATACTAAGTGGGAGTTCGTTATATAACTTTACTGCTAAAAATGCAGAACTTCTTAGACCAAATGAAGAGTTACACTTTGGTATATTAAGTATGTCTGTTTGCTTGGCTCTGGTTTTATGAGCGTGTGAGGTGTCTGCCTCTGAATCATTTTTGTGGTGATGTACTAGAATGTTTTTGGCATAGATTTTCTGTATGCTTGGAACATCAAACTGTTTAAAAATTTCTGTTGTTGACGTCCTTATGGGGACCTTTAGAATGGTCTTTATAATGCAACTCTGAGTTATCTTAAGTTGTTTTAAGTGATTATATGCTGCTGAGCCCCATCCTATTACTCCATATTCAAATCGAGAGTGGCATAAAGCATAATACACTCTCTTAAGATCCCTCATCGACAAGATGTTTCTTAATTTTTTGAAGAAATAGATGAGTTTTGTTAGCTTTTTTGAGGTAAGATCAATGTGTGAATTCCACTGTAGATTTTCATCAATTTCAATCCCAAGATATTCAATACTTTTGGTTTGGGTTATAGACGGGCAGGAACATTGTGGAAAAGTATTTTGACATTCATGTAATTTGAGGGTATGCACATTCATTGGTTGTCCTCTTTTGTTTTTGGAGAAAGTTAGATATTTAGTTTTACTAACATTTAATCTAAGGGAGTTAGTTTACTTTTAGCCAGTTTTGAAGTACAGCCAGGCCATGCTCCGCCTCCTTTTGGTTCTTGTCCAATCTTGTTCGTGGAATATAATAACAGTGTCATCTGCATTATATTATAATATGACAGATCATCTGAAATGGCATGGTATTCTAAAAAGTGGATGATTTTTTAATAACGCACTTTATTTTAAATGTTTTTTGTTCGTTTTGGTTCGAATAAATAGATTAAGGTTCCATGTAATACCTACAGTTAAAACGAGTTGAGATTACGAACAATTTGATTTTTGAGTTTGGATTTAGTCTTTGAAATGGAGGTAATGTTTTTCGATTTCGGTAAAAGTTCTGTATAAGCACAGGTTTACATATTAAATAGCAGAATTTGTTTTTGTAAATAAACTGTTTGCAAATTAAATTAGTATATTAAAATATAAGTGGATAAACAGGTCTTTAAAACACGCGCGATTTTTCGAGCACGACGGCGTAGCCGAGTGCTCGAAATAAAGCAAGTGTTTTAAAGACCAGTTATCCACGAATACTTTACGCTATTTTTTTTATTGGTACACTTTGAAAACATAAATATTGATATTATTATTAAAAATTTGGAAATAAGAACTATTAATGAATTTGTGATGTGACATCACAATATCTTGTTGTCATGGAAATGAAAAACACAAACATTAATTTGCAATCTGTCACATAAGATTAATAGTTGACATCACAGTTTTTACTAGTTATTGTGTGTTGTAAAATGAGTTCTAACATTGATAATTTAAATACCAAAGCAGAATCGCGGTTAATACCTGAAAAATCCAAAGACGTTTATAAAAAAGAATATGAAAGGTTCATAACATGGATGGAGGAGCAAAACGTAGTAGATGTAGATGAACGAGTTGTGCTTGCTTACCTTCAGAAAATGTCGGAACAGTACAAAGCATCGACTATGTGGGCCATGCATTCGAAATTGCAATGTCTGTTAAGGATAAATAAAGGGGTTGATTTAAAATCATTTGTGAAAGTGCATGCATTCATGAAGGCAATTAGCAAGTATGACGTTGCTAAGAAGGCGTATGTATTCAAAGTGTTTGTTTTATTTGACGTTTAAAATATTCCTGTCAGATTTATAGTTTAAAGTTGACATTTAGACTTCACATTTTGTTGATTTGTTGATGTTGCCATGGTAACTTTAAAAAACGCGCGTTCCATAAAGTGCGATTTAAACACGCTAGAGCGTACTTTAAATGAGTAAAAAAGGGCACCAATAAAAAAAAATAATATTATCACACCAAAAATTAAAAACGAACAGAACGTTACGCATATTTATTTCATCACAAAAACAACTGTCTAAATAATGATCTGTTTTGCAACAAGGGGCGTATGATAATGCCAATATGATTGCAAATTCTCGAATTTCACTTAAAATTTTCCAAAACGTTAGTAATAATATTGTATTGGGAAAAGCATTATATTTCGTTAGTTATCATGCATAACCAGATATAACCAGAATCATGCTATCAAAATTTTATTTATGCACTCCAATTACTATTATTATTATTAGAATAACAGTGAGATTTTGGCATTCCCAATTACGGTATGTTGTGAGGAAGAATATAGTGGTGAGGGAAAGGAGATGGGAAAGAAGAAGGTGGGTAAGTAAGCCATTTTCTATTCCAGTGGTTCCCAACCGGTGGTCCGTGGATTACAGGTGGTCAAACCGAATCGAAAGGTATCCAAAAGCTGATTCGTAATCCTTTTGGTATTAATGATGGAGAGGTAGCTAAAGAAGTCCAAAAAGATCACACTGAATTGCAAAATGATAGTATTTGCAAGACTGGAACTGGACTGGAATGCTCTGCAAATGATATGATTTGAAATTAATTAATTGGGAAATAATACAAGCCGCGATTTGAACCCGCGAAAGAAAAATATATGAGGGGTGGGTAGGAATCTGGGGGTCAGTGTGATCAGGAACGACGGCGAATGAATCCATCCCTCCCACTATGGTGCGAAGTGATGCTCCGTGAGAGCCCAGCTGGAGAGGTTAAAATGTCACCCCGACTAGTCTCCCCCGATCCGTCCTTCCACGCTCCTACGCTGGTGGGCAGACGCATCCGCCGCCAAGACCCATACATAACTCACGCCATGAACAGGGGCACCCCTGCTAAGTCACCAAACGTAGCGAACCACTTGGTGTGACCTGTGGCAAGGGGTGGTGGTTATTCGATAAATGGTTCTGGGGCGGCGGCACCCATCCCCGCCTTCCATATTGTAACGGTAAATAAATATCAGGCTCTTTAGATTTGATCTTCAACTAAGTATATAAAATAGGAAGCAGGTGTTATATACAAAGTGAGAGATTTTTTTTTTATGTAGGTAATAAAATAATTGTACAAAATTTTCACTTACAGAGTTTGTGGTGAATGTACGTTGAATTTGGGAGGCGGATATGGGTACCGCCTCCCCGGGAATTATTTATTGGATAATCACGCCCCTGCCATAGGTCGACCCAAGTGGTTCGCTACATTTGGTGACTTCGCAGAAGTGCTCGGGTTCATCAGGTGAAGTTTGTTGATGCGATCTACTGCGTGGCGGGCCGGATAGGGAGAGACGGGTCGAGGGAAACCTTTTGACCTCTCTACCCGGACTCTCTCGACCCATCGTTTTCCACCATGGTGGAAGGATGGCTTCATACGTCTGTCTCTCCTGGATACATTTACCCTCAGATTCCGACATTCCTAACTTCCTCTCCTTCCTTTCCCCTAAAAAGACCCTCTTGAGGGATTTTTTTTCCTGAGAGCCTCTTGCGCTGGGCTAATGTAAAAAAAACATGTGTAGATCTTCTACTTCTTGTACCTTGTCCGTTCAACGGACATTGGCTATCGTGTTGGCTATGCGGACTTTGTTTACTGCGGCCCGGAACAGCTGGCCAAACCACTGTCTCAGGTTTTTCAGCCATGAGGTACTCCTTCTTCCAGGGCGCCGTCTTCCGGCAATCTTTCCCTGCATTATGAGATGCAGGATCTCATACTTCTCTGAATGTCTCATCACATGTCCAAGATATTGAAGTTTTCGGATTTTTATAGTTTTAATTACTTCCTTTTCTTTATTCATCCGAACCACAACATCTTCATTCGTTACCCTGTCCGTCCAGCTTATTTTAAGTATTCTTCTGTAGATCCACATCTCAAATTTTTTTTTTTTTTACATGAGTTCCACACAGGAGGCCCTGAGGAAAATAATTTCCCTGAGGGCCTATGTCATCTTTGGGGATGCTGTGTGGAGGGTTTTTTAGGGAAAGGAAGGAGAGGAGGGTTCTGGGAAGGAAAAGGGTTTAAGGGGTGGGTAGGAATCTGGGGTTCAGTGTGTTCTGGTCATTAGACCTAAACACACCTCGTCCCATGAACCCATGAAAATGCCTCAAGTCGCCTAATTAGTTCTTCAGTTAGCGTCCATGCTTTCATTCCGAAAGTTCGTAGCATCTGACCATTCGCATTCGTAATCCAAGGTTGAGATCATGACGGCAGAACATTTTTTTCATGCGGATAAAGGTTGCACGAGCTTGCTCAATGCGGCATTTGATTTCAATCGAAGGATCCCATCTATCATTTACATTGCATCCCAAGTATACAATACTCTGTACCTTCTCTAGTTTTGTTCCAGCAATATAAAGATTTTCATCCAATGAAATTTAATTTATATTCAGTTCTATCCCAAAATTCTCACAAGTCTTCACTACTTGATTCAGCAAAAGTTGTAAATCGTCAATGTTACTTGTTAGAACTGTAATTTGTAATTTTTAGATACTCTTCGAAATTAAAAGAAAAAATCCTTTCACAATGTACCAGCATGGTAATGTAAGTATGTAGTTTGAAGTGAGCGTACGTAATATATTTCTATAATGCAAACCCATAGTATATTTTTGTAAAATAAAATTCACTTGGAATAAAATCCAAGACAGCTATCAAAAAGCGTCGCGAACCCATCATGGCGGCTTTAAGCCTCGATGACACACGGCGAGTTACAAGCTACTATCTACTAAGTTTTAAAAGCGGGTAAATCGGCGAGTGAGATTGTCATGATGACACACAAAACTGTCCACTCGCTCAGAAGCGTAGGAAACTGAGGTCGCTTTTAGCGCCAGTATCAAGAATAACGACGCCTGCGTGAACTAATTCTTCAGATTTTTGACAGTCGAAATCAGCTGTTTATCGGAAGCCATGTTGGAAACGTAAATAAACCAATCACGGGCAAGCGGAGCAAGCGAGTAGGCGAGAAAAGTTGATGGCCTTTCAACTTTTTTTCGTAGATTGTCAACAATCTGCTAGTTGCTGCTAGTTAGCAAGTGATACGATGACACTGGGCGAGTTTACTATGCCTCGATGACACACGGTGAGTTAAAAGCTACTATCTACTAAGTTTTAAAAGCGGGTAAATCGGCGAGTGAGATTGTCATCATGACACACAAAACTGTCCACTCGCTCAGAAGCGTAGGAAACTGAGGTCGCTTTTAGCGCCAGTAACAAGAATAACGACGCCTGCATGAACTAAATTCTTCAGATTTTTGACAGTCGAAATCAGCTGTTTATCGGAAGCCATGTTGGAAACGTAAATAAACCAATCACGATCAAGCGGAGCAAGCGTGTAGGTGAGTAAAGTTGACGACCTTTCAACTTTTTTTCGTAGATTGTCAACAATCTGCTAGTTGCTGCTAGTTAGCAAGTGACACGATGACACTGGGCGAGTTTAGTGAGATGGTGAATTTCCCAGATAGTAGCTTGTAAACTAGCCTTGTGTCTCAGCACGCTACTTTTTTACGTACCTCAGAAGGGATATTGCAAATCTCGGTCATGAAGAAGTATATTTCGCATGCACTCAGCGCAAATTATTGGCGAGATGATAATTTTAAGGCGGAGTGCTTCCAAGTGCAGCGCTAACTTGGTTAGTGGAATCATCATATTAACTTATATTATACACTGCTCGTAGTGCAATGTTGCAGAAAATAGCTTCATAGCAGGACAGAATATTGCAGTATGCTAAATAAGTTTAACCTTCTACTGCATGCGCAAATTAATGAAATTTAACTACTGGTTAAGTCCATCGGACTCCACTGAGTTTCCCTTGTGTTACACAAGGTAATTAATATTGATACATTTATTTAACAAAATAAATAAAATTTTTGATTGTTTTATTTTCGAAACTTATTTTTATTTTGAGATTATTTGACTTAATTAACAAAAATAAGATTTAAACGTTAAGCATAATTTTTTTCATGTAGGAAAGATAGAAAGTTTTATAACTTAATTTTATAAATATATTTTTCAAATTTTAAGCTTTGTATTTGGGAGGTGGTTATGGGTACCGCCGCGCCGCCCGGGGACCATTCTTTGGATAACCAACACCTCTGCCGTAGTCACCCCAAAAGTTCGCTACGTTTGCAGTTGTTCCCGGTAGTGTCCGACCAAAACAGGACTTTCCACCGAAACCGAAACCGAAACTTTTTTAGACACGTTAAAAATCAATTGCTTACTTTTATTTGGCTTATTTTTTACACTTATTCTGACAGTTAAGGGAACGTACCTATACTACGTGACCAACTTTTTGCAATTTTTATCGTAATTTTCAATCATTTCATTTTAAATTAGGTATGGCTATGAGGGATTTTACATGAAGATAGTACAATTTTAACACGACAGGTAATTTTGAAACGCAAGAAAGAAATAATAAAAATAAAATTACATTAAATATCAGATTAATAAAAAATACATACAAGAAACAAAAGTGTTGATTTCCCATAGTGTGAACCGTTGTATCGGGGAGTTATTATAGCTATTACGGCTGTGGGACGATTTGCTGGCCTCTGTGTTTCCTCCCTCCTACAACATGGGTCTCTTCAAGACCCGTGTTCACTCCTTCCTTTCCTCAAAAAGACCCTCCATACAGCATCTCCAAAGATGACATAGGCCCTGAGGGAAATTATTTTCTTTTTTTTCGAAGAAAACTTCTTCTAAAAGGTTGTTACTTTGTGCTGTCATTATTTATTTATTAAAAGAAAATAACTTAGTTTACATCACTTTATTTTTTATATTTTATAATATCAACATGTTTCGTGAACCATGTTCACTTCTTCAGGAATAAAAGTATACTAAAGTTAAAAAATTAATTATAGATTACATATGGAGAGAAGAAATTGAAGGAGGGGGAAGGGTTGACAATGGTGGGAGTTTCGAAGAATTGGGGATTACCAAGCTATTAGAAGTAAAAGGCCGGTTAAGTGGGAAGATATTTAAAACAGGGTTAACAAAAATGTTTTGCTTATTAATTATGTCAGCTTTGGAATTAACATTTTTTCTTATTTCTAAAATTTCTAAATTATTGATTTGCGATGTTTTATATCCTGTATGTAATATTTGAAGACCTGAATTTATGTCTAAGCTATGATCATATTTTAATAAATGGTCTGCAAACTCAGAATCGCTATTGCCATTTAGTGCTCTGAGGTGCTCTTTAACCCTAATCTCAAAGTTTCTATGAGTTCTACCTATATAAAACGAACTACAATCATTACAATTGAGTTTGTAAACCCCTAATTTTTTTGTTTTAATTTCGCTATTTTTATTGTTGAGTATATATTTCTTCAATTTATTATTTGTGTAAAACGCTGGTTGAATAGTACCGGGAATATTTTTACTAATAATTTTTGACGTATCGTTGTCGACAAATAAAATTCTACGCCAATGTTTATTGTTATCTTTAGCAATGGGGTAAATATATAATTTGAAAAAATTCTGTTTAATTTTTTTATTTAGTATTTCATCTATCAATGCGCTAAATAAAGAACCTAAATCATTTCATTATAAATGTGCCGAAGTGATAAAAAACATTAACATGAAAACAGTTTCAAATCGTGATAAAAACCAAAGTATTAACGCGAACTTAAGAATTGCTAAGAATATTTCAAAAATTGTGAAGGAAGAAAATTTAATCGTTACAAAGGCTGATAAAGGGAACAGTGTTATTATTATGGATAGAGGTGATTACATAACCAAGACTATGGACTTTCTGCAAGGAGACAATTTTGAAATTATCCATATTAACCCAATTAATCAGTGTCAAGACATGTTGAAACAAGCAGTAAAAAATTGTAAAAGTGACATTTTTGTAAAGTTGAAAAATGATAAAAAATTAATTTAAAGTAACCCACAGATTCCTAAGCTTTATAGTCTGTTAAAAATACATAAATTGAATAAACCAATTAGGCCAGTCATTTCTAATTGTAATGCCCCAACTTTCAAAGTAGCATCAACATTAAATAATGTAATTATTAATACTAATGTATTCCAACCAACATACACCGTTAAAAATTCATTAGGATTGGTTAATTATTTAAAGGATTTGGAAATCCCTAACCATGCTTTGTTGGTTTCTTTCGATATAGTTAATTTATTTCAAGTATTCCAATAGAAGAGAGTAAAACCATTATTTATAATTTGTTAAATTCTTCAACTTTGCCGAAAGACCTAATTCATGATTTTACTTTATTATTTGATGTTATTTTTAAACAAAATTACTTTCAATTTAATAATACTATATTTAAACAAAAAGATGGCTTAGCTATGGGAAGTAAAACGAGTCCTTTGATTTCAGATATTTTTGTCAATAATTTAGAAAATAAGATTTTTAATAGCGGTGCGTTATTACTTAAAAATGTGTATTGTTGGAAAAGATATGTTGACGATATATTTTGCATTTGGTTAGGTTCAGAAAGACAATTGAACATGTTCTTAATTTTTTTAAATAAATTACACAAAAACATTAAATTTACACTGGAAATTGGTAAAGATAAGAGCTTAAATTTCTTAGATTTAAATTTAACATTAACAGGTGCAAAAATAGATTTCAATATTTTCCGTAAAGATACGTATACTGATATTGTTATACATAATTCTTCCAATCATCCTTTTTCTCAAAAACTGGCAGCTTTCCACTCAATGATTAATAGACTAATTACAATTCCTTTGTCAGCTCTTAACTATAATTTTGAATTAAATCTCATAAAGAAAATAGCAATTAATAATGGCTATTCTTCTAATTTGATAGATGAAATACTAAATAAAAAAATTAAACAGAATTTTTTCAAATTATATATTTACCCTATTGCTAAAGATAACAATAAACATTGGCGTAGAATTTTATTTGTCGACAACGATACGTCAAAAATTCAACCAGCGTTTTACACAAATAACAAATTGAAGAAATATATACTCAACAATAAAGATAGCGAAATTAAAACAAAAAAATCAGGGGTTTACAAACTCAATTGTAATGATTGTAGTTCGTTTTATATAATAATAATAATATTTGGATGATTTATATAGCGCCGTTTTTGTGAAAAATCACCTCAAGGGCGCTAGGTAGAACTTATAGAAACTTTGAGATTAGGGTTAAAGAGCACCTCAGAGCACTAAATGGCAATAGCGATTCTGAGTTTGTAGACCATTTGTTAAAATATGATCATAGCTTTGACATAAATTCAGGTCTTCAAATATTACATACAGGATATAAAACATCGCAAATCAATAATTTAGAAATTTTAGAAATAAGAAAAAATGTTAATTCCAAAGCTGACATAATTAATAAGCAAAAAATTTTTGTTAACCCTGTTTTAAATATTTTCCCACTTAACCGGCCTTTTACTTCTAATAGCTTGGTAATCCCCAATTCTTCGAAACTCCCACCATTGTCAACCCTTCCCCCTCCTTCAATTTCTTCTCTCCATATGTAATCTATAATTAATTTTTTAACTTTAGTGTACTTTTATTCCTGAAGAAGTGAACATGGTTCACGAAACATGTTGATATTATAAAATATAAAAAATAAAGTGATGTAAACTAAGTTATTTTCTTTTAATAAATAAATTATTTTCCTCAGGGCCTCCTGTGTGGAGTTAATGTAAAAAAAATATTGGAAATAAAAGACATTACAGTTATTTATAGGGAAACAAAACTACTGAGTTATATTCAATTAAGCTTCCGACTAGAAACACGTATAAAAAGTATAGACTTGTAATGGTAATCCCACACTGCGGCCAACGTGCCAACTTCAAACGTTTTGACGATCATATGGAGGGGTGTTCGTGCGTTGGAAGTTCGAGTTGGAAGGTTGGAGTTCGCGTTGGCCCGGGATCGCCTTCGAGGCGATCCCGACGGCCAACTCACACGAACCAGCCTGCCGCAGCTGTCCACACCGTGCCGCGTACTATTAAAATGACTATATTATTACGGAGAGTGGTATAACAATTGTTTGAAAACATGTCGTGTATATAATTATATGATTATACGCACGTAATAATTGTAGGCAACTGAAAAAGATACAGCGTAGCTACAGCTGTTTCATGTACGCCATTTTCGAGTACGGAATTCGGGGTTGAAGGGTTGGCCGCAGCGACCACACGGTGGGCCAACCTTCCAACTCCGAAATAAGTTCGGAGTTGGAAGGATGGCTTCAGTCTGGACGTAGCATAAGGAATTAAAGTGTGTAGTTGTTCTTAATACGAAGCCCAATGTTTTCACAGTTTTATTGAAATTTAATGAATATTCGAATAAAACGGCATTATTAATTCTATCTAAGGTTTAGCACAAATTTATGGTGATGGAAAAAATTTCCGACGTCGTGGAAGCATATAGATAGGAAGGACATACTTGTTAATGTACTCATCAGGTATATATTGCAAACTGATCTCTTATTCTCAGAAAATAGATTTTTCTCAGCACAGCGCATGTTTTAGCATTTTTGTGTGATCCATGCAGTTTGAGTGCACTGTACCATCTATCAGTGCTATTATTGTGACGCAGAACGGCTGTTGACGGTGCATTGTGCCCCTGTGATCGTGTTTTGAGGGGCACTTATTGTGAGTAGTGCTGCACACACTGCACACGGCTGCACTTGTTTCGAAGCGTGCTGCGCTCGGGGCTGATTGCGCCGAGAGCGAGAAGGATTCACCTTTGTACCAGCATCGCTAAGTAGCATTTGTATTATTTGCATTAATATTGCTGGGACGAGAGCGATGAAATGAGAAAAGGAAACTAGTTTATCTTTGTGGTTGGGGTAAATGTTGAAATTTACACGCCGCAGTTGAAGTTTACAGCCTTATTAAAAAAAAAAAACTTTTCACAACCGATAACCTGTGTTATTGCAATAACATAAATAAACCCCTTGTACACTAAGACACGTTTTATTACCAATAACCTTTCTTACGTGGTCACGCTGTTAAAATGCATTGAAGATCTGACAACGTTGTATATGGTTATAATTTACTTGGAAAAAATGTTGTTTTAATTCTTTTCCGCAAGGGGCATTATTGGCGCGCCTGTGTATTAGTCCTCAACGACCCGCGATGAAAAAACGGCTTGGTGTGTTTATGGCGGGATGTCGAAAATTTTGTTAGTACCTAAATGTTGTTATTTTACTTAATAATTTCTATTGTAGTGACAAATTTACTCTTCTATTCACATAATTGATATATTTACCATGTTATTTGTATGGTTTACATCAGTTTAATCAAGTTATTGTACAAACGCCGTACTGATTAACCTTACTGTTTTGAAACTCACCAAAAATAGTTAATGGAAAGGATTCTATGCCAACTCATAATCAAGTCAACTCAATACTTCTTTGAAAAGTTATTAAAAGCCATACAAAAAATATATAATTTTAAAATAGCCTTTAACTCCATCCTAACGTAATCTATTTAACCAGTTTTTTTTTCTAATAAGATAAATAAATTGATAATATAGCCAAGTGGGTTGTTTATCTGTTGAGCATACTATTTTTATTTTAAAAAATAAAATTGAAAAAAACGCAGTCTTTTTATTTGAAGAATTTGCAACAAAACTATTAGTTCACTTTTTATCTCGTTCATACAATTAAAAATTATTGACAACATATTGTAATAATAATTCCCCAAACATAATTGGAAAAATCTGATATTTTGGAATCATTTTTGCATAATTAAAAAGGTATACAAGGCATTTTTATTATTGAATAACATTACTTTCACGGAAGTTTTAATCAACTCATGCGGAAAACTCAATTAACTAATAATGATTCAGAAATAACCCACCTTTATTTGTTAACAAAACTAGATTAACAATTAAACATTATTTATCTAAACTATTAAAACTAACAAAAAATAACACAAATAATAGTAAATATTTTGAACTATACAAATATAATAGTGAATTGGTCATTAGATTGGAAATTATGAACAAAATTATTATATGAGCCGCGTAAAATATCACATGTCGGATTAAGTTTATGTTTAAAAAAGACTTAAATGTTTAATAAAATTAATATAACACTTTGTTTTTACCACTTTTATTGTTAACAAAACCAGCATGCATCGTAAAAAACCCTGAAGATGTGAGCATTGCTCACGAAACATGTTGGTTTTGTAAACAATAAAAGTGGTAAAAACAAAGTGTTTTATTAATTTTAATCAAAATGGTGCCACAAAATAAGTTTGCTGTGTTAGAAGAAGTTAAAAGTTTATATTTCAACTAAAAGTTTATGCTTATATTTCACATACACGGTATGCACACTGCCCTTACATTTAAACGCGGTATAAATAATTACGTTGCATGAATGGTCAGAAGGCAGAATAAGAAAGAACAGGTAAACCAAACCCAAGCCGGACACTAACGCTGAATCGCCCTGAATTTATCTAATACACAAGACTGACTTACTTTACTTTATTCCAGAATGAGAGGTAACTACTTTTTGCATCGAATTAAAACGTAACTTAAATCTATGACGATAGGTATACCGCCTTGGAAGGTAAAATGTTACAGTGTGTTTTCATCTAATTGTGCATCATAATGCACCTGCATGTCTGCACCCCGGAATTAGCGGGAGCTAATTATGGAGCATGAGTAATTCGGCAAAGTGGGGGTTCACTTCCATTAATTTGTCCACGTGAATGCCCACGGAAACCTAGATTCGCTGATGACTGTCTCTGTCTCGTGGGTTAGGTGGACAGACTATAACAGTGCCAGACGAGCGGGCAGATTATATCTGCAAGATGTACAACGTACAATATTTTGCAAATTGTCGCAGAGAAATGTGATTATATACCGTGGATACCTTTACATTCTGAACTTGCAGAACATAATATATGATATATTCAATATTTCTAAATATGGAGACATTGTCTCCTACGCTGACGACACAGTCCTACTACTAAAAGCAAACACTTGGTCTGAATTAAACAAAATGGCAAATACAGATATCAATGCACTAAAATTATGGTTTGATAAAAACCTATTGACTTTAAATTCTAAAAAAACCTATTATTTGCCATTTTTCATTAAAAAACAAGAAATACCTAAAGAAATAAACTTAATAATCCACTCTGTGACAAATACAGAAAACCACAAATGTAATATATCATGTTCAAAAATAGAAAGCAAAACTGATATTAAGTACCTGGGCATAACAATAGACCAGCGTTTAAAATGGTCTCCACACATAAATATTCTGAACAACAGAATAAGGAAACTAACATATATATTTAGATGTTTAAGAGATATTTTAAACGAAAAATTACTTAGAACCACATACTTCGCTTTCTGTCAATCAATTATACAATACGGCATTATTGGATGGGGCGGTACATATACAAATCAAACACAAACAATTTACATATCACAAAAACTAATAATAAAAACAATTTTAAAAAAACCCTACTCATATTCGTCAGAACTTTTATTCAAACAATTTAAAGTCAGAAAATTAAGTGCATTATACTTTTATCATGCAACATTACAAATTTATAAAGATAATATTAAAAATCAAGTTGCACCATTTAAAAATAACAGAAGTCTTAGACAAACATCAATACTTCCCACTCCAAAATGTAAAAAAAAAAATGGAAAATTGAGTCATAAATATCTCGGAGCAAAATTTTTTAATTCATTACCAGAAAAAATTAGAAACATGAATACCAATATAAAAATTTTTAAAACTCACCTTAAAAATTATACTGAAAACTTCGTTTAAATGGTAATTTAAATGTGATATAAATAAACTGAATGATATAAAAAAAGCAATACAATAACACCCCCCCATACACACAAGCCTTGCTTAATTATGGGGGTACATCAAATATATCTACCATGTAATTAAATACTGTATAAAATTTATTTGTAATTTATGTACCTTCTATTACTAATAAAAAAAAAAAAAATAATAATAATAATGTTATTCGATATAGTTATCTTAATGACTACAGTTTAGGATTGCTGCAAATGGACGTGGCGCCCTCTGTATTTTTTTTCAAAAAGAACCATTGAAGTTTTCAAACAACATCTCATTGAGATAATGTCAAAAAGTACATTTATAAAACTTTCTTGGAAAATCGGAAAATTCAGATCGTAAATAATAAATATACTTGCCTAGATGTGTTTACGCCGAGTTAAATCATTAGAGAACATAAAAATACGTAATTTTGCAGGTAAAAAGAAACCCCTGAGCTATCTTATGGAAATACCCTACTTAACGACCTTTAGTCAAATTTAAAGAAAGCACTAATTGGGGAAACTGTAAAGGGTAATTAGTAACTCTTAATTTCTGACATTTTACTCGGTTATCAAAAAGGGTATAGGTAATAAAAAAAAAAGTTATTCGTTTTGCATTATTGGCATCTACATGGAAATAATAAAATATTAAATAAATAATTCAAAACAAAGTGTTTTTAATTATTTCATTAAAAAAATGGTGCCACAAAGTGAATTTGTAAAATTTTAAGAAATAATTAATTATGTTTTCTTTAAGTAACTTAACCACAGGTTGATATTATCTTCGTTTGATTACTCTCCATTTTCATACAAAATAAAAAAATTAAATTGAAAAAATTAAAAAAAATCAAATTAAGGTAAAAAAATATGATTCGTGCGTGAAAGCACATATCAACAGCTGAAAAATATCTTAAGGATCGATTTAATCTTTTCGATTCAAATCTCACACGATAACCAATTTGACATATTGTGCTGGGATCTATCGAGCAGGAAAAAACACATTTTTAAAGATAAATGAATCTTACCACATAAATAACAAAATAACAAATAACACAATAAATAACAAATAACACCTACAAGAAAAAAATGTGAGGATTTCTGAGCTCTATTGTTACTGGAGACGAAAGTGGGTGACTCATTGCATGCTTGGAAAAAAAAAACAGTCGTCAAAGTGGCGTCACACCAATTCCCTATCTGTGAAAAAATTGAAAACCACAATTTCGGGCAAAAAAAATCATGGCCTCAGTGTTTTAGGACCGAAAAGGCATCATTTTGTTCAAATTTCGGCCTCAGGTTAAGATCATCAATGCACAACAATATTGTGTACCCTAAAAAAATTCAAAAAGAGCATTTAAAATAAAAGGAGGGGAATGCTGACCAGAGAAGTTTGCCTTTTTCACGAAAACGTCCGACCTCACAAAGCCTTAGCCACCAATAAGATCATGGACTCATTTGATTGGGATGTTTTGAACCACTCCCCGTAATCCCCTGATTTGGCGTCTTCAGATCATCATCTTTTCACCTTCCTAAAGGCATGTATGAATGAAAATAAATTTTCAACCGACGAGCAGGTGCAGAAAGTGGCCTTGAAGAGGGGGAAGGAGCTGGCGGGAGAATTATTCGAGAAGGGCAAAAGAAACTTATGCCACGGCTCACCACATGCATTTAATGGGTTAGCAATTATTCGGAAAAAGAGTCAACAAGTGTATCAACAATATCCTGTTTTTTTTTTCTAATACACTTTTTCAAAAAAAAAAAAAAAACAGTACACTTACTTTCTGAATATGCCTTGTACTATAAGATGTGTAGGTCACACAATGCTAGAAAGTGCTCGAAGTCTGCAACAAATGAAGATGTTGTACCTACATTCTTTGTTTTATTAATCAGATCCATTCAATGCAAGCATACGAATGCCCATTACAAAAAAGACGATAGTGGCGAGGCAAACGACCTTTAAAGAAACACAAGTGAATCACGACCAATATTTTAAATACATGTTTTCCCGAAAAAATGAATAAAAATTATTATAATTTTAAGAGAACTTTTTAATACAAAAAAAATGTTTTTCTTTTCAATTCTTTTAAAAAATCATTAAAATATGAATACATAGGGTATTTAGTTTTTAATCAGCATGTAAAATTTTATGTTTTTATGATGAGAAATAAGACGTTACGAATTTATGAGACGAGAATGAGATTGATCGATTGATTGATCGAGAATGATCGAACGCGACGGTTCGATTCGGAATGATAGTCATTCACCAGAGAGATACTGAGAGTATTTACCACTGTACGAGATGCTATGATGAAAATAAGAAAATATTTGTCATAAAAATTCGTACGCATTTAAAAAAATATATATATCAGATTTTCTAAAATCTTTATTACACGTTTATACATGTTTAGTCGTACAACAAAATACATTATATTTTATAAAGAATATTTATTTTATTTATAAAAAAATTATTTAAGCTCGTGATGGTCATTAAGAAAAGAATGATTTAAACTGGGCGTACTGCACAGGGCCCGCAGATACTTTAATAGTACACAACTGCTAACCCTGTACAAATCACAAGTGCGCCCCACAGTTGAATTTGGCAGCCACCTCTGGTCTGGAGCTCCAAAATACCTGAAAAATACCCTCGATGATTTGCCGGCCTCTGTGTTTCCTCCTTCCTACAACATGGGTCTCTTCAAGACCAATGTTCATTCCTTCCTCTCCTCAAAAAAACCCTCCACACAGCATTTTAGATGATATAGGCCCCGAGGGAAATTATTTTCCTCAGGAACTCCTGCGTGGAGTTAATGTAAAAAAAAGTCATATTCACGCCTTCCGGCCATTTCAAGTGTCTTTTGTTCTGTTAAGTGGAGTGGAACTGATTTTTTTTCAAAAGACGACTTTTTTCAAGTCAACGTTATCTCATAATGGCTAAAAAAACAAATGTTGAACCCAAATAAAAACCTACGCAATTCGTTTAAACATTCAACTAGAGAGCTCTGTAGATGATTGATCATACTCGTTTTTTCATATTTTGTGTATAAAGTTAATTTGAAGTAACATGAATGTTTTGTATTCCAAGAACAAAACAAAAGTCTCATCTCTCACAATTTATAAAAGTAATTGAATACCATGTTGAGAAATTTAGATGCCTATTTTGTTACAAAATGTGGTATCCCAAAATATTTGTAACTTGTTGATATTAAGTGAGGCCCCGCTGATACCCGCGACAGCCTGAGGTGCTTTATAATAAGGCTTTACGGGGCTGTGTTTCAAATGGTTTCTAAAGATTGTTATAAAAAAGTTGATGCTAAGGGCGCTGATCTCTTGAAAACAGTTTTTGATAAGAAATGTCAAATCATACTTTAAAATTCGTTAAAAAACAATGATAGTTAAGTAAAAAAAATAATTAAAGCCAAAAAAAAATAATAATAGTTAAATATAAAAAAATATTGTTGAGAACAAAAAATGATAATAGTTAAGTATAAAAAATAAAGATAATTAAGTACAAAAAATAATGATAGTTAAGTATAAAAAATAATGATAGTTAATTATAAAAAAAATAATGATAGTTAAGTATAAAAAATAATGATAGTTACGTATAAAAAATAATTATAGTTAATTAAAATAATAATGATAGTTAATTAAAAAACTTAATGATTGTTTAGATTAAAAAAATAATGATAGTTAAGTATAAAAAATATTGAACACGACCGCAGAAGAGCTTGTCCGGCAGATACATATTTTTTTGTTAAAGAGAGACAAAGATTCCCGGTTTACGAATAACCCGATAATATTTTTAAATCTCCAACTACGAAAGTACAGAAAGGGGAAAATTTTGCCTGTGGAAGTAGGATTTAGCCAGCCGAGGAATAGAGCACGAAACGCTTCGGTGGGACCCAAACGCAATGCCAGACACTGACCGCTCGGTATTTGTTTACGTAATTTGAAAAATCAGGTGAAAACGCAATTTTTTTATCAAAAATATCGAAATACTTTCGTGAACGCTGATCAGTTTATCTTTTACGTTGATTTTCAGAGATACAGCAGGCCCTCTAGCATGGTCGATCGAAAAAGATTGAAAAGATAACATCTCATCGTTCTTTAGAATTACTGAAGATCGCCAACAAATAAGTAACAGTTCACAATGATTAAGTGTTCTAAATATATTCGACTTCAACTGTTGTTTTTATGATAGCGATCTGCAGTTGTCATAGGGAGCGATGAGAAGTTACCGAAAGTTATCCTATCAATTCTCATTCATCGACCGTGCTAGGGGACCAGGCCCCCTAGCATGGTCGATCGATATAGGTTTTATCGAAAATGTCGGTATCTTGCCATCACTCCCGAGCACGACTGCAGGCCGCTAATGAATAAACAAAAGTTTACGTGAAATATATTAGGAACCCCTAGTCATTGTGAACTATTGTTTGTTCGTTAGCGGCCTGCAGTCGTGCTCGGAAGCGATGGCAAGTTACCGACGTTTTCGATAAAACCTATATCGATCGACCATGCTAGGACCCCAGGTCTTGTGTAGTTTGTCGAAATCGGTAGTCCCTCAATTCGGTGTGTATCACACTAAAGTAATATCGACATTAATCGCTTTTTCAAACGCTGCGTACCACACTTATATATTATGTCTTATCTATTCTTTTTTTTTTCAATTCGACCTTTATATTTATACTAGCTGACCCGACGAACTTCGTACCGCCTCAGAGTCAATAGCTGTTGAATTAAATTCAGTTTTTTTATTAAGTTAAAAATTACGCAATGAAGCAATTATCAATGCGCAACTGTCCGTGTTTTGTTTTTGTCATTATCAGAGATCGCGTTGTGTACGGATTTATATTTTTGTGATTTTCTTACTTTTACAATTACTTATGGGAATTCAGGAGGCGGATACGGGTGCCGCCGCCCCGGAAACCATTTATTGAATAACCAACAATCCTGCCATAGATTACCCCAAGTGGTTCGCTACGTTTGGTGTTTTAGCAGGGGTGCCCGGGTTCATGAGGTGACTTATTAGTTGATGCGCCTGCCCACCTGCTGCGTGGCGGGCCGGATCGAGAGAAACTGGTTGAGGGAGGCCTTTTGACCTTTCCAGCCGGACTCTCTCGACCCATTGCCTTGCACCACAGTTGGAGGGATGGATTCATATGTCCGTCACTCCCGGACACACTGACCCCCAGATTCCTACCCACCCCTTATACCTCTTTCCTTTCCAGAACTTTCTATCCTCCCCATTCCTTAAAAAGATCCTCCACACAGCATCCCCTAAGATGACATAGGTCCTGAGAGAAATTATTTTCCTCAGGGCCTCCTGTGTGGAGCTTATGTAAAAAAATGCATTTCATTTCAGAGATTTATTATAATTATTGTATTTTTCCTTTGGAGGTGTGCAGACATACGTTCACTATTTGTCTCATTTTCGACTATTGACATTGAGTGCGTAAGAAAGAAGGGCAGCATTATATGATTAAAAACAAATGCACAACAATCAACGCATTAACATTTTACGTTTTTGAATGTTTGGAATTCATGCACAGTTCAATATTATACCCCTCACAATATTGCTGCAGTTCTTTCAAAATAGGAGAATTCGTTCCAATCAAAATGTATGGGGAAAATAATTTTCTTTATAAATATGTATTTAGTTAACTTTTGTAATGTTTTAATAGTTATTATCCTAACAATTATTATAAGCAATAATTATCAGCCTGAAACACTCATCAACATTGAAAAATATTCCGAGAAAAGAAACTTGCCGCCAACGGGACTTGAAAAAATACGGGTGGAAAAAATATAATAAGCAGTAATTGTTGAATGAAACACTAGTATATTTTGAAATATTTGGCGGGTATTTGATAAGCCCTCATATCTCAGTGGTCAAGAGCAGCTGACCGGCAATCAGAAGGACACGGGTTCAAGTCCCGTTGGCGGCAAGTATCTTTTCTCGGAAGATTTTTCAATGTTGATGAGTGTTTCAGGCTGATAATTATTGCTTATAATAATTTTTACCCTTTGTCCTATGCGTAAAAATCTTGTCTAAACGTTAGTTTATAAATTAAAAATAATAATTAATATTTGACAAGTTTCAGTATTTCCTCAATAAATGTAGGTAGTCATAATTTGTTTCGACGCCACCTAGCGAGGGATTTAACTCTTTCAATGTCTCTCTCGCAAAAATAAAGTTGGTTGTTTTCAGGTGGAAAAAATATAATAAGCAGTAATTGTTGAATGAAACACTAGTATATATTGAATTATTTGGCGGGTATTTGATAAGCCCCCATAGCTCAGTGGTCAAGAGCAGCTGACCGGCAATCAGAAGAACACGGGTTCAAGTCCCGTTGGCGGCAAGTATCTTTTCTCTGAAGATTTTTCAATGTTGATGAGTGTTTCAGGCTGATAATTATTGCTTATAATAATTGTTACCCTTTGTGCTATGCATAAAAATCTTGTCTAAACGTTAGTTTATAAATTAAAAATATTAATTAGTTATTATCCTATCCGGGGCGGAGACAAATCCAACAAATCAAAGATCATCAAAATCAGCCCAGCCGTTCTCGAGTTATAAATAGTGTAACTAACTCGACTTTGTTTTATATATTAAGATTATGTATCTACGAGTACGTCTATACTAATAGTTTTTTTTTTCTAATCGGTGTATATCACACTTATAAATACTAATCATATTATATTTATCTATCCTATTTTACAAAGCTCCACATAAGAGGCCCTGAGAAAAATAATTTTCATGTATCATCATTGGGGATGCTGTGTGAAGGGTATTTTAAAGGAAAGGAAGTTCTGTAAAATATAAGGTATGGGGGATGGGTCAGTGTTACTGTAATATTGACTAATAATAATATTGACTAATCGGTGTCCTCTTTAATATTCTTTTTTTATTCTATGTACTCTATTATGTTGCCTAAAATTTAACAAATCAACAATGACACGGTAAATTGTATATTGGTAGCATCAATGAAGCGTGTTCTTTTCAGGACAACAAAGATAATTTTCTGAGAGCTTATTCAAAAATATGCTAAATATGTTGTTTTTTCCGAATGAAAGAGTTACGTCGTGAATTATTCTTTGAGTGCTTTTGAAGGTTGATTATATTATAAAATACACCAAGGACACATTACGAAAATGAGCAAACAAAAAGATCGTTAGGATCCTGCCGACACGTACCTTTCGATGAATAAATTTTTTTATCGTGTTGAAAATAGGCCACTTGCATCACATTTAAAAAAATCCAGTTTAGACAAATATTCTAAGATATTCTGTATTTTTTTTATCGTATTTTTGAAACCCTGGCGATTTTTTGAAAATTTCAATCGGAAAAATCAGACCATTTTTTATAAACCGGAAAGTTGGGACATAATTTTATGGGTTCGAAAAAACGACAATTTTAGCAGAAAATCATTTAAAAAAAGAACGTTTTCCACATGAATGGCACCAGAGAATACAGAGGCATACCCAAAATATTACGTCTCATAAATATTTTTTTCCTCGATCCATCTTATTGATCATTAATCATTCTAATGTTCAACGTCTATATTACTAAATCCAAATTACTTGTACGTGTAAATCATAATAATAATAAGAATATTATAAAATTTGATTTTGTTAAAATCAGCACTATTACCATTATACCTCTAAAACACGTACATACAGCAATAAAATGTATGGGGTTCTCTTCATAACATCTGTCAAAAAGTCAAACCAAATGATAAGTTCGCAGAGAACAAACAATAAATCAGTGAACGTTAAATGTCAAATTCAAAAATTCGCCTGAAATCAAAGTGTTGTCATAAAAAAAAAATCAGTGTGGAATTTTACAAAATTAATAGGAACATTTTCGGAGACGGGACATTTTCATGTAGTGACGTTTCGAACCCAAATAATGAATTTATTTATTTAAAAAAAAAATATTCTGTACATTTCTAAAAAATTTTACTTACATTTTCGTAATCTTATTAAAAAAATCTATACACACGATTTTTTCCAAGTCGTTATGAAATCCTTGCATGTGGCCTATTATTATTTGAAAACTCAATTTGGAGAAAGATTTGGAATGTTCGGTAACAATTGTTAATTGTTTCAAGAAAAATCATAATGTAGGGCTTCATTTAGAAACGTTTTTTTAGTACCCGGCAAATGTTGATATTATTATTTTTAATTAATGAGTAAAACCTCAAATTTTAATATTTTTATTAATGAAGACAATATTAGTGAAAATCTGAAACAGAGAAATCAGAAAAAGATACGGTCGCATCGAAGACACGAACCCAGGACATACGCCTTGCTGGGGTGGTGTTCTGCCAACTTAGCTAATGTTTCCCTATCCGATTCGGTCATATTTAACAGCATCATACAAAGACTGAGAACTACCAGCTTTATCTTCATTTTCTTAACGCATGTATTTATTTGCAGCAATCTTTGTGTATAATTGCAAGATGTAAACCCAAACTAAATGCTGCCTAGATAAATGTATCCATTTTTATTTAATATATGACATCCATTGACTTTTTTTGTAAGTCTAGGATGAAGATTTTAATTTTAATTTTGAACTTATTGAGTAAAACCTCAAATTTTAATATTTTAATTATTGAACACAATATTAGCGAAACTCAATCGAAAATCTGAACCAAAAATATCAGAAAAAAGATATGGTTACATCTAGAACGTTTTGTCCTAGATGTCACCGTATCTTTTTATGTTTCAGATTTTCGATGGAGTTTCGCTTATAAATTGTCTTCATTAATAAAAAATATTTATGTAATATTTTTCCTGGTATGATTGACTGGCACACAAAATTATTAAAAATAAAATATACCCTCCAATATCATCCACTTTCCGTGCCATCCTATCCATTTATGCAAACATACGAAATTTCGGAATCAATTAATTTCAGCCAGCGACAGAACTGATGCCGGTATTATGTAACATTATCGATGTACACTTTAATCGACAATTTGGTAATGAAAAAATGATCGAATTCCCTTCTATGTAGACGCAGGCAACATATTATTATGGACCGGCTGACATTTGATACGCCGTAATTAAAATGAACCAAATTGCTTTCTAATCTTCAATTTTAAAAGTATGGTCTCTCTGAAATTGTTTGGCTATCGGTGTAATTTAATATTGAAAGAGATAATATGAACGTAACAACTATATTACTCAATAAAAAAACAAAACAGTACAAAACGTTTTCGACAATGAACGAAGTATTGCTTTTAAATAATTTAATAATGATGTTCTTAAAACTATAGGTAAGAGTGAACTATAAACGCTGAAAAACGGCTTTTCAAAAAATTGAAAATGGTCTAATATTGAATGAAGAACTTAGGCTTGACCTGAAAAATATCCTCGACTCTGTGCAGAAACGAGCGGTCCGTTAGATAGATTCTCACATCTTAACAGACGGATTTTAATCTTTAGAGCACAGGCGTCGGGTGGGAATGCTATCCTTGTTCTACTGGTATTAAAATGGAAGATGATCCGAGGAACTAGCGTCATTGATTCCTTCGGCACCGGTGCAAAGTCTGGAAACACGCCAAATGCGTGCCCAACATTTGTACACTGTTGAAATATATCTTATGAGGTCGTTTCTTCGACTCGTTCTTGCATTCAACTGCTCGGCTGTGGAATGATTTGCCGGCCTCTGTGTTTCCTCCTTCCTATGACATGAGTCTCTTCAAGACCAATGTTCATTCTTTCCTCTCCTCAAAAAGACCCTCCCCTCCATTTTTCCCCAGGGCCCCTGTGTGAAGTTAATGTAAAAAAGGCTTAGACTTAAGACATTAAAGTATTAGATTTTTCATGATTTTAGAGGATTTTTTTGTGTTAATAGTACTACAATACAATGTAATAAAATACGAAATAAAATCATCATAAATTAATTGAAATAAGTAATTTTTAAAACCATTTTATTTTTATTTTATATTTCATCATATTTGCATGTTAACTTGGCTAAAATTACCATTAACACAAATAATTGCCTAAGTTCCTTCTAAAATCGCACGGAATCGAATTCTTTAGCCCATCTTTTATAATTTAAAATAAACAAAACTGATATAACTCACATCCGTACAAGATTTTTGATATATCCTTTGATTGAATACAAATTATTCAGCACTTAAGTTTCAATTTCAAAAACAGTTTTGTATGAAAAAGGCCCATTCTTCTTAAATAGTACGTAGATATTTAAAATTGAAAAATTTAAGTTTTCGTTGAAAGCAAAATAAATTGTTACATAATTCAAATTAAAACAAACTTCAACGAGCAATATCATTTAACGATACCTCCCGTGAAGACATTGTTCCAACCTTGTCTTAAATATCCCGTGTAAACGTCAAACTTCAGAATCCTCCACAACAGTTTTTATCCCACAAAGGATTTAGTTTCGTTCGCCAACTTTGGAGAAAATCACCAAAGAAGGCTTAAAATGTCGTAAAAGCGACACATATCGATTCCAGCCCTGACTTAAACTTTATTATACGTCCTACTTAGATGTCGGAGAGGTGCTTTTATTAAACACACTATACCAACAAATGTTCAGAGTCTATGTCTATATATACTCGTATGAAGGAATGAAAATCCCAACGCTTTCACGTAGACCTTCTGGTTTGGCTTAAAATAATACCGTATACTTTTCGTGTGTGAAATGAAAAAACTTTTATTATCCACCACCGCGACACGTAAGCTGTTAAAATGGCTACGTTTTTGTATCTGATTTTACGTTATAAAAGGTATTTTGGATATATTACGCACATAAAGCCATTCTTGGACATTCTTGCAAGAGCAACCTGAGTAGAAAAAAATGATAGGTTCCCATACTTAACTGAATAGATGAAACGCACTAGAAATAATGTCTTCTATGTATATTTGAGTGGAATCTGATGTCACCACTTTTGGATCTAGCTCATTTAGCACGAGATTTTTCTCTCTTATACTTGCTGGACATCGTAAATCATTATCCCATTTGATCGGAATGGAACGTCATTATGATGATCAAATACAGTTCTGTATTTTAAAACTATGTCTAATCGGTCTGACTAAGATCATGAACAAAACCACAGCGAATTCAATATATTCAACTTTGTTTTTCGTATACATTTTTCTTCGTGTGATTAGTCAGACATCTTCAAATTCTTAGTTTTTAGATAATGAGGGAAGCATTATCTATATATTACATACTAAAAATACTATAAAATAACGCCAGAAAGCAGAACGGTCTGGTACATTAGTATAACTGTTTGAAATATCTACTAGTGATCTAGAAAACATAAACATTTTGTTTAATTCACAACAAGTTTTTCTGCATCATAATTGATTTGGTGGTGTTTATAAGTAATCTGATTAGTATAGGTATAGAGTATAGAGGTTACACTTTTACGTATGACTCGGTTTTTCAGAGACGTCTGTGCTTAAAAGTTTTAATATTTGCTGTTACCAAACATTATATTATCTAGCTTTTACGAGTGGTGACATTTTGCGAATGTGTGATAATACCCTTCAAGTACAATGCACTAGAATGGAGCAAAATACGAGCACTTTTGGATCACAATTTATACTCAAAGTTGAACAAACTAACTAACTAACCATGGTGCAATTTGTTCGCGGTCAACGAAGTGGAACAGCACACAACTCTCTCTTGTCACACAAATTCCTTGTTTCGTTCATATTAATGCATCGGTTCATGCATATTCTTCTGTTAAATCGGCTATTCAAATTCACTTATCATACAGATATTTGATTCACTGAAACGTGTGATGTCTTTCTAGGTCTTTCTGACTTCTTTTTCGAAAGCAAATGAAAGGGAAAGTCAGATTTAACGCTTAGCAATTCCCTGAATTTAATCGTTATATAACAACAAAGATTATTGATAATTGTATGATAAATCTGTTTTTTTTAGTCTGACACTTCACTAGATGGCTTGATAAAAAAACTCCAAGTACCTAAAGCTTTTCCCCATTCATAATACCAGATCTGCTTACGTTCTACGCTTCTTCTCATTAAATATTTCCCACTGGCATGTAATATACATATTCTTCTTTGCCTTTAATACTTTCATTATATTATCAACAAATTCCCTTTGCCGTATCGGAAACAAACTCTCTTACAATTGTGAGCAATACATTGCACGGAAAAACTCGTTTGTAAACTATATTTAAACGCAAATAATTACTTTTGCTTGGAGCTCTAAACACTTATTTGTTTAATTAAAAGAAAACAAATCACTTTGTACACACCATTTATTTAATCAAAATTATCAACATCATCAAACGAAACATGTTGATATTTTTTTAATTAAATAAGTGGTTCACACAAAGTAATTTGTTTTCGTTTAATTAAAATGACGCCGCAAAGCAAATTTGCGAATATTGAAGATGTAATTAATTTATTTTATTTAACGCCTGGAGAGATTTTACATAAATATACATAGCATTACTTTAACACGAAAAATAATTTTGAACATAGGAAAAAAATAATACAAATAAAATTACAGTAGCTAAAAAATACATAGGAAATAAAAATTGAAACCATTTTTTTTTAATTTTAGATACGTTTACAAACAGACAATTACTGGTTTAAGAAAAGGCTTGGAATAGGTTTTTAATATGATCCATAAAATTCACTAGGTTGAAATTAAACAAGTCAATGTCACCTAAGTATTCGTTTACCATAGCGTGAAACCGCTGTTTGGGAGAATGAGCAATGTAATTGCGCTTATGAATACTGCGGTAAAACAGAGTATTGTGTCGTGTTGTTCTTATGGGTATGTATAGAGTGATAAGTTGCAGTAATTCTGAAAAATCTAATTTGGAGTTAAGTATTTTAAATAAGACAATTGAATCAATAATTTTACTCTTATAATGATTTTTAGAGTTTTTTAGAATTTTTGGGGTATTTAATTCTAAATTTACATTTTTTTGTATCGCTCAATGTTATTATTATGAATTTTGTTAGAGGTAGACAAAACTACTGAATTTTTTCTCTAAACTAATTAATTAATTAAACTAACAAACTCATAATAATAATATTACAACTAATAATAATCAACCTTTTCAATGGCGTAGAATCTTTTACATCAATATTTTTTTTCAAAAAGCGTTAAAAATCTCCCATCAGATATCAAACCATCATTTTACACTAATAATAGTACAGGTAAACTTTTGATGAACGGTAAGGATAAGCAAGATAGTCTATCTTACTCGAGAATTTATTCACTCCAACGCAGTAACTGTCCCGCTTTTTATATAGGCAAAACAGCACGCCACATAAACACCCGTGTCAAAGAACATCTTAGATGTTTACACAGCACTGGATTTTCGGAATTTGCGAACCAATTGATCGAAACAGACCATAAATTTGATAAAAACTCAGGCGCCACCCTAATTCATAAAAATACTATACGTAGAAGGTTGGATAGCTTAGAGGCACTTGAACTAAGGAAAGCCAAAAACACTAATAGTAAGGTAGTTAATAAACAAATAAATTTAAATAAAAGTCCTGTACTAAGGTTATTCCATATTGACAAAGAACACTCCCGTTCCCTTCCCAATTCTCCATTTACTATCCTACTTATGCCTTCTTCCTCCTTCACTTGAGGAGTTCAGCCCATTTTTTTAAATCATATATTATCTAAAAAAAGTTTATATCTAATATATATATATTATTATATATAATATATCCGAAACCGGTCGGATTTGCACATTATATAAGTGGTTTATACAAAGTTGTATTGTTTCATTTTTCTATAATGGATAACTACAAAGTAATAGCTACATTAAAAATATATATATTATCTATAACACACATTTAACTTAATGTTAGTAGAGTATTATACTGCTTTGAAGAAGCCACGGTTGAAGCGAAACCCGCTCGGCATAAAGTATGTAAAATAAAAGGGGTGTTTACAAAGTAATTGTTTTATTTTAAATTATAATGTCACATCACAAAGTATCTGCTTCATATAAACAAAACAAAATTAATTTGGCTTCTAATTAACGTATACTAGTTTTATGGTTTATCAGGGCAATGCATTGTATGCTTTTATATGGTATTATAGCCCGATACTTACATATTTACATGACTGACTTTACAAATTACAAAATAACCAAACAATAAAACATAATAAAACTAAGGCAAAATATTCTTCTCGCTAAAAGATGATTGAAAATGGAAGCAATATATTTGGAGAAATGTGAATTTCTCGATGTAAGAAATCTCAGTGAGAGAGACATTCCAGAGAAGTCTGAAGTTAACAATAAAAAAGCAAAATGTTGTAAGAAGTAGGTTAGCGGAATTCTCGGTGAAATAGTTGGTGGATCACTACATACTGCGGTATGCTTTGCGTTTAATGACATAAGTTGATGTATGTGTAACCTCAAGGCACCCGCCTTATTAAACTTAACCCCCTCCGACAGTATAATATTAACTTGAACTTGACTTAGTAACGCGCCACAGACTGAGATTGTAATATTCAAAGCCCAGAATTAAATGCTTCCAGGAAGTAAAAAGCCTTCCTGAGTTTAAGTAAGTAAGTAAGCGAAAACCTCCCGAATAGGGTTCTCCGAGATGTGAACAAAAGTATATGAAAACTTGCGAAGGAATTTGAGTTTCAATTAATTTCTTGTTATTTTTGAACAGACCTTTTGTTTTACAAATTCTTAAACATTTACTTTTACCTATTAAAACACATTTATTTATTGGAAAATAAAATCCAAAGAAAATATTAACAATAGTTACAGAGTGCTCGTTTAGCTGTGTACTAGATGGATTGAAAAAATATTTAATTTAATAAAAATGGTTTAATTTTTTTAATTGTTTATTTGTTTCAAGTAGATACTTTGTGATGTAACATTATAATTTAAAACAATAACTTTTGTTTTGACACCACTTTTACAAAGTTTAAAAAAAAAATTGTATTTATTTTGTTTTTTTTTTTTACATTCGCTCCATACAGGAGGCGGAGAGGAAAACAATTCCCCTCAAGGCCTCTGTCATCTTTGGGGATGCTGTGTGGAGGGTCTTTTAGGAATGAAAGGAGAGAAAGTTCTGGGAAGGAAAACGGTATGAGGGGTGGGTAGAAATCTGGGGGTCAGTGTATCCAGGAGTGGCGGCCATATTTTTTTTTTAAGTATGTTTATTCAGTTTTTTTAAATTTTACAATATTTATCTTTAAAATCTTACAAAACTGATCAATCAGTTTGATAGTAAGAAATCTCTCATTTTTCCTATTTAATTAATACTATTATACTTTTATGTTACATAGTAATAACTGTGTAAAGTCTAAAATACTAATATGAAACCATCCCTTCCACTGCGGTGTATCCATGAGAGTACGGCTGGAGAAGTCAGTGGTACTTTCTCAACCTTTCTCTCTCGATCCGGCCTGCCATATAGCTGCAGATGCATCCGCCACTAAAACCCGGCAAACCTCATCCCATGAACCCGGGCACCATTTCAACTGATATTTGTTATTTTTTTTCGCATCCAATAAAAGTTACATCCGTTCCTTCCGGTTAATAAAAAGTGCTCAGATTTCGTGGATTGAGTTTTTTTTTCAAAAATACGACTAAAAAAATACAGGTTGCCTTTGAATTTTTGCCTGAATCGAAAATAAATGTGATGCAAGCGGCCCACGAGACACGCTGAAGTCATAAAAATCATTTGGTAATAATGCCTATAAAACATGAATTACGAAAAAAGTTTTTATTTATTATTTTTATGCATTACCTACACCCTTGAACTGTTTTTGAAGATTCGCCTAGCTAGCCATTTATATTTGTTGACCCAATTATGTACGAGGGTCAGTCAATTATTAATGCCTCCTGTTTTTTCTACTTAAGTTAAGTTAGTTAAGTGAAAATTTTTAATTTATTGCTATTCCTCAACCTTCTTCTACAATAGAGAACTCCAGTCCATTTTTTTTTTCTAATGAATAATAACCTTATGACTTAAATAACTGCATTTTTTTATGCTACGGACACACTTGCTCGCGGCTTGCGGATCTTTGCGAACGAGTGAGCCGGTAGCAATTTCTACTAGGTAGCATGATCTTTGGCTTCTAATGAGCAAGTGTGTAATTCAATCATTCAATTGAGCCGATTCGCTGAACCGGATCTTTTCATTCTCGTTCAACTGAACCGCTTTGGCCGTCTCTAGGTAGCATTTTGATGTAAAATATTATAAAAAATTTTCGTAGAGTTTAAAGTTTTTCAATATTTTAAATAATAGAGATAAACTAATAAAGATACCTCTATTTTTGATACTGAATTATTTAGGCTTAAATATTGTTTCAATAAACACAACAATTAAATCTCTATGAACAGTATGAAATAACGAATAACATGAAATGTTGTTAATATTGATGGCTTGTGTCATACCTACATAATCAAAGTTTCAATATAATGACTGGTGACGCCTGACGTCAGCACTAACCATTCAGTAATACAAACTTTACAGTGTGTTTTGACGAGAGGTTCAAAAATGTACTTTTTAATAATTTTTTAAGAACTCTATTTTTAATATTATGAAATAAAACTTATATATTCAGAATCAGCGTTCATTCGTCTATATGAACATATTTTTTAAAGCCATAATATTTTTCACTGGAGTTCCTTATTGCTGCATTAGTAACTTTTGCGTTAACAGGTGGCAGCACTGTAGTCGCTTGCAAAATGGCCGACATCGATGTTCGTAATAGATAGCATTCTGTTATTGATACTTGGCTGTAGAAGGTGAACCGCAAAAATTTACATTCATGAAAGACTGAAAAATGTATATCGTGATGCGACAGTGGACGTCAGCACTGCTAGACGATGGGTTTGTTACTGTATCGAAGCTGAAGGACAAACACCGCTGGCTGAGGAAAACCGGAGCGGCGCAGGCCGTTGATAGCAGCGACTGCACTCATTCGTGTTGACCCCAGATAACTAAAGATGTGACATTTACACCCTCAGTTAAGGCAGTATGATGACTAAATAAAGTTTTGCAAGGTGAGTACCAAGAAACTTAACCGGCCAGAATTAAAATAAAAAAAAAAATAAAAAAAACAAGAAAACAATGGCTTCACAACACTTCCAGCTCTTAGTTTCTGAAAAAATTGTGACCGGAGACGAAAAATGGGTTCATTTTTTTAACTTGAGCCAAAGAGGCAGTCAATGGAATGGCCTTACATAAACTCACCACGGAAAAAAAATCAAAACTGTATGATCGGTGGGGAAAGTTATAGCGATGGTATTCTCGATGTGGCCGTGCTTTTTATAACACCGTGATACATGCCCTTGTTAAAAGATGCAAGAAAGCTGTGGAAATCGACGGAGATTATATTGAAAGTAACAAACTAATCTTCAAAAGTGTGGTTTTGAACACATGTAATTGTATTTTTTCATTTCTTGACAATTAAAGGAGAAAAAAAAATTGAAGGCATTACTTATTGACTGGCCCTAGTACGTCTTGTCTTCCTCCACTCAACATTAATAGGTCAAATTTACTTACATGAATAAATACACTTGTAACATAGTATATTATGTGTAATTCATTATTTTTTATCATTATTTATTCGTAATAACTATTTAGAAAATTAAAAAACGCATAATTAGAATAATATTTATTTATTAAACTTTGAAAAAACAACCATTACTAATTAATACAAACATTTGGTACAAAATGAGATGCTTTCGGTTTGCTTCATTTAAATTAAAAAAATAATAAAAAACTAAACAAAATCTTCTTTTTTTCTACTAACCAATATATAATGAATAACAATTAAACAGTTTTATGTAATTATTTTTTCTTTATAAACACTTTTCACACACATCATCAAATTACAAAAATCCTATAGGTCAAATTGACCTACAAAGTACGATAACTCCAATGTGAAGGGACTTACCAAGACAAAACCGCCGTCTCCTGTGGGTTCTTGACGAGTACGATTTGATCAATAAGGGCAATCGAAAGAAGTGTGCGAAAAAGAAAGCAGATATTTGTTTGCGTATAGGTAAAAATGACCTAGATTGGGCTTCTAACGTATTAAAAGAGTCCGTTGATTCGTAGTAAGTATATCTGCGACTACGCTGTTATTATTATCCCATTACGTAGGAGTCAATTCTTATTTAGCTATATTTCATAGAAAAAACATTCAATTTGAAAATAATAGTTTTGTTAAATGTTGATCGCGTGCAAAAGTATAGGTTTCCTTGTTTCCGTTCATTTAATTTTCGATTAAATTTCGATTAAAACTTGACAGAGAAACAAGCTCACTCCAGCCAAAGCAGAGCTACAAAACTTGCGAAATGTTTATTTGGATAAGTGTAAACTTTTCATTAGTGGCAAATAATTCCTTCAACATACATTTTAACGGTGGTTGACTGATCATGTTTACTCTTGTGTAAACTTTTTCAGTATTTATTTATTTAAAACATGGCGATGATACAATAATCGAACATTTCCAGATTAAAATAAATTTACTGACGAAATGAGTCAGTGATATTTTTTTACTATCCCGTTTTTTTGTTTTGTTTTACATTAGCTCCACACAGAGGCTTTGGGGAAAATAATTCCCCTCAGGATCTATGCCATCTTTGGGGTGCTATATGGAGGGTTATGAGGAAAGGAAGGAGATGAACTTCTGAGAAGGAAAAATGCATAAGGGGTGGGCAATAATCTGGGAGTTAGTGCCTCCAGGAGTGACGGAAGTATGAATCCATCACTCCCAATGGGGCCAAGGCGATGTTCCGAGAGAGTCCTGGTGAAGAAGTTAAAAGGTCTCCCTCAACCAGTCCATCCAGATCATGCATCGCTAAGACCCGGAAAAACGTCACCCCATGAACCCGGGAACCCTTGCTAAGTCACCAAACGTACCGACCCTCATGGGTGGCCTATAGAAAGGGTTGGGTATCCAATAAATGGTTATCGGGGCGGAGGTTTCCATACCGGCCTCGCAAATGTGACAAGACAAATAAATTAAATTAGATTAATCCTAAAAAAGAGCGTGAAATAAAAAATGAAATTTATAACGGTTTTCTACAAATACAGCACAATGGAATTATTTTCTGAAGCAATATTCAAAAAGGGTTATTTTAGTACTTTCTCTCGGCAAGTGTTCCCAAAAATTAACATTCCATGTGTTTAAAAAACCCTTTAACGGTCGGTATTTTTTCTTCACATTGAATTCCACGCCCTTGGCGACACATTTCAGACACACATCGTTTTAAAATTCGCATTATTAAAATTCATATGGCTCGTTCGAAAAAAATATTGGTTTTCATCGCACGCCTTAATGGGTTCTTCATCACACAGGCAGAATCCTGTACTCCTGTCACCGGCAGGTATGAGGAATGGTGACACTCTTCAAAATAAATCGTAAATATTATTTTATAGTAATGATGGCATATCAAATTTATGAATGTACCTAATTTTAGCATCAACCTATCATGTAGATAAGTGAAGTGTTCGATAAAGTATTGTCAGTTCCGCGTTCCCATGTATTATTTTAGAGCCCATGTCTTATACTCGTACAAACATCATCATTTCACGGCTCATATTCTAATCAGTTTTTGGTAGTCGATAAGAATAACAAGGATTTTTACTGTCACATTTTACTGACGGAATATATTTACATTTTCAATTAATAATTTACATTTTCAATGGGCACTGGTTTCTTTTTAAAATCCGTCAATTTGTATTTATTTTTGTTTTAAAGTACTTTTTTTTCTTGAGTTCAGATTTATGATTTGCATACACCGTCCTTTTTACAATTAAAAGCACTAATAGAGAACTCCAGTCCAATTTTTTTTATTTTTTTAATGAATAAAGATCTTCAAACTTAAATAACTGCATTTTTATTTTTATAGATAGTTTTAAAAATTGTCAAGGTTTTAATTTTTCAAGACCCCCCGAAAAGCACCGTATCTATGGTGGATTGTGTGACGTCTTCACCCACCGATAGTTTATATACTTTCAAGTTGTCATTTTGAATCAGTGATGTTATGTCTAGGGAAATTTCCCTAGATCTAGGGGAGAAAAATATTTTTTAGGGAAAAGGGAAATCAGGACAAAATCTAGCGAAATTTCGAACTCTGGCAAAATTTTTATTACATATGACAATATTATTGGTATTGGTGGGGGGGAGGGGGGGTTAAAATGTGCAAAAAGTTGGTCACGAAGTATGGGTACGTTCTCTTATGTATCTAAAAAGATAAATGGAACCTCTGAAAAAAAAAAAAAATTATGTTTTAAATTCCGTTTTTTCGGTGATTGCGGTTGATTTTTATTTTGCAAAGTGTATTTTTTTTATTTGGAATTTAGTTTCTAATTCAGTGGTGAGTGTATTCGTAGTTTTAAATTATTAAAAAGTGTTTTATTTGGAAAAGCACAGTATTATAAGTATATTTACCAAGTTCCGATATCTTTCCAATTAATTAATCATATTAATTAACATATAACAGGATTAGTGTTACACAATCAGGTGGCTACGTAGGTAATTGCGTAAATGTGAAATTCTAGGTAAATTTCACTTCGAAATCTAGGGAAATAATTTGTTTGGGCAGAACATCCCTGTTTTGAATGGATAATGGCGGAATGATGGCGGTCTGGCGGAATGACAAGGATGACTTTTAGGTGTGAGAAGTCGTTTTTTATTCAAGATTAACTGCTTTTAATATAGAAAAACATTGGTAAAATGTCCACATTTCATTGCTTATGTTATTGTTTTGTACCAAAGTGAAATATAAAAATAATAAATCATCTTTTTCATTGCAAATACAAATGACATCTTAAGCCATCTAATTTTGTGTTCAGGCGTGATTTTGTACATTCTATTACGTATAACACATACAGAAACACTGGTATTTATAATACACTGATCATGACGATTGTGTAATAACTTGTATAAAAAGCCCTTAATACTAAAAACAATTTGAAAATACATAAACCAAATATCAAATATGACACGACTTTAACCTCAAATTGGCAAAATTTATTGCAGATTTTACGCAAATATAGCCCTTTCGTAAATTGTTGAGGGCCTAAATAATGTTTCAAAGAACTATTATTTATCTAAATCTCTATAAACAGTATGAAAATAAACCAAAAAACCGAAATGTTTAATTGCGTACGTGTACACTTCAAGTCATTTCAGTCGTGATTTCAAATGTCAATACATCTTGATACACTTCAACACACGTGAATACGGGTTAGCAGTGACGTCACCGCTATCCATTTCAGTAATGCCAACTTGACGCTGTGTTTTGAGGTGAGGCTTAAAAATGGACGTTTTAATAATTTTTTAAGAACTCTGCGTTTAATAATATGGAATAAAACTTATTTATTCACAATCAGCGTTTATTGTGTCTATATCATAGGTTCCCAACCTTTTTTTGCCCACCGCCCACTTTGAGAATATTTTTTTTTCTAGCGCCCTATTTTTTACCACAACGGGGCCGGGGGGAGGGGGGGGGGATGCAGCATAAAGGTCATTAAGAGATGATAAAAAAATATTGGTTAAGTTAGGATTACCGGCAATTTTAAAATTATTTTTTAATGGCTTTTAATGACCTTTCTGAGTTGAATTCTGAGTATGCATGGAACCGTTCTAAATTACTTTCATTCTTTTTACTTGGGTTTTATTGCTCAGAAAGATTACACTTGTACAGTAATTCATGTGACACGCTACAGTGGTATTGTAGACCAATTTCCGTGTTTTGTCCTCTTACTTTCCCTTTATTCTATTTTTAGAAATTAACCTTTTCTGCAATTTTTTAATTTAACATTTCAAAGTTAGTGTTTAGTTTTAATTTTTTATAGATTTTGATTCCTGAGTATTTAATTTCTTCTACTTCTTCAATATTTTGATTTTCTATATTTGGGGTAGTAATTTCATTGAGTTTCTTCTCTAATACCATGAATTTACTTTTAGTTACATTTATTTTCAGTTAATATACAAGTATTCTTTAAAAAAAAGCTTTTTTTGACAATGCATCTTCGATGTTATTTGGTATAATATATAAAAGTGTGAAAAGTTTGATGGAACAGTACTTTAGGTACTTCACTATATCATTAATATATATACATAATAAATAGGAGCGGTCCCAACACAGACCCTTGAGGAACTCCGAGGTTTACTTGTTGTTCTTCCGATATAGCATCTCCAATTTTGTTTCTTTATTTTCTTTTTTTAATTTTATTATTAGTATTTCCCTGTCTATCGTTTCAAAAACACGTCTAAAATCCAAGAACACTACTATTGTGATATTCTTCTGATATATATACTGGTTTTCCATTATGAATATCAATTTGTTTCTAAACCCTGCTGTCTTACAAGAATTTTTTTTTCAATAAATATTCTCGTCTGTTCTTTAACTATGGATTCTAGTATTTGTTCATATTTAGATTATCCATTATTTTTCTGAGGTCTTTGAAATTTTTAGCGTTTATTATTTTGGGCACTGGTGTTATTATGGAAGTTTTCCACGACTGCGGAAAAATTCCCTGTAACACAGATTAATTTATTAGTGCAACTACTTAAATTTAATTATGCCTATAGTCATTCCAGACGTCGATGATTTTTGTGTCATCGTATTAAAAATTTTCATTAAATACTCACTGTTACCTGAAAATATTATTATTCTCTTTTCTTTCCGATGATTAAGAAGAAGTATCTGTGAATAATGAAATACTCTTATTTATGTTTTTGACACTTAGTATAAATTTGGCTATTTTAGTTTTATCATCTTCAACTCCATCGGGAACCGAACTTCCTTAATGTTTTCCCTCTGTTTGCCACTTATAATTTCTGTGTAAGTGTAGTCCACATTTTTCTTGAATCTCTTTGAGAGGTAATAATTTTTTTTTATCTAGAATACGAATTTGGTTTTATTTCTGTACCTATAAATGTTTCTAAGTTTCTTACAGGTTTCCCACCTTTCTTCTGGAAATTGTATTTTACAAGCTTCTACGAGTGAAACAATCGACCAGTCAGCAAGTCAATGAATCTGAGAGTCAACAAGTTGACGAGTCAAATAGTCGATGAGTCTGTGAGTCAAGTAGTCAACAAGTCAACAGCCTATGATTGAATGCCTATGGTTTTCAACCCACCGGAGACATTATAAACTGTAGTGTATGAGTGTAGTGGTGTAGAATGCAACACGAAAAGACCGCGTTCATTCGGAGATGGTCGGGCGGCGCCGAGTGTTTCCGAACGTGCGTACAAGTAGAGCAGTTCGGCGAACCGTGGTCAGACCAGGGGCGTAAAACTTGGCTTTAACCTTGAAACTGACAGGAGTGAACCAAATTCTTATAGATAAAGCTGAATTTTATTATAGATAGGTCTAACTTTAAACGTCAAATTGCGTCATGCGATTATCAAACGAACATGAATTTGAATTTGTGTTGTTGACATCGCCATGGGCATATTTCATTTAAAAATCGTTTACAGGAATTCCACAGGTGGAAAAATGTTTCAAATGTGTCCGCAATTGATCCAGAAATCAGGTAATTACATGAGACCTTAACATTCAGCTTAATTTATCTGTAAATCTATTTGAGGTTAAATGACAATTGTATTGATAAAATATTCTTTCAATTTTACTTTAATAAGTATAATTGTAATACGTACGCCTCGTACGTCATACATATGTCTGTTAATGTTATATTATCGTTAAAACAAGCTTATGGGTCCGAGTGGTTAATGTTTCACAAATATTGTTTCAGAAAATGTTCCAGACTTTGAATCATTTTGGAGCTTTACGTTAGGAACACCTTATAACATTGTTTGGCAGCCCATAACACCGTTAATGGCAGGTAAAATTAATAATGCTACTAATTTATATGTTCATATGAACAGAAGTGAGAATACTTTTCCCTTGTGATAAACAAAGTATGTCATCACAAGGGAAAAATACTGTATGTTCCGTTCACAAACTTTGTTTAATGTGATATATTTTTTTCAGAACACATGATGCGGTTTTTACCGTGAGATGGCTGAAATGGGTCCCCGATGAAGGTATAGGTACTCTGTTTAATTTCGGTTGAAAGGAAATTTAGAATATGTAGATTTTTTATTTCATTCTACAAGAACTGTACGGTGACTGCTGGAAAGGAAAAATGGCTAAAACGCTATATAGATGTGACATTGAAGATTTATGTATATAAACAAACAATACAGCTATTGTTTACGTTAATCTTTAATGTCACAGCTGTATGAAGCTTTAGCCATGTTTCCTTTCCATTCCTTTGTCGATATTCTTTTTCAAGCCATTTTTCAATTCATCGAATTCACCGAACCAGTATTTTTGTGTGCTATTATCGATTGTCTTTCTGAAAATAAAAAGAATTTAAACATGTACCCCCGAGTTATCATTTTTCAAGCAGAAAAATGTAAATTCGTCGTAGAAAACCATAATCATTATTTGAAAATGTTTTCCTTTTATAAGGAGTTCATATTTCAAGTATTTTAGGTTTTTTACTAACGCTTGAATTTTTGATTTCCTCAGGATAACAGGTTTCCATCTGACAAAGCTCCTTGCTGAGAAAATGAGCTTTAAAAATTATGTAAAGCTCATTCCCTCAGGCTTTATCAGATGGAACGTTGTTTTCTTGGGGAAACTAAAAACATTTTTATTTTTAAATAATTTATTTGGCTAATGAATTAATAAAGTAGGTCGAATGCAATTATATTGTTTATGGTGGCAAATGGCCTTGAACTTCCTCTATGTTATTGTCTTTGGTGGACCATTTTATTTTTGGTTAAGTTGGTGACAGTGATGACAAAACTTCTAGTATGGAGAAGGCCCGAAGATATCGATCTAGGGATTGGTTTATTTATGGGTCAGACCTAATTAGAGATCGCCCGTAAACAGACGTTACTAACAATATTTGTTCCTAATATAATTCGGAATTAACCAGTAAAAAGAACTTACGTTGTAATCATTACATTGTGGGCTAGTGAGCCACAACACAAATCAAAGAACATTACATAAACCGATTGAAGTAAAGTCGTAGGGAAGTTTGAAGGTTTCTTCGTAAAGAAATTGATAAACCTTATTAAAATACACATTGTATTATTTATTCAAACAAAAACGTATCAAAGTTTCTTTGGCTATTGTAATTATTATTTGTTGATTTTGTCCCACCCAGGTCCCAGCTAAATTAGAAAAAAAAACACAAAAAAATGCAATGTCAGTCACTTTGTCCCTTCACTTTAACCCTACCCTTATTTTAGTATTAAAATTCTAAATGCTTTTGTCGCAAGACAGACACAAATGAGCACGCGCCACTACATATTCGTACCACGTTTACGGAAAAAATTAAACTGATGGGCGATTTTTCAACCGTGACAAGGGAGTGTTATTTATATGCGATAAAATCGTGGCACACAGTAGGGTTGTGATAAATTTTCCATTGTTATGAAATACCCAAAATATAGGATTTTAATATCTCGGTACCATAAATGATCAATCATGATATCATGGGTCGATTTATACATTTTTTTAATAAATAAATGAAATTAAATTTGAGACCCTCCCTGGTTAGAATATACATACATTTTACATATATTTTAAATATAAGCTCTAGTTTTTGAGACGGCTATTTTCTTACTTGATTGAAATGCTTATCTGTACAGTGCTGAAATTGAATAAAATGTTACGACTCTTTTTTGAAGTCAGAATAAAAACACGAGATAGCCGTGGGTGCATTTTAATTATAACTTGTCGTTTGTACAGCATCTGATCTGATTCCTGCGTGTTAAGAGTGAGTATAAAAGTACAATCAACTTCATCATATCACCTGAAAACATAATAAAATCAGCAATTCAAATGCTTCATAAAGTGATTTGTCATAATTCATAATACATAATTAATCGTTAGGCAACTTAGCAGGGTCGCCTGGGTTAATGGGATTTGTACGGGTCTTGGCGGTGGATGCATCTGCTCAACAGTTGAAGGGTAGGCCGGATAGGGAGAGACTGGTTGAGTGACCTATAAACCTCTCCAACAAGACTCTCTCGGAACGTCGCCTTGGAGGGATGGATTCATTGACCCACAGATTTCTACCCACCCCTGATATCTTTTCTTCCTCCTTCCTTTCATCAAATACCCTCCACGCAGTATCCTCAAAAATGGTGTAGGCCCTTAGGGGAATTATTTTCCTCAGGGCCTTCTGTGTGAAGCTATTTCATTATATCATTTTTCGACTCAGCACGAACAAATTAAGGTGCATGGATTAGGTGCACGAAACCAATCTTGAATATTAATCTGGATTAAAAAAAAAATTCAATGTAAAATCCAAAGTTGTCACCAAATTAAAATACTTACGAACATCTTAATCTGTTGATTACTTTTTAAGTATTTATCAACCAATAATATTCGGACGCGATAAAATATTAATAATAATGTGTTATTATAGATTATTCTAATTTAAGCATTACTTTATTATCAAATGAAAATATCTCGTTCTTTAAAACCGTGGTAATCGAAGATTAAAAATCTCGCCTGGGCGTAAAAATAAAACAAAATTTCATTAAGTCTGTTTTCTTTCTAGGTAATAAATACAAAGTTAAAATAAAAATCTAGCGTAATCTTTATTCCACATAAATTCAAATGTGTGTAGTTATTTTTTCCGAGTCTATTTATGAATTTATTGTTTACCATCAAGCGGCAGTGCGCATAAAATGCATCCCACCTGTTCACAATTGAAACAATAGGTCAACGGAGCTAAGCTTCATTCGTTACTCACAAAATGTACTGCGAAAATATTTTCAGGGAAATGCATTCACTGAAACTAGCTATGGAGAATTTCAATACACGTCCCAACACATATTGAGTTCAAAAAGGATTAAAAAAATTCGACGATAATTTTTATGGTTCGGATAACAACGGTCGAGAGGTTGTTTTTCTCGACAGCAAATGAACGTTTTTATAATTACCGTAAAGATTCACGGTTACGTTACTGTGACGGCAAAAAAGGCAATAAACAAACGTTTCTTATCGCTACAATGCTGCAGCTCTTAAGGCGCCGCAACCGCGCTCAAAAAGAAGAAGATGGAGAGATATGAAATTATGAATGTTAGAGGAGCGCGCTAGAATTTAAAGCGACAAAATCGATGCGATAATTGTGAAAATGTTTAATAAAACAAGACTCGTTTTAAATAGAGCAAAAATCATTTAGCATTTAAGTCCTGTGATTTTTTTTTCATGCATACCTATAACTTGTAAAATAACTGAAACAAAAGTGTCTATAATAATTTTTGGAGCACACTTTGCGATTTTTTTCTATCGAGGGAATTTTATATAATTTGCGTTTCGGCGCTGGAAATGTCTAGATATTATCATAAAGAATAACATATATTTTTAAGAGCTTTAAAACTTTAAATGCTTAAATTTGGGAGGCGGGAATGGGTACCGCCGCCCCGGGAACCTTTATTGGATAACCAACACCTCTGCCATAGGTCACCCTAAGTGGTTCGCAACGATTGATATTTTAGCAGGGGTGCCCGGGTTCATGGGGTGAGGTTTGTCTAGGTCTTGGAGGCGGATGACCAAGACACACTGAACCCCAGATTCCTACCCACCCCTTAAACCCTTTTCCTTCCCAGATCTCTCCTCTTTTTCCTTTCCTTAAAAAAACCCTCCACACAGCATCCCCAAAGATGACATAGGCCATGAGAGAAATAATTTTCCTCAGGGCCTCCTGTGTGGAGCTCATGTAAAAAAAAAGGAAAAAGTGAGATTTTTATTTTATTTTATTTTATTAGCGTTATAAACAGTCTGTACAAAATTCATAAAAATGACAGTGATAAAAATAAGTATGTCATAGACCAATAAAATAACGACAAATTTCAATTTAGAACCATAATTCAAAAATATACAATACCTACACCTGATATAAACAATTATGATAATATCTTCTTACTTAAATCTACAAAAAGTAATTAACTGAAAATTTTCAAGGGATTACAGTTAAATTTTGATGCATATCAATAATATATTTCAGGAAGTGATTTTATTTGAATTGGAACTGCTAAAAGTAGGAGAGAAAATATGGTGATACTAAAAATAAAAAAGAGAAATACAGAAATCAATGAAATATTAAGTTATTAGTTAAACATGTGGCATCCAATAGTGTTATTTTTTTATGCATGCTGTGAATTTATCAAGGTTTGTATTAAACACATCGATATTTGGGCATTATCTCCTCTCTTTTGATTGGTCATCTGTGCAATATGATGATATTAACACAGCTACCAATAAATTTTATTCTGTTTTGGGAAAGGCTATTAGCATCTATGTTCCAACCGTAATATGTAAGCCAAACACCTATCCAAAATGGTACACCAAAGAACTTATAAATCTACTTATCACCAAAAAACTTAAACATAAAGACTATAAATTATATAAAAAAAATTCTGATTACAGTGAATTTAAATATTTAAGAACTTTGTGTAAAAAGATGTCCATTACTTGCTACCGTAACCATATAAATGAAATTCAAAACTCCATAATAAACAATGTTAATTATTTTTGGAAATATTCGAAATCTCTTAAAGAAGATGATTCTGAATTCCCGAGCATTATGCACCTAAATGGTAGTCATAGCAATAATACTGATGGTATTGTTAACTTGTTTGCAAAATTTTTTAAAAGTGTTTATTCAACAGACGCAAATAATGCTCCTCTTCCATCAACAACTCTACATGAAATTCTTGATATTTCGCAGTGTACCATAAGTCTCTCTGATGTAGTAACTAAAGTTAAATCATTAGATATCAACAAATCTGCAGGACCGGATAATATCCCCACAATATTTATCAAAGAATGTATCAAAGTAATTGCTCTTCCATTAACCAAACTTTTTAATTTATCTTTATCCAGTGGAATTTTTCCCGATATATGGAAAACTAGTTATTTGACTCCAATTTTCAAAAAGGGCGATAAAAGTGATATTTGTAATTATAGACCAATATGCATTCAATCCACCATACCAAAACTATTTGAAAGCCTAATACTTGACAAACTTTTTGCCCAAATAAAACCTGTAATATCACCTTACCAGTTTGGATTTATGCCAGGTAGAAGTACACTTTCTAACTTGATTATTTATGAAAATTTTATAACCAATGCTTTTAAAGAAAAAAAACAAGTAGACTCTGTCTATACTGATTTAAGTAAAGCCTTTGATTCAGTTTCCCATAAAATTCTCATTTGGAAATTAGAAAAGCTTGGTATATATGGCAGTATATTAGCCTGGTTTGAAAGCTATCTTACTGGAAGACAACAAATTGTTAGAATAAAATCCTCTTTGTCGGAAAAAATTTATGCAACAAGTGGAGTTCCACAGGGTTCACACCTTGGCCCAATATTATTTATCTTGTTTATAAATGATCTTTCAAAAATATTTCATGATGTATTTATCTTACTTTTTGCTGATGACCTCAAAATTTTTAGAATAATTCAAAATATTTACCATTGCAACATTCTTCAAGATAATATCAACAAATTGTTAATTTGGTGTAATGAAAATAGACTTTACTTAAATATCTCAAAATGTCATATAGTTAGATTTTCTCGAATAAAAAATCCAGTGATCTTCAATTACAACATTGATAACAATATTCTGGAGACCTTAACACAAATTAAAGACTTGGGCATCACTTTTCAATCTAATCTTTCATTTGTTAACCACATAACAGAAATCTCTAATAAGGCCTTAAAAATGTTGGGATTTATAACTAGGCTAACTAGAAATTTTAACAATATTAAGTGTATAAAACTGTTATATTTTGCATATGTTAGAAGTCAACTTGAATACAATTCTCCCGTCTGGAACCCATATTACAATATACATGTACAAGCTGTTGAAAGAATACAAAACAAATTCTTACGTTTTCTTAATTTTAAAATGGGTATTCCAGCAATTATGTTGAACTACAATACTATTTTGAATGATATGAATATGCTTAAATTGTCAGACAGAAGAACTTTCACTGACTTGGTATTTCTGTATAAAATTCTAAATGATTTAGTTGACAGTCCGGTATTGCTCGAATTGATAAGCTTCCGGATTCCACTACGTAATACTAGAAGTCAGGATTTATTTCAGTGCAGTAATTCTGGAACTAACTACCATATGTATTCCTCTTTACCCCGAATACTAATGGAGGGAAACAATTATACCAAGTCAGTGGACATATTCAATTTATCTTTAAACAAATATAAAATATTGTTACGAAGGCAGTTCAGTTATGTACAATAAATACTGTATATTTCTTACTATTCATGTGTAAAAGCCCCGAAAAAGGGCGTTAATAAATAAATAAATAAATAAATAAATAATCTGTTAAAAGTGCTACAGCTTCTTCTTACAAATACATTTTCAAGATAATTTGTCTTGCTCTTAGGGATATAAAAGGTGTCTGGAGATCGAGTAACTCTTAATGGACATCTGAAATGAATATTTTGTAGTAAGTACGGGCTATCAATGAAGTTATGAATAATCTTATAGAGCATTAATAGGTCTCTGATATCTCGGCGTTGATCAAGAGATTTAATGTTTACGGGGACATAGTTTTCATCATTTCGCACGCGATAAGAGACATATTTCATAAACTTTTTCTGAACTCTTTCTATATTTGCTTTATATGTAGATCAATGAGGGTTCCATGCTGTAGAAGCATACTCCAGATGGCTTCTAACATAGGATATGTAGAGAGTCTTAAATGTTTGTGGATTTTTGAAAGCTGAACTTACTCTAAGAATAAATCCCAACATTTTCATTACGTAAGAAATCGGTAGAAATTCGGGTACCGGCGGCTTAAAATATGAGATACACAATGTGCGTAGGTCTATTTCCTCCAAAGAAAAAAAATTGTTAAATGATAGTATTTTCTTGTCGAATACTTTAGCTTCAGAGCATCTACAATGAGTAATTGCAAATAAAAGTACAAATATTCTGGACTCTTATTTAACATTTTCGAAAAAATGTTTTTAGTATGTTATAGAATTTATTATTAACTAGGTTTCCTTCCTGGAACTATATTTTTTCGAGAATTTAATATTTTTTTGAAATCGATCAATTGATCTGTAGCAAATTTTTGAGAAAATATCCATGCATACTGTAAAAATCTTTATTTTTACTGAAGATTATCATTCACAATATTTCAACCCACGGCTGATGCTAAATGTTGCCGTCATTGTAATTACACTTCAGTTTAACTAATTTTAAAAGTTTACTTATATTTTAACCGACATTTTATCTGATTTTTCTGTTTTCAGATTTTCAATTTAGTTTCGCTAATATGTCTTCATTTAATTTTAAATTATTATTTAAAAAAAAACTCGAAAATTAAAGACTGATTCGCGAAATGAACGTTAGATACGTGGTGATTTTGTTTGATAAACTATTCTATAGGGATTTTCAGCTCTCGCAAGTAACATTGATAAACAATTTTAATTTTTAACATTGTCAACTCTCTAAAATCAAAAAGTAGTAACAACATAGTCAGAAATGATCCGAAACAAATTGGAATGTTGTAAAATATATTCATTATTTTGTTCCGAAGAAAGACTCAAATAATATCAAAGAACTAATGTAAAATAGGAACTTAGCAAAAAATGAACCTAAATAAATATTTTTATTATCTCACGATTTTTGAAAGCTGGCGCAATTTTGGCGAAAAAAATCTGAAAAACTTTTTACCAACTATGCGCTACCTAATCACTCGTTTAAAAATTAAGTAAATGCAAAGGAAATTTTCAGATCTTTTTTATTTCTCTCAAACCAAATTGCGCGATAGGACCGGATAACCTTACTAATCAAATATAGATAAATCTGCGAGAGTTCCTACGTACCAATCCGCTTCAGACATTTTCAACCAAAATTCGTAACTATGATAACATTTTTATTCCAACAGAACACTGGGGATGTAAGTTCTTTGTATTTAAGATTAGTAAAAACAATACATTACCATTTATATATTTTATGTACAACGATTTTAAAACTTTATAACCCGTTTTTCAACTACTAGGACTATCCGTAAAATAAGGTCTCCAAGGTGCTGCAGTCGCGAAAAACGCAATATGCGCAATCTTTTAACATTGGCGTGTAGCCTGGTTTCCCCTTGCCAATCCCCACCCCGATGCACCCCCTGTTAAGCTTAGTCTCGTCGTGACAGCCGTTCGCGATGGAGCTTGCGCTCGCCGCACCCGCCAAGGGTGAGATACGCTCTATGATTAGTTTTTTTGTGAAAAAAAAACCTGAAAATTCATTTTCAGCTATTTGAAGTGTACGGAAAACAGTGTATGAGTGCGAAGACGTGCACAATACATCGTCAAAATAATAAGTAACATTATATCGTTATATCAACTAAATATATAAACATGCATTTCACCTGGTTAAAGTATTTTAATATATGGCATATATCAGTATGGGGAGGACCACTCATATGATATACTTACCTCTTACTTCTTAAAATTGTACAGTAATTGGATAAAAATCTGTATACAATAAAAAAAAAGAAATAAAAAAATAAAAAATAAAAAAAATCTCAGAACAATAATTAGAATTATATGTGTTTAAAAACATCCGACATTCCAACATCCGACTGAACAGGTAAATGTGAAAAAACAAACTTCTAGATGTAAATAAACTGTTCACAAGGAAGAGCATCTATAAAAACGGTATCAAAAAATCACCTCACCTGGTACCTCACTCGCAAAACACAAGAGCAAAAATAAAAAAAAAACGCTTTCAAGTGCCCTATATCATATTAACTTTCCCAAAAAACGTGGATCTTACATGGCAAAAAACTCTGTTCAAAAGATTTGTAGTGTGGTTGACTGAAAAAGGAAGAACAGCCATCTTAGTAATATTATAAAAGCGAAAGTTTGTGTGGATGTAAGTGTATCTGTAACTCTTTCAGGAAAAAAACTACAGAATGGATTTTACTGAAACTTAACAATAATATAGCTCATACATCATAATGACATATAGGCTATATATAATGGTAAGCTCTGGCGTTAGGAAATTTGTATAAATGAAAATGTGTGTATTACATATATTTTAACAGCGGGGAGGAAAGGGAGTGGGATAGGGGAACGGGGGAGGTGGGGTTCGCGGAGAGCGAAGAGACGAGGGAGGGTGAAGGCGGGGAAGGTGGAAGGGAACGGGGACGCACGAGAAAGGACATGCAGAAGAATCAATTTATTTCTTTGAATGGCATTCATCGCATGCCGGGGACCAGCTAGTTAAAAATATTTTAAATAACTAACACAATAGATTTCAAACTATCACATTTCAAACAAATATTCATTTGTCATGTACCTACTAAAATTTTAAAAAATTTAATACGTGTAGTATTATATTTCGTGGATACAGTAAGTAATTTTTGTGAGTGCTTTTATTAAATTATAAAAATTAAATTATTACGTTTTGAAACTTAATATAAAATTATAAATAAATGTATAAACAGGGGCGAACTTAACTTACTTCAATCAGTAACTCCTATATACTTGAATTAAAAAATCTAAATGATAATTTGGTCTCCGATCATTTTAATTTTTTTATTTTTCAAAACCTAACATTTTTTTCTTCCACATGTCATCACTGGACATCAACAGTAACCAATCAAACCCTACTCTTACTGTCTTTAAGGAAAACAAACAAAAAATGTTACCGAAGACCAAATTTTTTTACTTCAAGGAATCATTGCCAGGAATCATTGGTTAAAAGTAAGTCAAGTATATATTTATTATAAATGTAGTACCTTAATTACCCGCCTGTCCGGGTTGCCGGCACTGAAACTGACATTGTCGGAACTTGCATTACCACTAGGTACTAACGAACGGTACTAGATACAGAAACGAGTAGTAAAACATCTTATAACCTCTGGCAGAACTTTAACGAAGAGTTTTACTACAAAGATTCCAAAATAAAAGCAACAAAGATGAACCTAGGTAATACAAACTTGCATTGCATACCTTCACTAAAAATCTACAAAACATTGACTCTACTTGCGGTAAATATCCATTCCGACAAAAGTCTGAAATTAAAGAAATTTTAAGATTTATAATAATAATAACGGATTCAAGGTTAACACGAGAGTTTCTTTTCAAAGAAGCCCGAGGACTACATGACACGATTAAGTGAAACAATACTTTTGTCGGGTTATGTCAGACATTTAAAAATAACCCAAGTGTTTGTGTTGAGATGACCTCCGTGCGAGCGGTACGGCTCTCTGGTAGCAACCCGAAGGTCGTGGATTCAAATAAAAAAAAATTGATTTGATTAATTTGTATTAATTGTCAACTTATTCTTTTGAAATTTAAAAATATAATTCTTAGCTTGTGCGCAATACCTTCCAGAGTTTAAGATACTCTTAGTATCGCCCTGGTGTAAGACAACATCAAAGAATTGAAATATTGCTTGAACCGGCTGTAATCGTGTTTGGTGATCAGATCTGAATAGCCAGGTGCTTTTCACCTTACTTTTCCTCGTCTCCTTCCCATCCCCACTACCATCAGCATCACAGCATACCCCAACTGGAGATGCCATAATCTTACTGGCTCCAGGCGGTTGGGATCAGATGGGACTCCTGTGCGATATTTAGGTACATAAAAAGTCGATGTATAAATATGAATGAAGAAAGGAGCGCTAAATGTGAATGAGAAAGGAGGTGCCAAGGTGCTATTGTGGTTGGTCCAACTTATTTTTCTAAGCCTGCGGGAAATATTGACATTTTAACAGTAGGTACTCCGTGGAACGGAAAAAGCTTCTGGTAAAAAACTAATATTAAAGGCCTTTAACCAGCCAGCGGCCGAGAATCTATATTTCGTCCAAAGATGTTTTTACGATCGTACAGGGCGGTTCCAATGAGATAGATTTATTATTGTAAATATAATAAAACTATTGAAATGATGTACTTTGTGTGATTATTTTTATATCAGAAGTATTTATAATTTTTCAATAAAGTCTAAGCAAAATAAGAATGTAAAAAAAAAAACTTTAATATATTAGTTTGTAAGATCGTAAATAAATAGATAAACTGAAGTATTTTCATCACAAAACACGTGCGTCGATCTTTTTTTAATAATTTTATTTAAAGTAAAATTAAGTTCTGAAACATGCGCTTTTCAGATAATTTATTGATTTATTTTACTGCATGATTATATGATTTAAAATATGTGTTGTATAATACGAAATTTTGTGTGAAAATTTAACAAATCTGCCAACGACCTATGGTATAACCTTATTATACTAAAAATAAAAAAAATTCCTCAAATTTCAAAACATGCGTTTACTAGATAAAACAACAGTCTTTCGAAATCAATTTATAAATTTTTTTGGAAAAGAGTCATTACGTCTAAAATTTGATTTAAAAATGACATATATCCGGTTTTCTCTGGTTATTCCATCATAACCTAATAAAGCATCTGTAAACTTGGGCTCATTCACTCTTTGTTTTTTTTTTCGAGTACATTTCCAGATACCCCACACAAGGTATCTGGAAATGTACTCGAAAACGAAAGCTCAAATAAAAAAGGTACATATATCACAAAACTGTCTCAAAATTTGTTGTAGATTCACCAGTTCCTGCTTGCAACATTATTTTCCGGGCATTATTGTATTAAATGGTAAAAAAAAATAATGATCGAAAACTTAAAAGCGATCACTGTTGTGTGTTTTCAATCTTATTAATAATTCTAAGTAAAATGGTGTCCCCTACTGGTAGTTCCGTCACCTTGCGTTATAAAAGTATGTTCCTAATTTTCTCTCGTTTAATAAATCAAAACCAATATTTCAAATTGTAATGGGTGATTTGGCGTATTGAATCATTTTAAGTAAATCGATCAGCTGCCCACAGTGCCCACATATCTACTTTACATTTTTGATAGTCAAGGAAGAAGCGTGTCACGCTGCTGATTTGAGTTCAGATCAGACAGGCCTAAAGGTGGGACGCAGACACTTGCGGCTCAACCAATTTATATTTGCGGATATTTACTTATGATTTACCGTTTACTTTCTTTTAGTAAATACTTGGCCGTGACGTTTAAACGATCTGGCGCCAATAGTTTTTTTAATCTACATTAAAAATACTAAAATAATGTGACGTTGAAAATTTTATCTAATGAATTCTTTTATGAGATTTATTTGTTATCAACAGGGTCTTTGATAATCTCTTACAAATAGCATTTAACTTATTTAACCTAAAGCATAATTTAATAAACTTATATTATATTGACCTATACTCTTTCATTTAAATCAAATGATTGACATATTCATGCTACCTATTCGGTCTCATTATTAATGGCGAAAATCTAAGCCATCTACGTTTTGCAGACGATCGAATAATGTTCTCTGAGTGCCCAAGAAAGCTACAACATACGTTACAACAGTTATCAGATCAGAGTGCGAAGGTAGGGCTGTCAATAAAGATCAGCAAGACAAAAGTCTTGACTAATTCCTCAAAGACACATGATATCGTAGTAAACACACAACAAATAGAATACGTAGACGAGTTCATCTACTTAGGACCATTTATATCACCCAACAAAACCATGGACAAAGAAATCGAAAGGAGGATAGCCAATACTTGGAAGAGATACTGGTTACTCAGTGAAGTTATGAAGGACAGAGATATTCCAATAAAAGCTAAAATAAAACGCATGTATTTTGCTCTGTTTAACATATATGGTAATCAAATCAACTAAGCGTCTGTCAAAATAGCATAGAAAGAAGTGTCATTGGAGTTTATAGAAAAGATAAAGTAAAATTAACAGAAATAAAAAAAAAAAAACAGAACTCAATTCAAACAGAAACATTCTGTTCATCGAACACTAAAACGGCGATGGACTTGACATATGTTTATTTATTTATTTATTTCAAAACATACGGCACAACATGTGCCATTGAAATAATTATATTTATATATATTATAATACAATAACATAAGAAAGTTACATATAAATGTAAAGTTAAATATAAAAACAAAAGGTAAAAGAAAGGAGTTAAGGTAATGAGTAGTAAATAAAATTATGATGTATAAAATGAAAGTAAAAGTGTAAACTATAAAATATAAAGTATAATGTAAAAGTAAAAAGTTAAGATAAAAAGGTGAAAGGCAGGAAATAATATAAACTATAAGTTACCTTTGTAAATAATATAAAGTACAAAAGTTATAAATATAAAAAAAGTATGACAAGTAAACAGTAAGAAATGCTCTTAGGAGCCAAATATTGAAGATAACCAAAAATTTAAAAAAATATATATAACAAATAAAAGGAAGTTATTACGGAGTATACAAAGAGAGTTGAGAGAAAGGCAAGAGAAATGTGCCAGAATAGTAACAGAGTGGTATCCAAGAGACGGTAAAAGCAACAAAGGTGGACAAACGAAAAGATGATGATGATGATGAGGCTGGTCCAGAATGGATCAGAGTTGCAAAGGATAGAGAAAAATGGAATTCTAAAAATTATGACCCGAACGCTGGTAATTTAGAATAGAATTTTGAAAAAATATATATTAATTAGATTAAAAAAATGTTTTATAAGTTTAACAGCAATAAAGGCTATTTTATTTAATTTTATTTATAATAAATTCTTCATATTATAATATAAAAAAAAAACTGTTACATTTACCGCCCAATTGTTGCATTTTATTTTTAATCATTACAAAATGAAATCAAAATTTATAAGTACGTACTTAAATACCTATCTAGTTTATTTTGAACCATATAATATTTCATATAAAATTATTTTTATTTCAAATAAGTAACCAATTTTGTCCAATGAAACTTTACTATTCTTATTTCAAACTTTCTTCAGGCAGGTATATCCTGTGAAAGCATGATATTTCTGTGTAGGTACTTAGTTTTCTATCCAATTAATTATAAACTGTGTAATAAAATGAAACAATGCAACTTTGTATAAACCACTTATAAAATGTACATTTTAGCTTTTGTGGCTGTACTTGCCAATTTTATATTTATGAATGTAGCTATTACTTTGTGGTTATCCACAAAGTAATAGCTACATTCAAAAATATAAACTGTGTATTTCATGTAACATTATTTTTATTTCAAATAAGAAATCGTACAAATTATCCAAAGAAACGATGTTATCTACCTGACAATTGATATTTCAAACATTCTTCGCGCACACACTACTTGAAGAATTGAAATACACGAGACAATTTCACATTTGCACAGAATGATTAAAACAGCCACTATCTTCAATCTAAAACGGAACGTAAAAACAAATTGCAATGGGATGCAAAATGGTCTAGTTTAAACAAGACCTTTATTTTCTTCAAAATAAGATATTACCATAAAAGACGAGCAGCACTCTTCATTCCCAATTTGAACTGCCATCTTATCACGTCAATCATTTTCCGATACGGCCAGATCACTTCATAGATAAAAATAACCACAGATAACACTTTTTTTAATATTTACACGTTGTTATGACAAGACGCTCGTAACATATTTATAAAAATTATTAATAAAAATTTATTGTTTTGTTATCAAAGAAACTTCAATTAAACTTGCACGAAACGAACTGAATTTTACAAATATTTCTATACGGCACAACTATTTTGAGTTAAAAGAATGTATTTTTATAGAAACTTATAAGCTGTTTGAAGAACGTAACCGTTTTGAAGACATTCGAGATGAACTAATATTTTACGTACATATGCATCAACGCTCAGCACAATCTTCAAGACCTGAGCTTATCATCATATCTACTGCGCATGTCCTCTGAGAGAGGCGGGAGTATTAAAATGTTTACTCTAAGGGGAACGGATTACAAGGTCAAAAATAATAATATATTATTATTCCTGACCAAGGGCGATTCTCACGATTACCTAGTAGGTGCTTCAGAGTGCTCAAGTTCTTAGATATCGGTTGGGATCATAGGAGATAATAAATAATACACTGCGGGCGGCTTTTGGTTCGGCGTCGCCCAGTTTGGTGTTGGTGACCATTTTATAAAACTGGAACTGGTTCCAAAAATAGCCGGTTTCTCGAATCCACTGGGATTCAGTGACAGCTAGTCACCTGGACAAAGAAATCGCGACAGGCAATGTTGTCATATACGCGTATAGTATATAGACGCGTGGTATTATTATTCACAAATTCACAACCGCCAGTTACAAAAATAATCATATTATCGTCAATCTCTCTAATCACATTGTGGTCAAAATTACAAATCCAACAGTACTTACGCCTGCCAGGCGATACTCCTCACGCTAGCTGTTAACGTAAGTGGCGCCATATTTTGGAATTGCTTTAATTCGGTTCTATTACAAAAGTAGATTTGTATACAAGCTCCACGTACGTAAACGGTTTTGGGTAAGGCGCGGCGTCAGAGTTGTATTGTTAGCCGGATTCTTAAAATTTCAACCGTACATTGGCTATTAATACTGTTTATCATTTCATATATATGCAATGTCTGCGTATGTCATATTTGTTATTATCAGACTTGAGAAAATAGTATTGAAAAAAATATTATTATAAGAATTAAAAAGCTTAAAAAACGTACATTTCATTAATTTATGATACTTACATACACCATAATACACTTTAAATTAAGAGCCATCATTATTTAAATTAAAATCGGTTGGATGTTTTTCCAATAAAGGGAATATCAAAAGTAATTAAGTTTGGCAAGGAATTTGCATTTTTATATTGGTTCCATGACTAAGGGTTGCTAAATTTTAATTTCATAGTTAAAAAAACATAAAAATGGACGTCACGTATCACTCAATTTTGCAAAATTGATGTCGGTTCGAATATCCTGCATAATTTTTATCATTCTTTTTCCGCAGTGTAAGTGAATTATGAACCCTTATTTCGATAATACTTGGCTAAAAAAGTGAATTATTTAGTATTTTCTTAAAATAAATCACGTAAACAACATTTACAACTCCCACAAAATTATTCATAAAGTTGACTTCGTAAATATATTTTTTGAAAACATCAATAATTTAGCTTCTATTAAATGTACAAGTAAATAGATTTTGAAAACATTTATGTTACAAATTCATATTCACGGTTTGACAAACTTTTTAATTTTTAGCCGCGTTTGTTTTCAACGTTTTTAAAATAAAAGATGATTCTTGAACGATCTGTTGAAAGCAAAATGATTTTAGGTAAGGGCGCCTTCAATTTAGACGTTTCGTTTCGGACCGCTGCAAGTGCCGAAGCAGTGCGTTTGACGTATGGCACAAGGACAAGGAAATTAATGAAATTGAAATACGTCCTGCTATATGGAACTCCAAAAGCGAAAAAAAAACAGTAATCGCACGGAAACAAAAAATGCTTGGGAAGGTATCTGTGAAAAATTTATAGAAGATTTTAAACGATTAAATAATTGATTCATTATTTTTAACGATTTTAAACGACCCGCGTCTAAACATCACTAGCATACAAACACACGGCAGTCAGATACGCTTTCAATTTAGGCGTTTGGTATCGGACTGCTGCCGTACTGCAGCGGCACGGCCGGCAGCGGGTTGTAATGCTTGTAATGGTTGTAATAATTGTTAGAGATCTTTTATCACAGTTTACTACAACGGTTTAAAAAACTAAAATAAGTCATAATATTTTACCATTTTTCTCAACCGTTTAAAGTAAAGGATATTCAAACTCGAAGCCTCATTGTAAATCTCGGGGCTTATTCATACACAAATTCCCTTTCAATTTCTTTAGTGATATACCTCTATTCGGAATGATCTAAATTGACAGGTGTTATCTATTTACAGGTTGTTAAGAATGTTTTGTGTCGAAATCTTGACGGTAGGTAATTCAATCCGTCTTTACCTTTCTCCGCCCACTCCAATCCACATTTCCCAAGTGTTAGTGTCTTCAAAGAAACCTCAGCTTTGTTAGACTCGTGAAAAATAATATATATATTTTTTCACCTGAAGCTATTCGATTTGAAACAGAATAGAAACTTAAAAATAATAATCGCTTAGTTTTAACGGTGACCGGACAACTCAGAATAAAACCAACTCAGAATCACCTCAGAAAAGTTATTAAGAGTGATGATAAAAAATATTAAAAACATTTATTTATTTATTTATTGCTTCTTCACAATTTATATACATATATTTTTAGCATGTAATTATTAACCCCACTAGGGTTCGCCTGTATCGGGGTTAATAATTTCACAATTTAATAAAAATAACACACGCAAATATCGGTCATGCAAAACAGTTAAGTAAAAGCAAAATAATAAAATTTAAAAATAAAGTGATAAACAGCGAAAATAATAAGTGATAAAAATATATGAATTAATAACAAAGTGTTGAGAGATCAGACAAAATGTTCTCATTCATTATATCATTAGTTCATACCATTTTCAACAATAGATAAAATTAAAAAAATATATATGTCCTTAGGTTTTTTTTTCAAATATGTGTAAAAAACAAAAAATGAAAAAAAATAATGATTTATAAGCGATTACATTAGAGCGAATCTTTCTTATGCAATATTAAAGTGACTATCAAATAATTATGAAATAAATATGAAAGAAACCGTTTTGATCACAACATTATTGTTTTCATTCCATTTAAGTGACCGTTTTCATTAAAATATGATTGTATTTTATAGTGTGACACCTTAGAAATGCCACCGGTGTGATCTTTTAGTTTTGACAAAGTTATGGGATACGATAACCCATATATATTTATTTATTTATTGTTTCTTTACCTTTTTAATTTAGGTGTTATTGGTTAAATAGGTTAAGTTAGGTTAGGGTTACCGGCTATTTTAAAATTATATTAGCTTTTAATGACCTTTCTGAGGTGTTTCTGAGTTGGTTTCACTCATTGACCTATGGACAATACTTGATCGAAGGTTTCACTCATCTCGTCAGGGTTCACTGAAAATTAATTTACAAAAAATATCGTCAAAGATAAGGAATAGGGTGTGAGGTGGGGGGAGAGGGGGGCTATAATGAGAACAAATTTAGCAGAGGATTATTCTAATTGGTTTTCTGATTATTGATAATATTTAAATTCTTATTTTTAACTTAAGAACCTCGAATTGTAATATTTTATTAATGAAGAAAAATCAGAAAAAGATACGGTCACATCTGGGACTCGAACCCAGGATCTATGACTTGCCGGGTCAGTGCTCTACCAACTGAGCTAATGTGTCCTTATCCGATTCGGTCATATTTAACTATATCTTTCTTCGACTGAGAACTACCAACATTATCTTCATTTTCTTTACGCATATTTTTATTAGCTGCTATCTTCATGTATTATTGCAAGATTCAACGCGAACCAAATGCTATCTAGATAGTGTCTTGGATAAATTTATCGATTAACCTTAGAGCACTAACCATTAGAGCATTAATCCGGCGTCATAGGTCCTGGGTTCAAGTCCCAGATGTGACCGTATCTTTTTCTGATTCTTATGTTCCAGATTTACGATTGAGTTTCGCTAATATCGTTTTCAGTAATTACATTAAAATTTTTCTTTGCCCTCCTTCTAATGTCATAAATTTCCAGCTCCCAGTCTCAAAATATGGCGGTTCTAATCGTACGATTATTATTACGAATGGATGTCAATCATCACCAAGTCTCGCTTGCGACTGGACTGATGGCTCCGCTTATCCTCGCTCGGCGGTAATGCCGGATGACTGTAGCTCAACTGCTTTGGTTAAGTCAAACAATCTCATCATAATATGTAAATTTTTTTTATTCCATTAACTTTTCTTCCGATATATTAACAAACTTGTAGCGCGCCGTTTTTACGCTTGCCACTACACCATCTCTTTCAGGCTGCGCAGACGCCTTCTGCGCATTTCCTACTCTCGAGTCGCTACATAAACCACGCCCCGCAACAAGGAATGGCCTATATAAAGAGCTGCGAGCCCTGAATTAAACCAGTTCGTCTGTAGCTCGCTCTTGACTAGTACGCTCTCTTAGTTGCGCTTCGTCCTTTGGCACGACCCTCTAAGGAGTATTCTACTACCATAAGTAAAGCACCAACCAGACCCCGACTGCTGCCTTAGTTGCGCTTTGTACTATGGTACGACCCTCTAAGCAGAACCACAGTCAGTTTTGTTGTTCCCAAAGACTAAACAACAAGGTTCCCTCCGATCCCTTGCTCAGTTAATTATTATTATTGTGAATTGATACATTGTGACAATTTTTACTATATGTGATCTGTGAACTTACTTTAAATAAATAACATTTTACCAACAATTGTGTTATAAACTTTTATTTCAGCTACATTAGGTGGCGGAGACGAGACGTGATACTGAGAAATAAACAACTAACAACATGTACGCACTCCGCACTCGCACACTGCCTGCTAACAATGAATGCCCGGAAATTGGGGTCTAGAGACATTTTAAATATAAAGTAGCTTCTTTATAAATAAATAAAAATAGAGTCCTGACAAGTACAGTGAAGGAGGAAACCATCTGTTTCATTAGAACGCCGTGGGAAAGTGGTGGGCAACCTCCAATGTTAATCATCAGAAAATATTTAATCTTCTTATTTCCACCGCAGTTTTGATTATCTGACGTATCCAACCAAGGAACAATTTTTTTTTAAATATTTTTCTAACCACGCAAAGGATAATTATATCATTGTGGTTGGTTGGTTTTGAAAAATTGTTTTTGGAGCAATGCATTTCAAGATCGCCCTAACGGTGCCATTCAGACTTTTCAACGTATTATAATTTACATAAAACCTCCTCATTTATTCAAAAGCTTTTAATTTAACTCTAAAAGCCTTAGAACAAATAAAAGGCGAGGAGTTTTGAATGAAAACCAAACCTTTCAGTTTTAGGCTTTCGACAGCCAAAAAGTGTGCTCACAGCTTTGCTGGCAGAACGAATAATTAATAATATTATGAAATTCATTGTTCTCGTTAATTGAATTTAATGTGGTGATTAAAAAAATCAGAAACGAGAAAAACGCTTTGGAACGTGTTTCAACAATAATAATCGAAAGAATATCAACTTAATATTTATGCCACATCACTTCTCATATATACAGTTCGTCAAATAAGAATTGAAAACATAGGAGGGCGCCACTGTCATCCAAATGACAAAACTATAAATTTAATCATGGTGTTAATCTAAAGCTGTGTAACCTACATTTTTTTCTTCATTTTAAGCACCCGCTAAACTGCCAAAGCAGTTTGTCAGTAGGTCAATTTAACAATATTAATATAACATTAAATCACAAATATAACAAGAAACTACAATATACAAAATAGATACAGAAGAATATCGTTTAAATAGCTACAATACAAAGGCATAAAATTAAAAAGGCATAAAAGCGAAAAAAATATTATTTCATTCAAATTAGATCTCAAAATTAGAATTATATATAGGTGTATTATTATTATATCTTTCCAATTTTATGTTAATATAATGAAGAATAACGATATTGTAATAAAATATAAAACACACTTAAGAAATTGCTCACATTTATTTAATATTAGCTTAAGTACCTAACTACGTTGTCCAGGCTTTAGATCATGTCTCTAATTTTAGATCTGAATAAGTAGTGTAACTAAGCTCACCATTAGTGATTCTTCCTTTCTACCTACTGTTAAATTCAAATTTATGTTAAATAAAATGGGAGGCAATCACTTTGTAAAACACAATTACCTAAATCAAATTTATGTCATTAAGTAGGTACCTTAACAACAGAGCTTCCTCGATTTAATTTTTTTAGGAACAAAAAAATGTTTTTTTAAATGTGTGTACGGTGTTCTGTATTTTCAGTGTGATTGCACTTTAAAAGAATATTTGACAGTAAATTGGTGTTGCCAGCCTACAAATTTTTAAGTTCCATTTTTTATATTTTCTACTCTTATTTGACAGACTCTACCTTTCTGATTCACTGTAAAGTTGGGCATAATCAATTTATTCTTCTCACAATTATTGTCTCATATAAGTAGTAACCTCAAGTCTTCATTCGGTCGATGAAAAAATTTCTTCAAAATAACGTTTTGAAAAATACGCCATGATTAGAAAACCCAAAAAATAATGCGATTTTTAGGTATTTTCCACACGTAGAACGAAAAATGAGCTGAGCAGCGGAAAAAAACTTTTATTTGGTTACATTATCAAAAAATTATTTCGTGACAAAATGTAGGCATAGACCATATCAATCGCTAAGCGAGGAACAGTAAGTGTCAGCATTGAAAAATGTGGTACTCTATTATTAAACCGGATTAATTTCTCAAAAAAAAAAAAAAAAAAACATTTTTGCCACGTATTTTAACAGGCGATTAATGAAACTGTTCCATTAAAAGAGGCGTTAACAGTTGCGTAATTTATTTTAATTTATAAGGGCTTTCCATTGTTAATAATAATTTTATTTTAGTAATTTGTACATTTAAGTTTACAAATTTCTAATTGATAATAATATTTCATATTCACTATATTTTTTCAAGTTTTATGTAGCTCCTACAATACATCTTGAACTTTGCAATTGGTGTGGACTTTAAAGTTTCTGGTAGTGTGTTATACAACTTCATTCCCTTGTACAGTAGACTGTTCTGCGTATTCGCTTTGTCCTTTTTTTGTAGCCTAATTTCCTTGCACGTCCTTGTGTTATATCTGTGAATGTCTTTATTGTATAAAATTTTATTTGAGAAGTATTTTGGTAACGTGTTGTTCAATATTTTGTGAATAAATACCATCGTGTTCAAGGTCAGCATCTGTTTCACGGTCAACCAATTTAGTTCCTTTAACATTTTAATAATTTTTGAAAATCTGTTTCGTCGAAGAATTATTCTCATTGCCCTGTTTTGGAGAATTTGTAACTTATTTTGTTCTCTTTCGTTACATAGGAAAAGTATACTTGAGCAGTAGTTGAAGTGTGGAGCAATAATTGAATTGTATATGGTGATTGCTGTTTTTCTAGAAATTTTTGGCCGAATTCTTCCAAAAATAGATATCTTTTTGCCAATTTTCTTTTGGGTGTATTCAGCATGTCTATTGAAGTTTAGTTTCGAATCTAATATAACTCCTAAGTATTTCATTTCAGTAACATTTTCAATAATTTCACCATCAATTTTAATTTTGCTTTCACTGGATGTCTTCTTGTATCCAATCACCATACATTTTGTTTTTTTTGTATTTAATTTAATATTTATTTTTAGCCATCTTGATACATCATTTAGTTCATTATTTAAAATGTGTATTAGTTCTTCATAGTTATCTCCAATTAGGTTTATTAGTGTATCATCGGCAAATAGTTGTACTTTGCATTTTGAAAATATTTTCACCTTGTCATTAATATAGAGTATGAACAATAGAGGTCCAAGGACCGATCCCTGTGGTACTCCTTACTTATTTTCCATTGGTTTTGAAAATTGATTATTTATTTTTGTTACCTGCTTTCTGTCTCTCAAATACTCTTGTATTAATTTAATGGCTACAGATGAGAAACCAATTTCTTTAAGCTTTCTTATTAATATGTCTCGATCTATAGTTTCGAATGCCCTTTGAAAATCCAAAAATATTGCTAAGATAAATTTATTATTATTCATTCCTTCCTTCAATATGTATGTATAAAAAAATTGCTTTTGGTGGCACGCGAGGAAGCGGCTATTGCTATGGAAAGCGGGAGGGAGGGAGAGATGGGGGAGGGGAACCAGGGAGGGGGAGGGGACCCTGGGAGGGGGGAGGGGAACTCGGAAGGGGGGTTCGCGGGACGGGGGAAGGGGGAGGGGAGTGGAGTGGGGAGAGGGAAGGTGGAGGTGACGGAGTGGGAACGGGAGAAAAAAAGGGGAGGCGGAAGGGGAACGGGACGACTGGGAAAGGACACGCAGGGAGAAACAATTTCTTTATTAAATGGCATAGCAACGCATGCCGGGAACCAGCTACTTCATAATAATAATAACTAGCGTTTTGCCCGTTGCACACCCATCAAGAGGTGATTAAATTTTATTAATATTCAAATAAAAATGTTACCCTAGCAAATTGATAAGTCACATATTTTTTCTCAACTATCATTTATATTTTTTTTTACTTTAGCTCCACACAGGAGGACATGAAGCAAATAATATCCATCAGGGCCCATGTCATCTTAGGAGAGCTGTGTGAGGGAGGGTCTTTTTAAGGAATGGAAAGAGAGGACGTTCTGGGATGGAAAAGTAGGGGGTAGGTAGGAATCCGGGGGTTAATATGTCCAGAAGTGACGAATGTACGAACACGTCCCTCCGACTGCGGTGCAAGGCAGTGTGCCGAGCGAGTCCGGCTGGAAAGGTCAAAAGGCCTAAAAACCCGTCTCCAAAAGAGGTCAAAAAGCTAAAAAAAACAGTATCCCTCGATCCGGCTCACCACACAGAGTATTGGCAGACGCATCCACCGCAAAGACCCGGACAAACCTCACCCCATGAATTCGTTAGACTTCTGCTAAGTCACCAAACGCAGCGAACCACTTGGAGTGATCTTTGGCAGGGGTGTTTGTTAATCCAATAAATGGTTCCCGGGGCGGAAGTACACATATCCGCCTCCCAAATATGTGATAACCTAACTTATTTTTTTTTTCTCACGAAATCGAAATTTCAGGAATTTATAAAAACAATTTGATATAAGATCAAAGAAATGGAAATAGTTATATGAAGATCATAGCGTAGGGAGTGTGGCGAACCCATCGCTCATGGAGTGGATAAACAAACCTCATCCAAGCCAAGGTTTGAGCTACCGTGGTCAGGCTGAATGTCCTGGTGTCCTGAATGTCCAGTGTCACGAACGGTGCCTCCGAAAAACAAGGTCGCATCTCCGAGTATTTGGACCTTACTCCAGCACTTGGGGCTCTGCTGGAGTGGACCTTCTATTTCCCTGGTAACTCGTGAGACAAAAAAATTGGACCATTCGAAAACTAACGGCCTTTTGAGAACCTAGGAGTGCTGAGGCCACCTCTGTGGATTTCCTTCCTGGGGCCAGAAGGAGGAGAACCAAGAGGAGAAACCATAGAGACGTGAGCTGAGGCCACCTCCATGAACTCTTCCCTTGTGGGGTCTTCAAGGAACCGGGGGGAAGGGCATTCTTCCAGCGCGGGGCCTTTGTGGAACCAAGGAGGAGTGAAGTGGAGAGATGATATCCTCTTCCCATATAGGGCTTTCGGGGAACCATGTAGGAGTGAAGTGGAAAAATGAGGCCATCTCTGTAAACTCTTCCTCTATGGGGCCTTAGGGAACTATTGAGGAGTGAGGAGGAGAGATGAAGTCCTCTTCCCTCCTGGGGCCCTCGGGGAACCAAGGTGGAGTGGATTCTTCCCTTGTGGGGCCTTTAAGGAACCAAGGGGAGGTGGACTCTCCGTCGTGGAGCCTTCGGGGAGCTAAGGAACTTAAGCCCTCTTCCGTCGTGGGGCCTTCAGGGAACCAAGGAGGAGTGAAGAGGGGAAACGAGACCTGGGAAGACACATTGTCGAACCAGAAGATATAGCTTCATTTCCAATGACAATCCTGGTGAACTTTATAAAAGAGACTGGGTTACTGTAAAAAGGAATGAGGTAAAATGGGAGATAGCACAATGGGACTATGGCCTAAGTGCTCACGGGAACTACATATATATATGTAAACCGTTTCCGCTTAAAAAAAATATATATATGTATATGAAAATCTATTATTGGATTTTATTTGTGTTATTAATTTTATTGTAAACTAGCTGGTCCCGGCATGCGTTGCTATGCCATTTAATAAAGAAAGTGTTTCTCCCTGAGTGTCCTTTCCCATTCGTTCCGTTCCCCTTCCGCCTCCCCTTCTTCTCCTGCGTCCTCTTACCCTCTCGCGTTCCCACTGCGTCACCTCCGCCTTCCCTCTCCCCACTCCACTCCCCCCCCCTTCCCCCAACCCGCGAACCTACCTCTTGAGTTCCCCTCCCTCCTCCCAGGTCCCCCTCTCCAGTCCCAGGTTCACCTCCCCCATCTCACCCTCCCTCCCGCTTTCCATAGCAATAGCCGCTTCCTCGCATGCCACCTTTTACAATTTTTGTTCAAATTTCCATTTTTCATTAAATTTGGTATATAAATTTGGTACCTTACATAGGTACCTATTTAAAATATCTCAAATTCTTGATTCGATTCAAACTATTAGGGGAGTACCTACTTTAAATAAATTTATCAACTTAAAGATTTTCAAAAATAGAATCCTGATTTAACAATCATTGTTTTGCAAAATGTCATTCTCAAACACGCGAACTGTCAAACGTGCGATAGTCGTTAGGTTTTCTGAAATTATCCAATTTTCTGCGCAACTTTCTTAATTTTTCTCTGCGTAAGAACCATCCTCGTACTTCAAGGAATATTCTAAAAAAAGAATTAGCGAAATCGGTTCAGCTGCTCTCGAGATTTGCGCTTAGCAACACATTTTGCGATTCATTTTTATATAATATATATCATAGCTTAAATATTATATAAGCTGATAATCTCTTGATTTTCCCGAAAAAATAAAATAAATAAAAACAAGTGCAGACATTCATTAAAAAAAATAAATTAAAAAATTAATTCGGAAATCAAATAAATAAATACGCAATTTAAAGCGTTAGGATGGGTTGTTTAAACAAAGTTACACAATTAATCAAATATTTGGTGTTAATTTTCACGTTCTGTGAAAGATCTATTCAAGTTCGGTGATTATTTCAGTTTTATGAAGCAACTGGCCTACAATGATATAATAACACAACTTGAATAGAACTTACAGAAAACTAAAAAATATACTTAAAATATTTGATGATTTGTTATATTTTTTGAAACAACCCGTCCAATTATTAAAAATTTTAATCGACGCACAGAACAGTATATACATAACACGTTTAAAATGACCTTGTATTTATACTCCAAAAGCACAAAAGCAAAATATGTACCTACCTAACAACATTAAACTCAGTAGATAAAATAAGATACGATACAAATTCACCTTTAGAAACAGTAGTCTTCTTTATATATCTTAATAAATCATATCAGGGCTCATAGCGCAAAACTTAAGATTGTGATGTATCTCTTTTAACTCTCTTATATTTGTCTGTATTTTATTTACTCCTGGGCACTTGGCACCAGTCGTAATATTTCGTCTTTTCTCTTGGCTCTGATCGATATTTAAATTCTTAAGGCTTTGCATATGTGTGGTAGGGATGGAAAATTCCTCCCCTACGTCACACAAGCCTTTATAAATTTGGACCCTTATTTCCTCTGATAACTACAGAAAGCTACTTAAGGCTCCCTTGTACTACATACCTTTAGCGATATATGTACTTAACTAATAAATACGTTATTTACGACTTTGAACGTAAATATTTTCGTATTTAGGTTGTAATTAAACTCCATCAAACGTTGTGTAATTTTTTGATTTATGATATAGGACTTTAATTACTTTAAATTTTGTGGTAACCCTCTTGATTCTAAACAGAGTGTTGAATTTCAAACTGTATTGGTCTCTCTCTTGCAAATTTAACCTTAAGTAATTTCTCTAAATGAACTAACTTCCTTTTGACGTTTATTATGATTCCCTACATCCTAATGAATTCATGAATAAGCAATACTAATCGAAACTACACATGACTAATTGAACAGATAATTAAATATAACTCGAATGGTTAAATGTTAGTAAATTTGATTATGATTGTATCTCGTATTTGCTGGGCGCCCCTCCGTTTTGATCCAGCTCCTATAAGGTACATATAAAGTTGGATTTAGTAGGTTAATGTAATTAGTTAATTGCATATTTGACGAACTCAGAATAACCCTTTTTCTGGCAAAATTTGGCTCCTGCCTCCATCAAGTAAGCAGGGTGATCAGGAGTCCTCCCAAAATTCGCACAGTCTTTTGGCACGGTTCAATTGATTGATACCTAAGTTATCGCGTCCCAATGAACCTTCCTTCGCCATCATGCACTGCCTTCAGGTCTTCCCCCGAGCCCAGATACCTCCAAATTCCTACTCCTCCAAAGTTTACTATTTACTTAGGGCGAACCGGTTTCGTCCTATATGCAATCATATACTCACGGGTTTGTGTGGAGTTACGGGTCGTGAATCCTCCCTCCACGTTCAAGAAATGAGACGAGAGTGACCCGACAGGCCTAAAGCACTAATTGTAAGTGAGTTCGTTTCATTCAATGAACAGTACAAAAAAAGATATATATGTAAACATACGTTTTGAGAAGGTTTATAACTCGCAATACGAAACTACTTGCAACGCATCCCGAGCTCGGATCTCGCCCATCGGATTCTGCACAATCCTCAGATTGATACCGAATAGATACATAAGAATAGTGTGAAATATAAATACATACTAGTACAATAAGATCTTATCTGGCGATGTGTTCTGGAGATTCGCCATAACTCCAAGCTTTTGTTTGGTTTTGTTGACGGTTTTGTTTGAGAGATCCGCCATCTCTATGGTTTGATTAATGGTCCTTGTTACAGAAGCGAACACTGCCTTCTGTTGGTTGAACTGTATTTTTTTTTTTCCTCCCCTCCAATGTTCAACTTTTGATAAATTCTTGCTATCCCGTGATTCTCAATTGAAGCATGTAAATCCTCATTACCCCTTATTAAGCTATCCCGTGATTTTTCAACTGTTTCATGTAAGTCTTCAATACACCCTATTGAACTATCCCGTGCGTTATCAACTGTTTCATGTTAAATCTTCAATACACCTTTTTTAACTATCCCGTGATTTATCAACTGTTTCATGTTAAATCTTCAATACACCTTTTTTTTCTGCTATAATAAATCTGTTAATTTTCAATTGCTTAGGTCTGTAGATACCTCTTTACGTTCAAATTAAAAATAGTGTTTAATTTTTTTTTTTCTTTTTGTTCCTAATAATTGCGCAATATAATAATTTTATCCCGTTCCTAGAAGTTAATACCTAAGTACGATATCCACTAATCAAGGTCATTTTTTTTTTTCTTTTTACTGTATTCGAACTTGTGTCCCAGTGACCGAATTATTTTGTAAACAATTTGAGCTTTGTAAACATTCTCTACGGCCTCGTGACCTAGATTCAAGCATATGAGGTATGTTTACTTTAGACATTCCGGAGACGTGTGAGATGACTCTAAAATTTTCTTTGTTTGATAATGATGTACTTAGCGCAATTGTCTAGTCTGATACCCGATTACGTATACATATTTATTCATTTATATATACTTTGTCTCAATAAATAATTTATAATATGGATATGTACATACATACATTTTATGATTGAAATAATTTCTAATATCATAACTTATTTCAAATGCTCTGGATTTTCTGAAATTATATTAATACATACATAACATTAAATATAAAATATTGATTTGTAAATTTATCACACATAACTACTTTCAATAGATTGATGAATTCAGAGGTAGGAATCGATACCCTTTTTTCCTCTTTTTATATAAGTGTTTTCCTTTTTGATTAAATTTTTTCTTGGGAACAAAATTACATATATATATGTTTATATACTTACATATATAAATATATAAAATATACTTATTATACTTATAATATTTTAATATAGTTACATATCACATATTAAGAGAGTAATATCTTGGTCAAATAATTAATCCAAATACCAATGTTTGCTGCATTCCGCCTTCTCCTTGGAATCTGTAAAATTTTATAACGGAAAAGACTTACCCCTACCAAGGTTTTTTCCGACCGGGAAATACACGGTAACCTTGCTGCGATTTTCCTAAATTAATTTTTTATTTTCCTAAATTTAATTAAATCTTTTTGACTTCAATTTTTTTTTTTTTTCATTTAATCTAATTAATTAAAATGATGTATGAACTCTATCGTTCTAAACTGTGTTTTATTTCAAAACTCGGTGGTTAGATAACACTTTAAATGATAGTTACTTCACGATTAATTTAGAGATGGTAAATTGTTGTTAAATTAAATTTTTATCCCTCCGAAATTTTATGTATTAATAAAATATTATTGTGTTTTATTATTATTATCTAAGATAATTAATTTAAATATTTATTATTTGTTAGAACACTTTCACTTAGATTGAACACACGTATTTAATTATAACTTTTTCACACTAAATTATCACATCACTTCAGTTATTTATTGCACTAATATTAAACGCGAAATTTCTAAGTTTAAAATTACGATATTAAGTGATTATAAAATCCGAATTTTCCACTAAAACAAATTGTATTTATCACGAGCACTTTTATTTTTCACAAGTAATTAATGCGTTGGCTTTATTTTTATTTCACTGATTCTAAACTGCAAAGTATTTTTTTTTGTAGATCACTGACTAGAATGTGATAATTTTCTAAGTATCAAAAATAATTATCACTTAGAATCTTTCAAATTTAAATCACCCACCGTTTCGTCACGTTCCGCGAAGTTACAACCTTTTCGACCACGACGTAGACTGTCCTCAACTGGCATTTGTCTAGACTTTTATACCCCTCTCAGGTCCAAAAGATCGTATCTGAATCTCCTATAATAAACCAATCTAATTACTATCAACTCGTAATTTCTTGAAACCTCTCCATTATTGTCGAATGCGGTCTCTTAGTACCTTCCGTGTTTGATACTTTGAATTCTGTCTCGTACTCCCATACTTACAAGATCCGGATTTAGTAAGATCCATGTTTAATGGCCCAACTTCCTTTGTCCTGGTGTTCATACAAAATTAGCTTGAATTTAATAATTTTAAAGTTCTATTTTCATCTATTCCGTAACATGTCCGTGCGTACGGCATCTACCATATGTTCCAAATCTGTCCCCAAATTCGCCTATCAGAGATATCTTCATGTCGAAGTCTTTCTCGCAAATTGTTCATTTTTACTTTATTATTTTTCCTCGAGTTTTTCTGTATTCTATATGAACCTTTCCATTTAAAACCGAATTTTCTCTATTTACGTCGTATATTTGAATTTTCCATTTTTTTTCTCGAATTTTCTTTTATTCACGACACTCTTTCCATGAATTTCCTTATTTATTCTTACGCTATTGTTCATATCTCTATAGATTTTTATATTTCAAGCCGTATTTATTTTATTCACTGTTAATCTAAGATTTCCTTTGTTTTTCTCTGTCGTATCTCCTTTCCCCTCACTTCCCCGTACTTCCCTGATATAACCATATCGTTTTTTGATGTTTGCTGCCTCTTGGAAAATTTCATTTTCTATTTGTTATTAATAAATATATCATTTTTAACATCTTTATAGGGGATACCCCCACTTCGGCCCTTAAATTCCTGTCATTTTTATTGCTTCATAGAGATCGCCTCCCAAATTTTGTCCCGTTCTTACGCAAAATCCCATAAACCATATGCCTTGACAGTTGTATACATTAGTTCCTGTACCCACCTGGCAATAAATCCTTTTTTATTTCAGTGTCGTTAACTTTTACGAGAATTCTTTAATGTAAATATTTCATAAGACCCATGATAATTTTTATTACCTTTTTAACGGCTAATCGTCCTTATCTAAACAATTTTCATGTTCGAATATTCCTTGTTTATCACAACAAAATACATCTGGGATCGACAACCATTGTAATGCCTCATTTTTTTTCTGCAATCGCGTACTATGTTACTCTATAAACTCCATTTTAATTACGTAAAATGACTCCTTTTCCTGAGTTTTTCTATCGCAATGTTTTCAGCATTTTCCACTCCCCTCCGTACTGCACTCTATTTTCTTCTCTAACACTTGTTACTGCTCTAGACCTCTGAAATGTACTCTCGCCTATTCTTTAAAACTCTCATTTTTTTTTTGACGTTTCCTCCCTAAATCTTTCATCGTAATATCCTAGCTCCGTCTAGAATTGATAACAATAATTTTCCATTGTTTTTTCAACATTTCCATTTCCTTTAGCACGTTTTCCCTCGAATCGATCATCTCCGGTCGTCACAAACAATCGTATTATAGATGAAATCTCCCTAACACTTTACAACACGTTTTCGTCACTTGCTATGCAATTTTCCACTTAAACTTTTCCATCGTGTTTACGTGTATCCTTTTTTCCGCACCTGATATGCTTTAATGCGTTCGAGAACTAGGGTTTCTGATCCCTGGAACGTACCGGTTAATCATAACATTTCTTGGGGTCATCGTTCTTTTGGCCCTGAACAGATTATTTCTTCCCATGGAGTTTATTCACCTCTCGGTTTGGTGGGAACGTCAAACTCATTAATCACATTACTAATTGCCAAGTCCAAAGGTCGTTCCTTTGTTCTAAAAATGGGCTCGGCCCTCTTCTTGTTGATAGGCTTACTCGGTTTTTAATCGCCTTTGCTGCAATTCAATTGGCTGTCAATATATCACGGCCTAAAGCATACTGGGGAGTCCCTGTCTTTGATTATTTGTTGATACCATCTGTGATTTTTTTATCAATACTCGTCTCACTTTGTCTAATTATAGATCCCTACCGTAAATATGAATTCACTTTACTCTAATCCGATAGATGTCGTAGACGTGTCCGTTTTATAAGTAATTGATATTTTCTTTTTAAATTAAAGTGGGAAGCTACGATATTTCCTAATTTTCACTGTTGATCAATGCAATTCATCACAAGATTTCTCATTTGTTTACAAGTATCGGGTAATAAATTAACTCGTTATGAAAAGCAATTTCCTATCTCTTTGTTCACTTAGCAAACATCCTAGGAATTATTTCCAACAAAAAATAATGATTTTAAGATTTAGTTATGAGACGTAAATTTTGATACAAAAATGCACATTGATTAAAGTAAATATAAAATTATTCATTATCGAAGAAAACAAACACTTTGTGGCTTGACATTATACAAATGAAAACGTTATTTGTTTAAAACCAGTTTATTTAACCGTCGACCGGTTTCGGTTGATCTTAACCTTCACCAGCCGAGCGATTCTCTATCTTTTGTGGGAACGAGATTGTATCGAGCGAGATCTCCCGTCAGATTTGTGTGATTTTCAATGGCTGTTATTTGCTTTTTCTACGGGCCGATGTCAGTAGGTTTTTCAGCTGTCACGTATTTTAGTTTAGGTCATTTTAAATATGAATTATTGCAAGTATGCATGATTTATTAATTTATCAGCGATAGAAAATCACACAAATCTGACAAGAGATCTCGCCCGATATCTATCTCGATCGAGATAGATATCTGACAGCTAAAATTCTGATATCGGCCCGTAGAAAAAGCAATTAACAGCCGTTGAAAATCACACAAATCTGACAGGAGATCTCGCCCGATGTCAATCTTTTTCCCAAAATTTCCCAAATTTATGGTAGATGGCGGTAATTTAAATGAATGAATAGTTTTGTCTAAAATTCAATTCTTTCAAAAAAGGTATACAAAACAATCGAATTGTATCGGTGATTCAATCCAATATCGTTTTTTTTTTTAAAGAAAGATAAATATTCCCGGGTTACAAATATTTGAAAATCTCCTACTACCACCAAATTAAGCCGAAAATGTTGCTTGAGTCGTAATGGAGGACTTAGTCAGCCGAAGAATCGAACCCGGAACGCCTGGGTGGGACCCAAACGCGATGCCCGCTCAACTACTGTGGTCAATGGGTTGTTTTTCTTGCGAATTCAGAATTGAGTTTTAATTGAAACAAAACTATTTTTTTCTTATTTATTGACCAAAAGTGTTTTTCCACTTTCACAAAATTCAGTTAGCGTCATCTATGAACGAGTAGTTTATGAATATTTTTAACTATTTATGGTAACTAACTGAAGATTCTGTCGAGCATTTGGTTGGTAAAGGAAGAATAATAAACTGTGTTATAATACAGCAAGAGTACACAATTTAATAGTGTGATTATGTCAGTAGTGGTAAGGTTTTGGTTCGGTGTCTTGAAATTTTTTTTTTATGTGAATACCGCTCAAGTGTTCCAAATGCTCCCATCTGTTATGTCCGTGGGTTGTAGAACCCCGTGGAGGGGAAAAGGGAGGTGTGAAAGTACCTGACTATTCAGATCTGTTTTTATTTCACGCAACTATTCGTTTTTAAATGGTGGTACTTCACCAAAGAGATACTGAGAGTATCTTAAACTCGGAGATAAATAAAGAATACATTCTCTATATGATAAAATGGTATCTCTTTATCTACGTATGAGCCTTAATTATGTGGGGTATTCCAAGGAAGTTAGTAAGTAAGAGTTTTCACCAAAAGCAATTATGATGAATTCATATCTACATAGAGAACCGTACTCAGCCGAAGTTTGTAGATTCAGAAATTTATTGGTGTTCTTACCATAAGTAAACTCGACATTAGCCGAATATTGAAACATGTTTACGTTAACCAGCATTATATTTAAAGTCAAAACCAACTGCTAAACTATTTGTTCTACCACCGGAAGAAAGTATATAAATAACCATACATATTTCACGTTACTTTTTAAAATTTGTTTTAATGAATACAATTTTATAATAATGACGAACGAGCGTTTACCCGCGGCTTCGCTCGCATGGTTTTAGGGGGAAATCTATATATATATATATATATATATATATATATATATATATATATATATATATATATATATATATATATATAGATTTCCCCCTATATATATATATATATATAATAAATCTAGCTTCTGGGTTTGAAATTCCGGGCATGCGTTGATATGCCACTTAAAAGAGATATTGTTTCTCCCTGCGTGTCCTTTTCCTTCGTCTCATTCTTCTTCCGCCTCGTATTCCTCTACCGCATCCCCTTCCCCTCACGCGTTCCCACTCTGCCTTCCCCGTTTTCCCTCTCCCCTCTCCCGCTTCCCCTGTCCCACGAACCCCCCTCCCGATTTCCCCTCCTCCCTCCCGAATTCCACACATTCGGTCCCTGTACATTCAGTTTTCAAACCTATTGCAATTTTTGTATACAAATTTCATAATACCAGAGCTCACCAATATATATATATATATAGAAACCTTCGTGGACGTGCTCACAACAACTCACCAAAGTTTCATAGTAATCGAATGAACGGTTTAGCAATGCATAATTTCATGATGCCAGAGCTCACTATTGTATACAGAAACCATCGCAGACATGCGCACATCAAATCCCCAAACCCAGAAACATTTTTATTTATTTATATATATAGTTAATGATAATTGGATAATTTGTAGAGCCGCGTTTTTGTTAAAATCACCTCAAGGGCGCTGTACCATTTATTAAGAATTCTTAGGTTTTATCTAACTTTATTATTTACAAATAGATATATACTTACCTAGCAGGTCGATGAACACGCTTTATTAGAAAGTTTATGCTTGGAGAAGATACGATTTTAAAACACTGGACATGACATGATTTTACATTTGCTACCTTCATCACTCATTTCGTCTAAAAACATGATGCCACAGCATTGATAAATAATTTATTATTTTTTTTTAACTTTCTTCGGACTGGTAGGGACAATAAAGTTGATTATTCTGAAGTGTCAACTCCTAGTAGAAACCACGATCCTGTGAACACCAGCGGGATAAATAGGTTTTTATTCAAAATGGCCACCATCTTGTGTCCGGAACGTAACAAAGAAATTTTAATTTAAAGACAGATGATACGCCAAATGGCTTAGTTATAAAAAAAATCGCTACGCTTAGTCAAGTATAACATATATAACAAGGGTACCGACATACTTTTTTCGTAAAACCACTTTGTTTTTTAGGTATCTATGTATTATATTAAGAGCGTCTAACCAGCCAGCGGCCGAAAATCCACATTTCGCCGAAAGATGTTCTTACGATCGTGCAGGGAGTTTACAATGAGAAAGATTAATTATTCTCCGTACCAGCTTTTTAAAATTATAACTCAATATCGATTTTATTTCATTTCAAATTTGCTTTAATTTATACCTACATCCAAAAATGCTGAAAGGCGTGATGATAAAACTATTATTGTACTTTTTGTAATTATTTTTTGGTTATAAGTATTTATCATTTTACAATTTTTTATTCATTTGTCGAAGTTAAATAAAATGTTAAAAAAATCTGAAATATATTAGTTTGTAAGTGCGCAAATAAATACACAAACGGACCAATTTTCGTCAAGAAACACATGTACGTATATATTTTTTAATGATTTTATTTAAACTAAAATTAAAATTCTAAAACATGCGATACCCAGATAATGTATTGATTTATTTTACTTATATGATATGAAATGGGTTATATAAAAAATTATATGATATTAAACAAAACCTTTTTTTTTAAATTTGACAAATCTGCCAACGACCTATGGTATATCCTTATTTTACTAAAAATAAACAATTTTTTCTCAAAATTTAAAACATGCGAATACTAGATTAAAAAACAATCTTTCGAAATCCATTAATATTTTTTTGTGGAAAAGAGTAATACGTCTAAAATCTGATTTAAAAATGACATATTTCTGGTTTTCTCTGGTAATACTCTCTTAATGTTTAGAAAACTGTGTAGGTTCCAACCAAAGATATTGAAATATAAGTAGATGTGCTATCTGCTGTTTTTACTATGTGGGTCTGCGCTTCCGGGTGTCGCCGATATTGTTTACCAATTAACAAATGAACTAAAAGAACAAATAATTAACGAATAAACCAAATGAACGTTAAACTAAATGAACGAATTCTTTCCTTATTCAAAATATATTGTTAACCAATATTAATGCACATATTCAAAAATCAACGAAATGATCAAATTCTTTTTGTATGAAAACTACGCTTTAGCGCGTAGTTTGGCGACAGTTGCGCGGACACCATAGCATATCTCTTCTGTATTTGAATATCTTTGGTTCCAACCACGGACATATGAATATACATGGACCTGCCCTAAGTGATAAAAAGGTATTATTTCCCCCTCCACATGGCGCCGGCTGAAGCACCTCCTTGGAACCGGCTCGCTCCATGGGGAGGGGATAGAGCCTCGCTTGAATCTAAAATGTGTGACGTCATCATTCTTGCCATGAACAGCTAGAAGGTAACATCCATACATTTAACGAAATACAACGCCAAAACAGTAGCGTATTCTATACAATATATCTACATATCAATGTGCACATAGCGAATGTGGGCGGTTCTCCAGTGTGCTCATCGGTGGTTACAGGGGTAAGTAAATTATGAAACATTTGTAATAGTGTTTTAACTAAACACGGCAACAAAATATTGCTATGTGTATTGGGGCGAGTTTTTTTGGGGCGAGCATTTGACCTTAGCAAATATGTTATTATCGTGGCAAGCAATTCGCGCTCCCATGTAAAAAGGTCTATTCATTAAAAGCAGATTTTGCTTTTAAGAACTAAATGGTGATATTGTAATGCGAGATGCCTATTTACTGTCAGATTGATTGTATAACGAATCACAGTCATCTTTCCCCTCTTCGCCCTCCATGGTTTGGTTTGACCCCTCACCCGTAACTGCTTGTCTAGTCATTTGGATGTCTATGGTTCCAACCGGTATTGTTTGATGTTTTCACGGCCAAAAATAGTATCTTGATTTATTTTTGGGTTACTAGGTTGTTTCACATTCTACCCCCTTCTTAGCCGGCGTTTCCGACAGCGTGACGGAGTCCGTCAACAGTGCAGATATTAAGAAGATTGAGGTCTTTTTTATTATATTTTTCAATACAATCCCGTTAAACCGCAACTAAGCAGTTTGTCAATAGGATGTTAATCTTCAATTACAATTTAATTTCACATAGATAATATTATTACTAGATATTTATTTATTTATTTTTATTTATTTTTATTTATTTACATATGCATATATATTACAATACATTACAATATGATACTTTGTCTGTCCAACTGGGCAGAATACCCGTTTAAGGACAGCCAAATTGTATATTTAGTTCATAATATTCTTAACAAAGGAATGGTTTCGTTCAAGATATCACGGGAATTTGCTTCTGTCAAGACAACTTTTGAGAAAATTAAGAATTGTATATAATTAATGGATGGTTTCTTTAAGTCTTTAAAAGAATCGCAAAGATGTGATTTTTTTCAAGGTCAATTTGGAGTTTTGGATTTGTTTTCTTTAGTGAGATCACAAGTAGGAGATTCTTTCCAGGCCATTTAAGAGAACATTTACAATTGCATAGTCAGAATTTACACACTTATAAAGCAATATTTGACATATGAATTCCCAATGTATTTATAACTATTTAATTTTAATAAAGTACTATAATTTTTAGAATTTCTTAAATAGTAGAAATTACACAATTATAATCCAACTATATGACAAATGATTTTTTAAGCTCGTTTTGGAGAACATTAATTTATTTAGTTGTTTATTTATTTCTTTTATTTTACGCCCAGATGGCTTTTATATAAATAATAAGGCAGTACCTCCATCTTTTACATGAGAAAACAGATTGTCACACCCAGAATAATATAAACCATCTCTATTATTTATTAACCATATTGTCAGCATATATTTCAAACTATTTGTAGTATCGTAATTTTTTATACTTGGTAACATGTTAAATATTTTGGGCACATTATATTCCAGGGTTCGCCGTCCATAGTTATTTTTATATTATTATAACCATAATAATAATATAATTTTTATATTATTATTATTTTTATAACCTAATGTCGTGTTCAGGTTTCACTTTCCTTTTATATTCAGACTCAGATATATGCCGAATCAATATTTTGTACCATAATAGGGCCTGCACAGGTAAAACAGTTAAATTCTTATACGGCAATGATATATTTCGTCTCTGTGAAAAAATACGTTTTTGAACTGGTAATTTAATCATTGAATTTTGTACTGATTGTTGGTTTTTTTTTAATTAAAAAAATTACATATCTACCGGATCTGCCCTGATGATGGACACTGCGACGCTGTCCGAAAAGTTGGCTAAAGAAGGAGGTAGCGAAACACCCCAAAAACAAATAACGAAAATACATTTGGCCGTGAAAATCTTAAAACGTATCTGATTGTAGGTGGTTTAAATTAGTTTTTTAGTGTGTCCCCAGATGGTTATGGCATGCCGTAAAGCTGATTCTGCGAGTGATAAGTAAATAATTTTTAAAATATTCACCGGAATGAAACATTTCAGTTTGTTCAGCCCACCCACTATCGCCCTCAGCCGGTGAAGTGCGTATTTATGTGCTTTTAGGATCGGTTATTAATATTGCAAAAAAATAATTTGTTAAATAAAAGTAGTTTTTGGCGTTTAGTTTTGGTGTAGCAATTATTATTAATATTTTTTGTGGATTTCAATTTTTTATTTATTTTATTTTTTTATTTGGTAACTATACATTTATTTATTTTACATTTTTATATCAAACATGTTAGGTATATACGTATATAAAATAGAAAATATATTTGTAGTCCTCCTCACTAGGAGATCCTGTGCTGAGGGGGACTATGATTTGGATAAGTTTTTTTTCAGCGACTTCTATGGTTTAACTTCATTGTTCGGATAAGGTTTTCCAGAAACTTCTATGACCATGTTTTAAATATACAAGTAAGATCATTTTCCGATAGTTCCTTCAGCCAACATTTAATATCCTTAATGAAGCTATTTTTTGTTTTAATTTGTTTGATACTAAGTGGGAGTTTGTTATATAACTTTACTGCTAAAAATTCAGAACTTCTTTCTCCAAATGAAGAGTTACACTTTGGTATATTAAGCATGTCTGTTTGTTTGGCTCTGGTTTTATGAGCATGTGAGGTGTCTGTCTCTGAATCATTTTTGTGGTGATGTACTAGAATGTTTTTCGCATAGATTTTCTGTATGCTTGGAACATCAAACTGTTTCAAAATTTCTTTTATTGACGTCCTTATGGGGACCTTTAATATTGCATCCGTAATTAGGCATGCTCAATGCCTTTTGAGTTTTTCCAAAAATTCAGGAGCAAATCAAAATTAATGGCCGGTTTCAAAAGGTGCTCGACATTTGCCAATTTGTCAGGATGGCCGAGTTTGCATGCTTTAACCGTTGGCTAAAGGAGGAGGAAACGCACTACGGCAAACCCAAAAATAATTCGCGATTATACCCACTGCTCCTAGAATTTATTTAATATTTTATTAAATAAACACTCACATATGAGTAAATTAATTTGATACGCCCGACCATACCCATACACCTTCAAACGAATGTCAGATAATATAATTACACTATACATATATTCAATATTTCCATTTGACATGACCATAACGTAATTCAATTCAATTTCATTATTATTTCAAAAATATTACAAAACTTTGCATTTTAATGCGTTTTTAAAATACGTTTGTCCATGTATTATATTGAACAGGTAGATATACAAACTATATAAGCATTAATAGAGCTTGCCTTTTAAATGCAGCTTCACTAACGCTAAATAAAATATGTCGATATCCGAATTAATTCTGTTTAGCAGCAAAATTGCTCTCCCAACCGGCATGACCATTGGCAAGTTAGTCCTACAGGCCGGAAGTTAGAACAGTCTATGCTGTCGGTGGCGAAGATACCCGTCGGGAACATCGAAATGAATTCTCTCCATGATAGCTGAGTTTTCAAACCATCTGCGGGCCGATCTGAAGAAATGCGTAGCAATGTGTACATCCCTTCTGACCCGTAGATGGTTCATTCCGAGCATACCCAAAAGAAAGTCGGTAGGATAGAGCCACGGGTAATAGCCGTACTCCCTCATGTACAGAAATCTCAGAAATTTCTTCTGAACTCTCTCCAACGTGAGGGAATATTTTACTTGGTGTGGACTCCAAATTACCGACCCACTTTCAATTCTGCTCCTTACTAACGAATTAAATAAAATTATGAGAACCCGGGTGTCTCTAAAAGTCTCTAATACACTATATATCTGCTAAACCACACTACCGAAAAACAAAGCTGTTAAGCTTTCGACATCTTATCCTTTGGACTTCGTTTTCTTAAAGGGGATATTTTTTTTAATTATTAACTGGATCATAATTTATTATTAAAATTATTATTATTTTACACATGAAAAACGTGCTATTGAACGACTCTAATGTAAAATTATTTTTCATTATAAGTTCGACTAACAATGTGTGGTTTTTGATTAAAGTAATCGACTACTCCGACCCTTCAAAATATTACTTAAGCCAGCAAACTTTGCGTGACTTGGTATTCTTATTGTTAACATTTTGTAAGTCAATGAAAGGAAAAGACTAAAAAAGAAATCAAATCAAAAAATGCTTTAAGAACAATATTTTATTTTCCACTGTTGCTTTTTTACACTTCTTTTCACGCATTTAATCAAAAGTCGATGAATTCGGATCACGCCAAATGTTGCAAATCATAATATGATTATGGGAATTACTATTGGAAGGGCTGGATATGAACCGAAATTATAAAGTAAGAAATTGTTTTATATTCTTTGTACTTTACATTTACTTAATGACTCCTTATTTTGAGATTTGATACAAATATAATTTCTGCATTAAATAAAATAATTATCATTCAAAATCAAGAAAATAAGGTATTAGGGTTACAACCCCAACAAATATATAATTTTTCGAAAATTGAATAAAATTATTTATTTATTTGAACTAAAAGTACAGATTCATTACAAGAAAGCATTTACTGTCCATCTAGGAGATTTCCCGTTTTAGGACAGTCAAATTGCGTAGTTTATTTCACATTAAATGTGTATAATTTCTGCAATTTTTGTTTATGTTGAATATCTTTTTATGTGAGACTTCTTTTCATTTTTTCCGATGTATTCTATTTTATTAAATGCTTTTTTTGTAACATTTTTTTCATTGTACTATATTTTCTTTATTCATTTAGTTTTTAAGTATTTAAAATAACTGAGAAGCTAAACTTATAAACAAGAATTAAAAAGCCCATTATGGCGTGAAATAAATAAATTTTAGGTATATATACTTTTGAATGTAGCTATAACTTTGTGGTTATCCATTATAGATAAATGAAACAATTTAACTTTGCTTGAACCACTTCTATATTTGAGTAAATCCGACCGGTTTCAGAACGACCGTTCCTTCTTCAGGACATTTGGATACATTTGGACGTTTTGAAATATGGATGGGAACAATGTATTATTATGGTAGGGGTGGAGCCGTTACTAGGTATTTATGAAGAGTTATTATTAATAATAATATTTTTTCTGAGTTCGCTAACCATATCATTGAAAATAACCATGGTTTTGAAAAAATACGGGGATAAATATTATTCATATTAATCATAATGGAAAACGTTTAGATAACTTAGAGGCCTTGGAAATAGAAAAATCCCTCCAAAATAATGATTCTATTATCAACAAACAAAATACTGGAATTATTATTTATCAGTATTTTGAATAACCAAATTAATTTATCTTTTAGTCCCATTTTAAATAGTTTCCCTTTTTCCCCCACCCCTTTGCTTACATCCCATCCAAACACCTGAAATTAGTAAATCTGTCAATATTCTGTATCATAGATTAGTTATAATGTTCTCCTGACGAAGGAAGGGTGCTTCTGAAACCGGTAGAGTGTTTAAAATAAAAGTGGTCTTAATCAAATTTATGTGTTTTTTTATTGTAAATTATGGCGAGCCACAAAATTAATGCTTTTTACAAATATGATTATGAAAAAGTTGATCCATTAACTAAAAGTGTTTTTTTTTTATCAGTAATATATGTAAGGTAAATTATATTTATAAACCTACATGAAAATACAAAAGGAAAGAAATAGTGGATTTATTTATTTACACCTACATACGTACTTTAAAAAAAACTATTTTCCACATGAAATGATTGAACAGCTAATAAATACGCGATCACATTAGAATTAATTACCTTGTTTTTTTATCACTACATGAAAGTTACTCACTTCTAACAAACTTACAAAAAACGGGGTTAAAACAACAACAAAAAAGCCATATTTGTATTACAAAGCAAACCTAAAACAAATGTCTTCCTCCTTCATGAATTTGATATCCAAAACAGAACAGAAAATACGAGCAAAGCCATAATTGTGAATTTCACGTTTAACGTCGCGCACGTGGTAAACTACTTTATGGAAGGATTTAAATTTTAATGAATTTTCCTGTGCGGTTTATCAGCAACTCACGGCTCAGCACACATTGCTCCGATCACTAGTTACTACTGGCACCAGTGCTATGAGAGCTGAGTGCCGAGGAAGCCAGAATTTACACACATATTATAATATAAAAGACCGGACACCGAGGATCAAATTAATCATTGGTACGTCTTTTATCTATCATTTGATGGGTAAATCACAACGTGAAACATTGGGGTTTGCGGTAGATTTTAAATAACATCGGTATTTTTATGTGATTATTTTCGGTGCGTTTGTGTGCAGCGTATGTGTGGTTTGTTATTACGACATCTTTCGGGTGTATAAAAAGTTTTTTTTTAAATTTGAACTACCTACATTATTGAAGTGAAAACTTTTTTAGCACCATTGTGATTTGATATTCGATCAAACGAAAAAGCAACGCCAAAAATCATTTCAGAACACAATTGTCTATTATTTTATCAATACCCTTCCCGTTGTTCTACATACAAGTCCTACGGTGATCTTTCTTTTTAATATTACCATCTGGATTTTATTTACTTTACCGGTTTTATTTTATATTAAGTGCTCTAAGGGAAAATATCTTAGTAGGATGAAAAAATGAAGCAAGGAAAGGGAAATAAATACAATTTGTTATCAACCAAAATAGAATAAAGCCCAACATTTAATTGTACTAAAATTGGTGTTAAATAATGAAGATAATGTAGATTTTCAACATAAAAACCCTTTCTCATGTGCTTACCATATAGTACTCACTTTGATTTTATACTCGTAACTCTTTTAAATTAAATTATTTCATACTATTTTGTATTCTATTATATTATTTTATGCATATGTATATTTTCTTAATACTCTCACACATTCTTTATATTGCATATGATAATTTACTGTATAAAAATCGACCACCACAACACGGGCATGTGCCTAGCATGGTGGTCGAAAAATCCCCAACTTTTGTAAAAAAAGATTTTTTCAATGAATAAAGAAACTTAAAAAAAAAAAAAAAACACTCATGTCACTATTTATACACTAACTAACTTAAGACGTATTTATATACAAATTGTTTTTATTCATTTGCTGCATCCTTTTCGAGTCACATTCTTTTTGAGTTTCTTTACCCGCTCGTAAAGTTGAGGGATATGTCACTCACGTTAATTATAATTATAATTATTTTTTGTAATCACGTTTAAACATCCACTTTAATTATAATATGGATTTGTCATCAAGCTTGAAGAATGTCTCGATTCTCAATTTTTGCAAGCAATTTAAATGACCAAACATTTATCTATTGTTAAACAAGCATTCGATACTAAATCTGTACTTTAAGACATTGCTTTTTTTCTTCGCTTATTCTTTTTTTTATGAGTTCAAAATTGTAGTTATCAACTAAAGCTTCTACGAGGAATTCAATCGTAACACTTGTTTCATTCAATAAATAATATGTTTATATAATTAATCAATGTAATATGAAATTATGATATGAACTAAATTTGTCAATTTGACTGGCCTAAAACAGGATCCATTCCTAGTTGGCTAGTCAAAGTTTCCACATATGTTTCAATGTATAATTTTATGTGAAATAAATATTATTATTATTATTATTATTAAAAAAAGAGATAAACACATAAAGCCTGCACAGAGAATGTAAAAATAGTCGGTCTCCTCTTTGTGCGGTGCTTCGAAGCTTCTCCACTCCTGTCTAATTTAGTTTTTCGAAGATTTCACTATTACCGCGTGTGAACTACATACATATTTTAAATACTAACACTAATAACATTAATAATAACAACAAAAAAAAACAGGATAAAAAAATCTCCTTTACCAAAGCCACTTAAACTAAGAAACTTTTTTGGGTTAACCTTATTTAAGGTTAAACGGAATAAACGATCACAGATGGCACACCAAATCAATTATTTTAAGAAAATACACTTTCACAAGTTGTGCTTTAAAATATTAAGATGAATTATTTGTTTACGCCCTTAAACACGCAACACAAATACGAATAAAGAGTCAGTGTACAAATCCAATTCTTTCGGGAAAGGCATAAAAAATGCAATATTGGGTTGAATCTCCTACATATATAAAATTGTATTTGTATGCCTTCCTCAAAAGAATTGAGTATGCGCACCAAACTATTTATTCTTATTCATATTGCATATATGTATGCACGCATACAAATAATTCATCTTCATATTCTAAAGCACAACTTGCAAATAGTGATTTTTTCCAAAATGTATAATTAGCGTCATCTATGAAAGAGCAGATTATAAATTCTTTTATGTTGACCCTTAACCCCATAATATTTATTTAAGTAAATTACATTACAAGGTGACCATACAACTCAACAACGTACAACTTTATCACTCCTTTGAAAAGCCATTAAAAGTCATGAAATAAATTTTAAAAAAAGGTTAAATAGTGTTGGTGCCTTGCCGTGCTCCTTTACCTTTATTTTTAAAACTTATAATTTCTTCCCACCAACTCTTATAATTCCTAGCAAACAAATCGTATTTTTCCTACCCACCATGCCGACCAGATACAATCACGAATCATATTATTTTATTTATTTTTAATTTTTTAAACTTTTATGAGTAAAATCTCAAATTATAATATTTAATTAAATGAACACAATATTAGCGATTTCGATTGAGTTTCGCTAATATTGTGTTCATTTAATTAAATATTATAATTTGAGATTTTACTCATAAAAGTTTAAAAAATTAAAAATAAATATTCATCCTAGACTTGCAGAAAAAGTCAATAGATGTTGCGTATTAAAAATAAAATGGATAAACATTTATCCAGACACTATCTAGATTGCATTTAGTTCGAGTTGAATCTTGCAATCATATATAAAGAAATATGTGCGTTAAGATAATGTTGGTAGTTCTTAGTCGAAGTATGATACAGTTAAAAGTGACCGAATTAATATGGGTTCCGTAGCTCAATCGGTAGAGCTGTTGCCATGTAAGCAAAAGGTCCTGGGTTCGAGTCCCAACGGAGCCAATATCTTTTCTGATTTTTCTGTCTCCAGATTTCGATCGAGTTTCGCTAATATTGTGTTCATTTAATTACATATTATTTTAGTTGTAAAATACCAACCATCCTGTGCAACACCTGTGTTGAATACGGAGCTTTTCGGTGTAAATTATCAAACGTCCTCTCAACACCTTTTGTTGAGTACGGAGCTGTTAATTGACCGTGTCGAACAAGTGAAAATCGTGAATTTAAAAGAACCAGCGGATCTGAAAAGGACAAGCGAAGGGAGGAAACCTGCGGGGTAAGTCGGCATTCCTCAATTTTTCTTCCTTACGCTTTGCGGGTACCTTGTGAAACCCCAACAAATGGGTTACATTGGATTAGGTTATAAGCCATTTTTTCAACATTAAAAGGGGTGTTAAAATGTCACCTTGTTGAGTTGTTATGGAATCACATTATAAATATCATTGTATTTAATAATAAATGACGAAAATTTGTTTTTTAAAAAACACTTTACAAAATACGTTTTCCTAAAAAAAACATCTCTGTAGCCAGCTCAGAAATAATATATTTAACAATAGAAAAGGGTGATTCAGAAACTTCGTGTATTTTTTACTCTAAATTTGGGAACAAACTTTCCCTTCGATGAAAATAGAAGTTATTTTACTGACGTTGGGTATGTTTTTAACAATTATTCTTCTTCTTCCTTTGCGCTGTCCCAACTCATTGCCTAGGTAGGCTGTTGGGGTCGGCTCTTCTAGTTCTCAGGTTGTAATATCTTCTGTTCTGGGTATCGCCTTCATCCAAGCCGTTTCTTCGAAGAATTTTGGAACATTGAGTCATCCAGGAGTTCTTCGGTCTTCCTCTGTATGACTGTCGATGAAGCTCCATAGACATTGCCTGTCTCACTGTGTGGTCTGATGGTCTCCGTCTTATATGTCCATACCATCTCAACTGTCGTTCTTCCAGCTTACTATTTATGTCTGTGACACCCAGGCTACCACGAATGCGTGAACTTTTGATCTTATCTTTTTATGATACTCCTGCCGACCATCTAAGCATTCGCATTTCTGCTGTTTCAAGTTGCCTAGTGTAGGAGTTGTACATAGTCCAGCATTCGGAGCCATACATTATTGCGGGTCTTACAATGGTCTGGTTTATCTTTCCTTTCAGTTTTATAGGCATTTTGGAGTCACACAATATTCCTGTTACGGATCTAAATTTAATCCATCCCACACCTATTCTATGGATGACATCCGCTGCACATCCTCCGTCTCTGTGGATTAGTGAGCCCATCTACTTAAATGAATCACAGTTGGATAATGTTACTCCATCCAGTGGCATCGAAGGAATTACAGCGTTTGTGTCTTCAAATGGTAAATACAAATATTCAGTCTTTTTCCTGCTAATTTTTAGGCCATTATCCTCCAGGATCTTTCTCCATCTTTCCAGGCTATTTTGTAAGTCACAATGATTATCTGCTATCAGTACTACATCATCTGCAAAAAGCATAGTCTTGAGAATACTGTTCATTTCTTGACTTGTTAGATAATTCATGACCATTATGAATAGCAGTGGTCTGAGGACAGATCCTTGGTGTACCCCCACTTTAATTGGAAATTTTGGTGATGTCCCTGATGTGCATCTTACTTGAGTTTCAACGTTTGTATACATATCTTGTATGGAGAGCACATATCCTTCTGGTACATTGTGGGCTCTCAATGCCGCCCATATCAGGCTTCGGGGAACCCTGTCAAATGCTTTTTCCAAGTCTATAAATACCATGTGCAAATCTTTTTTTGCATCTCGATGTTTTTCAACTATTATTCTGACTCTTTGAATAGCATCTATTGTTGATTTTCCCGACACAAAACCGCATTGATCGGCGTGTATTTTTACAATATTCCTTATTCGTGTGTTGATATATTCTCATATATTTTCATGGAGTGAGACATAAGCTTTATCCCTCTATAATTGTCGCACTTCCTAGAGTCTCCTTTATTTTTGTAAAAGGGAAGAAGGTAACTCTGCCTAAAGTTTTCTGGCTTTGGTTCTCCATTCAGTACTTTATTGACAATATTGTTTTTAACAATTATTATAAGCAATAATTATCAGTTTTGTGAGAGAGGCATTGTTAGTGCTAAATCGCCACCTAGCGAGAAAACACAAAAATAAAGTTGGTTGTTTTCAGGTGGAAAAATGTATTAAGCAATAATTGTTGAATGAAACACCAGTATACATTGAATTATTTGGCGGGTATTAGATAAGACGACATAGCTCAGTGGTAGAGCACCTGGCCGGCAATCAGAAGGACACGAGTTCAAGTCCCGTTGGCGGCATCTATCTTTTCTTGGAAGATTTTTTCAATGTAGATGAGTGTTACAGGCTGATAATTATTGCTTATAATAATTGTTAACCTTTGTGCTATGCACAAAAATCTTGTCTTAAACGTCAGTTTATCAATTAAAAATATTAATTTATGTTTTTAATATTAATTTTCCATAAATTAACAAGTTCAATTCCATTTGACAAAGTGGATAGGTAATAATTACGTATTGGAGAAGATGAAGATATTTTTTAATCTTTAGTGACACCAAACAATTTTTCGATTCAGATGTGGAATCGCTTACATTTCGGCATTACATTACATTACGTAGATACTCAGTTTTTGGATATCCGTAATTATTGAAATAATACGTTTATAAGGATAATGTTTGACCAACCAAATCATGATATTATAACTTAAATCAATTTCATGGCAGCAGAAAGTAGATAGGGTTTAAAAGAACGCCACGAAAAATTCCCTAGTTCCATTAAGAAAAAACTACCCGTTCGCATTTATGGTGAAAAGTATTGAATTTAAAATCACGTGTTTATTGTACTGATACGTATCATATGTATCAACTGATATGTTTGTAAATTTTAAAAATAAATTAATTAAGAAAATACCCTTACAGCGTCACACTTCATCATTAACTGTCATTAGTGGAAAGTTCATAATTGGCATAATTAACATCTTATTATTGTATTATTTTGTATTCTCTGATTTGCTGTCAACTTTCTCTAAAATAAAAAAAAAATGAAAATAAAATAATGTTTATAAATGTTCGACATATATTATGTTTGCCAAAGACCTATGGACGTTTAAAAAATAGATAGGAATGTAATGTAACGGGAAAAATGTTGAGAAAACGCAAAACGTGATTGTCTTTGCAATTCAATATCTAACCTACTTTTCATATTTTTCGCAATTTTTAAACAACTATCTCATGTATAAAAATCTCGTGTCACGGTGTTTGTGGTCGCACTCCTCCGAAACGGCTTGACCGATTTTTATGAATTTTTTATGTATATTTGGTTAGTATGATAATAGGTTTTAAAGTATAATATTTCATACCGCTAGGTGATTAGGGTGTCCCTATATTTCTTTTGTATTTTTTTTTTATTTGGCATCAAAAAATACCTATAACATCAAATTTTAACCCTCCCACCTCCACTCTCCCATTTTTTAATCGCGATTTTAGTATTTTTGTATGAACAAATTTAACCGTCTTTCATATTTCAAACAGAACGAAATTATTTATATTGTTGAATGACAGACGTCGCTACGTCTGCCTCATCTAACTTTCATCCACACATGCGCAAAACATTCACGAGAAGCGTCGGGTCATTTTGATATTTCATTCGGCATCATGTTCTCGCATTTGCAACCCATCGAGCTTATTTGTGTTGGCTAAAGACGGACTGGCAAAAAATATCCTACACTCAATTACCCTTCGAAATTCATATTGATTTTCTTTATTTCATTTTCCTACTTTAGTTGGTGTTTTTTGTTTTGTTTTTATCGGCGGTCATCGTCTACAGCGCTCCTCTCTTTACGTCGTGGATCCCATCCCCGCACACTTACAATACATTCGTTATTTTTTATTTAACAACCAAAATAATCACTAGAAATAATTTATATGGCAGAACAACTTTTGTCGGGTCAGCTAGTTTTGTTATATATTTTTTAAATCTTGCGTTTACTCGAAATGTTAAAATAGACCATAAGTACGTGAATTGTGTTATACATTTGTAAAGAAAATGTATTCTTTTTAAATTTGAATCCTATAATGTCAGTTAGAATGCAAATATCGATTGTCACTTTTTTATTTATTCTATTATTTGATTGTAAAATATTAGTTAGTGTTAGAAGAAACCATTAAAAGGAAAGTGATATAAATAAACATAAATGTCGTTTCGTTGATACTACGACAGGCCGCCCGCCATTTTGTCACTGTTATGTTGGTATCCCTGACCTGATACAAACAGAAGCTAGATACGATTGTAGCCGACTTCGTGGGATACATGATGATGTGCGTAATTATGAAAAACAGAATTAATAATATAATGTAAACGAACCTCTAATCAGGCACTGGAATGGAGACAATCCATTCAAATCCTGGGATGTTTTTTAAAATAAAGATTATATACACAAACCAGACAAACCATTTAAAAACGTATGCTGCTTTTTAAAATAAAGATAACATACACAAGCCCGCTAGACAAATTTCATAATTACGTGCCTTATCAAATATCCCACGAAGTCGTACAATCGTATTTAGCTCTTTTTTGTATCAGGTCAGGGAAATGGTTTATATGGTGTTTTATCTAGAGACTGATATACTTGCATATTTTTATCCTCCAATAAGTATAAAAGCAAAAATTCACTCCAGTCAAATTGATGGTAATATACAGAGCCGATCACTTCCCCTTCTAAAGCGCAGTCTTCTTTCCGTTATGTGACAACCACCGAAGTGCATTTTATGCTAACGATTTCGTTTTCTGGGTCACATAATATATCTTCAGAACGTTTTGTGGCTTGGGAAGACTGTGAATGAACTGAGTTGACCGGAAAATGTATTTACTTAATGGATTTTCGGAGAGACGTTTTCTTCACTTTACGTTTTAATAATAATAATAATAATAAATGATTCCGGAATGTGGGGAGAAAAGTGCAATCTCACACATTCTATAAGGGTTATAATACATAATATGCAAAATATTTAAAGAGAAAAAATAAATAAGAAAAGCAGGTAAATATGATTATAAATGCATGAAACAAAGGTGATAAGATATAAGAAAAAATAAAAGATTTAAGAAAATAAGAAGATTGAAATAATTATTGGCTTTTAGAATTCTCTGACCACAGTAATTTATTGTTTCCATACTCTTTAGTTATTTACATTATTTTATATTCATTTGTTTTCTTTAAATTTCTTTAATATTATTATATATAATATGTATATTTATATATTTTTATTTTATTTTTTATATTCTCGCACATTTCTTTATATTGCATCTTTTAATATACTGTATATGAAAATCGACCACCACAACACAGGCATGTGCCTAGTATGGTGGTCGAAAAATCCCCAATTCATGTAATGAATAATTCAAAGAATAAAGAAACTTAAAAAAAAAAAAAAAAAAATTAGGAGCCAGTATTTTTCTCCAGTGTGCATCAATGCTGGATGATGGACTTAGGCGGGCTTCCATGACTAGGATATTACCAGAGCTGCATTTCCTTTTCTAACCATATCCTTTGCTAACATTACATTATTACAGTAATATTCTTAAAATTTACGACAGTGCAACTGTTTCTTTTTTAAATTTCCAACACAATTTCCAATACATTAGATCCACGTGTGAGGCTCTGAGAAAAAAATAATTCTTCAGGGCCTGTGTCACTTTTGGGGATGCTGTCCGTAGTTTTTTTTATGGAAAAGAAGATGTTGAAAGGAAAAGGGGTGGGTCGGAGTGGCGGATTTATGAATTCATCCCTCTACTCTACAGCATCGCCCTGTCGAGGGAGTCCTGTTGTAGAGGTAAAAAGGTTGCCCTCTATCAGGCTCTTCAAATCCGGCTATCCACAATCCGGCTACACGGTAGGTTGGCAGACGCATCCGCCACCTACACCCACGAATCCGGGCACCCCTGTTAAGTCACCAAACGTAGCGAACTACCTTGGGGTGATCAGTGGCAGAGGTGCTAGTTATCCAATAAATGCACCCGTACTTTCCTCACAAATTTTGTATTTTCTGGTTACAGTTATTCTTATTTCATGGGCTGGAAATTATAATCAGAAAAAAATTACAAGTGTGCAGTTCACACGTGGTAGAAGTGGAATCTTTAGAAAACTAAAGTAGATAAGAATGGGGAGGCTACGAAACACCGCACAAAGAGGAGACCAATTATTCTCATTATCTCGCAGGCTAAATCCTATAGACGTATGTGTTTGTCTCTCTTTGGTGTTGCTTTTTCGATTCATCGAGTTTCATATCACTAAAGAAGAGTGCTAAATAAGTTTTCACATCAAAAACATTATGCAATAGAACATTAATTGAACGGATAAATAATATCCGTACGGCGGGATTTAGATCAAATGTGCAGCGGCGTTGGTTGAAAAATTATATTAAAGGTTGAATAATAAATATTTGTTTACTTTCAATGATATTTGTTCTGGTTAAATTCTAGCTTTATTTCATGGATTTTACCAAAACAGATGGCTGCCGAGTATTTACCCAATTTTAGAAAAGGCATTTAATATTTCCGCTACCACGAAATTAACTTTATAGTCAAAGAAAATGGTTTTAATAATAGATTTTTTGTCATGAATACCAAGAAAACAAGTTTTCATCACATTTCCCATAAAGTGTTAAACAACGCTCACCGGTTTGAAGTTAAATTTGTTTGTTAAGCAATGTCCAGTTAATAATATTGTCAATACTGTGAAAGGCATTATCATTAAGTAGTTTTCAGGCATTACAAAAGTGGACATTTTCAAAAGATTTCTTAGAATCCAACTACCACCATGGTATGAGTAACCGTTGGACATTTCCACAATATTCCTAGGATAGGATTGTTATGTCTACATAAAAACCATTGATTAATATAAATTTCGTCAGATTTCTGACGTTACGCATATTTCTCTAGACGTCAAATTGCTAAAACATCTGTTCCACTGTGTTCAATGTTAACATTAATCTGGATATTTTTATGCGCAAAGTTCTATTAAAAAAGCATGATCAGACGTACCATTTTGATTATGAGTAATGATGAAGTACACAATCAACTTTTATTTTTATTTTAATTTAAAATTAATGGTGGCGTCATAATTTTTTTTCGTGTTCACTCTTTTTTTGCTTTGCAAAAACCAAAGTGAAAAAATGATTTTTCGGTGTGAAGCCGAATTTTAAATTTTTTTTACAAATTATATATTATTTTTTTATAGTAATAGCAGTTAATATTGTTCACTTATCTCCCATTAAGAGTAAGAGCCACAAACGCTCCGGTCTGGAGCCAGTGCGACTATGGCATCCCCAATTAGGATATGTTGTAAGGCTGAAGGTAAGTGAGGAGGGGAAAGACATGGGGAGGAGGAAGGTGGAGAAGTGCCTGACTATTCACATCTAGTTATCAAACACGGCTAAAGTCATTTCAAGCAACGTTTCAATTCTGAATTGTGGTCTCACACCAGGGCGATACTGAGAGTATCTTCCGCTCTGCAACTTCTAGAACGCATCTTAAATTATTTGATTGTGTAAACACAAGCCTATTTATGATTTGAACCGCGACCTCCGGATTGCTAGTCGACCACGGAGGCGTTATAGGCCTATGCAGATGCAGAGTGGAAGATACAATCAGTATCGCCCTGGTGTAAGACCACCATTCAGAATTGAAACGTTGCTTGAAAATGGCTTTAGCCGTGTTTGGTGACCAGATCTAAATAGCCAGGTACTTCCCAACCTTCCTCTTCCCCACCTCCTTCCCCTCCCCACTACCTTCAGCCTCACAACATACCCCAATTTGGGATGCCATAGTCTCACTGGCTCCAGACGGGAGCAGTTGAGATTCTTGTGCGGTATTCGCTGTAAAAAAAAAAAAAATATGTGTCCTAGGCCTCATTTTACAGTTTTACGTGTGTTATTAGAGATTGTGAACGTATGCAATATATAATATGTTACAGATGTAATTATAATATTATGTAAAAAGTTAAGGTATATTTTTTTAAATGATCATAAGTTAATAAACTGAACACTCAGAATTGAAACGTTGACGTTGACTTTGACGTGACTTTGGTGACAAGATCTGAATAGTCATGTACTTCCCCACCTTCCTCTTTCTCATACCCCACACCCCATATACCCAACAACTCCCCTTTTCATTACCTTCAGCCTCACAACATACCCCAATAGGCCACTTGCATCACATTTAAAAAAAAAATCCGTTGTAGGCAAATTTTCAAAGACATTCAGTATTTTTTTTTAATCGTATATTTGAAACCCTGGCGATTTTTTGAAAATATTAATCCGAAAAATCGGACCATTTTTTATAAACCGGAAAGACGGGACATAATTTTGTACGTGCGAAAAAACGATAATTACGTAGCCAAAAATCATTTTAAAAAAAAGAACGTTTTCCACAAGAAAGGGCACAGGAGAATAACGAGGCATTCCAAAAATATTACATCTCATAAATATTTCTTCCTTGATCCATCTTATTGATCATAAATCATTTTAAGGTTCAACGTATATATTACTAAATCCAATGTAATATACTTGTACTTGTAAATTATAATAATAATAAGAATATTATAAAATTTGATTTGGTTAAAATCAGCACCACTACCATTATACCTCTAAAACACGTACAAAGTAAAATCTACGGGGTTCTTTTCATAACATCTGTCAAAAAGTCAAACCAAATGATAAGTTCGCAGAGAACAAACAATAAATCTGTACATTTCTAAAAATTTTTACTAACATTTTCGTAATCTTAGTAAAAAAATCTATCCACACGATTTTTTACAATTCGTTATGAAATCCATGCAAGTGGCCTATTGGGGATGCCAACAGACCGTCGGGAGTTGTTGAGACATGTAGGTATAGACACTGCGTTATATTTTGTGACGTTGAAAAATCGTGAACGACGAAAAGTTTAATTAAATACATTTTATACTTCAATAAAGAATTTTAATTTCGCCCCTTTTTTCTACGAACACTCTTTTATCATGAAATCTTTGTTCGTTGTTTGAAGAATATATTTCTTTCTTTTGATATCCAGAATCTCGTTACAACACCTCAATGGAATTCTAGAAAACACATTTGCGCAAGTAAATTTTATTTGATTAAATTTTATATCTTTGCATTTCATTTTTATAAAAAAAAAGTTACATTTTCAGTAGATACTCCGTTATGGTCCTGGGGATACACCACCATTCAGAAATTAAGCGTTGCTTTAACACTACGGTACACGCGCCTCTAAAACGTTCATGAGTGCTCGCGTGAGCTTCACTTGTAGCCCATTTTAAATTGAAATATACTGAAAGATAATCGTTTAATTTTCAAATAAAACACATTTATTATAATATATAACATTTATTAAGTAGACAGAAATAAAAAAAATACATCTCTCTTTCTTAAAATTAAAATATTAACAAAACTTCAGACTTCTCAAAAAATCACCTAATTTTTACTTATTTGAGATTGGATACGCGCCATAAATATATTTAAATCCATTTAGGCATTAATTTCTTTTAAATTAATAATTTATGCTATGAGACCATGAGGGCGCCATCTATGGTTTTTGTATTATATTGAATTTACCCATGTGACATTGAAATTCAGTATATTCATGCATTTGCTTACCTCTGTGAAGCAGGCAATTACTTCGACGTGAGTGTTAGTGAAAGCCAAGAGATGTCATTTCCTAGTCAGTCATTATCAAATAATTCACCCAATAATTGAATTATTGTTGTACCTAAGATTTGGCACGTATATGCAGATTTATATTCGTTGTTGAAACTTCCTTCCTGTGCTAAACACATGTTGAGATGGTGCACTTACCGCATTGGCAAAAATCGATATTTTGAATGAAAACTAGTGTCGTTTTGTGCTGGACATTCTCTGAGTGAGTATTGTTTTGTTTTCACTTAGGATTTTGGAATTGCTGTGTAAACTGTTTTGTGTCACATAGAGAAGAGTTCAACTTTCCTTAATTTACATAGGGTAGTTTTCCCTCGTGTCAGGGGCTATTTACACGCCCCTACAGGGATCAATCAACTTTTCGTTTAATTCTTTCATTTTTTTTAAAACCTTTTTTTTTAATTTTCATTACACAAAGGACAAATAAAAATTTGGTGATCATTACATAAGGACAAATTAAAATTTGGTGATCATTACATACACGCCTTATATAGTTTTCATTGTGTTTCCTTGTGTTCCGCCAGTGCACGCATGGGCTACATACGTAGCCCAACAACTTTAAATCGTTATTTTTCGCACGTGCGCCAGCGTCGATCGCTCACGCCACACTGAATGCGTCGAGCAACAACCAATCGAAGCTTAGCTAGAGATTCGAAGTTAAATCACGCGATTTCACGAAATTACGAACAAAAACAATAGCCTGGGCTACATATGTAGCCCATGCGTGTACTCTAGTGTTAAATGGCTTCAGCCATGTTCGGTGAGCACAATAGTCAAGTGCTTCTTAACCCTTTTCAACCCCATCTACTTCCCTCCCAATACAATACTCTTTAACATCATAAAATACCCCAATAATTGGAAATGCCGAGGTCTCACTGGCTCCTGTTAGCTGGGTGCATTGGGACTCTTATGAAACGTGCTTGTAATTATAGGAAATAATTTTTCCACCTAAAAAAAACTAGTTGATTATTTCTAAGGGCTACAAACAGACCATCTACTCAAGGGCGGCTGGATGCACAGTGTGTTCGTGTGCAGCACTGGTAAATTATATCGCCTAAAATTACTTTATAATATCTTACCGAAAAATATAAAATCTATGGATCTCATTAAAAATATCACCTACAAATACTTATCAGGGAGAGCGAATTATACGAATGTTTATCAGGGAGAGCGAATTCTCAAAGTTTCGCGCGAAGTTGCCCGTTCCCGTGTGCAGACCGAATGCAAACGGAACGAATTATGTTTTCGTATCGAATATCCCAAACATCGCTGGTGCGCAACACCGGCCGTATGTATGAAAAATTAAGCTATCGGCGTGTGCCACACGAACGACTGCGCGGCGTTTATCATACAAAACTTAAACTTGGATTTGAGGCAAAAAAAATAACCAAACTGAATAATAATTTTTTTAATCAAAAGGTATAGAAGATACTAGAAGACTTGAAATATAATTTATTATTAAATGTTTTAAAAATACACACACTAGAAGACAGACGTAAAATAAACGACTTAACATTTTTATTCAAAATACTTAACTCAAAATTTGACTGTTGCAAACTACTGCAACTCATAAAATTACGAATACCGACAGTAACTACAGGACAAAATACACTATTCTATTGTAGCATTCATAAGCGGAACTACATTGCCCACTCTCCGATACAACAATTTCACACTATGGGAAATCAGTACTTAGGTGATATTGACATATTTAACATAAACTTGGCAAAATTTGTTGATCTTGTAAAAAACTTATTCCAAAACTATTCCTAAAACTATCTGTTTTTCTGAAAACCTATGAAATCGCTATATTTTAGTATTTTTATGACTTGTGTGCTTTTTTATCAAATTTTATTTTTATTATTTCTGTATATGTTAAATAATCTGTCATGAATTATTTGTACTACCAAAATGTAAAAGCTCATTGGGCGTTAAATAAATAAATAAATAAAAATAAATAAATATAGCAAATACCTAAATTTTACGTATGTTTGCATTTTTATTGAATTGTGTTTATTATAAAACGCAGATCATTAAGAATTCAATTTTTTTATAAGTAACTTTGACAAATTTGCCCACGTACTTGTTTTTACATTGTTTATAATGAAATATTAAAAAAAATTATTATTGTAAAAAAAATAATTTTTTGGGTTGAAATTTAAGATTTATTTACCAAAATTTTTTGTTGTGTTTTTGTTTTCTTAGTACTGAAAAAAGATCTAAACAAATAAATTAAATTTTTAATTAAAAAGCATATGTAGAAGTTTTCGCCCTTCGAAAACAGCTTAGAATAGACCTTCTCTCCAAATAAGATTATTGGAATTATTTTTACCTAAAGTTGCTTAGTAATCGTTATCTCATAGGTATGGATTATCAGTGAACCATCACATTTTTAGGGAAGCGGCCGCCACTGCTTCTACTGTGTTGACTTCTTGTTCATAGCCTTTATTTATACAATAAAACAAATTAATCCTTTAAAATAATATCGACATTAGAACAAAAATTACCTCTTCTAGAAAATGTTCGTAATGGACGTAACATTTGAGGGCAGGTTATTAAGAGGTTATTCGATATTTTAAAAAGTATACGAATATCATTGATAGTTCTCCGGGTAGAAAGTAGCGGTAGTTCTAGATTGGACATTAATGTATTGTAGCAGATATCTGGATGTCTCAATTTGTATTGAAAATTTCTGAGACACTTCCGTTGTATTTTCTTCAAGCGGTGTAAGTTACAAGTATAGATAATAGATAGGAGACCGTACAGGAGATGCATATTCCATGTATATTCCATCTCACAAGAGAGCAGTAAAGTTGCACTCAGTTTGACTCAACGTTGTGAAAAGTTCGCGTGTTACGTATTACAAAACCTAAAATATCTTATTGGAAATTTTGATATTGGATTCTGTGAACGGTAAAAAAACACTGTGGAAACGTTTTTTCATGTTTGGGAATAATTTATTTATTTCACAGCTGCTAATGTATCTATGTATCTATATATTGCTCAAGGATAAGTGCATAATTTAAGCATCGTATATGTTATTTAGATATATATATGCAATGCGTGTATTTAAGTAGAAGTCCGGGACACTTGACTATTTGGGTGATTGATGCCTTAGATACTTAGATTTTTGAAAGCCGCCTAATTACATAGTGCTGCTGTAACTTAGTTACTACTAATGTAGAAGGCTCGCTCCTCGGCGCCTTGGTCACATTGTCCCGTATAACATTGAATGTTAACTTCTGTAAAATGTTTGTATTTTTTTTAAATTTTGTATAAACCTACATTGGCGTATTTACGATCTCCTGATCTGGGTAGAAAAGTTGAACAACGTATGCTGGGGAGAATCGAACGATTAATGTTAGTATTGACTGTTTATTAAATGTCTAATTATATTTACACGATGCTTGCATGGGACTTAGAAACAGAATTACTCCTTATTAAAAAAAAAAATATATATATACTCGTATTATACTTCGACAAGTGTAATTGTTTATTTTAGCCTTCTCCTTTGGGCATGGGCATGGGCCCGCCTTTTGGGGAATCTTGGCCGTTTTTGGATACGCGAATTTTTTTTTATTGTGTAACTTTATTTTTTTCAAATGTAAAAAGTAAATTAGTTTTCTGAATAACCGATAAAAACGTTGTTAAAAAATAAATTGCCAATAATGCTTTTATCACACTAAAAACTGTCTCCCGGACTCCTCTTAAACGTTAATTAAAGTGCTATTTTTGGTTATCGGTGCATGGGTAAGTTATGTGAAATTCCTGCCTAATGCGTAAAATATATATATATATATATATATATTATCGAATAAGCAAGTAGGAAGGTTATTAAATTATTTTATGAATTAATAATTTATTCTTTAATCCAAGTGCATATTTATTTTGAGAAATTCTATGAATAATTAAAACGGTGAAGATACGTTTCGGATTCCAGGTCTAGTAGAAGCAATTCAGCGGCCAAGGGCTATCCTTTCATAGGCGTATTTAGAGGCCAACTTTTCAAATCTTCATAGTGCGATGCTACATTTTATTGTTCGATTAGTATAAGATAACTTGTCTTATATTTTAAAACTTTCGGTAGGTAAATTTCTTCTCTTGAGAAGCAATGATTCTGAATATTTTTTTTTTACATATACTTTGCAATAACCCAATTAATCCTACAATTATAATCCTGTAATTTTTCACGGGTCTTGTCTTGGTCTTCCATGGGTCTTTCGGGAGCCTTGTCGAAGCAATGAATCCCTGATCGACTATAAAAAGAGGAAGAAAAGTTAAATTTAAAAAAAGAGTTAAAAAAGTTTATTTGATTTTTAATAATATGAAAACATATGTCGTGCTGTCCCTAATCACTTCTCGTCTCCCAGGGGATGGCATCGAATGATGGAACGCAACATTATTTTATTTATATTGCTAATCTCGGTGTTGGAGGAATAAAAATGCTATGACACAAGACTTTGTAACGTAAAAACAAAACCACCGAATAGACGCGGATGGGCATATAAAAATCATAAAAGAAGTTGTTATTGCACTCGTTTTTTATGTATTTTTTTATGTTCCATTGCAAAAATATGCACTTGATATACGTGCTACTGGGCATCAAGTTTATTACAGTTTATTAACGATGGTTACCTTAGAAGACTAAAATGTGTATTTACGTACGAGTGGATTTTTAGACAAAATTAATGTGGATATGTTTTAAGATTTTCACGGCCAAAAGCATTTTCTTTATTTGTTTTTGGGGTGTTATGCCGTGTTGCGGTGGACACTGCAACGCTGTCCGAAAAGTTGGCTAAAGAAGGAGGTAGCGCAACACGGCATAACACCCCAAAACCAAATAACGAAAAAAAAAAGTAATACAGATGTGTTAAGTATTTGTTAAAATAACAATGGTAGAGTAAGTACATACTAATGGTTTATAAAATAAGTTAACAAGCAAAACGCATGAGGTAACAAATGAAAAATAACACATAAATCTTTAAAAAAATAAGATTATTTATGCATTACGCCGCTTACTGGTTAATACGCAATATTTCTTATTCAAACTGTTAGATTTAGCTTTATTATCACAAAAAGTGAGTATTTATGTCGGGGGAGGCAAACAAACATGCTTAAAAAATGCATTCAATATTTAAATTTTGTTAAAATTAATTCACTCACGCGGTAACGCCATTTTCATATGTATAGTTTTTATTTGACATTTTAAAGACAATCAATCAATGCTGCCAATCATAGAAAAAATATTATTGCCATGTAAAACGAAGTGAATGCATTATTGACAAGTTTGTACCTGTATTTATAACAGTAGAACATGGAAAGAAATGTATTAGAATAATTACACAAACCCGCTAGACAAACCCTGCTTTGCCAAACAAACCATTCAAAACCATTGTACTGTATGCAAAATGAAAATTTGTTAAAAAAATTGCAATGGGTGGCACTGTTTGAAAACTGAATGTACTGGGGCTGAATATATAGAACGCGGAAGGGGGCGTTGGCAGGCTGTGGAGCGGGAGAGGGGAAATGGAAGGCGGGGAACTTGGAAGGAGAAGGGAGAGAAACATTTTATTTATTTAGGGAACCAGCTAGTAAAATAGAAAATTAAATATTATCCCCTAGCAGTATTTGTTTAATACAACTATGTATGGTTCTATTTTCTTTAGGCGATTTACTCACAATATTACGAAACTAATTCCTAATAATGTGTTGGTTAAACAACAATGATAGCATGATTTTTGCATTCATTAAATGACTGATTGCATTAATTAAACGACGATTACATGATTATCGCACTAATTAAATGACTGATTTACAATGCGGTTTTAATTAATATATACAGCTTTGGTACCGTGATTTAGGAAGATTTATGCCACTCCATTGTCAACCGTTTCGAATAATTGACTGAATGTTAAACACTGTGACCGAGGATTCGCAAAATGCTCGGCATTTATTGATTCTGTCAACTTGATTAAGATTGATTGGCGTGAAGGTGTAATATTTTTTAGCAAAGGGCTTTAAATCATGTTCCCGTCTATTTGTAAATCTGTTATAAAGTACTGGCCATTTGCTTTATTATCTTTATACGCAGATTAGCAAAACTTTCTCTTATTTGCAATATGCGTGGATATTTTTATACCATGTATGAAGTACTTTTGGATACACAAATATTTTTTTTTGCTTTTCCGTCTTATACGTACATGGTAAGTCAGAAGATTTTCCGAAGCATGAGCTGGCCACAGCTGTCCATGTGAGAAGAATATATTTTCCAAAATTACCCCCTTCTATCCCCTATCGTTATTATGTATCCTTTGTATATTCGACGTAAGTCACTAGTTATAATTGTAAATCTTAGTTGTAAGCCAGTAATATTAATTCCTTTAAATACTTATTTGTACAGCGCCCTTAAGATGTTTTTTAACAAAAACGGCACTATATAAATGAGCCAAATATTATTATTATTTGCAATCCCTCCCCCTGTCTTTCAATCGTCCCCCATCCCTCTCCATTTTTTACTTTAGCTTCTCACAAAAGGCCTTGAGGAGAAAATTCCGCTCAGGGCGTATGTCATCTTTGGGGATGTTGCGTGGAGGGTTTTTTAAGGAAAGGGATATGGATAGTTGATAGGTATGAGGGGTGGGTAGGAATCCGGGGATCAGTGTGCCCAGGAGTAACGGACGTATGAATCCACCCCTCCAACTGCGGTGCAAGATGACGGTTTGAGAGCGTCCGGGTGGGGGGGTCAAAATGCCTCCCTCAAACCAGTCTCTCCTGATCCGGCCTACCACGCAGTTTATGGGTAGACAAGATCCGGACAAACCTCACCCCATGAACATAGTGAACGTAGTGGCAGAGGTGTTGGTTATCCAATAAATGGTTCCCGGGGCGGCATACCCATATACCTGCCTCCCAAATTGAAATATCCCAGATGTTCTTTTCCATTCTTCCCCGTTCCCTCCCCGTTCCTCTCCTGCGTTCCCTTTCCATCTTCCCCGCCTTCCCCTTCACCTTCTCCGCCATCACCCTTCTCTCGAAACTCCATCCTTCATTCACCCCCCCTCCCGGATTCCCCTCTCTCTAGCGCCTTCCCTCCCTGCAATATGCAATTGGAATTATGCAATAAAGTTTATTAACAGGGATGTACGCTTACTGAAAAAAAAATACTTATACACATTTCATAACGTCAGAGCCAACCATTATATATATTTATAGGAACCTTTGTCAGAGTTTTGTCTTGATGAACCCTGATCATATTCAAAACTTTATTTGGAACATGGGAATGGGTATTTCCATATCTTGCTAATTAACTGGCGACATTTTAAAAATAGCAATATACATGTCGCCGACCACATACTCACAGGAAACATTAAAAAAATGAACGGGCTGTCGTACAGCACGTAATGTGATAAACAACCAGAAGCAAGCATCTATTATAAATTTTACATCACAGGAAGTCACTAACGAACTAATTCATTCCACTTTAATGTTTGATTGTGTGTTCATAACCTAAAATAAAATTATATTAATTATTATTTTTTTTAATTTATAAACTAACGTTTAGACAAGATTTCTCGACGCCACCTAGCGAGGGATTTAACACTAACAATGTCTTTCTCGCAAAAATAAAGTTGGTTGTTTTCAGGTGGAAAAAATATAACAAGCAGTAATTGTTGAATGAAACACTAGTATATATTGAATTATTTGGCGGGTATTTGATAAGCCCCCATAGCTCAGTGGTCAGAGCATCCGACCGGCAATCAGAAGGACACGGGTTCAAGTCCCGTTGGCGGCAAGTATCTTTTCTCGGAAGATTTTTCAATGTAAATGAGTGTTTCAGGCTGACAATTATTGCTTATAATAATTGTTAAAATTATATTATTTAAAGTGCAATTGTTCTATCATTTTAGTGCAATGGTGATATCGTCAATTAAGATACATTATTTTTCATATAAATATATCATGTGTGTTCACACTTGAAATAAGATTTGGGACTTGAATGCTAGGAAAAGTAATGGAGAACTGTTTTCGTGGCAACCTTCGGGTCATCCGCATTCTTGCAAAATCTTAAAATATTGATATTTAGATATTAAAATTATTTTTTCGTCAAACTTCGCAACTTAGTGGCATCATTATTGATTTAATGAAAACAAAAACTTTGTAGCACCACTATAGATATTATTTATTTTGATATAAATAAGGGTGTAAAAAATTTACACACCTACACAATAGGTATACAATTCGATAATTTAGATATTTTAGTAATTAGGAAAAGTGTTAATGGTAATTATTATTTTTAATTGTTAAACTAACGTTTAAGAGAAGATTTTTATGCATAGCACAAAGGGTAACAATTATTTTAAGCAATAATTATCAGCCTGAAACACTCATCCACATTGAAAAATCTTCCGAGAAAAGATACATGACGCCAACGGGACTTGAACCCGTTCCCTTCTGATTGCCGGTCAGCTGCTCTCCCAATTGAGCTATGGCGGCTTATCTTATACCCGCCAAATGATTCAATATATACCATTGTTTCATTCAACAATTACTGCTTATTATATTTTTTCCACTTGAAAACAACCAACTTTATTTTTGCGAGAGAGACACTGTTAGTGTTAAATCCCTCGCTAGGTGGCGTCGAGAAAAATTATGTCTTCATTTATTGGGGAAATACTTAAACTTGTCAAATATAAATTATTATTTTTAATTGTTAAACTAACTTTTAAGACAAGATTTTTATGCATAGCACAAAGGGTAACAATTATTTTAAGCAATAATTATCAGCCTGAAACACTCATCCACATTGAAAAATCTTTAAAAAAATATAATAAGCAGTAATTGTTGAATGAAACACTAGTATATATTGAATCATTTGGCGGGTATAAGATAAGCCGCCATAGCTCAATTGGGAGAGCAGCTGACCGGCAATCAGAAGGGCACGGGTTCTAGTCCCGTTGGCGTCCAGTATCTTTTCTCAGAAGATTTTTCAATGTGGATGAGTGTTTCAGGCTGATAATTATTGCTTAAAATAATTGTTAATAGTCAATTAAATATTATAAATAACCAAGCATTTAAAAAATAGCCATTTCTTAAATTAATTTTGGATAAAAAATAATGATAGAGCATTTACCGGTGCACTCACCCAAATTCGAAATTAGTATTAAACCAATGCTGTTAATATTGTACCAATTTTATTGTTATTATTAATGCAATCATTCTATTGTGTGATTTTATTCTAATATAAGTGTAGGTATGTTCACAGTATACTAAATTGACGTAAAATTACTGCCTCAACACAGGCCAGCCTAGTGAGGCAGGTTACGACAAACCTAAATTTATAATTATAAATCTGTATTCTTTAAGAACCTACTGTATATATGTATTTTGTTTTCTGTTGTTAACTTTTGTACTTGGCAAATTTTAAACTGTACTTATGATGTACTTTTTGTTTTTGTAGTTATAAATCTTAGATTTTTTTGTTCAATAAAGATATATTATTATTATTATTAATACGTACAATTATTTAATTTTATTATTTAGACTTCTTGCTTTTATTTTTTGTGTTGAAAGTTTTTTATTACGTAGGTGCAGTTTTTACACATCCTAAAATAATTTTTAATTTTATGTAATTGTTTTTAATGATATTTTAAAGTAATTAATCACCTCTCCTTTTTAATATTTTGTCTATGTTCTTATTTGTCTATATTTTTTTGTCGTTTGTTATTTTTATATTAGTATCTTATTCTGATGAAAAAAACATAATTTTTGAAACATGTCGATAATGTTTATATTATAGTGGTGCTTACAAAGATATTTGTTTTCATTAAATATTAAAATATTTTACAACTGAAAACATTGTTTTATTTATTATCTCCGTGTTGTTAACCTTAATTTAATTTCTGTTATTCAAAGAATCATGGGTTGAGCTTTGTCTAGGTCTTGGTGGCGGATACGTTTTCCCAACCACTGCGTGGCGGGCTGGATCGGAGGAGACTGATTGAGGGAGGCCTTTCGACCTTTCCAGCTGGATTCTCCCGACCCTTCGCCTTGCACCACAGTGTGAGGAATAGATTCATACGTCTGTCACTCCTGGCCACACTGACCCCCAGATTCCTACCCACCCCTCATACCTTTTTCCTTCACATATCTTTTTCTCCTTCCTTTACCTTAAAAAACCCCCCACACAGCATCCTCAGGAAATTGTTTTCCTCGGTGCCTCCTACGTGGAGCTAATGTAAAAAAAAAAACTGTAGGTAAAAATTTTTAAAAGTCTTACTTATTTTTACATTAACTTCACACAGGAGGCCCTGGGGAAAATAACTTTCCACAGGGCCTATGTCATCTTTGAAGATGCTGTGTGGCAAACTGCAATTTATCAAATTTTTCATAATCAATTATTGTTTTAAGTAAGCCTACTTAACCTAAATTGACGTACAAAAAATACTTTTACCCATGAATTTATTTCAGTCTTATCCGTGCAGAAGTTTGCTTCAGCGGAGAGCATCGTCAAAGAAAAGACGTCTCAAAATATTCATAAACTTTTTTTTCGAAGAAAAATATTTCCGGGGTACGAATGACCTGCCGGTACATACAAGGAAACCTTCTGCTTCTACTATCATTATTATGAGCGGAAACTTGTGGGAAGAAGACGCGTTTGTCAACTCAAAAAAAATGAGAAGATAAAATTTGTAATTCTTAAATCTTAAGAATTATCCAATAATGTGTTTTTTTTTATTTTAATATTATTTGTGTTAAAAGTACTATGTGTATTTGGTAGTATCATAGCTGAATAATGCAATTCGGTGCAGCATCTCGCACAAGGCTCCGGGCAAAGTGACTTGAAATATTAATGCACAGCTTTAGGATTCTACTACAATGTGTTGTGTAGCAGGCACACTCTCAGAATGACCTGAATTCGGAAACAATGTGCCAGAGGGGTGCGAGACAGGAGGCAGATGTTCCTAGCTTGCAACAGGTATGGACAGAATATAGGTACTAGGTACTACAATACCTGTAGTAGTAGCCTGGCGAGGAGGCTTACTTGCACGTTTTCGTCGCTTGGGTCTGAGCCGACAAGAAACAGGTGTTCGAGAGGAGATTTAAAATGTCTGAAAATAAACTGTCGCAGCGTCGTGAACGCTACGAAAATGACTGAACAGTCGATAAGGCTCGTAGATGCATGCAATTTATTCCAGAAACTCACTTTCTGAATTATTTGGATTTATCTGTCCCAACCGTCCGTCCGTGACATTGTGTAACTAATGTGTGCATTTTCATTAGTGTATTTTAAGTTTCAAACAAATATTTTGATTAGCGAACCAATCATCCATATTACATAAATATATCGTCTGCGGTTTGGTAAAAGACTTCAAGCCACAAACTGAAAACTTTATAATAGAAAACGATAGAAACGAAAATTTACAAATTTGTAAAACTAATTTAAAATCTTGAAATTTATATGAAACTTATAATTTGTTTTTTAAATTTTTGATGTAAAATATTGCAATTCGATTTATTTTTACGAGAGATTTGAGGTGTGAGTAATTTCATCTGTGTATTTCGTAATAATCCAACAAATATTAGGCATGAATTCAGTTTTTAGTATTAAAAATGCTTAAATCAGGAAAAAAATAGTTACCATGTTGTAGGTACTTCTACTTATTTAGTAAGTTATTAAAACTATAAAAATCCGAAAACTTCAATATCTTGGACATATGATGAGACATCCAGAGAAGTATGAGATATTGCATCTCATAATACAGCGGGGCCCTGGAAGAAGGAGAACCTCATGGCTGAAAAACATGAGACAGTGGTTTGGCCAGTCTACTGTGGAGCTCTTCCAGGCCGCAGTAAACAAAGTCCGCATAGCCAACATGATAGCCAAAGTCCGCTGAACGGACAAGACATAAGAAAAAGAAGAAGTAGGTACTTTGACGAGTATTCTACATGAAACCACGTAAAAGTAACAATCCCAAAAATGTGGTTTGTAAGTTTTTACGAAAACACAGACGTATATTATCAACAAGATTTGGGAAGAACTTGTCTCAAACAGTCACTACGGTTTATGAAACTAAAAAGTAAGTTATCATCGTTATTTCATGTCATTAACTTGGATGTGTCGCGAATGAGATGCAAATGATACAAATCCGTTGAAACTATTCGACATGTCGTACAATAAACTTCGTTCGATTTTCGTATTTAATTTGGGATTTGAACTTGTGACCCTAGGACAAAAGATCTTGTCACCGAAATACCGTGCTGGATTGTTGAATAGTGAATTGATCCACAGTAAACCAAACTAGTAGTATAATCGAAATTGAAATAAAAAAGTGATAAATTGGCCTGCAGTTTCTAGTTTAGTCAATAAATCTGGACATAGTGAATACCCCGTTCGATAAACTGGCAAATAAATCCCGGACATCGGATAACGTATTCCGATAAATTTGCAATCGACGAATTGATTCTGAATAAATTTATACATCCATTACATTTGGCCGTCCAGGGGTCCTAGCATGGTCGATCGATAAGGATTGTTTGGATAACTGTCGGTAACTTCTCATCGTTCCCTAGAACAACTACCTACTGCAGATCGCTAACGTAAAAACATCTATTGACGTCGATTATATTAAGAATACTTAGTTATTGTGAACTGTTACTAATTCGTTAGCGATCTGCAGGCATGATAGGGAATGGTGAGTAGTTGCCGAAAGTTATCCTATCAATCCCTATCGATCGACTGTGCAAAATAACCAATTTAGAGGTGTATTAATTTATAATGTATGGGAATAATATCAAAATTTAAGTATTTAGAAATAAAATGATTAATTTCTGCTATATACACATTTGAAAGATTATTTTATCTAGATTTTATAAAAACTTTTGTTTTTGCAAAGTGATAAAAAATAACCAATATAGAGGTGTATTTAAAATGTAAATTGTCGCTACCGTGACTGAACCGGTAAAGGTTTTGGAAATAAGCTGGGTGGGTCTTGTGCACTATTCAAGCGCAATTGGAGCAGTTCGCTCCGTCAGACTTGCCAAGGCGCGAATGGAGCCAAGGCGCTGTAATAATCTAACACAGCGCGTCTGACGTTTTTCTAGCGCCAGGCGCCAATTGGCTCAGGGCCGTCGAGTGGGAATGCTATCCTTGTTTTACTGGTATTTCAATGGAAGATGTTCTAAGGAACTAGCGTCATTGATCCCTTTGGCACCGGTGCATAGTCGGGAAACACACCAAACGCGTGCCCAACGTATGTACACGGTTGACATTTGTCACATTGCTTGTGTTCAAAAGCTCGGCTGTGGAATGATTTGCCGGAATTTGTGTTCTTCCAACAACATGGGTCTCTTCAAGACCAATATTCAATCCTTCCTCTCCTCAAAAAGACTCCCCACACAGCACCTCAGATGACACAGGCCATGAGAGAAATTATTTTCCTCAGGGTCGCCTTTATGGAGTTAATGTAAAAAAGGGCCGGCCCTGTGATTAACTAACACTCTTAGGCGGTAATCGGATAACTCAACACAGTTGTACTTCAACACATGTTTGAAAAGCGAAATAAATTCGGTTAAAAATTGGTTAAATATGTTAGGTCAGGTTATGGACTATTTTTTCACCACTTTTTTTTTTTTTTTTTTTTTTTTTTTTTTTCATATACAAATATTTTTACCGTTAAATACGGAAAAGACGTATGTATATATATACATAAGTAAATATTATTTTACAAAGATGAAAAAAAAAATGCGCAATATCCTTATAAAAGTTTACAAATTGTTTTTGGAAAAATTTTGATGGTAAGACCAAATATATATATAGATAAAAAATAATGTCATACAGAAATTTAAAAAAAGAAAGGTAGTTAAAATTATAAACCAAGCAATGTCTAAGGTATTGTACATTGTAGGAAAACGGCCTTCAATTTTCTACTAAAAGTACTGCGTGTATCAAAAAATAAGTCGGAATCCTTGATGTTTTGATTTTGATTAAACGATTCGCACATTCTTCTGATTGGATCCCTGACACCAGCATTTGTACGCATCCGGCTAATGTGGAATAAGTCGTTAAGCCTTGTTACTCTGGGTGGTATTTTGAAGTTTATTAGTTTCAGTAGGTCAGGACAGTCGATAAAGTTATTGCAGATTTTATAAAGCGTCATGAGGTCAAGGTATGTTCGCCGGTTAGTTAGAGTGGTGACGTTATAATTCGAGAGCATATTTATGTACCCCCGTTTAGGTGCGCTCATTCTGTAATTGAGGTATTGCAGAAATTTCTTTTGAATACTTTCAATGTTGACTTTATAGACACCGTAAAGTGGTGTCCATATGGAGGTGCAGTATTCAAGTTGAGAACGGACCAGCGTGTAGTAAAGTAGAAGATAAGTTTCAGGTTTTCGAAATTCGCGGCTGTTTCTGATGACAAATCCTAGCATGCGGTAAGCTTTATTCACAATGTTCTCAATGTGCGCATCGAAATGGAGTTTAGAATCAAAAAGTACGCCTAGATCTTTTATACAGTAAACGCGCTCGAGTAAATAGTTACCAATACAATAATTGTGTATAATAGCGTTGTGATTTTTAGTGAAGCTTATTTGTTTACATTTGTTGTAACTTAGGTAAATTTTGTTTTCATTGCAAAATGCTTCGAACCTTACTAAGTCGCTTTGGATGAGCAGACAATCGTTTAAATTCCTAACAATGGCAAATATTTTTATATCATCGGCGTACAAAAGAAATAAACAATGCATGAAACATTTAGTAACAGTGTTAATAAAAAGTATAAATAACAGTGGACCCAGGATTGACCCCTGTGGTACGCCAGAGGTAACTGGTTCCCACGTAGAAGTATGTCCTCGTAATGATACAGCTTGCTGTCTTTTTGTCAAATATGAGACAAACCAACGTAATAAGTTTCCCCTAATTCCATTGAACATTATTTTTTTAATAAGAATAAGGTGGTCAACCTTGTCGAAAGCTTTTTTGAAATCGCAGTATATTGCATCTACCTGGTGGCCTCGATCCATGCTAGTGAATAAGAAATTTGAGTAAATTAGTAAATTACTCATGGTAGATTTGCCTTTTACAAACCCGTGTTGTTGTTCTGTAATTTTGGCGGCAAGCTGGGGATATATATTATCATGGACAAGTCTTTCCAAGAGTTTAGGGATCGCCGAGAGAATGGATATTGGCCTATAGTTTTCGACTTTTTGACGTGAGTCACCCTTATGGACTGGTATAATATAAGCCAACTTCCACCTATCAGGGAAAACCCCGTCACTCAGGCATTTATTAAATATTATGGTAAGTGGAACATACAATGACGACGCAGCAGATCTGAGGAAAAATGCCGGTATTCCATCGTGACCCGCACCTTTGTTTATATCTAACGCCTTTAAACTTGATTGCACTTCTTGTTCCGTTAGTTCAATGGTGTGAATGTGCATAAGTCCAGAGTCCCGAACGGCCTCAAGTTGGTCAATGTTAATTGAGTCATTGATAGATGAGGGTTCAAATGTTGACTTGAAGAACTCAGAGAACATATTACAGATTTCTTGGGCATCATAAGATTTGCGCCCTTCGAAGGACATAGTAGCAGGATATCCATCAGATGATTTTAATGAGGATATGTATGACCAAAAGCATTTAATATTATTTTGCAATGAACTTTCGATGTTTTCAAAAAATAACTTTCGAGATTCACTAGCCAATTTTTTGTATGTAGCACGTAAGAAGGAAAATTTACGATAGTCAGAAAGACCTTTATATGTCTTCCATTTGAGCCAAACTTTATCTTTTTTCCGTGATAAGCTAATAAGTTCGGGAGTAAACCATATGGGGAATTTGTCATTTCGTCTGGCCAATACTGGAATAAACTCATCAATTATATTGTTTATTATTACATAGAATCGGTCTACTGCTTCTTCTGCTGATAAATTCGCGATTTCTGACTTCCAATCAATACAATTAATGTCATTATTAATTTGAGTATAATCAGCTTTCCTGAAATTGTGCCTACGCTCTTTGTTGTTTTTAATTTTTGGTTGAATCGCGGATGATATTTCAAATTCCAGGGCTGGATGGTGTCTGTCCTCTGAAAGGAGAGGGTCGTCGCTATGTGTAACTTTTGTTTCGCGACTGTAAAATATAAGGTCTAAGAATTTATCGTTGTGGTTAGGTATACAATTATATTGAAATAAGCTCATCAATGCCATTGTTTGAAGAAAAGTTTGCGATGCAGCCGTGTTTGAGGAGGCAATACCATGATTGCAGCCTTCGGAAAATGTCCATGTAAGAGTAGGTAGATTCAGATCTCCAAGAACACAAAACGTATTATTTGGTTCTGATGAAAAGACGGATTCCAGGTTTTTGGAGAAAATATCATAAAGCATTACTGGCGAGACAGGAGGTATATATACAGCACATATGGTGAGATTTAGAGGCCTTAACGGAATTGATATAAAGATTTGTTCAATTTGATTTTTTTCCCAATCGTCGAGACGGGAAGCTGCGAGTTCCTTGCGCACTGCCACTAACACACCACCTCCGTCCATCTTACCGGTAATTATACGGTTCCTATCTCGTCGGAATACCGTGTAACGCGAATCTATGAATTCGGCCGTGTTTACACTTGCTACAAGCCACGTTTCAACTAGAACTATAACATCATAGTTATTCGATGAAATATTAATAAGAAGCTCCTGAGTTTTGGTCTTAATACCACCACAGTTCTGGTAATAAACAGATATAGATGATGAGGTCATTTTTTTAGAGTAAGAGTGTTATTCGACTTATTCCACATTTGCGGGAGTGATAAATTAATTAGGACGTATGATGCATCAAAATTATATATAAAACATTGATTACTTAGTGTAAAATATGAATGAAAATGCAGGAAATACGATAGTGCTATATGATTATGGAGGTATTGCGCTATAAACAAATATATTGAGTAATTTTGCAAGAAAAAAATGAATGACCAAGAGTACAGGATAGTGATAGAAAGCTGGCATCGATAGTAGCAGTAACGAGTTTGTTCTAGTAGTCACATATTTTGTTGACCATGAGTGCTGATTTTTTTAAGGTCTCCCTCGCAACGAATGGTGACGACTCGAGAGAGATCATTCCTCTTCGCCAGGATACTGCCATTCCTCACCCATATGTATTTATAGCCGTTTTCTTTTCCGGTGGCACGTGTTTTGGCAAAGAGTATTTTATTTTTTAGTGTTAGGTGCTCATTTACGTAGAAATTAGTGGTGGGAGCTCCAAGTCCTAGTTGGTCCGTTGTGAGGCCGCGGCGAGTCCTTACCGCAGCGATGATATCATCACGGAGACGCTTTGTCGTGAGATGGACGACTATGTTGCGTGGACAGTTGGAGGGAGACGAGTGGCCGCGAGCGACGCGGTGCACCGACACCACAGCGCTACTAGGAAGTGGCACGTTGATAGCTGATCCCATTCTCTCCATTAGGGTGAACAGATTTTCACCTTTCACCTCGGGAATGCCGTGGACATCTAAATTACACACTCTGCTACGCTGCTCCATGTCATCTTGAGCATCTCTGAGAGATTGGATTTCTTGTCGGAGGCTGGCATTTTCTTCCTGAAGAACAGTCACACACCCCATGATTTTGGTGTACTGGTCCTTCCACTCATTTGATAAAGTGTCCAATTTTTGATGAATAGCATCAATGGCATTCTTACTCTCAGTACGCATTGTTTCAAGCTTCGACTCAAAGAAGTTGATAAGGGAGTCAGTGTCAATGTTTATCATTGACTGGTGCGTTGCCGACGGTGATTCCATAGTGCCAGATGCGGTCAATAGAGGCGATGATAGTGTTTTCTTCACACTGCAAGTCTTGCTGCGAGATTTAGACATTTAGGTTATTTATTATATATATATATATATATTTTTTTTAAATTTGGGATTTATGGTTTTGCTCCCCTGAAAAGTTTGTTAACTCCGAGTAGGTACCTATATATGCAAACTCGAGACAGTAAGTAAGGTTGACAATGTGGGTAGTAGTTTTAATTTAACAGATATTTACACAGATTCACTTTTAATTTTATTTTGTTTTAACTTTTGAAACACTATAAACACATATATTATTAAGATGTAAGTCAAGTTAGATTAGTGGCCAATTTAAGCCCCGTTTTAGTATAGTTTTCACTGCTTAGAGCATAAAATTCACTGTTTTTTGTTAATTTGTGTGGAACGAATATTTAATGTGCTTGCTGTGTCACTGTTGTTATTGTTATTGAATTAGTCACTTTTAATGAATTAGTCACTTTTCGGAGTGTAATGAAGTGCCACTGTGTTGAGTTGTCATGGAACCCTCTTAAAGCGTCTCCCTCATGGTCGGTAAGGAATTGCGATCAACCAAAAGTTGTAAGAATGTTGTTTCGTACCTAATATATTACTTCTAGCGCCTGAAGACAGTTCTGTGCGGTGCGGGAGCGGTAATGCGTGCTTCCAGTGTAGAGGCAAGCGGTACCTACGTGGTTTCAGTAGCTTCTCGATATTTTTTTTATTTGAGTCTCATTATTTTTAATAAATAACATTTCTTTCTAAAAAACACTCCTAAAAATACTCTAGATTTTATTGATTATGCACTACAATATCTCAAAAGAATTGTGAAGAAATGAAAATTTCCGTACCCTTGATATGCTAAAGGCGGTAGAACAGAAATCTTCCACACCAAAAGTTTAGTGACCACAAATATTCATCGCGCTACATTATACAGGCATTTTGCAGCACTCAGTTTATGTCTATAGATATTCCTTACGGTCCCACGTAGAAGCCGTCTTAACTACATATATATATATTTTAAATACGAAGATGCTAAAATACTGGTGCATCTCTACGCTTGTGTTTGTAACTCGGGTTCATTTAACTCTAGAACTGGAATTTTCTTTAGTTTTCAAAATTGGAACTGTAATATTAGTAAAAGGGGTATGTTGTGAGGTTGAAGGCAGTGGGGAGTGAAGGAGGTAGGGAAGAGGAAGGTAGGGAAGTACCTGGCTATTCAGATCTGCTCACCAAACACGGCTAAAGCCATTTCAGGCAACGTTTCAATTCTGAATGGGGGTCTTACACCAGGGTGATACTGAGAGTATCTTCCACTCTGGAACGTGCCGTAAATATACTAAATATATTTTAAATGAATAAATTGTGAAATACACAAATTAATCAAATAAAATTTATTTGCCACGCCGGGATTCGATCCCTCGATCCGACCTTCGGAATGCGAATCAAGCGCCTTACCGCTGCACTACGCCGGCCGTCAAGCCGGATGTGGGGATTGTAATATATACATTTACGCTAGGTGCTCACGTGACGAAAAAAAGTATTTCAGTTATCTAAATTAGAAAAATCGATTTATCAAATACTACTGCCATATGTTTCGCAATAATTTACACTGTTTTTGATTAAACAGCTTGCCATAAAAAATATACTTTGACAAGAAACAGATGTTCACGTTATCTTTTTATGTCTATTTTGTTCATGTAAATGATAATGGTAAATTGAACGATGATTAAATAGGAGGATCGAAAAGTATGAATAAATAATTATGTAAATTGTGTGGATATTGAATTTTACGAAGTATGAAAACATAAATTTATAAATTCTCTTCCGGGTGTAAATTAAACCAGCCAGTACAATAAAACAATTAAAAGTTATATTATAGCAATTGGGGCGACAGCGTAATTTAAAACTTTTTTCTGCGATTGCTCGAAATTTTTTGGAAATCATTTTGAATATTTTCCGCCCACATCAAAAAAATCATAACTCCGAGTTTTAATATGGAGACATACAAACTGATTATAGTTTTATATAGCCAATGAATTTCACCCATCTTTTGTCGATTTTCACCTATTCGTAAGATTTGTAAAAAAATATTATAAAATCGTAAACTTCTACTTAATTACTTTCAAATAAGGAAAAATTTGCCAAAATTGGCAACAAAGCAATCCGAGGTATTTTAAAAAGTGCCATATTAAGGCAAAAAGCGCTCCAGTGGTTAAAATAATATCTTGAAGTACGTTTAAAAATGAAAATACGATTTTTCCTCGTCGTGTTTTGTTTTATTTTGTTTTTTTTTTTCTTTTTTTCTTTTCCTGTATTTGTAATCATCCATATATGGATATCTTTGTTTTTTTCCTTTCTCTTGTTGTATGTTCCACTAAACCCCTCCTTTTTGGTTTAATTACGTGAAACTTGTATTTCTTTATATTCTAATACATATGTAAAATTGTACCTATTACTTCGCAATTTTCCGCTGGAGTGATTTTGGCCACATTTTGGCCAATTTGCATACACCCGCGAGCGCCTGCTGGCCAAAATGTGGCGAAGAGATATTAAAAAAAAATAATGTAATTATTTCAAAAGTTCCCGCACATTGATAACTTCGATTAATCATGAAGCTTACCTTGTAGTTTCACACTTTAACAAGAGATGTCTCGCATCTTTTCTAAATTGTTTATTATTGACATTCCACGAACCGAAATAATTGAAATACATTTTCTTACAAATTCTCACAAATTTTTACAAATCATGGATGATGTGTTTACGTAGTTAAAAATGCGTGTTCGGATAAACATTTATATCCGTATTTACTAATCCATAGACAACACACAAAAGTCATAATATTTCATACTGCGCTAAAGTAGGTATCACAAAAAGCAATTTTATAATATATTATAATTCACGCGTTTACAAGTTTAACGATTCTTTTATTAATCGTAAAAATATGGAATAAATGGTCAAATTTAAGAGCATTTAATGGCTCTCTATTACCATAAAAAAATTATGAACATAATTTTATGTCTCTTATTAAAATTTCCAAAACCAAGCACTTAAAAATTAATGAGCGTCCAAGGCTGAAATTGATTGCATAGCAGAACGCACCAGTAGTTGTGTAAGTTCCTACCATGATCTAATTCTAAAATGAGCTTTGTAACCAATTTGTAACTCTTCGGGATTGCCCAAGCAAGAAATAGAATAATTATAAAAATTAAAAGTATATACATATCTGCTGTGTTGTATGTTGGGCTTTGCGGGACCTTATCATGGGACCTTATTTCAAAGAATTTGAGAACATCATCAAAATCTGAAGTTAATATTCAAGTTCTGTGAAACGCCTATTAAAGTTCTGTTATTATCCGAGTACGTTGATCGGTACATGATATATTGCGAACTTCTGTAAAATGTACTTTTCCCTAATAAAAAAACCCTTTTACATAATCTTTATTGACCTATTGATTGTGATGTTGATTGTCCGTGACCTTAAGAAAAAATGAAACGCCGAAAAATCATAGATAATTTATTCCAAATCCGTCAGAAAAGCTGCATACATCAAAGAAAAAGTATTTTGAAAGCAATATTTAGCTCAAGCCATTCTGATATTATTATTCAAACAGTTCCTTCGTACATCCACAACTGACAGGTTAATCCTATAACCTTTTTAAACGACCTGAAAAAGGAGGAGGTTCCCAATTCGACGGTTATTTTTTTTTTTAGGTTTGTTTCCTCAGAACTTTCGACTGGGTGAACCGATATTGATAATTCTTTTTTTATTTGAAAGCTGGTGCTTTTCTTTTGATCCCATTTAAATTTGGTCCAGTTCTGACAATGGCATCTATGAGAAAACCATATAAGTCTTAAATTTGCATTAAGTATGTGCTCGACAAATGGACGAATAACTCAATATCACGCCAAACGATTTCGATAATTCTTTTTTATTGGAAATTATGTACTGCTAGGATGGTTTGATGATAGTTTGGTTAGGTTCTGATTATGGGATCTATGACAAAGTAACGGAACTCTTTTCTTATAAGCAAATTAACGATAACAAAAAATTCTTATGAGCAAATTAACGATAGTCGCCTACCGTAACGTCGTTATGGTCAAGTAATATCTGTCTCATATGAGCAGCACGTTTAGACTTCAAAGAAGGCACTAAAAAGTAAAAAAAATATTTCGTATTCTTCTACAATTTAATAATCAACTTACTTTTTCTACTCATCAATATGTAGGTACGATTGTTATTTTTGGAGTCGGTGTCAACCAAGGTACCTGGCCCGGCGCGTGTTCACTTGACAGCTCCCCTCCCGCCGCGGCCCCGCTCCCGCCTCTCACCTCGTCAAGTCGCGCCGGTGAGATCTGACACACGCGACATCACAAGAACATCTCACCTATAACTATGTATGTAGTTACAAACCTATCTTGGCTGACACCGACTCCAAAAATAACAATCGTACCTACATATCGATGAGTAGAAAAATTAAGTTGATTATTAAGTTGTAGACGAATACGAAATTATTTTTTTACTTTTTAATGCATTTTTTTAAGTAGTTTTTTGTTTTGTTAAAATTTTTGTTTATTTTCGTAACAAAAGTGGAACTATCGTTTGCTTAATGCACATCAGCTGTATATATGTTTTATTTGATTTTTTACTCGTTTTGTGGGCACTGAATGCTAACTTAATAATTACTATCGAGAAATTAGTAGGCAAACCATTTAGAAGAGGAACCTTGCAAAACGGTATGTTTTTCTTAACATTCTGTTGTAAATGAACAGTAAAAGAGGTGGGGGGAGAAAGGTGGTAGTTGATCTTTTTTTGTTCGTAAATACATAAATATGACAAACAGCTGACACCCACACTAAAAACTAAGTAATCACAACATTCATTTCTCAGAGTGACGTGAACAAAGTACGATAATATCTGTTCCTTCCCTGATATTTTCCTTTTATCCTTAAGCTAATTTACTAGTATTAGAAACAGTTAAAACAAATTTTTGGTTATAAACCCTCTACCCCCGTTGTGTGTTATTTTCTCACTCTCATTATGTTGTTTTTCTTTTTTTTAATCATGTTTATCTGTGAACGCTTTCCGACGAAATGAAAATGTATTATTTTTATCCAGATATGTAGTTTATTTCACATTATCGTTCCTGTATACTTTAATCTGGGTGTTTTTAATTATTTTTCTTTGAAAAAAAATATTTTTCTACCAAACCCACCTTACGGTTTGTTTTTTAATCTATATTTTACTGTGTACACAATATAAATTTTATGCGGACATTGAATATGAATACTTTCGCTAGTTCATGAAACCATGTAAACCATGTATGTTATCATTTTAACAAGACATGTAACTGTTTCCCTATTAAACTAAAACTAGCAGTTAAAAACCCGCTCCGCAAGTCTTTGATGCTAGGCCCTGTGGGTGACTTGTGGTTCGGTTTCGCCCAGTTTGATGTTGGTGACCATTTTTTAAATCAGATGGGAACTGGTTCAAAAATAGCCGGTTCCTCGGATCCACTGCGATCCAGTGACAGGTAGTCACCAGGACAAAGTAACCGTATCAGGCAATGACGTCATGTGTACTATATAGACGCATGGTATTATTATTCAAAACTACCAGTTAAAATAATAATCATGTTGTCATCAATCTCTCCATATCCGTACTTACGCCTGCCAGGCGATGCTCCTCACGCTTGCTGTTTACGTAAGTGGCGCCAGCTTTTGGCATTGATTGTATTCGATTCTATTACAAAAGTAGATTTGTATACAAACTCCACGTAGGAAAATGGTTTTGCGTAAGGCGCGGCGTCATAGTCGTTGTATTCTTAGCCGGATTCTTAAATTTCAACCGTACAGTCACTAGACCATTAACACTTTGAAAAAAAAAAAATATTTATATATTTTTTTATGTTTGTGTTTTGAGATATGTGATTGTGATTCTTTCGCCGTTAGAAAGAAAAATAATTATTATTGTTCTCAGTTTGCTTCAAAAATTTCTACTTGAATCAATGGATAAAACCCAAAAAAGTCAAAGTATGATTATAAATTGGCGGGATTATTGCGTTGACAGTAGATGAAAGTTTAAAAAAATAAATTATTGCAAAAACGGCATAAAACGTGATGTTTCAGTTGCGTTACTAATTTCCTAATCAAATATAATGTATTTCCAAAAGTGTATCGAATTTTCTCACACAAATGTGGATGCTTCGAGTCTAAACGTTTAAGTAAGTTTTTTAAACGTTTTTCAGTTTTTGATATAAGTAATTTATTATTTGTCAATGTTTATTTTAAATTCAACAATCTGAAAGATTTTATTTATTTGTTTATTAAGACATACAGAGTACATTATAATACAAGTTATAAGATGTTAAATTTTTACATGGTTATGTACCTATTACGTAAGTCATAGAATGTCATTTGGTAGTTACGCCTGTAATATAATGTAATAACGGGTTTTAAAACCGGTCAGCAACGTAAGCAGATATATGCGTTAAAAATACAATAGCAGTCAAGTGCAATAAGCGTGTTTACACGTCAACGCGTGTGTCATCACAGAAATTGTTCTAACTCCGTTATTGTTTTAGTGACATCCTTAAAATAAAAAAGTGAAAGGTCGATAGTGAATCATGCTGCACATCTCTATTCCAGTTGTTCATAGAAAAACATAAACAGATCTTATCTGTCAAGTCACACGGCGTCGGATATTTTACTCGTCAAATGGCCCACGGCCCGCTGGATATTGTTAATTTTTATTAAATATTTTGTATGAAATGATAAAAAGTGAGGTGAGAAAAGTGTTTATTATACATTTATACAATAGAATAAGTATTGTTGTTTACATAATCTGTGATTTTAGTACCGTTTTCACATAAAAACATCATGTGAGTCATTTTTACAATTTTTCATGTTTCCATTCAAAATTTCAATATTTACAAATGTTAATATTTATTTGTAATATAACAATTTGAAAGTTTATTCTGTAACCTTTTTAAAACAGTTTTTACTATTCGGCTACGTTCAGAAATGTTTCATTTATTGAGCTTTAAAATTGTGAAGCGGTAATAACACAAAGTTTTCGTTAAATCGACATTTTGTTTGAGACATTTTAAGTCAATATAGGCGATTTTCTGAGGGGTTAAAACTTAATTAGTGAATGAACCAGTAATAATAATAAAAATAAAGAAAAGGGAGGGGGGGGGTGAGATAAAAAGACGTTTTAAAATCAAGAATTATATGCTCAGTAAATTGAAATTGACTGATTAAGGTTTAGTGAAAGGTTAAGAGGAAGTAGTTTTAAAATTTATAAAATGTGTATGTTTGCAAGAGTTACTTGCTGCATTAGTGTCGTTGACTTCAATATGAAAAAGGAAAGTGTGCCTGGTATGCCTCATTGGGACATTTAAACTTATAAATGACGGATAGCAATTCAGGACTATCTATTTTATTATTTAGCAGTTTATATAGAAACAACAGATCTGACAGACAGTGTGCATCTTTTTTGTAAAGTTAACATATTATTTGTAGTTTTGTTGTATTTCTTGAGTAAAGGTTTCCTAAATTTATTCTGTATGCTTTCTACTAAATCTATGTGTACCTTATATCGAGGATTCCATATGGTTGAGGCATACTCCAGTGGACTTCTGACCAATTAACAAAACAACATTTCTAGGGTTTTAGCGCTTTTGAAAACTTTTCGTATTCTTAATAGGAAACCTGGCATCTTGTAAGATTTTGATATAATTTGTTAGATATGCTTATCAAAAATTATTTTGCTGTCTGAGCAATAAGATAACTTTAATATTTTTTCGAAATTGCATTTAGAACTTCAAAAATAAGACATGTAGCACGATTAAATACTACAGAAGCATTCCGAAATTCCTTGAAAATTTCCACCGTTGTTTGGGAATAGTCTGTGTATTTACTATAGGAACAGTAATATCCTAAAACTAATTTGCAATAAACCAACAGAGAATAAATTCCCACAAAAAATTGCTTCTAAGAGAAAATACTTCCATTGAAAAAATGTTAGGTTATTTGTAGAAAAGGACGGAAACGAACGATTATTTGGCTTTTTTGAGGGAATACCGCACAAGAGTCCCAACTGCTCCCTACTAACCGGGCATTCCCAATTTGGCAGATTGTGAGGCTAAAAAGTAAGTGAAGGGGAAAAAATGAGAAGAAGAAAGGTTGGGGAGTACCTGGCTGTTCGGATCTGATCACCAAGCACGGCTAATGCAAAGTTACAATTCTGAACGGTGGTCTTTCACCGGGGCGATACTGAGAGCATCCACCCCCATGTACGTGTATTATTTATTATTTTGTGTGAATTAAACTGATTCGTTTTGTAGCATTAACATTAAATTAAATCAGCTGGAGAACTCTATGTATTTTAATTCAAGGTTAAATAAAAACTGTTCTGATTAACGGCAATGAATAGAAATAATCATATATTTCACATTGAAAGGATCGATCAATAAAATTAATATTACTTGTTTCACATAAACAAACAACCAATCTATACTTTACTACCAGATTGTAAGATATCGAGAAAATAGCTATTTGATTAATGAATGCGATCACGGACGGCCGCACGCACGTAAATAAATCACTTGTAAACTACTTGAGTTTCAACACCGCTGAATTTCAAAGCTAAAACCTATTCTAGTCGTAGAATAAATTTTCTTATGCAATTTGATAGTCGGTTATGGGTACCAATGCCCTGGGAACCATGTATTGGATTTGACAGTCACCCCTATGGTTCGCTACATTTGGTGACTTAGCAGAGGTGTTTGGGTTCATCGGGTGAGATTTGCCTTCGTCTTGGCAGCGCGTGCGTATGCCCATTAACTGTGGGCTGGATTGGGAGAGACTGGTTGAGGGAGATCTTTTGACCTAGCCAGCCGGACTCTCTCGCATCATCGCCTTTCACCGCAGTGGGAAGAATGGATTCATATGTCCATCGCTCCTGGACACACTGACCTCCCACATTCCTCCCCACCCCTCATACATTTTTGCTTTCCAGAAATGCCTCTCCTTCTTTTTCCTAAAAAATCCTACACACAGCAACCTCAAAGATGACATAGGCACCAAGGGAAATTATTTTCATCAGGGCAAATGCTGCAAAGTGCCAGATTCCATTAAAGTCATTTTCATTTTTGATTTGAAACAGAATTTGAAGGGTGTTTTTTTTAAGTGTGGTAAACTAGTAGTTCTGTGTACAGTAAATCTCACGTCCAAAAAAGCAAGTTTCTAATTTTTTCTTATTTAATAAATCAAAACCAAAATTTTCTTCGAAATTATAAGATTTGTAAGAAGGTATTACCTTAAAAATGTAATTTCTTAGTTATAAACCACACGACGACCTCCGTAGTCCAGTGGGTAAGACTCTTGACTTACAATCCGGAGGTTGCGGGTTCGAACCCGGCATGCGCAAATAAATTTTATTTGATTAATTTGTGTTATTTCACAATAAATTCATTTAAAATATTTGCGGCATGTTCCAGAGTGGAAGATACTATCAGTATCGCCCTGGTGTAAGACCACCATTCAGAATTGAAACGTTGCTTGAAAATGGATTTAGCCGTGTTTGGCGACTAGATCTGAATAGCCAGGTACTTTCCAGCCTTCCTCTTCCCCACCTCCTTCCCCTCCCCACTACCTTCAGCCTCACAACATACCCCATTTGGGGATGCCATAGTCTCACTGGCTCCAGACGGGAGCAGTTGAGATTCTTGTGCGGTATTCACTGTAAAAAAAAAAAAAAATATTTAACTATTTTTTTTATTTAAATTTAAAAATAAATTACTTATTTTTTCAAAAAGAATGTCATCCTCTCAGTGATAATAATTCGATTTTCAAACTTTATTAAAGGCGGTAGGGACCATGCCTATTCTGACAGTTCGTAGTAGGAACCACAATCATGCAAATTCAGAAGGGATAAAAGTAAGTAACCAACTTGGCCACCAACTTGAACCACAACCGGAATGTAACAAGCAAATCTTTAAACAGACGCAAAGACGCAATGGTCGAGTTAAAACAGGACTTTGCCCCGCTTAGTCAAAAAATATATTTATTTACAGATTTAAAGGTTATCCATTTGAAGTTCCTCCAATCTTCGGAAATTATCCGTTTGAGATTGCAGATGAAATGTACTGAACCATATCGAAGTAATTTTAAAGTTTCGCAAAGCACTCTTGTTACTCTAATTACTTGAAAATCTATTCAAAATCCTACGAACTAAAAATTTGGAAAACATTTACGACCTTTGTTATTTGCACAAGAGCCGAATATTACATTAAAATTGTGACCATGAAAATAATTATTTTCTTACATTGACATGAATATAAATAAAAACCGTTATAGTGTAGCATTTTCCACAGTGTCGAAGTTTTACTCTTTGCCGACGACATGAAGCTGATTTAAGTCATTAATGATTGATGTCATCACGATTGCGTAATCTTGCAAGAGAACCTTAATAACTTTTTCAAATGGTGTTCAGGTAATAAACTTCAGCTAAATATTAACAAATGCCGAGTTATGTGGTTCCACAAAATTAAACACCCAATAATATATAATTATGCGCTGTGTAATGTTGACTTAATCTCTGTAGTCGAAATACTAGGCCTAGGCATCATTTTTGATCATTTTTCACTTTTCTCGTTAGAAGCATTCTAGAATATAACTCTACAATTTGGTCACCTGTTTTTAATAATTACATTATTATCATTGAAATACTCCAACGCAAATCTTTGAGATGTATTAATTTTAGACTTGGAATTCGTTTAGAATCAATAAATTATGATTTTTTTATTACATTCATTGAAATTGTTGATGGTAAGTAACAGAAGAAAATTTTTTGATATAATATTTTTATATAAAATTGTAAATTATCACTTGGATAGTATAACTGATATATTAAATTTGATTCACTTTCATGTACCTACCATTAGATCAAGGTTCCCTAGTTTATATAATTGTGAAAATTATACGTGCGTCGGTCTCAGGCTACTAAGTAAATTACCATTGGTAATTTTTATGCTAATGTTGCTGATATTTTTAATATTTTCTATTTGAAATACAAGGCTGTACTGATCAAATATTTCAGCCAAATAAATTTTAGCGAGGTCTCTACATAAAAAGTTTTTCATTTTATTTTATTGAATTCTATTCAATGCTTTCATTAAGTTATTAGTAATTTAATTTCTTTTTCTTTTGTTATGTGTAATTTAAAAAATAAATCTTTTCTTTTTTTCACTGTCCTACGACTGTTTTAAAAAATATCAAATAAACACATAACATATTTGTAAATGGCATTTTGTGGCGTAAATTTAAAAAAAAAATGAAAAACATCAAATCGACAAAGCTTTTTACATTTGCTCACATGCATAACTAACGTTAGAAAAACTCCCCAATTCCCGCATTAGATATGTACTCAGTTAAACACAAAATTTCATAATGTTGTCATTCTTAGCTATAACCATCAGAAATATCGAACAGAAAAACACGTACGATAATAAATTAATACATCAGTATGGAATGTAATATATTCTAATCCCGTATTCCTCTTCCGACCCTCTTTACCTACAAATTTGTTTGAAGGCATAATGGCACCGTAACGCCAAGCAATTTTAGCCTAAGAAACTAAGTAACTAACTAACCATCACGGCAATTCTCCGCAGGGATAGGCAGAGAGGACAGACCGCCAAACAACTCGATCTTGGCACACACTCCTTGCCTCGTTCACATTCATACATCGTCTCATAAATACTCTTCATAGCTAGATAACTTAGAAGCCTTGGAAATTAAAAAATCCTTTTAAAATAATGAATCAAATTGGGCTATAAAACAAAAAATATTGTCTTATAGCACAATCATGGATTTGTTCCCGTACCCACCCACTCTACATTAATACCTACCCACCCAATCTACATTAATAACTAGCAACGGCTCCACGCCTACTAAAACATTGTTCGAAACTGTCAAATTAGTATAAGCTTTCCCGGAAGAAGGAACGTTTGTTCCGAAACCGGTCGGATTTACGCAATATATAAGTGGTTTATACAAAGTTGAATTGTTTCATTTTTCTATAATGGATAACCACAAAGTAATAGCTTCCTTCAAAATATATTATAAGCTGTTCGTGTCTAATAAATAAACTTTCCTTTCAATATATAAATAAAAAACAATAATATATTATAAGCTGTTCATGTCTAACAAATAAACTTTTCTTTTAAAAGGCTGTTCGTAAGGTTCGTAAGCTACGACAGGCCGTAGCTTTTATAATGATTAGTTCCCGATACTTACAATGCTCCATTATTGACGAAGTTTCATTGAGATCTGACGATAAACCATCCATTAAACTTATTCGCACAATTGCTCGGCCATACTACATCGTTCTCAATTAAATCCTGAAAGCTTAAGGGTCTCGGTTATTCATTCATCCCCATCTCACTTTCACTTCGAGGGCTTTTTTACCACCGTCGAGCCGCGGGTGTTACCTTAACACCTTAACGGGCCGGTATAATTTATCCCTGTTTGTGGTGTGAATAGGTACACGCGTTCCACCTCCCGGAATGGCCTGGCAAGAGGTAGCAATTACGCGAACTATTTATATCCCTCCCATATTATGTAGGCGAGTTTCACTGCTTCTTGATGAAAAATGTGGAATGTTGCCACGCGATGAAAGACCACCACGAGAATAAATAACAGCAAAGTTCAGAATAATGGTCATTTGGGGCCTGGCAGAGTAAAAATAATATGAAAAAGTTTTTTTTGTATTAACGAGCCAGTAATTGCGTATAATGTATAGCATAGTTAAGCTACGAGATTGCTTCTTGTTATTAATTGCCATAATGCCGTATCTGTCTTATAGAATTCTTGGGTATTTTTTTGTATTTCATTCAAAGTGATATACGAAAATCCGGGGTAAATTCGTTGGGAACCAGTTTTAGCTCACCTAGTTAGTAAGAAATAATAGTAACATAATAATAAGAAAATAGATATTGCAACCCGAAAAGTTCTGAGGAAAATAATATATGGACGACCTCCGTAGTCCAGTGGGTAAGACTCCTGACTCACAATCCGGAGGTCGCGGGTTCGAACCCGGCATGCGCAAATAAATTTTATTTGATTAATTTGTGTTATTTCACAATTAATTCATTTAAAATATTTGCAGCATGTTCCAGAGTGGAAGATACTATCAGTATCGCCCTGGTGTAAGACCACCATTCAGAATTGAAACGTTGCTTGAAAATGGCTTTAGCCTTGTTTGGCGACCAGATCTGAATAGCCAGGTACTTCCCAGCCTTCCTCTTACCCACCTCCTTCCCCTCCCCACTACCTTCAGCCTCACAACATACCCCAATTGGGGATGCTATAGTCTCACTGGCTCCAGACGGGAGCAGTTGAGATTCTTGTGCGGTATTAACTGTAAAAAAAAATATAATCAATTCAAATTAATAAAATACTTAGTTTTTACCACTTTTACTGTTTACAAAAACCAACATGTTTCGTGAGCAACGATCACTTCTTCAGGGTTTTTATTGATACTAATTATAAATAATAGACATAGACAATGGTGTCAATTGAAAAATAATAGACATAGATAATGGTATCAATGGAAATATGAGAGTGGGTAGAGGAGAGTGGGGCAATGGGGGACAATTTACAAAGGGAACAGGTTTAATATTGGGTCATTTAAGAACAATTTTTGATTATTAATAATATTTAAATTCGCATTAACACTCTTTCGGATTTCTAAAAATTCTAATTTATCCAACTGAATGCCATCGACGTGACTGGTTTCCACCGAATGTTTGGCAAACTCCGAGAAACTGTTATTATTGTTTAAAGACATTGTCTTTGTCTATTATTTATAATTAGTATCAATAAAAACCCTGAAGAAGTGAGCGTTGCTCACGAAGCATGTTGGTTTTTGTAAACAATAAAAGTGGTAAAAACGAAGTATTTTATTAATTTGAATTAAAATGGTGCCACAAAATAAGTCTGATGTGTTAAAAGAAATATAATCAATTATTCACAACAATTTTTTCTAAACTTATAATAACGATTGTATGGTGGTGTTTGTACAAAGTCATTTGTTTTCATTTAATTAGCAACAGTTCAAACTAATAATTATCGGTTAATTTTCATGAAAAAATGCAATTAAGAATAAGTCCACCTTGTACACAAATTAAAATAATTGATAAAAACTCTTGCAAAATTTTGAAGCAAAGTTGTGCTGGCATCTACAACTGTCACAAATATCACCTAGAATTAATTACCGGTGTCTACTCTAATATTATGAAATTTGGTATACACTGTAAGACGAATAATATTATGACTTTTGGAAGGGTTGAAGAAACCCATTTGACGACTCTGAACAAGAACTGACAATAGTAAATGTAACAAAACCTTTTCTGAAACAAATGTTGATTGCCTGTTTCCACGTTTCATAACACAATGTTTTACAAAAGGTCTCGTATTATTATTCCAATGGAAAAAATAACCTTTCTTTATTCAAAGATTTGCAAATAGTATACTCGAAAAAGGCACTAAAGAAGTGTTTCGTAGAAAAAATCCCATTATTAGACACCAACACAGAATATTTAAGAAGAAAAAAAATCAAGAAAAAAGTCTAACAGCCATTTGGAACTGAAAAAAAAACCTTTTCACGTATTTTGCCTGATCCACCTTAATCTTCCATCGAGGAGATGAAGCGGCCAAAATGACTGAACAATCCTTCGGGAAAATTTCTTACTTTTCACAAGCCTCGGAATTTCTTTTATGCGAGGAATTTGAATCTGTCTCTTTACCCAAATTAGTTGTGATTGAATCACACATTCTAGGATTTCTACACTCTTGTGTCAAGATTCTAAATTGATTTAGTCTAGAAAACATGAAATCCTTTCGAAGTGTTCGGTAATAAAATTATTGTACAATCTACTTCTCTTTTGCGTTTCTGTTATCAGTGTCTTATTTACATTACTTATTATTATATTATATGGCATCTCATGAGTTCGCTCAGAGGAAAAAATAATTGGAATCCATCGTATTTGGTGAACTAATTACGCGAAGACCGGCGCAACGAAAGTCATTATATCTACATATTATAAATTAAAGTCCTCCGACGCGTTTGTCTGTCTGTCTGTCAGTTCGCAATAAACTCAATAACTAATGAACGGATTTTCAAGCGATTTCCACCAATAGATAGAGTGATTCATGGATTTATAATTTGTCAAGATTTTGTGTAAATTGGTTGAAATATAAATATAATATATGAATGGAGCGGGCTGGCAAGCGGGTGGCGTGGATTTAATTTGATTGCAAATTAACCAGTAGATGGCGTTGCGTTTCGTTAGCTATAGCAACGTATGGCCGGGTCAGCTAGTTCCTTTAGAAATGTTAATATTAAGTCAAATAAAATAAAAATAAACACATTGATACGTACAGAAAACATATATACTCATACCTACAGGTACGAACATTTTATTACCTACGACATGATTTTAACGGATGTATACTTTCTTTTCTTTTTAAACCGAAACATTTGTAGCCTTACTAAAAAATTCGTGATTTTATTCAATTGATAAACGACCGTACATTAGGAAACCTTACTAAATAGAGACTGAAAAAGAAAGTTTATATAAATACATATACAATGCTTGTACAGCCAAAGGGAATTGTTTATCTGTTGTATACAGTGTTAACAAAAAATCATTATCGAATAACGAATTTTTTCCAAGGTATTTTAAATGTTCTATTTTTTCATATTTTTTAAGATGTCGTAAAAACAAATACCATTACAGAAACTAGATAAAATTACCATTTATATTTTTGTATTTTAAATATACTTTAGCGGCTTAGAAATTGCCATATCCACCTTCAAATGATTTTAACTGATCAAGCTTGATTTTAACTTATATAAGACAAATTCGTAATTTTAAATTATATAAGACAAATCGCGTATTTTATTTATAATATTTACAAATTACTCAGAAATGATGGCAGAATTATCTCTGAAATCATGAAAAATTTAAATCTTTAATGATCTTTATAATAATTTAAAACACAAATATATAAAGTACCACACATCTGTACTAATCAGTTTGGTTGGGTATTTTGACCTCAAATCCAAAATCCCTGTTATGTATGAGGGAAGCGTTGCATGTATTAGGGTGAATGGCGATTTTAGATTTGTGGAAGAGGAAGGATGAAAGTAGACTGAATGCTGCAGAAATGAGATCCCTGAGGCGAATGTCTGGTAAAGCCATGCATGATCATACGAGAAACGTGGAGATCTATAAATAAGAGAAGTCTGATGTAAACGTAATGAATAAGATTAAGAAGGGGACGCTCCGATGGTTTGGGCATGTATAGCGAATGAACAAGGAAAGAAGTGTATGGGGAATATATGACCCAAACGTGAATAGTAGAAGAACGACCAAGTTAATGATGATATTTGAGTCGGGTCATGTCAAGAGTCAGAAAAAGAGAAGAGCATGTACGAGACGATGTGTGAATGTAAACGAGGCAAGGAATGTGTGTCAAGACCGAGTTGTTTGGCGGTATGTCCTCTACGCTTACCCCTGCGGAGAAACGGCGTGATGGTTAGTTAGTTCATCCAAAATTAAGATTTGTATGAAAGGCGCCGTGCAGCCGTCAAACTGATCAAAACACACTGAGGTTACTTTGTAGTAGAAAAAAGTCATCGCAGAAAAGTCATCCACATAATATTTTACTCCAAATAATCCCACTGGTTAGTAAATTGAAGTACCTACTTTAAAGGCCTTACTATTGTAAACACTTCGTAATTGGAGTTTGTCATAGTAAAGTTGAGTTTTTTTAATACACGAATACTGCACAAGAGTACCAACTGCTCCCTTCTGGAGCCAGTGACACTATGGCATCCCCAATTGGGGTATGTTGTGAGGCTGAAAGTAGTGGGAAGGGGAAGGAGATAGAAAGAGGAACGTTGGGAAGTACCTGGCTATTTAGATCTGGTCACCAAACACGGCCAAAGCCATTAAAAGTAGCGTTTCAATTCTGAATGGTGTTCGTACACCAGAGCAATACTGAGAGTATCTTCCACTCTGGAACATGCCGCAAATACCCTATATATTATTTAAAATGAATTACTTGTGAAATAACACAAATTATTCAAATAACATTTATTTGTCACGCTGGGATTCGATCCCGCGATCTCCGTATTGCGAGTCAAAGAGCCTTACCGCTCGACCACGCCGTGTAGCAGTACCTACGTGACAAACTATTTTTTTTACGAATGTTGGCATGGAATTAAGCATTCAAAGTTTTAAATCGTTGAAGATAAAAAATAAATATTGTTTGCTATTTTTAGCACAGAAGTACACAACATTACGAGATCATACTCATCACATTTCATTGCTCCAGCTGCTGACAAGGTCTGATGGTTTAGAAAGAAATGGTTCCATCCAACGCACACTGGAGTCCTAATCTCGCTCTCACCACGACCACCCTCTGCTGGGGGTAAATTAAAACGAGAACAAAGAGATAAACGGGAACCGCACGGTACCTACTTTTATGTTCATCTTACTACAGACTTAGCTTTGTTCCCGATTGGGACAAAACTGCGAGTAATCAGGTTACACACAAATGTGTTACATTTATGCCTACCAAAGAATAAGAAAATACGTGCAGAAAGATTTGTGTTTAATTAAAAATATATCGAATTTTTATAAGAAAAACTTTATTACTTTTGCATGAAGAAGAAGGTAGCACTAATTATTAATAATCTAAACGAAAATATGAAAGAGATCAAGAAACGGAAAATATAAAAAGACAATAGTTGCAACTGGGACTCGAACCCAGACCTCTCGTCTAACCGGGATGTGCGCGTTAACCAATTTCACTATTGCCACCTTCTATCAAACCGTCATTGTCAATCTCATTTTTTAAATTTTGGAATTAACAATATTATCTTCAACTAATTCTTTTTCCATATTACGGGCAACTACCATTTTTATTGGAATCAATCATTCTAAGAATTGGTTTGTAACCTGGATAGCATCTCGGATAAATTATCCGAATTTATTCATATGGAAATATAGAATTTTTATAAAAGTCTAAATGAATAAAATTATAAATGAATAAAATAAACTATTTATTTTCCCGTAATATGTAAAAAGAACTAATTGAAGATAATACTGTTAATTCTAAAATTTGAAATATGACGGTTTGACAGAAGGTGCAATAGCGGAATTGGTTAACGCTCACGTCCCAGTTAGACGAGAGGTTCTGGATTCGAGTCCCAGTTGCGACCATTGTCTTTTACTATTTTTGCTGTGTCTTGTACTCTTTCATATTTTCGTTTAGATTATTGTTATCTTCTTCTTCAATGAGAAATATTTCTGTTTAATTAAAAATATATCGCCTTTTCAAGCCTAACGTTTGTAAGAAAACAAAGGAGAATCTTGTTCCATCTTACCTAGGTAATTTTAATGTAGATACCTAGGTAGGTAAATAAGAACAGACTCAGTGTGATTGGTACAGTATGGCACAGTATGGTTTTCAGAATCGCTTTAAATACATAGCTGTGTAAACCATGTTTAGTGACTAGATCTAAATAACCCGGTTTTCAGCCTTCGTCTTCCACATTTCCTATTTAAAAATAATTAATAATATTCTAAGACGAACTTCTAGACATTATTTTAATTCCTCCTACCGCCTTAGAATGAGAGGATATTGTTGCTTGTGTAATTTGGAGGGCTTAGCTGGCGGATATACCGATGTTAAGAATAATTTATACATTTTTATTCATTAAGTTTGCTCTTCTATAAAAAGCATTTTTGAACCATGAATTTTTAATATAAACACTTCTTTTCAGAAGATATGAAACATTTGGAGTGAGTTCGTTATTCAAAAGCGAGATTTTGCAATTTGTTTTCATCCGGTAGAACCGATAGATGGGAACTTCGTGAATTTTAACGATACAATGAAATTAGCTCTTTCCGTGAATGAATATAGGTACTCGTACTGTTTTCGTTTATCTTGATGAGATTCAAATTTTAATTTATTTTATGCAACCAGCTTGGATAGAGTCGTGAGTCAAACTTGACTCTATTTGAAGTCATTTAAATTTAGATAGTTTTATGGTTAATTTCGAAGGCTCGCATTGTTAATAGTATTTATTTTATTAACCCCCGACAAAAAAGGAGAGGTGTTATAAGTTTGACTGTATATTTGTATATGTGTCTGTCTATGGCATCGTAGCTCCTAAATGAATGGACGGATTATGATGCGGTTTTTTTGTTTGAAAGCTGATGTGATCGAGATCTGTCATCAGCTCTTTTATTGTGTCGGGGGTTCCTTAAAGTTTTGAAAATTTTACTTATATGTTTTGTCCATCTGGATCCTACAGGAGACCAACATTTAAGAAAAGTGTAATAATTACTATAGTAAGATGATGTAAATTTCAAGTGTACGGGAAGTTATTTCATTTAGATGGTTTATTAATAAATTATTGTTTTTATATTTGGGAATGTCAGATACCTGTCTGTGGCCGTCGGTGACTTTTTGTATAAGGGATGCAGGAGTAAATAGGTACCTAATATCAAATATAAAAGTCCGTGGCCTAGCCCACGAAAAAGCATCTGTCGACAAAATTAATCTGTCAAATTAGCTCTGTACAACCTTTATGCTTCACATTAAATAATACAGTTGTCTAATTAAATGACTTAAATAGGTATTCCCAAAGATATTCAACGTATCAATCGGATTCGGCTATTCAAGACAACAAATACTGTCAAAAGGTGGACAGGCAAACAAATCTCTAAGGTACCAAGTCCACTCGCTTCGGATAAGTTATTCTGTGCTCTATGCCTATAAGCATTAAAGTCGTTTTTTGTATGTCGGATGCTCCAATGGAATCCGTATTCGGCCTTAATTCAACCATGGCATGCTTGACTAAACGCGCATGCGCTAATATCAAAAATATCACACTCGTTCCTGCTCACTGGACGTGGAATGAACGGAGCATCCAGCGCGAGCGTTGTGCTGGTGTTGGCGAGTTTACGCCACGTTCGAGCATTGAGAATGAAAACATAATATGTATTTCGACCTGCTCTGTGTTTCGTGTTAGTATTAGTCTCTGAGATTGGGAAGGTGGCGGTGTCGTTATTACAGTATCTAGGGCGGTTTACGGCTAGAAAAAATAAATCCAAGGCTTTTTAATTCGGAATAAATACACAATAATTATTATTTTACCTACTCATTGAAAAGAAGGAAACCGCAGCATCCACAGGATGTACGGACCGCGCCTGATAAATGTGTCGTGAATTTGGATTATTATTATTTGGGTTTACTAATTTATATTATACACGTATTTTCCAATATTTGTCTCTTTCTAAAAGTGTTTTAAGTTGCTAATGAATGTTTTTTTATTTAGTTTTGAAAATGATCACTAAATTTATATTTGTAGCTCTAGAAAATTAACATATTACACAAAACATGTGTTAACAAAAAAATTACAAAAAAATAATAATAACGCAATTAAAGAAGTAATTGAATCCACCAGCGTTTTTTAAAGTTTTTACGTCATTTTAAAAACCGTAAATGTAAAATCAATCAAGCATTTGACACAACTAATGTAATTTTTTATATATTTTTTTTTTCCTTACCTATACCATTTGTTTTTGGTGTATCACCACACTATTTTTTAAATATTTGAATTTATTTCCCAGAATTTGCATCAAATAACTCTTCACAATGACTTTTTTTGCGTCGTTAAAAAAATTTCAATTTGGTAAATAAATAAATATTAGAACCGAAAATTTAAAAAAAGTTAATTACCTAAACCTTTTTAATTTTTCAAAATTTGTTTTCAGAACCTATACATTAATTACGTGAGCTCAAAAGGGGGGGGGGGCGGTCCAGCAAAATCTCACGTTACTTGAAAAGCATATACGAAGTGGCTTAAGATAAGTTTTAAGATTTTCACGGCCAAAAGCATTTTCGTTATTTGTTTTTGGGATGTTATGCCGTGTTGCGCTACCTCCTTCTTTAGCCAACGTTTTGGACATCGTTGCAGTGTCCATCATCAGGGCAGATCCGGCAGATCCGGTAGATGTGTAGACATCTACCGGATCTGCCCTGATGATGGACACTACAACGATGTCAGAAACGTTGGCTAAATAAGGAGGTAGCGCAACACGGCATAACACCCCAAAAACAAATTACCCAAAAGAAGTGGCTTAAATTTATCTCACCAAGGGGGGGGGGGGGGGTGGGGGGACTAGATTGGAAGAAAAACTGCTCACGTAAGTAATTTATGCCCGCCTAGGTACCTACATACCTCAAAATGTGCAAACGGTGAAATATATTTCGATTGTTTTTTCTTCAAATGCTACAAATATAATAATATCATATTCGAGGGAATGCTTACCAAGCAGTGGGCCCGGCAGCTGGTGGGCAGGCGCATCCGCCGCCAAGATCTGAACACACCTCACTTGATGAACTCGAGCAACTACAGCGAACCAGTTGGGGTATACAATAAATGGTTTCCGGGGCAGCGGTAGCAATATCTGCCTCCCAAATTGTTACGCCATCTAGAACAAAATAGTAATAATAATAATAATTGGCTAATTTATTTAGCTCCGTTTTCGTGGAAAATCACCTCAAGGGCGCTGTACAAATAAATTTAAATGTCCGCGTTAAATTTTCCCCACAGGAAAAACTAAACCCTTTCACACACTTCCCCAAATGATCATCTAGTCAAAACACGCTATGCAATTGCACTATATAAGTATTATAAATACAAAATAATACAAGAACAACATGTCAACCTACCAGAGACCAAATGGGAAAATAATTCACCGACTCCAGATATTTTCATATCAGAGGGTTCGGCTCTGTGGAATTCCTAATTTGACCTATAAATCCTACTGATCCCTCAATATAAATATTTAAAAAATCTTATAAAAGAATTAATATTACTGGCTTAGGTATAACTAAGATTTACAATTATAAATAGTGACATACATCTAAGACTTATAGCTAGTGTGTAATAAAATGATTTCTTTGAGTATATAAACCTTATTTTCAAAAAATATATTTTTATTAATGCTACAATAATAATCACGACGCTGAAAAAACCGATAGTATGAAAATAAAAATATCGATAAGAAGGTACTAATCACTAAAAATAACACAACTTCCGTGTTTCAGATTTTTTACAGTACTCTAACCTTAATTTGAGGAACCCATTTTTTTCATATTTTACATTCATCGGGAAGGTCAGTGAAAATTTTGATGAAAAAATACCAAACGGTTTTCTCATAAACAGACAATCTCCGCAAAAACGCCTTTTCCGGACAACGTTATTGCGTTGCTTCAAATGACCTTCCACTCAATAACAGTAATAATAACCAATAACAAATTTCATCAAGTGACAATGATCATTAAGACAAAATAGATTACTTTTAAATTATTTCACAAAACTAACAAACAAGACAGGTCAGTGCCCTAGATATGACATTTCTCTATTATGAAGTTTATAATTCGTAACTAATCAATATATATTATTATAAAAGAAAGTTAAAAAAAAACGTGCCGAATGCCAAAACTCAGAAACGAGTCCCGGTACGATCAAGAGAGTTATATGGTTTGGTAGATCTCTATCCCCCCCCCCCTCTATTCGTTTTTACCTAAAGGGCGTGCTTTTGAAGATGTAAGGACTGAAAGTTCTAAGAAGACTATAGAAATTTCAAGACGATTCTAAAAATCTCCGGAAACTTCTAGAAGTTTCGATAAAACTCTGAAAGGAGTGGAGGAGTAAGTCGGCGAGTCTAGAAGGTTCCGAAAAGTTCTAGAAGGTTCGATAAAGCTGTAGAAAATTCTGAAAGGACTGGCGGAGTATATAGGTGAGTCCAAAAGGCTACGAAAGTTTCTAGAAGATTCGATAAACCTGTAGAAAGTTATGGAGGGAGTGGCGGAGTATGTCGATGAGTTTAGAAGGTTCCGAAAAGTTCTATAAGGTCGATAAAACTGTAAAAAGTTCTGGAAGGAGTGGAGGAGTACGTCTGGAAAGGTTCTGGAAAGTTCTAGAAGTTTGGATAATCTTGATCTTCAATATACATAATTAAAAAGTGTACAATGTGCAATGTGCATGCCGCTAAAACTCAAAGACGCGTCCCGGTACGATAAGGGAGTTGTTTATTTATTGTGTGGTATTATTGTGTGATAGCTGTCTATCCCCCCATCTATGAAGAAAGTTAACGTTTTTACCTAAAGGACTTGCTTTTAAAGATATAAGGGCTGGAAATCTCGCCCCCTTGAAATTTCTAAAACAGTTCAGAACATCCCAGAGTATTCTTGAGCATTCCACCACATTCCAGAACATCCCGGAATATTCTGGAATGTTGTGGAATATTCGGGAATAGGATGGACCGTTCAGGATTATACCGAAACAACCCAGATCATTGTGGAACTTTCAGAATACTCCTGAATGTTGTGGAATGATCTGGAAGACTATTCTGGGACATTTGAAGTTTTTTTTTAGGAGGCTACCCATATGGGGTATATAAAGCAAGATCCGTCGTGGATTCGAACGTCATTTCAGTCTCACATCAACTCCCTGAGCGAAGCCGGGCACCCCAGTAAGAGTATTTGAGAGCATTCCACAACGTTCCAAAACATCCTGGAACATTCTGGAATGTTGTGGAATGTTCGGAAATAGGATGGACCGTTCAGGAATATACTCGAACATTCCAGAGTATTCTTGAGCATTCTACCACATTCCAGAACATTCCAGAACATTCTGGAATGTTGTGGAATGTTCGGGAATAGGATGGACAGTTCAGGAATTTACCGGAACATCCCAGATCTTTGTGGAACATTCCAGAATACTCCTGAATGTTGTGGAATGATTTGTAAGATTATTCTGGAACATTTGAAGTTTTTTTATCATCCCAGAGTATTCTTGAGCATTCTCCCACATTCCAGAACATCCGGGAATATTCTGGAATGTTGTGGAATATTCGGGAATAGGATGGTTCGTTCAGGAATATACCAGAACAACCCAGATCATTGTGGAACATTCCAGAATACTCCTGAATGTTGTGGAATGATCTGGAAGACTATTCTGGAACATTTGAAGTTTTTTTTTAGGAGGCTGCCCATATGGGGTATATAAAGCAAGTTCCGTCGTGGATTCGAACGTCACTTCAATCTCTAATGGTACTGACACAGATGCTCATTATATGCTTTCTCCTTTAGAAGACCGTCGGATAAAATCTGATCTCATTTGTTTCTTCAAAATTATTAACTGTTTAATCGACTCGCCTACATTACTACAACTCATCACATTTAATATACCTTCTCGTAGACTCAGAAATAAAGACCTGCTTTTCCTCAATCAGCACTCGACTAACTATGGTTATAACTCACCACTGTCCAGAATGTGTAGACTGGTCAACTCACGTCAAGACCTTGATTTTTTTGGTATTAGCTTAAATGATTTCTGTCGCTCTTTAAACAAATGAAGATATGTAATATTCACCCTAATTTTTGCAAGGTCTTGACGTGACTTGACACTTATTTTTCTTCTATTTTCACTGTTTGTCTTTGCTTTCATGTACCATCCGAATCCTTACATTGTTCATTTCTATACTTCGTGATACTTTGTTTTAAATTGGACGTAAGTCCGTAAATAAATAAATAAATAAATAAATAAATAAATAAGAGTGCTCTCTTGCTACTAATGGTACCAACATACACGCTCATTATTATCATGCTATCTTGCTACTAATAAGCAAATGCTACCTCGTGGCATATGTGTCACGCTCAAATAAGCACGCTCACAAATCAACCGGCTGTTGATTTTTTTATTTATTTATTGGGCTTTTACACATCGAATACAAATTTCATTTATAACAACAGTGTAACATAAAGAAAAAAGATTACAAAATAATAAATAAAGCATAAACTCAAAATAATAAATATGAACATATCTAATGCAAAACATGGGTGACTTTAGGGAACTCGTAGATATACTCGTTGTTTTGTGATAATGCTACTGGATGCACGGGTGGAAGGGCAAATCAGCATGCTCATTAATGAGCATATGTCATTACTATTAGTAGCAAGAGAGCATGCTACTAATGAACATGTTTGTCAGTACCATCATGAGCACATGCTACCTAGCAGCGTGTGTGTCACGCCCAAATGAGCATGCTCACAAATCAACCCTTGTGCTTACAAATCCGCCAACCAGCCGTTGAATGACTTTGTCTTGAAATAAATCAAGAAATATATATATATCAATTAATAAATGTGTTTATGTTAAATTTGTGGAACTTCATAAAATTTTTCAATTTTTAATTTAAATTAATTTTGTAATGTTGTTTTTTTTTACATTAGTTCCACACGGGAGGCACCGAGGAAAACAATTTCCCTAGGGACCTATGTCATCTTTGAGGATGCTGTGTGGAGGGTTTTTTAAGGGAAAGGAAGGAGAAGAAGATATGGGAAGGAAAAAGGTATGAGGGGTGGGTAGGAATCTGGGGGTCAGTGTGGCCAGGAGTGACGGACGTATGAATCTATTCCTCACACTGCGGTGCAAGGCGAAGGGTCGGAAGAAACCGGCTGGAGAGGTCAAAAGGCCTCCCTTAATCAGTCTCCTCCGATCCAGCCCGCCACGCAGTGGTTGGGCAAACGTATCCGCCACCAATACCTAGACAAACCTCATCCCATGAACCCGGGCACCCCTGCTAAGTCACAAAACGAAGCGAACCACTTTAGTTAGAGAGTTCTGAAAGAATTTTATTTTTTATTATTGTGACATCTATTTCGGCTTATAAAGCCATTTTCAAACTGTCTGTATGACAATAATAAATTAAGGAAAATTATTTAAAAATAATCAAGATTTGTCATAAAAAATTAGGAGAATTGATGCACAATATAATGTTTATAATATAGTTCGAAAGAAGCAAGAGTTTTTCTTTCAGTTTTTAATTTTAGAAGCCCATTAACTTTCATATTTTATGTACAAGGTGGCGCAAAAGTCCCCACTCGATTACCTGAGGCCGTAACTTTGTCTGAATAAAAAATATTATAATGACTCAATTTTTCTGCTTTCGTGGTGAGTTTTATTTTTAAAGCAATCTTTATTTTATCAACGTGTTTTCTGCTTTTGTTTACTTCACTTACATCAAAGAAGTTTGACCTGAGACAACTTGTTTTATTTTGCGCCACCCTTTACATTGCTAATTTATTTACAGATATTTCCTTAGAGAAACTAGAAACCTTTGTTTTAAGTATTTAATTATTAAAAAGGATTACAAACTAGAGATGGATGAGTTCTGCATTTTGCCCGAGGCGTCCGAGACGTGCTTCCTTTTAGAAGTACTCGAGTTCTTGGAGCAGGTCCCGGGAGCCACTCCCGACTTGCAAAAGGCTCGGACCGAGATCACAGGTTCGACCGGAGCCGGACTTCGGAGCCAGAGCCTGCAAAAGAATTCTAACGCGGCTCCAGACTCGCGAGCAGGGGGGTATAACTCCTATAAAAATTTTCAACCAACCCAAAAGATAGATAATATGTATATGTATAGACTGTGTGACGACAGAGTTGCACAGTCTATCCAGTGATGCCAATGGAAAAAACTTTGAATTTAAGCTTTTGACAGCTGGGTGAAATAAAATATCAAAATGGTTGCTCGATTGCTCTCAATGGTTTATTTACATGCGACGGGAATTCAAAATTTGCTTCCTAAACAAGTGAAATAGAATTGAATACGTTTATTATCCAATTTTGAGAACTCGTGCATATGTTTGTGGCTACTAGTATCGCAAAACGTCTCATTTTGCGATATGATTATGCTCGTTAAAACCATTATAACCTGCAAACAAAAAGGTACAAACATTTATATGAAACATTTCTGCATTTATCTTGTTTTGTTTTTATCTGTCGGTCGGCTTGATGTATCTCATGAGATGTTTTCTTTAATATTTTCAGCTCGAAACACCAAATCCTATCCTTACAGCTGACAGGCCGGTGGAGATTACTGGTGTCATTCCCCTAGAGAAGAGAGCACGTTCCACGAACGACGGCCTGCGCCTACTGATCTCTGGGTTTGTTTGCATTTTACCTTATTATAATAATACATATAAAAGCATTAATTTAGCACCTTAATAATGACATATGATTGTTGTAGGTATGTGGGACAGTAACGTTGTGGTGTCATGTCAGGAGATGGGGCTGACGTGTTCCACCACTCTCTTGCACCGCTGTTCTTGAGCGAACATAAGAAGGAGGAAGAGTACTCCATGGACTGGACCAGGATGCAGCAGGAGCAATATATTCTCAGTACGCTTAGCTTTTCTAAATTTGTTCTATTTTTATCGTTAAAGAGAGTACGAACACATTGTGCAATATAGTTGTGAACTTGGAGCAGGTGGATGAGTTTGTATATCGTGGGAAGTTTGTATATCGATGTGTATGAGAGACGGGAAGGCTGATAGAGATATTGAAAGAAGGGTAAATGTAGGTAATTCTATTAATGGAGGACTGAATGCTGTTGGCGCTAACAAAAAACTGTCTAAAGAAGTGAAACTAGCAGTCCACAACGGAATGCTGGTACCTACCCTGATGTATGGCAGTGAGGCATGGAACTGGCAGAGGAAAGTGGACTGAATGCTGTAGAAATGACACCCCTGAGGATGTGTGGTAAAACTACGTGTGATACTGTATATTTTCTGCCTGTACAGAGTATAAATAATATAATTTGTACATTTTATATGCAGCAAAGCGTTCATCGGTCAAATCGTTGTACGTATAGGTAGTTTCATATCAATGATCGATGAACCGGTGGATGCAAGTTTTATCCATAAGTTGTTATAATGATTGTCTACTTTGTTGTTGGAATTAGATTGCAGAAATATAAGTTTGTGCAGAGCACCTTTGAGGTATTTTTTACAAAAAATGGCGCTATACAAATCATCCAAATATTATTATTTATGATCAAGAAATGCAATGCAAGGCTGATCATAATGAGTAAGATTGAAAGGGACCCTCAGATGGTTTGGGCATGTAGAGCGAATGAACGAAGCGTGGGGTGTAAGTAGAATATATGACGCAGATGTGAGTGGTAGATGAAGTCAGGGACGCCAGAGGAAAACCTGACATGATCAAGGGAATCCGATACTTGCATCGGACCACATCAAGAGTCAGAAATAGTATGTACGAGTCAATGTGTGAGTGTGAATGAGGCAAAGAGTGTGTGCCAAGACCAAGTTGTTTGACGGTCCGTCCTATCGGCCTACCCCTGCGGGGAAACGGCGTGATGTTTAGTTAGTTTTTCTTGTATTTCCTGTTTTTAATAAAATACTAAAACGTTTAATAGAGTTTTTCATTTTTCTGTTGAAACCAGAGAAATGTCAAAGTCGATACTATCGTAGGAAAGCTAAATCTTATTTGAAATTGTTCTTCCCCTTTTGAAGGGATTGAAATTTCAAGTAATTTTAGGTTATTTTTACGACAGTTGGTTTCTTCGCAGGGCAACGGGTTGTGATGAATTGCATTGATCAACAGTGAAAATTAGGAAATATCGTAGCTTCCCACTTTAATTTGAAAAGAAAATATCAATTACTTATAATACGGACACGTCTATGACATCTATCGGATTAGAGTAAAGTGAATTCATATTTACGGTAGGGATCTATAATTAGACAAAGTGCGACGAGTATTGATGAAAGGATCACAGATGGTATCAACAAATAATCAGAAACAGGGACTCCCCAATATACTTTAGGCCGTGATATATTGACAGCCAATTGAATTGCAGCAAAAGCGATTAAAAACCAATTCAGCCTATCAACGGGAAGAGGGCCGAGCCCATTTTTAGAACAAAGGAACGACCTTTGGACTTGGCAATTAGGAATGTAATTAATGAGTTTGACGTTCCCACCAAACCGAGAGGTGAATAAACTCCATGGGAAGAAATAATCTGTTCAGGGACAAAAGTACGGTGACCCCAAGAAATGTAATGATTTACCGGTACGTTCCAGGGATCAGAAACCCTAGTTCTCGAACGCATTAAAGCATATCAGGTGCGGAAAAAGGGATACACGTAAACAACGATGGAAAAGTTTAAGTGAAAAATTGCATAGCAAGTGACGAAAACGTGTTGTAAGATGTTAGGGAGATTTTCATCTATAATACGATTGTTTGTGACGACCGGAGATGATCGATTCGAGGGAAAACGTGCTAAAGGAAATGGAAATGTTGAAAAAACAATGGAAAATTATTGTTATCAATTCTAGACGGAGCTAGAATATTACGATGAAAGATTTAGGGAGGAAACGTCAAAAAAAATGAGAGTTTTAAAGGATAGGCGAGGGTACATTTCAGAGGTCTAGAGCAGTAACAAGTGTTAGAGAAGAAAATAGAGTGCAGTACGGAGGGGAGTGGAAAATGCTGAAAACATTGCGATAGAAAAACTCAGGAAAAGGAGTCATTTTACGTAATTAAAATGGATGTACTAGCTGGGGATGCGACGCCAACACGCTCAGAACGGCATCCATTGCCCTGGTTTTCTCAGCAGCTGAATACTGTGCTCCAGTATGGGCCAGAAGCGCCCACACTTCCATGGTTGACGTTCAGCTTAATGCCACAATGCGAACCATCAGCGGAACCTTAAAATCGACTCCTCTTCCTTGGCTCCCCGTACTTGCAAATATAACCCCGCCAAATATCAGGCGAGAGATTGCAACACTGAGGGAATACAAGAAGGCGCTGCAAAAAAGCGAAATACCCTTGCACGATGATGTCGTTTCTCACCCGGCATGCCGCTTAAAGTCTCGAAAACCCTTCTGGACGGAAGGAGAAAGACTCCTTCGAACACCTCTAACCCCAGAAGATAGGTGGAAGCTTGAGTGGCAATCAGCCAACGTCAAAAACGCCCATCTCGTGCAAGACCCCACTGAGAGACAGCCTGGGTTCTCATTGCCTCGCAAACTCTGGACTGCCATCAATAGGATAAGGTGCTCCCATAGCCGTTGTGCTCATATGATGCATAGATGGGGCCTTAAAGAGTCGGCGACGTGTGAATGCGGTGCGGTGCAGACCACCGAACATGTGGTCAACGAATGCCCGCTCCATTCATTCCCCGGCGGGATTGATGAGGTCCACAGGGCAACGCCTGAGGCCCTAGACTGGCTCGCAGACCTAGATGTCCCCCTCTGACCCCCCACCATACGAAAGAAAAAAAAAAAAAAAATTAAAATGGAGTTTATAGAGTAACATAGTACGCGATTGCAGATAAAAATGAGGCATTACAATGGTTGTCGATTTCAGATGTATTTGGTTGTGATAAACAAGGAATATTCGAACATGAAAATTGTTTAGATAAGGACGATTAGTCGTTAAAAAGGTAATAAAAATTATCATGGGTCTTATGAAATATTTACATTAAGGAATTCTCATAAAAGTTAACGACACTGAAATAAAAAAGGATTTATTGCCAGGTGGGTACAGAAATTAATGTATACAGCTGTCAAAGCATATGGTTTATGGGATTTTGCGTAAGAATGAGACAAAATTTGGGGGGCGATCTCTATGAAGCAATAAAAATGACAGGAATTTAAGGGCCGAAGTGGGGGTATCTCCTATAAAGATGTTAAAAATGATATATTTATTAATAACAAATAGAAAATGAAATTTTCCAAGAGGCAGCAAACATCAAAAAACAATATGGTTATATCAGGGAAGTACAGGGAAGCGAGGGGAGAGAAGATACGACAGAGAAAAACAAAGGAAATCTTAGATTAACAGTGAATAAAATAAATACGGCTTGAAATATAAAAATCTATAGAGATATGAACAATAACGTAAGAATAAATAAGGAAATTCATGGAAAGAGTGTCGTGAATAAAAAAAAATTCGAGAAAAAATGGAAAATTCAAATATACGACGTAAATAGAGAAAATTCGGTTTTAAATGGAAAGGTTCATATAGAATATAGAAAAACTCGAGGAAAAATAATAAAATAAAAATGAACGATTTGCGAGAAAGACTTCGACATGAAGATATCTCTGATAGGCGAATTTGGGGACAGATTTGGAACATATGGTAGATGCCGTACGCACGGACATGTTACGAAATAGATGAAAATAGAACTTTAAAATTATTAAATTCAAGCTAATTTTGTATGAACAACAGGACAAAGGAAGTTGGGCCATTAAACATGGATCTTACTAAATCCGGATCTTGTAAGTATGGAAGTACGAGACAGAATTTAATGTATCAAACGTGGAAGGTACTAAGGGACCGCATTCGACAATAATGGAGAGGTTTCAAGAAATTACGAGTTGATAGTAATTAGATTGGTTTATTACAGGAGATTCAGATACGATCTTTTGGACCTGAGAGGGGTATAAAAGTCTAGACAAATGCCAGTTGAGGACAGTCTACGGTCGTAGTCGAAAAGGTTGTAAGTTCGCGGAACGTGACGAAACGGTGGGTGATTTAAAGTTGAAAAATTCTAAGTGATAATTATTTTGATACTTAAATTAAATTTCACATTCTAGTCAGTGATCTACAAAAAAAAAATACTTTGCAGTTAGAGTCAGTGAAAAATAAAAATAAAGCCAACGCATTAATTACTTGTGAAAAATAAAAGTGCTCGTGATAAATACAATTTGTTTTAGTGGAAAATTCGGATTTTATAATCACTTAATATCGTATTTTTAAACTTAGAAATTTCGCGTTTAATATTAGTGCAATAACTAACTGAAGTGATGTGATAATTTAGCGTGAAGAAGTTATAATTAAATACGTGTGTTCAATCTAAGTGAAAGTGTTCTAACAAATAATAAATATTTAAATTAATTATCTTAAATAATAATAATAAAACAAAATAATAGTTTATTAATACATAAAAGTTCGGAGGGATAAAAATTTAATTTAACAACAATTTACCATCTCTAAATTAATCGTGAAGTAACTATCATTTAAAGTGTTATCTAACCAACGAGTTTTGAGATAAAATACAGTTTAGAACGATAGAGTTCAAACATCATTTTAATTAATTAGATTAAATGAAAAAAAAAAAAAATTGAAGTCAAAAAGATTTATTTAAATTTAGGAAAATAAAAATTAATTTAGGAAAATTGCCCCAAGGTTACCGTGTATTTCCCGGTCGGAAAAACCTTGGTAGGGGTAAGTCTTTTCCGTTATAAAATTTTACAGATTCCAAGGAGAAAGCGGAATGCAGCAAACATTGGTATTTGGATTAATTATTTGACCAAGATATTACTCTCTTAATATGTGATATGTAACTATATTAAAATATTATAAGTATAATAAGTATATTTTATATATTTATATATGTATGTATATAAACATATATATATGTAATTTTTGTTCCCAAGAAAAATTTTAATCAAAAAAGAAAAACACTTATATAAAAAGAGGAAAAGGGTATCGATTCCTACCTCTGAATTCATCAATAACTATTAAAAGTAGTTATGTGTGATAAATTTACAAATCAATATTTTATATTAAATTTTATGTATGTATTAATATAATTTCAGAAAATCCAGAGCATTTGAAATAAGTTATGATATTAGAAATTATTTCAATCATAATATAATTATACATATCAATATTATAAATTATTTATTGAGACAAAGTATATATAAATGAATAAATATGTATACGTAATCGGGTATCAAACTAGACAATTGCACTAAGTACATCATTATCAAACAAAGAAAATTTTAGAGTCATCTCACACGTCTCCGGAATGTCTAAAGTAAACATACCTCATACGCTTGAATCTAGGTCACGAGGCCGTCGAGAATGTTTACAAAGCTCAAATTGTTTACAAAATAAGTCGGTCACTGGGACACTAGTTCGAATACAGTAAAAAGAAAAAAAAAAATGACCTTGATTAGTGGATATCGTACTTAGGTATTAGCTTCTAGGAACGGGATAAAATTATTATATTGCGCAATTATTAGAGAAAAAAAAAGGGGATTAAACACTTTCTTTAATTTGAACGTAAAGAGGTATCTACAGACCTAAGCAATTGAAAATTAACAGATTTATTATAGCAGTTCAAAAGGGTGTATTGAAGATTTACATGAAACAGTTGGTAAATCACGGGATAGTTCAAAAAGGTGTGTTGAAGATTTACATGAAACAGTTGATAAATCACGGGATAGTTCAAAAAGGTGTATTGAAGACTTACATGAAACAGTTGAAAAATCACGGGATAGCTTAATAAGGGGTAATGAGGATTTACATGATTCAATTGAGAATCACGGGATAGCAAGAATTTATCAAAAGTTGAACATTGGAGGGGAGGGAAAGAAAAAAAAAATACAGTTCAACCAACAGAAGGCAGTGGTCGCTTCTATAACAAGGACCATTAATCAAACCATAGAGATGGCGGATCTCTCAAACAAAACCGTCAACAAAACCAAACAAAAGCTTGGAGTTATGGCAAATCTCCAGAACACATCGCCAGATAAGATCTTAATGTACTAATATTTATTTATATCACCCACTATTCTTACGTATGTATTCGGTATCAATCTGAAAATTTTGCAGAATTTGATGGGCGAGATCCGAGCTCGGGATGCGATGCAAGTAGTTTCGTATTGCGAGTTATAAACCTTCCCAAAACGTATGTTTACATATATATCTTTTTATGTACTGTTCATTGAATGAAACGAACTCACTTACAATTAGTGCTTTAGGCCTGTCGGGTCACTCTCGTCTCATTTCTTGAACGTGGAGGGAGGATTCACGACCCGTAACTCCACACAAACCCGTGAGTATATGATTGCATATAGGACGAAACCGGTTCGCCCTAAGTAAATAGTAAACTTTGGAGGAGTAGGAATTTGGAGGTATCTGGGCTCGGGGGAAGACCTGAAGGCAGCGCATGATGGCGAAGGAAGGTTCATTTGGGACGCGATAACTTAGGTATCAATCAATTGAACCGTGCCAAAAGACTGTGCGAATTTTGGGTTGACTTCTGATCACCTTGCTTACTTGATGGAGGCAGGAGCCAAATTTTGCCAGAAAAAGGGTTATTCTGAGTTCGTCAAATATGCAATTAACTAATTACATTAACCTACTAAATCCATCTTTATATGTACCTTATAGCAGCTGAATCAAAACGGAGGGGCGCCCAGCAGATACAAGATACAATCATAATCAAATTTACTAACATTTAACCATTTGAGTTATATTTAATTATCTGTTCAATTAGTCATGTGTAGTTTCGGTTAGTATTGCTTATTCATGAATTCATTAGGATGTAGGGAATCATAATAAACGTCAAGGGGAAGTTAACTCATTTAGAGAAACTACTTAAGGTTAGATTTGCAAGAGAGAGACCAATACAGTTTGAAATTCAACACTCTGTTTAGAATCAAGAGGGTTACCACAAAAAATTTAAGTAATTAAAGTCCTATATCATAAATCAAAAAATTACACAACGTTTGATGGAGTTTAATTACAACCTAAATACGAAAATATTTACGTTCAAAGTCGTAAAAAACGTATTTATTAGTTAAGTACATATATCGCTAAAGGTATGTAGTACAAGGGAGCTTTAAGTAGCTTTCTGTAGTTATCAGAGGAAATAAGGGTCCAAATTTATAAAGGCTTGTGTGACGTAGGGGAGGAATTTTCCATCCCTACCACACATATGCAAAGCCTTAAGAATTTAAATATCGATCAGAGCCAAGAGAAAAGACAGAACATCACAACTGTCTTGCCGATGACCAGGAGAGTTAAATAAGTATGAAAAGACGAAATAACACAGGGTTTCAATCTGACAGCAGTAAAGAAAAATAAGCTCATTTTCTCAAGGCAGTGATCTGTCAGATCCAGCTCTGTTCCCTGGGGAACATTTTGACATTTAATTTTATTTTTAAAATAACATTTTAGGCTAATAAATTGGGTAGGTACTGAAAGATAATTATATTGTCTATGGTCGAGCCTTTTATTTTGTTTCCTCTATCCCCTTGTCTATGGTATGTGTGACGACAGAGTTGCGCATATCGAATAAAAAGTCGTCAAATATAGGTATGTATATGTCAAATAACGTTGACACTTAGTCCATAGAAAAACCACGAAGTTATCAATCTAATATTTATTTATATTTAATGGTTTATTTATGCTCGCGAGTGGCTCGGACTGAGACGCACGGGTTCGACCGGAGCTGGACCTCGGAGCCGGAGCCCGCAAAAGAACTCAAACGTGGCTCCTGATTTGTGAGTGGCTCGGAATGAGACACACGGAACCTCGGAGCCGGAACCCGCAAGAGAATTCGAACCTGGGACCTGCTTCCGACTCGCGATCGGCTCGTACCGAGACGCACGGGTTCCACCGGAGCCAGCGAACCCGGGACCTGCTCCCGACTTGCGAGATAACGTAGTATTTATACAGCGCAGTTTTGTGATATTTCACTTCAAGTGCGCAAAAAGAGTTCCGGGTTTTGGGTCCGAGTACTGGACCGGGTTTCCTAGGAGTAGTCGATTTGAAAAAGAAGTGGGAACAGGATCCGCTTCCCGCGAAGAACTCGAGTTCTAGAGCCCACTCCAGCTGAACGTACACATCGCTATTAAAACATTCCCGGGTCATGAATAACTTACTATTAATAATAGTCATAATAACTTACTTAGACTCCTATTACTGAATTTACTAGCATTTGAATAAAATGTTGTAGAAGAGGAATTAAACCAACGATGCAACGCAACGCGCCTGGGTGGGAACTGGGAACTCGACATACTTGTCCATTTAGCTTCTAACTAAGCACCGTATTACACGTAACGCTGGCGTGATATATTTTTTTCATTTATTTATTTATTTACGCCTTGATGTCTTTTACATGTAAGGTAAGTTGTATAGGAGCATCATAACAAGCATATAGCATCAAAAAAGTAGATAGTACCTACATAAATAATAAACTTTTCTATTTGGGAGGCGGGTATGGGTACCGCCGCCCCGTGAACCATTTATTGGATAACCAACACCTCTGCCATATGTCACAAAAAATGGGTTAGGAAGACAAAGATAAATTAAACAGGCAAAAGAAAAACTCATTAATGAGGCTCCGTGAGGCGGCATTGCATCTGTAAACACCTGCAATAAAATAAAATAGAGAACATAAGTAATACAATAAATCTCTAATCAATTGGCAAGTACCAACAAAAATGTGAATAGCTTTCGGTCTGATCATAAACTACACTTAGCTTCCGTGTCCCTTAGCCAACCACTCAGTGAAGCCTCAAAGAATGTTAACTGAATATTTGGGGTAAAATACCCGAAGACTAAAAGAAAATTCAGCGTTGGGTAGTCAGAGGCAGGACAAAGGACAGTCAACGTCGTCTGATCAAGCCTCAAGCCTGCACATGTCATTGGGAGATAGATTTGAGTAGGATCTGCAAAATTAATAATGTAACTAAAGGTGAAGCAGGGACGAGGTCCAGCATATGGGGATAGGGATTTGTCCCTTCAAGGACATTTACAGGACAGTTATATTTTATGTAAGTAGGTATATCGTATTTTCCATAAACCGACTTTACATTCTATACAGGCAAGCTGGGGGACCAATTGTCGGGAGATCTACCTGTCATGGAACGGTACCTGCCACCTGCCAGAGGCGTTCCGCCCTTGTAGGCACGTAAGCACTGCTTAAAAATCACAAAAATGTTAAATTGTTGCTAAAATTGGTTCACCTCTAAAAGCCGCGCCACGCGCTTCACACCGACTACCACCTATAACGTGTCAAAGGCAGAAACTAAGTATGCAAAATATCGTAGACGTCACAGTTCAAATACTGACCCTATTCTTCACAAAAACATACACATTTGCGCAAGGAACGACTCGTTTGCATTAAATCCTGTTCAGACATCGAATATAACCGCGAGCAGATATCTGTTAAACCGCGAGCGCTTATGTTTCGTACCGTTCACACGACGCTATCAAATATTTCTTCCTATGGTAGGAGAGGGGGTCAGATGAATTAGCGAGCGAGTGCGCCACGAAGTGCGTATTTTTTGTACTGAATCTATCAACTTGACATCATTTGTCATCCAACGGTCTAGGCAGCTCAGTAATTAAAATGACCCCCTCTCCTGTTTTCGTCGGAGTGGCGGGCGCTTAAGGCTCTGCAACCGGGCCCGAAAAGAAGAAGATGGAGAGATATGAAATTACGAGGAGAGCTAACATTTACAGCGACAAAATCGATGCGAAAATTGCGAAAATGTTTAATAAAACACGACTCGTTTAAAATAGAGCAAAAATCTCGCGGGCATTATCTTAAACAGCAATTAAAGAAACACTGTGATTTTTTTCATACATACAACGTGTAAAATAACTGAAACAAACGTGTTAATAATAATTTTTGGAGCGTACTTTGCGATTTTTTTCTATCGAGGGAATTTTATATAATTTGTCTAGATATTATCTTCAAGAATAACATATATTTTTTTAAGAGCTTTAAAACTTACCGTGTTTAAGGAAAATATGTAATAAATCGGTACAAATCCGGGTTGACGATTTGTACCGATAACTGTTGGCATATCGCCTCAGGAGCGGTTACGGCGTAAGATGTGCATTGTCTACGGTCGATGTGCGCATAAAACGCTTAGGTGTGAACGGTCTGAAGGGATTGTATGGAGAGCGATATTTGGCGTGCTACGATCTTTTATATTTATATGCTCAACCTGAACAGGCATTTTAGTGTCCGTAAAGGCAATGCCATAAACGCAGCAATCAGTGATTAACTAGTGTTGGCGACAAGAGATAGCTGCGAATCAGAAAGACTGAGGATAGTCAAGGAATGTCGACTTACCCTGTTTTCTTCCTTCCCTTGTCTATATTCCGCTTCACCTTCGCTTGTCTATAATTCACATTCACCATTGAACTCGCGAGCTCCGATGGTTCTTATCTGTTTCGACACGGTCGAACAAAGGCTCCGGACACTCTCAATATGTCGCACACCTAGATAAAGAATAGCACTACTCGAAATAATCCAAAATCGAGTTATTGCCATTTTCGGAATCTGCGTCGAAAACTACACAAACCACAGAGACACCTTTTTAAAAATCTCCATAATAAAATTGTGGATGGCACTTAAGTCAGTCTTTCTGAATTGCTCTACGAAAACCCCCACCAACAATAGTAACGCCTCACCAGTTACGACATACTAGCTATAGGGGAAGGTGCTGTCAATACGCACAAAGACTGGATTATTTCGACTTAGTCTTGTATTCGTGATTAACAGCAGTCATAGTGCGTGAATATTTTGAGTTGATTTGGTATTCGTGATTGAACTTGTCTTGTTTCTCGGGCGTTCTACATATCAATTCCACTTACTCCGGTATTGTGAAGATTACAAAACAAAATATACAGAATAAGAGTGCATTTATTGAATCGACTTAATTTAATTACGCTGTCTGACAGAAGAATCATTTCAGACCTAATTTTATTATACAGAGTTATGAACTACCTAATTGACAGCCCTGCCATCGTTGCTACTATTAAACTCCATGTACCGACAAGGAATATTAGACAAAATACAACATTCTTTTGCAACACCTACACAACCAACTATCAATCACACTCACTTACCAATACGATGCATGATTTAGGCAACAAATTTGGTGGTATTGTAGATATATTCCCTGATTCCCTTTATATTCTAAAATGCAATTTAAACCAACACTTTGTGGAATCCTACAAATTATTGTAACGTGGGTATAATATATTTTACGATTTGATGTGTCATGTTTAATATTACATTTTGTTCTATGTTATTGTCAAATATTACATTGTTTAAAATATTTCACGGTTGTACACAAGAATATACAGGTGGTTTTTTCTTCAAAAACTACTTGTATATTCTTAAAAAAATTTCACTTTTATAAAATTTTTCATTTTTGGTATAAATTATTTTTATATAAATTATTTTTCACTTTTGGTATAAATTGAATGTTGTTATGCAGAAAGCAGCCAGCCCTAAAAAACTCAAACGGAGATACGAGCACTTTTGTCTAAAGATTTAATAATCAAATCTACATAACACCTAGGATGTTTTTTACTTCAAAAAATTATAAATAATATGTTGATATCCAATTCTTATAACTTTAAAGTGGATTTAAGGGTAGATTTTTAGAGATATTGGAGTTTTATAAGGTCTGGCTGCTTTCTGCAGAATACATTATTGAGAATATAAGCTCAGCAATCAACCGTTCGACCTTACTTTGCGAAATACGCATTCTGTAGAAAACAGCCAGAGCTACCAAATACACTTAATTTATGAAATTATGCTTTATTATTTAACTTAAAATCGGTATTTATATAGATATATTTCTATATTATATAGTTAGTTTATATTCTGAGGATTTATTTTTATTTTTCTAAGGAAATATAAAATTTTAAACTTTAATACGCAATACTTTCTGAAACATAATAAAGGTACATAGATATTATAATTTATTTAATATTCATTATGGGTTTTTATATCCATCTGCTAGAAATCAATGCTTGTGGTCGTGCTTATAATGTTATTTAATTTACAAAATTAAATTAAATGTTTCAAAAAATCATTTTATATTTGGAGGTTTTTTTAATATCAAATATCGTTAAAATAAAATCTTGATATTTATCATTTCGTTTATTAACATAAATTTGAATAATTTATTTTTCAAAGCGATTTGTGGGCTGAAAAAAGAATGTACTGATTTTTGTCTCTCTCTAATTTTCTATGTAGTCTTTTATACTTTTTTGATTTCATATTCAATGTTTTTTTCAGTTTATTTCATTTATATAAATATTTTATTTCTATGAGTTCAAACGTTACCGGCTAACAAATGCTGTCTAGCAGTCTTGGACTTCATTGAATTTATGTAATATTATTGATAAATGATAATACCTACTTAAAATTATTGATTTTTCTCAAAAAATAAGTTATTATTATACCGCGAGAGCGCTTTCTGTAGATCGCCACTTGAAAGTTTCGGTACAAACGCTATAGTGTAGAAAACAGACATGCGGCGTGACCGTTTTCTGCAGATCAGGTAAACGTCATAAACAAAATGTTAGTTGTACTGACAAAATCGACCAGTTGTCTCTGGCTGTTTTCTGCTGAATTTGAGTGCCGTGAGCGCTTTCTGCAGATTGTTGAACGGTGTTTTCGTGATCAGCAAATATTTAAGAAGGCGATTACTATGAATTTTTATATGAAAACGGCCTGCCTGGTTTTAATAGAACATAGAATTGACGTTCCTCCGTCGGATTACAACAATATCTCATTTTTGCCAAAATTGTGGCCTGGCTGCTTTCTGCATAACTACGTTCAATTCTATGTATGTGTAATCCTCACAGCTTAAAAAATATTATTTTATAATCTATGTAAAAGCCCCTACGGGCGTATAACAACAATAAATAAATAAATTAATTAAAAAAATTTCACTTTTATAAAATTTTTCATTTTTGGTATAAATTATTTTTATATAAATTATTTTTCACTTTTGGTATAAATTCTATGTATGTGTAATCCTCACAGCTTAAAAAATATTATTTTATAATCTATGTAAAAGCCCCTACGGGCGTATAACAACAATAAATAAATAAATTAATTAATTCAAAATTTATTACTAATATGGAATCAATTTGTGTTGATAAAATTATTAAACAATGATTTTGTAACAAATACTAAAATAACACGAAATTAATTAATAAACGCGTCCCAACACCTCTGTCATAGGTCACCCCAAGTGGTTCGCTACGTTTGGTGATTTAGCAGGGGTGCCCGGGTTCATGGGGTGAGGTTTGTCTAGGTCTTGGAGGTGCATGACCAGGACATACTGAACCCCAGATTCCTACCCACCCCTTAAACCCTTTTCCTTCCCAGAACTCTCCTCTCCTCCCTTTCCTTAAAAAAACCCTCCACACAGCATCCTCAAAGATGACATAGGCCCTGAGGGAAATTATTTTCCTCAGGGCCTCCTGTGTGGAGTTCCTGTAAAAAAAATAAAAAAAATTTGAGTTGATAAAATTATTAAACAATGATTTTGTCACAAATACTAAAATAACACGAAATTAATTAATAAACGCGTGAAACGTGAATTTGATGGTTAAGTAATTAAGTAAATAAATATCCTAGTAAAATAACGTACAATATCATATATCAATATTTTTAATCGGTCAAATAGAAATCGATTAAAATGTTTTTCGCTGTTCCTGAAAAAAGAGGTATTTTGAGTTGTACTACTCTTACTCTAGGTGTGCGATGTGTTGACCGGACGATATTTAATTTTCAACTGAATTCTATGACAAATGATTGCATTTGGTCGGCATAAGGTGCGGAGGGAAAAAAAGTTTTTTGTGGGTAGGAATTATAGTTTTGGAAAAAGGTGCAAGGATGAATGCTAGGTACCAACAAAAAGTACAAGTAAAGAATTATTTAGTACAAATTTACTAACGAAATAATGATAATATTTAAATATACATTGGATTTTTTTAGATTCAGCAGTTTACTTGTATATTTATTATTATCAGACAGTTTGAAAATGTCTGCAGAAGGCGAAACGGCGTATCAATTTAATCTTAATATTAATGAATATATAAAAGAAAAAGAGAGAAAAAAATATTTGTAATATATACAAATAAAGTTATTTTGAAAATTGTTATGATTTAGATAATCCCAATCAACATCGGCTACATCTGGAATCTTAGCTAATCTTAGGTTTTGTCTAGGGTCATTTTTTAAATATCAATTAGTTTGCTGTTTTTTACTGCCTATCCTGATTACAAACTCTGTGCACGCCACTGGGGGTACCAAGTACTTAAGTAGTTCCGACCTTCCAACCAAATTCATAAAATATGAGTGTCCTGCGTTCGATGCGATGCCATTGTTCGAGAATTACGGATGACCATTCTGCCTTCAGCAGATTTCCGTCGATAAATCCTAGAGACTGGAAGATTTTCACCGAAAGACGGACTTTCGTAAGTATTTTAAGTTTTTTCGAATTCCTGTGGAGTTTTGATTATATCATTCGAAGTTTTGATTATAAATTAGGCTGCAAAACATCATTCCATATTTTTGCGGAATTTATACTAAGGCCTGTTGTACCCGCGCAAAAAGAAAAAGAAAAAGATAGGGAGATATGTAAATATGAATTTTAGAGGAGCGCTCTAATATTAAAAACGATAAGCGAAAATTGTGAAAATGTTTACGTTTTCACGACTTGTTTAAAATAGAGCAAAGATCTCATAGGGAATGTCCAAAATAACATTTGAAGAAGCACTGTGATTTTTTTCATATGTGTAACTTGTAAAATAACGGAAAAAACGTGTTTATGATAATTTTCGGAACATACATTGTCATTTTGTTTTCTATCGAGGGAATTTCATATAATTGCCGTTTCGGCATGAGGAATGCAAAGATATTATTTTCAAGAATAATATAATAAGTATTTAAGGAAAATATGTAATAAATCCGTAGAAATGCGGGAAACCCTGCGTTAAGGGCCGTTAACCAGCCAGCGGCCGAGAATTCAAATTTTGTCAAAAGATGTTCTTACGATCGTACGGGGCAATAAGAAAGATTAATTTTTCTCCGCATTAGCTTTTTAAATAATAACTCAACATCGATTTCATTTCATTCAAAATTTGCTTTAATTTATACCTAAATTCAAAAATGCTGAAAGGCATGATGACAAAACTATTAAAATTATGTACTACATATTTGAAGTTATTTTTTTATCATACGTGTTTATAATTTTTCAATAATGTCTAAGCAAAATAAGAATGTAAAAAAAATACTAAATATATTAGTTTTGTAGGACCGTAAAAAAAAAACACACTGAAATATTTTTGACACAAAATACGTCTATGGATCTTTAATTTATGATTTTGTCAAACAAAAATTAAAATTCTGAAACATAGCTTTCCCAGATAATTTATTGTTATATTTTACTGCATGATTATATGATTTGAAATGTGTGTTGTAAGATACATTTTTTTTTTTAAATTTAACAAATCTGCAAACGACCTTATTATGCTAAAAATAAACCTATTTTCTCATAATTTAAAACATAACTTTACCAGATAAAAGAACAATCTTTCGAAATCAATTTATAATTTTGTCGTGGAAAAGAGTCAAACGTCTACAATCTGATTTAAAAATGACATATTTCTGGTTTTCTCTAATTTTACCCTCTGAACTAATGTGAAATGTATTCCTCAACACAGAATCTTCCAGAGAAGAAGAGAGTGATTTCATGATGATTTTTTTAATGAAAACAAACACTGTTGTGCTTTAAATGTTCTATTATAATAATCTCTTTGGTTTATCTCACAAAATGTTCTTTTTAACAACCCGCGATGTCTGTAAATATGTACCTTACAAATGATGCAAAAACTCGCTTACTTTGAAAACGTCTCGTTTAATCCATGTGAATAGTTGAATATTATTTGATGTGTTATTTTAACGTCGTTTTAAGTAACTTTCTAACTTAGTAAAATATGTCTAGCTGCGAGCTCTGTACAAGTAAAACAGTTATGTAAGCCAAATAAAATTATTACGTTTTCATTGGATGTTAACTTCGTACTCATTCATTATACCTATGTGTGAATTTAATATTGCGTTTTCAGCAATCTTCTATTAACTTCTTTTATCATTCTTAGAATTTTAACGAAACTCAACTAGCGCAAATTCGTGATTTGTTTGGAGTGTGGGCGACATCAAAGATCTAATTACAGACTGCTCATGATGTAGTTTAATTGAGTTTTGTTTGTTCTTCCAGGAAAAAGTATCCTAGAGAAAAAAAAAATAACGGAAAACCATTAGACGGGTGAGAAAGAAAAACTTAACAAAAATGGGGATTTGAGCATGGAACCAGTACAATCGTTTATTTTCGTATTATCGCTCGTTTTCATCACCTGACAAAATATCCCGGACAAAATATCCTCCGACAAAACATCCCTCGATATAATATCCCAATTTTTTTTTTTTTATTTATTTAACGCCCAATGGGCTTTTACATTTTGGTAGTACAAATAATTCATGACAGATTATTTAACATATATAGAAATAATAAAAATAAAATTTGATAAAAAAGCACACAAGTCATAAAAATACAAAAATACAGCGATTTCATAGGTTTTCAGAAAAACAAATAGGTTTAGGAATAGGTTTTTTACAAGATCAACAAATTTTGCCAATTTTATGTTAAATATGTCAATATCACCTAAGTACTGATTTCCCAAAGTGTGAAATCGTTGTATCGGAGAGTGGGCAATTTAGTTCCGCTTATGAATGCTACAGTAGAATAGTGTATTCAGTTTACTTTCATCCTTCCTCTACCACTTCCATGCCTCACTGCCATTCTCTCACACCTAAACCAAATAATGAAAATAATTTATTGTCTTTAAAGGATGTCTGTATTATTTTAGTCCCATTTTTTTAAGGTTTGGTTAGGTTGGGTTAGGTTAGGTAAGGTTAAGTTAGGTTAGGTTTTAGTAGATATTTTGTCCGTAGGATATTTTGTCGGGAATATTTTGTCGGGGGATGTTTTGTCGTGGGATGTTTTGTCGTGGGATGTTTTGTCGTGGGATGAAAATGGACGGAACCTCTATTATTTGTAGCTCAAATACGAACCTCCCCAATACTGAAGGTAGAAAAATAATCTAGTACGTAAGAATATTATTATTTTGCAAGAAAACATTGAAAGGCAACAACGCATCTGCTCTAACTTTTTGGGTTTTAGACGCCATGTGGTCTCCTGAAAGGTTAGAAATACAGAAACGCATCGCACACCTGTTTTCGTGTTACCAAACGAAAGACCACATGGTCATTCGTCAGTAGCATATCGCAACAATTTATTGAAGAATCTGTTTGATATTTCAAATTTTTTTACTAGTTTTAGGGAAAACAATTCAATTAACTATTATTTAATTGTGAAATATATATTAAAAGAAAAAAATCGAGAAACCCATGACTGGTTGGCAACTCAATTCAAAGCACAGCTCAATTTATCAACCTCCTGAACAAAATTAAAACTTTTCTGATCTATCGCAAATTACTCGTAAACTTGACAGATGACAGCCGCTACCGTGGCAACCTGTCAACAAGGCAACTGAAACGCAACGCCGCGGCGACCAGCACTGCCAGTCACCGCGGCCATCGCGTTTCAGTGCCATGGTAGCGACACTTCTAGTCACCGCGTCGCCCTAGACAACAAGTTGCCTGTGCACGGACCGCCAATAAAATTCACAAGTTCCTGTCCTGTGGATAGCGATTGCGTCGCCAACCGTTTTTTTTTCAGTTTCTCCATGAGCGGATGACTTCAGTCTTCATCCGAAAAATGGAAATGTTTGGTAACGCAAAAAAGAAAGAGGTTATCACTATTTGATTTTTTTTTAATCGTTACATATGAAGTCGCTCAAAATGTATGTGCGCGTTAATCTTTTAAACTACGCAACGGATTTTCATACGGTTTTCACCAATAGATAGAGTGATTGAAGAGAAATGTTTATATGCATAAAACATGTAAATTATATTAGAGAAAAGCCGAGAAATTCAAAGAAAACATATTTTTGTGCGATTTAAAACGGCTGGCGGGCCGTACTATAGTCACTTTTGAAATTCGTTCTACGGAAGAAATTGGAAAATAGAGTAAATAGGTATTTGATTTTCCCTTTTCAAATATCCAGTGTTGCATTGCAAGCATTGTAGTGGCGATCGCTCGAATTGCATTACATAGTATAAAATGAAGTCGCTCAAAATGTATGTGCGCATAGATCTTTTAAACTACGAAACAGATTTTCATGCGGTTTTCACCAATAGGTAGAGTGATTCAAGGGGAAGGTTTATATGTTTAATGCATGCTTATTATAGTACAGAAAAACCGAGAAATTTAAATATTCAATTCAGGCAGTGGGCAGCTGGCAAGCGGGTGGTGTGGATTTTATAGAGGTTGGGTAATGGCGTTGTGTTTCGTTAGCCACAGCAACGTGTGGCCGGGTCTGCTAGTATTACATAAATTCAAACTTAAAAACAAAAAAACATTATTTTTCAAAGAGTGGATGTCATTTTGATTAATGGAATTTAGAACTCAAAATCGATTTATCTATTTTTACGAAGAAGTTAAAATAAACTTCAAAAATAGTTGTTTTCAGCCCTCCTGAACATTTGTATTTTTGTAGATACGTTTTTTTGTGTTTCTCACCTATCGCGTTCACGTAGTGTTTTAAATTATTATGGCATTCGATAAGGGCAATTTTTCGTGGGTAAATACAATGTTTACTTCTTATTCCCATAATAGGGAATTTAACATTAAATTAACAAGATCCGTAGTCCAGTGGGTAAGACTCTTGACTCACAATCCGGAGGTCGCGGGTTCGAACCCGGCATGCGCAAATAAATTTTATTTGATTAATTTGTGTTATTTCACAATTAATTCATTTAAAATAATATATAGTGTATTTGCGGCATGTTCCAGAGTGGAAGATACTATCAGTATCGCCCTGGTGTAAGACCACCATTCAGAATTGAAACGTTGCTTGAAAATGGCTTTAGCCGTGTTTGGTGACCAGATCTGAATAGCCAGGTACTTCCCAACCTTCCTCTTCGACAACTCCTTCCCCTCCCCACTACCTTCAGCCTCACAACATACCCCAATTGGGGATGCCATAGTCTCACTGGCTCCAGACGGGAGCAGTTGAGATTCTTGTGCGGCATTCACCGTAAAAAAAAAAACAAGAAAGAAAAATGATAGATTCGGTACGCATATTTTCTGACCATGAGAAATTTTTTTTACTTACAATATGTGTTTTTTAAAAATAAATAATAATAATAGTTTTTAATGTGAAATAAAAATTAATCACTTTGTAAGCACCATTGTTTATTTATTATTTATTCATTACTACATGTTCCATGATTAATTCATTTACTTGAGAAGATACATTAGGTCACCATACTAGGCAGCTGACTGTATCGTGGTGAAAATAAATTATGATGATAAATCAAATACCGAATAAAATAATAAAGTATAATATCTTATTCTGACAAAAAACCATTGGTGTCGGTGCAAGTATTCAAACCAAAGATATTGAAATATGAGAGATGTGTATATTATATGTTCAAAAAATCAATGAAATGAACAATTTTTCGTACGCAAACTACTCCGATTAGGTAGTAGTCCGCCGACAGTTGCGCGGACATCATAGCATATCTGTTTTGTATTTGAATATATTTGATTCAAACTGATTTATTAAAATTAAATTAAAATGATGCCACAAAGTGAATTTGCAATCATTGAAGAAGTGAGAAACTCTTATCCAATAATATTTTATTTTATTTTATTTCTCAAGTTACAAAATTATCGGTCGTTAAAAGTGTACAAGCCTTCTGGGCATTAAATAAATAAAAAAATAAATAAATAAAAAATGTACGGACTTTGTAACAATATATATTGCGTGTATGTGTCATCCTTTTGATGAGCCAATACATCTGTTCTGCCATGTCGTATGCGTAGCAGATCTTGTTGGGAAAAAATAACTTGTGTAGCATCTCAAGGGGTATAGATTATCTATGATATTATGTGTAATTTTGTAGGCTAATACTGCAAGGGGCTTTGGCCTTTGGTAGAGCAAATCCTCATGGTGCATAAATTGCGGGCAGGTCTTGCATTCTAGAAACCTGAATATATTATGGCCATAAGTTTTGCCTTTGCGGATAATTTGTAGAAAAAATTTAAGGAAAAAAAAATGCAGCAGTAGTAAATTTTTTCCAAAATTTCAATGCTCGGTTAGACTAAATATGTAGATAAGTCTAATCCGGTAAAATCTAGGTAAAAAATATTAACTGTGCACGTGTAAGATCGCGATAAGAAATTTATTAATGAAATTGTGGTGCCACAAAGTGAATTTTCAAAATTTGAAGAAGAAATTTATTATCTCTTTATAAACCTGCATTACACTTAAGTTTAAGCGTTTAACACCTTACTACATTTCAGCAGCAGTTTGCAATGTGAGAAAAAAATAATGTGTCATCTTGTATGCGTGAGATCGAATCCGCAAAGGATTCGAATGCAGCACGGATGAGGATATCTCCCGGTAAAAGGTTTTCTACGAAAGGGATTCGAAACTCGAGAGTAACTACATAAAATGCCACGTTTAAAGGAAATATCACGTCTCTATCCGACAACACCTTTAATAAAATAAACACAAAATAAAATTGTTGTCACGACCAATGTCGCGACACGAGAGATATGTGTGGACTGTAAATTTGAATTTTGCTGGTACAAGACAATTGACTGCGTTTTGTCACGGGAATTGGCGATGGAAGGAGTAAGTCCCTACCTTTGATGGCTTACTCCACTGTTTTAGGATCGATCCTGGTGCTGGCCGCTTCCCACAATTACGGCACAACTATATGTTATAGTTACCGACAGTTTGGTGATCATTAATTGATAATTTATGCGATTAATAGCCACTTACCATTACATATTAATTTTCTAACCGAACCTAATTTTAATTTTAAATATTATAGATTAAACAACTTGCAAAAAAAAATGTTATTCCAAAGCTAGATTTCAACATATGGTCACCCTACATGTTTTACGTTATAATGTATTTGTTCCTATAGTGCAGTAGAGGCCCATTCTGTGAGAAATATTATTGTAACAATATTGTCTTTCAACACATTATTTTGTGTACACTATAAAATTGTTAATCTTAAGTCAAAATGAAGTTCAAAATTTCAAGTTAAACAATAACACCTAAATTAAAAAGGTAAAGAAACAATAAATAAATAAATATATATGGGTTATCGTGTCCCATAACTTTGTCAAAACTAAAAGATCACACGGATGGCATTTCTAAGGTGTCACTTACACTATAAAATACAATCATATTTTAATGAAAACGGTCACTTAAATGGAATGAAAATAATAATATTGTGATCAAAACGGTTTCTTTCATATTTATTTCATAATTATTTGATAGTCACTTTAATATTGCATAAGAAAGATTCGCTCTAATGTAATCGCTTATAAATCATTGTTTTGTTTCATTTTTTATTTTTTTACACATATTTAAAAAAAAAAACCTAAGGACATATATTTTTTTAAATTTTATCTGTTGTTGAAAATGGTATGAACTAATGATGTAATGAATGAGAACATTTTGTCTGATCTCTTAACACTTTGTTATTAATTCATATTTTTATCACTTATTATTATTTTCTCTGTTTATCATTTTATTTTTAAATTTTATTATTTTGCTTTTACTTAACTGTTTTGCATGACCGATATTTGCGTGTGTTATTTTTATTAAATTGTGAAATTATTAACCCCGATACAGGAGAACCCTAGTGGGGTTAATAATTACATACTAAAAATATATGTATATAAATTGTGAAGAAGCAATAAATAAAAAATAAATAAATAGCGATATTTCAAGTGCGAGGTGTGACCGATGTCACTTCGATTTTTCAACACCACAAGCAGGTAATTTTAGAGTTTTGTGCGAAATTGTTTGTGTTCCATGTAGGTATGCAACATCTTTTCCTTTTGTAGTAACTAAATAGGGACTTTCGAGGAAAGAAGGAAGACAAAGGGATAATGAATGAATGAAGGACCTGGGAAAATGGGTTTACCTTTTAAACTGTTTCAGAACTATGATTATGAACATTTTTTGTTATTCTGTAGGTTTTCCGAGGTATGCATTTATTGATTGTATCGGATTCCATCTAACAAATTTAAATATGATGTTTTTCGTCCGAGATAACGTACTTAATTGCGTTATCTAACAATTATTATTATTTAAAACAAAGATCAATGGCAGTAAGAAACTTTTGCTGATTACAAATAAAATACAAATAATACGACTAGGAATAAACCCGCGGAACTAGCTTTTATCTGCTCTCGTTGAAATATTGTGAATTTTGAGCTCTATCCAAGCAAAATAAATAGACCTTACCTGAACTATTAATAAAGCGTTCAATGTTTTAATTGTAAATATTTTCCAAACAGTCCAATGTTTCAATTTAATATGCATATTTCGGGGTAACTGACTAACTCTGGGTCAATAAACACTAGAACGAGGATTTAGTTAAATTGGAGCAAATACTTTAGAATAGTTATAATACCTTCTTATATTTCCCACTAATTCTGATGGCTGCATGTTTCACTAAAGCTTCCTAACTGCGTGAGTTGTGAGGCTTCGTTTTGTTTCATGCAATTTAGTAGATTTTTTGTATGATTATGTAAGGCTACATTTAACACCTCCAACGGCGAGAATCGCCAGACAGTTCAAAAAAATACTGCCAATGTTTTACTGAATTTGGACGTTTTATTAATATTCTAGAGTATTTGATTTAAGTGTCGTCATTTTCTAAATGGAAGTGTTTGTTTGTAGAGTTCAGACAAATTAGCAGTTTATAGAATTCAAACAAAACTGCGATAAATTACCTGCCATAATATTTAACAGAAAATGATTTTATTTGTCATATTCAAAATTGGAAATGATTTGTAAAGAATACAGGCTATCCGTGAGTTTTCACAGATCTGCGTTAGTATTACATAAATTTAAAGAAAGATGATAATGTACTCATTGTTCCCTTACTAACAAACATGTTTAAAATTTAACACAACTCATGGACACCCATTTTCGATACCTAGGTCAACCGTTGTTTTTCAGTTGTATAAAACTACATGTTTTTAGTAAGGCCCAAGTTTTAACTATGTTAATATCCGAGAATTAATTTTGCATTGCAGAAAGCTGGGTGAAGAGAAATTGATGCCTTAAGCGTGTCCCTAATTGGCACAGTTTGATTAAAATACATATTATGCTAGGTACTTATATCGGAACGTATACCCCCAAATAATATGTTTACTAGAAGTTGACCGTGCCGTAGGCCATTTCCGAGGGTTTCGCCCGAGACTTGGATAAAGTTAAAACCCCTGTGCATGTAAGTACTTAGAAATTCGCAAGCCATGAAATCTTGTAGAGAGGTAAGTACAGCAAAATCGCATTTTAGAGTAAAGTAACCAAATATGGTATACCGCATTTCTTTTGGAGTATTTTAAGAAATCAATCAAAACCTCACATCACGGTGATCTGACAGATTTAGTCATGTATTTATAACTTTCGTACTTCCCGGGCGTTCTTAAAATTCTAACAATAAAAATACACCCAATATTGGACTAAAATCATAAACACTTTAATTTATTTTATGTATTTTATGTATGTGACCGTGACAAAAAGGCAATAAACATTCGTTCCTTAACACAATAATGCTACAGCTCTTTTAAACGATGAAATACACAATGGTACGTAGGTCTGTTTCCTCCAAAGGAAAAAAAGTAATAATTTTATTGCATCTCTCTCACATACCGCACCATGATTCCTACAATATTACTAGCTGTGATGATAAGTTTGAAAGTATGGAATAAAGTTACAAGGATTGTAATGAAGTGTGAGTGAATTCCAAAAATTCAAAAACGTAAAACGCCAATGCGCTGATGGTTTTGCTTTTGTGCATATAATGCTGCGGCTATTTCTTAAATACTAAATAACAACAGTCGAAAATGAGACAAACCGTGAACGTAAGTCTGCACCCTACCACCCCCCCCCCCCCCCAAAGGAAACAAACAATCATTATCATACATCTCCCTCACGCGTATAAAGAAATTCGCGTTGGCGTTGCTGAGCCGTAAATAAGATATACTTGTTTCATTCAAAGGAAAAATAGTACTTTGGAGGAAATATACACTTACTAGCTGGTCCCGGCATGCGTTGCTATGCCATTTAATAAAGAAGTTGTTTCTCCCTGAGTGTCCTTTCCCATTCGTCCCGTTCCCCTTTCGCCTCCCCCTTCTTCTCCTGCGTCATTAAAGTAAAGAATTTCAAAGAATTTCTGCGTAAAGATTTTCAAAAATAGAATCCTGATTAAACAATCATTGTTTTGCAAAATGTCATTCTCAAACACGCGAACTGTCAAACGTGCGACAGTCGTTAGGTTTTCTGAAATTATCCAATTTTCTGCGCAATTTTCTTAATTTTTCCTCCCTTAGAACCATCCTCATTCTTCAAGGAATATTTTTTAAAAAAATTAGCGAAATAGGTTCAGCTGCTCTCGAGATTTGCGCTTAGCAACACATTCAGCGATTCATTTTTATATATAACTAGCTTTTTCCCGCGGCTTCGCTCGCATGGTGTAAATGGGGTTCCCACTCCACCTCCTTCACCTCCCCCACCCTCGACCCATCCCCCTCCCCCCTCCACACCCCCCCCTCCCCACCCCTCCCTCCCCTCCCCCTTCTCTCCCTCCCTCCCACTTTCCATATATTCAATTCCATATATTAAGTTTTTAAACAGCCCGCGTGTCACCTTTTACAATTTTTATTCAATATTAAATTTGGTACCGAACATACCTATTTAAAACGTACCTATTTAAAATATCTAAAATTCTTGATTCGATGCAAACTTTTAGTAGAGTACCTACTTTAAATAAATTTATCAACTTAAAGATTTTCAAAAATAGAATACTGATTTAAAATGTCATTCTCATACAGGCAAACTGTCAAACGTGCGATAGTCGTTAGGTTTTCTGAAATTATCCAATTTTCTGCGCAAATTTTCTTAATTTTTCTCTCCGTAAGAACCATCCTCGTACTTCAAGGAATATTCTAAAAAAAGAATTAGCGAAATCCGATCAGCTGCTCTCGAGATTTGCGCTTAGCAACACATTTAGCGAATCATTTTTATATATAAGAAGAAGAAGATATGTGTGCCTCATATTTTGTCTCACCATTATTTATTGTATAAGAAAGAGCTGCAGCATCTTCATAAAATATATTACCACACCCCTTATGCACAAACTCAGCAGATAATAAAATAATGTGTAGCAAATCCCGTTCTCGAGAAACACATCAAAATAAATAAACGAATGCTTTTCGCACTTTAACGATAAAGTTCTTCTTCATCCACCAGATTCCTTTCTTATCCGCAAAATATCAAACTTCGTTGTGACATTAATATTATCTTCCTCTCAATTTCGGTTCTCATTATTATTGGAAGTTTTCTTCGCTTTTATTTGCCAAACTTCAAAACAAATTTAGCAACAGCTGTCATTAAAATTTGGAATTTTATTGAACATTTCTCATCTTATTCGATTTACTTCAGTTACCTACGTAAACATTGAAAGAAATCCATATGACGATACGACCACACCATTTTTATGGCAAATGAGTTAACATTATTTGTTTTTATTTACATGCAACTTTTTTTTTCAGAGCGCACCATAATTAAGAAATTAATCCCTCAGGCCTCGAACATATTTTTTAAGAGGATAAAAATATTTCCGATGTGCAATAAGATTAAATTAATGGAAAATTCTGAACACATCCAAAATTAAAAACTGTTTTTGAAAGTGATGAAATAGGCTTTCAAATTTTATAAATCAAAATAAACGTATATTTTTTTTGGTATGAAAACATTTAAAAAAATTACAATGGTTCAATAACCTCGCTTTGTTGTCGTTCCATCTAAAAATAATTTATAAAAAAATTCGATTGTAAGGAGAATATATGACACAAATGTGAATGGTAGAAGAAGTCGAGGACGCCCAAGAAAGACATGGCACGACCAAGTGAATTAGATACTTGAGTGGGGCTATGTAAAGAGTCACAATAATAGAAGAGCATGTATGAGACGATGTATGAATTTAAACGAGGCAAGGAGTGTGTGCCGAGACCGAGTGGTTTGGCGGTCCGTCCTCTCTGCCTACCCCTGCGGAGAAACGGCGTGATGGTTAGTTAGTTAGTTATTTTCCAAAGTTTCAAAAATTTTCTTTCAAATTACGATCCGAAACTTATGATGGGTTTCTTCATTTACCGAGAATGCTAAATGCAATGCTAATTGTAATAGTAAACGGTCAAATGCATAGAAATTTCGTTTAAATTTTAAATTTCGATCGTTCATTTTTACAATTAGCATTGCATTTATATTTATTGCGGATCTTGGAAATTGAAAACTGCAAGCGTCTTGCGTAAATTAGTCAACGACTGGATTCTGGACTTAGGAAGAGACGAATGTGAACGTATGCTGTTTAACTGATATACAAAATCACCTAACTTTCCTGATCACTAGACCAAAACTCCCACCACACTCCATTGAGATCTGATATGGCTTCACAATGTTTCGACATCCTTTTGATATTTTTATACCTGAGATTTATGGTTTTGTGCCCCTGTATACTGTTCGCTATTTCACTGTTAGTACTTCACGTAAGGCGTAACATACTCACGTCGCTCACTAACATCAAGACTAGCTGTGTGAATCTTGGTACTTTATAGCGGTGATGATTTATAATAAATAAACAATACTTATCACAACTTGTATGACATACGAAATAATGAACCAATTACTTATACCTTTACCAAATATATACTACTTATACCTTTACCAAAGTAGCACTAGTAATTCATAGTTATTGTTTTCGTATTTTAGCAGGAGTAGTACAAGACATGAGTATAGACGGTGTATATTCGTATTGTCGTATAATATAAAATGTACTGAAAACATGTTTTAAAATTAGTAAAGATAATGTCATGTTTGCACATAATTGTTTACTATTAGTTACAGCGCATAAATAAATAATAAAAAAAACTTAATATATATTATTACATACATAAATTATATCTAATATTGTAAATTTTTATGTATTTCTCTTATAAGTGAACTATGTATTATAAGTTCACACTTTTAAACACATAACTTCATCTCTCTATATTGTGAATCTTGTTGTAATTCCTCCAACTTGTTATCAAATACTTGGTTTACACTTTTTGACTTTTCAATGCTACTAACTTTATTACCTACTTATCTCATACACTGTAAATCTGAATATATTATATGTTATCAGGTTAATTCGGCAAATCCGAATATACTTTATGCTACCAGGTTCTTTTTCTATTTTTTTTGTTATGTAATTATGTATGGATAATATGAACTAAATCTGTAAATTTGTCTGTCCTGGTACGGGAAACTTTCCTAGTTGGACAGGCAAAGCTTCCTAATATGTGTTTTGTACTTTCTTTTGTGTGTATCTATAGTAAATAAATAAAAATTTAGAATTCTCGGTAAATGAAGAAACCCACCATTAGGTTTCATAAAGGTGTACCTACATTATACTTTTTTCTGGTAAACTTTAAAATTATAATAATAAGCATGGTGTTTTCTCTTTTTTATACCGTTTAGACCTATTCGAGTTGTTTCAAAAAGTGAACAAATGAGTCTGAGGAGCGAAATATTTATTGGGATCCCACGATGTTGCAATCTTTCGACGATGTTCAAAGAAAGTCCACAGCTTCACCTCCCATATGAGGTAGATTCTACGTCGTGTACCATAAAAATGTTCTACGAAAAAGTTTTTTATTAAGATTACTCGCGAGTATAAAATACGACAGCATAACATATGTTAATCATCATTACATAGTATAAAATTAAGTCCCTCAAAATGTATGTGCGTATAGATCTTTTAAACTATTCAACGGATTTCCAAGCGGTTTTCACCAATAGACAGAGAGATTCAAGAGGAAGGTTTATATGTATAATACATGCTTATTATAGTAGAGAAAAGCCGAAAAATTCAAATATTCAAATTTTGTTTAAGAGGGAATAATCAGGCAAAACCGGAAATATGTCATTTTAAAATCAAATTTTATACGTATTGACACTTTTCCACAAAAATCATAAATTCATTTCGAATGACTGTTTTTTTATCTAGTAAAATTATGTTTAAAATTTTTAGAAAATATGTTTATTTTTAGTACAATAAGGTTTTAAAAATAACTTATCTTTTCCAATAATTCTTTAACTTCTTCACCTTATTCTTGTAATCCAATATAACTACATAAACTCTCTTATTGTAGGAGAATTTGTGTGGATAGTATCAATTGGTGAAAATTTTCAACCTATACTAATGAATGTATATCCGCAAACTGTAAACTTCACCCGCCATAACACAGGGTCATCCCTAGCATGGAGGGTGAAATATCACAAAAAACTATATGTACTCTCGATAATTCATGTATTAAATAAATAAATAAATATATAATATTATATATAATACAATAGACATTTCAAGTTATATAATTATGCAGTAAAATAAATCAACGACGTAACAACGACAACAGCGTAACGACGGATTAATAGTTCCGAAATTTAACAATAAGTACGGACAGAGAACGTTTGAATATATCATACCGAAGATATTTAATTTATTACCTGACACTATAAAGCAATGTAATTCTATGAATAAGGTTAAATATATGGTGAAAAATTGGCTATCGGAAAAAAAAGATTTATATTGATTTTGATATGTATGAAAAAATGTTGAATCTGTAGATATAAGATGTAAATTTTAAATTTTAAAAATGTATAAATATGTAACTAAAATATAAGCACCTGTTGACAAGCCGATTCAATTGGCTTAGCAGGACTTGTTTGTTGACTATATTATGTATTATCTATTATTTCAATAAAAAAAAAATTTGATCAAAAAATAATTACTTAAAGTACACAATTTTAACAGTTTTATCATAACGCCTTCCAGTATTTTTGAATGTACATAAGTATAAATTGAAGCAAATTTTGAATGAAATAAAATCGATATTGAGTTATTATTTTAAAAAGCTGGTACGGAGAATACTGAATATTTCTCATTGGAACCGTCCTGTACGCTCGTAAGAACATCTTTCAAAGAAATATGAATTCTCGGCCGCTGGTTAGTTAATGGCCTTTAAATTGGTTAGAAGAGCGTGTTAACATCTAATTTTCTGAGCTTTTGAATTGTTTTTTTTTTTTTTTTTTTTACTTTTAAATACATTTACTATCACTGAAGTACGCCATTTGGCTAACATCTTCGAAGCGTTATTTTTAGTTATTAGCTCAATAAGATTTCATCAATGTTCAACGTAAGGAATTCTATGACATAAGACATCTGGCGAATGAATAAACGTGGTGGATAGATTATTTATCGATCAATTTCCGAACAAAGCCACTGTAATTTTCGGAACATGATATTCAATTAAATAATTATCATCCAGTTTGTATATAATCAATCGTGTTGTATACTTAAGCCCGTGATTGCAATGTCCCGATATTATCGGCGATAGACAAAATGCCAAGGATTACCCAATCTATTATGTGTTGCCAATTTCGCTATTTGGTAGTGATCATGGATCTAACAGGAATAATATTGGCAGCAAGTACACGTGCTATCAAAAGCTGGGCATAAAAATTCCAGATACAAAAAAAAAATATTGTGGTATTTTTAATTCGGGAGATGATTTATCATGCATGCTTTCGGAAGGATTATAGTTGTATCGAACGTATTATGCAATCTAAATGAAACACAGCAAAACTCTTCTTGCATTATTGTTGAAGACAAATTCTGCATTTTAGATGGTGCGAAAATATTGATATCACAACATTTCCAACGTAAAATAATTCATGCTGGGATAATAAGGCAGGCATACACAACACTTAACACCTGCACTGGCCACCTGTGGTAAACAAGCGGACGTGAACGCCATCTTCCAAACAGACGTAAACAACACCTGCCACAGCAGGTGTGCACAGCACCTGGGATAAACAAGAAGATATAAACAACACTTAACACCTGCACCGGCCACCTTGGGTAAACAAGCGGACGTGAACGGCGCCTGACACCTGCACCTGCCAAACAGACGTAAACAACACCTGCCACAGTAGGTGTGCACAGCACTTGGGACAAACAAGAAGACGTAAACAACACCTGCCACCTTACTATAAAAGATTGTACCAACGTGCGGCTTCATTCAGTCTTCAAAAACAACCGTCGGAGAAACATCAAATATAAAGTGCTACCTCAACACCCTTCGACTGGTCAGCAAAACGCTGCTCGATTTCACTTCTACTGGACTTACCTGATCAAGACGCCAGTCTCTAATTCTCTTGTGTGGGCTTCATTATCCCGTACAAATTAAATAACACCTACAAAACCCTGATGCCTGACGCCCTTGAAGTCGCTGCGCTACCACTGGCCGTCTTGCTCCGGGCTGCTAGCCTGGGGCCCTCTTGCATCGAGCCTCGCATCTCTCTCGGGGCTCCATCTTGGGCTACACTTTTACTGTCTGAAACTGTATGAAACCCGTTGAAGATGAGTATATACAATTTGAATCAACTTAGGAAGCACTGCGTGCGCTATGCCAAAAGATGCATGATAAGAACTCCTGCCACGCCCAATAGAATGCAGACCTACCTGATGATGACGTCACATCTGTCAAATGATGACACTATTTACAGATGCGTGCTATGCACCCGCATCATGCCTAATAGAATGCCGACCGATTACCATGAAGCCAATCAACAAGTGAATGGCTGCCACAAGAAATCCCGCCACGTCCAATAGAATGCAGACATACCTGATGATGACGCCACGTCTGCCAAATGATGACACCATTTAGAGATGCGTGCCATGCACCCGCAGCACGCCCAATAGAATGCAGTCCGATTACCCTGAAGTCAATCAACAAGTGAGTGGCTGCGACCGCCCCAGCCTAGAATGCTAGCAGCCTATTTGTGAGTTGCTGCGACCACCCCGGATATGCGACAATCCACGAGAACATATACCATCTGGGGTGCAGCCCGTCTCGATTACTAGCAACCAGCGTCCACCGCAGCCTACATGCTCCGATGCAAGGGCATTCCATCTCACAATGCACGGTGGAAGACGCAACAGCACTCCACCTCAATGTGCGGCAGAAGATGCCCGTTCAGCATAGATGCTTCAGTAACCAGATACTCTCTCATTACAATGCATATTTGTACTCGACAGTGACCGTGCTACAGCTGTCAAGGCGAGAAAACATCTCTATCAAGACATTGCGATTGTCGGGCGTCTCTGTGTGCCGGCGCTTATTGTTTACCAGGTTTTGTGCAGGCCTACAGGTCTCGTTCAATAGTTATTTTTATAATGCCTCAGTCTAACTACCAATTTCAAAAAATACTTCGTTTTTACGATAAATCTAACTCTTAGTATTATAATAGCAACTAGCTGCCCGTGACCCAATAACGTTTATATTTATTACAGCTGTTAGCTTTTCTTACAAAATTTAGAATCGGTAAGTATGTTATAATATATAGCATACTTTGACAGGAAAAAGCTATGGAAGGTATTGTCCAAGTATGGAGTGAATAAGTATCTCATACAGGCAATTGCGTCTCTGTATGAGGGAAGCGTTGCATGCGTTAGGGTGAAAGGCGATTTTACGGGGTGGTTTGACATCACAAAAGGTGTTAAACAAGGCTGCGTAATGTCGCCGTGGTTATTCAACCTATATATGGATAATTGTATGCAAGAATTGAAAGAGATGGGATTGGGCGCGAAATTGAGTAATCTGGAATTATGTTGCCTGTTGTATGCTGATGATGCGGTGCTGATATCTAACAGTATGGAAGATCTACAGTCTCTCGTGTCAAGGATGAACGAAGTATGTATGAAGAATGAGTTAATGATGAATGTAAGTAAGTCTAAAGTCATGGTGTTTGAAAGAGAGAGTACGCAAACAGTATGCAATATAGTTGTGAATGATGAATACTTGGAGCAGGTGGATGAGTTCGTTTATTTGGGAAGTATGTTTACGAGAGATGGGAAGGCTGATAGAGATATTGAAAGAAGGGTGAATGCAGGTAACTCTATTAATGGAGGACTGAACGCCGTTGGCACCAACAAAAAACTGTCCAAAGACGCGAAACTAGCCGTCCATAATGGAGTACTGGTACCTACCCTGATGTATGGCAGTGAGGCATGGAACTGGCAGAGGAAGGATGAAAGTAGACTGAACGCTGTAGAAATGAGATCCCTGAGGCGTATGTGTGGTAAAAGCATGTATGATCGTGTGAGAAATGTGGAAATCCGCAAAGAATGCAAGGCTGATGTAAGCGTGATGAGTAAGATCAAGAAAGGAACGCTCCGATGGTTTGGGCATATAGAGCGAATGAACGAGGAAAGGAGTGTAAGGAGAATATATGACGCATATGTGAATAGTAGAAGAAGTCGAGGACGCCCAAGAAAGACATGGCACGACCAAGTGAATCAGATACTTGAGTCGGGCCATGTCAAGAGTCAGAATAATAGAAGAGAATGTATGAGACGTTGTATGAATGTAAACGAGGCAAGGAATGTGTGCCAAGACCGTGATGTTTGGCGGTCCGTCCTCTCTGCCTACCCCTGTGGGGAAACGGCGTGATGGTTAGTTAGTTAGTTATGTTATAATATCAGCCTTTAGTATAGCAAGAAATTAAATACCATTTGTATTGTGGTAGGTATTGCACGAAGATGAATGTTGGTATCTGAGTTTGCGAAGGCACTTCTTTGATATGACTAATGAGCCCTTGCGATAAGTCGTATCCAACAAAACTATCAATATTGAGTTATTGATAAAATAATTTTGGGCATATTAATACGCATCTTTTAAGGTAAGGATTATGGTTATGAAAATTTTTTTAGGTCTGTGGCAGCCTTTTAAAGTTTGGTTTGTGGAAGAATGTTCTACAATGCCATTTATTTATTTGAAAACGAACGTCTTATGGCTTCAACTAGAAAGTCTTCAAAGCCAAGAAGCTGAAGAATGCAGGAATGTAGAATTTGTACAGAAAAAATATTATTAAGCCTGCTTTTTAGCCGTTGAAACAGTTTTGTGGAATAATGTTGTATGTTGATCTCAAGACAATATCGAGAACATAAATGGTTTCATTGATTTATATAGCTTTTTCGCTTTTTAAGCTCAAATATATCAATGACATGTGTACATTTATGTTAAAAGAGCATGATGCTTTCTGTAAGTTAAAAAAACCGTTTTGTGGAATAATGTTGCATGTGAAATTGTTCACATACAACATTATTCAATTAATTAATTGCCTTTCTTGAGGACTTTTTAATTGAAACTCTTAATATATATTTGAAACAATGGTTTCGTTTTTGAAAATTTTCTCAGAACTAGAATATTGTTGGATACAACATTCTTCAGCGCAAGGCTCAATTATAGAAGAAAGTAGGTAGGTTAATAACTTTCAAGTAATGTAAAATAATTTTTCTTATTTTACTGTCCAATTTTAGATTTATTTTAAGGTAGCCCTGTAGACATCACACGGACAAATATAGTGAAGAAAGTCTTGACGTAATTAAGGGGAAACATTATTGACCCTCAAATTATCGAATTAAAGTTCATATTTAAGAAATTCAAATTTGATACATCGACTACTACTACTCTACAACTACTTACCACACACGATAATAATTTTATAGTCAGGTCGTGGGATCGAATCCCGGCGTGGCAAATAAATTTTATTTGATTTTTGGGTTATTCACGATTTACTCATTTAAAAATAATATAAAGTGTATTAGCGGCAAGTTCCAGAGTGGAAGATACTCTCAGTATCGCCCTGGTGTAAGACCACCATTCAGAATTGAAACGTTACTTGAATAGCTTTACCCGTGTTTGGTGACCAGATCTGAATAGCCAGGTACTTCCCCACCTTCCTCTTCCCTATCTCCTTACCATCCCCACTACCTTCAGACTCACAACATACCCCAACCGGGGATGCCCTAGTCTCACTGGCTCTAGACGGGAGCAGTTGGGACTCTTGTGCGGTATTCATATAAAAAAATATCGTAATTAGTTATTTATTGGATAAAACACACCTTTGACATAGGTCACTCCAAGTGGTTGGCTACGTTTGGTGAATTAGCAGGGGTGTCGGGGTTCAGGTTTCAGGTTGTCATGAGGTTTGTCTAGGTCTTGGCGGCGAATGCTTTTGCCCATATACTGCGTGGCGGGCCGGATCGGGAAATAATTATTGAGGGAGATCTCACCTAGACCTTTTCAGCCAAAATCTCTAGACCCATCTCCTTGCACCGCAGTGGGAGGATGTAGTCATACATTTGTCACTCGTTGACACATTTAATCCCAGATTCCTACCCAACCCTTTATACATTTTCCATTCCCAGAACTTCCTCTCCTTTATGTACCTAAAAAGACCCTCCACACAGCATCCCCAACGATGACATAAGCTCTGAGGGCATATTTATTTTCCTTTCGGCCTCCTGTGTGAGGCTAAATTTAAAAAAAAAAGATAGCGAGGTTTTCAGTTTTTCTGGTTAAATCCTCCTATTTTCGTCACTAAAATAAACATAAAACACGATGAAGTGAATTGGTACATGTCAAGGCACATAAAATAATACTGTAGGTACCCATATAACAGAGCAAACAAAAATTTGCACAAACATGAAATAATAAATCTATCATTTCATATACACACATTTTACATTCAAATTTCGGTATTTCGCGTGCTTTCACGTTGTTATTCAAACAAACGATGATTTATTATTTTTTCCTGCTTCAATGGTAAAACTTGTACAGTTTTTAGCTGAAATACGCCGCTGGCTTCCTTCCAATAAGATGTCGTTGAGTTTTGATGAACAGGTCGTAAGTTAGGAAACAAGCCGACAGATCCATTACAATTCTTACGGCAGGCGCACGATTTTAATAACCGTATCTAGTGAAATCACGTGATGGTGTTTATAGGCGCTTACATCGGTAATCTATCTACCTAGGCGAAGAGTGAAAATTTAGATTAAATGGTCACACAGACCCCCAGATGCCTACCAACACTTCGTACTTTTTCCTTTAATTTACCGCCTTCCTTTCCTTAAAAACACCCCCCCCCCCCACACAGCATAAAGGTGACGTAGGTCCTGAGAGAAATTGTTTTTCTCATGGCTGACTTCATGGAGCTAATGTTAAAAAATTATTGCAAACCATCACCGTTCAATTTGGGAGGCGGGTATGTGTACCGCCGCCCCGGGAACCGTTTATTGGATAACCAACACCTCTGCCACAGGTCACCCCAAGTGGTTCGCTACGTTTGGTGACTTAGTAGAGGTGCCCGGGTTCATGGGATGAGGTTTGTCCGGGTCTTGGCGGCGGAAGCGTCTGCCAACCAGCTGCATGGCAGGCCGGATTGGGAGAGAATGGTTGAGGGGGTCTCTATGGCTTCTCCAGCCGTACTCTCTCGGAACATCGCCTTGCACCACTGTGGGAGGGATAGATTCGTCTGTCACTCCTGGACACACTGACCCCCAGATTCCTACCCACCCCTAATACCCCTTTCCTTCACAGAACTTATTCTCCTTCCCTATCCTAAAAAGACCCTCCATACAGCATCCCCAAAGATGACACAGGCCCTGAGGAGAATGTTTTACTCAGGGCCTCATTTGTGGAGCTAATGTAAAAAAAAAGCCTCTCAGAAACTGGGCGTACTGGGGACCCGCAGATACTTTAACATTTCACTACTGCTAATACTGTACAAATCGCAAGTGCGCCTCATGGTTGAATTTGGCAGCCACCTCTGGTATGGGGCCCTGAAATACGTAAAAAAAATACCGTCGACTGTAAGCAGAAACGGGCGGTCCGATTGATTGATTCTCCTAAATTAACAAACGGATTGCAATCTTTAGAGCACAGGCGTTGGGTGGGAATATTATCCTTGTTCTACCGGTATTACAATGGAAGATGCTCCGAGGAACTAGCGTAATTGATCCCCTCAGCACCGCTACATAGTAGGGAAACACGCCAAACACGCGCCCAACATATATATACGGTTGACATTAGTCACATGAGAACGGGTCATTTCTTGTTCTTGAGTTCAACAAGTGCGGGATGATTTGCCGGCCTCAGTGTTTCCTCCGTCCTAATGTTCACTCTTTACTGTTCTCAAAAAGACCCTCCACGAAGGAAATTATTTTTTATGTGTACATTTATAATTTCAGCAATAAATCATTAATTATGTTCCAATCATTAATTAAAAAGAAACAATTATTTTATCTGGCAACAGCTCGTCCTAAGACTGGACTTAACGCAAAATTTTAAAAAATGTAGCGTTTGTCTCTTTTAATATGTTTCCATAATAAGACATAATAAATGCCGGTTAATTTAAAAAAAATATCAACATTTTTTACTTCAAAGAAAACCAAAGGAAAATATTTTGACAGCTGAAAGACAAAAAACCGCGGAGCCAAAATTATAAACGATCAAGCTGTAAAAAACAGTTGCACACTGAACTAATAACATAATTATTAATCTAGTTCATGCTGATAGATATGCACCAACGTGTACCGATCTTAAAACAACACAAATATTACATTCTCCATTAATCTACAAAAATTGTGCCTATTTATCAAAATATGGAATATGATACGGAAGCTCTTATTGATAAATGAATGTAAATACATCAAAGTGAAAGTCAAAACAAAATAATAAATTTACTATCAATCCAGATTTAAATACAAATAACTATCAATGTCAATGTAATGTGGACTGTAAAATGATTTATCATATGAACTGGTCATTAGTTGTTTTTGGGGGGTTTCGCCGTGTTGCGCTACCTCCTACTGTAGCCAACCTTTCGGACAGCGTTACAGTTTCCATCATCAGCCCTGCCATGACACATCTGCCCTGTTGATGGACACTGTAACGCTGTCCGAAAGGTTGGCTACAGTAGGAGGTAGCGCAACACGGCAAAACGTTGAAACGTTGGCTAAAGAAGGAGTTAGCGCAACCCGGTATAACACCCTAAAACAATTAATGAAAACACCTTTGGCCGTGAAAATCTAAAATTATACCTATCAGATGAATATTTACATTTTTTTCATTATTTTCACATGGGAGACCCTGAGGAAAATAATTTCTCTCAGGGTCCTTGTCATTTTTGGGGAATATGTGTGGACGGTATATTTAATTAAAAGAAGGAGAGGAGGTTCTGGGAAAGAAAAATGTATGAGAAGTTGGTAGGAAGCTGGGGGTCAATGAAAGTAGGTGGGCAGACCCATCCGCCGTCAAATTTTATGTAAACCTCACCCCTTGAACGTGCAACTCCTGCTAAGTCACCAAACGTGGCGATCCACTTGAAGTAACCTACCGCAGACGTGTTGGTTTTCCAATAAATGGTTCCCGCGACGACGACGCGACGGTACGCATACACGTCTCCCAAATTGAAAACATTGTTCAAGCACCAACGTGTAAATAAAACCAGCAACAAAACCTGCATTCACCGTCGTTGTTAACCATTCAACAACCAATATCTCTGCCAGAGGTCACCTCAAGTTGTTCGCTACATTTAGTGAATTAGTGGGATGCCCGGGTTAACGGGGTGACGTTTTTCCTATGCCGACGCGTCTATCCACAAGCTTCGAAACGGGCCTGACCGGGAGAAGCCGGTTGAGCCTCTTTCCACTCTTTCCAGGCGGACCCATTGCACCGCACCCGGAGAGATGGATTAATACGTCACTTCTGAATACACTGACTCAGATTCCTGCGCACCCCTAATACATTTTTCTTTCCCAGAAATTCCTCTCCTTCCCTTACTTAAAAAGACTATCGCAGCATCTCCTAAGCAGACATAGTATTGATTACTAACAAAACATAAAACAAAACTAACAAACTGTTTAATTGATCATTAATATTGTACAACTTAAATCAAAACAAAATGATGTCTGGGTGAAATTTTATATTGGTCAGAATCGATTTTGAAACTAATTACAAACTCGTTTCAGGTCAATAGAGCGTCACCCCAATGATAGTGGCTTTTCGATACTTAGATTTTGATAGCGGGCTCCTTTGAATGGAGTACCTACTACAAAAGCTCGCTTAATGGACGAATATTAATATCATTACAAAATATCGAAAGGACCTGAACTATATTATATCGATAACAGAATCTCTCAATTGAAAGTTATTTGTGGAACCAAAATAAGTGCCCAATCATCGGAAAGTTTCTTTATCGAATAATATGTGTGATTTAATAAATATAAAATAATTAATAAATTGTGGATTTCATAACGACTTTGAAAAAATCGTGTGGATAAATTTTTTTAGAAATGTATAGTTTTTTTTTTTTTAAATAAATAAATTCATTCATTTGGGCTCGTGTCGTCACTACATGAAAATGTCCCGTCTCCGAAAATGTTCCTATTAATTTTTTAAAATTCCACACTGATTTATTTTTTTTATATGGCATCACTTTGACTTCAGGCGAATTTTTGAATTTGACATTTAACGTTCACTAGATTTATTGTTTGTTCTCTGCGAACTTATCATTTGGTTTGACTTTTTGACAGATGTAATGAAGAGAACCCCGTACATTTAACGTGGTCCGTACGTGTTTTAGAGGTATAATGGTTATGGTGCTGATTTTAACAAAATCAAATTTTATAATTTTCTTATTATTATTATAATTTACAAGTACGTATATTACATTGGATTTAGTAATATAGACGTTGTACATTATAATGATTTATGAACAATAAGATGGATTGAGGAAAAAATATTTATGAGATGTAATATTTTTGGTATACCTCGTTATTCTCCTGTGCCCTTTCTTCTGGAAAACGTTTTTTTTTTTTAATGATTTTCGGCTATATAATTATCGTTTTTTCGCACCTATAAAATTATGTCCCGTCTTTCCGGTTTATAAAAAATGGTCTGATTTTTCGGATTAATATTTTCAATATCAAAAATAATAATCAAAAATAAAAAATTCGAAATGTCTTAGAATATTTGCCTAAACCGGAATTTTTTTTAAAAATGTCATGAATATCAAAGTATCCATTACCATTGAAGAAATTAATTACTGGCTTAATGAAATTCTTTGATTTGACTGACTTATCTAGCAGAAGAACAATGAACGATTTGGTACTTTTATGCAAGTTTTTAACTAACTAACGAATCGTGGTTAACGAAACACAACGCCATCTACTGGGTGGTTACCCAACCATTATAACCACGACAAATTAACTCACACCGCCATCTGTTCACTTGCATACATATCAAATCCACACCGCCCGCTTGCCAGCTCGCTCGTCCACCACATACAGATTACATATTTCAACCAACTTACACAAAAACATGACAAATTAAATACCTAAATCTCCTTCATGAATCGGTTCAGTAGTTTTTCAGTTTATCGCGAACAGACAGACAGACGCGTCGGAGGACTTTAATTTATAATATGTAGAGATTAGTATCATTAACTGTTAACGGCTCAACGTGTACATCCGACTTTACAAAGCCAACAATGTTCCGAATACGAAAGAGATGGATTCATACGTCCGTCACTCCTGTACACATTGACCCCAGATTCCCACCATCATAACTTTTTCCTTCTCAGAACTTCTTCTCCTTCCTTTCCTTAAAAGATCATCCACACAGCATCTTCAAATATGCCCAAAGGGATTATTTTTTTCTCGGGTTCTCCTGTGCGAAGCTAATGTAATTTTTTTTATAGAAATGCAAATATTCAAAAGTTACGAGTTACGAATAACCTGATAATATTTGAAAATCTCCCACTGCCACCACTGGTTTTTTAAATAGGTTCATTGTTCATCCTAACTCATGTCCTAATACAATCCTCGTAAGTATGTACATAATGCCTATATTATTCATAAAAATTTTTTTTAGCATGAATCAGTCAAATGTTATCAATGAGAGTGGTCAGCTTTCGAAAGACAAAAAATTCTCGTATAAATGTCGAGGTCTAAATTTGATGATACTTTTTTCATCCACGATCCACACCTTATGGTCAATGTAACGCAACGGGAAACAATCGCGTGTAGGTTCATGCTTAGAGAAAACGCGCAACTGAATTAGATCAATACTTCTTCTTGTTGATTAATTTAGTTTATCAATACTTCTGGAATCCTCCCAATTCATCCGCGATAGGATTGAAAAGTATTTACAAGTGGATGCTATCCACACGGATTTTCGCAAAGCATTTTATAAATCATTTATTCCTTCTTTTTTCTTTCATTTCTTAGTTTCTAAATCTCTGAGTCTACTATTGTATAAATCTTGCGTTCTTTCTTACGTATCCTTTACTTACTTATTACAATAATTTTTGTTACTAACTTACATGATTCTTCCATTTATAATGATTTTTTAATTTATATTATGATTTTTTTAAACTCTTCAGGATTTTTATTTTTAAATTATACAAGATTTTTTAACCTTCTTATTATTTACAATAGCCGTTATTACTAACTTACACGATCATTAATTTACTAATTGAGCTAGAACTCCCTCACCAAACACAAGAGCATTGTCTCTTTATGGTGAGGAAAGGCAATTTATTTTTATTTTTTGTTAACCTTATGCAACTATGTAACTGTTGTAACTTCATATGTATTTTTAATAAACATTGCCAATAAAAAAATAAAAAAAATTGACCAGTTAAATCAATCACTACTTATCTAGATGCTGGAAAACTTTGGCCTTAGCGGAAATACTCTGAAATGGTTTGAGAGTTAAATTACTGAAAGAAAACTTCAAGTAGTTGTTGGAGGATACTCCACGGATCTTTTTACTGTAACGTCGGGAATTCTTCAGGGCTCTTATCTTGGACCCTTGCTCTTTTTAATCTTTATCAACGACAAAGTTTTAAGAATAAATTTTTCAAAAATATCTCATATTTGCCGACGACTTCAAGCTGTACAAAGAAATCAAATCATTAGAAGATTGCACCGATTTGTAAAAAACACCTATCATCACTTCACGAATGGTGCATACTAAAAGATTTACATTTTAATAACAACACATGTACTGTTATTTCCTTCACAAAGAACAGAAATAAATTTTCAAACACATATCACATTAACAATGTTCCTGTATTAAACATAATTTCAATTATAGACTTAGGCGTGATATTTGATTCGTCATTTAGCTTCAATATACATGCAGATACAAATTCAAAGAGTGCGTCACAAATATTAGGATTAACGCTAAGAATCACAAATTGTTTTAAAAGTACAGAATTAACTTTAACATTATATAAATCAATTAATTCAAGTATTCTGGAATACGGATCCACTATTTGGTCTCACAATTATGAGATTCACAAATATAGAATCGAATCCATACAAGAAAATTAACCCGTGTAATTGCTTATCGCGAAGGTTTATCTGATCAATTTGGATGACCGAATGTTACATTATAAACTACACTCTTTTACTGCCAGACGTAAACTTACCGATTTATTGCTTCTACACAAAATTATACATGCATTAGTTGATACACCAAACATGTTATCCCAAATTAACATCAACACACATCAAGAAATTCAATATGGAGGTTGCAAGATATTTTCTGTATTAAAACCTTCCACACAAATACAAGATATTTCACTCCTATTCTACGAACATTGAGACATTATAACACTTACATAGCTCTAATAATGAAATTGACACGTTTATTAATGACCCATTTAAACAATTAAATATTATATTTTACAAATAAATTAAACAATTTAACTTTGTTTGGACCACGTTTATACTTGAGTAAATCCTACCGGTTTCAGAATAAAAGTGGTTCAAACAAAGTTAAATTGTTACATTTATTTTTAATGGATACCCACAAAGTTATAGCTACATTCAAAAGTATTATATTTTACCTTCAATCGTATAAAGCTGATATTGTGATGAAGCCCTTTATTCAAAAATAGGCAATATTGTACCTACTAAATCATTGTCCCATCAGCACAGGTGCCAATAATACATTGTTGGTGAAACTTTTGTTTTCTACCCTTTACTCATTCTCATTTGTCGTTCAATTTTGCATATTTAGCTAATTATTTTTGTAGACAAATGAAACAATTTGACTTTGTTTGAACCACTTATATATTTGAATAAAGCCAACCGGTTTCGGAACGACCGTTCCTTCTCCAGGGCAAACGTATACTGATTTGACAGTTACAAAATATGAATGGGAACAATGTATTATTATTTTAGGGTTAAAAATCCCTTAAAAATAATGAATCTATTATCAACAAACAAAAAAATATTGTCTTATAGCCCAATCATAGATATGTTCCCCTACCCACCCACTCTTCGTTAATACCTAGCAACGGCTCCACCCCTACCACAATAATACATTGTTCCCATTCATATTTTGTAAATGTCAAATCAGTATACGTTTGCCCTGAAGAAGGAACGGTCCTTCCGAAACCAGTCGGCTTTATTCAAATATATAAGTGGTTCAAACAATTTGTTTGAACTTTGTTTGAACAACTTATATATTTGAATAAAGCTGACCGGTTTCGGAAAAGTTATTTCATTTATTTATTTAAGGAACATAAACAGTCTTAATAACATAATATACATAAGAGGATAACAAAAAAAGACCAATTATTAATGTTCGCAGATAGATATTTAGAAACATAAAAGTAACTTAATGTAAACGAGAATATTTAAGAAAAAAAAAAAAACAGGACAAAGCAGCAATTAAAAATATATATATATAATACAGGTGTAGATTCAACAAGTGATAAACCTAAATATAAAAACACAGCAATAAAATAAATGCAATTGTAACTGTAAAGAAAATAGGGTCCAAAACAGGTATTTGGATTGAGACGGGTAAGGGGAGGACAGGGATAAGGGAAAGTTGCCACGCAGGTAATTTAAAAACATTAGGTACAATTAATTTAATCATCATGAATATGTGTTATGTATTATTCGCACGTAGAATGTTATACAATGAAATTCTGTAGCGAAAGTAACTAGCAGTGAATATGTCAGCAAGTGTTTCTAAACGAGAAAATTTAATGTTATAGTAGTTACATGTCCTTTGCATAAATTCATTTTGGTTGGAATTGGTGTTGCATCTATCAATGTAGAAAAGGGTATTTGGTCTGCTATATCGAGTCGGCGCGTGGAAATTTATTTTATTTAGCAACTCCGGGCAGTCAACTTTCGAGTTAATAATTTTGTACAGGAGCATCTGATCAGCAACAAGCCTCCTGTCGAGCAGTTTCGTGATTCGAAAATGGTTCTCGATTTTATCGTAAGAGTTGTATACGTTGAATGATTTAAAATTGAGGAATTTGAGAAATCGCTCCTGAACTCTTTCTAACCTGTTGACATAAACAATATAGCGCGGGTTCCAAACCTGTGAACGGTATTCCAGGTGAGGACGAACATGTGAATTGTGGAGAATCAGATAAGTCTTAGTGTTTTTTAAAAATTTGCATGTTCTTAGTACAAAGCCTAGACTCTTTGTTGCATTAGTGACAATGTTATCGATGTGTTTTTCAAAGGTAAGTTTAGAGTTCAAAAGAACCCTGAGGTCACGTATATGATCTTTATTTGTTAACAGCAATCCAGAAATGGTGTAATCATGCAGTATTTTCACACGGTTACGTGTGAATGTAACTTTGCAACATTTAGAAATATTGATAAAAAGCTTATTTCTAAGACAGTAAACATGTCGTAATATCATGTATATAGATAGATAAAAGCAAAGTACCCAAAATGGACCCCTGAGGCACACCGGAAGTGATAATTTTCCAGATGGAGGAAAATCCACCCACTGTTAATAATTTTAAATTTGCCATTTTATAATTTGCCTGAGACCTGTTTGTTACGTATGAAGATAACTAGTTATAGCTACATTCAAGAGCATAATTATTTTTGTTTCTAGTTTATTTAATTTTTGGGCAACATGCCTATTTTTGTACTAAAATAAAAATAAATAAATTTAATTAAATATTAATTATCCCCATAGATATCCCATTCATGTGGCTGGGAATAAAACTATTATTTTTTATTGTAAAAATTATAATGTACTAATGTAATTTATTATGAAAAATAAATTTAAAAGTCCTAAAAGCGTATGAAAACGAATAAATGAATTAATGATATTCAGAACCTTTTTTATCGCAAATTGAAAATGAAATGTTTACAAAATACCGATTTATTTTGAAAGCTTTGAGAAAAAATTGTTTCTTAAACAAAATTTTTAGTCTAAAATTCACGCACAAATAAATTCGAAAACGTCTTTGAATATAATTGACAATTACTATGTTTTTGGTCTAATTAAGAAATGAAGCGAAATAAGAAATCTATCACAAGACCGTGTCTTTTTGGATGGATATAATTCTCACTTTAAACAACTAAAATACAAATGTTAAAAAAACAATGAAGAATTAATTATCTCTTCTTTTCTTTAGTTTGGTAAATAATTTTAATAAATCTAATCTAACTCTTAAACTGAGGTGGAAAAGCGACAGAAAAATGTTAATACAATTTCAAATATGTTGAATATGAACATTATTTTATCGTGTTATGAAAATAATATGACGGTACCGCAAAAAATATTAAACCTATTTAGATAATAATATTCCGAATATTCTGAACACTTTGAATTTTGAAAAACTTCCACGACAAATATCCCAGTTGAAAACCACGTTATTCCCACCATTTCTATTATTTGTTTTGGGTAAGTTAACAACAAATATCTTAAAAATAATTAATGACCGACCGAAGGTTCGGTTTCGGTTCCGGCAAAGAAATCTAGTTTCTGCATCAGTTTCGGTTTCGGCAGAAAATCTGCCGAACCTTTGAAACTCTGCTTTCGTGAATTATCGCGCGTCGTTCGGCTGCCTTCGGGTGAATTCGTGGCTCGTGTGTCACCTGCCATCATTTCACATACTTCAATTATTGTTTTTTATTTCATTTAACTCGTGTAATAAGAATGCTGTGACTGTAAACTCAATTAAAATTAAAATACTCGATTAATGATGTCCTTCCTTTATTATTGTAAGTGTTGATTAGTGACAAATTTTTGTACCACGAAGTATTTTACATGTTTTGTAAATTTTGGTTTGTTTTATTGTAGTATCTGACATAATTTTTTTTTTAAATTTCACATATTTCAATTACCCTTTTTTTTTTAATTTAACACTTGTTACTGTTTGCACTCGTATAAGTGTTAAAAAAAAGCCAAATTTCAGTAACCAATAGATTTTTAATATGTCTAAAAAATGTTTCGGTTTCAGTTTCGGCCGAACACTAAAAATAACACAATATTATATTATGATATAAAATCAAAACTGTAAACTATGCCAATGATTATAAACTTTACTCTGCCTTTCAGTTACGTATGTTCTGTGATGAGGGAGAGAGAGGGAGAGCGTGAAGGAGACCATTTTAAAATAAGTTAATAAGACTGTAGTAGATACAAATATAGATTAAGTTTGGTTGTGTGCTTTTCGTTTTAAATTTCGTTAGTCTTGCGACGAGGGGACGGAAAGCAATTACCTATTCCAAATCGCCAAAGCAAAATCTACTTTGGCAATTTGGAGTATAATGATTAGCGTTGATCGATATTCTTTATTCTTCATAAGCAGTCCTACCTGGGGTCCTAGCATGGTTGATCGATATAGGTTTTATCTAAAATGTCGGTAACTTGTCATCGCTCCCGAGCACGACTGCAGGCCGCTAACGAACAAACAATAGTTAACAACGACTAAGGGTTCCTAATTTATTTGACGTAAGCTGTTGTTTGTTCATTAGTGTCCTGCAGTGGTGCTACAAGTTACCGACATCTTCGAATATCGATCGACCATGCTAGGGGGCCTGATGTATATATATTGGTAGATACTGGGTGTTGAGGATAATTCTTAAAAACGCCAACGCAAACTGGCTATTGTTAATTCTTGTAAGTAACGGTGGGGCATAACGTCGACTTCGATGATTTATTATTATAGTGATTTATCAACTGCCAAAAACTTTTCAAAGGTTTTCCGTGACACCATTTGGGTTTTGAGCGATAAAGTGCTCCGTACTCTATGGAGCCTTAATTTTGACCATTCTGCGAATGCGTTTTATTAAAATTATGTGTTATTATTAGTTATTGTGGATTCAATACGTACCTCCTGTCTATGCACAATATTTTTATAATCATGATAAAACACCGTCTAAATTTTACGGCCGCTTTTGAAATTTCACACTGTATTTAAGCTTAGGCTGTAAAATAAAATATTCAAATTAGGCTTTTACGACGTTAAACACATTATAAAACTAACAAAACCGATTGAATGCACGCGCGACAAGTCAGCATACCTAAACTAAACGGTTAGGAGATTAAAACTGAAAAATAATAAATATCCGTCACCAGGATCCTCTTTAGGAACGGTTGATACTGTTATTATGACATTATGTATTTTACTTGTCACCGATAGATTTACTCGAGACTAGCCGTTATGGTAATATTAGACGGTTCACTATTCACTCGTTTTGTGACGTCATTCCGCCTCTTTCCCTCGAAATGATCCGTCTGAACATGCGATGAAACGAAAGTGATGAGTGACAGAGCCAAATGAACCATTCCGACAATGTTGGATATCGGTATTCATTCGCAACCGGAATGATGTCACGATACGAATTCGTGGCGCAAAAGAACTATGTGAATAGGGTTTCATTCCGTGAATCAGTCAGTCAAGTATTTTGTGCTAGGAGGTCATCTCTAGGGAGCGCGCGAGACGTCAAAATACTTGCGTACGGATATTTATTTGTTTTTCGAAATAATGTTATGAAAATAAATACGGCGCATATTGTTTTATTATTGTCTTTGGGTATTTTAACAACCATACTTTGGGCGCAACAGGTTGGTAGAAAGGATTTCCGTTTTGGGCGATTTTCACTTTCTGGTCGGGTCTCGAGGGCTGGGGATCTTACAGGGACGTCACATCGCCATGTTTAAGTTTTTTAAAATTGAAATTGTGAAATAATTGCTGGATCGTAGTTTTACGGATTTTATTTCCGACCTTGGAGATTGAAGATCAAATGATCACCCGTGTAATAATGTCGAAGTGGCATACGCGTTAAATACAGTAAAAGTCGCGATTGAAATGCACGCTCATGGAATATGGCGGCGGGCTTAATTTGCTAATCTAAACGGTACACGACAATCTCTTCTCGCTCCGCGATCGATGTTTGCTGAAATCCAGTATATAAAGCTTTTATTTGGGACAAGCCCCATATTTGCTTCCCACTCATTCTGCCGTTGTCTGGGACCTGAATTTCCCTCGTGCAAGGGCTACCTGGACCATCAACCCCGTATCGGAGTCCTCCATGTCTTGGGCCGGCTTCGCCCTGGCCTGTTCGTGATGCTGCAGCACCAGTGGATTGGAGGCCCTGTGATGGCTCCGTCCATGAGACACCGTGGAACTTCTCCGTCGGACATCCTTTATGATAACGTCAGTCAGTTTAGATAGAAATCATAGCTTTACACTGTCTGATCTGGGGTGAGTCATGTCTCGCATTATAATTAATCATTCCTTGTCTTTTGAGTTCAAATATAATATCGATATTCTGTTTTCCAAAACAAATCTCTTTTATTAAAGTTTACCCGTCATTCCTTATGCCATTGCATTTGCTGTATTGTCCCCCTTCCTTGAAAAGAGATCTCATAATGGCTCTATGGAGATTGGCTTCGCCCTCCCAACATATCTTGGTGACAAGATTTGGCGCGTAGTGAAACAAACTACAAAGTTGGATGGACGATTGCAACACCTTCATCCTTATTTTAATTACATTCATACCACAAAAACATAATAATAATATTGTTTCAAAACGGGTCATGACCTGCCCGTAACAATAACTCATTCCGGTCTCATATAAATCGTTGTTTCTCACTTAATATCGAAAAATATGATCTAAACGATTTTGGAAAGAAAAAACAAAACGATATACATTCAATCTAACAATTAATTACAAAATAATTTAAATGTATGGCTCTCGTAACGCTTTTATGAAACCAAAATTAGAAAAAAAAATCAGAAATTTGTGAATTTTTTATTAATTATTTATAAATAAAACGACAAAAAAATGAGGCAACGAAAATGTTTATAATTCGTTTGTCTAATAAAATATGTATGCGTTTTAATTTTTTTTTCGTTACTAGTAATTTTAGTAAAAAAAAGCAAGGTGAGCCGTTTTAAAAACTTTTAAAAGTTACATTAAAAATTATTTCATTTAAAAAATTACATGGTTATTTCTAATAATAAAATTTGAAAGCGTATTTCATCATATTTCAAAAACACTTTTTAGTTTATGGATAACTTCACAAATATTCCATTTATATGGATTTTATTGCAAGCCGAGGCCTATTTCGGAATAAACATTTTTCATAGTGCAAAAAATACTGGTAGATGTTAGTTTTCAGGTTATTATTTAGCATATGTTCATTTTATGGTATTAATATTTATTTACCGTTTATGAGAACCACCAATTTCTTATTATTTAGTTCGACGTTATCGGAAATGTCAATTCGAAATAGTAAATATTCCCCAATTGAATGTTCGCTGTCAGCGCCGCCTGCCAACGCGCGCGGCTGCACTTGGCAACTTGTAGCTGTAATGGCGAATTTATTTTTAGAGAACCGCCTGAACATGCAGACAAACGATGATGGAACATTTGCGCGATATGACGTCGCGAAATGAGTGAATAGTGAACCGTCTGATATTACCATTACGCATCGGCCGTATCGGATAAAAACATCCACAAAGACGTTTAGTCGAAAGGTACATAACCAAAAGTTCATACCAAATTATGCGTATTGTCGTTCACGAAGTAAAAACTGTTGCAACTTTTTTTTGTACTTTTGGCGGCAATACCGCTAAAACAATACATAATAAAACAGTAATTAAACATGAGTTGACCGCATTACGTTTCATCGGGTAATATTCGACTGAAGTTACCTCCTGATATTAATTATCAATTATATCCAAAAGTTGACGCGAATTTTCATTAACATCACGACATGAAACATGTCGGCACCATAAAACATGACGGCATTATTTCCAATGGCTAATCATATTGTGATATATTTCTTGTTAACGGAAGCCATCATCTTTTTTATGTGATTACCTCATAATAGTCTCAGCTGCTGCTATCTGGAGCCGGTGAGACTATGGCATCTTCTATTTTGGATATGTTGTGAGGCTGAAGGTAGTGGGGAGGGAATGGAGATGGGGGAAAAGAAGGTGGGGAAGTACCTGGCTATTCAGATTAGGTCACCAAACATGCCAAAAGCCATTTCAAGCAACCGTTCAATTCTGAATGGTGTTCTTACACCAGGGCGATACTGAGAGTATCTTCCATTCTGGAACGTGCAACAAAAATATCGGTCAGTATTAATACCGTAGCGTATGCGTGGTTGAATTTCAGAACCCACCTACAAGTGCATGTCGGACGCCACGCCATACGCGCCGCGCCACAAATAACATCTGTGTACGTGGAATTTCACACAAAGTTATAATTCGGTTGCAAATTCAAGAATTCGACACAAGATGTCGCTACTTCCGTCAGCAGGTCGGGCGGGGACGTCTCCCCCTAGGTATAACTGCCACGAATTTGTGAACATGTGGTATCTCTCCGATATGAAAAGATATGAAAGGATATAAAACGATTGACGGTAATACAATATGTTGGATCTTGTGGCTACATATTACATATGACGAGGTGACTTGAACTTGGGTGACTAGCTACAGTGGATCCGAGGAACGGGTTGTTTTTGGAATCAGTTCGTATTGGATCTATAAAATGGTCACCAACACTAACTGGGCGAAGCCGAACCAAAAGCCGCCCACAGGGCCAGCCAGTTATATTATATTACTCTTAAATAAGTAAATTCAGAAATAATACAAAATAATCAAATAAGATTTATTTGCACACGTCGGGATTCGATCCGGAGGCCGTCAGAAGCTTTATTGGTTTAATTATTATTTACTCGTATAGATTATTGTTGAATGGACGCTTTTAATATTTTATATTAACGTAAGTTTTACTTTATTTCTTCTCAAAAAAATTTTTTCTCAAAAAAATTGCCAATCTTTCACTGATAGACAATATTATTATTCAAATTTTATGTATTCATAATGAATTGAAGTTTATTTATGTATTTATACGCCACAGCATGGCTTTTACATTCAAGTGATAGGTATATGATATTATAAGTATTCAGTGGTACACAACATAGGGGATTATCAATAATAACAAAATAAGAATGAACATTTAACAAAGTATGTGTGATAAAAGCAAGTATTCAGGTATAGGATACTATTATGTGTTACTAATCTACTTTTACTACACTAAAAAAATTATATCAATGTTATAATAACAGATAACATCTTTCTTAATCTAAATATGATTATTTAGATTAAGAAAGATGTAAGCAAAGGGAACTTGTAAGAAAAGTTGTCAACAATATTTATAGACACTAAATAGAGTAAATTTGTATTGAGTTTATTGTTGCCTTCAAAGTTTCTTTTTTTGAAATTATTAAGCAGGTATTGCTAATTAGCTAACTGTTTCAGGGCTGCCAGTTAAAGATTTAATAATCATTTTGGTTTAAAAAAATAATTTTAAATAAATTAATATATTTAAAGCTCTCTCTTCAGTCTAATAGTAATGATATCTGAAGTAAGTATCTAGTTGAGAATCTATAGTAAAATATTTATTTCTTTTGAATTTCCCACCCGGCTGGGCAATAACAATTACACGTTATTTATTTTTTATTTATTACAAAGAACATTTAAGTACGCAAAACAAAATCAAAACAAAATCAAAAACAACATCTGAAGAAAAACAAAGTAAAAAACGAAATAACATCGAAACTAAATACTCCGCCGTGCACGATGGAAAAATGTAATACTAGGAAAATTACAATACATTGGTGAGGTGTCGTAAGTCGATGCTGAGTTACGTAGTTTGTTTAGTTAATTAAAATAAATTTGATGTTCTTCTTTTCAATATAAATTGGGTAATGACTTGTTTATATTTGGTGAATGGTGTGTTGAATATATCTACAACATCTTTATAGTCATTACCCAAATTTTGTATACGGCGAACGGGAGTGTACAAAAGAGAAGTCCAGTCCAATTTAATTTTATTTTTATGAATAATAACCTTCTAACTTAAATAACTGCATTTTTATTTTTATTTTTAGAGTTAGTTTTAATAATTATTATTTTTCATTGTTAAACTAACGTTTCAGAAAAGATTTTTATGCATAGCACAAAGGGTAACAATTATTATAAGCAATAATTATCAGCCTGAATCACTCATCCACATTGAAAAATCTTCCGAGAAAAGATACATGACGCCAACGGGACTTGAACCCGTGCCCTACTGATTGCCGGTCAGCTGCTCTCCCAATTGAGCTATGGCGGCTTATCTTATACCCGCCTAATGATTCAATATATACAAGTGTTTCATTCAACAATTACTGCTTATTATATTTTTTCCACCTGAAAACAACCAACTTTATTTTTGCGAGAGAGACGCTGTTAGTGTTAAATCCGTCGCTAGGTGGCGTCGAGACAAATTATGTCTTCATTTATTGGGTAAATACTTAAAATTGTCAAATATTAATTATTATTTTTAATTGTTAAACTAACGTTTAAGACAAGATTTTTATGCATAGCACAAAGGGTAACAATTAATTAATTATTTCAAGTTCCGTTGGTGTCATGTATCTTTTCTCGGAAGATTTTTCAATGTGGATGAGTGTTTCAGGCTGATAATTATTGCTTATAATAATTGTTAGTTTTAATAGTTAAAATAATTGTCAAAGTTACACGATTATGTTGGTATACGAGATACGAGTAAACTGTCGATTAGTGTTACTCGTTAAGTAGCGTATATTATCGTGTTTAAAGTTTTAATTTTTCAAGACCCCTGAAAACCACCGTAAATATAGTAAATCGTGTGACGTCATCACTCCTGAAAAATTAAATTAAATTTAAATACTTTCAATTTTTAATTTTGACAGTTTATCTCACAAAATAAAAAAATCATACCTTACTACATATTTATGGTAAATATTATGCTTTATTACATATTTATGCTTTATTACAAGCAGCCTCGCTTAAGAGCGTTTAACCAGCCAGCGGCTGAAAATCCACATTTCGTCGAAAGTTGTTCTTACGATCGTACAGGGCGATTCCAATGAGAAAGATTAATTATTCTCCGTACCAGCTTTTTAAAATTAAAATTCAATATTGATTTTATTTCATTACAAATTTACTTTAATTTATGCCTACATCCAAAAGTGCTGAAAGGCGTGATGATAAAACTATTAAAATAATGTACTTTTTGTAATTATTTTTTGATTATAAGTATTTATATTTTTTTAATAAAGTCTAAGTTAAATAAGTATGTAAAAAAATCTGAAATATATTAATTTGTACTTAAGTGCGCAAATAAATACACAAACGGACCAATTTTCGTCAAGAAACACATGTATGTATATATTTTTTTATGATTTTATTTTACCTAAAATTAAAATTCTGAAACATGCGTTTCCCAGATAATGTATTGATTTATTTTACTGCATGATTATGTGAATTTAAATGGGTGTTGTATAATACAAAATCTTTTTTGAAAATTTAACAAATTTGCCAATGACCTATGGTATAACCTTATTTTACTAAAAATAATTTTTTTTTCTCAAAATTTTAAAATGCATTTCTTTGATAAAAGAACAATCTTTCGAAATCAATTTATAATTTTTTGTGGAAAAGAGTCAATACGTCTAAAATCTGATTCGAAAATGACATAGTTCTGGTTTTCTCTATATACCCTCTTAAGTCGAATAACCACTCATTGGTTTTCACCCAATCGATGGGGTTAAAAAAAAACAAAGCAAAAATTCTCACAAAAAACGTACTAAATTGCCAAATATTCTATGAAAAGCGACGTATATAATAATAAGTCCTTACTTCCCACTATTTGTTTTTGACTGTGGACAAATACTTCAAAGGCAAATAGGTATGTTAATGAACAATGTAGCACGTCAGCCTGGTAGTGTTTCAAGACCGGACAATATGTCCAACTCGTTGAAGCAGATTGTCTTGTCTACATTCCCTACGAGGACTTTAAGGTGGCGTGATTAATACGGTATTTCCGAGGGCGTTGGGGTATTCTACGCCACCGAGGACCATTTTGCGGTGTTTTCTCCTCACTTCACTTCATTTCAAGTCACTTCATTCTCGGATATATAACTACCTTCTTGACATTAGTAATAAGACTACGAAGGGTAGGGGATGCTAAATAGAAAGTACCTCTTAATTTGAATGTATGAGAAAATAATTCTCACTTATCCTTTATCTTCATTGAAGAGGGCTTTGTGTTGATAAACCTCATTGTTATAATATAAGCTTACAAAAGATGGACATAATGTTAACTCATGTCTAAAAGTACGTACATATATTCATAGATTAGTTTGATTTTCACTTTTTTTCCTCGGATTGCTCGTGATGTTTTGGTAACCGTTTTGAATATTTTCCACCCACCTTAAAAAAATCATACCTCCGAATTTTAATATGAAAACATACATTCTAATAATAGTTCTATAAAGTCAATAAATTCACCTATCTTTTGTTGATTATCACAAATTCCTAGGATTTATTAAAAAAATATTATAAAATCGTAAACATTTAAAACGAAACTATTCTCAGGATTTTCTCCCTATAAAAGCGCCTAGGACGTTCAATTTTGCCTCCACATTAAATATTTTCTATTAGGTTTCTTTTAAATAATCAAAATTTACATTTGCGGATAAGAAAACTGAATTTTGAACAAACTTTTGACAAAAATTTAGTCGAAAAATGGCGACACTTTTAATATACTTAAATGGAACCACCAAAAATAACTGCAGTACATCAAACAGATTCATCAATTTTCTTAAATCAACAATACCAATTAATTCGATTATTGGTTTATTAATTAAAAATATCGCATTGTCAAAAACAGTCCGATCGGCAAAAAAATCGGATAAACATAACCACAAAACTTTTATTTTTCAAATAAACACTGAACTTTTAAGTTTGAAACACGTTGAAACAGGTGAATGTATTACTAATTTAATCATTATAACACTGGTATACAAATATGTTAGAAAAATCCACTAAAACACGATAAAATGCCGCATTTTATACAGACACATTCTGAGAGTTTAATCTTTTACAGAAATCTACCAAACACGAATGTTCGATGTCAAATATTTCGTACATAGAGTACACTGCCATCTGTTGTTACGAATATAAGTAGTTTCTTTTCACCTACTAAAAAACGTCAAACTAAAATCGCGGGCGTAATTGAAAATATAACTTTTTTTTTAATGCATCCAGGGAGAATTTGCTGAAATTCAGCAGCTAAGCAAACCCAGGTTTTGTGCTGAAATTCAGCAAAAAGCACTCCAGTGGTTAGATGATATAGATATTGCGGTGTTGAAGAAAATGTAGAACTACTGAAACGAAGGTAGATGTTCAAATATTAAAGTTGATTTTCAAGTTCTGTGAAAGATCTATTCAACTTTTGTTAATATTTCAGTTTTGCGAAATAACTGGCCCGTAACAAAATAATTACAGAACTGGAATAGAGCTTACGAACAACCTTAAAATGAACGTTGAAATTTGATGAAATGGTCGAATTCTGTAAAACAGCTGGCCCAAAACGACTTAAAAAAATGTAATTTAATGTTAATAATAATAATAGAGGAGCGTATACTAAAGTTTTGTGTTGAAAAAAATTTACATCTTTATCTAAAAAATAGATGTTTGGTGCTAATAGTTAAATTAGATAAGTAGAAATAAGTTGAGCTTTTTTATAACCCGCCTCACAAGGCTAGCCGTTATTGAGGCAGTAATTTTTGCAAGTTAATTAATAATACCTATGAACATGCCTAAACTTGATTAACATTTATTCTGTCAACAGTTTGGTTTGGGAAAGGCTGATAGAGATATTGAAAGAAGGGTAAATGAGGGTAAATGCCGGTAACTCTATTAATGGAGGACTGAATGCCGTTGGCGCTAATAAAAAACTGTCACAAAAAGCGAAGCTAGCAGTCCACAATGGAGTCCTGGTACCTACCCTGATGTATGGCAGTGAGGCATGGAACTGGCAGAGGAAGGATGAAAATAAACTGAATGCTGTTGAAATGAGATCCCTGAGACGTATGTGTGGTAAAACCATGTATGATCGTGTTAGAAATGTGGATATCCGCAAAGAATGTAAGGCTGATGTAAGTATAATGAGCAAAATTAAAAAAGGGACCCTCAGATGGTTTGGGCACGTAGAGCGAATGAGCGAAGAAAGTAGTGAAGTAGTGGAAAAAGAATATATGATGCAAATGTGAATGGTAGAAGAAGTCGGGGATGCCCGAGGAAGACATGGCACGATCAAGTGAATCAGATACTTGAGACGGGCCATGTCAAAAGTCAGAATAATAGAAGAGTATATATGAGACGATGTATGAATGTGAGTGAGGCAAAGAGTGTGTGCCAAGACCGAGTTGTTTGGCGGTCCGTCCTCTCTTCCTACCCCTGCGGGGAAACGGCGTGATGGTTAGTTAGTTAGCTAGTCAGTTTGGTTGCATTAATAATTTCGAATATCAGTGAGCGTACCGGTAAAGGCCCAATCATTACAATATATCATAAAAGTCATTTAAAACAAAGGTAGTTACTAGGTATCCACTTAACATTTTATTTTATATTTAATTGGTTCATTTGACAGCCAAAGTGATAACCGGAAAGTAGATACCATGTCAATCTTGTGTGGTAGAATAAAATAAAATAAAATATAATTAAAGTACTTTTTATTGTTAAGTAACTCATAATTGACAATTTGGATATTATGTAATAATGTTTGGCAATAACACCTGAGATCAGAAATCAATCTGTAGGTATTATCTATTAAACTAAATAAAAACAATGAACTCACTTTTATCATAATATTTCAATCGTGTCTCGAATAAATTATATATAAAACTTTAGTTAAGTTGTTTATGTTTATTTTTATATAGTAAAAATCAATTTTAAAAAGTCACGTAAGTACTGGCGATGGGTCAGAGAGGCCCGCAAAAAAAATTGAAATGAATTTACTTACAGAAATCTAACTGCTCACTAAATTTGAAGCTACTGGAAGCGGCGCATGCGTCACGCGCGGGGGAGGGGATTATATCAATATTCTTATTATTGCTGGGCCTGAACGGCCCCACGTCAGCGGTTAACGGTTAACTCAGCAGGTAGACCAAGATAATTTTTTTAATAATTATAATTAGGTCACAAATAATGCCAAAATTGCTTAAAAGATCATGAAAAATTGGATTCATAAATGAAAAAAAATATGTAATGGCACATATCCGTACTAAATATTTGTGGTAGAAACTGTTTCATCGGGACAATTAACCTTACAACCCCACCATTGAGAGAAAAGCTCGAGTATAAATTAAAGCAAATTTGGAAGGAAATAAAACCGATATTGAGTTATAATTTTAAAAAGCTGGTACGGAGAATAATTAATCTTTCTCATTGTAACCGCACGATCGGAAGAACAACTTTCGACGAAATGTGGATTTTCAGTCGCTGGCTGGTTAAACGCTCTTAACATCTTAAAAGATTGTTAAAATTCCTACCCTTTTTAAATTATTTTTCTCATTTACTACTAGTACGGATTTGAAAATAAAATGATATGCACTCGAAATTGACAGACACCATCACACCGCTAGTGATTTATAGCGGATTTGCTCTATTTGGTGTCTGGGAGGCAAACAGACTGTCTCCCCCCAACCCCTTTCATGGCAACCAAAGACAAAAGCGCTTCATGTTCTCTCATCAAACTTGGATCTAACTGATTGAATCTATCGCTAAAATTAAGCTTTTCACTACGATGGAGTGTTTTACGAACGACGAGTCAGAGAAGTTGTAAGCAGTTAGACTAACCTACAAGTCAATTTCTTGATAAATATTATTTATCAAGAAATTGACTTGTATATATATATATATATATATATATATATTATACTTGGGCGATCGGTATTGGGATAAATATTGCGAAATGGATTCCTGATACCCATAATCTGTTGTTAGTGATGAGTGGTTTCGCATTTAACACGAGGCCGATGCACTCGTCTGTACGATTTATTTATTATCAATAATTCTTGATTTACAATACACGATTGTTTAAGAGGAGAAAATATCTTATAAAACAGGCGTGCTGACATGTGCGTGTAGAATTACAAATTCGTAAATAAGTTTTTTTTATTATTAGCCCTAGATTATTTTTGTACTGCTGCTAACGGGACTAAATAAGGTATCAAAATATTGCGGAAAAGGATGAAATCAACGGTTTCAGTCCTGTTTTGCAAAAGGTTTTAGCAGAAAATTTTAGTTTTTCTTCAATGTTTGAATCAGCTGCTTTAAATAATAAGATTGTTCTTGCGTATTCTTAAATAGACACAATTCCGTGGTTAATCCTTAAATGTAGAAAAAATTTCACCATGCAGAGCAGCTGTTTGTTGAGATCTATATATGATGCATTTAAAGCCATTCCGTTTTACGAAATACCAAAAGTTTTCTTTACCAAAATTTGTTTATCTTTCTGAACGATAAAAACAACAGTTTCTCAAAATAGTGAGTACGTATTTAATTTTTCAGAATGATAAAAATTGTATCATTTATTGGTTGGACCTCGGAGACAAATAAATAATTTTTCGATAAATAAACAAATATACATATAATTTTCACTTGCGGCGCTTTGTTTCTTGCATCCATAATCATTGTTCTTTTATTAAAACTTTTCGTTTTAGAAAATATAAATGGGTTTGCGATACCACCGGCAGCAAATTTAACAATTTCAAGGGGTATATAGTAGATAACCTAACCCTGCAGCCCGCCAACAACAAATTGAACATGAATAAATTGGTCCTATGACTAAAAAGGTTGATGATCACTGCTCTGGACAAACTAAAACTAAGAAAAAAATTATAGTAAGAATCGATAGAGAAAATGATGGTGATAAATACTAGTAAATATAAAGCGATAAAGTTCTGCTGTTGAATTTCAATAAATAAATAAAAATGTATATCAAAAATGTATATCAAACATTCCACGTGGGCTATAACCTACAGTAAATGGGGACCTGCTCCATACTATCGGCAAAATGCCTCGCTGAGACATTCAATGATTTTCCCGAAGCAAGGGAGCCGGATTCCTATCCTTTACTCTCGTATTGCACAGTTGTTCATCTTTACCTAGAAACAAATGATTCGCTCGCGCTGTCTGTGCGCTTAGATATTTTAAACTACCCAACGGATTTTCATGCGGTTTTCACTAATATATAAAGTGATTCATGAGGAAGGTTTTTAGGTATATAATTTGTCAAGGTTTTGTGTAAATTGGTTGAAATATATAAATAAAGGGAGCGGGCTGGCATACGGGCAGTGTGGATTTGATTTAATAATGGCGTTGGTTATAAAGGTTGGGTAATGGCGTGGCGTTGTGTTTCGTTAGCCACAGCAACATGTGACAGGGTGTGCTAGTTGTATTATAATTTGTTGTGTAGTGGCTGATTTCGCCCCGTAACCTTTCTCAGTGATGATTCGCCTCAAGCTTTTTGATTTGTGCATGAAAAACCGGAGTAATGTGGTGGAACAAGTTAGTATGTCAACACTTACAATCGGCCTCCCTCGGAATTTCTAGTCGAGTAAATCAGCCATCACAAAGTAATTAGCTTTATTTTTATATTTTTCAACCGGCACAGCATGCATTAACGCCGTTAACATACAAGTTTGAAGATTGAAAGTATAATATATATACCAAAGTATATATGTAATTACACAAAAATGTGAAATTTAATCAATTTAATTTACCATCATCATCGTCATTTTCTTCCCCTTGTACTAATCGGGTTGGGGACCCACTGGTTCCACTCGACAAGGCTCCTCCATATGTCCCTGTTTCATGCACAAATGCTGATTGTTCGGTCTCCGTCCATGGCAGTTATCCTCTCTTCACACAGTTTCTGGAGTTGCCTCGCCCAACTGTGTTTGGGGTGGCCCACTGGACCCTCGGACGCAGTATCGTCATCAGACATTCTTAGTACATGCCCAAGCCACCTCAGTTGCGATTTTTCTATGAAGAATAGTAGTGGTTCAATGTTTAGATCATCTCGGGTCGTCGAGTTTCTTGTATGAACCCATTTCGTAACCCCTGCCACTCCTCGTTTCGGCTGCTTGGACTCTAGAGCGAGTTCGTTCGTTTAGCATCCATATCTGGTGGCTATAAGTGAGCGTCGGGCGGTATGCCATTTTAAACACTGCCATGTCTGTCTTGATGCAGAGCTCGGCTTTCCTTATCGCTGAGCTATAGAGGACGCAACAATTTCTCCATCTTGCCGAACATCGCTGGAGAATTCGACCCCAAGGTATTTGAACCTGTCCACCTGTTTCAGCGGAGTCCCATTTGTGACTATGTTTAATTTAATTTAATTTAAAAACACATGATAAAAATCATCTAAAAGAGTAATTTTGGTTGCTAGTCCGTAACCCCGGTTCAATGATCTCTAAATTCAGATTTGCTTTGAATTTAGTTTGTAATTAAGTGTTTGCTTGAAGAATTCTGACGAGCGATACTATAATACAAAAATTTGATTAGAACAACTCTCTTTGGTTAACTTTTGAAGCTTACTCCCGTCGACGTAATATATCATTGACAAAGAAGATAACACATTAATGTTATCTTATATATAGTTATATATTATAATATTAAATCTAAACGAATACATGAAAGAGAACAGAAAACAGAAAAATAAAAAGATAACATTTGCAACTGGGACTCGAACTCAGAACCTCTCGTCTTACCGGGACAAACACCTCTACCAATTCGGCTACTGCCGCCACTTATTCGGCTACTGCCGTCATATTTGTCAATCTCATATTTTTTCTTCAATGATATATATATATATATATTACGTTCAAGGGAATAACCTTCAAAAGTTAAAGAGGGTTGCTCTAGTAAAAATTGAATATTCATTTAGACATTATTTTATTTTATATGGAACACATGTTGCGACCTTTACAAAAAGGTCAATATGTGTTCCATATAAAATTAAATGGGATACATTTATCCGACATGATATCTAGGTTACAAACCAGTTCTTAGAACGAATGTTTCCAATAAAAAAGGTAGTAGCCAATAGTAGTAAATATGAAAAAAAATAGAGGCGTTCGTACCGGTAAGATGAGAGGCTCTGGGTCCGAGTCCCAGTTGCGATCGTTATCTTTTTCTGCGTCTTACTCTCTTTCATATTTTCGTTAAGATTATTCTTGGTATCTTTTTCTTCAATCATATATATAATACTAATATTATAATATGTAATCATACCTTTTACGTTCCGTCCAAAGATATTCAAAATATCTTTGGTTCCGTCATAAATAGGTTATTTATAATTTTAATTTACGACCATCAAAATGCTTTTTTAAAAACATTTTTTATTTTACATTTCATCAAAATTTAAAATAAATAGAGTAAAATTATTTATTTAAATATTTACCATTCACTCACAAATAATTTCACAAGTTTCTTCTGAAATCACGAAAAATTAAAATCCTTAATGTCCTAGGTTTTATAATTTAAAGCACATAAATAAAGAAGCACTTATCTGTACTAGATATTTGATATATGTACCTATCTACTTTTTGGTTACAAAAATATTTATTCAGTTTGGTTAGGGAACGTACTTTTTGCAATTTTAAACCCCACCCTCCCCCCTCGGTGACCACGTGTAGTATATTCCAAGACCCCCCCCCCCTCCCCCTACAGTTTTCACGTAGTAATTCATAAATATGGTTTCGAATCATTTCTTGCTAACAAAAATTAAAAAATATATATTTGGCTTCAATTTGTCTTTATTAATACGGCGCTTGCTGCGTGACGGCAAGAGTGCACGCGTACCTATAATTACAAGTGGAAAAAATATTAAAAAGTTAGTGGAAAAAGGTTTAAAAAACCAAGCCCCCCCCCCCTCATTGTGACCAAGCGTGGTATTTTGAAGATCCCCCCCCCCCTATACGATCATGTAGTATAGGTACGTTCCCTTATGTATTTTGGCCTCAATTACAAAATTAAAATTTATATGAAATAGGCCGTGCAGCCGTTCCCTTTATAATGTTGTGGAATTATTGATAATTAATTATTAATAATTATAATTAATAATTATTGACAAACAGGGTATCCCCCAAGTGGGTATTTAATTATGAACGTAAATGTACTCGATTTGCTCTTAACTTTACGAGGCCTGTGACTGATTTCTGTCTACAGTTTAGTCCATTGTTGAAGTGGCCTAGACTGAACATTCTCAATTTGCACTGATTGTCACCCACCGTTCGTAGTCGTCACCACGAACCACAACTCGTTCAAGATCCCACACGACAGAGTTCAAGCGCAGCATAGCACTACAAGAGAAATTGTGCTGTTGAATGACATTTCTAAAACAGTAGATATGTATTTTTAAATAAACGTAACTTTGTGTATGAAAAATTTTGTTACTTTATCTACACCTACCTACTGTCCCATATTCTTATTTCTTTCGCACAACAATTTGAATAAAATAAATAACACGATAAACTTTGTTTACACAAATAAAATCCCATCCTTAACCCTCCATGTTCCAGCTAAAATGCCAAGACTAAAAACGTAACACAAAAAAACGTAACGTTTCTACAGGATACCTTCACAGATTATTTTTTCTCTCTAATGTTATAAAAAATATAGGTATATCGATCGAGGAAGTTTGAAATCCCGTGAAGAAGAAAATGTTAATTGTTCAGGTGAGCGAAAATAAAGTTTATTTTTGAGGTGAAACTTCTTTAGCGCCGTTAGTGACTTGAAATTCGGGTGAAACGGAAATGCGTCACAACTCAGTTCTACACAAATATTCGGTTCTAATATAATGCTGTAAATTCGCACCTCGGCGAGTGGCTTCCATAGCGTTGTTGGCAAGATGCCTGACAAGTCTCAGCGGCCAGAGAGGCAGAATAATCACTTTAAAACCACCACTTCAAACCATTAAAAAAAAACAAGCAAAAGATAAGAAAGCGACATCTAGCGACTTTCTAGTTTCACTTCTACCGCGTTTGAATTACACACTCTGATGTTTTTTTTAATATATATCTCCCGTTTTTGTAGACCTCTAATTATAATTTTTTATTATAAAATAACATTGCATGGATCTGTCAGAATACTTAACATTTTTTTAAACCCCAACTAAATGCTATCTAGATAGTGTCTTGAATAAGTTTTATCAATTTTTATTTTTAGTATGCGACATATATTGAATTTTCTGTTAGTCTAGGATGAATATTTATTTTTATTTTTAACTTAATGAGTAAAACCTCAAATTGTAACTTTATTAAGCGAAACTTAATGAAAAATAAAATAAAAAATCATAAAATGATTCGGTCACATCTAGGACCCTAACCCAGGACCTTCGCCTTGCCGGGGTGCAGCTCTCCCTGCATGTGACCTTATTTTTCTGATTTGTTTGAGTTTTCAGATTTTCGATTGAATTTCGCTTATATTGACTTCATTTAATTAAATATTACAAATTGAGGTTTTACTCATTAAGTTAAAAATAAATAAATATTTTTTTAATTTTTCAGAAAAAAAATCCTGTAAAAATTCACGTCTTAAAAGACGCACTTACTTTCTAAGAAATATTTTTACGACAAACATCGTAAGTGAGAAAAAAACGGAGAAAAATGATATATTTAACCCGTTTTTCGATTTATTGTCCTTTACAGCATTTCAAATTTCCGTGATTGATAATTAATGTAATGAAGGCATACGAAAACATTCATCAATTTTCTAATACGTGTATTTTTCACATAAATAAATATTCATATTGCAATAAAAATATACTACATGAGGATTTCCAGTAAATAAATACTGATTACTGTGACTTTTGAAGGTGAAACATTATAATATTTGACACGGAATTTGCCACGTGTTTTTTCACAGAGAAAAAACATGAAATTCTTCTTCCTTTTTTATTTTCATACATGACGTGTGAGAAGGAAGATTTTTACGAACGGCTTTTAGGATGATCGTGGATGACGTAGAAGAATATAATCTCGCCATGGGATGAATATAGCTATCTTTCCTGGTGGCAGACCAATATGAGAACTACAACGAATTAAGTTTTTGTTCAATCCTTCTTCACCAGAATGCTTACCAGAAGAATTAATCAATTATCATTTTTTGAGAATTTACATCTTGTATGAGAAAGATGAACAAAAGAGCCTGTTATTTTGCCAGCATAATAATAATAATAATAATATTTGGATGACTTGTATAGCGCCATTTTTGTGAAAAATCACCTCAAGGGCGCTGTAAGTTATGCTTCAGAACAAATAAGATTATTCTTACCATGATTTCCTTATGATAGGTTTAGCTACGTATTTGGTTTGCTAACTTTCAAAAATAGCTCAAATGTCATGCGAACCAATGAATCCCAGAAAACCCAGCCAGGCAATAAATGTAACCGCTTAAAAATGTGGAAAAATATTTTAACAGGCAGACATGCAGCTATTTCAAGAATGCACAACTACCCACAAAATCACTTTCAAATCTTCAAACTGAAATGGTAGAGGAAATGCTTCTAGTCGTAAATATCACTTGTGCTTCTCGATTAAATATTTCTTCGTGCATAAAATGTTCGCTCAACGAACAGTCCCCATAGCTATTATAGACAACCAACAGTACCTACATAATTTCTATAAATTCGTCTAGACGAAATTACCAGTATAATACACACAATTGTATACAACATGTTTTCGTTCATACACACAATAGTAGTATACAAAATGCTTTCGAATCTACTGATGGGGCTGGTTTAATTTAATCTCTCGTTTGACGGGATTGTTTTTCAATATTTGCAATAGTGTATGAAGATTTCACTAATGGCTTATTACGCTTGAGGAACAACGCAGGATAATCAAATTTTGTGTCGTTAAATTGTTGAAACATTTGGATTAAATAATTATTAATAATTTTATTGTTCTTTTAAATATTTTCGCTACTGCTGATGGAGTCGGAAAATAACGCGAATTAATAACGTAAAACTGGCGGTTTATTGGTAACATTGGGTGCAAAGTTAATTTACGAAACGTGTACATTTGAATGTAGGTGGTTTGATATTAATACGTGTGCATTGTGTGCTACATTAACGTACGAAATGTGTACATTTGACTGTATATGCAGGAGGTATTATATCACTACGTGTGCAGTGTGTGCAACATTAATTAATTATTAATTGTTGTTGTGTTTAATTCGTAGAACTCCATTTTAATTTTTAGAAATTTAATTAAAATTAAATTTGATAATGTTATTATCGAGTTCTGCAAGTTTTTTGGTAAGTGTTTTATTGAAAATGACCTTAGAAGTCGAAACAGCTGTAACTAACATTAAAGGAACCTTATTGAACTGGTTTAACAGTTATCGTAGTAAAAGAAAGCTTTGTGTTAAAAAAATCTGTAGTATCTTATATCTTCAAAGCCACACGTAAGATTCCCCAAGGATCTCACCTCGGACCAATTCTTTTTTTTATTATTTATAAATGAAATTGTTAGTACATTTTAAAAAGTACAAGTTTTACTCTTCGCTGCTGATGATTTAATAATATATAAAATTATACGTAATATAGAGGATTGCCATATTTTATTATCTAATTTAGATAAATTGTTTCATTGGAATGTGATCAACTCGCTATTTCTTAATATTCGAAATGGCCAAATTATTCGTTTTCATAAAATCCAAAGTCATGTAACTAATGAATATTCTTTGAATAATGTAATATTGACACCAGTCGCTCAGATCAGGGACTTAGGTGTTATATTTGATGAACAGTTAATATTTACTCTCCACATAAATGAAATAACAAATAGAGCTATAAAAATGCTTGGTTTTATATGCAGAACAGCAAATGATTTTAAGTCATTAAAATGTTTTAAAATATTGTTCACTTCTTTAGTAAGAAGTCAGGTTGAGTATAATTCGCCCATTTGGTCCCCATTATATAAAACACATTCCGACAATATAGAAAGGGTACAGCACAAATTTTTAAGATTTATTAACTTTAAGCCGAATATTCTAATTCAAAATAGTCCTTTTGATGAAACAACTCAACTTAATTACGCTGTCCGATAGACGGATCATCTCTGACCTTGAACTATTAAATAAAATCATTAATAATTGCATTGACAACCCTGAAATTCTCGCCAAAATAAAATTTTACGTACCGACCAGAAATACGAGGCAAAGTGCTACCTTCTTACACCTATAAATTGATTACATCATTTTGGAAATATTGTAGACATGTCTGCAGATTCCGTATTAGTTATGAAACGAAGTCTTTATAAATACTTTGATGAAATGTATTATTTTAATTTTCATTAATTTTATTTTTAACTATTAATTTAATCGTTATATTGTGCCTGCCTAATTATTACCTATCTTTGTAAAAGCCCGCTAGGGCGTACATAAATAATTAAATCCGCTTTCAAATGTTGTTATAAGAAATAACTAAAAGGAATTCTTTTTAATTTTAAGATTATGAAGTTTTTTTGCAAATTTGCAAACCTAAAAATCCTAAAGTTTTGATAATGGCTCACCTTAAGTTTTTTCTAACTAAAATACCGAATTACTGATACCAAAGAAAATTCAAAACACAAACATGTTACCTCTCTTTTTGTAGTCAAATAAAAAATTCACGGAATTCCATAAATTTTTATCATTTTTCGGTTAGAAACTTTTGTTTCAAAGAAGTGCATATTTTATTGTTTTTGTGGTGTAGTTTAGACTCAAATGTAAAGTCTGGTCTTTTCTCTTAATAATACTGTTTATATCACATTTTTTTTGACAGATTCTACAACGATTTCTATGAGACATCTGTTCCCAAAAGCGAATAAATTAGCCTGGGACGTTAACAGAAAATTATTCTAATAGTATTTTTCAAAACTGGAATTATGGTAGGAATCCCTTGTTTTTTCACGGCTCCTTGCATTTTAAAAATAAAATAAAGGTCATAACGTGAACAAAATACCAGAAGCACATAAATGTCGTTGGGTAATTTGGTTCTTTTTATAAAAAAATATTGCTCAGTGACAGTAGTAGTGGTTAAAAACCACGTAAGGGAAAACAATTAACCCGGCGTCAGTACAGTTGGGTCAATTTGACCCGCGCCATTTTAAAATTAGTTTATTTCTTAGAATTTTTGTGCGACGTTGCCACACTTCTCAGTAGCTGGAGCTAACAATCTCCCCTCCCCGCTGGCTATCGATGTTCAGTGTTGTAACGGCCGCGACGGTGGATAGACGTGGCTAAACCCGAAAAAGGTAAATATGACCCAACCATACATTTCGTGTCGTTATTTCGCGCCAATTAATAACTAAACATTACATTCGACAATTGGTCCACCAGCTATGAATTAGTAAACCACTTGCTTCAAGAACACAAACTGACATCTGTAGGCACTGTTCGCAAAAATAAAAGACAAATACCTGAAAAAATTACGAAAACAAGGATAAAAGAAATAAACTCGTCGATTTTTGGTTTTCAGAAAGATATCACGATCGTTTCATATATTCCGAAAAAAAAATAAAGTGGTTTTACTTATGTCGAGCTTGCATCATGATGACAGAATTGATAAATCTACCGGCGACAAAAAAACTGAGATAAATACATTTTATAATATGACAAAAGGTGGAGTATATTATACAGGGTGTTAAGGACGTACTTGACTTACTTTAACCAGTGATTCCTGACATTATTTGGAGTAAAAAATGTAAATGAAATTTTGGTCTCCGGTGACTTTTTTTGATAACTTTTTTTTTTTTTTCAAAAATTTTTTCTTCAAAATCAAACAAAAAAAAAATTCTTCCACATGTCGTCACTGGTCACTCAGCCGGGTGTCCCACGAACCCCTTACCCCGCCTCCAACTTTTCAACAACTACCATTTTTTAATGTTTTTGTAGAAAAAAAAAAAAAAAAACATCAAAAATGTCACCGGAGACCAAAATTTCATTTACATTTTTTACTCCAAATAATGTCAGGAATCACTGGTTAAAGTAAGTCTAGTACGTCCCTTAACACCCTGTATATATACTCCAGCTTTTGGTGGAATATATAGAGTATATTATTCGTAGTCCTACAAATTCATTCATATATACGATCTCATTCATATATATGATATTGGTTCACATTTTGAGAAAAAAAAAGTTTTATTTAAATTTTATAACTTTAAGACAGAGGTTGTCTATTTTGTTCAAATTTTATTATACTTTTATAAAAATGACATTAAAAGATTGTTTTATATAAAGTTGTTTTTTTTTACCCAAAATCTCGCAAACAAAATAGTTTTTAATCAAATTATTGCAATATGTTACTAAATTTCTTTTAAATATTGACATCAAAGCCATTTTTTAATTCGGGTCTCCTAGACCCAACCCTACTATCGTTGTTACATATTTTAACTGTACTGACGCCGGGTTAAAATGGTGGGTTTTAAGATTTTTACGGCCAAAAGTATTTTCGTTATTTGTTTTTGGGGTGAGATCCAGCAGATCTGCCGGATCTGCCCTGATGATGGACACAACAAAGCTCTCCGAAACTTTGACTAAAGAAGGAGGTAGCGCCATACGGCATAACACCTCAAAAACAAATAACGAAAACAATTGATATATTTTGAAATATGCGTTATTTTTAATTTTCATGTTATTTTTCGTGAGTCTGCGCTAGTACAATGTATATTGTATATATTGTTTCATCCGTAAAACTTTGCTCCCTTTGAAAACATATTTTTCAATCAGGTAATTTATATTGATTAAGATAAATCGAATAACATTGACGCGTTAAAGCCTAATTCTATGTTGGAAATCGCTGGATATTATCTTTCAAAAAGAAGCTCGTTATCTTTAAATAATTCATTCTTATAAATATATTACGAGACATCCTTCAGACTGAGTCAAACTGTCTGCTTTTCCAACAGGGCTAATTAAGATAGAAGTAATTAAATTCCATATTATTCCTGGTGTGTGACACATATAAACGTCAGTTGCCAAGGCTACGTGCTTTTGTACGAGCCCCCGAGATGTCACCACCATAATATTATTTAAGGCTTTTGATGTCATGAGAGGGGATCATTTAACCTTTGGCATGCCATGATATAAAAAAAAATTTGCGTGTTGCTATGAGGGGTGACTCAGTTACCCCGCGCATTTTAATACCATTTTTCCTCAATTCTACTGCTAATTATTCCTGTGGTGTATACTTTAATGTGTTTTCATGAATTTTAGTACAATAATTTCACAAAGGAGGACCTTGGTGAAAATTATTTTCTTCAAGACCTATGTCATATTTGGGGATGCTGTGTGGAGGGTCATCCTAAGGAAAGGAAGGAGAGGAAGTTCTCAGAACGAAAAAGGTATGAGGGTTGGGTAGGAATCTAGGGATCAGGATGTCCAGGAGTGACGGACGTATAAACCCATCCATCCAGCTGCGGTGTAAGTTGATGGGTCGATAGAGACCAGCTAGAGATGTCAAATGGGGCTCACCGAACGGCCTCATTTGTTGCAAAGACCTGAATACACCCCACCCGATGAACCCAGGCAATAACTCTAAGTCATCAAACCTAGTCAATCACTTGGGATGATTAATGGCAGAAGTGTTGGGTTGGCCAAATAATTACCGGGCGGCAGTACTCGTATGCACCTCCCAAACTGAGACATTATGATATCATTTAGTTAATTTTATTTTTTTTTAATCCTTGTACATCAACGAAGGTGACCTCCAGTAGACAGCCAGAGTAGAACTGCTACATAACCCCCTCACGTAGTTATAGTAATAGTGCGAAAGGGTGAAGTGGCGCACATCACCCATTGCTGGGTGTTGTGGGTAGATCGAGTACTTCAGTTTATTTCTTTAATGGTATTTTGTTTGTATGGATTTTGTAGGAAAACAAAAAATTCAAATTATACATGAAATATAGTAAATTAAGATATTTTGACTACCCCTGTTGAAAACGGGAAGGTTAATGTCATCAGATTCAATTATTTAAGGATTAACCCTTGCGATACTGCAAGCCCCCTGCAAACGTTCTGCTTGTCTGGTAGTTAAGCATTTTTTTGCGTTATTTGACACTAATTGACTCATCATTCAACGCTTTACTCTAATGCTTACTGAACAGATGACCGCGGAGAAACTATTTTTATTCTTACAGCAGTGGAATATGTCTGCTTACGTTATATTATAAAATACTTTCTAAGTCACATAATCTACCTACAATAATCCTTTTTTATTAGTATTTACACGGTGGTATAATAAAATCGTCCTACGACAAAAATATTAAAACCTAATTTCTATTTCCGAAGTTCAAAAATAAACACTTAAAATGAATGAAAGTTGAACATTAATAATTTAAAAAAATCTTCAAATATTTTACATGTCAGTATTTATATCATTTGTCTTTTATTTCAAACATAACATTGTGCTTCTATTCGTATTTTTTTTATAAATTGTATTAGGGGTGGGTAGGAATCTGGGGGTCAGTGTGTCCAGGAGTGACGGACGTATGAAACCATCCCTCCAACTACGGTGCAAGGCGATGTTCCGAGAGAGTACGGCTGGAGAAGTCACAGGGACTCCCTCAACCAATCTCTCCCGATTCGGCCTGCCATGCAGTTGGTGGGCAGACGCATCCGCCGCCAAGACCCGGACAAACCTCACTCCATGATCCCGGGCACCAAGTCACCATACATAGCGAACCACTTGGGGTGACCGATGGCAGAGGTGTTGGTTATCCAATAAATGGTTTCCTGGGCGGCGGTACCCATCCCCATACCCGCCTGCCAAATAAATTCAACTCATGATGATTTGAGTAGATTAAACATTGTTTCATAGAAGTCTAAAGTTTTTTAGACTTTTTTTACTTTCAATCGCCACTTTAAACCATCTACCTAACATTGGCGCCAAAACCGTGGATGCAATGGAAAGTAAATCAATAAAATTCCACTTGAGATTAATTAAACCAGACTGCTGTGATTTGTTATACTAAACGGAATAAAAACGGCTTCCTACCCGTGTACATAAATACGTGCTTGATCACAGGCGTGCGATTCCATCTGGAGTTCGAGCTTTGACTGCGGGCTGGTCGTTCAGGTTCAGATTCCTGATGAATTCAATTATTAAAATTGGATTTTTTTTTTCCATGAGCTCCACACAGGAGGCCCTGAGGAAAATAATTTCTCTCAGGGCCTATGTCATCTTTGGGAATGCTGTGTGGAGGGTTTTTTAAGGAAAGGAAGGAGAGGAGAGTTATGGGAAGGAAAGGGGTTTAAGGGGTGGGTAGGAATCTGGGGGTCAGTATGTCCTGGTCATCCGCCTCCAAGACCTAGACAAACCTCACCCGATGAACCCGGGCACCCCTGCTAAATCACCAAACGTAGCGGTGGCTTCAATGTAATGACAATCATGAATCACAATAAAATTGTTTGGCATGTGTATTTGTACTGTATCTAATTTTAACCGCTCTAAGTGAATGTTCTAGCGTGATAGTTCTACGAAATTCAAACAAAAAAAAAGGGCGTCTAAAAATAGTCGGAACTCCGTTATTCCAGTTTCACATTATTTAACTGAAGGCAGCTTAAAGGACTTTGAATTTAGGATGTGTATTTGTACTGTATCTAATTTTAAGAGCCCTAAGTGAATGTGCTAATGTGAAAGTTCAGCGAAATTCAAACAATGAAAAAAGGGCGTTTAAAAATACTTTTAAATTCATTATCCCAGTTTCACATTATTTTACTGAAGGCAGCTTATCATCAAAAATGAAACAGCTCTTAAAAAGTAATATTGAATAGTTTTTTTGTATCGCACTGCAATTTCAGGCGCGAGTGAGATACAGGTGTTAAGAGATGTACTTGAGGTAAAAAATGTAAGAAAATTAAGTTCCCGATGACATTTTTGATGTTTTTTATGCTACTTAAAACACCACATATCAGTAATTATCTAATAAATAGTTCCCAGGGCGGCAGTATCAAATGAAAAGCTCTTTGGGAGTAAAACAAATTTGTATCTGTTGTTCTTCAGATCAGCCTTAACTAACCTTAGAGGTCAAATGCGGGCAACCTGAAAGAAATATTTATTTATTTAAAATGAAACAATACAACTTTGTATAAACCACTTATAAAATGTGCAAATCCGACCGGTTTCGGAACAAACGTTCCTTCGTCAGGGAAAGCTTATACTAATTTGACAGTTTAGAACAATGTTTTGTTATGGTAGGGGTGGAGCCGTTGTTAGTTAATAATGTAGATTGGGTGGGTAGGTATTAGTGTAGAGTGGGTGGGTAGGGGAACAAATCCATGATTGGGCTATATAACCACAAAGTAATAGCGACATTCAAAAATATATTTATTTATTTCTTTAAATATGTAATAATATTTATAAATATTTATTACAATTACAAAAGTCTTTTGCGCGTCTGAGAATAAATCCAAGCCATCGTAATCCTTTAAAATAGTTTTAGTATGAATCAAGAAGTACAATTTAGAGTCAAAGATAACGCCGTAGAATTTATTGACTCTTTCATGATTGATATAATATGAATCGTAGAATTAATTGAGTGGTCTAATAATAAGGAGATTTTTGATCTGTGGTAGCTGATCGTTTGATATTTTTCGACATTTAGATTAAATTATATATATTTATTGATAAATACGATAATTATTTTTAAACACTTTCGTACTTAAGAGTTCGATCTGTTGATTATTCTCACAAATCATCGTTTCAAGTGTGTTATAAATAAATTAGTACATTATTTATATAATGATTTTATCCACATTTCAAATCATTTTTAGCTTTATTTTCAACCCAAAAGGATAAACACAGTACCGATAATTTTATTAATTCAAATGATTTTTAAATGATATCAATGTATTTCTAATATACAACTCACCATGATGAAAATTTAAGACCATTCCTCACCTAAGAGTTCAGTGTCAAAAAAATTATTGAAAAGTTTCGGTTTATGTTTTCATTATTTTATTCCGTAAAAGAGAAACCTTATAAAGTCTGGTATGTAAAGCCAACACATTAACGATAGTTTGTTTACAATTGGTAGTTAGGTAACCAAACACTTAACGGAAAAGCAACGCAAAGTTCTAATGGCGTCGGGTTTTCAATCATTGTGTTTAAAACAATGGCAACTTTTGCTATATTTCACATTGATCGACAGGAAAATGTTTTGTTACGAGCACTCCTAACAAACTACGGGAAGTTGTACGGAATAATAATTCATAGGAAGCCTAAAACCATCGCCCTTCGTAAATATAAGCGAGTAACCTACAACCCTTGGGATTTTATAACTGTACAGATATTAGCAAATCGATGAGAACTTTATACCACTAAAATAAGCTTTATAACTAGCATTATAACGAGCTTAGTAACTAGCGTATTAATATTTTTTACAATGTTTTTACTGGTTTTTCTACTACAACACTAGCCACATGCCCGTATTACGATAGTCGAAAATTGTGTATATAATGAAATAAAAAAAATAAAAAAATGAAAATAATGAAAAATTTACTTGTTGAAAGAATTATAAAAACTGTTGAATTACAAAAAAAATACTAAACACATTGAAAAACAGAAAATTACTTTAAAAAATTGTATTATTAGAAATTAACTTATTTTGATGCGAAGCATTCTTTAAAATAGCTTTATGAGTAATCAATTATAAATACTTGGTGGTATAAAGATCATCAGTTTTGTAGTTTTCTGGTGTCAATAATCAATGGGTTGAATATTTTGGGAAAAATATAAGAGAACTGTCGCTGGGCGAAAGCTAAAATTTTGCAGGAGGAATCAGATTTAGATATGATGAGTGATGGGTGTAAATTATTCGTTGGTTTTTTTTCGTCAAATCCTTTATCCATATGTTTATCATAAGAATTGTCTTTATGTGAAATTGTATTGGCATCTAAATTTTGAAATATTGAAAAGTGCTCTAATGGGTGAAATTGTTAAATATTATCCTAGCAATAGTTTTGAATAAAAATCACGGAACCCACATCCCACAATACCATAATATGTGTGTAGAAGTTGATTGAAAGGGTGCAAAGTAAAAAATCTTAGTGTTTTTAGGTTAATTTTATGTGCTTTATAACTGTCCTTAAACTAAATTTATAAATAGATTCATAATTAGACTTGTAACTAGCACTATAACAGATTTATAACTTGCTTTACGAAAAGCTAACAACAAAAAGACAACAAAGAAAGCTTCGAAATGTTAATTAAATTAAAGTTGAATGAGAGGATGCCAATTAATATTTTAGTTCATGAGAGAAACTAGAAGCACTTTACACAAATTAGAATCTTGTTGAGTTTATTTTGGTACAACCACATTTGAATTAAAAGCAAAGTTTTTTTGTTAATTTTAAATAAATTACAGGTTTCAGGTGTCGTTGAAGAGGCGACATTTCTGAGTAAATATTATGTTAATCTGTCTTTGTAAGTCTAGAAAATTAATGTCTGAAAAAATGTTTTGATGTGTAAACTCTTCTACTAACCATCCTTTTTGGGATTGGCTTTTTTAGTAGTCTCAGCGAGAGGTCGGATGTGTTGTCATCGGTCATCGTTAAATTATCTAATTATCCTGTATAGTTTTCGTTTCGTGCGATATATGTAAGAATTAAGTGAGCGATCATCGATGACGTACGTAAGAACAGTTTCTGGAACTATTAGGGTAGAGATGGCACCCTTCGAAGCTTTTGTTTTAAAGAAGCATAACTTTATCCACAGTGAAGCCTTTGAAAAGTTATTTGTTTATTATTTGAAAAAACAGGAATTGGTCAAGATGCAATTTTGCATTCTTTAAAATAGATACAAATAAACAGTTTCAGAATAATGCATTTTTTAACAAAGAATAAAAAAAAGTGGAAGGTGCCCCACAGCGGGTTACCTTCGATTCATGCATTAATTCATCAAAAAAGTATTGCGAACAACTGTGATACGCTTTCGAATCATGTCATACCACGCATGTAAATCCATGATGAACATTAGAGCAATTGAAAAAAGTCAATGTGTCCTTGCACTTTTGTTAAAGTCTGACTAAATTTCGATTAATATTTGAAAAAAATGTCTTCGTTGTTGCTACGTTTTTCAGAGCGATTTGTTTGGAGATTGGGTTATGGGAATATCTTCACGAGTTATTATTATCGTTTCTTTTACACACGTTTGTATTCCCTCGCTGCTAAAGAATTCGTTCTTTTTAGACAATATTTCAGCTATAGCCTTTTTCGCATTAAATTCTTCAAAGAAATATTCATATTTTTCGTAATTGCTAACCGTTTTACCTAAATGATATTTGACTTATAACATGCTAAAAAAATCATGTTGCAACCATAGTTTAAAAGAAAAACCTATACTTAATGTTTTTCAAAAAAAAGTTTCACCGACCAAATACCGTAGAAGCTGCACCACCTGCTCTACTGGAGGAACTCCAATTACAATTTCACAGAAAAATATCAATATTATTGAAGTGAACATAATAATGTCAAAAACGACAATAAATATTGAAAATTCGATTGATTAGTCATGTTAAAAATATATAATCAACCAAAACAATATTGTTAAATAATTACCTAGAAACAATATGAGAAAAATGCACAAAAGCTCACGTGTATCACCATTACGCGACAATTTTTTGTGATTTTTTTACGACGTTGACGATTCAAATTCGAAAGTGTCATCCGTACCCCACCTATCCGAGAGTGCCCCACTTGAATGAGGGTGTCACCTCTACGAATATCGTACAATGTAGCAAATTAAGTTACATATTTAGATCTAAATATGGCCGGTAAAATAAATACATATTTGTGTCGTTACAAAATAAAATAAAACATGTCTTTTGGCTATTTTTTACAGGTGGCGACCATCGTTGTATGGCAATATTGACATTATCACGACCGACGTAAAAATTGTGTGATTTTGTTCAAGTGTTCGAAGTCTTACGAAATGCTTCACCAGCCGCAAAAACATGTAATTTACATAAGTTTTAAGATTGTCACGGCCAAAAGCATTTTCATTATTTGTTTTTGGGGTGTTATGCTGTGTTGCGCTACCTCTTTCTTTAGCCAACGTTTCGGACATCGTTGCAGTGTCTAATCTGCATCTACAGATCCGGCAGATCCGGTAGATGTGTAGATCTGCCGGATCTGCCCTGATGATAGACACTGCAACGATTTCCGAAAAGTTGACGAAAATGTAATTTATAGTTTTTTCGTCATGGCGTAAACTAGTAGCAAACAATTTGATGTCTATTCATACTCCACCCCGATTGTTTGAGCATCACGGGCAGCTCCAACTTTTGTTGACAAAAGCTTTGATTCAGTTATTCGTGTATTTATAACTATCGGGATATGAGAATGATATCCGTGTTTTTGTACCCACCCCGGACCAACTAAACGTCGTTAAACACGAACTGTTTATACTTACAAAAAAATTGTTAGAGTTGATTTGTTACTTAATAATATTTTAATCACAATTTTACCACAATAGGAGTGGTGTGGAAACTAACGCTACGTAAAACAACTACGGTAGTATTATTTACTGGATTTTTCTGAAATGAATTTTTAAGAGCTTTCTATTTTGTAGCGTAAAATTGGTAGGTCAAATTCAATATTTATAAAAAAACAAGTACGTAAACATAAAATGCATTTAGTCTTAGCTTTGACGGAACTTTCAGGATCTTTCATTTAGTTTGAATATTTCTCTGACGCATAAGCAGTTGGTATACCAAATATGAATTTAATAATACTAAAAACGTATATTCATCAAAAGATTTTTGACAATATTACACATTTTGTTCTTTTATCACTGATTTGATTGACGAAAAGGTCACTACTCAGCTACAATTCAGGGTTTCTCCTGGAATGTAGCTGATTTTCAGCAGTGCCTACGTGTACACGATTTACATTTGTCACATGAGAACTGATAGTTCAACAGCTTGGATGGGAACGATTTGCCAGCTTCTGTGTTTCCTCTCCCATACAATATGTTCACTCCTTTCTGTCCTAAAAAAGATCCTCTACACAGCATCTCATAGGTCATAAGAGAAATTATTTTCCTCGAGGCCTCTTGTAAGGAGTTAGTTAAAAATATATTTAATATATGAAACCATTTATATCAAGCATATTGCGCTTGTCATCAGTTCCTTCATACACCTCAATTTTGAATCACATAATATGAGCTAATGTTAACGTTAAACCAAACAAAGTGATTTGTTTATCACGAAAAATTAATAATAACTTTATCATCCCTTCTTATAATAAGTATCGTCACAAGAGAAGACTTGAATCTATTACCGCATTGTTGGTAATCCACGAGCATGGCGTATTAACGTAACATAATAATATTCTAACATTGAGCTTTCACTATTCCTGCTTTGAAGTAGTAAGGTTCCGTTTTAGGCAAAACGCTCGACTTAATGCCTCTGTCTAGGATTAAATATAAGCTTTTCAGATTAAGGGATTATCTTCAAACATACATGAATTCAGTTCAAGAAGATATTTTCATGAGATAGACTGATGAGACACCGGGTCGCTGGAGGATGCGCCTAATGGCTTCCGACAACACGGTAGTGACCGTAGCCTTCCACCACCAGGCCCGAGCTCACCTTAGACCACGCCCTACATTATAATTGATTGTTTATTATATTTTTAATACTATTTTCTTTTCTATTCTACGTACTTGTTTCTTTACGTAAAATTTGTTGCGTAAATATGTATCACTATATGAGACGTGTGGGATTGCACTATCCTCATTCTGGATTAAACATTATTATCATTTAAAGTTATTACTAATACATACAAATAATCGAAATATAATAGAAAAATAATTTCTAACAATAAATCATACATAATTACATCGCTTGCAAATGATTATAAATTGAAAATTAAGCGTGAAGTGTGAGCTTTTGCAATTTCTTTATATTTTATTGATCATCGAAAAAATTGTTGATTATTTTCTTCTTAGAGTAACTAAGTTTTCCGAGATTCCATAGATAGCAATATTTTGAAAAATTATTATTACCTTATTATTTCCGAATACATTTTCATCACATCAATAACACAAATTTAATGTCATTTAGGAAATTAGCTGAATAAATCCCATAACGAAGAATGTTGGTATTTCTGGCGTGTGTTTCATGACAGAAATGGGCGAAAAAAATCATTTTCGAAAAGTGATGAGGAAATTAATGGAATAAGGCTGTTATCCCAAGAAACAGAAATGACTTACCGGCGTGCTTTCATGGTAGCGCTAATTATTATTAATAAGGAAACAATCTGAGTATAGGACGTGCTAAAAAATTTGATCTTAAATATCTAGCAGAAGTGGAAACCAGTTAATCAATATGTATTATAAAATAATGTAAAAAAAACATGCGTCCTGCAAAAACCCAGAGATGAGTCCTGGTACGATCAAGGGTGTGGTGGATGTCTATCTCCCTTCCAGGATGACGGTTCCCGTTTTTTCCTAAAGGGTTTGCTTTCGAAAATATAAGGGCTGGAAGTTTCATGTTTGGGAATATTTCTATCCTGTTCCCTTTCCTACATATTTCTTACATGCACACCTACCTACGAATGACATTGCAAATCAGTGCGGTGACAACTTCCTACAAGTAAGCAGTGTATTACATGATTAAGTATCTATGTGTAGTCTATTTGTATCAAATGCTAAATTACGAGTTTACTAAAGACTTCAAAATTATACTTTTGGTTTAATACCTATTACAATCTGTGCACAGTTTGGAACATTTTATGTGGAATGAATTCTTATGAGGACACCATTGATCTAGTCTGCTACATTAACAATTCATGAGTTTTACGCTTTCTTAATTCCCACCTTCTAAGAAAATTTCCCTAACATTTCGCCTTCTTGAAATTTCTAGAACAGTCTTCCGGAAAGTTCTAAAAGGTTCGATAGAGCTCCAGAAAGTTCTGGAAGGAGTAGCTGAGTATATCGTGGAATGTTCGGGAATATGGAATCGGGAACATTATTGTGGAACATTCCAGAATACTCTCGAATGTTGTCCTGAGCGAAACCGGATAACCCAGCTAGTTTATTATATTGAAAAATGAACTGCGTAGACAAAAAACTAAGAGGTCGCCAAAAACCACAGAAAAAAAGTAATTTATCAACAATATTTTGAATCAAAAAAATATTGGGCTTCTTGTGACGTGAAACATTGTCATTTTATTTTGTTAATTAAGTACTACTCGTAATTTAGTGCGACGAATTTCGGCTTGCAGAGTCATTTCTATAATGAGCTAAGTAACATTGATATATGAAATAAACTATCTAAGATCAGATCATTCATCCATCATATTTTTTTGACGTCATGACATAAATATACGTTGTTTGTATTGTTTGAAAATTGCTGGTTAATATAACTTTCAATTTAAATTTAAACATAAAAAACAAGGCAAGGCGCGATTTTGTCGTTCCGTTTATCAAAATGATCAAATAGTTTAAAACAAGTGTTGAAAGTCGGGACTAGTAACTACTACATTCATAAAAAGTGGATTAGCCAAAACGATGGAATTAAATTTTTAATTAAGTTTTATAAAGTTCTGAGGCACGATTTTCACAGGAATATCTTTTAATAAAACGTTATAATCGGTCGACGAATCAAATATCCAGTTTTACTTCCAGGGCTTAAAATCATATGAAGGCTTACACTTTATACAGGCCTAGGGCAGACCCATGAAAAAATTTATTATGTTTTCAAAATTATTATACTTTGTAAACTGATTATTTAATATATAAAATAAAATAAAACTTTATTAATTTTTTTTTAATTGTCAATGTGGAGAATTGTACCCCGATTAATTGTTTGGATGTCTGGAAAATATAAGAAATATATGCACTTTTTAGGACATACGTACAGCAACATCTGAATTTATGTTGTTTAATAATAATCATATAATTGGCTAATTTATAAAGCGCTGTTTTCTTGGAAAATCATCTCAAGGGCGCTGGTACCTATAAAGTACCTATGCTAGATTTTGTACTTGAAAAAATGAAAAATATTGGTGATTTCTTCTAGTGTAATATATTTTTTTAAATTTCAAGCACGTCTTCCACATTGAAAATCGATTATCAATTTTCTATCGGTTTAAATACCCTAGGGTCGGTTAAGACTACAATAAGAAGTAAAAAAAAACTTTATTTAAAAAAAAAATTCAATCTCACTAGAATATTTTAATAGAATTTTTTTTCCCAAATATTGTTTGAGATATTACTAAAATAAACAACTAAATTATGTAACTTATTAATTTTAGACCTCTGGCAGTTCTAGTGTTTTACCGACCGTTAAATATTTTTGTCAATAATGTCAATTTTCAAAAAGAACTTAAGGCATTTGGAGGGAAACCTCAAATACAACAATTGGATTATTTTTCAGATGAGCATTAAAGCCGAATACTTGGATTAACTCACTCTTTCATACGTTTTTTAAAAATAATTATTCATAAATTTATCTTTTATGCACTGAACCGAGTTAATGGCTTTAATTTAATATTATAAATGAATTCCTTAATTTAACAAATCTACATATACCTACACAAACAACTAGACTAATATTAGGATTTTATATACATACATCTCATTCCAAATATAGTTTGCAATCCCCAATAACACAATTATATTGTCTTGGTAACAAATACCAAATGGATAATAACAAATACAAATTCAATATAAATTTATTTGACAATAATTTGAACTTGAGAAACTTCAAACGCCATAAATGTAAACTATTTCATAAACTATTGTGAATGTCTATTATAATTTTTTTTTTTAATATTGTTGATATTGGCAGATTGTCTATATATACTTCACTTATATTATACTACGTTGCGCCAATTCTTATATTTTATGTAACCCTGTTTTGTTTCTTATATATTATGTTACCTGTATTTTGTCAACTCTTAAATTTTATTGTAATTTTAAAAAAATGTACGGCATTATGTATGAAAGCCCTACGGGCATTCAAATAAACAAATATTACTTTTACTGAACCTGAAATCGTGTCATTAATCATAACCCTGAAATGATTTAGTTCTCACATAAGGTATATTTAATATGGAAAATGAAAATGGAAAATGATTGGTAGTTTTTACGGCAACACTTTTCCAAAATGCCAGCTTGGAACATTAATGAACAATTACAATAATATTGTGTTCATTGGTAAATTATAATTGATATGCAAAAATAGAGATTTAGTTGAAAGCTTTTATTTTTCGTTAATGTTCAAATAACCCATTTGCCGTGAAACTTAACGCTTAAGAATGCTTCAAAAAACATGACATCATCTAGTACACGTTTTCAATAAGGCTGAATTTTCCATAAATGTGTAGATATCCTCTATCGAACTCATTTAATAGAACCATTGTCAAGTCATATTCTGCCAAAATATTACGTTCAAACATGCAGTATCCTAAGCATAGCATGGCTTCAACAAATAATCAACCTTTACCATTGTTGTGTTCATTTGTTTTTGCTGTATTGTTTCCAACAACTTCACAAAAAACAAACATTCTTGACGATAAAAACTGGCAAACGCCGTCATGATTTATATATTCTATCAAACCTTCTGATATAATATTATTTGACATTTTATATATGTAATTATCTGGAGTTCTAGTAGACTAGATAACCTCTAGGCTCAACTTTATTTTGAATCCCCGCTGCAAAAAAAAATCAACCCGTAAAAAAAGTACATTTTTTTACTATAATACATTATTTATTTTAAAATGCGTTTTTAAACCTAAAAAAAATCAAAATTTGGTTTGCCTGGGGTTTGAACCTTTCTTCCCAGTGATCGGAATCAACCGCCGACCATGCTAAATTCCGATTTTTAAAACCGACGTTTATTTCGTGTATAAAGTTTTTTAATTATTTCAATTTTAGAAAAATGCTTGTAAGTATCGTGTTTGTGTGTGATTGCTTCTAAAAGCTGATAGAATCAATTATCATTGACAAGAAGTCGACATCGACAGAGTACAAGCTCGATCGTAGGTGGGTTAATTTTCACATTAAAGATTGTGCGGCATTTGTTTACGCAATTAAGAAGAAAAAAAAACAATGAAATTAAGATAGATGTATTTAAAAAAAGTGTTTGTATACCTTTGAGCATTTTTCTGTTGTTCGAGATGGTTAAAATTTATTCCATTATCCATTGTTATTTCATTCGTCAAGGGTGTTTTTAGACAATGGTTCTAAGTGCAAAGTGAATTTACTGTAAAAGTTGGTGAATACGTTTTGAAAATACATCATTATTTTTGGAATATATATTTTTGAAAATAATCATAATGCATGTAGTAAATATTCGATAATAATATATATGAGTTTATTTATTGTTCTGTTCTGTTTTTTAACTTATTTCCAATTTAATACAATATAATTCCACCACGTATAACAGAACAATAAATAACATAATAGGATGAAACCGGTACTGGTTAAATAAATATGTGGAAATAAGTTAAAAAATTGTTTTAATTTCAATTTAATAATATATATGTTTTGTAATAATCATAAAAATTTAATAATTTGTACATATAACCTTTTTTTTAATATCTAAAGATACCTACCGTATTGTTATCAAATACCTTCATATAGGGGCCATTTTGAAAGGGGGAGGCATATTTAGACAAGACTTAGGGAAGCGAGAATATTATTTGTTGAATTATTAGTTCAACAAAGGAAAATATTAGCCAATGTTTGACCTTTATAGTCATAATAGTACAAGCGGGGGATCAAGAAAACTTAACTTTTAGAAAGGTGGAAGGAGCAGTGAAATGTTGCAAAAGCCATTTCTACGAAAAATGGTAAATATTTCTGGTCTGGAAAATTGTGGGTGGTAGCCGAAGCATAACTTTATGAATTTGATTCGAGGCATTTAATTTTTTTATATAATTTGCCTTGAAATTTTGGGCTTGTGTTAAACAATATTCGTGTGGGTTTTGCCTATGAGTACCAAACAAATTAGTTTTGAAGTAAAACTTCTTTACGCACGCTTGACTTGGGGAGTAAGCTGGTGAATGCGTTACGAGAGCGTTATGAAAAGTGTGATCGGGCGAGGCGAACGGTCGGGCGAGGCCAACGGAAGTTGAGAGGGAGATATATTTTAGTGAAGATTTATTTCAGTCGTATATCAACCGCACGGCACAACTGTTTTAATGAAAACTTGCGGTACGGAGTTCACACGAAATGGCGCGATGCACGCCGTGCTAGCGGGAATTTTAAACGCGATGTCACAACCTACCCCGTCACAACACGCCCCACCCTCCCCTACGAGTATATATATCGGCCGCAAGCGGAAGGTCTGACCAAATCGGTTGGAATCTGGATTTTTTGAAATTATATAACACATGAAATTTTAAATAATCGTTATTGTATCGATGTAGATTGCGCATGCACCACAATTTGCAAAAAAAGTTGTTAATTGCAAAAATGGCGGACATGAAACGAAAATTTTGCAATAACTTTGTCCTGTAATAATAAGTTTTTCATAGGTCAAGATTTATCCGCATAAAAATTTTCTTTTCTTTAATGTAAACTTTGAATGAAGTGAATCGGGTGAAAATTCGATGAGTTACGATTCCAACCAACTTAAAAAATGTGGTTATGAGAAAAACGTGTTTCAATTTTTCGCTTGTAACCGGGACGCTCCGTTCTCTGCAAAACCAGCTCCTTATTCCTAACTCGATGCTATAACTTTGGAAATGTATTCTCCACATGTATAGGAAGATTTTTAGGCAAAAAATTTGGTTCTGCTGGACCAGACTTCCCCTTTAATGTCTGTAATAAATAAAGTTTCAGAAGCGGAGTATTTCCATCAATTTGCAAGAAAATACCATTACTCCGATATTTTAATCTGGTAATCCAGAAGAAGTAAAAAATTACCGACACGTATCTGTAATCTCAAATATTTCAAACATTTTTGAAAAGCTGGTTTAAAAGAATGAACTGATTTATGGAACGTAATAATTGTATACATATATTTATTATTCACAACTTAATCCTTAAAAACAAAAAAAAAAAAAACAAAAAAACTTTATTTTATTTTATTTTAAATCAGATCTCAAAACCATTGTCACCCTAAAAGTCTACACTTGTTACTCTGAGTGTACTACCTAGCGCCATCAGTTTAGTAGGTACCAGTAGGTACCCATAATCTAATCCCAATCTGTAAGAAATACAACAATATTTTTCTTTCATATAATTTTGTGTTATTTTGTTAACTTGTATAATTATTGTTAACCTCAACACAGGCTTGTCCTAGTGAGGTAACAAATTGTATTGTAAACATTTTTACCTGCAGTGTAAAGAAACAATAAATAAATAAATAAATATAAAATTGTAAATTATTAGTATATGTAAATTATGTATATTATAAGTAAATTAAAAAATTTTGAATTCAATGGTACAGCTCAAGAATGGATAAAAAGCAATTAGTGATAATATTAAAAAAAAAAACAATGGAGAAAAATATTGTTTGTAAATCATCAAATCTCCAATTTAATCATGAAAAAATGATTTAATTCCTAATACAATACAGCCTGCTTTTTGTACGAATAATAAATTGAAAAATTATATTTTAAATAACAATTACAAAGACCATAAAATGAAAAAAATCCGGAGTTTACTAACTGAATTGTAATGACTGCAACCATTTTTACATAGGTAAAAAAAACATTTGAGATGTCTAAATAGCAATAATTATTCGGAATTTGCTAACCATCTAATTGAATTTAACCATTCATTTGATATAAATACTGGTTTTAAAATTTTACACACTAACGTTAGTGGTTTTCACTTAGATCTTTTAGAAATATTAGAAATTAGGAAAAATGACAATAGAAATTTAAATATTATTAACAATCAAATTAATTTTGTGAATAACCCTATCTTAAACATTTTCCATTGTAATTTTTTGTCTTTGTTCTTCTAAGCACCCCCCTTTCCACCCCTCCCCCCCCCCCCTCCCCGCTGTTGATCTTCTAAGCACATCCCCTTTCCACCTCTCTCCTCCCCCACTACTTCGATTTCTACCCACGCCTGTCTTTTTATTTGATCATTTAGTTTTAGTACATATAATGTCCTGATGAAGAAAACATCGTTCTTGAAACATGTTGACTTTTAAATAAAGATTACCGTGGTAAAAACAAAGTGTTTTTAATTATTTCACTAATAAAATGGTGCCACAAAGTGAATTTGCAAAATTTGAAGAAATATACATTTTTATTTATATGGGACACCTATTGACTAATTTTTTTATAACCCACTTTTATCATAACTTTTGAAGAATATGCTCATCAATGTTACATCAATAAAGAAGAATATGATACTAATAAATCTAAACGAAAATACGAAAAAATTAAACGGTTGGAACTGGGACTCGAACCCAGAATCTCTCGTCTTACCGGGACAAACATGAACATTTCATGCAAGAAAAATGCTAATCAGAATGTATTTATTTTTTCATATGAAGCGGATACTTTGTGATGTGACGTTATTAATTTAAAATAAAACAATAACTTTGTATATACCACTTTTATTTTTATGCTTTATGCCGACCGGGTTTCGCTACAACCGTAGCTTCATCAAGGCAGTATAATACTCTACTAACATTAGGTTACACTTGTGTTATAATATATATTTTACCAAAAATGGGCTGAGCTGGACTCGTCAAGTGGAGGAGAAAGAGGGAGGCATAGATGGGGAATTGGGAAGGGAACGGACGTGTTCTTTATCAATAGGGAACAATCTTAGTATGGGACTTTTATTTAAATTAAGTTGGTTATTTACTACCTTACTATTAATGTTTATGGCTTTCCTAAGTTCAAGTGCCTCTAAATTATCCAACCTTATACCGATGTCGTTTTTATGAATAAGTTTGACGCCAGCGTTTTTGTCAAATTTATGATCGTTTTCAATCAAGTGGTTTGCAAATTCTGAAAATCCAGAGCTGTGTAAACATCGAAGATGTTCTTTGACACGGGTGTTTATGTTGCGCGCTGTTTTACCAATATAAAAAAAATGCGCAATCGCTGCATTGAAGTGAGTAAATTCCCGAGTGTGATAGACTGTCTTCCTTATCCTTACCGTTCATTAAAAGTTTGCCTATATTATTATTAGTGTAAAATGCTGGTTTGTTTTCTGATGGGAGATTTTTAACACTTTTTTGAGAGAAATTATTGATGTACAGGATTCTACGCCATTGATGAGGTTGATTATTATTACTTGGTGAGGTGGACTATTGTATAAAAATTTACTAGTGGATAATTTTTTCAATTTTTTATTTAGAATGTTGTCGACTATATTTGGGTTGAAACCGTTATTTATTGCGATTTGTTTGATCGTAGATAGTTCTATCGCAAAGTTGGTATTTGATAAAGGGACTGTAACTAATCTATGTGTCATGGAATGAAACGCTGAATGTTTATGGGAGTTGGGATGGTTAGAGGAATTGTGAATCGTTATGTCAGTGAACGTCGGTTTGCGGTAGATTTTAAATTCGATTTTATTATTTATTATTGATAACGTAAGATCTAGAAAGTTTAAGGTAGAATTGGTTCCTATTTCTATGGTGAATTTAATTTGTTTATGGAAGGAGTTTATTAGCAACAGGAAGGAGTTGACAACTCAACTCCTTCCTGTGCGCAACATAAACACCCGTGTCAAAGAACATCTTCGATGTTTACACAGCTCTGGATTTTCAGAATTTGCAAACCACTTGATTGAAAACGATCATAAATTTGACAAAAATGCTGGCGCCAAACTTATTCATAAAAACGACATCGGTATAAGATTGGATAATTTAGAGGCACTTGAACTTAGGAAAGCCATAAACATTAATAGTAAGGTAGTAAATAACCAACTTAATTTAAATAAAAGTCCCATACTAAGATTGTTCCCTATTGATAAAGAACACGTCCGTTCCCTTCCCAATTCCCCATCTATGCCTCCCTCTTCCTCCTCCACTTGACGAGTCCAGCCCAGCCCATTTTTGGTAAAATATATATTATAACACAAGTGTAACCTAATGTTAGTAGAGTATTATACTGCCCTGATGAAGCTACGGTTGTAGCGAAACCCGGTCGGCATAAAGTATAAAAATAAAAGTGGTATTTACAAAGTTATTGTTTTATTTTAAATTAAGAATGTATTTAGTTTTTGCCACAATCGTTGTTAGTGTCTATCTATCTCAGATCAGTTTCAACCCTGTTTGCTTGTCTTTATTCTGAGAATAATATTCGCACCTCAATTCCACAAGATCGGTGATAGGAATTATGCGTTGTTTCTATTAGTTTGTAACGAATATCATTTTTCTTACCTGAAATTAAAATTCTTGGAATCAGCCCTAAAACTTTCCCGAAAACATGACTAGAAATCGGAATTACCTCAGAGATGAAGAGATTTTTTACGAATATTTGAGTAGATTTGTTACATATTCTACCTATGTTGTTAGGAATACGTCACGTTCTAAACACCTCGGGGAAATGGTATGTAAATGATTGATATCCCTGGAGGCCTTTCACACATCACGCGACACGTTCAACTATATTTCTCATAGTATTAAGGTACACATTTCAGATTCTGAAGGGAAAAGTTGTCGCCCGGGACTGGAGAACATTTGTCCCGCGTGGAATTCAACGCGCGTTAACTCTTCGTGTGGCAGATCGTGACAAACGAATTTGAGAACATTTCTAAATATTAACTAAGCGTTTCCTTGCTTAATGTTGGTAGCACGTGCCTTATGTTATAATTTTCATTGACTTGTTAATTTTATTTTTAGAGGAGATGTACCGAATAAAGAATAGCTTATCTAATTAATTATAATTGAATCGTTTATTAAGTATTATACATTGAAATCTTTGGAAATATAGTTACGGAACTTAAAATGTCATCGAATTATGAAAAGAAACACACAAACGTCTTCATTTTAAACGAAAAGTAAAACAATAGAAAAAACCGGTATCAAAAAAGTGCTCCTATTATGGGATACACTGATATTCTTTTAAAAAACAATATTATCGATTCCCGAACATTAAAAATGGCAACATTAGATCCACTCTTCGCCTATGATACCCCACGACTTTTATAATTTTTTTTTGTCCCATGCCTTCCGCTGTTTCTTCTACGACAATGTTTCGACTACGACAGGCCAAAATACAACCTGGAATAGCAAAAAGATATTACGTTCTACTAGAATTCCATTATGGAAACACTCTTCCTAATATGAGATAGTATTCCATATTAGGGTCATCAAGAAATCTCATATTAGGAACAAGATCAATACGAACAAATATATTCGTAGAATAAAATCTACTTGAATTTAATTTCAAATTATTATGAAAACATAAAATTTTAAATAATAATATTGTCTATCAGTGAAAGATTTACAATTTTGTGGAGAAAATTTTTTGAGAAAAAATTAAGTGAAACTTACGTAAATATATAATCGGTGAGTCACAAAAACTTAATCACTCCCTCAGGTGGGTGTGGTGTGCTCGGCATCCGGACGCGTATTTACAAAACTATACCGATTCAGTCGCGGTAGCGACAATTTACATTTTAAATATACGTATATATTGGTTATTTTTTATCACATTGCAAAAAAAAATTGTTCTAAAATCTAGATAAAAAAATCTTCCTGATGTGTTTATTAGAAATTAATAATTTTATTTCTAAATATTTAAATTTTAATATTATTCCCATATTTTGTAAATACACCTCTACATTGATAATTTTTTTCACTTTGCAAAAACAAAAATTCTTCTAAAATCTAGATCAAATAATCTTTCCGATGTGTACACTAGAAATTAATTATTTTATTTCTAAATATTTAAACATTGATATTGAAAATGTAAATTGTCGGTAGCGCCACTGAAACGCGGTAGGGATTGTATCCGGACCTGAATATTCAAGGTCGGTCGGTGGGTAATCAGGAAGGCTGGATTACAGAGGCTGTTCTTACTTAAGGAACGTATGCCATATTCCGTACATCTCCTCTACATTACGTTTATATATTTCTTCAGCAATTAACATAATATGCAGCACATAATACTGTATAATGTGTATAATTAATATCAATAGGGAGAATTTAGGTTCACTGAAAATATTTAAAAATTTTGCAAGGGTTATTATGTTTTATCAGTTCTTAGCTAGACAGACTGCCCGTTTAAGGCTTCTTAGTACGCGTTAAAAAAACGAAGATACGGTTTGAAAGCTTTCGCTTTCCGGGCAAATGCGCTAACCACTGTCCCAGAGGTGCAAATATATTTATCTGATTTTTCTGTTTCCAGATTTTCCATTCAGTTTTACTAATATTGTCTTCATTTAATTAAATAGAACCAAATGTATTTAATAAGTTAAGGAGCATAAATTTCGATTTTTTCTATGGAGCGAATTTCATACAATTACCGTTTTCGCTAAGCAAGTGTATACCTTCGTGTATAATATACCTACGTGTATAATATACCTAAGTGTACGAATTCAAGCGTACGACCAAAAATGTTAATTAAATTAATGCACAGCTATAGAAAAGGTACAGCATGAGCATCTCCTGTCCTCATCCCATCTTCCTCTGCCTCTTGCCCTTTCCTATTCCTTCTTCCTTCTAATATACTTACATTTATATATTTTCGTTAATTTCATTTTGATATAATGGTTATGACCAATTAAAATTTTGTATTATATCATAATAACCATTAGCATAAGAAACTGTTTTGGGTTACCTCATTTTTAACTGCTTCATTTTTAACATCCTGTATAAAACTGCTGTTTGTTTCTTACAATAAATAAATAAATAATAATAATAATAAAGTGTTTTATTCTAGGCTGTGGGGAGGATAGTGCAATCCCACACGCACCACATAATTATACATATTTACATAAGATATTTTTAAAATAAAGAATCAAGTATGTATAATAGGAAAAAACAATATAACAAAAAAAATATCTTTATTTTTATTTTCAACATTATGAGTAAAATCTCGAATTATAATATTTAATTAAATGAAGACAACTCAATCAAAAATCTATCACAGAAAAATCAGAAAAAATATATTGGCACGACTGGGACTCGAACCCAGGACCCTTTTCTTACACGGCAAGTGCTCCATATAAGCAAAGGGTCCTGGGTTTGAGTCCCAGAAGTGCCAATATCTTTTTCTGATTTTTCTGTATATATATTTCTCCAGATTTTCGATTCAGGTTCGCTAATATTTTTTTAATTTAATTAAATATAATAATTTGAGATTTTACTCATAAAGTTAAAAATAAAAATAATATAATATAATATTCATCCTAGCCTTGCAGAAAAGTCAAAAGATGTCGCATATTAAAAACTAAATAGATAACAAAATTATCCAGACACTATCTAGATAGCATTTAGTTCGAGTTGAATCTTGCAATCATATATAAAAGATAGCAGCCCGACTGTTATTGCATTATTTTGATTAAAATAATAGTCACAAAACAGAAAGTGCAAAGTGAACCTTCTAAATTCTAAGAAGTGATAAATAATTAATATGCAGAGTTGCTCCTTTGTAGTATTTTTGTGAGCAACCAGAGACGCTACGCCCAGTCCTTAGCAAACCAGAATATGTCCTCGACACCTTGAACACTCGTTTACCAATGGATGTTCCTCGGAATTTAGCGTTTATCAATAAACATATAAGAGGTACAACGGTGAAAAGTCTACTTCAGCAACCAGCGGCCAAAATTCAAACAAGTTATTTTATATTAACCCCTAGTGGGCCAAGAAAGCCATCGTGGATTTGCAAGTAGCTCACCTCAATTTTATGATATTTCACTCCCAGTGCACCGAAATATATTTACTTGGCAAAGTAATTATGTATCCCTATATTATTCTAGCTTTTCGTTTTGTCACTTGCAAATGTGTTCCATGTTAATCCAAAATTCCACGTTCAATGACTACGATTAACTTTTATAATAAAGAATACTCAGCGGATATAAAACTCAAAAATATTTTCGTAAATCTTCACTATGTAGAGTGATGAGGGACGTACCCGATTTACTTTAACCAGTGAGACCAATATTATGCATTTTTACTCCAAATATCGTCAGAAAACACTAGTTAAAGCAAGTCCCCGAATTCCTTGAATGTTATATGTATTTTTCTACAACATTAGAAAGAGAAAAAACATTTCGCTGAATTTATATGTAGCTACTTATGTAGCTATCCCGATCAAACTATGTATAGAGGACAGATAAATGAGCATTTACCAATATGTTAACACGTTACCTGGTAACAATTTAATAAAAAAAAATTCCAAGAGCAAAGCAAAAGTTATTACGAAAATAGTGTCAGCTGGCCTCCGGCGGGCAATTGACACTTTACCTCAGGCATTCTAAAGATTAAAGAGAGAGGTAATGCTGTGTCATGGTTAACATGAATTTACGATGAAAATAATATAATAATACTATGTTGCTTTTACACATTATTTTTGCGTTCACCCTGTTCGGCGGCACCCTGCTGTCAATTATTCAGTACGATAATATCTAAAGCCAGTAAAAAAAACATGAATAGTATTTTTTTAAATATTTTTATGATCACGATATTGTTTCGACACGGGAACACCTCCCATATACAAGTATAGCAAAAAACATTAATATAAATCTTATAAATAAATTTAAGAATGAAAAAAAATACAAAAAATGCTAAAAGCATACCGTGGTCGAGTGATCATAAAAATATATTGCTCATGTTGTGATGCTCGGAGTTTGGAGGGCTTGAAGGAAAGAGTGGACGGTTACCTCGCTATGGTTTGCTCTTGGAGTAAGAATAACCTAGTCGATATTTAATGTTTCTGTAATGTGTTGAAATAAAAAGCGTAGGTACCTATCTTTGTACAATGTGTTTTTGGGAGCGGATTTGTTTATTAGCAATAATTTGCCAGAGAGGACGAATCACGTTTTCATTCCTTTATATGAACATATACTAGCATTCTATTTCTCTTGCGCTTTTCCCCTTTCATGAATACATTACAGTTTCTAAGACCCAATCACCTTTGATTACGTCTAAAAGGTATCAAAATGCATATCTAGTCTCCTTTAATGGACGGAATCTTCCATTAAAGCCTTCCATTGTTATACTTGGTGTAACTGTAAGTGACCAACTCAGGCATGAGAGCTCCATCGAAGCCAGAATCAAGTTTACCTCTCTGAAGCTGGACGTGCTGTACAGGTAATAGCACGTCCAGCTTAGTCAGAAAACACGCAAAACGCGCGCTCAACATGTGTACATGGTTGACATTTGTCTCATAAGAACGGGTCGTTTTACGATTTGCCGGCTCTGTACGAGGGAGTAAATACAGAGGTCGGCTTTTTACTCACTCCTATGCATCTTTCTCTCACTCACAAAGACCCTCCACATAGCATCCCTAAAGATGTCATGGGCCCTGCCAAAAAGCAAACAGTCGTTTATCTCTAGCGAATAGTAAGAGCTCACAACAGCTTTAAGTAAGAATATGTAATAAACCCTCCGTTCAAAAATTCACTTCTTTGAAAAAAAAAACATTTTGGTACTTTTACTTCACTTCCAATAACATTCGCCCTTTAAATGAGTTGCCTATTTATATGTGTCATAACCGGGGTTGCCAGGTCTTTTCCAAAAATATACCAAACAGTGAGCAAAAAATTTTCATGGTGAAATTTCCCTAGATTTCACGGTGGTATCTTGGCAAAACCCGCGTCGGGGGGAAAGGGGAGGGGGGGTTGTTGGACTTTGAAACAATGTAAGCAGTCAAATTATTTCGAATAATCACATTTATGCAAGTACGTATTCACCTAGTGTGCACGAAGCGGCAACATCGCACAAACTAAGTAAGGATGCTACGCAACATCGATTGTCGATTGCGACAAATCTGATAGTTGCATCGCTTATTAGGGAGAAAAATTAATCAGAAAAAAATACCGAAACGCCCATACTTCGGTATTTTTGTCATACCGAACACCGAACACGGTGCTAAATTACCGAACGGTTCGGTAGAATAACGAACACCTGGCAACCCTGTTCATAACATTGCAAATCCCCAGACAAGCGAAAAGTAAGATTAACTAAGTTTATTGTTATTCTATGTTTGAATTGAATATTTTTTGATTCTGCAGAAAGATATATTGTCGATTTCTTCAAACTTGAAAAGTAAAATGATTACACACAGTGATTTTTCACTGGTTGTTTTTTGAAACACGATGCTGAACACATTTTTACTGTGTTTGCTCACCAAAAATATTTCTGCCGATTATTATTTTTTAAATGTAAAGGATTTTAATGTAGCAACCGCGACTACACGCCAAGGAATGTTTTTCGTTTAGGCAACCCTTCCCAATGGAGATACATAAGAACTCCCCTTAAATAAATAAGGGTTTATGTGCTTATCTTTCACATGTAGGCTCAGGATGAATACGAATACCTACAAAGAAGCGATTGCTTATGCGTGACGTAGTTCCAGAATTGATCGCATCGGAACGTGACAGATCAATGATTTTCACAGTTGAAATAATATTTTTTTTTGCGAAATGGCTTTATTGTCCTTGAGTTTAAATGAATTATTTTAATAGCGTAATTTATTCACGTCTGATTTTTGGGAATTTGCATGAATTAAATGAAAATATTCTAAAATTTTAATTTAAAGACAATTTTTTTTTTGCGCCATTGCGAAATAAAGTTTCATTTATTAAAATGCTGATATTACTGATTCCATTATCTTAAAATAATTGTATACAGCAACGAACAAAAGTAAAATAATGTGTTCAACTAATAAAACTGAAAAACGGTCCGCTTATTTGTCAAACTTTATAAATTTAAAAAGTCTCGAGATGTCCTGTACACCTGTTGTAATTATTTTTTACTTAATCTATCCATTTGAACGCTAGTCCCAATATAATCTTTTAAAAAATAAATCTATATGCAAGCATAATTTGAATTGAAATAAAGCTGTAATAACATCGTGGTTTTTTTTTGCCTTGAATGACCTTGAATGCCAAAACGACTGTGACAATAATAAAAAATAAAAAATTTAAGTGGTTCGCTATGTTTGGTGACTTAGCGGGCTTGCCCGGGTTAATGGGGTGAGATTTGTCTTGGTATTGGTGGCGTATGCGTTTGCATACCTTTTGCGTGGCGGGCCGGATCGGGAGAGACTGTTTGAGAGAGACCCAACCCTAGATCTTTCCAACCGCGCTCTCGACTCATCGCCTTGCATTGGGAGAGATGGATTCGTAGGTTCATCACTACTAGACACATTGACGCCCAGATTCCTACCCCCCTCAAACCAGAGTGGTAGATAAATTAATAATCGTTTTCAAAGCATACTTAGCGATTTTTTCATATTTAGGAAATTTCATGTAATTACCGTTTCGGCTGTACAAATGTACGAATATAATATATCTTAAAAAATAACAAATATTTTTAAAAGGTCATGAAAACTGAAAGTGTTCAAGAGAAATATGTTATTCATCGGTAGAAATGCGGAATGCGGGAGCTTAAGAAGTTAATCATAATATTGTAAGTTGGATTTTAATTTGATAAATATTTTGTTTATCGGTACATGTCAATGAAACATTTAAAATTATATCTTAGTTATACTAACGGTTAACATAATATTTTTCTTGATAGGTAAACGTCAAAATTTCACTCTTGATAATAATCTAAGCTGGAAGTTCATTGGAACCCATTGACGTAGTTAATAACGTGGAATCTAAAAAGGAGTTAAGTACCTACATAACGTGTTCCAACGTTTTGACATCAACGGGGACTACTTTAAACCTCCAACGCAGGCACGGCTACTGAAATAATGTGACGGAAATCTACTGGAATCGCCAACCTTCTTAGGTAACAGAGTTACCAACATATGGTGTTTCCACGCGTGTGACGTGAAAAACGTTAAAGTGGTTGGCATAAATTCCAATCCCCAGCACTTGGCGAGTCAATCGATCTCAACCCTCATGACAATGGAATCAATTTGTTTTCAAGCTTAGCTAAAGAGCTTTCAGACCTAAAAAATATTGTCACGAATTGGTTCTTGTAAAAATAGAAAATTTTTATGTGAGAAATAAATATTTTAGACACGGCTGATAAAACATGAAAACATATTTTCGTTTGACAAATTTTTACTTTCTGTTCTATTAATTTCAAATGAAGCGTTACACGATAAATCTTACAAATTAGCTAGCCATAGGCCACCACACTAAGTGGTTTGCTACGTTTAGTGACTCAGCAGGGGTGCCCGGGTGTGAGGTTTGTCAGGGTTTTGGCGGTGGATGCATCTGTGGAGAGATCTCTTTACCTCTCCAGTAGGACTCTCCCGGAACATGAAAGATGCCAACACCCCAAAAACATTTTTCCTTCCCTGAACTTCCTCGCCTTCCTTTAACAGTAAATAATAATTAAAGAAATATTGCTTCTGAGGGCCTCCGCGGTCGACGGGTAAGGCTATTGACTCGCAATCCGACGGTCGCCGGATCGAATCCCGACGTGCGTAAATAAATTTTATTTGATCAATTTGTGTTATTTCAGAATTCATTTATTTTTAAAAAATATATTGTATACTAGCTGGTACCCGGCATGCGTTGCTATGCCATTTAATAAAAAAACCCCCTTCCCTCGTCCCACAAACCCCCTTCCGAGTTCCCCTCCCCCCTCCCAGGTTCCCCTCCTCCCTCCCTGGTTCACCTCCCCCCCCCCCCTCCCGCGTGACATAAATTAATTCCGCGTGGAATTAATTTATGGCGCGTACGCTCGCGTGCCACCTATAGCATTTTTTTTATATAAATTTCATAATGTCAGAGCTCAACAGCCAATAACGAACACAACAAAAAAAGAATTATTGAATTTGGTGCAGTCGAACAGAAATTTAAATTTAAATTTTGGCGATTCTTTTTTATACAAATTTCATAATGCCAGAGCTCACCAGTAGTTTTATGCAAACCTTGTCCCGACAATAACGAACACAATAAAAAAAATAATTATCCAATTTGGTGCAGTCGTTCGGAAGTTATGCGGAAACATACATTTTGGCGATTCATTTTTATTAATATAGATAGAATAGATAGAATATTTACGGCACATTCCAGAATGGATGATACTCTCAGTATCTCCCTGGTGTAAGACCACCATTCAGAATTGAAACGTTGGTTGCTTTAAATGGCTTTATCCGTGTTTGATGACTAGATCTGATAGCCAGGTACTTCCCTACCTTCCGCTTCCTTATCTCCTTCCCCTCCACACTTACATTCAGCCTCATAACATACCCCAATTGGGGATGTCATGGTCTCGCTGGCTGGTGGGTTGGGAGCAGTTGAGACTCTTGTGCGGTATTCACATAAAAAAAATAAATTTAAGAAAACCGTTTTTCAACGAAGAGCCTAAACCGTAAATGATGTTGTAAAATTGGCCATGTTGCCGAAGTTCCTTTGACAAATTTTATAATGTTCCATTGCAAAGCGCCTAACAAATTTCCGTACTCAAATATATTTAATTTTAAACTGTAAAATTTTCCATATTATGGGTAGCCGTAGTCTTCTAAGTTAAATTCCGCGCAGAAGGCTAATTACTAAAATTATTCCATACATGCCGAAGACTTTTTAACGGGAAAAAAGATATGTGCATTTGTTTATTAAAACATTCAAGGTACATTATGATACAAGTTAAAAGGTATAAGAAATTAAATTATTACATAGTTTTAGTAGGTACCCATTTCTTCCTAGTTCTTGGAATATCAGCAGGTAATTCCACCTGAGATGAGAACGGTTCTAAAAAAATAATTAATGAGTGTATGAGTGATAGTAATATTACAAGAAAGAAGGAGAGTGGGGAGATAAAGAGAAATTTTATATCACCCTTTTAATAATTATTAAATTGAATTATTAACCTGAATTATAATTAGTTTTTAATGTTTGAGAGGAATATGAAAAAATGTCTGACGGCCGTTGTTTCCAATCCCACTGATCAATTGCTGAGCCGGAATGTGGGCTCAAAACACCTCAAATATGAACGTAACTCTCCGAGCAACAGGCGAATCGTGCGTTACTAAATAAATCACTTAGCTGATCTGAGACTCAGATTGATGGATCGAAAAGTTGGGAATAACGGTCGTAAATATAGTAATCTTTCGTAGTGGGCATAAGATGTGGTTGCGCGAGTAATTGTTGAGTTAAATGTTGCATTTGTGTTGTTGGCTTCTGTATGAAAAGCGAATTGTTCCTAGAAACGCCTCATTGGACATTTAAACCTCATTGGAAACTTAAGATTTATAGCAATTTGGTAATACCTATTTTATTATTTAGCAGATTATATAGAAACAACAGATCTGAAAATGCCCGTCTTTTTTGCATACTTTATAATTAATAAATTTTATTATCTGTAGTTTTGTTATATTTTTGAGTAAATGTTTCGAAAATTTATTCTGTATACTTCCTATTAAATCCTTTTATACCCTGTGTTGGGGATTCCATATTTTGGAAGCATACTTCAGTTGACTTCTGACGAAACAATGAACAAAACAACATTATTTCTGGAGTCTTAACACTTTTTAAAACTTTATATATTCTTTTAACCTAGATCTTTACATGCAGATAAAGATAGCAAAGGTTTATTGTTCAAGTTGTAAGGGTAGGCGATATTATCTTGATTTCTGGCAAACGTAATCGAGTGACACTTAGGCCGGCCGCAAACATCAGGTTTTTCCATCCGATCGTCTGATCAGACAAAAATCGATTAGACGGCTGGCGCGGAAAGGCGTGGCCTATTTTCATTACCGCCCCGCCGGCCATCCAATCCGGTCCGACAACGGGCGTGGCCCAGGTATTATAACCAATCCGGTTTTCGAATCGATTTTTGTCTGATCAGACAATCAGATGGAAAAACCTGATGTGTGCGGCCAGCCTTTGACGTGATTAAGAACATGGAGTGACCTTTAGTGTTTGGTGTTGTTAAATATGTTACGGAGTGACCTTTCAGATGTCGATAATATTAAATGCAAATTCCCAAAATACCAGGGATTGAAAGGGGGTGCGTATTCAGAAGTTTTTCAACAACTGGTCATACATATAAATTGATAATTCAGGGGAAGATTGATTGAAGTCATCGCACATTGCGATTATTTAAGACGTTGTTAAGATTACCTGTCAGTTTTTAATGTGAGAACACAATTTTCTCTCAACAAATGAGTTAACTCTTATATTACACAGGTAGTACATTACTATTAAAAATACCAAATGTTTGAACTAATATTTGCATCACCTCCTTGAAACGAATTGTTTGAGGGCAAACGATATATACATACATACCTGTATTGTAATGGTGAGCAAACAGAACTTCAATACAAAGAAATTTTTTAAAAAGTCATACTCACATTGCGTTGTGGCTGTTCCGAACATCTGCGCTCGCAGAACATACTATTGTCTGATATTGTAAGAGTAAAATATTGGAAAATTCACCATAACTCGTTTCGGAAATGCAAGTCTCTTTTTGCTTTACTACTTGTAGAAACTTTGAAAAAGTTCCACTGCAGAAGGGTTAAATTGTTAGTAAAGTTAACTGTGTCGAACCATGCGGTATTTGTCGCTGAAATTGTTACACATTTGAATTTTTGAGTAAAAACTTCTTTAGCACCGTTGTGATATGAAACTCGGTGGAACGGAAACGAGCGACACTAAAAAGAGACAAACACATAACATACATTTATAGGATTTTGCCTGCAAGATAATGAGAGATTAATCGGTGTCCTCTTTGTGCAATGCTTCATAGCCTATCGGCCGCTTTGTGCGGCGCTACTTCGTAGAATAAAATGTAAAATGGTTTTTAAACTTCATAACAATATTATATTAAGTATACAAACCCCGCAATTATCCTACTCCTCATACTCCGCATTTGTCTCATTCTTTCGAAGTTGTTTTCTGAGGTATTCATTTCTACACATGTTTTTTTTTCATGCGATATGGTCTGGCGCTAGTAAGACTATGGCATTCCCGATTGTGTAAGATACGTTGCGCTGCTAAATGGAATTTTATAGGAAGGAGACAGGGAAGAGGGAGGTACGGAAACACCTGGTTGTTCAAATTTGGTCTCTAAGTACGGTTAGAACCATTTCAAGCATTTTTTTTTTGGTTTTTGAATGGCAGATTTTCACCAGTGAGTTACTGAGGGCATCTACTGCTGTAGAACGCGCTGCAAATATAATGTATTTGCAGCGCGCATATATTTATATACAAACGCCCATACGGGCTTTTACAAACATTTGTGATGTACCCAATAATTTCGTGGAAGATTAGTCATGAATTTAATTATATGGAACCGTGCAGAATAATGGTAGTATTATGACGACATTGATTATTATTATGGAGATATGTTATTATGGCCTGCTTATAAATATATTCTGTGCACTTGAACACATTTAATATGAAATAATACGTGGTTTGCCTAATGTAATGATTGTTAATTTGACGTACATAAGAAAAAAAAAACTCTACATGTCCAGTTGACTGAGACAAAAAAAAATCCTGTGATAACTAGATTATTTGGCAATTCATTTCTTTGTAAATTTGTTTGTTAGGTTTCGGTAATGGTTATCACAAGCTGTCAAATCCAGCTGTCAATTTCCCTTTACCCTTACCGGTACCCTTTCATAATAATCAATGATATTATGATAGGTACCCTTTCATAATAATCAATAATATTTTGGTAGGTACTCATTCATGATAATCTATAATATTTTGGTAGTTACCCTTTCATAATAATCAATAATATTATGGTATGTACCCTTTCATAATAATCAATAAAATTTTGGTATGTACCCTTTCATAATAATCAATAATATTATGAAGTGTAGCCTTTCATAATAATCAATCATATCATGGTATGTACCCTTTCATTATAATCAAAAACAAATGAAAATAATGAAATCCTGTCAAATTTAACCTATAAATAGACTAGGCAGAATTTATTTCATTACTCCATCTCCAACATTTATAAAATAACTCTCTTTAAAAGATTTACCACCCTTCCAATCACGTTTCTGTTCTAATTCTAATCATAATATGTATTTTACCTGAAATATCCTTGTAACTACTATATTCATTTATGTACGCCTGTCTCGACACAGGTATACCCTAGTGATACAGGCATACAAATAAAACCATTGTTAATATATTTTATTATAGATAAATAAAAAATAAAAAAATAAATCAATAATATTATGTAGGTACCCTTTCATAATAATCAATAATATTATGGTGTGTACCCTATCATAATAATCAATAATATTATGGTATGTACCCTTTCATAATAATCAATCATATTATGGTATGTACCCTTTCATAATAATCAATAATATTATGGTAGGTACCCGTTTGGTCTGAAGAAAGTTTGAAAAAAAAATGCCACGGTGACATTTCTAGGGAAAAATTTATTGAAAAATTTTATTTTTGAAAAAAAAAATCCTTTACTTGAAAAAAAAATTACTAAAATATTTATACTTTGTAATTAACTAGCTACATATTTGGGAATACCTTTTACAAAATCTTAAATTTTAATTTATCAAATAAGAGAAAATTATATAAATCCTTTTTGGACAAGAGGTTTACTGTTCACAAAACTACTACAAAATAGTTATTTTCCATAAAACTTTTTACAAATAAAAAGTCTGAATATAGCTCAGTGTGTTTTTCTAGCAAATCTTCAGTTTACAGTTTTACCAAGGATCCCGTATAAATCGGATTTTGGATACAAAAATAAATCATTGTAGATTATTTGGGATAAGTTTTCTCTAAGCGGATTTACGAGGATTGATCGGTTTTCAAGTAAATAGACAAGTAAATAATGTACAAAAATTTTTATATATTTTTTTAAATCAACTCTACGCAAGAGGCCTTGAGGAAAATAATTTTCTTCAGTGATGTGTGGAAATCATATTGGATTTCAAATTAAGAAAAGAAGTCCTCTTGGCGAAATATAAAAACATATCTGATTTCACGAAGAAATAATAATACTTTGATTGGAATCATGGAAAACAATCTTTTGTTATTTGATCCAAATTGAATTGACTTTTTCGGGATAACAGCAAAATATCATTTTCCTAAATACTTATTTAATTTATTTCCATCTCTGATTGTCACGTCAACTTATTCTGTTTTGCAAATAATTGGATTCAATTTGTGTGATTCACTCCTAGTTCGCTCTCGGACCGAATAATATCGTATTGTCTCGGCTCCGGACCCATTGTCGTAGTATGAAGTTTGGAGGACAGGACAATGAACCAAGACATTGTCCTGACGATAGTAGGGCAGGCTATCGCCACAGAATAATACCACCGCGCCCGGCCGCATTTTTCGTTTGTAAAGGTCTCTGCCCACTACACCGTTCCATACCATGACCATAACCGTAGCGGCGCATGCAAAAAAATATTCTTTGTATCAGTCAGTATGAAACGCTGCCCACTAGCCCGTCCCGTCACCGACCAACACCGTCGTATACTATGACCGGACTGACGGCGAATTCTCGATAACAATATTTTGCAGGTGCCGGTCCTCTCTATGCATGGCACGCGACGGTGTTAGAACGGAAATCATACGCGTATGATCCCCGTTCTAACCCCGTTCTAACCGCGTTGCCACTCCATCAGTTCGTGATTTTGTGTTCAGTTCTATGAGACGTGCGTCAGCGGGTACGGGCACCGTACGCCTATTGAACGGGGATGGTGCGGAACACTAAGCCCGGTGTATACGGGTATCATACGGTCACTAAACCCGTTACGTACGGGTATCATACGGTGTTAGCACGTTCTAGTGGGCATAGTAGGGCGTGGCGTGTTTATTTCATGGCTGATACGTTTATAGTACGGTCATGGTATGGAACGGTGTAGTGGGCAGACTCCTTAAACGCACACGGACAAGACAGTAGGACACAATAGGGCAGCAGTCAATTAAATATCTTGGCTCTTGGGGCTCGGATCTCGTATTTCGACTTAAAAATTACACGTAAATGGAACGCGGAAGAAATTTACTACATTGATAACCGTGTATAGTGAAAACGAGTGTTAATGGCGAATGATTGTCGATATTATTGGGACTAGCAGCGTAGGGAAAACGCGGTGAAGGCAATTGTTTCAGCTTTGCAAATGCTTGGATTACAGTATTTTTGCATTGAATTCTTGGCGAAACGAGGCCTAGAAGCAATTTAAAGTACTCTGATGACAATCACACGCACATTTTATACTTCTGAGGATATTTCACTTCTAATACGCAACTTGCATCACATTTAAAAAAAAAAATTCCGGTTAAGACAAATATTCTAAGACATTCTGTATTTTTTTTTAATCGTATTTTTGAAACCCTAGGGATTTTTTGAAAATTTCAATCAGACCATTTTTTATATACCAGAAAGATGGGACATAATTTTATAGGTGCAAAAAAACGATAATTACATAGCCGAAAATCATTTAAAACAAATAACGTTTTCCACGCGAACGGCACAGGAGAATAACGAGGCATACCAAAAATATTACATCTCATAAATATATTTTTTTCCTTGATCCATCTTATTGATCATAAATCATTATAATGTACAACGTATATATTACGAAATCCAATGTAATATATTTGTACTTGTAAATTATAATAATAATAAGAATATTATAAAATTTGATTTTATTAAAATCAGCACCGTAACCATTATACCTCTAAAACACGTACCGACTTCTAAAATGTACGGGGTTCTCTTCAGAACATCTGTCAAAAAGTCAAACCAAATGATAAGTTCGCAGAGAACAAACAATAAATCTAGTGAACGAATTCAAAAATTCATGACGTCAGGAGCCCAAATAATGGATTTATTTATTTAAAAATATAAAACACTGTACATTTCTAAAAATTTTACTAATATTTTCGCAATCTTAATAAAAATATCTATCCACAAGATTTTTTCCAAGTCGTTATAAATTCAACGCAAGTGGCCTATACTTTAATAGGGAATAAGCAGACACAACCAGAAATTTGTCATTATTAAATAAAATTCTAGACCTATTCAATCTTTTTCACAACCAAATATAAATTGATTTCGAAAGATTTTTCTTTCATCTAGTAAAGTTTTATCAATTTTGAGAAAATACGTTTATTTTCAATAAAGTATTGGTCGTTGGCGGATTTGTTAAATTTTCAAACAAAATGTTGTATTATACAACACACATTTCAAATTATATAAACATACAGTAAAATAAATTAATAAATTTTCTAGGAAATCTACATTTTTTAGTATTTTAATTTTAGTACAAATAAAAACATAAAAAATTGAATCAGCGCACATGTTTTGAGACGAAATTACTTCAGCTTGACTATTTATTTACGGAATTACATTGGAGGTTGCCCACCACTTTCCCACGGCGTTCTAAGGAAACAGATGGTTTCCTCCTTCACCGTACTCGTCAGGACTTTAATTTTTTATTTATAAATAAACTACTTTGTATTTAAAATTACTCTAGACCCCCAATGTCCGGGCATACATTGTTAGCAGGCAGTATGCGAGTGCGTACATGTTGTAAGCTATTTATTTCACAGTATCACGTCTCATCTCCGCCACCTGGTGTAGCTGAAATAAAAGTTTGTTAATATGTAGGAAGAAAAGTTAATAGAATAAAAAAAATACATATTATGATGAGATTGTTTTTTCTTAACCAAAGCAGCCGAGCTACAGTCATCCGGCAGTCCCGTCGAGGATAAGCGGAGCCATCAGTCCAGTCGCAAGCGAGACTCAGTGTCCGCGCCCCTAAGCCGGCTTCCCGGTAGGCCCTCGAAGAAAGTGTTGGGATTAAGGGCAGAAAGACCTGAAGACACTAGGGATAAAAGAGAGCATCGGGTCACTGGTGGCAGGGCGGAAGGGCACCGATCCGCTACGGTTGGTCTTCTGGCCCGCTCATGGTGACGGGAGAGGCGCGGGCCGGTTATTTACGGACTTGTGACATATTGGAATTGTCACTGTAACCATGTTCAATTTGTACAAGCTTAATGTAATAATTATATGTGATGTATTCTGTTGGCGAGACAACAAACAAAATAATAAAATTAGATTTCAGATTTGTTTACACACTTATTTTACTTAGACATTTTAGAAAAATTATTAATACTTATGATCAAAAAGTAATAAGAAAAAGTATATAATTTTAATAATTTTATCATCACGCGTTTGCGCATTTTTATTGCTTGAACGTAGGTATCGTTCATAATCGATATTGAGTAACAGAACATTTGAGAATTATCTATCATTTTTATCGTAACCGCTCTGTACAGTTGCAAGGGTATGATCGCGAGACCATCTATCGATGAAATTTGAATTATCGGCCGCTGGGTAATGGGCCTTAAGGATCATTACAGACAATCCCAGTGAAGATCTGCGCCCCATCCAATTCCGAATCCACGGTGTTTTTTTTTTTTAATTTTTTACTTTGTTCACCAATACCTCTTGGTATAAAACACCTTATATTTTTCCCAAACTCGCTCGTAACGGTGGGTCCAGATATGTTCTTTTGTCCGTACCGTACCTCCGTTTCGTATCAGCTTCGCGATCAAGAACGCTACTTTGGACGCCCGTTCGGTACGGTACGGTGGTACGGCGTCTCGATACGGATACAGGTACGCTCCGATCCATCGCGAGTCGGTTTTTTCGACCCGTTCAAAGGCGATATGATACGGGTACGCGCCAGTCTGAACGCGATCGCGGCATATGCAGATCGTGCTCTCTGTCACTACCCTAATCAGCACGAAAAATGCAGGGGGATAACGATAATATTGTAAAGCTTATCGATGGATATAGGACCAGGGAAGTTCAGTGGGATCCCGAAAACAGGAATTATTATAATAAAAATATAAAGCAATAGGCATGGGAGGAACTGTCTATCGAAATGGAGTGCGGTGTCGACGATATGAAGAAGAATCCCTTCCGCCACATCTTTCTCAGTTTTTGAACAATTCTAACTCCCACCAACGTCGGCTTTTTTGTTTTTTTTTTCGTTATATTATTGTGAATAACAATGAAGGACGCGCAAGCAATCGTCAAATTCTCAAACACTTCCGCAGTCGACGACATGGTGGAAGGAAATGAACACGCGATGATCGCAGCGACGTTACGGAGATATGGGCTATTTTACTTTGCGTCCAGAGTTTTTGGATTGCGACGTAGATACGAAACGGAGGTACGGTACGGACAAAAGAACATATCTGGACTCACCTTAACGTCGTGTATCCTTTTCCGCACCATTCCGCGTTAGAACCACAGGTCGAATTGTTGTGTTGTCCTATAGTCCTGTCTTGCGCTGTCGAAGCTGTTCACGGAGCTGGGACAGGAAAATATTGTATTGTCTTCTGCATTGTCCCCATGTAAACTCCGCATCAACATGAATTCAATGTTTATTTTGCTATTCAATGCCATTAAAATATTTTTAGTATGACAAAATGATTGCACATAAATAATAATATATAATAAATCATAATAATTCTCAACCACCAAAAAATTGGAATTTTGATCACGATACTAAGAAGAATATCGATGGGAATTGGGAAGTAACACAGAAATGTTTTTGAATTGTGGTATTTCACCAGGGCGATACTGCGAGTATCTAGCACTATGTACCTAACTGCATATACTCGTTGAAATAGGTAAATTTTTTTTAACCTGAATCAAAGAAGATGTCAATGGCATCACACAAACTCATCAAGGACAAAAAAAAAACAAAACTGTGTGATCGGCGGGGAAAGTTATGGCGATGGTGTTCTGGATGTGACCGTGCTTTTTACAACACTGTGATACATGCCCTTGTTAAAAGATGACACCAAAGCTGTGGAACTGAACGGACATTTGTTTTGAAAAGAAACAAATTAATTGTGAATAGTATGGTTTTCAGCCCATGTAATTGCATTTTTTTTTATATCTGGACAATTAAAGGAGAAAAAAATAGGAGGCATTACTTTTTGACTGGCCCTAGTATTATATATCTTTTGTATAAAAATCTCGTGTCACGGTGTTTGTGGTCGCACTCCTCCAAAACGGCTTGACCGACTTTTATGATTTTTTAATGTATATTTGGTATATATGAGAATGGGTTTAAAAGTATATTTCATACCGCTAAGTGATTAGGGTGTCCCTATCCAGAAAAAAATCACCTATAACCTCAAATTTTAACCCTCCTACCCCCACCCTCCCATATTTTAATCGCGATTTTAGTATTTTTTGCCTGAACAAATTTAACCTCTTTCGTATTTCAAACAGAACGAAATTATTTATGTTGTTGGATGACAGATGGCGCTACGTCCGCCTCAAACTTTTGTCCACACATGCGCAAGATATTCACGAGAAGCGTCGCAATCTTTAAAAGATCGCGACGCTTCTCGTGATATTTCATTCAGCATCATGATCTCGCGTGGGCAAACCATCGAGCTTATTTTTGTTGGCTAAAGACGGACTGACAAAAAATATCGTACACTCAATTGCTCTTCGAAATTAATATTGATTTTCTATAGTTAATTTTCCTTTTTTTGGATCAAAAATATTTTACTTTTTTCACTTTACATTTAACTTTTAAGGCTCCGCAACCGGGCCCGAAAAGAAAAAGATGGAGAGATACGAAATTACGAATGTTAGAGGAGGACGTTAAGATTTACAGCGACAAAATCAATGCGAAAATTGCGAAAATGTTTAATAAAACACGGATCGTTTACAATAGAGCAAAAATCTCTCGGGCATTATCTTAAACAGCTTAAACAGCATTTAAAAAAACACTGTAATTTTTTTCATACATATAACTTGTAAAATAACTGAAACAAACGTGTTTATAATAATTTTTGGAGCATACTTTGCGATTTTTTTCTATCGACGGAATATTATATAATTTTGCGTTTCGGCGCGGGCAATGTCTAGATATTATTTTCAAGAATAACATATATTTTTTAAGAGCTTTAAAACTTAACGTGTTTAAGGGAGATATGTAAGAAATCGGTAGATATTCGGGTTGCGGGCCCTTAATAGATCAAACAATGAATATGTCCGTCACTTTAATGAAATGAATGGTTGGTGTTTTTTTGTTTTTCATCGGCGGCCATCGTCTACGACACTCCATTCCTATTTCTGCCATTGATCCCATCCCCATACACTTACAATACATTAGTTATTTTTTATTTATCATTCAAAATATTCACCAGAAATAATTTAAACAAAGTTTTTCCGGGTCAGCTAGTATTCTTTAATATTACTTTTGAAACGCAGTAAAACATTGGTCACGGGAAGTCTATGAAGACGTGACTCAATGGGCTTTGACCGCAACCAGAGACAAGATTTAAAATGTCAGTTCCGAGATTTGATTGACCGAGAGCGGATCGAATCCCTCGTTGAGGAGCAGGTGGGTGACTTCTCGAGATGCGAAGCCGACGATCATTATCATGGTTTTAGATAAAACAGTTTAGATAAATATTACCCTGTTTAGCAGGAATATGGCGCCCATTTTTTAACCAGTAAGTCATTAACAATATTACTTCTGAGAGATCTTGACATGTGTTAACTTTGCCGATAGTAATTTTAGATTATATTAAAATATGATAAGGGAAATTAAAGAACTCTTCGAGCTCGAAAACCATGAATTCAAAGTAGAGTCTTAATTTTTAAGTGGAACCGCGTATTTTTTGTAAAATTAACATCTACAATAAACCAAACCTTGTTACATGTCATGTCGACTTTCATTTCTAGTATTACGAGATTGCAATATCATGTTCCTTTCAGCATTATGCACGAGCAAATATACATCAAGTAAGTAAATCCGTAACAATTTTAATGACTTTTCAATGGGGTGTTGAAATTGCATGATGTTGAGTTGTCCTGAAACCAATATTATTATTCAATTTATATTTAAAAAAAACGTTTATTATTTATGCATTAAACCGCTTACTCGTTAATACGGAAAACTTTTTATCCAAACAGTTAGATTTAGCTTTATTATTACGAAAAGTGAGTATTTATGTCGGGGGAGACCAAAAAACATGCAAAAAATATGCATTTAACATTTTAATTTTGTTAAAATTAATTCACTCGCGCGGTAACGCCATGTTTATACAATGCTGCCAATCATAGAAAAAATATTTTTGCGTAAAAGAAAGTGAATGCATCATTGACAAGTTTGTACCTGTATTTATAACAGTAGAATATGGAAAGAAATGTATTAAAATAACTACACAAACCCCCTAGACAAACCCTGCGTAGCCAAACAAACCATTCAAAACCTGGGATGTTTTTTAAAAGTATGATGAAAAGCGAGTTTATTTTAGAGAATTTATTTTATAAGATTGGTACTTCCGACAACTGTCATATTTGATTGTCTATTAGTTAAAAAAGGAACATTCCGTATTATCCGTGCATAAAACTTCGACAACACGAACGTTCCGTGTTATTCGTGAGGTGGACTAACTGCATATTTACCAAACGTTTTTTTATGAACTTAACGCAAGTTGTATAATTATTATAACGCGTGGCAGCCCTTTCAGGAAGGCACAATCGAACTATGGTGAAGCCACTTACAGACGTTATAGTATTCATATTACTTCCATGAAGATACCTGCTTATTATGAAACCTAAATTGCTTTTATTTTTGGTACCTATGTCTTTAACGATTTCTTTATTGAAATTATTAATAATTGCCCTTTAAAATTTCCACACTTATAGCATTGATTAAACTTTACTATGCTCGTGAGTGAGGTATTTTCAAATTAATTATTTGGATGACTCGGGGGTTTCTTTTTACGTACATAATTATTACATCTTGTATTTTGTGTTCTATTATTATTTATTAATCTCGGTTTTTTTTTTTTACATTGAATACCGCACAAGAATTTCAACAGCTCCCGTCTGGAGCCACTGAGACTATGGCATCCCCAATTGGGGTATGTTGTGAGGCTGAGGGTAGTGGGGAGGGGAAGGAGTTGGGGAAGAGGAAGGTTGGAAAGTACCTGGCTATTCACATCTGGTCACCAAACACGGCTAAAGCCATTTTCAAGCAACGTTTAAACTCTGAATGGTGGTCTTACACCAGGGCGATACTGATAGTATCTTCCACTCTGGAACATGCCGCAAATATACTATATATTATTTTAAATGAATTAATTGTGAAATAACACAAATTAATCAAATAAAATTTATTTGCGCATGCAGGGTTCGAACCCGCGACCTCCGGATTGTGAGTCAAGAGTCTTACCCACTGGACTACGGAGGTCGTCAAATATGTCTCGGTTTAAATATGTCTCGGAGTGGCGAACGAATCATATTATTTTGTTTATTTATTAAAATAATTTTAAAATTCAGCTGTCACACGTAAAAATTATTACAGCAGAACTGTATTATATTATTGAATATATAAAATTGACAGTACTTAATGTTCTCACTGAGGGAATTCATTCAACTTATCGAACGTAGATTTTATCAAACCATGAAGCTTGCAGAATAATGTATACAAATAAATTCTGATTACGAGTAGGTACTTAAAAAGATTCCTCATATTTCTGTTTAATTAGAAGGCGTAAAACACTGATTTTCAAAAAATATGCTGATCGCAACACGCTGTGCTATTTACCATACAAAATGAAATGACCGCAAAAATAATCCCCATTCAATTATTCACAGCACGAGTTAATAAATCCTTTATCGACGGATGATTTAATTATGCGTGTAGTAATGTGTGGAAGGCGGCGAACTTCGCGTGTTTTCTACGAATAAACATTAGTCGCAGGACGTTGGCAGTAAATAAACCAGTCGAGGGTACTTCCCGTCTGTGGACTACCCCTTGCTCGATGTTTCGACCACCCTTGAATAATGACCTCAGGGATGCAATGTTCACATTGAAAGTGGCACGAGAGTATTACTTTCCACATAAATTTTCAAATTACGCAAACAAAGCTAGGATAACGTTGCGATAGATGATGCAGACCTCGTTATAAATTATAATGAAACACGAATAATTCCAGAAATTATATCTAACTACCGCAGCATGAAATGAGATGATGTACAACGGATTTCGGTGTGAAACGTACCTATGACACATTTTTTTATAATGTTATCGTGCCCATTTAGGCCAGCAGTTTTGATTGTGACATAATATAAGGGGAAATTATAAACATCAGCTTTTTTAGATATGACGTCTACTGTACGCAGAACTGATTCTAGAAACAAAATTATTTTAGTTACTTTTTTTATTTTATTAATATTTATCAGTATTTTTTTTATTCTGTATCTTTATTTTGTAATATATGTATGTTTTCCTGCTAGAAACAAAATAAATTAGAACCTAACGTATATTAAAAAAGTAGTTTGATATGCCTCGGAAATACTGGCACGATCAACTGAATCAAATAAGGCGGGTCGTGTTATGGGTTGGAATAACGGAGGAGTAAAATGTATGTGACAATGTAAAACTAGATTTCACACACGGATGGCCAACAAAGGCATTATTTACTGCAGACAGTCAACTTCTACAATATTATAACAACGCACTCCACGTCTGTATTTTTCTCTTTTCTTGTTATTCCCTTTTTCATTCCGTTCTTTGATTTTATTTTTTTATCTCTAGATTTTTTTCCTTTCTTTATTTTTTTTTTCTAATGTTTTATTTATTTCGTTTCAATTTATCTCTATTTAGTTTTTCTTCTCATTTCCATTAAGATATTAAAATTCCTGACATTAATAAAAAAAAAAACATGTATGCTTGTGAATGAGGTAAAAGGAGTGCGTACAACGACAAGTTGGACAGTGTTCCATCCCTTCTGCGTTCCGGAATAAGGTGAATGCAAACTAGTAAGAAGTTACAAATTAATGAATTCACCAGCCACTTTTCAAGAAACTCACAGTACCTACTAGACATTCGCCAACTGTATATTAAAATAGCTCCCATACATATATGTAAAAATGGTCTAATAAATTCCACACAAAAATAAATACACACACCCTACTCAACGCATGGAAAATGCATTATCTCTAAAACTAAAACCACCTTTTTTACAGAGACAATACTCATACATCGCACCTAAAATATTCAAAGCACTTAATAACGACATCAAAAGATCTAGTACAATACTCAGAATTACAATTACTATTTAATACTTCCATTGATTTTAGATATTTTAAAATACCTACTTTTTATATTCCTTCGTATGCTTTGTATATTCTTTTATCTTGTTCGTGTTCTTTTCAATTATTTGATAGTATTTTATAATCTTTTATAATCCCTTATATTATTCCTTATTTAAAATATCAACGCACTATATTATTTAAAATCGTGCTATTAAATGTAAATGCACTATATGCACAATCTACATCAATATAACACATGAGCATGTTCCTAGCATGGTGATCGAAAAATCAAAGAAATGAACAAAGAAATATGAAGAAAAATAAATGAAAAGGCGACATTTTTTTCTTTGGTTTTATGTAAAATATTTGCAAGCGTTTAATTTTAAGATCCAAAAGTGTTTTTAAAATAACGCATTATTTATGTAACCATTTTATTTTATTTTATTTTTTAACGTCAATTTAAATACTTAATAGTACATAATAAATAATACATAGGTAGAATAATATTATTCACAGTCCACCTCACCGAGATCCCCGTTCAGAGGCGGACTGTAGGTAGTTATGTTAGTGTCATACATGATTTCCATGTGATAATGGAATGGTGATGTCCTCTCCTGAACATTTTCAAAGACTGTCTGCAAATTTAAAGAGAAATAAAATTTTGGAAAGGCTACTCAATGGTCCTTGCTCCACAATCTCTTTAAACCGAGAAATCATAGCACGTAATACTCGTATAGTAGAAGTCATATCAGTAGCTCGTCTTTACATGACCTCTCAGTCGGCATTTTAATATAATATACTTCTTCGACGTGTGGAACACCTCTCTGTGGTTAATAAAACATTTTCATTCTATGCAACCAGACCCAAGCCAGTGATATTAGAGATAAAAATGTAATGCGGAAAGAGAAGGATGGAGAGTAGCTGGATAGATCTAGTAATAAAGCATAACTAAATAATTGAATTACATCAATATTTTGATTCTGAATAGATCATTCGTGTTCGTAATGAGCTGAGTCTTGCGTCTAATTGAATATAAAATAACAATTCATCAGATTTGTTTGGTGAAGATTACATTATTATCTATCTTGATTAGCGGTTATAGATTGCTTATCGTAGTATCTTAAATTGAATGGCGTTGCGTACAGTATAATATTATTTTCAGATACTTTTTTTTCTAAAAAAATACTTGGTGTGGTAAACGCTGATTTAAATATCTCTACGAAACCTGATGCAAATGAAAAAAACTCTAAATCTCTTTCATCATTACATTACACGGACTAAGCGAATTCTGAAAATTTACGATTATTATGTTACGTTTTAGGAAAAAACTAATATGCCACGAAATACGTGACGATATAACCCTAGCTGACTGTTTCGCCATCGCGAAAGGGAACATTTATCTGGCTTTAGGAACGAAATCTCACATTATTTACAGTATTTGCAAAATAATACATCACTTTAAACTGGTTTTTATATTTTTTTGTTATTTGTTTTTGGGGTTTTATGCCATGTTGCGCTACCACCTTCTTTAGCCAACGTTTCGGACATCGTTGCAGTGTCCATCATCAGGGCAGATCCGGCAGATCCGGTAGATGTGTTTTGGCCGTGAAAATCTTAAAACGTATCTGGTTTTTATATTATTTATACATTACCGCATAAAGTGTTAACTCTTTTTCAAAGCTCTACAAACGTAAAACAATATTATTCATTGAAACACTGTTAAACCTTACTACAACTTTTGGCTCTTATTTACTTAAAAATTTTGAACTGAATGATAAAAATATCAGTAAATATGATGATATTATTTTTTTATGAAGTTCTTGACAGCGGCAAAAATTTGGCAGTATTAGGTTCTTCAATAAATATGTTATTTTAAAAAGCACACTGCCACGGAAATAATTATTTTATATGTGTGCTCACCAGGATGCCACAATTCCGTTGAAGGTTGAAAAAAGAAAATTACTCAACAACTTTTTTCATGATATGTCGACAGTTCAAGATATGGTCTCCCGCACAGAGAAGATTCTATATCTATTACTGGATGCACTTATCTCATAATTGGTCGTATCTATTTTTATTGCCATGTAACACAATCTACGCCAAACTTCGAGATTTCAAGAACTCTAGAGGCGTTAATTTACTATGGGGCTGCTAGTTAAGCAAGTAGAGTACGGCACTATAGTGTCTATAGTGGGTGTCCGAAATTTTGACTTTCGTGGACCAAAAGAAAAATAAAAATATCCATTCATCACAGAAAATCTAAAAAAAGATTCAATTACGTATTCTCATAATTTAAAATCAATACCGTATTTGCAGTACATCATTACACGCGAAAAGAATAAAATTCTTCAATACCTATAGCCGAAAACATTAGAAAAATATAAACAATAATGATTATATACCTCGATATATTTTCATATCGACGACAAACTGAATAAACAAAAACAGTGGCATCGCTATGTTCGCATAAAATAATTGTGACATTATTTTGTACGAACAATTGTGCGTGGAAGAAATTAAAATAATGGAACAACCTGTCTACGTGTACAAATTAAGTGTTTCAACATAAAAATTGACATTATCTCTCTGTACAGAACACACTCATCTTACTGTTTGTTTATAATGAATTAAAAAAGGTGTTATTACAATTTAGGAACGCAACGGAAACGTGATAGTTGCGCGATACATCAAGCAATAAAGATAATTACCTAAATATTATGCCAGAAATGAATTATGTACCGTGTATAAAATCTCATACCAGAAACCCAATGGGCAACGTTCATCGTGCATTGATCATATTTTCACAAATATCAAGGATATTAATAATATAAACTCGGGAATTATAAAAACTTCAATTAATTCCGACCATTACACGACTTTGCTACATTACAATTCACCTCTGATGCAAATCAGCATAACGGACAAACTGCTAATAATAAAAAAATAACTGTCATTAATATTGAATCTCTAAACAATAAATTATCATCTGAATTATCGTTGGATATACTCCGAAGTGATGACGTCAACAAGTGCTGTAAAATATTTGAAAATAGATTAACAAATTATATAAATGATTAAAAAAAAATATTCATAATCGAAATTCAGCAAAATTTCGTAAAATCATCCCATGGATAACAACAAATGGACTTGTTGTGTCCATAAAACATAAATAATGGCTTTACAAAGAAACTAAAAAAAAATCATTAGACATAAACTTAAATAATCATTTTAGAGAAAACAAAAATTTTTTTTTTCTCTTATAAAAAACACTAAAGAAAAATATTATAAAGATAAACTTCATGACTCTGCAAACGACAGTAAGAGAGTTTGGATAATAATAAATGAAATATTGGTAAATAAACGGAAAACTAAAAACAATACCATAAACGGCATAACACAAAATAATAATATAATAAACTGTATTGAGGAAACTGAAAAAGGAGCAAATGCATTTAATGATTTCTGCGCAAATGTTGGAAAGAATCTAGCTGAAAAAAATTCAGTTCAAAAAATAATTTTTGAAAAAACTCCGAATATAGAAAATAAACTTGAACTTTTTGAACCAACCAATCCTTCCGAAATTATACAAACTATATAAAAAATTCGAGGTGGTTCTGCTCTGGGATTTGACGGCCTTTCCGTAAAAACACTAAAAAACATTATAGATTATGTTTCTACACCAATCTCTCATATAATAGCTTGAATAGCTTTAAGACAGGAGTTTTCCCGAGCACGTATAAAAAAACAATAATCATTCCAATATTTAAATTCGGTAGTCCGGAGGACGTTTCTAATTATAAACCCATTTCACTCTTATCTAATAATACATCGACAGTTTTTGAAAAAATTACCAAAAAAGACTAACTGCATTCATAAAAAAAAATTCAACAATCAATAAAAATCAATTTGGATTCACAGAGGGAAAAAATACCCAAGACGGCATCACGAAAAATTCATCCAGTATTCAGAGTACCCTAGAAAAATCAAATAAATGTATAGGAATTATCATCGAATTAAAGACTGCATTTCCCATGAAAGATTTGTTTTAAAATTAAAAGAAAACGGCATTGACTTCATAGCCCTTATATGGAAAGAAAACTACCTAACAGATAAACCTCAAATAGTAAAATTAAACCAATCACTTAGTACATGTCTCACAAGAAAATTTGGCATTTATGAAGGTACGGTCCTCGGACCATTATTATTTCTAATACATACAAGTGAATGATATTTTCCAATAGGAAATTAAAGGTGAATTAATCTCTTATGCTGATGATACTGCATTGTTAATATTGGTCGAACATGGGAACCACTTAACAAATTTGCAAATGAAGATATTAATATCTTAAAATCATGGTTTGATAATAACTTACTCACACTTAAAGCAAAAAAAAACAACATTTGTCTTTTTTCCCTTACAGAAAACACCTGATCATAAAGTTAAAATCCACGATGGAAAATATGATTATGTACTCTGTAAACAACATAATCCTCTTTGTACTGTAATTAATTCTGCTTCCAAAATCAAATATTTCGGTGTGATCATTGATCAAAACCTGAAGTGGAATAGTCACACTTCAGAACCAGTGAAGAGAATAAGAAAATGTATATATACTCGTATATATATTTGTTAGGTTAAGAAATATTTTAAATGTAAAAATGTGTACTACGCCCTTGTTCACTTCCTACTTATTATGGAATTGTAAGTTGGGGAGGATCTTAGAAAAACAATCTAAACTCAGTAAAAGCTTCGCAGAGAATCATCGTTAAAGTAATATTTAAAACAAACTATCTTCTTAACAGAATCACTTTTTAAATTGTTTCCACTACCAAATGTCGATGACATATTCAAGCAAGCTTCCATTATAAAAATGTGTAAAGAAAAAAATAACAAAGAATATCAATAATTTTACATAGTAATGAGATATGGAAACCAACAGATTACACCTAATTTTAAATTTACTCAAATGCAAAACAATTGCATTTTCCAAGCCATAAAAAAAACAATAATAACCTCCCTTCTGAATTGTGCAGTATCTTCAACCAATCAGAATAACTAAATAAAAAATTAAACAATTTAAAAAAAATAAAAAAGTAAATATTTTTTACAAAACGTATCATACATGCAACCTAAGTAAGAATCGTGGCCTCCTTATTAGGCACAAGCGCCCCTCTTTTCTGATAAGTTATACATGACCAATATAATACCTTTAAAATAATATTTAAATATAAGTGTATATAAACGTAGCTCACATTTTTACATTACAATAAAAAAAAACAAATAAAATTTTAAAAAATCTCTCAAATGCGATTAAAACACATTTCAAAACGAGTTTTAAAAGATCCAACAATCAAACCAACTAAGAAACGATACACAAAATTATACCAAAACGCTATCTCGATAAATTTCCGGTGCCACTACGATCATTATATTCATTGTCCATCCGCCATTATATTCTTTGTCCACAACTTCCAAATCTCTTTGTGGATTTTTTTCATTGTGTAAACAAAATAATTCTGTAACTTAATCGTGAATATATTTCCAAGTATCATTTTAATGACGTAACTTTGTCATCTTAACACATAATTTATTTATGAAAATAATACTAGAGAAAATCCATCGAAATCTGGAGACAGAAAAAGATATTTTCACCTCTGGGACTCGAACCCAGGACCTTTTGCTTTCATGGCAACATCATAAATAATTGTTGTTAAAATTTTAATATTGATAGATATTTCATATGTTTTGACCGGCAGTGATTGAGTGCCGCATAGACTTGGGACCCACCCGAGCGTCGCGTGTTCGATTCCTCGGCTAGCTAAGTCCTCCATCACAACACAAGCCACCTTTTCGGCTTTCTGTGGTGGTAGGAGATTTTCAAACATTGTTGGGTTATTTGTAACTCGGGATTCTTTCAAAAAAAAATCATAATTAGGTTGGATCACGCCTATTGCTCTTAAGACTAAGGCTGGTTTACACAGTGCGAGTTAGCGTGCGAGTCAGCCTGCCGAGTAACTGCACTGCAGTAACTCGCACTGTTTGGACATAACTTACCAGTAACTCGTACGTGCGAGTTGGACAGTAGCTCGCATCCGAGTTACTTCAACATTTTTTGTTTTCACTCGCATGCTCGCCCGGCAGCAACTCGCACATGGCAGCAAGCAGCTCGGTCATCACTCGCATCGTTTGGACGCGTTCGGTACTTCGGCAGTAGCTCGCCAATGCCTGCCGTACAGTGGAACCTGTGTTTTTTGTGTGCTGCGCCTACGAGCGTTTTGCGAATTCAAAATGGCTGCGGAAAGATGGTCTTCTGATAATAATATATCATTCATGAAACTCTACAGAGAACAAGAAAACCTATGGAATTGTTTCGATAAAAATTACAGAAATAGAGATATGAGAAAAGCATCTTTGGAACACATTGCTAAAAAAATGCATCTAGATAACACCAGCAAGGTAACTTACGTACCCTTGTTGCTATGGCATCTCTCGTCAATGTGTTTTGATATTCTATTTTTGTTTTTATCAAATATAAAAGTCTTTCGACTTGGTCAGGTGTCACTCTCATCACTGCTTTGTATTCTCGGGGGTCTCCATTATAAAGCTCCTTGAAAATGGTAAGTGTTGCTCCTAAATATCTTCTAGCCATCCAGTCTCTAATCCAAACCCTTTTCTTTCGCTATTTTCTTTTAAGGTTTTCATGGACATTTTCCAATTCTTGACATAATATTGTTGTCATTGACCTTATCACAGTTTTTATAATTAAAGCACGGTCACTCGACATCGCGACAACTCGCAAGACTGGCAGCAGCTACTACGTGTCGTGTGGACAGCTAAGGCGAGCCGAGCTACTGGCGTACGAGTAGACAAGCTGAGTAGCTGTCTACTGGCTAAGCAGCAGTTCGTACTGTGTTAACCAGCCATTAATCATCTAACTTTAGAAAATCAAATAATACCCTCTTTGTCAGAATCAATATAAACTAAAATATTACAAGGTAGGTATGTAGATACTTAAGAAAAACAAAATAAAGTAATTAACTAACCTTCACACAGTTTTCCCGCATTTCCCGCATTTCTCCTCATTCACATTCAAGCATCGTATCATATATACTCTTATCTTATTCTTATATATATTCTCTTATGGCCCCCGACTTCTTCTATCAGCATTCAAATTTGCGTAATACATTTTCCTTGCACTGCTTTCTTCATTTATTTGCTCTACGTGCCCAAGCCATCTAAGTGTCCCTTTCTTGATCTCACTCATTACGCTTATACCAGGCTTGCATTTTTTATTTTTTTATTTTTTTTTATTTTTTATTATTTAATAAATGTTTACATGATAGGCACATTGTTGGTATTTTTTGACTACCACACTAGGCTATTGCCCGTGTTGTGGTAGTCACAGTTATTAAGAATCTTCACATTTCTCGCACAATCTTACACATTTTTTAAAAATTTAATTGCCGATATATTATGTTTTGTCTCTTTCTTTATTATATGTAAGCCCACACAATGCATATTTTTGATCAGTTTAGTTTTATACCCTGAAGGTGCCTGTGTAAAGCGAAACCGGTCGGTACATAAAAAATTAAATAATTAAATCGTGGTTACAAACTAAGTTATTGTTTTATTTCAATTAATACGTCAAACCACAAAGTGACTGCTTTCTATCAAAATTTAAAATTTTATACTCTTTATACAAGTCAACCCCTCAGGCGTCGGGCCTATTTTGTCGGAAGGTCAAAATATTTCCGCTTTGCAATAAAATATAAATAAATTGAATATTTCTGAATGCTTCCGAAAACTAAAATCTGTTTTAGAAATGTGATAAATTACGCTTTCATATCGAAATAAATTGAAATTAACGTGTTGATAATTTTTTAAATATAAAAATTTTGAATGCAAATATAAAAAAAAATTAAAATGGTTCATGTTACATTTTATTGGGCAAATATATTATAAACGTTTAAAAAACTCACTCACTTTATCAACTCACTTTTTTGGCGTTTCATGTAAAAAATCCCGAAGCATCAAAAACCTTTTTTAAATGCAGTTAGAAATAGTTTAAGAAAGATGTAAAATTTTAAGTATTTAGCGGTTTACTTTTAGATTGCTGTATAGAGCATGGAGTTTTCTCTTTCTAACACCGCTTAGATCATATTACTCAATATGATAGTAAGGGAGACACAATTATTTCTACGAGACCTATATGAGTTGTTCCGAAAACTATATGAGTTAGCCCGAGGGGTTAAAGAGCGATCGTGAATCCGTCAAAATAATGAACCGACATTTTACAACAGAAAAAATTCCTTACCGACCCAATTCCTTACAGAACACATTTTTAATTTTTTTTTTTGTTAATTCAGTAATATTAACAATATATTACTTATATTTTATTATTTGTTTTGTTGTTTCACTGTTTTGTGTATTTTCTTTTCTCATTGTATTATAATTTCTTAATTGTTTGTTACTCAACTTATAAATTATAATGTAAAAGCCCATCAGGGCGTGTAATAAATAAATAAATAAATAAATATTGCGTGTTTGCTGTACGTGGTTTAAGAGGTTAAAAATTATAACATTGGCGCGTGTTTTACCCCCAAATAGAAGTTTTCACCTAATTTTTCCTGTCCGTCACTATCCTAACTCTAAGAGTATCGAATTCATTTCCTAAAGTTGGTCAAGTAACTTTTCAAATAAGATCACTGGAAAGGGGGCGTTCAAATATTACGTAACGCAATTTTTGAAGATTTTTTACCCCCCCTCCCCCCCATGTAGCGCGCCGTAACGTTTTTCCGTACCACCCCCCCCCCCCCTAAACGTTACGTAACGCCCAATTAAGTAAGTGACAATTTTTACCTGAAAGTCACAATTAAGTTGCGCAAAGTACTAGAAAGTCACTCAAATACCTTTTTTCTTATTTTAATCGCATTTGCGGTAATAAATAAATTAAGAGATTTCGAGACCGAAAAGGATTGCCAACTTGGAAGATTTTAATTCCCTATTTTTTTAATCTAAATTAAGAAAAACATGTTACGTAACGCGTTGTTCGAACCCCCCATCCCCCCCGTCGTAACGCACAGTAACGTTTCACAAGACCCCCCTCCCCCCCAAGTGCGATACGCAATACTTGAACGGCCCCAAAGTAACTGGGCAGCAAATATTATCTAGTATGAATGAGAGCTATTCAAAGTACAGAAGAGTTAAATGGACACAATGTGACCAACACACCCTTTCAGAATATGTTATGTGTAAAAACTTTATTTTGGATTTGAGGCCAAAATACCCAAACTACTGAAAAATGTGTACTTTTAATCATGAGGTATTATACCTTTTATAATAAATGTATAGTTTGGATGTAAGCTATTTTATTTATTTGTGTTTTAAATTGTAAAATGCGGGCCATTAAAAAATTCTATTTTTCTTGATTTTTAGAGGCAACTCTAATCCAAAATTATGCTTTTACGCATAATTTGCTCCGAAAGGATTAAGTTGGTAACCGTTGTGACCATAGACTGCTTTCCGTCCGACTGGGACTGCTGTACTTAAAGGTAGGAACCCAAACATATTTGAATAAGTCAGGTACGCTCCATACGTCATAAATACAAGCTTATAATAGTGTGTATAATTTTTATGAAATGGTTGCGAAAAGCATTTGTTTCATAAATCTACCGTTTCTCTAAAAATATATTTTCATGCCATGACTATTCAAATAAAATAAAAATAAATTTTCCTCATGGTTTGGGAATAAATTAGAAATCTGCGTTTCATTAAAATTTTTACTTCGTAACTCTCCATTCACTTTATTAAAATTTCCTAAACGCTGTGTTCGTTAAACTGAAAGGCTCGCCCCAAGTTTTGAACCGGAGTTGTTACTGTCGAAGTAAGCTGGTAGGTATAAGAAATGGTTTAATTTGGGTCCACATTTCGAAGTTAACCCAAGGGCTCAAATTCGTAATCCACAAACTTATTTTGGACCAATACGCAGCCACATGAAATTCATTTGGATAAAGGACATTGACATAAAACACCCAGCATGGCTACAGCAGTATTTAATAATTATAAACTGACACACAACATCATGTTAATGTTTTTCGCAATGGTCGTAAAGCTGTCGAGTTTTTAATAAAAAGCTTTAAACTTTATAAATATTATAACTCGATATGAAATTAAATTAACGATGTATTTATTTTCAATTAATATTGTGAGGGAGCAACGGTAAAACTAATTTAAATACTGACAATTTTGCTTTAGTTCAGTGTCGATAGATCGGCGTTTATTAAAGGCAAAATTAGCAGGCACCATAATTGATTTTGTATATAATTTAATTGTATGCTTTACATTACCTATCTCACCTGTTCTGGTGTACATATGTGACATGGACTTACAATAAAATTATTGTTTTTGTATGGTTGTGTTAAAATATTTAGTTTTGTGTTCAAATATCCACGTTAAACCTCAAATATCAATGCAGGGGCAAACACGCTTTAAATGAATGTAAGTACTAGCGGTCTATACAAATGTAAAAACAAACCGAATAAATGGTTTTAAGTTAGTATAACCCGTAAAATAATTCCTGTTCATGTACCCTTAAAAATTGATAAGAACGGCATCCAAATCCTGATATAGAAAAAATATCTTGGGCTGTGCATTGATAAATATTTAACATTTAAACAGCATAATATACAAGTTGTGAAAGATGAAATCACTCCCTTAAGTAGAGAATTTATCCGGTTATCACATATCTGTTACCATATAAATTTAAAAAATGAATGTGCTTTAGACCACACGACTGAAGTAAGACTTCACTAACTTATGCAAGAACATATGACATTGGGGTGACATATGACATTGGGGTGACATATGACATTGGGGTGACATATGACCTTGAGGTGACCTACGACCTTGAGGTGACCTACGACCTTGGGGTGACCTACGACCTTGAGGTGACCTATGACCTTAGGGTAACCTATGGCATGGTTGTTCAATAAATGATTCTTTATGCTCGCACCTCTCTCTCTTGCCCCTACAGTAATATACGAAACGTAGCTCTCTCTCTTTCTATCTTCACTAACTCATATCTCCCTCTCGATTTCAAGCGTGCGTAAAGGCCCGATCGTTCGCCTTGCCCGATCACCATTCGCATCGATCACCGTTCGCATCGATTACCGTTCGCATCACACTTTTCGTAACGCATTGACCAGCTTACCCTCCAAATCAAGCGTGTGTAAAAAAGTTTTACTTCAAAAAGGTTTATATTATAGTCTCGCACATTCCCTTTGAAATAATCGGGGAATGCATATGAAATATTTATAAATGAATAACAGGTTAAGCAAAATAAGGTAATCAAAAAAACTATTTCACTAAATATCCAAAATATCCAACAAAAATTATGTATAGAAACAAAACTGTTAACATGAAAACTATACGAATACGATATTAAATAAATAATTAGCTCATACATACAAACACGGAATTCCTTAAAACGTCCAAGGTAAACAAACACTTTTACATTTTTGAACACCATACATCAGGTGTCACCAATTACTTTCATTATGGGTCTTATTTTTTAAATAACATGACTGTCGCGGTCCGGAAGCGAAAAGACTAACCACCCCTCCCTCCCCCTCCCGGCTTAAGAATTTAAATAATAAACTATTTAAATATGTGTAGATACAAAATCAGTGATATTAAAGAGAAAATTTACCCTTTTTGCCTTGGACTATCCGTCCAAAGTTTGTGCAGGCTATTGTCATTAAATCTTGGAGATGTTGGAGAAGTCTGCTCCGGAATTTATTTTTAATGAAATTCATCTTGGAAAATGTTGCTTCACAAACATATGTTGACCCAAACATATGTTGACCCAAAAATAGTAAGAAGTTTCAAGGCTATTTTTTTTTAATTCTGGGTACTTATTAACACAAACAAATTTCATCCAAAACTGTTGACAAGAAACTTTCTGTTTTTTATTGCTCCATTCATCACCAGGATGCGAATGGTAAATGTTACTGAAGATGTCGATGAGATTCTCAATTTCCTTAAAATCTGTGAATCTGTTTTCAAATTCCGATTTAAGATCCTTAATAAACGTCTTGTATTGGCCGACATCAAGCTCGGGGTCACTGCTGTTTTTTTTTTTTTTTTTTTTTTTTTTTTTTTTTTTTTTTTTTTTTTTTTTTTTTTTTTTTTTTTTTTTTTTTTTAATTAGGGAAGTGCAGGCGTTCAATATCAAGATCGATGTCAAAAAAATCGAGTTTTCGCAAAAAGCTTTTTACTTCTGTCAGGAGTTGCAAGCTTTCCTTTGAAGTTTAAAGTTCAGATCATTAATGTGTAAAAATATCTGATAAAAAGCAATGGATGTTACATTTTCTTTATCGCTAAGCAGTAAAGACAAAAAGCCCGGGAAAAATTATCAAATTACATACTCAAGATACACGTGTAAAATATTTTGTTTTGTTAATACAAGGTCCGCACAAAATAGGTCGACGCGCGACGGTCTGGATACGGACCGCGGTCCGCCATTTGGTGACCCCTGCCATACATACTAACTATGGTAAGCAATCCATTGAGGGGACATTAAAATGTGGGTGATTTAAAAAAAATTGTTCATTTTTATTTATAATCAATAAAATAATTAAGTAAATAATATTGTATCGTAATGTAACGTAAAATTTTTGTAGTTCAGATTCATAGTTAAATAAGTGAAAGTAAAATATTCTTTTGTCTTAAAGAAAAACTTATTATAACATCGATATGTGTATAAAAGTTGAGTGTGGCAAAGCTGAATTATGATAATAATAATATGAAAAATAAATTTTGATTTGTTTAGAATCTTTTAGGTAGTAATAAACGAGTATGTAATTAATTAATACTAATGACTTGTTCGTATGAGCTTTTATGCTCTAAGATGAGAACCAATTGGACTAGACGACAATTAGCTCAAAGTTCATTCTGTGATTCGTATCTCAATGAAACCTTCTATTTTGTCGAAATAAAGCGGAAAGTCTGGCATGTTGGTATCTATCGATTTAGATATTTTTCAAACCGAGTGAAAAACACCTGTATGTTATACAAACATATTGCATTTGGTGCCTAACCAATTACCTTAATGGGTCTCCCAAAGTTCACGGGAATGGGTTGAATATACTCGATAACCCTTCCGAAGCGTGGCGCGTGGGGGGAAAACTTCAAAATATTATACCAATTAATTTAATGGAAAACGAGCATGTCTATTACACTCCCTTTAGTATGATCACATAACCGTGTTATCTAAAATTACTACGAAAATAGAGAATGAATGACTTTCATTTTATTAAAATAGAAGATAACACTAATAATCTGGACGAAAATATGAACAAGAACAAGACAGAAAAAATGGAGTTAAATTAGTGTTGATCTTCTTTTGATCTTCAATGATATATTATGTTGATGAGAATAACCTTCAAAAGTTATAAAAAGAGAGTTGTTCCAATACAAATTGAATATTTATTTTTAGATGTTTACAAAAAGGTCAATAGATGTTCCATATAAATAAAATCGGATATATTTATTCGAGACAGTATCAAGGTTACAAACTATGTATGTTTTTATTTGATATATATCTTTTTATTTTTCTATTGTCTTGTTCTCTTACATATTTTCGTATAGATATTAGTGTTATCTTCTTCTTCAATGATATATTACATTGATGGGAATAACCTTCAAAAGTTATAAATAGTGAGTTGTTCGAATAAAAATTGGACCTTCATTTCATCTGTTTACTGGCCTTTCGGTAGGATGTTATTTTCACCTCTTTTACGTTACCTTTTTGTTTTATGTGCCTTACTCTATTTCATGTTTTTTTTTATGTTTAATAACTAGTATCATCTATTCCAATGATTAAAATGACATTGACGGGTTCAACTTTCAAAATTTAAAAAAAAGTTATTCCAAAAAAATTTAATTATCCTTCCAGTCTTGTGGAAAAAGTCAACAGCTGTCTATAAATAAAAAAATCAAGTATATGTGTTTGGTTTTGAAATAATAATATGCGTAGTTCCTACCGGGATGTCATTTGTCCAGTACCTACCCTCCCTAACCATATCACCTTGCTGAAGAAAGCATTTGAAAATATAATATTACAAGACTGAATTAAAGTGCATTTGGTTGTGAAAAAACAAAAGATTTGGCACGTATGAAGCAATTGGTTGGTGTCATTCGTTTTATGTTATATTTTCATTTTTGTGCACTAAAAGAAGGTTTTTTGACTTATTACCTCGAGGTAAGGCAGTCGATTAATATATCGTACATTTGTGATTGTTTTGTGTTCGGCTTCTAAGAAGTAAGTGATTGGTTATCCCCAGCTCCTTGTAATCCATTATCTTCCCATACTCATAAAATCACCTAATTCCAGCAAACAGCATTTTCGTTTTCGTTTCGTTATGTATAATTTACAGTCCACTTTCCTGTTGCATTTGAAGCTGAAATTTGGAAACAGTTTTAGATACAACAATATGTTTATCCAAGACTTCTAGGTTACAAACAAATTCTTTGGAACTTTGTAATATTCAAAAAGTCGCATGCGAGATCTTGAATTTGAAATGTGAGATCGACAAAAAAAATATTAACAAAATTGGCAATGACAAAAAATGAGTGATTTAATGCGTTGTCCTGTTAAGACAGAGATGCTGGGTTCGATTCCAAGTGGCGACTGTTACATTTTTTTTTCTGTGTCTTGTTCTATTTCATGCTTCGTTTAGATTTTTTACTATTATCTTCTTCGTCAACGATGGATATTATTTGGAATCTATGAATCTCACCTCAGTTATTTTACAATAAAAAAGTTGGAATGAAAAGCCTTTAAATCATGCATGCTTTATGTGCTAAGTTCTCGGAAAGTATGATTCTGGGTTAATAACACTTTACCCAAAACATGCTTATACCTCAGCACAGGTTCTTCCAGTGAGGTGTACACAAAATGCTACTACTAACCTTTCACTCAATATTATCTTTTTTGTACTACAAAGTAAACCACTGTAATCATTTGAAAAATGCATGTTCAAGAAAAGAAATAAAACAAATATGAACAAAGTAAACCTCACGTTTTAAACCCATTTTACCTCACGTTTTAAAAGCCAACGTATTTTTGGTTAATTATTATTTGTTTTTGTGTTTAATTCGGAGAACTCCATTTTAACTTATAGATTAAATTTGCTTGAACAATTAGAAATCAATAAACGAACGAATGACCCCAACATAACGCTAATTAATTAAGTAAGTAGAATTACTTATTCCCCACTACTAAGTATGTTTACCAAAACTAAACAATATAATGCACTTAAACAATATAATTCACTGAGTCAGTAATAACGTCATTCTAAATCAATTAAGGAAACCCTTACACTTAGTGCAAGGGAAAGTAAAGGGAAAGATTCTGAATCCCACATAATCACTCTCTCAATTAGTGTCTCTGCAAATTTAGACACCTACAAAAATTGACATTTAAAATATAATAAATGAGTATAATAAATGAGTTTGAAAATGACATTACACGTCGAAATAGCTGTAACTGTCTAAAATACTTGCTGAACTCGATAATAACATTATAAAATTTAATTTTAATTAAATTTCAAAAAAAAAAAAAATTTGGTTGCTTAAGGCGAAATACAATATGTATTTATGTGCATAGATAGACAATGTAATAAATCTTACTTTTTTACCCCCCCCCCTAATTAATAATAAAACTTTACAAGCTTTATGCTTTTCCTTCAAAGCACATTCGAATTAGGAAAATTTAGAACAAGCTCGGTGTGGACGCTCTCTCCTTGGTCGCGGCACCACTGTAATAAATCCGACCCTTGCACCTGTAATTAATTAATTTTCCTTTTCTTTTAAAACTTGATTTTATGGTTTCTATCTTTCTACATCGTTCGTAGGCTCTGCAACGAAAGCTCTGTACGTAGAGTTCGTCGCCTCGAATTCGTATTCGTAGCCTTGTAGTTTCGTCGCTCACTCTTCTCTCCTCTTCATTCCTTTGGCAGCGCCTCGACACCCCTTTACGTAATACGTTTTAGGTATACGTGGCGAGATGCTCTCAATTAATCAACTTGTAATTAACCCCTTAACGTTGTGTCATTTTTTGCTTTAAAGGTTTGATATGGTTAATACAATTTAATTAATAATTTGTTTGTGGTAAACCCTTGTTCTTTTAGGTATGGCGTGTTACAATTCACTAGGGTCCGATTTACAATGACTGACTCTAGCTAACTTGAAAATAACTAATGCTATCGTTCGTGCAACTTCCTCCCCTACTAACGTCCGTTCTATACTTGTTCGTTGATGACTACTTCTTCTGAATTAACCCGCGTCATCTTCCCTAGTACCTAGTACAAAAATATACTTTTATACATTTAATTGGGAAGATCCTACCTTTAGCGTGACGCAGCGTATCCTCTGCTGTTCTTGGGGTGCTAACACATAAAATAATTTGACATTTGTAATCTAGTTACGGATTTTCAATCAAAATTCAATCAAAACAGGCCCGGGATGCACAAATTCTACAGGCACCATTGTAAGTGAAGCTTGTTAGTTAGTTTTGAGTTTGAGTAGGTATTTTTGGGAGATTACTAGGGATTGACATGAAACAAAATATGTCTTGCTACAATTGGACTCCTCCATTTCCGCAACTGACTTGGTGAGGTTCAATTAAAACCGCCCGGTCAGTCTCCAATTCCAACACCTCCAGAGAATATTTTGATGGTCGCAAGCGACTGATGAAAAATCGACATGTTTTGCTTCCTGTCGGGAAAGGGTTTGATGTGTATTTCCGGTTCGTATGGTGATAGTGGGAGTGTTCTCAACCAATGCGCCGCCAAATTATAATGGTGATAATGCTAATGTTGCCTGATGAAATGTCAACTCATATCGCTTGATGTGAGGATCTGCTTCGATTTATGGTGTGGTAGTCGGTGTCCGGAAGTATTCAGGATTGCGTGGGTGGCACGAGGTTTTAGATCGTGACATCCTCTAAGCCGAATTGATGATGATGATGATGATGATGATACTGTAGAAGTCTTTCAGCATGTCAATGACTAGAGTTCCGTTCACTCCTATAGCATCGAACATGAACATTAAACCGAAGTGGATTAGACAAGCGGCAATGTCAGGAGGTCGGTGGAGCCGCTCCCCCCTCTGATCTCGTGAAGTTTGAATTTAGTAAAGGTGGATTTTGATGTCATCGACCCTCGCCTCTGCAGTCACACAGCTCCTCAACAGTCCCGTTCTCCGTCCAGCATACCGCCTCGAACCAGTAGAAATGCTGCTTACGTTTTCCTAGGCACGTTATAAACATGCGTCAGCCTTCAGCCGCGGTGATCATCGGTATTTGATTTGAATGAAAATACCTCCCCTCGCATGACGGAAACAGGCGTGACGGGGACGGTCCCCCATTTAGCGTCACGGGCATCCGCCCTACGATAGGTGATATTCCAAGCTCATCTCAAATATCAGCCCGAAGAAGGAATGTCAAGCTCGGCTTCCAGGGTGCTGGGTCCAGGAATGAATGGCACCGGGTCGTGAATCCGACTTCCATCCCATCCATTTCCCCTGCTACGCTTTCGTCCAAAGCACATTCCCAACCTGATGCTGGATGATGCCCTAGTTCTAATTTTGGGGAAGATTATGAAAATTTATCCGGTTTCCGACAATGAGCCGCCGAGCGATTGCTAAAACAACTCTGTATGTCATGTTCTCTTCGTTCCGCTGACAAAGTAACTCCCCACGAGCGTAACCAAAGGGTAGTGAAGCCATCGCGAATTTCGTCACTTCTTTTCCTTCATTACGGAGGTAGCCCGGCCAGATCGTTTTCTCCGCCCTGTATTTAATTGACCTCCCGCGACAGCGACTCTTATCAACTGATACCTCCGGAGGGGGCTAAAGAGGGGGGTTGTGGGAGCACGTCCTTTGCCTTCCAGACGTCCCCCAATGCCTTTATGACGATACATGTGATAGCATATACGTCGACATCATGAGACGGCTCCTGCCTCGCCCTCAACTGCTTCAGGGCCGTCCAGAGACACAGGTTTCCAAGCCTCCATCACAAAGGATTCCAATTTAATTGTACAAAGCCTGTAACCATCGCTTGCTTCGCCCCCACATTTGGGAAATAGTGTAGCCCACCAGCAAATCGTTCACTTCGCCCCCGATCATAACTGCATAGGTGTAACCTACATACATGGAATAGGGAAGCTTAACTCAAAAATTACTCCAGCAATCACCAGCTTCAGCGCCGTAACTCGTTCGGTTAAATTTGAAGGAAGGAAATTTGCTAAATAATGATAGCAGAGCGCGTCACGCGCGATGTCTGAATACCTACTGTTGGTCTCGTTCAATCGCAAATACTAAGGATTTAAGCTAGAAAGTAAATTCTGTATAAAATATACCTAACGTAAAGTGCTATGCACACTTCCAAGCGTGAGTTTAAACGAAGTCAAAAGCTAGCTTATGTAGGTCTCTACATAACAGTTTTTCTGAGATCCCTGAAATTTGAGGTAAAAGGCGTGGGATTTTATTTTTTTTGGGAATGGGAATTCTATTGTATACATTTGTTAGTAAACAGAAACCTCATGCAATGCATCCTTTTTCCAAATCAATATACCTAGTACGTACAGACCTTGCCTTAACAAATATCTTCAATTACTGAGTAAATTCTAAAATGTTTTGAGAATAGGTATTCCTAATGTAATGTAATTTATTATATCCATATAACCCCTAACCTAGTATTTCTGATGTAATGTCTCGCAACACAATCGTAAGATACATAAATACCTCTTGTCCGTTAAAGTTAACAAAACATCCCCAAAAGACCCTCTCCCCTTACAATCTTTGCACTTCGGCGACACCATTATGGTTATTGGTTTGAAAACTTCTTTAGCACCGTTGTGATTTGAAACTACATGAAACGGAAACGTGCGACACTAAACACATCTATAAGATTTATCCTGAGAGAGAATGAGATACTATAATCGGTCTCCTCTTTGTGAGGGTAGCCTTCCCACTCCCGTCTCCTTGGGTTTTCTGAAGGTTTCCCTTCTACCGCGTGTAAACTACACCACTGTAAATTCTTTGTTTCTAAAATGCTGACAGCTGGTTTTTTTTTAATGAAACTTCTTTAACACCGTTGTGATTTTGAAACTCGATAAAACGAAAATTAGTGGCGCAAAAAGGAGAAACACGTACATCTATAGAATTTGTCCTGCGAGAGAATGAGGTACTTTAATCCGTCTCCTCTTTGTGAAGTGCTTCGTAACCCATCGACCTTCTCTTCGTGCGGTGCTTCGTAGAATAAAATGTGAAATAATTTTAACACTTGGTACGATGTTATAATAAATAAACCTCACAATTAACGTATTCCTGATAATCTACATTAGTCCTAAATTCGTCACTCTTCCGAAGTTTAGTTTTCAGAAGGTTTCACCTCTACCGCATGCGGATTGCACTCTGATTCCGCACACCCCATCGACTAGACAGGGAACCCGCCTAAAGTGTCTAGTCACACAAAATTAAATGTTAGCTGTTGCCCGAAGTGTCAAAAGAAAGGCAGTCTAAATTTATGACCAAAATCCAGAACCCTCTCTCACTATAAGGTATCTCAGCATGACCTTGGGTAGGCACACTCCCCGAAACCTAGAATTAAACTTGGCTTTTGTTTCTTTTTTTTCACAAGGCCCGTACTAAATACGTAATGCAAATATGTAATTTTTTCAAACTTACCAAATCCTCCATGCTGCACAACACACTAAAAGCACTCTTGAAAACACAAGCCATTTCCACAAACCGTCATGCAACTACTCATTTCAAAACCAACTCTCGCGCCTAGGTTCAAATAGAATCTCCGTCTCATGACCTTTCTCATGTATAAAACTCAATTTTCTGAATAAATTCTGCCAATAAACGAATTATCTCCGGTTCACCCGCACCGAACTAACTACTGTTATTATTCCCTGAATAACTGCAAAATGATCGTCCTCATCCGCGAACTTTTCCTGACTCTCTAAAAATCCGTTCGTCCCCGAGGTCGAATCTACCCTGACTCCTTTATTTAAAATTTGATTTCCTTTGAATTTTGTCAATAAGTGACTTATTTTCCGTTTACACGTCCGAACTACTGTTATTATTCCCTGTATAACCGCGACTCTGAAACACGCCCGTCTTCGAAACCGAAATTACCCTGACTCTCAAAATCCGTCTGTCCCCGAGACCGAAACTATCCTGACTGTCTTTTTTTAAAATTTGATCTCACTTCTTTTCCTTCCCTGCCCGTCTGTGTCGTCCAAGTACCCTTTTTTTTATTATCTTTTTCTCTAAAATCCTTCAAATATCGTTAACTCTCATGGCGGATATTTAACTTAATGACCGAACTTGTCAAATTTAATCACCATTTTCGAAGAATTCTGACGTTATTTCATGTTTTTTAGTTTTTTGTTGCAGTGTCAGACCTTCAAAATAGTAATTAATTATCATGTACTTGAAGGCCAGAATGTATCCCAAAACGACACGGTCACACGTGGCTCCAAGCCCTTTTTTTGCATTCAGAATGGCCTTCGCCGGGGGTCTTCATAAATTCATCAACCCCGTAGTTATTTGGATTTCAGAAATTATTTTAGCGCTCTTACAAAATGGCTCCATACAAATTATCCACGTATTATTATTATTAAGGCGAGTTCATCACAGTCTCCCCTTTATGAAACAAAATATTTGTTGTAGGTGTAATCACGAACTACAGCCACATATTTTGTTACAGAACTCTAGCAGTAGTCAGCCCGTTTGGACTCGCCACAAATCTTTTTAAATTTTTTTTTTTTCCAAAATATTACGACAAATATTTCCCAATCCGGCCCTGTCTTGTACACCGTCGTCCTTCCTTCCTATTGCTCTACTCAACCGACCTTGCGTAGTATTTTTTTGTTGTTGTCGAAACTACGGTCAATGTTCCTTGCGTCGCCCCCCCCATACTTCCAGGAATTTGTCTCGGTCCCGCGGCCCAAATCACAACTGCGTCATAATTTCTTTTCACTGCCCCCTGTTGCAAATCTCACATCTCCCTGTATTTAATTTACAATTTGCAAGCCGATTTGATTATCCGCGTTTTCTTGTTTCCTTTTAAATTATCCTGTTGAACTTATTTCGTTTAAACCTGTAAACATTGTTTAAATCACTGTTTTTTTTCAAACCATCATTCCCCTATTATTTCGAACGGTCTACATGAATGCGTTTTTTTTTTTCATTTGTAAATAAACCATTAGGTTCCGCACAAGGACTCATAATGCACCGCAAAGCGACGTCACCAAATTATCCAATTATTATTATTACCCGACACCCGCTTTAATGACCTATCTTCTCAAGCTGAGTGTTTACTTTAATGTTTCTTTTATGATCTCCCCTCAAAATGAAACTGACCTTTTTCTGCTATTGTCCTCATCCCCCAAGCCGAACTGTCCCATAGCCCCATAGCAATTACAACCGCATTCCTACGTCAAAACAATGCCAGCCACCCGTCAGTATTATTGTCCGGTGAAACCTTTTTTTTTTTCACATTCTTATAGTTCTCGTCCGCTGTTATCTCTTATCTAATTTTAAGAGGCGACATGGTGAGGTTTCGCTTAACATCTTAACTCACACCATCTATGGTATTTTTCCTTCAAAGCCGAGCATTTAACATAAGGCCCCTTCCCAGACGGCGTGTCCTCCCTTAAACTAGTGCTTTCGGTTTTAAATAATGGATTGCAACCGGCAAGCGCCTCGAAGGTGCAGTGTATTTTTTTCATAACATCCTGTATAACATTCGAGTGTGACCGACCTTTCGTTTTGTGTGTTTGTTCTATTCACACATAGCGGTCAGTGTTTATCTTAATTTTTTGCTACGGTTGTCTTAAATTTTACAATTACTGGTGAACAGTATCACCCTAAATGTAGGTTTTAACTGATAAAGAAATGCCAACTGTCTGCAGTAATCATTTTATTCCCAAAGATTCATACGCTTAAGCAAGTAATTATTAGTGTTGTCCCTTTAACCTCGTGCATAATTTAAATAAAACATTTTGGATACGTTTATTCTGTAAGCCGGGTTACATGACGCTTGAATAGACCAACTACCTACTTCTTTTGTTTATTTATTTATTTCCAACTACGCCATATACTATCTTCCGTACCAAAACTTGAATATTTACAACCTATTTCGTATCGTTATTATTTTGACTAATCGTCCGGCCTAAACCCGAATTCTACAACCGTTCAAACTTTGAAAGTTGACTAACTTCAATATTCTCACCACGGTGAATTGATATTGAATGTACTTTATTGAAGGACTATCTCCCCTAATAATGTAACACCCTTTCTCCCTGTTTCTTATCGAAGGTTGGATACCATTAACTATTCTTGGTTAGTTTTGTTCAAATATTTTTTTTTTCTTTGGCCTGCGGCGCGTCTCCCCTAATAATATGATACCTTTATCCGGTGTTCTTATTGAAGGTTGGATATCATCATCCTACCCTTCCTAATTTTATCTGGTTAAGCTAATGTAAACGCTATTGAACTAACTACTCTTAATTAATTTTGTTCAAATTTTTTTTTTTTTTTTTTTTTGACCTGCGGCGCGTCTCCCCTAATAATATGATACCTTTATCCGGTGTTCTTATTGAAGGTTGGATATCATCATCCTGCCCTTCGTATATTTATCTGGTTAAGCTAATGTAAACATTATTGTTTCAAATTCCTCTGCTAAACATCTATCGTCCTAGTAATTACTTTGTATTTTCTTTATTGTTTTTTTTTCAGTCATTTTCGATGACAACCGAACCGTCATACCTACTGTATTCTTTTTTTTCTATTCTTGTGAATGTCATTGTATAAAACCCCAGCAAAATGCAACACTTTTTAAAACCATACCTCCTGGTCACTTAGCAAAACTGTAATAAATCTTACTTTTTTACCCCCCCCCCTAATTAATAATAAAACTTTACAAGCTTTATGCTTTTCCTTCAAAGCACATTCGAATTAGGAAAATTTAGAACAAGCTCGGTGTGGACGCTCTCTCCTTGGTCGCGGCACCACTGTAATAAATCCGACCCTTGCACCTGTAATTAATTAATTTTCCTTTTCTTTTAAAACTTGATTTTATGGTTTCTATCTTTCTACATCGTTCGTAGGCTCTGCAACGAAAGCTCTGTACGTAGAGTTCGTCGCCTCGAATTCGTATTCGTAGCCTTGTAGTTTCGTCGCTCACTCTTCTCTCCTCTTCATTCCTTTGGCAGCGCCTCGACACCCCTTTACGTAATACGTTTTAGGTATACGTGGCGAGATGCTCTCAATTAATCAACTTGTAATTAACCCCTTAACGTTGTGTCATTTTTTGCTTTAAAGGTTTGATATGGTTAATACAATTTAATTAATAATTTGTTTGTGGTAAACCCTTGTTCTTTTAGGTATGGCGTGTTACAATTCACTAGGGTCCGATTTACAATGACTGACTCTAGCTAACTTGAAAATAACTAATGCTATCGTTCGTGCAACTTCCTCCCCTACTAACGTCCGTTCTATACTTGTTCGTTGATGACTACTTCTTCTGAATTAACCCGCGTCATCTTCCCTAGTACCTAGTACAAAAATATACTTTTATACATTTAATTGGGAAGATCCTACCTTTAGCGTGACGCAGCGTATCCTCTGCTGTTCTTGGGGTGCTAACACATAAAATAATTTGACATTTGTAATCTAGTTACGGATTTTCAATCAAAATTCAATCAAAACAGGCCCGGGATGCACAAATTCTACAGGCACCATTGTAAGTGAAGCTTGTTAGTTAGTTTTGAGTTTGAGTAGGTATTTTTGGGAGATTACTAGGGATTGACATGAAACAAAATATGTCTTGCTACAATTGGACTCCTCCATTTCCGCAACTGACTTGGTGAGGTTCAATTAAAACCGCCCGGTCAGTCTCCAATTCCAACACCTCCAGAGAATATTTTGATGGTCGCAAGCGACTGATGAAAAATCGACATGTTTTGCTTCCTGTCGGGAAAGGGTTTGATGTGTATTTCCGGTTCGTATGGTGATAGTGGGAGTGTTCTCAACCAATGCGCCGCCAAATTATAATGGTGATAATGCTAATGTTGCCTGATGAAATGTCAACTCATATCGCTTGATGTGAGGATCTGCTTCGATTTATGGTGTGGTAGTCGGTGTCCGGAAGTATTCAGGATTGCGTGGGTGGCACGAGGTTTTAGATCGTGACATCCTCTAAGCCGAATTGATGATGATGATGATGATGATGATACTGTAGAAGTCTTTCAGCATGTCAATGACTAGAGTTCCGTTCACTCCTATAGCATCGAACATGAACATTAAACCGAAGTGGATTAGACAAGCGGCAATGTCAGGAGGTCGGTGGAGCCGCTCCCCCCTCTGATCTCGTGAAGTTTGAATTTAGTAAAGGTGGATTTTGATGTCATCGACCCTCGCCTCTGCAGTCACACAGCTCCTCAACAGTCCCGTTCTCCGTCCAGCATACCGCCTCGAACCAGTAGAAATGCTGCTTACGTTTTCCTAGGCACGTTATAAACATGCGTCAGCCTTCAGCCGCGGTGATCATCGGTATTTGATTTGAATGAAAATACCTCCCCTCGCATGACGGAAACAGGCGTGACGGGGACGGTCCCCCATTTAGCGTCACGGGCATCCGCCCTACGATAGGTGATATTCCAAGCTCATCTCAAATATCAGCCCGAAGAAGGAATGTCAAGCTCGGCTTCCAGGGTGCTGGGTCCAGGAATGAATGGCACCGGGTCGTGAATCCGACTTCCATCCCATCCATTTCCCCTGCTACGCTTTCGTCCAAAGCACATTCCCAACCTGATGCTGGATGATGCCCTAGTTCTAATTTTGGGGAAGATTATGAAAATTTATCCGGTTTCCGACAATGAGCCGCCGAGCGATTGCTAAAACAACTCTGTATGTCATGTTCTCTTCGTTCCGCTGACAAAGTAACTCCCCACGAGCGTAACCAAAGGGTAGTGAAGCCATCGCGAATTTCGTCACTTCTTTTCCTTCATTACGGAGGTAGCCCGGCCAGATCGTTTTCTCCGCCCTGTATTTAATTGACCTCCCGCGACAGCGACTCTTATCAACTGATACCTCCGGAGGGGGCTAAAGAGGGGGGTTGTGGGAGCACGTCCTTTGCCTTCCAGACGTCCCCCAATGCCTTTATGACGATACATGTGATAGCATATACGTCGACATCATGAGACGGCTCCTGCCTCGCCCTCAACTGCTTCAGGGCCGTCCAGAGACACAGGTTTCCAAGCCTCCATCACAAAGGATTCCAATTTAATTGTACAAAGCCTGTAACCATCGCTTGCTTCGCCCCCACATTTGGGAAATAGTGTAGCCCACCAGCAAATCGTTCACTTCGCCCCCGATCATAACTGCATAGGTGTAACCTACATACATGGAATAGGGAAGCTTAACTCAAAAATTACTCCAGCAATCACCAGCTTCAGCGCCGTAACTCGTTCGGTTAAATTTGAAGGAAGGAAATTTGCTAAATAATGATAGCAGAGCGCGTCACGCGCGATGTCTGAATACCTACTGTTGGTCTCGTTCAATCGCAAATACTAAGGATTTAAGCTAGAAAGTAAATTCTGTATAAAATATACCTAACGTAAAGTGCTATGCACACTTCCAAGCGTGAGTTTAAACGAAGTCAAAAGCTAGCTTATGTAGGTCTCTACATAACAGTTTTTCTGAGATCCCTGAAATTTGAGGTAAAAGGCGTGGGATTTTATTTTTTTTGGGAATGGGAATTCTATTGTATACATTTGTTAGTAAACAGAAACCTCATGCAATGCATCCTTTTTCCAAATCAATATACCTAGTACGTACAGACCTTGCCTTAACAAATATCTTCAATTACTGAGTAAATTCTAAAATGTTTTGAGAATAGGTATTCCTAATGTAATGTAATTTATTATATCCATATAACCCCTAACCTAGTATTTCTGATGTAATGTCTCGCAACACAATCGTAAGATACATAAATACCTCTTGTCCGTTAAAGTTAACAAAACATCCCCAAAAGACCCTCTCCCCTTACAATCTTTGCACTTCGGCGACACCATTATGGTTATTGGTTTGAAAACTTCTTTAGCACCGTTGTGATTTGAAACTACATGAAACGGAAACGTGCGACACTAAACACATCTATAAGATTTATCCTGAGAGAGAATGAGATACTATAATCGGTCTCCTCTTTGTGAGGGTAGCCTTCCCACTCCCGTCTCCTTGGGTTTTCTGAAGGTTTCCCTTCTACCGCGTGTAAACTACACCACTGTAAATTCTTTGTTTCTAAAATGCTGACAGCTGGTTTTTTTTTAATGAAACTTCTTTAACACCGTTGTGATTTTGAAACTCGATAAAACGAAAATTAGTGGCGCAAAAAGGAGAAACACGTACATCTATAGAATTTGTCCTGCGAGAGAATGAGGTACTTTAATCCGTCTCCTCTTTGTGAAGTGCTTCGTAACCCATCGACCTTCTCTTCGTGCGGTGCTTCGTAGAATAAAATGTGAAATAATTTTAACACTTGGTACGATGTTATAATAAATAAACCTCACAATTAACGTATTCCTGATAATCTACATTAGTCCTAAATTCGTCACTCTTCCGAAGTTTAGTTTTCAGAAGGTTTCACCTCTACCGCATGCGGATTGCACTCTGATTCCGCACACCCCATCGACTAGACAGGGAACCCGCCTAAAGTGTCTAGTCACACAAAATTAAATGTTAGCTGTTGCCCGAAGTGTCAAAAGAAAGGCAGTCTAAATTTATGACCAAAATCCAGAACCCTCTCTCACTATAAGGTATCTCAGCATGACCTTGGGTAGGCACACTCCCCGAAACCTAGAATTAAACTTGGCTTTTGTTTCTTTTTTTTCACAAGGCCCGTACTAAATACGTAATGCAAATATGTAATTTTTTCAAACTTACCAAATCCTCCATGCTGCACAACACACTAAAAGCACTCTTGAAAACACAAGCCATTTCCACAAACCGTCATGCAACTACTCATTTCAAAACCAACTCTCGCGCCTAGGTTCAAATAGAATCTCCGTCTCATGACCTTTCTCATGTATAAAACTCAATTTTCTGAATAAATTCTGCCAATAAACGAATTATCTCCGGTTCACCCGCACCGAACTAACTACTGTTATTATTCCCTGAATAACTGCAAAATGATCGTCCTCATCCGCGAACTTTTCCTGACTCTCTAAAAATCCGTTCGTCCCCGAGGTCGAATCTACCCTGACTCCTTTATTTAAAATTTGATTTCCTTTGAATTTTGTCAATAAGTGACTTATTTTCCGTTTACACGTCCGAACTACTGTTATTATTCCCTGTATAACCGCGACTCTGAAACACGCCCGTCTTCGAAACCGAAATTACCCTGACTCTCAAAATCCGTCTGTCCCCGAGACCGAAACTATCCTGACTGTCTTTTTTTAAAATTTGATCTCACTTCTTTTCCTTCCCTGCCCGTCTGTGTCGTCCAAGTACCCTTTTTTTTATTATCTTTTTCTCTAAAATCCTTCAAATATCGTTAACTCTCATGGCGGATATTTAACTTAATGACCGAACTTGTCAAATTTAATCACCATTTTCGAAGAATTCTGACGTTATTTCATGTTTTTTAGTTTTTTGTTGCAGTGTCAGACCTTCAAAATAGTAATTAATTATCATGTACTTGAAGGCCAGAATGTATCCCAAAACGACACGGTCACACGTGGCTCCAAGCCCTTTTTTTGCATTCAGAATGGCCTTCGCCGGGGGTCTTCATAAATTCATCAACCCCGTAGTTATTTGGATTTCAGAAATTATTTTAGCGCTCTTACAAAATGGCTCCATACAAATTATCCACGTATTATTATTATTAAGGCGAGTTCATCACAACAAGCATAATAAAAACGAAGATGTATATCCAAGTTATGTGCCTAAATAATAATAAAGCAAGGTTGTAAACTAATAATACTCATAAACTTAATAAATAAATATATTTTATTATACGTTATCAACGGCGTGGAAAGCAGACTTAATCCTTGAAATTCCAACAGATCCTGATTACTGCAATCATTTAACCATCGAAGTTTTAAGGCAATTACAAGTTTTATTACCACCGATCTTGTTCTACAATCTTCGTTTCGTATTTGAGATTTAACTTAAAAGAAGTTCAGATTAAAACTTACTTTAATAAGGCGGCCGTATTTAAAGATATAAATTAATTAATCGAAATCGAAAGAGAGCTTTCTGTTTTTTTTTTTGCAAACTTAATTATACTGATTTCAATTATTGGAATTGAAAACGTACAATCCTTTTTGCTGTGGGATAACTTTCGTAATTGGCATTGTCTCGAAACGAAAATCATTAAACCTCTAATAAAAACCACTTTTTAACAGAAAAAAATAACGCGTTAAAAATTTCATTTCCAATTTGTTTCAATGTAAATGTTTTATTTCCTTAATTATCTACGAACTCAAGATATATATTTTTTAATACCATGTTGTTGGTTATTATAAATGACTTCAATATTGTATAATGCGTATTTTTGCTACGGTAAATTCATATACTCGTGCCTATACATATTCACTTCTTCAAAATTAGCAAATACACTTTGTGGTGTCATTATTAACTATGTATTCCATATTTTCAACATATTTCGAAAACGTAGTTGCAGATGATAGTTAGTCAAAATAATAAATGTTTTAACTTATTCAAATTGACGTGAATCACTACAGCTTACGAAAATAATCGTTAATAAGATGAAGGCATTTTTAAAGAAGAAAAAAAAAATTTCAAAAAAAAAATTTTCAAAACCCATAAATCACAATATTCCTGATTTTTTTTTTAAATATTACGTATTTAAGTTTACCTATATCAACGTAATCTTATACTATATTTGCTATTACGAAATACTGTTACATTCTTGTTTCACAAAATGTTATGCCTCTTGTGAAGAAACAATATCTTAGTCTATCAATAAAAAAATTATTGATTACTTGTTACTGAGGGCGAGAAAACTAGAAAAAGAAAAGATGTAAATACGTAAAGCTGATTCAAGACTCATAAACATGCCATAATCCAATTAGCAAGAACGAAGGTGAAAGATTTTGTTTTGTTGTTGAAAGAGATCATTAAAGAGGAATTCGTAAAAATAAAATCTCTTGCTTCATAAATCCGTCTTCAACTATAATGATTTCAAACGAAAGATCATGCAATCCTTTTAAATGTATATTTTATCTAATTAATAATTATCTAGCAAGGGATAAGGTTAATTAGTATTAGAAACGGTAACATCTTGACAAGCTATCATGTTTTAATGAGCGCGAGTTTTCTTTTACAATGGCCCCCTCCCTGTAAAGAATCCCTCACGGGTTGTGTCATCTTTAGGGATGCTGTGTGGAGGGTCTTTTTATAGAAAGAAAGGAATTTTCTCTGAGACCTTTTTTTTCATTTTTTTTTAAAGAAAGACAAACATTCCCGGGTTACGAATAACCCAACAATGTTTGAAAATCTCCTACTACCACCACAGAAAGCCGAAAATGTTGCTTGTGTTGTGATGGAGGACTTAGCCAGCCGAGGAATTGAACACGCGACGCCCAGGTTGGACCCAAGTGCTATGCCCACTCAACCACTGACCGGTCGATATATGAGTTGTTCTCAAAAGTAAACAAATTATTCTGAATAAATTAAACTCAATACGTTTTAACGTATAATGTAAATATTGTGGAGCCTTGGTTAGATTACAAGTTGGCCAATAATTCGTAATGTAAAGAATTTGTACTTATCAAATTGTGGTTATTTTTGCAATAGTTGTGGATGTTGAAGCATTTTGTTACTGGGTGGTCACTGCTAACAATGATTTATGTTTTTACCTCGACAGGTCATGTTGGTGTTGGTGAGCGATGGTAGTAATGACACTTTCACTCGATACATTATCACTCTGAACTGATTCTGTAATTATGTTTCGCATGTATAAATGCTCTTATTATTTTTTTATATTTTTCTTTATTAGTTTTGGTTTCCATTCTTTGGTGGCGCAACTGAACTGAAAATATTATGTATCGTCGTTCCCCCATAGAAAGGGAGTGGGATAGACCCTGTTCATGCACATTGCCAAGCGAACACACACCGGAGCGGTCTTCCCGCGATCCGTCCGCGCCTCCCCTCCGACGCTCATATTTTCCTCAAGGTGTTCAAAAACTTCCCCTTCTCTCCCAAGTACATTTCTTCGAGGCAAAATCGGGTAACCGACTAAAGGGCGCGGACTTCGAGCATCGTCTGCGGTTGGGCCGATAGCTATACGCATTCTCATTGGGACTGCCCGGTGGTCTGTGGAATACTTTCTCCGGCTTTTCTTTTTATATATTTTATTTTATTTCCGCTATTATAGTAATTACTTACATTATAACATAATCATATAACTGTTTTTTCCTCATTACTTATTTTATTTACAGAAGGTTTCTTCGACTGGTCATAGCCGTTATTTTTATTTTTCTTTTTCTTTTACTAACACTATTTCTCTTTTTGATGTTACCTATTTCAGAAGAATTATTCCACAGGCTGCTACTTCTATTTATCTTTTGTACACTGTTAATGTAAGTACTTGCATACTGCTTACTAACCCCGTATGCGTGGACATTGGAAGGTCTAGAGTCGTTCAAATAAATGTAGCTTCGTTAAAAAAAAAGTAGAGTCTTGACGTGTGCGGTGAAGGAGGAAACCATATGTTTCCTTATAACGCCGTTGGGAAAGTGGTCGGGTCCCCTCCAATGGGTGGTCAAGGATTTTCACACCTAACGTATTTTTCTCCGTGGCATATTGTGATACTTTTATTGGATTCTATTTGTTTTCACTTAAAGCTTAATATTATTAGCCAAGTGTAATGGATGATAACAGCCCATTTCAAATCAACAATTTTTCACTCTGTTTTCAAAGTTGTCGTTAATTTGGCTAATGAAATCAACGTTCAACGCTTCGCTTTATGTCCCACTATATAACCATCTTGACTAAAATCTCTCAGCAGTGGTGCTGCTCCAAGAAATTTATTATTTCTGGCCTAAATATACATTGCTGTGTAATATCCTTGTCGTATTTAGTAACGATCGAAATATCCACATCAAACCTTATCCGTTTTCTGTCACTTGTGCGTCTCAGAGATTCGAACATCAAATCACACATAATTTTTTTTTTGGCGTCCTGAAGATGCGTTGATGTGGATGAGCAAAGCAGAAGCTAAAGGAAAAATGTTTTTTTTATTAGAGAAAAACAGATGAGAAATAATGTTACGTAAAGAATTGATAGGAATTTCCTTACACTATCTACATATTCTACGATACAGCGTGAAAAATAAAGCCCACAAATATTTGGAATAGAGCAAACATAGTCAATACTGCATTCATATTTCTCAGTGGGCAACTCGTAGTGTTATAAGATAATGACTAAGTTTCTGACCGAGTCTAATATTTTTTCACAATATTTAAAAATGAATACTTTTTTGCAATTAGTTTGAATGAAAGTCTTTATATTGCTGGAACAAAACTAGAGAAGGTTCAGAGTATTGTATACTTGGGCTGCAATGTGAATGATAGATGTGATCCTTCCGTTGAAATCAAATGCCGCATTGAGCAAGCTCGTGCAACCTTTATCCGCATGAAAACGATGTTTTGCCGTCATGATCTCAACCTTGGATTATGAATGCGAGTGGTCAGATGCTACGTGTTTTCGATATTATTTTATGGAATGGAAGCATGGACGCTTACTGAAGAACTAATTAGGCGACTTGAGGCATTCGAGATGTGGATCTACAGAAGAATGATTAAAATAAGCTGAATGGACAGGGTTACGAATGAAGATGTTATTGTTCGGATGAATATAGAAAAAAAAGTCATTAAAACTATAAAAAACCGAAAACTTCAATATCTTGGACATGTGATGAGACATCCAGAAAAGTATGAGATCTTGCATCACATAATGCAGGGAAAGATTGGCGGAATACGGGGCCGTGGAAGAAGGAGAACCTCATGGCTGAAGAACCTGAGACAGTGGTTAAGCCAGTCTACTGTAGAGCTGATACAGGCCGCAGTAAACAAAGTCCGCATAGCCAACATGATAGCCAACGTCCGTTGAACTGACAGTGCACAAGAAAAAGAAGAATTAGTTTCATTTGGGTTTTTTACACTAGCGCCACACAGGAGGCTCTGGATATAAATAATTTTTCAGGGCCTATGAAGAAAGGAAGGAGAGGAATTTCTGGGAAGGAAAAGAGTATAAGGGGTGGGTAGAAATCTGGGAATGACGGACGTATGAATACATCAATCCAATCAATCGATCGAACTGCTGCGCAAGGCGATGGGTCGAGAGAGTCCGACTGGAGAGCTCTACGTTAGGTCTCCCTCAACCAGTTTCTTCCAATCCAGTCCACCATTCACTAGGTGGGCAAATGCATTCACCGCCAAGACCTAGAAAAACCTCACGCCATGAACCCGGACATCCCTGTAAGCCACCAAACGTAGCGAACCACATATGAGGAGATTATGGATTATAGAATATGGTATGGATTATACAATAAATGGTGTAACCTGTTCTGGGGCATATGGGTAAAAGGAATGTACAATAAAAATATTACATGTTTTGTTAGGTTGTGTTAAATTTAGGTTCGTGTTCAAATATCCATGTTAAATCACAAATATCAATAAAATTAAAATCTGGAGTCCCGTTATTCAGTTTCATTTCTCGTTATATGTTACAGTAGAGTGAGGCGAAACATAATTTTAATAATAATAATATAAAACAACTAATGTAAAAAAAAAATAAGTAAAGCCTTTTGGTAATTATAATGGAGTATATGATGAATAATAACAACTGGATAATATGAACCTTTTTGCTCTAAAATAAGTACCAATTGCACTAGACGTCAATTAGCTCAAAGTTCATTCTGTAAATACCATGTTAACGAAACTTTGTCTATTTTGTTGAAATAAAGCGGAAAGTCTGGCCTATTGGTACTTATCTAAGCAGATATTTTTTTCAAATCAGGGAAAAAAGGTTTTTCAGTAAATAATGTACTAAACATAAATTAATTTGATGGATGCTGTAAACAGTATGGGCAATTTTAAAACAATAATGCCGATTCACAATTTTGTACATATAGTGCTTTTGTGTTGCTCGTGATTTTTTTTATATATATAAATATACATGTAGGTAAATCAGAATAAAGAGATTCTTGCTTGTGTAGTGGTGTGCTGAATGGGTAAAAAAAAAATATTATTTAGATATTTAATGCTTGACGTTTCGATAACCCTTTATTTATTTTAATTTTCTATAACTATTTTATTCAATACTACTTGCAAATGATTTCTTAAAATGATTTAAAACTTTTTTCCACCATATTTTTTTTTTGACCATTACCGTTATCAGCCTATCACGGTCATCTTAAGAGGGCATTACCAGAGAAAGCCTGAAATACGTCATTTTCAAAAAAGTTTTTAGACGTATTGACTCTTTTCCACAAAAAATTATAAATGGATTTCGAAAGATTGTTCTTTTATCTAGCATTCGTATGTAATAAATTTTTAGAATTTTTTAAAATTTTTAGTATAATGAGGTTATTCCATAGGTCGTTGGAAGATTTGTTAAATTTTCAAAAAAGTTTTTGTATTATACCACACCCATTTTAAATAATGTAATCATGCAGTAAAATAAATCAATACATTATCTAGCAAAGTTATGTATTACAATTTTAATTTTAGTTTCAATAAAATCATTAAAAAATATGTACGTACATGTGTTTCTTGACGAAAATTGGTCCATTTGTGTATTTATTTGCGCACTTACAAACTAATATATTTCAATTTTTTTTAACATTCTTATTAAATTTAGACATTATTGAAAAATGATAAATACTTTTAATCAAAAAATAACTACAAAAAGTACACTATTTTAATAGTTTTATCATCACGCTTTTCAGCATTTTTGGATGAAGGTATAAATTAAAGCTAATTTGGATTGAAATAAATTCGATATTGAGTTATAATTTAAAAAAGCTGGTACGGAGAATAATTAATCTTTCTTATTGTAACCATCCTGCACCATCGGAAGAACAACTTTCGACGAAATGTGAATTTTCGTCCGCTGGCTGGTTAAACGCTCTTAAGACTGGTACAATTTTTCCTTATAACATGGTTTCTGTTATACACAAGTTGAGGAATAGGTGTATCAGGGGCGGCAAACAAAGATTTTAAAGTAAATCTATTATCAGTATTATGAAGTCCTGATTTTACATATTTCAGGGTTTAAGATAGTTAATTTTTTTTACCGGAATACCGCACAAGAGTCCCAACTGCCCCCAACAATAATGGTAATAATAATGATGCGATTTGAACCCGCAACCTCCGGTTTTCTAGTCAAGAGCCTCACCCCTCGACTACGAAGGCCATTAATTAATCAATATTATTACTTTAAATTATCATAAAAAATGCGGTCGTATGGAGGACCGTAGATTTTTAGAAAATTCCAGCAACGTCAAGGTTGGTGAGGTGCAACATTCGATATCCAAAAATCTGAATTTGTCTCCCAACCTTACTACAAATAAGAATAACAATGCTAAGTATTAATATTATAAAAAAATAAATAAAGTGCTCAATGAACGTGAACGTATTAAAAATAATTAAACAAGGTGAAACAATCAAACGAGTCCTGTCTTGTGAAGAAATAAAAGGGGAAAAAACAGTATACTAACCATTGTCACAGAAATAGGATTTGCCTTCGAATTGAACCACGCTAAGATACTAACCGTTAGCATTGTATTGTTTTGTAGGAGATACAATACACCGCAGAACCGATTCATACGAACAAAGCATGACCCTTTCATGAAAAAACTACAGAGCTTGTTCCTTCCCACAAAAAATGACACTGCTCGTTGTTCCCACGGAAAGCTTACTTAAAGTTTTAGTCAGTGGTTTTTTTTAATTGACTTTGCCCTATTTTTCTGAAAATGGTTTAATAGGTTAAAGTTTTCATGACGTATATTAAAAAATATGTTTTTACGATTTCCTTTTATATTAACTCCACACTGAAGAATTTATTTTCCATCAGGATTTTTTTTTACCTTTGGGGATCAATTGTTTTTGGGTTTGATTCGTAGAACTTGTAGAATTTGTGATTTATATTTAACTAGCAGACCCGGCCACACGTTGCTGTGGCTAACGAAACACAACGCCATTACCCAACCTTTATAAAATCCACACCACCCGCTTGCCAGCTGCCCGCAGCCTGAATTGAATATTTGAATTTCTCGACTTTTTTCTACTAAAATAAGCATGTTTTAATACATATAAACCTTCCTCTTGAATCACTCTATCTATTGGTGAAAACCGCATGAATATCCGTTTCGTAGTTTAAAAGATCTACGTGCACATACATTTTGAGCGACTTCATCAAATAAAATAATTCAAATCAAATACCGACTTACTCTAGGACATTTATGTATTTTCCAATTTCTTCCGTAGAACGAATTTCAAAGGTGACTATAGGCCCGCCAGCCGTTTTAAATCACACAAAAATATGTTTTCTTTAAATTTCTCAGCTTTTCTCTAATATAATTTACATGTTTTATACATATACAAATTCCTCTTCAATCACTCCATATATTGATGAAAACTTTATGAAAATCCGTTGCGTAGTTTAAAAGATTAACGCGCACATACATTTTGAGCGACTTCATTTTATACTATGTAATGATGATAATGATTAAATAATGTTTTTATTGTTCGGCAAATATTTCAGTTTTTTATTGTTTTGTACGAGGCCATTTTCAAACTGTCACAATAAAAAAAAAAATAACTTGAAAATAATCGTATTAAATTTAATTTAAATTACATTTTAATGAAATATTTGGGTGTGTTGTGTGGATGGTGTTTTCGAGAATATGAAGGAGTAAACAATGATTTTGAAGATACCCACGTTGTAGATGGGATGATACACGGAGACGGTCAAATCATTACGAGAAATGACCCTTTCTAATTAAACAAATCTTAAACGTGTGCAAATGTTGGGCGCCGGTTTAGCATGTTTTCCAACTTTGCACCGTTGCAAAACGAATTAATGACGCTAGTTCCATTGAAATATCGGAAGAATAAGCCCATCATTCCACCTGACACATGTGATCTTTAAAGATTGCAATCGGATTATTAAGACAGGACATTCTATTGATCAGACCACCCGTTTCTGAACAAGGCCGAAGGTAAACTTTTTTTAAAGCAAAGTCTACTCTTCAGTTACCTCCAGTAACCCCATAATCCCATTTTACAGCCGAAAATAATTATACCATTTGGATTAAAATTTAAATTCAATAAACTCAATTCAGCAAAAATTCTACCAATTCTGGATTCTGATTCATTTGCCAAATCTCTTGTTAATCGCTTTCCATTCATCGGGGTAGGGTTAACGAGTTCTAAATAATAGACGAAATATTTTCAGCGCTTTGCGCAACGAACTTGATCCGATGATTATGTATTTCTACTCAAACACAGAAAACTTATTTTGTGGCAGGAAAAAGTAAAAAAAACTTAGTTTTAAACACTTTTTATTGTTTAGATACATGATCACCTCATCAAGGTGTTGCATCACAATATATTTCTATAGTACATCGTAATATATTGTATATATTTATTTTTTATATGTATATACATTTTAATATATTTTGTAAGTATATCATAACAATGAAATGGGAGAAGGTTTTGTTTTTTAAGTGAAACTTCTTTATCCTCGTTGTGATTTGAAATTTGGATGAAACGAAAGTGCGTCACTTAAAAGGTTTAATTTCTTATTATTTTTTATATGAGCTCCACGCAGGAGGCCCTGAGGAAAATAATTTCCCTCAGGGCCTATGTCATCTTTGGGGATGCTGTGTGGAGGGGTTTTGGGGGAAAGGAAGGAGAGGAGAGTTCTGGGAAGGAAAGGGGTTTAAGGGATGGGTAGGAATCTGGGGTTATGTGTGTCCTGGTCATCCGTCTCCAATACCTAGACAAACCTCACCCCATGAACCCGGGCACCCCTGCTAAATCACCAAGTCGAACCACTTGGGGTGACCTATGGCAGAGGTATTGGTTATCCAATAAAGGTTCCCGGGGCGGCGGTACGGGAAATTTGACGGGTCCTCGGTTTTAATATAATGCGGTAAATTCACGGCTCCGCGCGAGCCTCTAATAGCGCAGCGGCGTAAAGCGCCTGACAAATTTCAGCGGTCAGAGAGACATCCAGAGAACGGAGGTTGGAATCCTACAAAATAAAAAAATAACATTTTTATTTTTGTAAAATCAATTTCCAATATTCAAACCACTTTAAAATAAACAGGTAGAGGAAAGAAAGCGACATCTAGCGACTTTCTAGTTTCACTTCTACCGCGTGTGAGAAAAATAATGGCCCTAAGGAAAATAATTCTCCTCACGGCTTATGTCTTCTTCGGGGATGCTGTGTGGTGGGTCTTTTTAGGAAAGGAAGGAGAAGACGTTCTGGGAAGGAAAAGAGTATTACCAGGGGTGGGTAGGAATACGGGGGTAAGTGTGTCCAGGAGTGACGGACGTATGAATCCACCCATCACACTGCGGTACAAGGCGATATTCCGAGAGTACGTCTGGAGAAGTTAAAGGGATTCCCTCAACCGTTCTCTCGCAATCCGGCCTGCCATGGATCTGGTGGGCAGACGCATCCACCTCCGGGACCCGGACAACCTCACCCCATGAACCCGGGCACCCCTAATAAGTCATTAAACGTAGCAAACTACTTACGGCAGAAGTGTTGGTTATCCAATAAATGGTTCCCGGGGTGGCGGCACCCATACCCGCCTCTCAATATAAATGTGCGAAAAGGGAGGGGTTAATGGTGAAAACAAATTTAGCAGAGGTTCATTCAAAAAGGATTTCTGATTTTATAGATAATATTTAATTTCTTCTTTACGGTTTTTCAAATCTGATGTATCTAGACTCTAAACAAGGGGTGGGGAACCTTTTTACCGTCGCGGGCCATTTAATAACTGGTTTTACTTAATTAAAAAAAATAGTTACGTAACTGCTAACACTCTTTAATAACTCCGCACATAGTCTGCGACCAGAATATTATAACTGCACTTTGAACGCGAGAATGATTTCCGTCAAAATTCATCAGCAGATGAAACCACAACTGAAATTTTCGGAACATGAAAATGGCTTTCTGCTAATTCTGGCAGCATAAATAATGAAACTAGAATTTTATAAATGCAGTTCCAACATAAGAAATGCGTCAGTAAATGAAATCACACCTGATGCGTTTTCATTGCATTCTTAACACAGAACTAGTTTTAATTACAGGTTCAATCTATACGCGGGAAATTAAACTATACCTACTCAGAACGTGAAATTGCTTTCCTCCAATACTGGCAGTACATTTGCATATTATGCAACCACAAATTTATAACTGCACTTAACACACGAGAATGGTTTCTTACGAAACGCGTTAGCGAAATAAAACCCCACCTGTAATTTTTTCGTTGCATTTTTAACATAGAGCTGTTTTTAATTATAAAATGAGTTTGTACGCGGGAAATTAAAACTCCAACCAGAACATAAAAATGGCTTTCCACCAATTCTAGCAGAATAAAGTATGTAACTAGAATTTTATAAATGCACTTTTAACACGAGGAATGCGTTAAAAATTTAACCCCACCTGGAATTTTTTCGTTGCATTCTAAACACAGAACTGGTTTCAGTTATAGGGTGAATCTGTACGCGGAGATTTAAAAATACAGAGTGTAGTCATTTTACCGAGTACATGAAAATGGCTTTTCCCTAATACTGGCAGCATAAAAGCAACTGGCATTTTATAAATGCACTTCAAAGACGAGAACGGGTTTCTACGAAATGCGTAAGCAGACGAAACCACATATGGATTTTTTTCATCGCGTTTTGAACACAAAACTGGTTTTTCTGTCAGAGCGAATTAGATTGTGAGTCTCCAGCTTTAATTAATACCGCACCTAGAACACCAAAATGGTTTTACCTTCGAAATACGTTAGGGTTAGCGGATGAATCCGCAACAGGAAATTGCATTGTGAACACAAGATTGGTTTTACCTTTAGAATGAATCAGCATAGGAGTCCACTAGTCAACCAGCTTAAATTAAATTGTAATTGTACTCTGATTACATGCTTACTGATTATGTGAATGGTTTTTCTACATTTTGTAGCATATTTATTGTCCGCAATATAATTTTATATTTATTTTACTAATTACAATAAATTATATGTAATGATTTTTTTATGCCAGAAGTGTGGCAACTATCATGGCATTATTGTTTGTATTATATACAAAATGTTAAAGGACATGCTTGACTTAATGTAACCAGTGATTCCTTTCTTTATCTGAGGAGATTGATATATCTATCGCTTTGTAATTGAATAATTTCGTACTGCAGATTATCAGGCACATTCGATAGTTCGACGTTGAACTGTGTATTAAATATGTTAGAATCCGTTTGCTCTCTTTTCACGTAATTAAATCGCTTTTTAAATGCCTCACTTAATTTCGCGCACTCATCAGCGTATTCAAACGATGTAGAAGGCTTTTGTCCTTGCAGTGTTGGAAAATGCGTCATGTTATTCATTTCAAGTTACTTTCCACAGCCTTAATTTAGTTTCAAATGATTTCACGTTTCATTCAGCTTCAACTTTTCTTTTCTTCGTAGTTGTCATTAATAGGATTTTATTGATTGACTATCCACTTTACTTCCGCAACGATGACTAAAAAATAATGTTTATGACAGACTGCTTAAGATTCCCCTCCGAATAGAGTTGTCAAAAATCCTAAAAGTCCCATACAAGAAAATTAAAAGTTCCGATGAAATTTCACTATCGTTTCATAATAACAAATTAAAATAAAAGTAAAATGGGAGGTTTAATCATGTTTTTATTTGTATCTCAACTACTTGCTAGTGACGATTTTGTGATAACGTCTTAAAAATGCATTGTGAAAAAACCATCCCGTTCTGTGAATTTTTTTGCGGTTCTTTTAGCGGGCCGCACCAAAAGTGCCCGCGGGCCGCACCAAAAGGTTCCCCACCCCTGCCTAGCCTAGACAATAAAAAAATGGTTAAAACAATATGTTTGTCATTTTAAAGATGTATTTTTTGATGTAATAAATTAACGAAATATTTACAATTTATGTATGAATTACCTTACACAAAGTAGAAAAAGGGCGTTGAATAATTAAAATATATTATGATTGTGCAAAATGAATACCTGTCTGCAATTTTTTATAGTAGATTTCCGGTATTTTGGACCACTGTCGTAGATTCTTGCAATTATTTATTTAAAAAAAGCTTTAAATAAGATACACAATAGCAGATCTATGGGCAAATGTAGTGAGCTTACATAATCGCTATATATTTGATACTACCTTGAATAGAGGTAAAGTCCCTGATAGGTAATGTAACTGTAGAGATCAAAATGGTGTATAATATCAAAATTCAACCAAAGCTGACGCGGATGATTAATAAATAAATTATTAGGATATGCTATGAATTAGCCGCTGTACGGAGAGTGTTTAGTCTAGTCCCAAATGAAACATGGCATCATTAATGGTGTTTTCAATAATACAAAACTTTTTGAACAGTTGTTTTATTCGTCACCAATGTTAACACTTTTTTACAAATATTCTATAGCAAAACATTTCTCTAATGAGGGAATTCAGTCACAACATCAATCAAAGTATTTCATTTCTGATGAAAATCTTTTTCAAAAATAGTCTTCAGTCACCAATGTGTAAGGTGTAAGGGAAGTCCACAAAGAAACAACGTCATTAAAAATATTCTGACCATTGAAATTACTGACAAGGTTCACCAAGAGAGGTTAGCAACCAATAAAAAATAATTTCGTAAATAAATTTCAGTTTCCGATGAATCGTTATTTATACAATACAACCGCAATGGTCAGTAACAAATAAAACACGCAGAGTTTGAACAAATCACCAATTTCAAAGTCAATGTTCAAATTCTGTGAAACAAACGGTCAATGATGAAAAAATAACAGAATTTGGATAGAAATATCACAAATCTTGAATTTTTACTTTGATACTTGATGAATTGTTCAAATTCTGTGAAACAATCTGTCCTAAAGGAATATAATTTAAAAAAAATCGTCCAATTTGATTTTAAAGTTCTCTTAAAGTTCTATTTAGTTCTATTTGGGGGGCGGGTATGGATACCGCTGCCCCGGGAACCATTTATTGGATAACCAACACCTCTACCATAGGTAACCCTAAGTGGTTGGTTTGGTGACTTAGCAGGGGTGCCCGGGTTCATGGGGTTAGTTTTGTCCGAATCTTGGCGGAGGATGCATCTGCACACCAACTGCGCGGCAAGCCGGTGTAGCGGAAGGCAGCGAGCAAATTTAATAGCCGTATAAATGTTTTGTTGAACGGGCAACATTAGTAACCCGGCACTAGAATCACGGCGAACTAGCCGATCATTCTGTTTTCGCGGCCCGGTTGTCGAGTCGCATTTGTGCGCTGCCTTCTTCGTATAATAAAAATCCTTCTGATAAATTGCAATAATAACCTGTGTCGTTTGGGAAATAAATGCAAGTCCAACGTTTGTCATTCTATTTATTAAAATATACCGACCACCTTATTGACAACGCAACTGGAGTCCGCGTAAGTATTATGGCAGAAATATCACCCATCCATTACCGCCAAATTGGTGACATCCGACAGAGAGCTAACAATGGCGACAAATGTCAAAAGCACTCGGCAATCGTGGCGTGAAAGCAGAATCCTGAGGAAAATACCCGGTGAGCATTGTTTTAAAATATTTGTATTCATTATAATAATTCCTAACATGCCCGATTTATTTAAATCGTATAATTGTAGCCCGCTCACGGGACCTCAGTAATTTTTAAAAAATATATGCGAGGCTTATGATTCACGCATAGCATGTATTATTACGATAATACAGTGATAATCACAAATCTACCAAGGATTAATGACCAAATAATATGTTTTTTCAGCTTATCTAGTTGTTACCCACGTGCATTTTATATTATGTGACATACATTTTGTTTTAAAGTTATGTACCCACACACATTTGTAGTCAATCGCGCTAAATTTAGCAATAATAATGAATAATTGACATAATCGTCAAAATAAGAGATTCCTAAGTAAAATTACTTTAATATTTTTTTAAACAAACATCGCGATCTTATAATCTAATCCTACCAAATGATGTCCGACAAATTGTACTAATCACCACCATTGTTTCTAAAAAGAATTAAATTGCCGTGTACACTCTATTCTAGTAACGACGCAGTTGATGACCATATCAATCCAGTTGGCAGGAGATTCTCGACATTGCCGATATCCCGAGAAGTGCAGCTGTACCCAGAATTTCAACCGACCGCAAGGCAGCTGGCAAGCTAGCATTCACGATGGAAGAACACCGTCATAACACGTAAATGTTTGAAGAAAAAAACTAATGATTGATTTTGTTTCAGCATGAATAAAAATGTTACATTAATTGATTGATCCATATTTAAAATGTCACAAATTAGTATATTCCCTTTAAAAAATTTTTAAGGAACTTTAGTAATCCAAAATCATCAAAATCCTCACCTGATAGAATGTGTTGATGAAATATTTTTTATCTATAAGTTACTCCTTAAATGTTTACAAAGGTATTAGCAAATACATATCAAGTTCATTCATAAAAACCAGTATAAAAATTATATAAACTACACTTGTATACAATTGATGAGATATTATTACTCTAAAATATGATAGATTAAGGATTTCATATCTCATGTTCATAAAGAAGGAATATTTTGTACATTTATAATATCTACTACTTTCCAAATCTGAAATATTTGATTAGTTTAAGATCAAACATTCTAAACCTGTATTGTATAATAATTAGTTTTAGCCATGTACCTCATCATATTTCAGTAATAGAATATATACTTTATATGAATAAGAAGCTACAGTTATTATAACACTGTTACATTATCAGAACATAATATGTCCTATTGACCACAAACTCAATATAACACATATTTATTACATGTATCCATTCCTACATAAAAGTTTTAGAACATTACGCACTTTGCGATTTAAAAAGTAACATGTACTTCTAACCACTCCGCTGTACGCGTCGAAGTTAAAAACTATACTTTAAAAATTTATGTGACTCTTAAATTCAAGTACCTAATTTTAAGATTTACTAAGTTTTCCAATCTGTTAAAATATTATATTTGTTATCGTTTTACAAACTGGGGTAGAGGTGTGTAGCGGAAGGCAGCGAGCAAATTTAATAGCCGTATAAATGTTTTGTTGAACGGGCAACATTAGTAACCCGGCACTAGAATCACGGCGAACTAGCCGATCATTCTGTTTTCGCGGCCCGGTTGTCGAGTCGCATTTGTGCGCTGCCTTCTTCGTATAATAAAAATCCTTCTGATAAATTGCAATAATAACCTGTGTCGTTTGGGAAATAAATGCAAGTCCAACGTTTGTCATTCTATTTATTAAAATATACCGACCACCTTATTGACAACGCAACTGGAGTCCGCGTAAGTATTATGGCAGAAATATCACCCATCCATTACCGCCAAACCGGTTCGGGAGAGACTGGTTGAGGGAGATATTTTGACGTTTCAAGCAGATCTCTCTCGGAACATTGTCTTGCACTGCAGTGGGAGGGATATACATACGTCCGTCACTCCTGGACACACTTTCTCAAATTCCTCCCCACCCCTCATACCTTCTTCCTTCCCAGAACTTCATCTCTTTCCTTTTCCTAAAAAACCTCCACACAGCATCCCCAAAGATGACATAGGCCCTGAGAAGAATTATTTTCCTCGGGGTCTCCTGTGTAGAGCAAATGTAAAAAAAAATTTGGATTCCGTTATTATTTGAGTTATGTGAAGCAATTGGACCATTGTTTGTAATATCGTTCTTGCGAGAAGTTCTGTTAATATTTCCTCACGGTCCAGGTGTTTCATGGTAAGTGGATGAGAACAGAATTCGAATATGATTTTCATGGACCTTAAAAATGAGATGAATTGTTCATATTTTGTGAAACAATTCAATACTAGCTTTCAGTCCCCAATGAAACACATCTTCCGTTATACTTACGTCACTAGGTAAAACTTGGTTTTTAATCAAGTTCATTAATCTTCAACTGCAAACAGCAGTACAACTCGCCTAACGAACGAGATGTGTCCTAACAAGTGAGACTTGAAGGAAACATAGACTAAGTTTACAAGATACAATATTCAAAACTATTGGAGACGTTCAAGCAAATGAGAAGTTATAGTTTATACCTTGGAGTGACTGTAATATAACGTTATATTCTCCAAGGTTTATAAATCCCAGTACGTACATACATTGGTGAGTAGATAGATCATGTTACTGGGGCGTGCGCTCCATACAGGCATATAAGCACTGTTTACCCTACCTTACTCACTTAAAAAAATATGGAATAATATCAATTTATAATTTTTTTGTGAGAAATCAGTGTTCTCTTTCAAAGTGTTTCACTCTACTACAAGGCAACAAAGGCAGGGACTAAATATGTAAACGACCGCATTTCATATTAAAAAAGGTTTTCTTCAATCGATACAAAAAAATGTACATTGGTTTACATGCTCATTCAAGGGACGACTCGTTTGTGTTAAGCCGAATTTACATAAGCAACTAGTTACGCATAGTTTGTTTCATGACATTAGTCATACTACTTGTTTCACATGTAAACATATAAATTTCACCATGCATGCATTAGTTGTATGCCACAAAAATTAGAATCGAAAGTATATCACTACTAGTGGTATGCAGCTAATTGCAAAGTGTTAAAACGTGATGCAACTATTATCACGAAACCATTTCCGCTGGGTGGACGTGAGTATTACCTGTAACTGTGTAAATTTTTAAACGACTTCAAAAGGAGGAGGTTCTCAATTCGACTGTATTTTTTTTATTTTTTTTTTTATGTTTGTTACCTCAGAACTTTCGACTGGGTGAACCGATATTGAAGATTCTTTTTTTATTTGAAAGCTGGTGCTTCCCGTGTGGTCCCATTTTAATTTGTTTTAGTTCTGTCAATGGAATTCATGAGTAAACCTTATAAGTCTTAAATTTGCATTAATATGTGCGCGACAAATGGACAAATAACTTAATATCACGCCAAACGGATTAAGATGATTATTTTTTTTTATTTTAAAGGATGTACTTCAAGGGTAGTTTGATGAGAATTTGGTTAGATTCCGATTATGGGATCCATGACAAAATAACGGAATCTTCAATTCTTAGGAGCAAATTAACGATACTCGGCCGAATCTCTTAATTTGACCGTAACATCATTATGGTCAAATTATGTCTATCTCATATGAGCAGCACGTTTAGTAGGTCTACGCATATCCAGACAAATTAGTGTACTTCAGACTCACTAAAAATCAAAAAATAAACCAAAATTTTAACAAAACAAAAAAAACGACATCAAAAAATGCACTAAAAAGTAAAAAAATAATTTCGTATTCTTCTACAACTTAATACTCAACTTACTTTTTCTACTCATCAATATATATGTAGGTACGATTGTTATTTTTAGAGTCGGTGTCAGCAAAGGTACCCGGCCCGGGGGCGTGTTTACGTGACAGCTCCCCTCCCGCCTCTCGCATCGTCAAGTCGCTCGTGCGACACAAGCATATCTCACCTAAACTATGTATGTAGTTACAAACCTACCTTGACTGACATCGACTACAAAAATAACAATCGTACCTACATACATATTGATGAGTAGAAAAAGTAAGTTGATTATTAAGTTGTAGGAGAATACGAAATTATTTTTTACTTTTTTGTGCATTTTTTTAAGTCGTTTTTTTGTTTTGTTAAAATTTTTGTTTATGTAAAACAACATCGTGCATTGCAGAAAAAGCTTTGAGGTGAATAGTGCCATGGTTGATGTGATATTTAAGGTTGCACGACACTAAATTTGCACAATTTATATTAACTTTTTGGCGTCATACAATTATTTGTAATACGCATTCAATTAGTTGCGTAATGTAAACTGGCTTTGATATCGATAAAGGCCATGCCTTTTGCTAAAAACCACAAATGTAACAATCAGTGTCATCTGTCATATATCTATGGTAATGCTGATCCAATTATCATATTATGTTGTTTTTCTTTCCTATAATTGTGTGTTTCAGAAAATGTGAAAATTTAATAGAATTCAGTAATTGTCTTGTAATATGCAAATAAAGCAGTTTTTTGGATATTTGATATGTCTTACGAAATCCCATGGATTGTCGACTAAAGCCAGCATTTTAGCCATTCACACCGATAACGTACCTCGTCCATGGTAAGTTTTTAAAATATTTCGCTATTTTATCTACTACTTACCCTGAACAAAAAACCCGTGCACGGCGCTGTCACATTCCAATCGCGTGCATTGGATCTCAATGTTATTTGTTTTCAATTTTTGAAAAGTACTCGTGAGAGGTGGCAGACTGGATTTGCAGAAATTGCGACCTATTGAGCCCGCAAGCGACCAGAATTGCCTGCTGCCATGCGGGCATTCAGCCAGCTTTCTGCTGATCTGCTGGTCGTGCTCGAATTTTGACCTATTTATGATTCTCTTGGTTTCCTTTGCCATTTTGTTGTAAGCTGTTCTGTCTTTGGATGTTCGAGATGTGTTGTAGGCTCGGTAAGCCGCGTTTTTTCGTCGCACTGCTTCAGCACATTGTGAACTGAACCACGGCTTTGAGCCTACACCAGTGTCCTAAACAGTAGATTTGATGAAGCCGTCCATCGCGGATGTGATGACTTTACCAATTTCCTGGGCACATCTTGAGGGATCCGAAGACTGAAAACAGACAGCTGACCATGGGAAAGCATTAAAATGTGCTCGCAGACCGAACCAATCTGCTGACCTATAGTGCCACACTTTTCTCTTCAGCCTCTCGTTTGGCGGTCTGAAGTTTATAGGGATTGATGTCGTCACCAGGCAGTGGTCGGACGATCCTAAAGGCGCTGGACTTCAATCGTGTAACCGTGTGGCACAGTAGTTAAAAATAGGTCTAACAGATTGGAACGGTGAGTCTGGACATCAGGAACCCTTGTGGGCTCCTGAACCATTTGCTCCAATCCGTAGTAAAGGGCAAAGGATTCCGCTTGTTGTCCAGCCGAGTCTGTTGATTCTGAGAACTTCAACCAAGGTTTGTTATGAACATTGAAGTCCCCCAGGACCACAAACTCTGCCGTAGGGTAGCGGGGCAAGAGGTCATTGATAGTGTCGCTTAAGTGTTTGAAGAGCTCGGACGTGTCTGATTTGCTAAGGTTCGGTGAGCGGTATAAACATGCGTAGAATCTTACCGTACTGGCAAGATTGACGCGTACCCACATTACGTCGAATCTGGAGTTTTCCAAATTCAACAGACGCACACAGTTGACGTCAGCTCGACTATAGAGACAGACACCTCCTTTAGGTCTGAACTTGCTTGCGAGGGTGAAGCCCGGGCAGTCTATCTGCGTTTCAGACAGGAATAGGTTGGGACGTTGAGAAAAAAGGTGGTGATAGACAGAGTTTAAATTGGTATGCAGGCCCCAAATATTGATGTAATTCACCATCATTTTTGGCCTGCGTCGGGGTCTCCTACTACTCGCCGCTGTAACGCAGTTAATTTGTGGTGGTTGTGTTGTCATGATTTTATTGTTCGATTTTTTATTTTTATGATAGGACCTCTCACTAGACCTGACGACTCACTAGCAAACACCACCACCGAAAAGGCAAACTTATAAGGTAAAATGTTTGCGGCTAACTCAACCTTTGATGACCAAGGTGCTGTCCCGACGTCGGTTCCTCACTGCGGTTTTCGTGTGAAAAAGCTGAGGATCCGGCATTGGGAAGTACTCCATGTTTTACGAGGGCTTGATGTTAATAAAGCTAGTGGGCCTGACGAAATACCTGCCCTGGTACTGCAGAGGTGCGCTGCAGAAATAGCTCCAATTTTGTCGAAGCTTTTTAAAATGTCCCTGAAGACTGACTCTGTGCCCTCTGGTTGGAAAAAAGCGGTTATCCATCCTATTCCAAAGAAGGGTGACCACTCCAACCCAGACCACGTCTTAAAGGGATCGAAATGAAAATATAGTATCTTTCAACGGAAGCAATCTCCCGAACAGGCCCTCCATTGATATGCTGGGTGTAACCCTAAGAGACCAGCTCAGATATGGGGGCTCCATCGAAGCCAGAGTAAAGTTAGCCTCCCAAAAACTGGGCGTACTGTACAGGGCCCGCAGATACTTTAATAGTACACAACTGCTAACCCTGTACAAATCACAAGTGCGCCCCACGGTTGAATTTGGCAGCCACCTCTGGTCTGGAGCTCCAAAATACCCTCGACTCGGGTGGTCCGTTTCATAGATTCTCCCATCTTAACAGACGGATTGCAATCTTTAGAGCACAGGCGTCGGATGGGAATGCTATCCTTGTTCTACTGGTGTTATAATAGAAGATGCTCCGAGGAACTAGCAAAATTCATCCCTTCGGCACCGGTGCATAGTCGGGAAACGCGCCAAACGCGTCCCCAACATTTGTACACCGTTGACATTTGTCACATGAGAACGGTCGTTTCTTCGACTCGTTCTTGTGTTCAACAGCTCGGCTGTGGAATGATTTGCCAGCCTCTGTGTTTTCTCCTTCGTGCAACATGGGTCTCTTCAAGACCAATGTTCATTCCTTCCTCTCCTCAAAAAGACCCTCCACACAGCATCCCAGATGACATAGGCCCCGAGGGAAATTATTTTCTTCAGGGCCTTCTGTGTGGAGTTAATGTAAAAAAAAAACTTGTAGGGTAAGCAATCAACTGATTTAAAATTCTCTAATTCTCTTAATACATAAACTACCCACTATTTTCAAACCTTAATGTTTAACCTAATGAGAAAATGCGTTCCCGGGTTCAAGTTGTTGAAATGTTTTAGAGTAATGGCAGTAGTTTTACAAAACGAGATCGAATAAGGAACTCGTTGATCCAAGACAGATTTAACATCGCCTTGTCGACGCGATGGGTTCCCGACTTGAATGTGACAAGGGGAAGAAAATTAGATACGAGCTCTTATAATTTTTTATACTGGTTTGTAAACAAAAAATAAAATCGCTTTACCCATTCATCTAAGACATTTTAACGATATTATGAAAGTATTTAATCGATATTTTGTAATAATAATAATAATATTTTGCTGACTTAGGTAGCGCCGTTTTCGTGAAAATCTTCCCAAGGGCGCTGTACAAATAAATAAATAACCTAATTAATATAACTGATGTCAAACAGAGATTTACAATAATAAATAGTAACTAGCATCTAAGACATAGCCAGCGACTCGTGACGTAGACTTATAACTGGAACTGCTGACTTAAAACTAGTGACTTAATGGGCCGTATTCATAAAACTGAAGGTTATCTTTGTATAATGTAGAAGTATAAGATTTTGAGTTGAAGAAAAAGGTAGGAGTGACGACCTCTTTGACGACCTCCGTAGTCCAGTGGGTAAGACTCTTGACTCACAATCCGGAGGTCGCGGGTTCGAACCCGGCATGCGCAAATAAATTTTATTTGATTTATTTGTTTTATTTCACAATTAATTCATTTAAAATAATATATAGTATATTTGCGGCATGTTCCAGAGTGGAAGATACTATCAGTATCGCCCTGGTGTAAGACCACCATTCAGAATTGAAATGTTGCTTGAAAATGGCTTTAGCCGTGTTTAGTGACCAGATCTGAATAGCCAGGTACTTCCCAACCTTCCTCTTCCCCACCTCCTTCCCGTCGCCAATACCTTCAGCCTTACAACATACCCCAATTGGGGATGCCATAGTCTCACTGGCTCCAGACGGGAGCAGTTGAGATTCTTGTGCGGTATTCACTGTAAAAAAAAAAAAAGGAGTATAAGCATTTAATTTTTTTTCATATTCATAAAGATTACCTTATGCTTGCAAGAATATCCTCCGAGAATAAGTAAAAGGTTGTTGGCATGTTGGCTTCCGCGGCAGGTTCCAACCTATTTTCGATGGTTTGTTTACTTACGGTATTTCTTTCTTATCGGTGTTATTTGAGTACAGTACTTCGATCAGAGAAGATGTATTCGTCAAGCAGCGATAGGGAAAGCGCAGAAAAAGATAATGCTATAACCGAACTGCAGTTCATAGCAGATGAAATTGCCAATGCCCCCGTGATTTTGGAAAAATTCTTTGTAATCACGAACAGGTGTTAATAAACGCTGCTTGTAGTATTTAATCTCTCTCAGTTCTACGACATCTGCCATCGCTACAACTGATCACTACACGACTACGACTTTACTATTACTATATTTAACTAACATTTGTACTTACATTAAAAAATATTTGATTAGGGTTTTGCCAGGGTTGCCAGTGATACAAGTAACGTTTAAAATCACAAAATCAAATCACAAAACAAACTCTGTAGATATATGTACAAACGCATATATAGGTCCCATAATAATACTATATTTGCAGTTTTAGCAACTTATCACTCATCTGCTTAGTGACCGAACGTCAAGAAAAATAGTTTAAAAAAATAATGTGTAAATCCGGGTCTCCAGCGACATTATTATCATAAACATTGAACCAAATATTTGAGCATAGATGAAACATTCTCGCAAGGTCACAATGTTTTTGTTTTCCGTGGCCGATTGAAAACAAAAAAAAAACGCTGTGGCCCCGACACAATGTTTTTGGTTTTGTTTTTGTTTGGAGAACTGACTATGAATATTATGGTGTGTTAGTGTGTTATGTAGTACTTCAGCCGTTGGCTGCAGGAAGATTGTTATATTTGATAAAGCCTCACCTAACTCCATCAATCGTTTGTACTTCCACATGCATGCTCTTGGAAAGTTTATTTGAATACCTTTCCCACGTTTCTCTCCATTTGTATTAGTTCCACTTGGTCGTTTCTGTAAAAAGTAAATATTTGGGTATCTCCCAAATTCGTTTTACGTTTGGAATCTTTGAAAACTTGGAAAAAAATATCAGCGTCTAAAATGACTTTTTGAAGTGAAACTTTTTTAGCCCCGTTAGTGATTTGAAATTTGGATGAAACGGAAATGCGTCACAAAAATTTATTATTTGACGGTCCTCGGTTCTAACTATAATGTGGTAAAATCACGACTACGCGCGGGCCTCCAATAGCTCCGCGGTATGAAGCGCCTGACTCTCAGCGCCCAGAGAGACATCCAGCGAACGGAGTTTCGAAACCTACCAAATCCAAAAAAATACTTATATATATATATATACATATATTTGTAAAATCAATATCCAATCTTCAAACCACTTAAAAATTAACAGGCAAAAGAAAAGAAAGCGACATCTAACGACTTTCTAGTTTCACTTCTACTGCGTGTGCATTGCACAGTCTGATTTTTAAGACCTTTCGGCAAGTCGTGAACTTTATAAGTACTCCAATATGTATGTACATACAATGATTCTATTGGGAAATTATCACGGTAGGTATCATTGGTTTTAGGTACCTACTTATACATTTTTGCGCACAAATTTCCCGGAGGCAGGGGACCATCGCATCACTGATTAATCTAATTGTCTGAGATTAATTTTAGAGTCCCAAGCGATGGAACTAGTGAAAGTAATTTTTTGTGTACAGTAATGTTCTACTAATCTCAAACAAAACGATTTACTATTCAGAGCATGAAACCTATTTAATAAGAATACATATTTTTGTAAACGTAATTTATCTTAGCTAACATTGAATAATTTTAAATACCTATCATATTGAAAAGTTATCTTTTGATTATGTTATGAACTCTGTCCAGTAGCAAGCCATTCGTTTTATAAACGTGTGTTTAGCTTAGGTATATATTAGTGATTATTGCTGTCGTTAGTGTAGTGAGAATATTTTTTTAACGTCATGTTTTTTAAATTTATTACGCAGCTTATTAGTTACCTCTATTATAATTTGAGAAAAAAATCTGTCATCAGATTCTGTTTGTTTTGTTTATTAGTTTATTTAATAAAGATATAATTTTTTTTCCAAAATAAACAAAATCACCAATTATTACATATTGTGAGGCTGACAGAGGTGGGGGAGGGGAAAGAGAAGAAGGTGGAGAAGAGGAAGGTTTGAAAGTATCCGGTTAACATGATCTGGTCACTAAACACGACTAAAATTTAAAGCATTATCGATTCTGAACAGTAACACTTTTTACAGGGCGATTTAAGCCTACTACTCTCTGCAAATATATTTTGTGTGATTTTACACGAAATATTAAATGTAAATTAATTGAAAAAATAATTTCGTACATCGGGTTTTATACTCGTTTCCTTTCGAGGGTCTTCCAGATAGTGCAAACTTCCCAATAAAGTTGACCTCCTTACTAATTTTACGCCATTACTTATGAAGCAAATCAGCATTTTTTTTAAATTAAATCAATGCCGAATTTCAAAGGAAGGCATTGAGCATTTAAAATTTAGTCATTCCAATCATTCAAATATTAAAATGGTTTAATTTGCTCTTATGCAGTTAGTGTTGCAGTACGGCATAATCGCATGGGGGGAGCATCTATAATAATAATCTGTATCCGATAGTTACAACACAAAATAATAATAATAATAAGCCTTTTTATTCTGGACTTCTGTTAGGTATGTATTAGACATGATCTTATTTGTTATAGTATATCCCGAAGCTCAGTTTTCCTCTTGGCATAGGCCTCCTCTAACATTTTCCATTGGGACCTGTCACGCGCTACCCTTCTCCATTGATGTCCAGCAGTGAGTTTTAAGTCATCTTCACATCTTATGTGTTGACGTCCTCTACTTCTCTTGCCATCTCTGGGATACCAATCAGTGACATTTTTGCACCATTTCTCTTGTGGATCGCGTATCATGTGTCCTGTCCATCTCCACTTTTGTTGGTCTATTCGGGTAACTACATCGGCAACTTTAGTTTTCTCCCTTATTGTGCTACCTCTCACTCTGTCCTCTTCTCTGTCCTTGTTCCTGTCAAACTTCTCTCCATGGCTCTCTGGCAGCGTTCCAACTTTTCTCTGTGGCGTTTGGTGAGTGCCCAAGTTTCACATCCATAGGTGATGACTGGAAGTATACACGTGTTGAAGACTTTCCTTTTTATTTGCATACTTAGCTCCTTAGATTTCAAGACTTCTTTCAAAGACCAGTATTTCTTCCATCCATTTGCTACTCTTCTCTCGATTTCTTTAGTGGTTTGATCTTTGTGAGATATTATCTGTCCTAAATAGATGTAATCTGACACATATTCGAGTGGTTGGTTGTCAATTTTTATAGTTACTGGTTCAGAGTTTGTAAGCAATTTTGTTTTGTCTTTGTTCATGCATAGGCCGACTTTCACACTTTCCTCGTTTAGTGAGACAAAAATGATCATCAAAGTTATTATTAAAAAGCCAAGAATTTTCCCAACCAGTGAACTTTTTTAAAAATTTAACGTTTTACCGGTTTCAAAACTATTTAAAAAAAGCTATATTAACAGTTTTTAAAGAATCTGAAGTGTCCTCAACAAGAATTATAAGACCTAGAACATCTGGGAACATAGTATGATATTACAAAATATTGTACGATAAGAAAATTACATATAATTATAGAAATAGAATATCAACAAAAATTGGCAACAGAATATATCTGAAAATCATCGATAAAAATAAAAATCTGTTGCTTATCTGTAGAAATACAATGCGATTTTTTTTTAATTTAAGATAGTTTTTCGCACTTTTTATTGCATCGGGTAATTCGTTATAATATAGCTTTGGGCTTACATATTCATAATGGTGTTGTGCAGCTGAGTGCGTGAAAAGTGCGAAAAACTATCCTAAATTAAAAAAAAAATCGCATTGTATTTCTACAGATAAGCAACAGATTTTTATTTTTATCGATGATTTTCAGATATATTCTGTTGCCAATTTTTGTTGATATTCTATTTCTATAATTATATGTAATTTTCTTATCGTACAATATTTTGTAATATCATACAGTATTTTATTTTAATTTTTGTAACTATACATATTATCTATAAGCAGTTCTAAATATATAACGTAAGTACATTGACTAGCCCCCAATTAGACCCGAGAATATGTCTCTACTAATTGGGTAACCACAAAAACTGATAATTTTTTTTTTTTTAAATAATTTTTTTTTCAAAACCTCTGATCGCATGCTCACTCACTGAATACACCTAGTCAATTAGTGGAAACCACGTTTCTCATTATTCATATATCTGTTTGCAACAGTAATTTATACAGGGTGGGGCAGAGCAACTTGCTTATTTTAATTTGGCGCCCTGAAGCGATGGTTGCTGCGAGGAGCTTGGAAATAGATACGTTCGAGAGTACGAGGTTTAAAGTTGTAGCTTCGCTTGATTTAGTTAGCATCATGGAGTGGACGAAGGTGGAGGGTGTTTGCTGTCAAGGCATACTTTTCTAGGTCACTTAGTCATCGTGACAAAACGAGCACTCCGTATCCTTTTCAGTACCGCCCGGCAGTCGATTGTTTCATGAGTAAACAACTTCAGGGAAACTGGTGAAGTGAAGACAAAAAATTGGGGTTTCACATACAGCAAGGTCATCTCGAACCGGTGACACGTAAAGGCTCTCTATTTTGCGACACCCTCAGCGCTCTGCCTGCAAATATGCAGCTGCTGATGGGTTATCTGCTCGTTCTGTAAGGCGAATCCTTCATGAAGAACTAAAATTACATCGCAACAAATTGGCTATGATGCAGAAACTTAATCCACGCGATTTGTTGCTCTAGAAAAGAACGAAGCTTCCGAGTTCGATTAACGCAGTTTACGCCATCTGCCCGATATCATCTTTAAAATTTAAATGTTGTCCTTAATGTCGTTCAAAGAATTAAGTATACATCTGCATTACTTCATTTTTTAATTAAGTTCCGAAATGAGCAAGTTGCTCTGCCCCACCCTGTACTTAAATGCTTTCAATACTTTATTCATTTCAGATTGCCTTTGCTATGAAACGAACTGCACTAATCCGACAATCTCGTGTCAATAATTGCCGTTTTCTAGTTGACTGTAAAGCTTTCCGTTGTTTGTAGTTATTTGTCGGAGCATTTAATATCTTGATTGTATCGATGGTAAGTTACAAAGTTTCTATACTTATTTCTAATTTATTAAAATGGGTCACATAAAAGAGCAATCCCATTAGTGGCCCTTTTGGCCAATATCTTATCCAAACTCCGAAATAACTAATAAATCTGAAATGAGTGGTATTTTAAATTACTTGCTTCGATACAAATAATATTGCACGAATTTTCATTATTCTGTATTAAAGTATTGTATAATGTTGTAGATTAATGTTTTGTATACGAAAAATTAATAGCGTTAAATAACAGCAAATTTAAAATATTAGGTAACATTTGTAACATTTGAAGGATAAATCATTTTCAGGAAAAATCAATATTTTGCCTGTTGACGATTTGTTAGAGCAAATTAAGTTTAAAAACCAGTAATTTATTTTTGAATTTTTGATGGAACATTTACAAAAAGGCGTAAATGGCATAAATATAAAATGCGTAAACATAAATGCTTTTTTTTACAAGATGATATATGTTAATGAAAGAAAATAAAAATAATAAAACACGAGTGCCCTGGTTCACGGGGTGAGGTTTATCTAAGTCTTGGCGGTGAATGCCTTTGCCCATCTACTGCATGGTAGACCAGATTGGGAGAGGCCGGATGCCGGAGCAGTGGAGGGATGAATTCATACGTCCGTTATTCCTGGACCCACAGATCTCCAGATTCCTACCCACTTCTCATACCATTTACCTTCCCAGAATTTCCTCTCCTTCCTTTCCCTAAAAATACCGTCAACACAGCATCCCTCAAGATGACATGAGAGTATTATTTTGCTCTGTGGGCCTCCTGTGTGGACCTAGAAAAAAAGCTAGAAAAACCCAAATGATTTTGACCGGTCAGTGGTTGAGCGGGCATAGCGCTTTGGTCCCACCCGAGCGTCGCGTGTTCGATTCCTCGGCTGGCTAAGTCCTTCATCACGACACAAGCCACATTTTTGGCTTCTGTGGTGGTAGTAGGAGATTTTCAAACATTGTTGGGTTATTCGTAACCCGGGAATGTTTATCTTTCTATTAAAAAAAAATGCTTATTGAAAAAAAAAATCATTTTTAAATAATTTGAAAAATATTGTATTTTTAACTAATAATGTGAAAATAGTATATTAAAATATAAGTGGATAAACAGGTCTTTAAAACACGCGCGATTTTTCGAGCACGACGGCGTAGCCGAGTGCTCGAAATAAAGCAAGTGTTTTAAAGACCAGTTATCCACGAATACTTTACGCTATTTTTTTTTATTGGTACACTTTGAAAACATAAATATTGATATTATTATTAAAAATTTGGAAATAAGAACTATTAATGAATTCGTGATGTGACATCACAATATCTTGTTGTCATGGAAATGAAAAACACAAACATTAATTTCAATCTGTCACATAAGATTAATAGTTGACATCACAGTTTTTACTAGTTATTGTGTGTTGTAAAATGAGTTCTAACATTGATAATTTAAATACCAAAGCAGAATCGCGGTTCATACCTGAAAAATCCAAAGACGTTTATAAAAAAGAATATGAAAGGTTCATAACACGGATGGAGGAGCAAAACGTAGTAGATGTAGATGAACGAGTTGTGCTTGCTTACCTTCAGAAAATGTCGGAACAGTACAAAGCATCGACTATGTGGGCCATACATTCGAAATTGCAATGTCTGTTGAGGATAAATAAAGGGGTTGATTTAAAATCATTTGTGAAAGTGCATGCATTCATGAAGGCAATTAGCAAGGATGACGTTGCTAAGAAGGCGTATGTATTCAAAGAAGATGATTTGCGGAAGTTTTTCACGGAAGCACCGGACATTACGTACTTATTTTTGAAGGTGGTAGCCATTTGCGGAATCTTTGGCTCTTGCAGAAGATGTGAATTGTGCGATTTACGCTTATATGATATCAAAGAAGAAGGAAGCGTATTGCTTATTACCATCCGACCATCTAAAACAGTGAAGGCTCGACGTTTTACTGTTGCCCACAGTGGTGCAATTAATTATGTGCGTTTGATGAAGCAATATTTATCATTGCGACCCCAAAATGTAAGTACAGACATGGTTTTCTTACGGTATGATAAGGGTAAGTGCACCAATCAAGTGGTTGGTATTAACACATTTGGATCATGCCCCTTACAAATCGCACGCTATCTTAAATTAAACGATCCTGAGAAATATACAGGACATGCGTTTCGACGTACATCCGCCACCATTATGGCAAATAGTGGCATGACAATTGATCAAATCCAACGACAAGTAGGATGGAAATCGGCAGCTGTGGCGACTGGTTACGTGGAAGAGAGCATTAGCAATAAGAAGAATGTTTCAAACATTATTGGAACTGCCATTAATGGAAGTGCAGCCCCATTGACTTCCGAGAATACTATTAATTTGAACAGCATTTCCTCCGATTTAAAAAACGGAGGTATTAATATTTCCAATAATACGAACTGCTCTTTTCACATCCATTTAAATAATTAGAATGTAAACGATGTAAAAAAGAATGTAAACTTTGAATAAAATTTTTGAAACATTTGTAATGTTTTATTTGACGTTTAAAATATTCCTGTCAGATTTATAGTTAAAAGTTGACATTTAGACTTCACATTTTGTTGATTTGTTGATGTTGCCATGGTAACTTTAAAAAACGCGCGTTCCATAAAGTGCGATTTAAACACGCTGGAGCGTACTTTAAATGAGTAAAAAAGCACACCAATAAAAAAAAATATAATTCTCAATTTAAAACTTTTGTCTTATAATAAATAATACGAGTAAGCCCATTGCTAAATTATGAATGCAATGTTAACTATGTTTACTCGATTCCAAATATGCGTGGGTTTATTTTTTTACGTTCAACTTGTCAACCGCATCAAACAACTATCGTAGAATAAGTAGCATCAGGAGATTTTGTTCAATTGCTTACAAAATATTATTTCTCATTTGTCGTTCTCTAATAATTTCACAATTTATCCTTCAGCTTCCGCTTTACTATTTCACGTTAACGCATTTTCAGGACGCCAAAAAAATTTAAGTGTGATTTGATGTTCGTATGTCTGAAACGCACACGTGACAGAAAACGGCTTAGTTTGGGATGGATATCTCGATTATTACTAAAGCTAGAATTAGACGGTCCACTTTTTGTTCATTTCTATCTTTCATTTTGCCTGATTAACTCGGAGTGAAACGTCTGAATGAGAAACGAAACAAAAGTGCTGAATGAATCCATTATTGAACCGATCCATTGATATTGGCATATGGCATCTAAAAATCACGCGCGGAATTAAAGAAAAATGAAACGTTGTGAACATGGAATTAACGTTTCACGGGTTCGTTCATCCCGTCTTGTTTCCTGTACTGAAAGCACGTCGCACGCAAAATGTCAAGGTATTTAAGTGGAACGAGGAGAATACTATGCTCTTTTTAGAGAAATTTTAACTATCTGGAATCATAAACTAAATGAACATAAATAAAAATTTTCAAAATTTACATTCACCCATTCGAACATGATGCGTTTGCCTTCCTATTGTGGGCCGGATCGGGAGAGACTGGTCGAGGGAGACCCATTTTGTCTCCAGCCGGACTCTCTCGACCCTCGTCTTGCACCGCATTGGGAGGGATGAATTTATATGTCTGTCACTCCTGGATTCACCGACCCCCAGATTCTTACTCACCCCTCTACCTTTTTCCTTATCATAACTTACTCTCTTTCCTCTCCCTAAAAAAACCCTCCACACAGCATTCCCAAAGATATCAGGCCCTGAGGAAAATTATTTTTCTTAATGTGAAAAAAAAATGATTAAAGCATGATTTAGGATTTTCTTTCGCTAATTCTCTCTACGGTGCAATCCGCAAATGCTTATTTTTAGTCAATTATATGATAAAATTATCATAAATCCTTAGATTATATAATCAAAGCATAAATCAAACGATATTCAACGCGCACATTATAGTCGGAAGTAACGGATGAACGTTCATTTCTTTAACATTCTGTATACAAGTGAATGCGGAATGAAACAAAAATTGTTGAGTGAATATTCACCCAAGTGATCCATCTGATTTCCGCCTAAATAAGACAATGATATTACGCAGCAATTTAAGATATTATATTTACGATGTTACGCTGCTTATTTAGGCCAGAAACAATAAATTTCTTGAAGCAGCACCCTTACTGGAGGATTTGATCCAAGATGGTTAAATAGTGTGACATAAAGAGTTACATTGAACTAGGGTTGATTTTGTAAGTCAAATTAAAGACAATTTTGGAAATGGAGTAAAAAATTGTTGATAAATCAAATGAAAGTATCCCAAAATACCACGGAGAAAAAATACGTTAGGTGTGAAAATACTAGACCATCCAATAATGAAATACTTCGCTCACCTTCATTTATAAAAATCCTCGTAACTGTTCTTTAATACCAACAAATTTCCACAAAAATCCACAATTGTGTAAGCATATACAATTGTGGATTTCTTAACATTACAAATTATTGGCCCTTAAGTTGTAATAGGCTGCACAATATTTATATTATGTATTTAATTTAATTTATTCAAGCTAATTTGTTCGCTGTGGGGAATAACTCATAAAGGTCTCATAGAAATCGTTGTGTCTCCCTTACTATCATGGTGAGAAATATTATCTAAACGGTGTTGGAAAGAAAAAACACCACGCTTTATATTCAAATGTTAAGGATAACCGCTAAAAAATTAAAATGTACAGCTTTATGAAACTAAATTAACCGCCCGCAATTTGAAAAAAGCTTTCGAAGCTTTGGGAAATTTTTATAAATTACTTTTGTATGAAACAAAAAGTGAAGTGACGATAAATTTTACAATACATTTGTCGTAGAAAATTGTGTTTATTTGTTATTATCGGTAATTTTAGTTGGAAAAAAATGAATGGTGCGCTATTTCTTAAACTTTTTTTTTGATTGCAGTCAAAAATGTTTGTATTTTAAAAAGTTTATGTTTACTTCGAATTGCGCAATTTGAAAGAGAATTTTATCACTCTCCAGATACGTTCAGAAATATTCAATTAATTTGAATTTTATTGGAATGTGGATATTTTTATCTTCCGACAAAATATGCTCGAGACATGAGGAGTTGATATATTATTATATTTATTTTGTAGTGGATTAAGTTCAGCACATTTCACAACAAATCTGCTATGAAAATGAAACATTCCGAAAAAAATAAAAATGTCACACACTTTAAAGCTATAATTTTAATCACTTACACAAAATAATAAAATGTGATTGAATCAACGGTTTTTTATGAACTTGTTTACTATCTTAGAGTAATAATTTGTCGATATTTTTATGTTCGATATAATGTTCCAAAATTAGATACGTTAAGCATAGAAATGTTTTGGTTTATTTTGTTTACTACTAAAAAACATAAATATTTAGTTCTGTTTGAGTTTTATCGGAAACATTCGTTTTGCTTGGACTCTTCTTCACAGTCCTCTTACTTAATTCTATTTTTAAGAGGTACTATTTTGAACCCAATTCACTGCTGTGCGTGTGCGGAAGACCCCTGTTATGTGAAAGATCTGTTATTTTCTCGTTTCCATTGCGTTTCTTTCTTTATTTATGATCTATCATTTTGTTTAACCGTATTATTTTCTTATGATGAATACCCTTTCAACGAAGAGTGCACGGCGACAAGCGGGAATGAAGATGAGTACCTCAAAAACAGAGGTGAAGGTTATAGGAAGGGACCAAACTCAGTGCAACATACTCGCTAATGGGACTCAGCTGAAACAGGTGGACAGATTCAAATGCCTCGGGGTTGAATTTTCCAGCAATGGATGGCAAGACGTAGAAATTGATCGAAAAATTAGTGCGGTGAGCGGTGTATTGCGTCCTCTTTACAGCTCAGTGATAAGGAAAGCCGAACTAAGCATCAAGGCAATGATGGCAGTGTTCAAAACTGTATACCTCCCAACGCTCACTTATGGCCACCAGATGCTAAACGAAAGAACACGCTCTAGAGTCCAAGCTGCCGAAATGAGGTACTTGAGAGGAGCGGCAGTGATTACGAAATGGGATCATATAAGAAATTCGACGATCCGAGACGTATCGAACCACCGTTACTCTTCGTAGAAAAAACCCAACTGAGGTGGCTTGGGCATGTACTAAGAATGTCTATTTTTTCTATTTTTTTTGTTGTTGAACGAAGCTACATTTATTGATGTTAAACGAATCTAGATCTCCAGTGTCCTTGCATACATTGTTAGTAAGCAGTATGCAAGTGCATAGTAGGAAAAACAAAGGGCAAAAAAATAGGTTAGTAAGACAAAGATAAATTAAACAGGGCAAAAGAAAAACTCATTCATGTGGCGGCATTGCATCTGTAAAAACCTGCAAGTACCTGCATAAAAGAGAGAACATAAGTAATACAATAAATCTCAAATCAATTGGCAAGTATCAATAAAAAAATGTGAATGGCTTTCGGTCTGACCATAAACTACACTTAGCTTCCGTGTCCTTTAGCCAACCACTCAGTAAAGCTTCAAAGAATGTTAACTGAATATTTGTGGTAAAATTCCCGAAGACTAAAAGAAAATTCAGCGTTGGGTAATAAATTTCAGAGGGTAGAGTAGAGTAGGCCGCCCCAGACATAGTTGGGCTAGGCAACTTCAGAAATTGTGTGAGGAGAGGATGGGACTGCCATGGACGGAGGCTGAACAAGCAGCACAAGACAGGGACGCATGGAGAAGCCTTGTCGATGCAGTGGGTCCCCGACCCGAATTGGATAAGGGGACGAAGATAATGATGATGATTATCTAATGGTTTATTTTGAATTGAATTTACACGATTTTTTCTTTCAATTCTATTGTAAATATTATGATTTTCTTTTATCATTTATATATTTTTTGTTAAAATTCATTTTTATGCGGATGATTTTTGCAACCCATGTTGCGTAATAATGTCATTTTAATGCAGGGTGTTAAGGGACGTACTTACTTTAACCAGTGATTCCTGACATTATTTGGAGTAAAAAATGTAAATGAAATTTTGGTCTCCGGTGACTTTTTTGATGACTTTTTTTTTTTCAAAATTTTTTTCTTCAAAATCAAACAAAAAAAAATTCTTCCGCATGTCGTCACTGGTCACTCAGCCGGGTGTCCGACGAACCCCTTACCCCGCTTCCAACTGTTCAAAAACTACCATTTTTTAATGTTTTTGTAGAAAAAAAAAAACATCAAAAATGTCACCGGAGACCAAAATTTCATTTACATTTTTTACTCCAAATAGTGTCAGGAATCACTGGTTAAAGTAAGTCAAGTACGTCCCTTAACACCCTCTATATTTTGGGTATTTGCATAAAACTGTTTCGACTAGTGTCCGACGTTCGGTTTCGGTTTCGGTTTCGGCAAGTTTCGGCAAAAAAATCTAGTTTCGGCATCTGTTTCGGAAGTTCAGAACCTATGGCCGCACCGAAACTCTGCGTTCGTGAATTATCGCGCGTCAATCAGCTGACGAATTCGTGGCTCGTGTGTTACATATTATAGCATGACGGCTTATTATAGTTGGCTTAAACATATTTCAATAATTGTTTTTTTTTTTTATTTATTTCATTTAACACGTGTGAACTTTGTGATTGTAAGCGCCATTAAAATAAAAATTATCAATTAATTTGGTCCTTCCTTCATAATGTAAATGTTGGTTATTGACATTTTTTATTTCAAGGTGTAGTTAACATGTTTGGTTAATTTTTTATAAATTTTATGGTTTGTTTTATATCAGTAATATTTAAAAATATATGTTTATTCATATTTTTTCACATACAAACACGCATTAAAAGCGTTTAACCAGCCAGCGGCCGAAAATCCACATTTTGTCGAAAGTTGTTCTTACGATCGTACAGGGTGGTTCCAATGAGAAAGATTAATTATTCTCCTTACCTGCTTTTTATTATAACTCAACATATTTTATATCATTCCAAATTTGCTTTAATTTATACCTACCTCCAAAAAAGCTGAAAGGCGTGATGATAAAACTATTAAAATTATGTAATTTTTGTGATTATTTTTAGATCATAAGTATTTATCATTTTTCAATAATGTCTAAGATAAATAAGAATGCAAAAAAATATGAAATATATTAGTTTGTAAGTCCGCAAATATATACACAAACGGACCAATTTTCGTCAAGAAACACATGTACGTCCATATTTTTTAATGATTTTATTTATACTAAAATTAAAATTCTGAAACATGCGTTTCCCATATAATGTATTGATTTATTTTACTGCATGATTATATTATTTGAAATGGGTGTTGTATAATACAAAATCTTTTTGTAAAATTTAACAAATCTGCCAACGACTCTGATATAATCTTATTATACTAGAAATTACTATTTTTTCTCAAAATTTAAAACGTGCGTTTACTAGATAAAATAACAATCTTTCGAAATCAATTTGTAATTTTTTATGGAAAAGAGTCAATACGTCTAAAATCTGATTTAAAATGACATATTTCTGGTTTTCTCTGGTTTTCAATCTATCATTGAGTATGGTATCATTGCATGGGGAGGGGGCACTTCATCAGCTCTAGATCCTGTCGAAAAGGCACAGAAAACAATTATGAAAATGATGATTCTCAAACTTCCTCTAACTGCAGACAGTGACCTTATATTCAAAATAATGAGAGTATTTGATGTTCGACAGATCTATGTAAAAACTATCCTCATGCATCTCTTTAAAAACAAACATGTGCTTTACAAAAAAAAAATAAACTTAAGGTTTACACGTAACTCCAACAAAGACATATTGCAAGTTCCAGCGCTCTCTTCCACCTTTGGTCAACGTAGCTTTAGATACTTTGCCATAAAAATATTCAACATTCTCCCAGAAAACATCAAACTGAGTCAAACACAGAGAGAGTTTAAAAAATATGTTAAAATATGGATACATTCTAATGATCGAGCCTATACTGGTGCCCTCACTCAAACGCCCAGTCATTGACAGTTGTTATTGTAGTAATAACCTTGCAGTTTATGAATTGTGTAGGTATATGCAAACAATAATGTTAACTAAAATAAAGTTTTTGCTGTATGGAAACCTACTTTACACATTTATAAAAAAACCATAGAAAAAATTGCGAGAAACAATTAACAAAATTTCTGCCTCAATACAGGTTCACCTAGTGAGGCAGGCAATGCACAACTAAAAATACTGTATAACTATACTACTCTTGTGTAACCTTTCTTACATTACTTTCTGTTTGTTAATTTTTCTGTACTGATTGATGTAATCTATTTGTAAACTACATTGAGTATGTAATTTTTTTTTTTTTTTTTAGTTATATTGTTGTTATTTCATTGAATAAAGATTATTATTATTATTATTATTATTATACCGTCTTAAGTGGAACGTTTGCGCGGCCCATTTGGGCCCGTTTCATTAAAATCTTAAATTGAGATCAAAATACCCAACCAAACTGAAAAATTATTTTTGTAATCAAAAGGTATATTAAATATCTAGTACGGATGTGAGCTACTTTATTTATTTTTCTTTAAATTATCAGACAGAGGCCATTAAAGATTTTAGTGTTTCTTGATTTTGGAGGCAACTTAGGCAATTATTTGTGAGTAAATGACAAACATAAAAAAAAAAACAAAAAATTATTTGTCTGCATAAGTGTAAAAAACTTGCCAAATTTCAGTAAACAATAGATTTTTAGCATGTCTAAAAATTTTTCGTTTTCAGTTTCGGTAGAAAATCTTGTTTCGGTCGGACACAGTTTTGACGGTCCCGAAGAACAATGTCGGATGTGCGGTTTTGTAGTTTTGCAGTAGAGCTTTTTAAAGTTTCGTTTTTGCATTTTTACAATTTTGGAGATCAAGAAATATGATGTAGTTTTAATATTTTTCATTTCGTATAATTTCATTAAAAATTCCGAAAACGTAGACCTGTAAATTAACCAAATTAGTCAATAAATAAACCAACAAGACAAATTTCAATTTTACGCAGATAGTAGACACTGTAACATAGCAGAACTTATTTTACAAATCTATATTTCGTGTCACGGTGTTAGTGGTCGCACTCTTCCGAAACGGCTCGACCGATTTTTATGAATTTTTATGCATATTTGGTAGGTATGAGAATATATCGTAAAGTATATTTCATACCGCTAGGTGATTCGGGTATCCCTAACCAGATTTTTTTTGTATTTTTTTTTTAACAATTTTTTTTTGTATTTTTTTATTTATTTGACATCCAAAAATACCTATAACACCAAAATTTTCAACTTCCTACCCCCACCCTCCCAATTTTTAATCGCGATTTTAGTATTTTTGTATGAATAAATTTAACCGACGCATCGTTCGCATTTCAAATATTATGAAATTAAAAAATAAATCATACACTGAATTGCTTGCTCTTCAATATTTATATTGATTTTCCTACTTTAGGATAAAAAATATATCACTTTTTTACACTTTACGTTTAACTTTTAAGGGATCAAACAATGACTATTTCCGTTACTTTAATGAAATATATTGAATTAAGAAAATGAATGGTAGGTGTTTTTTTTGTTTTTATCAGCGATCACCGTCTACAGCGCTCCATTCCTCTTTCTGTCATAGATCCCATCCCCACACACTTACAATACATTCGTTATTTTTATTTAAAAATCAACATATTCACTAGAAATAATTTATATAACAGAACAACTTTTGCCGAGTAAGCTAGTTGAATAATAATATTATTGAGTATATAAAAGAATTTAAAAAAAAAACTAAAATTAAACACTGTTCTTCGGGACCGTCGGCGTTGTAATTTGAAACTCGATGAAACGAAAAATAATAGCCTTAATAACCTAGTTATAATCAGTATCATTAGGTATAAATATTAACTATTCTACCTCTATAAGTAATTTATATGTGACACCTGCGGCTGATATCTCTGGAAAGGATATTTTTCAATAAAGGGTTGCAGGAAGGATAAAACACAATATATCACAAAGTTTTTCATTTGTGAAGTCGATAAGGGTATCTACTGCCGTCACGGAAACCATTTGTTGGATAACCAACACTTCTGCCATAGGTATTCCCTAGTTATTTGCTACGTTTGGTGACTTATCAGGGGTGCCCAACTTCAGTGATGAGGTTTTACTAGGTCTTGACGGCGGATGCATCTGTCTACTTACTGCGTTACATTGGGTAATATTGAGCATTGGGTTGAGGGAGAGCGTTCGACCTCTCCGGCAGTGAGAGGGATTGAAACATACGTCCGTCACCATTGGACATATTGACCCCCAGATTTTTACCCATCCCTCATACCAGAATTTCTTCTCCTTGCTTTTCTTAAAAAGGCCCTCCACAGAGCATCCCTAAGACGAAGTAGATCCAGAAGGAAATCTTTATTCTCAGGTTTCCTGTGTGAAACTAAGGAAAAAAACTTAAAAGTGAAATTTTCAAACTCGAACTGTTGAGCCCAGAAATACGGCCACATGTTTGTAATATCGGTAATTGCACGTCACAATACATTATGCCGTTAATTTATTGTCGTGGTTAGGATTGCTAAAATTAAGTTTAAAAAATAACAAAGTTAAAGTTAAAATCAATCGCTAAAACTTAGTTCTAATTTTATCACGTAAGCTACAACGCTTTCCTATAGGTAGTAAGGGAGGCTTTTATTATTTTACTTGTTTTCTGATCGAAAACAAATACTTAACCTAACAAAACAAACGAGTAGAATGGTCCAGATAAAAATGGTGAAAAAACGTCCAGACAAAGAAAGGGTCCACTTAAAATCTTGCGTATTTTATAGATGGTGTTTTGATAAATATGCGTACGCCGGCTTGTCTAAATATTATCAAATACCTTTTTTCTTTAAATAAAAAGGTAGAAAACTCAGCTAACTCATTCGATTTATAATATAGCCATCTTATTATTTTAAAACACAAAAGAAAGTCGGGTTAGTAACACCATTTATAACTCGAAAGCGGCTGGACCGATTTTTATGATCTTTGAATTTTTGGATTTTTCTTCGCCCCGAGCCATTAAAACATTGGAAAAATTCACAAAAAAATGTTGTGAAGAAAATTCTTTTCCTTATACATATCTCATATTTTGAAAGAGTTGCAGCTATATTGGGATAAGTATAATATTGAATAGTGAGTGAATTCCTAAAATTCAAAAACGTCAATGCGCTGATTGTTTTGCTTTTATTCTTAAACATATAATGCTGCCCCTCTTTCTTACATGCTAATTGTCAATAGTCGAAAATGAGATAAACGGCGAACGTACGTCTGCACCCTTCCAAAGGAAAAATACAATCTTACTAATATTATAAACGCGTGGGTTTGTATGGATGCACGTGTGTTTATTACTCTTTCACGCAAAAACTACTGAATTCATTTTAATGAAACCTTACAAAAACATAGCTTATACTTCAGAATAACATAAATGCTATATATAATGGTAAGCTCTGGCGTTATGAAATTTGTATAAATGAAAATGTGTGTATTTCATATATTTTAGCGACAGGGTGGAAAGGCAGGGGGAAGGGGAACGGGGTAGGTGGGATTCGCGGAGAGGGAAGAGACGAGGGAGGGGGAAGGCGAGGAAGGTGGAAGGGAACGGGGGCGCACGGGAAATGGCATGCAGAGAGAATCAATTTATTTCTTTGAATAGCATAGCAACGCATGCCGGGGACCAGCTAGTTATTCATAGATTCAAGTAGTGAATAGTAGTAAACTTGGACTCCACAAATATATAAGTCGTTAGGTCAAAAATCGAATATATATTCCTCACCCTACGGATGCTTTTGAACGAATTAATTTCATTCACATTGTATCTACATACTTTTGTTAATATTCTAGCATTTCATTCTAGGTGCAATTCTAGGAACACTTTTTTGTGCAAAACAAATTGAATTAATATGTGAATATATAATTAAATTTAATTTTTAAAAAGAAAGACAAACATTTCCGGGTTACGAATAACCTGACAATATTTTAAAATCTCTCATTACCATTACATTAAGCGGAAAATGTTTATTGTGTCGTGATGGAGAACGTAGCCACCTGAGAAATTGAACAGGCGCGTCCAGGGTGGGACCCGAACGCAATGCCAACTCAGCGACTGACCGGAATATAATGTATTTATACATTGTATTTGGAGCAGTAGGTTCTGAGTTCATTAACCCTCTTTCCCATATCTTTCCCGTCCCCACTACATCCAGCCACAGAACATAATATCTCAATTGGGGATGCCATAGTCTCACTCGCAAAACTTGATGGATAGTCAGTCGATAGTTCAGATCTGTGCTTTTGGAAAATTAGATAAGCCCAGATTGGAAAAGGGAAAATAGGACTCACCGTTGCAGATGGGGCCTCGCTGATTTCCAGTTTGTAATGTACACTTCACAATGTTTAATTTAAAAATCGTAATATTCTTATAGCAAGAGGTTATGATACACGCGCCCTGTCTGAGATGTTATTTTGCACTGAACAGCAAAGCACACTGTCACCTCTCCAAAGTTGAGTACTTTCTTGCAACAATTTTTTATGGTGACATTTAGGATGGAAAGATTTAGGTAGATGGGATAAGTTCAGGATTTTGACATGCTGCAAATGCAATACCCCCCGATCAATCCCATATAATAATACGCGAACAATCGCCTTGCTGAGAGAACACAATTCTAAATGTAAGCATTGCATTGCTTTAAATGTTTATAAAGAGCAGATCTGTATAACTAGGTAGCAATTTGATGACCCAGATGCAATGATAGCTATGTTCGATGGCGTCGTAAGAAGTAAGCTGGAGTATGCTAGTGGCGTGTGGACTCCGCACCAAGCTAAATATATTAATATGCTTGAACAAATTTAGAAAAAGTTCCTTAGGTATGTCTATATGCGGATGAATGGAACGTCCCCAAGATGCATGCACCATATGGAATTACTTGAGGCAACAAATAGATTTAGATTGGAAACTAGACGTTATGCAAATCTTGCAATTCTTAGTTTTAACATAATCCATAACTGTATTGACAGCCCATTCCTCTTGGAATGTTATGGCTTATACGTGCCTGAAAATTTGAGCCGTATTCGACTATCCGTACACGACTTGTTCAAAATACCATACGGCAGAACAGATGTTCTAGCACAGCATAGCATGACAAGAGGAATGGTGCTGTTGAACGAAATATCGGAAAAACTAGATATATATAACTCTTCTTTAGATAGCCTTAAGATTTTTTTGTATAATAATCATCTTCCTAGGTGTTAAGACTGTCAAAATGAGAAAATTGTACAGTAATTGGATAATAATCTGTTGTACAATTTAAAAAAAAAAAAATAAAAAAAAAATAAAAAAATAATAAAATTCACAACTTTCTTGGCCACCATATAATATTTCCCCTCACGAATTCAGTCTTGCAACAATATTTATCCCCTTTGAACCCCTAGGAGGCCATACTAGGACTCTTATAAATCGCTGTAACTCCGTTACTGTCATGGTAAGAAATGTGATTTTCACGCTGTTAGAAAGAGAAAACTCTACGCTTTATATTCAAATCTAAAAATCAACCTTAGAAAAATTAAATCATACACCTTTATGACACCATACTTTCAGGAATTATTTTTACATGGAATAAAAAAAAGTAAGCAAGCTGACAATAACGTTTGTAATACATTTGTTTAATAAAATGGGTATGTATTTAATTTTATTTATGTATATTTAAAAAAAAAAAATTTTATATAATCGTACACGTTTTTAAACAGGTAATAAAGTTTTTCTTTACTTAACAATACATCTTTCACCTTTTTTTAGAGCAAAGCCCCGGTTAAAAAGGCGGAGAAAACGCATGTAATATTTTTTACGCCTGTAATATTTAAACGAAGTTTGTTTCGTTATCAGTCACTTTAGTTAGAAAAAACGTAACGTGAGCCATTTTTTAATTTTTTTTTCTTTTCATCATGTTTCAAAAACAGTTTTTGTTTTGGGATTTGTTCAGAAATATTCAATTTTTTTGCATTTTATATCAATGCGGAAATATTTTTACCTTCTGACAAAATACGCCCGATTTTTGAAGGGTTAAATCAGGGACACGTTTGCGCGGCAACACTTTAATCTATATAATAAACGTGGTACGTAATTTTGCAGTACTAACCCTAATTGCTTTATATCAATTTTAATCAGTATTTTCGATAAAGCTCTGCCCAAATCAGTGCTATCAAAAAACAATTTATTGTTACGGCAAACCCGCTCGTCAAATGTCAGCGAAAGATAACACGTTATCTGTACAGGAAAATATGCTGAAATTAAATTATCTTTGAATCAGATGTGTTGCTACCGAATTTAAGAAAAAATATGTATATATGTACTAAATATGTATTTTTAACATTACTTTAGGTACTTTTCGTGTAATGTGAATTTATTTAGGTAGCTACATGCTACGAATCCGCCAAACGATATCAGATATAATTTTAAGGTTTTTTTTTACATTAACTCCACTCAGGAAAATAATTTCCCTCAGGGCGTAAGTCATCTGAGATGCTGTTTGGAGGGTCTTTTTGGGAAGAGAAAGGAATAAACATTGGTCTTGAAAAGACCCATGTTGTCGGAAGGCGGAATTACAGAGGCCGGCAAATCGTTCCACAGCCTAGCTGTTGAAAACAAGAACGAGTCGAAGAAGCGACTCGTTCTCATGTGACAAATGTCAACCGTGTAAATATGTTGGGCACGCGTTTGGTGTATTTCCCGACTATACACCGGTGCCAAAGGGATCAATGATGCTAGTTCCTCGGAGCATCTTCCATTGAACTACCGGTAGAACAAGGATAGCATTCCCAGCCGACGTGACGCCTGTGCTCTAAACATAAACTTTAAATCCGTATGTTAAGATGAGAGAATCTATCAAACGAACCGCCCGTTTCTGTACACAGTGAAGGGTATTTTTCATGTATTTTGGAGCTCCAGACCAGAGGTGACTGCCAAATTTAACCATGGGGCGGACTTCTGATTTGTACAGGGTTAGCAGTTGTGTATTATTAAAGTATCTGCGGGCCTTGTACAACACGCACAGCTTTTTAAGAGCCACCAGCCAATTTTACTCTGTCTTCGATGGAGCTCCCATATCTAAGCTAGACACTTATAATTACACCAATCATATCAATGGAGGGCCTATTCGGAAGATTGCTTCCGTTGAAGAAGACTAGATTTTCATTTCGATCCCTTTTAGACAGATATGATTGGATCTTTGAATTCAACGAGTTTATTTTTACCCCAAGAGAAAACACTCTCGAGGTAACCGTCCATTTTTTGCTTTGGGGTCTTGTCAAACAAAAAACTATCATGGAATATACTGTCATCTCAAGGTATATCTTAAATAGTAGATTATATTTATCCTGGCTATAGAATAGCTGCCCCGAAAATGGTTGGAGTGTTTGTAGAATTTTGTTTTTCACACAGGAGGCCCTGAGGAAAATAATTTCCCTCAGGCACAATGTCATCTTTGGGATGCTGTGTGGTGGGTCTTTTGAGGAAAGGAAGGAGATGAAGTTCTGGTATGGAAAACGTAAGAGGGGTGGGTAAGAATCTAGGAGATGGAACCCGTGCACCTCTGCTAAGTCACCAAACGTAGAGGACCACTTGGGGTGATTTGTGGCAGAGGTGTTTGGTTATCCAATAAATGGATCCCGGAGCAGCGGTACCCTTACCCGCCTACCAAATTGGTGTTAAAGTGATGTAACGCGAAGTTAAATTTCATCCAAGAATGGGTTGTGATCACAAAGTTGTCATGTTAATATGGCAAATAACTTACAAACTTACTGCTTGTCAACAGAGCTGACGTGAAACTACTAAATAATATCACGTATTTTATCAGTATGTCACTTTTGTAACCATACTTGGATGGTTGTTTGAAAGTTATTATTAGTTGGTGTATTATTATTCGACGAACAACCTGGTAATATGATACGAGTAACCGAAAACTTCATTCCTCAAATAGACTTCCGTAAGAAAGATGATAAATAATACACATTCTCATTTTTTTTCAATCTCCTTGCTGAAATTGTAACCAGCCACCTCTTACGTATACATCCCTGAATAACTTCTGGCTTTACATGCGAAATAGTCGACTGTACACTTTACGGTGATAGCAAAAGCAGTTGTAATAAATAAAGAAAGTCTTGGAAAAATCCTTGCTTGGATTCGTAATAAAATTCCAAACCTGAAAAGAAATACCGTAAAAAATCCACAAGACATGCGAATATGAATAAATTGTAGGTTTCCAAGCGGTGATATGCAAAAGTGTATTATATTATTGTTATTATATTATTCCACTTGTAAAACAACACTAAATTTAAATTATAAAATGTTAAAAATGGCTTTCGCCATATTTAATAATAATAATAATAATATTTGGATGATTTATATAGCGCCGTTTTTGTGAAAAATCACCTCAAGGGCGCTGTACAAACTTATAATACATTTCTAAAATCTAAAAAACTACAAGCTAGGCAAACAATTATAAACAATTTATGGCTAAAAATTGCATACATCGGTTCATTGATCACCGATACGAAAATATGTGTACAATATTTTGACCAATGAACGCGATGCTGCCTAAAATTTAATGAAAACAGGACCATACTTACCTGGGAGGTCGCTTGAAATTAACACTGTATATTGTCCATTTAAAGAAATTTAGATAGAGTTTGCACGCAGAGGACATTATTGTAAACACATGTTATTTAATCCTGAAAAATATTTTAATATTAATATGTAATGTATTCTTTGACGAGTGTATTTTGGAAAGTAAAAGCAACATATAAAGGTGGGAGGTGCAGTAGTACCTATAAGGATTTGATCTTACTAAATGTGATTCGTCAAGAGACAGATTGATGTGTAAGGAATCGAGTTATTTTAATTCAGTAAGAAAAGTGTGATTAAGACATATCATAGACAATACAAGTATGATGCTCGCAAATAGGTATATTTAAATTACGGGTATGAGAGCCCAAAAAGGAAGGTTTTTAGTTTGGACCTAAACTCTGTTGGGCTTGTTATGCATCTTAATTCCGGAGGGAGTCTATTCCAAGCCTTAGGCCCAGATACTCCGAAAGCACGATCTCCAAACATAGTATTTGACTTTCGTTTAGGTTCTATTAGTCTGCCTTTTGCAGATGAAGTTGCTGATCTAAGGGTTAATTGTCTCGGACCGGTATTTTCCGGGACGCATAATTCGGATATGTAAGGTGGGGCCATTTCGTATATTGATTTAAAAACCATCCAGCACAATTTGTACTGGATTCTCTCAGGGCACTTGAGCCAGTGAAGGTTACGAAGGTGTTCTGAAATATGCGAATATTTAGAAACCCCAGTTATGAGCCTTGCCGCTGCATTAAACACGGATTGAAGTTTGTCAATTTGATATTTGGGAAGACTAGCGTAGATGCCGTTACAGTAATCGAGCCGCGAGACTACGTAAGAGTTAATTAATAGTTTTGTCGCCTCTGCAGGAAGGTTTCTTCGAACTGACTTGAGTTGTCTTAGGTGAAAAAAATCGGTGCTTACTGTCCTATTTATTTGACTTTTTAACGAAAAGTCTGAATCTAAATTAACGCCAAGAAGTTTGACTGTTGTCTTTGGAATAATATCGTTGCCGGAAATGGAAATAGGTGCATTGTCTGTGAAATGTTGGCGTTTGTTTGTGGCCGCCCATAGAAACTCAGTTTTAGATGGATTCAGCTTCAGCTTGTTTGAAGACATCCAACGAGTTATTGCTTCTAGGCATTCAGCTATGCGGATTTTGAGACTGTTGATTTCGTTTGGAGAGCAGTAAAAATAAACTTGCTGATCGTCAGCGTAGCAGTGGGACAGGAGACCAAATGACTCGATTATTTTGGCGACATTATTTGTAAAAAGGATGAAAAGAAGTGGGCCTAAAACGGATCCTTTGGGTACCCCTGAAGAAAGTGTTGCGAAGTTAGAGAGCTTATTTCCAACCTTAACGGCTTGTAAGCGATTGGATAGATATGACACCAGCCAATTTTTAATATCGGAACTCAAACCAAATGTTTCCTCTAAGCTCTTAATGAGAAAATCATGATCAATTGTGTCAAACGCTGCACTCATGTCTAAGAGTGAGATAAGTGCTAACTTACCTGACTCTATGGCCAAAGTTATATCTGACAGCATACGAAGGATTCCGGTTTCTGTTGAGCGAAACCTTCTATATGCGGATTGACGATTAGTGAATAATTTATTTGAATTCAAATGACTGGTTATTTGTGCAGCAGCAATTTTCTTCAGGATTTTTGATAGGAAAGGTAAATTTGAAACAGGTCGATAATTGCTTAAGTTATCGGGGTCAAGTTGTGATTTTTTTAGTATCGGCGTAACTACAGCAGACTTTAGAGGTTCAGGGAAGTCACCTGTGCTCAGAGATTTATTAAAAAGATGAACTAGGAACGGGGCTAAGACAATGACACATTTTTTTAGTAACCATGTTGGTATAGGGTCAAGACTGCACTGCTTATTTGGCGAACTTGAAATTAATATTTTACTTCTTCCAGTGTTGTGAGTTTGAAGGAAGACAAATTTCCTTTAGAATTTATAGTAAATATTGGTGGAGGGGCGTGAGATGTGGAGGCATGAATGGCTTCAATTTTTTCTCGAAAAAACGTTAAGAAGGCATCTGGGTTAATATCTATTTTAGTAGGAACAGTGGCTTCGGAAATAACAGTCTTTATTGAGTTCCAGAGACGCCGTGGATTGGTTTGCTCAGAGTCAATCTTTTCATTCCAGTATTCTGATCTTTTGGAATTTATTTTGCTCATATACTGTTTTTGATCAAGGATTCACTCATCCCTTGAAGTTGCCGTAGAATTTTTCCTATATGACCTCTCTAATTTCCGCATAAGTCTTTTCTGGTTTCGGCATTCATCGTTATACCAGCCGTCAGACTTTCGAACTTTACGTGTTTTTGACGTCGTCGGAGCATATTTATTTAACAGACATAAAAGAGTTGTATTATACGTCTCGACAAGTTCTGTTGGCGTCTTTGTTTCCCAAAAATTAGGTGTACATAATAGAGAGGTCTGAAGCTCTTCTATAAAATCACTAAAACTTAATTTACGCCATTCCCTTGATATAATTGTTCTATATGGTACTTTCGGCGGGTTAAAATCAATATCAGTGCAAACAAGCCGATGGTCCGATAGTCCTATATCATAATCATTTGGTACACCTATATCATTTGGTAATACAAAACAATTTTGTAAACAGCCAGGCAGTTCCCCATCTTTTTCTTCTCCCTACTACCTTCAGCCTCGCATATTCCCCAATAATTGGGGATGCCGTTGAATCACTGGCTCCAGACGGATGGGAGCAGTTGGGAGTCATATATTGGGATATATCACGCACTGAAACTTTTACGAAAGCTTGAAACCAGTGGATTGCATTAAGGCAAGAAGTGATTCCGTAAGCTGAACCACGAGCTTCCTCACGGTTGTTTCACCAATCGTAGAGAGGAATCGATCTAATATAAATAAGGAGACTATGCATTCTACTGAAAATCTGCGAAGAGTTTGCTGAAAAAACAAAAAATTTTAACCTCTTTAACTCCGCTGAAACTGCTCTATTGGTCATCATAAGATATGGTCGAAGCCCGAAAAGTATTCTTCCAGCTATCCTAAACGGTAAGTTCTGAAGGTGATCGAATGAACTAAATACCTAGGATACAATAAAATCTCTAGTAATGTGATGGATGATAGCGATATTCATAGTCAAAGTGTAAACGCAAACATGCTCAGAAGATTTCGCCTTTGCAGTACCGCTGTGAAAATGACACACTTCCATGCCTTCGGCGCTATGTGCACGAACGAACTTCGAGAAAACTGGAGAAAGTACTGCAAAAGACATCGTGTTCAATATAATAACGCCTTCCGCCTAATATTTGCCCCCTCCCCCCATTTACTGCAGCGCTTCTAGTATATTCACGGAGGGGCGAGCAAACGGCTTTACAGCCATTATAAGATCCAGGGTTGCTCGTATGAGGGAAAGGATAAACGGCTTCGGGATTATCCTCATTAGTCCGCCGCAAACCAGCCCCAGCATACTAAAGAAAGACACAGACACAGATGGATTCATTTGTCCGTCACTCCAGGACGTACTGACGCCAAGATTCCTACCCATACCTTCACACTCATACCTTTTTCCTTCCTTGGAACTTCCTCTCTTTCCTTACCACAAGAGATCCTCCACACAGCATCCCCATAGATAACACAGGCCCCGAGGGAAATCGTTTTTCTCAGGACCTCTTATGTAAAGCTTATGTAAAGTATATGTTACACAATTTTTTTGTTTGATTTTGAAGTAAAAAAAAAGTTCCTTAACATCCTGTATAAGATGCCACAGCTCCATATATTTTTTTGTTTCATAAGTTCACTTATTTTTGTTATATTTTACTTTATTTTTTTTTTGTTTTTTTTTTTTTTTATTTTAAGTATGTCACCAATCAATTAATGTATTATCCAATCATAATGTAAACTATTTTTAGAATATGTGGCATCAACCTTCCTAGATACCGGAATAAAAACATTACTTATAATAACAAGTTAAAAAAAATTACCAAATTTTCTCAACGTATCCAACACGACCGAACGAACATAATCCTTTCCCTGTGATATATTTTTAATGGATTCTTCTCAATAAATCGTTGAGCTGTCACCAATCAAAAATCATGACCCTATTTACAAATGTGTCACCACTGCTGCCGACCGTTTTATTTTTTATTGAATTAAACCAACCTAGTCGTTGAGCTGTCAGATTGATGTTTAGGACACATATGTTCTTGTTTGTCAAAATCGTAAATTTATTCTGAAATGTGCGAGAAACTAAAGAACATTTGTTTTACGTTAAACGTTTAAGTTATAAAATAAATTGGGAAGATAATGAGTCGAGTTTTCCTTTTTCGTTATTTGTTTTTGGGGTGTTATGCCATGTTGCGCTACCTCCTTCTCTAGCCAACGTTTCGGACATCGTTGCAGTGTCCATCATCAGGGAAGATCCGGCAGATGTGTGACATCTACCGGATCTGTCGGATCTGCCCTGATGATGGACACTGCAACGATGTCCGAAACGTTGGCTAGAGACACTGCAACGATGTCACACATCTGCCGGATCTGCCCTGATGATGGACACTGCAACGATGTCCGAAACGTTGGCTAGAGAAGAAGGTAGCGCAACACGGCATAACACCCCAAAAACAAATAACGAAAATGCTTTGGCCGTGAAAATCTTAAAACTTATCCGAGTTTTCCTTGTATATTTCCAGAAAATTGTGAATTAAATATATATATAATAACCAAATTCTACGATAAAACACATTAAATGAAAATAATGATTTTGGTGGTGGTTCTGTGATTGTAAATAAATTCGAATTTTATCGAATTTAAGTGAATTTAAGTGAAATTTTAAAAAAGTAGAACTGATTTTTCAGGAATTCAGATAAGCGATAAAAAGCTATTTTTTATGCCTCTAAAATAATTTTAATTGTACTTTTCAAAATTGGCAAATATGTGTACAAAATTGAGACGAGCGAAAAGGTACCTACCAATGTTATAATACTTACAAGCCTACCGGATTTTTTTTCAGAAAATTGTTTTAATTTTACGTTGAAATGTGAACGCCTTTCTCTATTTAATTTCTTAATCTTGGTCAGTATTGTAAGATCTCGTGATTTTTCAAGGGTCCAGGCTTTTTCATGTTTAATCAACTGGATTAACTGACATAATATCCCGTGATTTGTTCAGGTTCGCTAAGTTTATTATGTTGACATTAAGGTTCAGTCCCTAACATTTGAGGTGGGATTCTGTGCGATTGGTTTAAAATTATTTTTTTTATTTGGTCCTTCGACGATTGTTCTGTACCCACATCATTTTTAACAGTCTTTCGCTACGTAGGTATTTATTTATGTTGATGTCTGCTCATTATATATGTGAAATAGTGGCAACACAAGTGTCAGTTTACTTGAATGTGACAAACCTTATATTTTTGCAACCTCTTGCTTGCCATACTTGTACGTGTCCAAATCATCAAAGCATCCCATTATTAATCTTCTTCGTTACAAGTTCTCAATATATCCTCATAATATATACCAAGAGATAATGTAATAATGTATAATAATATCAGAATAAAAAAATAACATCAGTTTCATCCTGTCATAGGTCTCTTACAAGTGTAAAAGAACTGTACCGCGTATACAGGGTGTTAAGGGACGTACTTGACTTACTTTAACCAGTGATTCCTGACATTATTTGGAGTAAAAAATGTAAATGAAATTTTGGTCTCCGGTGACTTTTTTTGACGACTTTTTTTTTTTTCAAATTTTTTTTCTTCAAAATCAAACCAAAAAAAAATTCTTCCGCATGTCGTCACTGGTCACTCAGCCGGGTGTCCGACGAACCCCTTACCCCGCCTTAACTGTTTAACCACTACCATTTTTTAATGTTTTTGTAGAAAAAAAAAAAAAAAAACATCAAAAATGTCACCGGAGACCAAAATTTCATTTGCATTTTTTACTCCAAATAATGTCAGGAATCACCGGTTAAAGTACGTCCCTTAACACCCTGTATAACAAAACTTCACCTATAATGTTACAAAAACATTCTTCGCTTAAGTTTTTGTCCCATTTTATCGTTATTTCGTTATTTTAAGATATCATTTGCAGAACCACAATAAATTTCTTTGTTGAACTTGGAACGCAGCCATTTTTGGTACTGAATAACTATTGTGCATTTCCATAGAAATTGGTAAATGGGACGTGGAAATAGGAAATGGTGGCTTTTTAACGAAGCTCTTTAAACGGTTACAATTAGATAGTATCACACAACTGCAATCATTGCAATATATCCGGCTGTCAGTATAATGAAAATAATTTGTTTAATTGCATTAGATGTCTCTTAAAATTCTTGTGGTGTCCAATTTAAACATATATTTTTATCATGATCTTTTTCACCACAAAGGAGAGAATATGAATCCATTCCGACCCAGTTCTCGAGAGATAACACTTTTCCATTCCCACGTTCTCCCTTAATCTCTCATTGCACGATGAACTGGAGGAGATGGTGGGTATATTCATTTCATGGGACGTGATCATGAACGCTGAAATACTCTAAGACTGTGAAGATGAATTGTGTTTAGGTAAATTTGCATTTAGTCCACCTCACGGATAATATGGAACGTTCGTGTTAAAACGGAATATTCCTTTTTTAACTAACAGACAATCAAATATGACATTTGTCGAAAGTACCAATCTTATAAAATAAATTCTCTAAAATAAACTCGCATGTCATTATAATTTAAAAAAATCCCTGGTTTTGAGTGGTTTGTTTGGCAAAGCAGGGTTTGTAATTATTCTAATACATTTCTTTCCATGTTCTACTGTTATAAATACAGGTACAACTAACTTTTCAATAATGCATTCACTTTGTTTTACATGGCAATAATATTTTTTCTATGATTGGCAGCACTGATTGATTGTCTTTTTTTTTCAATTATTTCTGGCTTTCACCCTTCAAGGGTGTTCTAGGCCATCATTTATAATTACAGAGAAAGGAAAGGTGAATTTATATATTAATTTTATTTAAATGTGCAAATTTCAGAATTTTATGGAAGATTGGAGTAGAGTTCAGACTTAGAAGAGATGAGATGTTGAATGGAGGAGAGGCAATTTTTGATAACGCTTGATAGAAGAGAGGATATTTATTTAGAGAGGGACAATCAAAAAATATGTGATCTAAAGTTCCCACATCTAGACCACAGAACGTACAATCTGGGGAGTCAAGCACATGAATTTTATAAAGGTGAGAAGGAACGGAACAATGTCCGATTCTCATACGAATAAGTAAGGAAATTTCTTTTTTGGAAAAATGGGGGAATTTTTGAAACCACGGTTTTGATGGGATAGTCCTTTGTATTGAGGCGTAACGGGCACCCTTGGATTGACTAGCAATGTTCCAATACTCTGTCCAGACATTGCGGGATCTATCTTTGATGATGGAAAAAATATCAGACAGGGGAATATGGTTTACGAGGGTAACGGTAGGGTTAGACGCTCCTTGTTTTGCCAAGGAATCAGCAATATCGTTACCCACTATGCCAACATGTCCAGGAATCCAAATCAGAGTGACAGTTTTTCCAGAGCTTTGAATGGAGGTTATCAATACTCGAATAAGACATACAAAGTGATCATCAGGATGAAGAAGAGGACTGGTTTTAATTTTTTGGAGGGAACTGAGAGAGTCAGAGAGAACAAGAGAATGTTCAAAATTATTTTTTATTACATATTTGAGAGATTCAATAATCGCAATGCACTCTGCAGAAAATATTGAAAATTGGTTTGAAATTGAATAAAATATTCTTTCATTAGAATTATTGTGGTAAACGTTAATACCAATACCACAGTTAGGAGAGTCCGGAGATTTGGAGCCATCAGTAAATAAAAGAGAAGAGTTGGGCCATTTAGAAGAAATAATGTCATTGAACATATTATTGACAGTACGGGCTGGGAGATTGGAATGACTTTTAAGGATGCCGATCCCTTCTAAAATCGTTGGGGATAGGGTGACGTGACTATATTTTAATTTGTACAAAGGAAGAAGATCATTTTTGATAATTTGAAGCTCTGAGAGAGAGCGAAAATTTTTACAGATGGAAGGGAGAGGTTTAGTTCGAGCTCTGATTGTAGATGAATGTGAATGTGTTGAGTCGTTGAACAACGAGACTCTGGGAATAACCTGATGACTTTTAGAATTTAAACATTTAAGAACAAATTTGTCAGCAAATAGTTGACGCCTTAAATAAAGAGGAGGATCAGAACATTCTACTTGAAGGGAATTGATGGGCGACGATTGCATCGCGCCAGTTATTATTCGCAATGACTTAGATTGAATTTTGTCTAATTTACCGAGTGCATTTTTGGATGCAGTACTAAAAAGTGGGCAGGCATAGTCGAGATGGCTTCGAATAAGAGCATTGTAGAGCAACTTAATGCAGATAGGATGTGCACCCCACCAAACGCCAGTCAATGATCTGATAATATTTAAATTTTTTTCACATTTAGTAACTATATTATTAATGTGGGAAGACCATTTAAGTTTCCTATCAAATGTTACTCCCAAAAATTTAACTTCGGAAGCATTGGGGATTGGAGAGTTTTTAAATAAAATTTGAACAGGGGGGTTATTATGACGATTTGAGAAGGTGACACACTGACTCTTTTGTACTGAAAGTTCAAGACCATTTAAAGTGAGCCATGTGCAAAGGGCATCCATGGCTTCATTCAGATATTTGACGGCGGATGGAATGATTTTGGATGATAAGAAGAAAGCTATGTCATCTGCGAACTCAACAACTTTTACTTGAGGGGGAATGGTGACATGCATATCGTGTGTGTATATATTATACAGTAAGGGGGATAATACATCGCCTTGGGGTAAACCCTTCCAAATTGACCTACTCTGAGGAGTAACATCTGGTAGCTCAATGAAAATTTTCCTATCGAGAAAAAGATTAATAATAGATTGGACAAACATGAGGGGTAAGCCAAGGCCTAAAAGTTTTTTTTTAAGAATTGGGATGGAAACATTGTCAAAGGCGCCTTCTATGTCTATAAAGACTGCAAGACATACTTCTTTGTTAGAAATGGATAAATTAATATCAGTGCTGATGATGGCAAGGTTATCTTGTGTAGATTTCTTTTTCCTAAATCCAAATTGGGATGGAGAGAGAAGATGATTACTCTCGACAAAAAATTCTAACCGGTTTTTAATTAATTTTTCATAAATTTTACTAAGGGTGGATGAAAGAGCAATTGGCCTATAGTTGGATCCAGAATTGGGTGATTTGTTTAATTTTAGAATTGGGATGATTATTTGAGAACTCCAGTCATCAGGTATTATGCCAGTCTGGAAGATTTTATTTAAGATGCTCAAAAAGTGATTTAGAACATTATCATTACTATTTTTGATAATGCTATAAGGTATACCATCTCTGCCTGGAGATGAGTCCTTGACTGTTGATAAACAATTTTTTAATTCAATTAAAGTGAATGGAGAGTCTAGCCAATGATCAGACATAGGAGTGTTGTGGATTGGAGTTATTTCATCTAAGTTAGGTACAGAAGGGGGGGCAATTTTGTCCAAGAACTCGTCTATCCATTTAGAATGAGAAGCTCGAGGAGATGTTGGACTGAAGGAGGATCGAAATCTTCGAATCATAGACCAAACTTCCGAAATTGGAGTGTTCGGAGATACTGAACTGCAGAAGTTGTACCACCCGGATCTTTTTTTTGACCTCAATACCCTTTTGGCATTGGCTTCGGCATTTTTGTATATGAGATAGTTCTTCATAGTCATATTGTGACGATAGGAAAGAGATTTAGCTTTCCGAATTCTCACTACTTTGGAACATTCCTCATCCCACCAGGGAGTCGGAGGGAGTTTTTTGAGAGATTTGGTTTTAGGGGGAGGAGTTGATTTATTGATTGCAGTTACGAGCATTGATTTGAAGTTATCGTAGTCATCTTTGACAGATAATGTATCGGTATAGGATAAATTTTGTATAAACTTATCCATATGTGAGTTAAATTCGTCCCATTTGGTGAGTTTTGTTTTAATCTTTGTCGAAATATGGGACTTGTCTGAATGGAAAGAAGTTTGATAAGTGATGGTGATCGGGAAATGATCACTGGAGCAAGGGTCGGGGGACACCACCCACGAGGAGAGAGGTGCCAGATTAGTAGAGCATATGGAGAGATCCACTGCACTGGGGTTTGTGTTGGGGCGAGAGATTCTAGTAGGAGATCCGTCATTCAAAAGAAAAAGGTTGGATTCATCTAGGAAATCCATCACACTTCGACCGTCTCGATCACAGAAAGCAGAACCCCAGACGGGGGAATGGGCATTAAAATCACCCAATAAAAAGAAAGGAGGGCTTAGTTGACGGACAATTTGCAACCACGCTTGTTTATTGAAGTGCGATGTTGGGGGAAGATAGATAGAAACAAAGGAAGTGTCCTTTATTTTAGCTGCAACCATTTGAAAGTCAGCATTGGGGGGTTTGATATTATTTATTGGGAAAAACGGAAGGGATTTTTTAATAAAAAGGGCAGCACCACCGCCCGTACCTTCCGGGCGATCATCGCGGAGACAGGAGTACCCTCCCACATTAAAGTGGGTGGATGGAGTAAACCATGTCTCCGAGATAGCAGCCACAGAAACAAGGTTTGAATTTAATAGGTTAAGAAGGTTCGATTTGTTAGAAATAGCACTGCGGCTATTCCACTGAAGAATTCTGACATCTTGAAGAGCCATTTTGAATAAATGATTTTAATGTGGAAATAATAGAAGCAGCGTTGGACGGTAGATTAGTTTGAGAAGAAATTAGGTCAATTAGAAGCATAATAAGAGTTTGAATAAATGAAGAATTATCTTGGGAGAATTGTTCAGAAATCTTTTGATGGTTTGTTGAGGATGAATTATAATTGTTTGCGCACCCATTTGTGGCATTTGAAAGAGGTGAACCATTGGGATTTAAGAGAAGTGAGTTGTGTTGTTGCTGATCGTATCCAGGAGCCGGTTTAGAGATAGGGTTTTTGTATGTGAATTTAGTTGAACGAGAAGATGTTGAGGAGGAGGCGAGTGGGTTGGATGAAGAGTTACTGGATAAAACCTCAGCAAATGATTTTTTGACAGGCGGGAATAGTTTAGAAGCCTGCAGAAAAGACAAGTTCTCAGAGGCCATAGAAATTTTTATATTTTTTTGGCGAGATTGTTCCGGACAAGAAGAGTTAATGGCGGAATGAGCACCTGAGCAGTTAAAACATTTAGGTGAAGAGAGAGAAGAACATTTGTCAGCCGTGTGGTTTTCTCCACATTTGAAACATCTGGGAGGGGATCTGCATGCAACTTTGGTATGACCAAAACGACAGCAATTGTAACATTGAGTGGTGGGATAAGTATACATTTCAACTGGTAAGGAGTTGAAAAATAAATAAATATGGGAAGGAAGAGATTGTCCTTCAAATGTGATGACGACAGATTGGGAGGGCTTCCAGGAAACGATGCCCTCAGAAGAGTCCTTATAATTTAGCCTCCTGGCTTTTATGGGATTGCCGATATGTTGGGGGGTTGAAAGTGAAGACAGGATTTCTGGAATGGACAGATCGGTCGAGATACCTCTGACGAGGCCCATACGAGTGACATTGAAAGTTGGGATGTACGCCTTGAATTTAGAATTTGATGAAATAAATATGTTTTTGATAAAGTTGTTGGCGGCTGAACCTGAGAGGAATTCAACAGAGATTCGGAAGCGACCCTCAGCTTTTACACCTCCAGGCTTAATCGAAAGGTTCTTGCTATTTGATAGAAATTTACCAAATTCAAGAGGGTGGATAGTTTTACCTTGCTCAGTTTTTTGAGCGTACACAATGAACGGGCCACAGGAATGAGGAGAATAAAAGTTTGTAGGAGGAGGTTGAGGAAGAGCAGGTGAAGACTGAGAAGAAGAAGGAGAGTCATGTTTTATTGAGGAAGAGGGACTAAACTTCCTTTTTTTTGTGGTAGTCAGAATGACAGATTCACTGTCTGAAATTACTACATTTTCACCATCTGGGAGGTCAGGGGGAGGATCTGGGGGCTTTTTAGGGTGTCCAGGGGGGTCCTCCTCCATTGTTCACAAAATTACAAAAGAAAAAATGTATGGAAAGTGACAGAAATAAAAAAGGTTATAAATATCTGGAAATCAGCGACGAAAAGTGACTCCTGGAAGATCAGAGCGGAGAAGAATCCTCAAGGAACAACACACTACACTTTTATTGACCAGAAAACATAAAAATATTAGTTAAAATAATAAAAAAAGATTATTTTTTCCTAGGCGAAAACAAAATAACTGTGACAGCCAGATGTTCAAAATTAGAATGATTGATTGTCTTTGGAATGTTAAATAAACACAATATATAAAAAAAAAAATGGCGTTACCGCGTAAGCGAATTAATTTAAACATAATTTAAATTTATTTTTAATTTTTTAAACTTTATGAGTAAAATCTCAAATTATAATATTTAATTAAATGAACACAATATTAGCGAAACTCAATCGAAATCTGGAGACAGAAAAATCAGAAAAGATATTGGCTCCGCTGGGACTCGAACCCAGGACCTTTTGCTTACATGGCAACAGCTCTGTAAGCAAAAGGTCCTGGGCTCGAGTCCCAGCGGAGCCAATATCTTTTCTGATTTTTCTGTCTCCAGATTTCGATTTTCGCTAATATTGTGTTCATTTAATTAAATATCAAAATTTAAATGTTGAATACATATTTTTTGCATGTTTTTTGTCTCCCATTGACATAAATACTTACTTTTCATGATAATAAATTAACTATTTGAATAAAAAATATTCCGTATTAACGAGCAAGCGGAGTAATGCATAACGTGTTTTAAATCAAGAAAATGGGTAGAATGCCCCATATGAAGATATTATTATTATTATATCTTGTTCAAAACGAAGTGGTACAATATTTTCCAAAATGAACATTTTTTGATACGTCATTTTTGATTTCAGAGCCTATTACATATTTGAAGTCTCCAATAGCCTCCAATAATCTTTTATCAATCCAATAATCAATTTATCATGTACTAGCTTTTGCCCCCGGCTTCGCTCGCATAGTACTAGGGGGTTTTCCACTCCGCCTTCTCCAACTTCCCTATCCCCCCCTCCCTTCCCCCCTCCATCCTACCCCCCTTCTCCTGCCCCCTTCCTCCCTCCACCTCTCCCCCCCTACCCGTTACATTCATTTTTCAAACAGCTCGCGTGCCACCTATTAAAACGTAATAATCAAACACGCGCAGTTTCGCATTTATAATATTATTATAGACATTTATAACACTTCAGATTAGTGTAGATTAGAATTGTATACATATTTGAATTTTTAATATCAAAGGGATCTCCTTAGTAACAAACAATTACTTATGCCTCGATGACACACGGCGAGTTACAAGCTACTATCTACTAAAGCGTCGATGACACAGGGCTAGTTTACAAGCTACTATCTGGGAAGTTCACTATCTGTTAGTAAACTCGCCCAGTGTCATCGTGTCACTTGCTAACTAGCAGCAACTAGCAGATTGTTGATAATCTACGAAAAAAAGTTGAAAGGTCGTCAACTTTACTCGCCTACACGCTTGCTGGTGATTGGTTGATTTACGTTTCCAACGTGGCTTCCGATAAACAGCTGATTTCGACTGTCAAAAATGTGAAGAATTAGTTCACGCAGGCGTCGTTATTCTTGTCACTGGCGCTAAAAGCGATCTCAGTTTCCTACGCTTCTGAGCGAGTGGACAGTTTTGTGTGTCATCATGACAATCTCACTCGCCGATTTACCCGCTTTTAAAACTTAGTAGATAGTAGCTTGTAACTTGCCGTGTGTCATCGAGGCTTTAGCAATGCTTTGCTTATTCAAACAATTACTTAGCAATGCTTTGCTTTTCGTCTGGCCAATAAATGCAAAATAAATAATTTCATTACGCCAGACCTTATTCATAACGCCAGAGCTTACCAATATATACAGCCTATACCTAGTAGGTACTCGCAAATAATCTAGCTGGTAAAGAATTTTTAATGTCCATTCAGTATGTTTTGCGTGAAAGAGTAACAAACACACATTCATACATCCATACATTCCTACAAACTTTCGCCTTTATAATATTGGTAGGATATATAAAAATCAAAATACCCTTGCTTGGGTTTAGGTATATCTATATACCTATATGATTATATGAGATGTCTACGTATTGATATATTAAGCATAGGAAATGTTTGAAACTTTCAAAATACTTCCTTTCCATTATTACAACCACATGAAAATACATCTGAAAGATTTTTTATCATTACAAAAACTCTTACAAAACTGTCAAAAATGTCACAATTTGAGAATGACATTTTGCAAAACAATGATGTTCTATTCAAATTTAATGTTCTTAACTCTAAATAATTAATGAATTTTTTTACCTATGGTACTAACCAAAATCGAACACTTTGATTCGAATCAAAAATTATACCTATGTTAGTTAGCAAATTTGCTTGATTGTTTTTATAATATACAAAAATGAATGTTTGTGGTAGAAAATTTGTTAAAAAAAAATTGCAATAGGTGGCACGCGAGCTGTTTGAAAATCTGAATGTACTGGGACTGAATATATTGAACGCAGGAGAGGAAAGGGGATCGCGGAAGGAGAGTTCGCGGGAGAAGGGAGAGGGAAGACGGGGAAGGTGGAGGGGGAGCGCGTGAGGGGATGGCGACATGGGAGGGGAAGGGGAGGCGGAAGGGGAATGGCACGAATGGGAAAAGACCCGCAGAAAGAAACAATTTCTTTATTAGTGGCACTGCAACGCATGCCGAGAACTCGCTAGTATTAAATATAAATGGTGAATGCTCCCCTCTTTATTTTTTTTCTATGAATACCTCACAAAGTCCCAGCTGCTACCATCTGGAGCCAGTGAGACAATGGCATCCCCAATTGCAGTATGTTTGTAAGGCTGATGGTAGTGGGGAAGGGAATGAGATGGGGAAGAGGAAGGGTGGAAGTATCTAGCTATTCAGATCTGGTCACCAAACACGGCTGATGCCATTTCAAGCAACTTTTCTATTCTGAATTGTGGTCTTACACCAAAGCGATACTGAGAGTATCTTCCACTCTGGAACGTGCCGCAAATATATTTTTAAATTAATTAATTGTAAAATAACATAATTATTCAAATAAAATTTATTTGCCACGCCGGGATTTGATCCCGTGACCTTAGGATTACGAGTCAAAAGCCTTACCGCTAAATACGTTACTCGATATATCGAATGAGACTCACCAGAGTAATAATATAAACGAATTAATAAATCAATCGTAAAGTATTTTAGTCGGATCCATAAATAAAATCAATTTCACAAAAACGAGATGATGATGACATAAAATGAATCGAAATGTGCTGACTCAGTATTCGTATCCTCACGCTTAGGGCTTAAGAATCCAAACATGGCAAGATAATCCCAGTTCGACTAGACCCTATTAGGACCACACTACATATGCGCTTTTTTCCATGCCTTAGGCCAGGGGTGGGGAACTACAACCCGCGAAGCTTTTTGATGCGGCCCGCGAGCACTTTTGGTGCGGCCTACTGAATTAATAATAATAAAAAATTATACTCAGAAAGCGAAAACGGTTTCCTTTCACGATGTTTCAGCTGTATGTAAAGTTATAATATAGCTGACAGGCATGGGCTTACGTGTGAATCTATGTTACTACAGTTTAGAAATAAGTACTTACGTGATACGACAACCTTTGTCAGTTTAATTTTAATTTATTGTAATTATGCGAAAAAGAAATCAACACCGAAAAAATATTTAGTATTAATGACAACTCTATTCAGAAAGGAAAAAAAAACAATATGATTCGCTTTCTTTATATATTGCCGCACCTCTGCCCAAAACATAGGGAAATAAAAAAAAAATCATTGCGTTTATTTCATTGTAAGTAGTTGAAAAAATATAAAACTGCAAAAACATTATTGCAGTCAATAAATTTGCTGTAAAATGCAAGAAAACCATTTACATGTTCTTGGTACAATATACTTTAAGTTGATGGACTCTTACGCAGTTCCATTCCTAAATTAAAACCACTCTTGTGTTTTTAATACAAATTCCAGTTGTGGGTTCATCTACTGACAAATGTCGAAGGAAATCATCCAAGTTTTCCAAGTGCAAAAATCGAAGGAAAACCATTTTTGTGTTCTGGGTGTAGTATCAATTAAAGCTAGGGACTCGCATGCAGATTAACTCTTAAGTTAAAACCGGTTTCATGTTCCGAATGATCCGATTAAAATTCCAGTAGCAGATTAATCTGCTGACGCATTTCAAAGAAAACCGTATTAATGTTTCAATGGAAGTTAATAACTTTGTTTCAAGGTATGATACTCGTACGCTGCAAAATTATAATTCGTAGGAAAAAATTCGCATATTAAGAGAGTAATACAAATCAAAGCTGGAGGCTTGCATGCAGATTTACTCTTAATATAAAACCAAGTCTGTGTTTGGAATGTAACGATTAAATTCCAGTTGTCGATTCATCTTCTGCCACATTTTTAAGGAAACCATTCCCTTATTCGTAGTTCAGTTATAAAATTCTTGTTGCAGACTATGTTATGCGCTGCCAGAATCAAAGTCAAACCATTTTCATGTTCTGAGTGCAGTTAGAATTCCAGTATAAAGATTTGATTTAATTTAGTGTTCAGAATATAACAATGAAATTTTTTATTTTTTTATTTATTTTATTTATTTCATAAATTTTTTTATTAGTTACAGATATTTGTTTATTTGGCTACCACACTAGGCTAATGCCCGTGTTGTGGTAGTCGTACATTTAATATTTTAAATACGATTTAATTAAAACAGATGATTAAACATTAAAAAAAAATAATTAAGAAATACTTAAAAGTAAAGAGAAAAAAAATAACATATTTTAAAAAAAGTAGAAATAAAAATTAAAATTCAAATTTCGAAATACAAAAATTAATCATAAAGATAAAATTTTAAGAACTCAAGTGTTCTATATAAATTAAAACATATAAGTATATAAATCAAAATGAAAACATAAATAAAATTTAGTGAAAAACTAAGAGAAAAAAATAACAACATTTTAAAGAAAAATAGAAATAAAAATTTTGAAATGCAAAAATTAATACATAAAATGTAGTGTTAAGAACTCATGAATTCTTTAAAGTACGTTCGTCCCCGTTCAAAAATCCAATGTTGTACACGAGTTATAAATAGAGAATTAGAATTACTTGACTTTATGTCAGTACTCAGAGCATTGTATATTTTAGGAGCGATGAACCAGAATTGTCGTTGAGCGAATGAGGTATTAGTTTTTGGGACCACGCAACCCAGGTTTGATGAAAAGCGGGTGTGTGCTTGATGTTGTGGAGCGATTAGTAGATTATTTTTTCGTATATAACAAATGTTTTGTTGTTTTAGTAAATAGCTGTCGAATATCTAAGACCCTGATTTTTGCAAAGAGTTCATTTGAGAATTAAATAACAAGTTACAGATTTGTCAAAAGGAAGTCATTCTCATTCTCGAGTGCAGCTTTAGATTTGAGTTACACACCATATGCTGCAAAATTCTAAGAAATTGACTGTGTAACTATTACTTTAGCTTTTGGACTTTTAAGCAGAATCATTTATAAGTTAAAACTTGTGTTTTAAATACACAGTAAAAATTCATACTCGTCACATTTGATATAAAAAAAAACGCTGATTTCTACCCCCTCCCCCCACGCTTGAAATCTGTGTGCGGCCCGCGGGGGACACGACAGACATCCAAATGGCCCCCGACGGCAAAAAGGTTTCCTAACCCTGCCTTAGGCCTTAGGCAAACATATTTGGCAAAACCAACCTTGTAGGTTGTTTAAATACATGCGCGTTAAAACAAACACATTTCCGTCGCTAAGGCACTGTCACAATACGTGTTAGCCTTATGAAGGGACTTGATTCTGTTGATATTAGACATTCCACAAATCACATAAATTCAGTCTACGCACAGTTATCCGGTCTTTCTTCGAGGAAGATAAAAATATTGATCCCGTGGTATCTTAAAATTTTTAACCCACAGTCTGGGAGATAAATAATAGGTGCGCCAATTGGTATCAAATACCAAAAGGAATTTATGGTGGGGTGTCGATGAAAGTGATTGATTTGCTCTTATTGAATGTTTCACAAATGTGGAGTAATTTGCCATCTCAGGCTTTTGTGGAGTGTCTTTTCAATGATATGTACGTTTTATTTGGTTTCGAAGCGCTGATGAAATATTCATCTATTTTGTGAGGGACTGTCTGAAAACCAATTTTACGAAAATTACATTTTCAACAATACGAGGTTGAAAATGTAAGTTTGATTTATTTTTGTAACGATAACAGGCACATTGAATTCCTTTATTATCTTAATAGATGATAATAGAACCCAACCTAGATTCAAAGCGAATCACGTTATACGGAGGATGAAATACTAAAGCTTAAGAGTTGTCTTCGAATTGCCTTAATTATTATCATTGTTTCACAAAAGATTCTTGGGGTCTTTTATTAAGTCGGTGGTCTTCTTTTACAAATAATACGTATGAGATTGTTGGTTTTGAAGGCAAGCAGACGAAGATGTAAAATATAAGAAAGTTTATTTAAGCTAAAATGTTTCCTTTTTTTTGATTAACCGCATTATTGTTATGTATAAAAAGCTATTTAAAAAAAGCCCATGAATTTGTATAATAGATATTGCCCTTATTTATCTTTTGTTTGTCAATAAGGCAAATAAGATGTTCTAAGTTTCTTGTCGTGGTTTTGAACAACATGGAAAATTAGTTTTTATCGCTTAACTTTTCATCGTCCGACCTTTTTGACTGCCAGCATAAAAACTGCAGGAATGTTAAATGGCATTTTAAAATATTTCTTAGTTGCAAAATGGCATTTAAAAAAAAAGTAATCTTCTGCAAAAACATTTTCAGCGTTTTAAATTTTTCAGATCAAAAGAAATGTAATATTTGTAAAGTTTCTGGAAAGTAGCTCAAAGCGTCTTTTGCAATAACTTATTTGAGGTTTTGTATCAAAAGTTTATATCAAAAGCAAGGACTAAACCGACTAATTAATCAAACGATGTAACTGTCTCAACTCCTGGAGGAATGAGAAAACATAAATAAATGTCAATCATCATGTTTAATAATCTGATGATTGACATTAATTGGTTGGGTAGCCAATGATGAAGGTAAATTTGAGGTAAGTTAAAGGCGTTTGTCACAATATTTGGAAATTACGCTGAATATCATTTCTGCCTCGCAAATTGCTTATAATAAACTTTCCTTGACTAAACTTGTCTGATTGAAGAGTTAATTCGCAATAAAAATTGTATGCATTGTACTTTTTTTACTTTACCTCCACACAGGAGGCCCTGAGGAAAATGATTCCCCTCAGGACCTACGTCATCTTTGGGGATGCTATTTAGGAAGTTTTGTGGAGGATCTGTTTAGGAAAGGGAGGAAGTTCTGGGAACGAAATGGGGGTGGATAGGTACCTGGGAATCCAGGAGTGATGTACCCCTCCTACCGCTGTACAAGGCGATGTTCTAAGAGAATACTGCTGGAGAAGTCAAAGGGACTCCCTCAACCATTCTCTCCCGATCCGGCCTGCCATGCAGCTGATGGGCAAACGCATCCGCCGCCAAGATCTGGACGAACCTCACCAAAACCTCACCTGCTAAGTCACCAAACGTAGCGAACCACTTGGGGTGACCTGTTGTAGAGGTGTTGGTTATCCAATAAATGGTTTCCGGGACGGTGGTACCCATACCCGCCTTCTTAATTAATATTTGAGGATTTACCGAAGAAGGACGCGATTTTCCTATAAATATCGTAATCTCTGAAGTTATACCTATAGAAATGTGTTGAGGGACGTCTGTTTAGTTTTCTAGTTAAGTTTCAAACCAATTATGGATTATCAATAGTTATCATTATCGTCGATGATGAATGATCATTTTTGAACTTTATCCCTTCCCAATGTACAAAGGATTAATAACTATAGAAAATCTACTCTAGCTAAAAATTAACACTTCTCTAACAAAACTAGCATAGAAAACATAAAGTACTAAATATACCTTTGTCCGTTGAGTGGGGAATTAGTTATGTGTCGGTAACTTGTAATTTTAAAAACATAATAAAAACGATGGATTCAATTTCTCAAAGGGTGCTTTATTTAAAAAACAACAAAACCACTTATTCTTCTCTTAAGTCCTACCTTTTTTACGTTTTTACAACTTCTTAAACTTTGAGATCTAGACGTTGAAAAATTCAAAAAAGGTAAAAGTAGACAACAACCGCTCTCTTTAAAATCGCTACGTATCGCATCTAAGTACTATCTAGGCAGTGCTAGTAACGGTACGTGAAACGAAATAGCGTTATAATGTTTTCTTCCTTCAAGAGGGTTACTAAAAAGCCGCAATAAAAGAATTACAAAAAACGGAAGACCACACAGAATGCTTGGTTCAGGATGTACAAAAAATTGTAGCCCGGAGATCTTTTTGTGCCACATTTTTCTTCGGAGTAGTACCAAAAATAAATGAACACCGTTGGTTATTTATTTTTTTATTGGTCGGTAAAGCACCGGCTGTTTAATCGCAAACTCACTGAATTATACGAAAGCTTGTGTTGGTCGTTTATGCTTACACAAGTCTACAATTCAAAGAGCAGTCAGCTCTTTGGCTCTGAATACGGAGGTTACGGTACAAAACATACTTAAATCCAAATGCAATTAAATAAAATTTATGAGGGCATTATATGTTATGAGAAATTTGCCAAAAATTGATTTAGTAATAATCCAAACTTCATTTTCCATTTCTAGTTCCCATTCATCTCCACAGCGAAGACGCCATAGGTCTATTGGCTCCAGGCTGTTTTTTTTAATTTTTAAGAGTCCCAACTGCTCCCGTCTGGAGCCAGTGTGACTATGACATCCCCAAATTGGGGTATGTTGTCAGGTTGAAGGTAGTGGTGAGGGTAAGAGGTAGGTAGGGAAGTACCAGTTTCAGATCTGGTCACCAAACACATTTAAAGCCATTTCATGCAACATTTCAATTTTCAATAGTTGTCTTACACTAGGGCGACACTGGGAGTATCTTCCACTTTGAAACGTGCTGCAAATGTACTACATAGTATTTTTAATTTATTACTTGTGAAATAACACAAATTAATCAAATAAAATTTATTATGGATTCGATCGCGTGATCTTCAGATTGCGAGTCAAGAGCCTTACCCCTCGATTACTACAGTAGCGCTGTTGGAGTAGAGCAATTATATTAGAATTTTTAAAAATTACTACACCTGGGCTGCTCCAGAAACTTTGCATAAACAAATTCATGTTTATAGAACTATAATATTTATGGTCTTAATCGATTGAGTTGACACAAGTGTCAGATATAGCAACACTTAAGGGTTAATTTATTGATAATCCGGAAATATATTATGCCTTTAGAAAAAAAAGAAAGAGAAAATATCCTTTGAAAATATAACGATCCTGCTTTATCACGTCACCGTGCAAAAGTAAGACAAATTATTTAATGAAAAAGATTAGAAACGATAAAAACTGGGCTGAATACCTTATCGTCGGTATTCGGAGGATGAAAAATAGATTAGTGCGGGTCGCTAAAGTGGTTTGGATTAGGGGCGGCGAAAAAAAAAGCACACGTCATGAATGTTTAAAAGAAACGAAAATCATTGGAGCGGAATGACGACATTTCATAAAAATGGTAAATTTAGATGTCCTTTATATGAAATGACTAACTTTACCCTTGTCAATGAACGAATGTGAAAAAAAAACATAAATCAATGTGTTATGTAGAAAAACAGCATCAGATAGGTACATTACTTTCCTGATTCAAAGGATTTTTTGCATTATCTTCACACAGGAGGTCCGGAGGAATAAAAAATAAAAAATAATATAGTCACATAAGACGGAGACCATCAGACCACACAGTGAGGCAGGCAATGTCTATGGAGCTTCACCGACAGTCATCCAGAGGAAGACCGAAGAACTCCTGGATGACTCAATGTTCCAAAATTCTTCAGAGAAACGGTCTGGATGAAGGCGATACCCAGAACAGAAGATATAACAACCTAAGAACGAGAAGAGCCGACCCCAACAGCCTACCTAGGCAATGAGTTGGGACAGCGCAAGGAAGAAGAAGAAGAAGGAGGTCCGGAGGAAAATAATTTCCCTCAGGGCCTAGCGGATTTTAGGGGATGCTGTGTGGAGGGTTTTTTTAGAGAAAGAAAGGAGATGAAGTTCTGGGGAGGAAATGGGTATGAGGAGTGGATAGGAATCTGGGGCTCTGTTACCCTGGTGTATCCAGGTGCGAGGGACGGATGGATCCATCCCTTCAATTGCGGTACAATTGGGTACAGATGGGTCGAGAGATTCTAGCTGCAGGATAAAAGATCTCATCCAATCAGTCTCTCATAATCTGCCCAATAACCAACAGGTGGGCAGACGTGTCGGCCGCCAAGACCTGGACAAACCTCATCCCGTGAACCCGAGTACCCATGCTAAGTCACCAAATGTAGCGAACCGCTTGAGATGACCCATGTCAGAGGTGTTGGTTATCCAATGAATGGTTCCCGGGGCGGCAATACCCATACCCGCCCTCCAAACCCCCGGTGATCAACTGAATGATAAAAGATGAAGAAGAATCGATAAACGTTTACAGAATCCTTTGCAGCATATTAATTTATTTAAAAGCTCTTTTGAATTAATTTTTTTTATAATTTCATTAAATGATAAGAAGCCAAACTTTGATTCCTTCTCAGTCAATATGTCAAATGAATTTAATCTAACACACCTGTTGAACGCGGTACGGATTAAGTAATTACAATTTCGATATATTGTATTCACCGTCATGATAGATGCCAAATTTCGACAATAGTTTTTATTTAAAGTTTTAGTTTAAAATTGGTAGACAAATATTTTAAGTGATTTGAAGCTGTTAAATGAATCCAGTCATTATGACGCGTAAACAATATTAATTTGGATACCTACTTACAATTTCCAAAAAACTAACGACCTATAGGTACGCTATTTGCATAGCATACAACGATTTTTTTTTGTTTGTACTAATAATAAATTTAAAAGCTGGTAATTCCGTTATCAGCATTAAAAATATGTCTATTTTTTAATATCTTCAATGGTTTATGAGATTACAAAATATATAAAATTTCTAATAATAGTTAGAAGCTGTATAAAGTGTACATAAATTATGTCAATGTGTAATTTTTTATTAATGTTTGTTAATATCTTCGTCGATGATATTATTTATTAAAGGAGGTACTTACCAAGCTCGAAATGAAGTGTTGCAAAACTTTCTTTGAATAATAAGTATTCCTTTACAAAAACACTGGTAAATAGGTATATTCAATTATTTTTTTACGTTTTTTTGTAATATTACTTGTATTCCTTACTTACACACTAAATATTCAAAAAGAGACAAATATGTTATCTACTAACTTCTTATGTTCACATTTTATGTAATAATTTTGAAGCGCTAATAAACTTTAAAGAAGTTTTAAAAGTTTTAATCTTAAATGTTCCATAACTTCACCAAACAAACTTCGAAATGTAACTGATTGTTGCCAAAGTTCGCACAATTGAAATCACCTTTGATTTTTCACCAAAAATCGATTTATTTCATGATTTTGACGTATATTATTGTAAAAATTCCCGCGAAAGGTTCCGGCCGAGAACATCGAACGAACAGCGACCAACTTCCACCGGCGGCGTCAAACGATGCACTGAAACTTGGACGGAAAGGCGTCTAACGCTGGGACTACGTCGACTACGCAAAGCAAGCGCGTCGCGGCGCCTACCGCCTACTCCTCTGATGTATAATAAGTGCCTAGCAATATAATGGGATAAGAGGGAGTGATAATTATCCAATATTCTTTTCAAAATATTAAACAAGTATTAGATAAGTTTGCTGATATTACTTTTAATACCCTAGGCTTCGTAAATGGAAAACACATTGATATATCATTTTGTTTGTGGTTTATTGTATTTGAATAACGTCAGTTGTTTATTTGCAAAAAAGTACCAAATAAAAAAATACCACCCTTTGACATTCGAGTAGAAAGCTATTATCCCTATTTTTCAGGGCATTTTATAAAGAACATTTATTTTCTTAACTGAAAAAATGTATGTTTATTTTTTTATTCAACCTGCGGAAATCAACAATAGTATGTTTGCATTATATTTGTACTAACTAAGAGGAATGAGCGAGCTCTGGACGTTTTTGAAAGGAACATTTTAAAGCGCATCTTCGGACCGGTTCTAGAAAATGGATTTTGGCGCAGACGTTATAACAATGAGCTCTATACTTTTTTAAGGAGCTAAACGTCGCAAAATTTATAAAATTGGAAAGACTTCGGTGGCTGGGTCATGTGTCATCAAGCACCAAAGTCCCTGCTGAACTCAAGACCGATAGGGTGAAGGAGCCTGGGAAGACCAAGATTAATATGGAGCGACAACGTCCTCAAAGACATATCTATCTTGGAGCTTCTAAACTGGAGAGAGCTGGCACAAAACCGAGATGTGTGGAGGAAGACTCTTGAGGAGGCCATGTCCCACCAGGGGTTGTAAAGCCAATAGTGATGATGATAATGATGTTTGCATTTTCTATGTGCGCAGTATATGTACCAAAAATAAAACTAATTATATATTTTTTCTTTGGGATTTTACATCTAATGTGAAAATAAATAAAAATGAAATTAAGTTATGACAGTATTACTTTTAAAAAAAATATGTATATAATTAGACAGGCTCTAAGAGCAATAAATTCACAACAGAATTATATAAAAGACAACTGAAAAGTTTCAATGTTTAATTTCAAGAGGATAATTTCAAGTAACGATTTCAAATGTATAATTTTAAGTGACGATTCTGAACGATCTACGAATATATTATAAATAGATAAATACATCTACTAACATCGTAATATTATGTACGGCCTATTGGCCCCCTAGATAAACTTAAAGATAAACGAAATTTTATGGTACTATAATATTCAATCTAATCGTATATCTTCTCTTCGATCATCAAAACTACAAGTGGTATAAAGGTAGATCTTGTGAGATGGTGTCTGAATGTGCTTAAGAAAGAAGTGTATTCTAAATCCAGTTAGATACATAGTTGGATCGATTTTGGTCTCAATATTGAAAACTGATTTTTTGTTCAGTTTGCAATTGCAAGAAATATTAAAGTTTCAAAATCAATTATCGCTTGTCTCTGGACATTTCAGAAACTCATTTAAAACTTTTCTGAAAGTTTCCTTCATGTTGAAGGTGCGGTATTGAAAAAACCTCTTCGACTTAAGCATTTCGGTATCATATTATTTAATAACTTTAATGCTGACCTACATATTTTTAAATTCTGACCGTGAAAATATTTGCTTTGAAATCCACCGCGCACTTAAATATGTGGTGTTCTATCTGGCTCTTTAGAGTGGAAGATATTGTTAATTGTTAGGATCACCCATGCGAAAACCATCATTCGTAATCTAAACGTTGCGTAGCAAATCGGCTTAGTGACGGTGTCTAAATAACCAGGTTATTCAACCTCTGTCCTCTCCCAACATTATTTTATGAATAAGTAACTTTTTACGGCCTCGCTCGAGACTTTTTACTCTCAAGATACACGTTTGTGCAAAGATTTTCTGCTTTTTTGTTTGATTTATTTATTTATTTAAACGCTCATTGGGCTTTTACATGGAATGCAGTGCATTTTTTTAAAATTACAGTGAAAATAACGAGTTGACAAAATACAGGTAACATAACATATATTATGCTAAAAACAAAATATAGATTACATAAAATATAAGCGTTGACAAAATACAGGTAACATAAAATATATGAAACAAAATACAGGGTGCATAAAATATAGGAGTTGACACAAAGCAGGTAATGTTTAAAATTGTTCACATTTGTTTATGAGATAAATACATAGTTGGCACATATGGCGTTTGAAGTTTGGTAAATTCAAATTATTGTCAAATACATATATACTGTTTAAGTATTTGTTACCGAGACTATGCAAACGTTGTATTGGAGAATGCAAATTATATTTGGAATGGTGATAATTTTTGTATAAGTTGTACTCGTCTGTGCGGGTACATGTAGATTTATTAATTGCTGGAGTTCACAACGATTGAATTTAGAGTTTAATAATTTTTTTTAAATAATAATTTAAGGAGGTCTCGACCCTTTGGAAATAGCGGCGCGGGAAGTAGGACTGCGGATTAATGTTGACAAAATAAAAATGATGATACAGAGCAGAAATCCTTCACATAGAAGAAGAGGTAGTGCACAATTTAAAGACAAGTATATACAAGTACTCATACGAAGTGGTCGATCAATTCACCTTCCTGGGTTCCAGTTCGACAGAGAACAACGAGGATCCAACAGAAATCGGAAGAGAATCACAGCATCCAAACAAAACATACATCTCTTTGCTGCCAGTGTTTAAGTCACGTAGCGTCAACAAAACCAAAGTAACCATAATATATAAGACCATTATCAGAACTGTTTTGGCATTTGCATGTGAGGCGCTGACACTGACGGCAAAGAAAGGCATACGTTTGAAAGAAAAGTGTTGAGTGGACCCGTGAAAGAGGGAGAACAGTGGCGCATTCGGCAAAACAAAGAACTGTATGATATATATCAGGTCTCACCCACATGAGACTCCTCAGGTTGAGATTTGAGATGGGCTGGGCATCTACAGATAATGCCGGACCGACGCGTCCCAAAAAAAATTATGACTGGACACCCAGGTGGAAAGAGAAAAGTGGGAAGACCCAGACTAAGGTGGGAAGATGAGCAAGATGAGATGCGACACAGCTTCTCTAGGTACCAAACTAGGACAGGAGGAGTTGAAGGCGAATGTCGCAGGAGGCCAAAGCTCGATATGGGCTCGGTATGGGCTCGGTAGCGCCATTGAAGAAGAAGAATAAATGTAATAAAACGGTTGGGTCGTTTATTTTTTGTCTGTTTTCTAAAGTTGGAATATTTTAAATTAATATTCATAAACGACGCGACGGTTATTTATGTGCTCGAATTTCTTTCAACATTATGGATGTGAATTTTGTAGAAGGGCGACCAGACCATGGAGTTATATTCTATTAGGCTTCTAACAAGGGATGTGTACAAGAATTGTAATGTAATTTGTAACGATTCAAAGTTTTTTTTGTTTTTAATATAAATCGCAATTTTTTCGTATCCTTATTTGCAGTTTGTTGAATGTGGACCGTGAAGTCTATTTTCTCATCCATTATTAAATCAAGATCTTGTATTTCCGGTACTCTTTCTAAATTTATTTAATTTATTAAATAGTCGAAAAACAGTGATGTTTTTTTTTCTGGAAAAAGTCAAAGTTTTGCAATTTTGTACATTTAAATATTGATTGCTTTGTGAGCACAATTATTCAGCTTGTCTTGCTTTATAGTCAAGGTTAAAAATTCTATTTAAAAGCGTTTGCTTTTGTATGGTTCCTTTAATGCAATTATTAAGGTAGTCTCTCGGTCAACCTTATTAGGGATTTGATGACTAAAATTTGACATCAAAAGACATGGATATTGCTGCGAACATAATTAATTTTACTATATCATTACAATCCCCCATGATATTACGATGATATTATGATGGCCAACTATACCTACATTTTACAGCGATCATTATCGTAACATAATGTATTTAGCATTCATTAGCAAAAAAAAATCAATTAATATTGTTATGAATGAACGTAGAACTTGTGGTAGGAACCATGGTTGATATTGGTATTAATTGGCATCATATGTTAATATTTATTGAACATTGTTTTACATCGTGAACAAAAAAAAATGTTTCTCCAATCTTTGAAAATGTATTTAGTGGTGTCATTTTTAATTAAATGAAAACGAATAACTTTGTAAAAAATCACTATATAATCAAAATTATCAACATGTTTCGAAAACTATGTTTTCTGAATCATGATAAGATTAGTATTTATAATAGTATTTAAAAAAAAAATTATGACTTTATGTCCGGATTAAATTTTCCCCATGGGAAAAACTAAACCCTTCCACACACTTTTCCATAAATGATCATCTAGTCAATCCACGCTATGCAAGTATACTATATAACCCCTCAGAACTCAAAACAGAACTCAAAACCCCTACAGGCTATGTTTTTAAAGCGCTGAATATAATGTCATTGAAACAATTATATACAAAAGATATTCTAATGTACGCATTAAAAAACCAGGATAACTTTACACAAACTCGGGCCGATTCACAAGATCTACATTACAAATTACAACATACATTCCATCAACCTATAACTAAAACGACTTTTGGACAAAGAAATATGCAATACTTCTCTATAAAATGATTTAATTTACGCCATCTTGCAATAAAAACCATTAGAAAAATAACAGAGTTCAAAAGAAGCATAAAAATATGGATTATGGACATGGTAAGGAAGAATATAGACACAATTTTGCAACCTAACAAAGATTAATTCTTGTATTGTACTTTCTTTTAGATTTAACTTTAAAAATTTCTTGTGTTATATTTTAACATAGGTATTTAATTATATTTCAAATAAGAAAACTTGTACGATGTGTCCTTAGAACGGGGTACCCCAGTAAGGCTACATTTTCTCTAAAAATTTGTAAAACAAAGAAAAAAAAAAGCATAATAAATACAAAACAATACGAGAACAACATGTCAACCTACAGAGACCAAATGGGAAAATAATTCACCGACTCCAGATATTTTCATATCAGAGGGTTCTGCTCGCTAGAACTCCTAGCTGGACCAATAAATCCTACTGATCCCTCAATATAAATATTTATAAAATCTTTCGTAATCCTACATGAATGTATTTAAAATGATTGACTTTTGCATTTTTATCTGAAAAAATTATGCGTATTTTAATATCAGATAATATTAATCTTATCCATGTTTTTAGTATACCTACATCACCATAATCTGTACCCTAAGGGATAAACCAAGTAAGTCCACTTTTTGGCGCTTTTTAGTTAAATATGCTGAAAACTTGTATGTATTTCATTACATTAGTGGATGAAACAAGTTCATAAACAGTACATCAACTGATTTAGCTAATTAAAGAACCACTGTAGTCCGTTTTACATTAGAGGATAAATAATGTAAATCCAACACACGTTTTTTATCCTCTAGACTCTAAGGCTTAGAGGATATAGTATGTTGGACTTACATAGATTTTTCCTTAGAGTGTAAGGAAAAATCTATTTCAAACATTATCTCCGTATTTTAAAGGATAAACACGCTCACTTGGATTTTTGTTCAGGAAAGTGATTTTTATATTTTTATATTAACTGAATGTTTGAAACAATAACTTTTTTTACTTACTTTAATTATTAATATGGGTAAACGGTAAGTTTCCTAATTTAATTCATTTTTGGCCTTACCACAATTATTAACCCCTTCGGACATATGTATAAGAGCAACCTAACAAAGAAAATATCCTAACACCTTCGGCTTATATAATGTGATTGATTATATTCTTAATTGGTGTTTTCATACCAGAACCAATTCCATGAACATCTTCGCCAGGAAGAATATAGACATAACCAACCCTGACAGATGCTACATTGATGCAGAGAATTTTTTTTTTTTTACATCAGCTTTACATAAGAGGCCCTTTAAAAAATAATTCCCCTCAAGGCCTATGTAATCTTTGGGGATGTTGTGGGGATGGAGAGTCTTTTTAGGAAAGAAAGGAGAAGAAATTCTGGAAAGCAAAAATGTATGAGGGGTGGGAAAGAATCTGGTGGTCGATGTGTCCAGTAGTGACGAACTCCCACTTCAGCACAAAGCGATGTACCGAGAGAGCCTTGCTAGAGAGTCACGGACAAAGAGTCAGCCTCAATCGATCTTTCCAGATCCGGCCAGACGCATCCGCCGCCAAGACCTAGACAAACCTCACCCCATGAACCTGGGCATCCCCGCTAGGTCACTTAATATAGCGAACCACTTGGGGTGACTAATGGCAGAGATGTTGGTTATCCAATAAATGGTTCCCGGGGCGGTGGTACCCATACCCACAATCCTAAGGACGAATTATTTTAAAAAATGTATTTTTATTAGTTATTAAGTTAATTTTTTAAACTCTGTATAAGGTTCTATTCAAGTTCTGTTATTATATCATGATAGACCAGTTGCCTCATAACACTTAAATAATCAAAGAACTTCAATAGAACTTTCATAGATCTTTAAAATTAACTTCAAAATTTGATGAATTGTTCAAATTTTTTTAAGTAACCCATTCTCAGTGACCAATTTACATAGTAGGTACGGGGACTCCATTTAAGCCAGGGTTAAGTTAACCCCTCAGAAACTGGGCGTACTGTATACTGTACAGGGCCCGCTAATACTTTAATAGTACACAATTGCTAACTAACCCTGTACAAATCGCAAGTGCGCCCCATTTTTGAATTTGGCATCCACCTCTGGTCTGGAGCCCCAAAATACCTGAAAAAACCCCAAACAGGCCAAAAGGACGCTCAATATTTGTATACAGTTGATATTTGATACGCGAGAACGGGTCGTTTCTACGACTCGTTCTTGAGTTCAACAGCTCGGCTTTTTGCTGGCAAATCCATTGCTGAGATCCATGTTCACTCCTTACTCTTCTCTAAAAGACCCTCCACACAGCATCCACAAAGATGACATTGACCCTGAGGAAAATATATTTTCCTCTGGGCCTTCAGAGTGGAATTAATGTAAAAAATACAAAACCCGCCTCCCAAATTGAAATTTTTTTTGTTCGGTTAGTAAATCCACAAATTGCCATGTTGTAAGCAGGTCCTACTGAATGGAAGAAAAAACATACAAGGGCGAAAGAAATATTTATTTTATTATTTGATTATTGTAATTAAATTTTTGGTGACTTCATGATAAAAAAATGCTGTTTTATGAAAAATATATTAAATATACTTAAATGGACTACTGTTTTTTTTATCTATATCTATAAAATAATTTTTTTTGTTAAACGAAAACAATCACTTTGTTTGTAACCACGATTTGTTGATTTAATTTTTGATAAGTTTTAAGATTTTCACGGCCAAAAGCATTTTCGTTATTTGTTTTTGGGGTGTTATGCCGTGTTGCGCTACCTCCTTCTTTAGCCAACGTTTCGGACATCGTTGCAGTGTCCATCATCAGGGCAGATCCGGCAGATCCGGTAGATGTGTCTACCGGATAATTACATTATATTTACATTATATCTATCTACTATCTTATAATGTAATTATTCATTAGATATACCCGTCTCTTTCTCTCTATCACTATGTAGGATGTTAATTACGCTCTCTCACTATTACTTTATATTATGTTTTGTCTCTGTCTGTATGTATATATAAGCTCACACAATGTATTTTTTCATCAGTTTTAATTTATACCCTGAAGATGCTTGTATTAAGCGAAACCGGTCGGTAAATAAAAATTAAATCAATAAATCGTGGTTACAAACAAAGTGATTGTTTTCCTTTAATTAATATGTCAAACCACAAAGTGACTGCTTTATACCAAAAAAAATTTTTTTGTGTTCTTCCGCTTGAATGTGTTACGGGATATAAACCACGGAAGTCCATTAATTTCCTTAATATTCATATTCGTAAATTGACATATTTGTGTTAATTAAATTATGAAATATACCGTTCACAGATCTTAATTATTACAGTAAGTACAAAAGTAATAAACCTTTAAATATTAAGTTTAACAAAAAGTTAACACTTAGTTAATAAAAATCGATATCCTGAACAAAAGTCTGACTTCTGTTGTTTATCCTTTAAGGAACAGATAGTTGTACGAACAGTTTACAAAAGAAAGGTTACTGTAAAATCTGTTGATGTCTTTGTAAAAAAAAAGTGAAAAATACCATTGCAAAGTTGCTTAATTTAAAAATATTTTTCCTTCTTCCAACGACGAAGTCGTCCACATTTTCACGCGTTTTGTGCGTGCCAAAAATTATTTAAAAAAAGGTTGGTATTTTTTGGTGAAAATGCATGACGATAAAACATTTACGTACCTACAAAAGAAAGAGGCTGTAATCTTAAATTACCGGGTATTCAGGAAAGCAAGGATTCTGGTCACAATTTCTGTTCTTTTTAATAGACTTTCATGTTGGTTAATTTTGTGAAAAGAAGTTGTATATTTTGGTAAACAAAAACAAATTAAGGGTTTCGAAGAATAAACGCGATCAAAAAGAGCAGACTTTAGCTTCATTAGTAAGATTTGGTGAATCCCGTTTAAAAGTTTTTACGATTTCTGAGTTTCGCAAACTTGGTCTAACTAATTGAATAATTTTCCAATATCTTCAATGAACTCGTTTGCCAATTTGCATAAGTTTTATAAAAAAATTAGAATTTAGGCTTGGGAGCATGTAGTTGGTATGTTAGCGTGCCTGTCGATGACGCACAGACATTTTGATCGTAGTTTGTATAAAATTCACCATTGAGAAAGGTTTTAAAAAATAACAGTTGTTACCGACCCCCATCAACTTTGACTCATGATATTAACATTACCGCTGGTTATGAAACAATCTATCTTAATCTCACGTGAAATAAAATGATATTACAATACTCCGAGAATTTTTGTTTTTTCACATTAGCTCCACACAGGAGGACCGGAGGAAAATCTCATCTTTGGTAATGTTGTGTAGAGTGTTTTTGAAGAAAAACTTCTTTATGCACGCTCGACTTGGGGGGTAAGCTGGTGAATGCGTTAAGAAAAATGGTGATTGTTACGATAAGTGTAATGCGAACAGTAATCGATGCGAACGGTGATCGATGGCGATGCAAACGGTCGGGCCTTTGCGCACGCTTGACTTGGGGAGTGATAAGGATAAGGATGGTCACCCCAAGGTCGAAGGTCACCTCAAGGTCGTAGGTCCGCCAATGTCGTAGGTCACCCCAAGGTCGTATGTCACCCCAAAGTCGTAAGACGCCACAAGGTCGAAGATCACCCCAAGGTCGTAGGTCACGCGAAGGTCATAGGTCACTCCATGGTCGTAGGTCACCCCAAGGTCGTAGGTCACCCCATGGCCATATTTCACCCCAATGTCAAATGTCACCCCTAGGTCATAGGTCACCCCGTTCGCTACGTTTGGTAACTTAGCAGGGATACCTGGGTTCATGGAGAGAGGTTTGTCTTGTAGTTTTATTTCAGTCGTGTATTCTAAAGCACACTCGTTTTTTTAAGGAAAGGAAGGAAAGGAGGATCGTGGAAAGAAAAATGTAGGAGGGGTGGGTAGGAATCTGGAGGTCAGTACGTCGAGGTGTGACGGAGGTTTGAATTCATTTCTCCCACGGCGGTATAAGGCGGGGAATCTGGAGAGTGCTGCTGAAGAGATAAAAGATCTCCCTCAACAAGTCTCTCCAAATCCTGCCCGCCACATGGTAGGAGAGCAGACGTATTCGTCATCAAGACCGAGACAATCTTCACCCCATGAACCCGGGCACTTACGCTAAGTGACCAAACGCAGCGAACCTATTTAGGTGACCTGTGATGGAGGTGTTAGTTATTCAATAAATGGTTCCCGGGTCAGCGGTACCCATACCCGCCTCCCAAATTGCAGATAAGTAAGTAAGGATATTTTCAATGTATTTATTGGCCTCTAATCTATTTTCAAAAAGTTTGGTTGACATTTCAGAGTTTTACATATCAAGATGTAAATGACGCTGCAAACGGTTACATTTTCCTAAAAACTCGACACAAAAATATCAGATCTGATTTTATGAAAGCAGTGCTCACCGTTTGAGAGTTAGAGCAAAACGATTATCCTTTGTTTACTGACAAAACAATTCGTATTAATTCTGAGCGTTCTTGCGAGAAATTGATAAACCAGTTGACGGCGTTAGAAAAACTTTTCAAATCGATGAAAAAATATTTGTAATTTATTTTCTTGTTCTTTATCTAAAAAATTCTTCTGTAAACAAAGAAAATAAGTTTCCGCTGTTGATTAAAATCGAATTACATTTTTTGTAGTTTGTTTTGTTCAACAATTTTTTTACCACAAAAAATAAATACTTGGGCGAATCAGCCGTACCCATGAAGTTGTCAAAAAATGTAATAGCCTTAACTACTGTGAAAATTATTATGAAAATAATTTTATGGGGATCTAACTACCGCCTTTAATGAAGCCTTGACACGAATTTGTGGTGCGTATTTATTCTTTCGATGTTTTACTTTCATGTTCGAACTAGGAAATTTGCATAAATTGATACGTTTCCATTTTATGTTTAATAAATTCACTGACTTTCCTTGTAAATTTGAATTATTTATAAGATAGATTTGACATTAATAAAAAGGATTACTTGTTTTGTAACGATGACTTATATATTTTTAGCAACTGGGCGTTTCACAAAACCTTTAAATATAATTAAACTAGCTGACCCGGCCACGCGTTGCTGTGGCTAATAAAACACAACGTCATCTACTGGATGGTTATCCAACCTTTAAAACCACCGCCGTCTTTGTGTTTATCGCGAAGAGACAGAATGATGCCGGGGAGGACTTTAATTTATAATACGTAGAGATGGTGTTAAAGATTATAATAATGTGCATGAAATGCTTGGGGTAACTAACGTGTTTAAGTTAATAAAGATTAATACTGTATCCGTCTAAATAACTTTTCAATTACCGCAATGTACGTGACCATATTTTTAGAAGATAGAATGGGTGTAGTAAGCTATCTGTAAAAGATAGATATAATATGCCTTCGCGGACTTTTTTGTAGATCTATAAAAGAGGAATATCCCACCATGTTTCGTTATATCCCAATAGGATTAGGCAGCGTTTTCGATGAAAGCTACCAGGCGGCTTGACTTTTTCCGACACTTCTAACAATTATCGTTATGTTTCAACCAATTTACACAAATCCTTGACAAATTATATACCTAAACCTTCCTCACGAAACACTCTATCTATTGGTGAAAACCGCATGAAAATTCGTTCAGTAGTTTTCGAGTTTATTGCGAACAGGCAGACTGACAGACGGACGACGCGGAGGACTTTAATTAATAAAATGTAGAGATAGAGAAGAGAAGAGATATGGAACGTAATATTATGTTGGTGACTTAAATATATTACATGAATTGGATACAAGAAAATCACTTTTTGCGTGGAATACTATTTGAACAATGTTAGCAAAACAACCCTTATTACATATTAAATTAAAAAAATTTACATGTAAATTGGTAAAGAAACAAAATTCTAGACGACAATGTTTTAACCACGCAGCTCTTTTAACAAATAGTTTATAATATTTCTTTAACCCAAGAAAGATAATCATATTTTGATGTATGGTAAAGATAATAATCATACGTAAAATTGACGCATTAGTTTTAACTAGCTGCAATATTTTATTTTGTTAATTGATTTGTATAAACCAATCGGTATTGTATTTTTACAAACTAATGACATAAGAAATACAACAATTTGTAAATATATATTTATTTGTTATATGTAAAAAACAAAACGAAAGTGAAACTTCTTCAATAATCAACAAAACAGGAATATTTTTTCTTTTATCTCAAATCACTTATTTCTTACAGCCAATTTCAATCAGCCGTTTTGACTAATGTACTAATATAATTAAGACATTTTATACTTAATAATAACAAATAGTTATATAAAAAATCAATAAGTTACAGCTTTAGAACGTACCAATATTATGCTTTTTGACTCATGCGGTCGTTATATCTCAAAACTGGTGACGGCTACGAGCGACGCGCACGCCCCACGGAAGGTCTAAACAGCGAGTGGGAGGACTGAAAAGCACAGCGACGGATTCGTATTAATTAGATTGAGAGAGCAATAATTCTAACATCCATGCGTAAATTCTACGTAGACTATCTTCCCACCCCGATAAAAAACCCCTTAATATTTTAAGTACTCATTTTTTATCATTTATTTATTTATATTTTAATAATTCATAAAAAAAAATCAAAAAAAAATATATATTATATATTTCACGAAGTTACACGCTGTTGAAGTAGAGGGTGAAAAAAGAGCGTCATCTTGTCACAATTTAGACCATTCTGGTCATCTGAAAAATAAAAAAGGTAGATTCTTTATTACTACAAATGGAACCAAGAAAAAAAAGAAAAAAAAATCTCGCAAAATGGCGGCTACTCAAATATTTTTTTTTTAATTTTTCCGAATTTTTAAAAATAGTAAAAATTTAAAATTTTGATTTTTTGTTTATTCCTTTCATAGAGGGATACATAAAAAAATCAATTAGAAATTCAGATTTTGTGACAAATGTTTCGAAAAAATTACTTTCGAAAAAATGCGCTTAAAGTTTTGTTCTATTTAGATTCTAGTTAGATTCTATCTAAACCGGTCGAACTAAAATGTCTATAACTTTAAAAATAATTCGAATTTTGAAAAATTCTTTTAAAGAGATATTCTTGAATATCTAAACTATCAAAATATTAAAAAGAAATTCTAGCCTAGAATACCCCCTTAATAAGACGACAGAGAAAAAAACAAAAAAAAAATTAAAAGTATTTAAAAATATTACCAATTTCTTTGTATGGTAATGATCTATTTTAAAAAAAGATCGGTTTTTAGGCTTTATTTTTTATTCTATGTAGTTAGGTACGTAATTTAAATATCAACTGCTTTGCGTTATATTAGATGTAGGAATACAGTTATAAAGGATTGGATTAGATATCTAAATTATTCACAAATTGTCTCTTTTCTTTGTCGGGTTGGAGACTCTTTACTTCATCGAGACGCCCCCAGGCTTTCCTATCTTACACTACTTCAGTGAACTCGGTCCATTGCCGACCCAGCCTCTCGCATATCTAGTGCATTTGATTTCCCGAACTTCGTCTGAGGCAGCCAACGCGACCGCTTCCTTTCCCCGTCTATCCTATTTCGGGTGAATATTATTAGGTTTCGAAGCTTGCACCAAATACTTCTTATTACTGTTGGGAAAACAATAATAAATTCTAAATCAAGATTAACCATTTTCAAAGCGCAAATTTACCCCTTTTGCAAACCGTAATCCATATTATTACGCTCTTGTTGCATAAATCCTTAAACCACGGTAATCGGATGTGCTACATCAACGTACGATGTGGTTTTGCTTTAATAGAAAGAGTTTATTAAATCTTCGAAGAACAATGCAAATGTATCGTTCACTCTATCATTGTCCAAAGAGATAAATTTTATAACAATTGCTATCAATATTATTATTATGTTCTTTGTTAGTCTAATCTAGTCTAATAAACAATAAAAAACTTTTTAAAAATTGTGTGCAATTCGTACGCGGTAGAAGTGAAACATTCAGAAAACTAAAGTAGGCAAGAGTGGGGAAGCTACGAAGCACCGCACAGAGAGGATACCGATAGGTTACGAAGCACCGCACAAAGAGGAGACAGATTATTCTATCTCATTCTCTCGCAGGCTAAATCCTATAGAAGTACGTTTTGTCTATTTTTTATGTGGCTTTTTTTGTTTTACCGAGTTTCAAATCACAACGATGAGTAGTTTTCATTTAAAAAATAAAACAAATATATTAAGCAAATTCTTCACATAATGTGCACCCTGTATTCTTGCTTTCATTATTTTTTCATGAATCGAAGATACATAGTGTAACCATTACATTATTTTCTTTATAAATATCTTGTATACCTCTATTATTTGGAATAAAATTATTTTACTACATCGCTTGACCGATTGTTAACATTATTAATTATTCGATATTTTTTTCTTGCATCATATGAAAAACTTGGAACGAAAAATACGACATCTCGCTTTATATTCGATACTCACCATGAATATTAATATGAATTTCACCATGTTTACCGATAGAAACTTATTCTAGCTCCAAGAGAAGTTTTTAAACTATCGGCGCAGAATGGATAAAGTTATAGAATAATTTATACCAAAATAATTGAACGATTTCCTAATTTTACACAGTTGCTAGTGTAGTACAACCACAATGTTTGATTTACACCCCACCGCGCTACTTCAAAGTCAAGTTACTACATCCTACTCTGCATTCAGGCCGGGCCGTATTATCCATAAGGAAGTGTAGTATAGGCATCTCTGCCTAGGGGTCCCGCATCGGCTAGGGGCCCATAGGGTAAGGGGCCCCGAAACGTGCATTGCCCAAGGGCCCCGACATGTTTGATCTGGCCCTGCATGTGTGTAGGTGCCTTCATAAGTTTATACATTTATTACCACAACTTTATATACAAGGTGTCCGGGGGTAAAGTGCATTCACTTCAGGAGGTGATTCTACATGATAGTACAAGTAAAAAAGATAAATAACTTTTTTCGAATTTTTTTTCTTTTTTTGAGGTAAAAAGATAAAATTAGTCCGGCGTGTGCGGCCAGATTTATTATTTTCCTCTACTACGATACGGGCCAATGGGCAGGCTCCCGGCAAGTAAGATCGTAACTGACACTAAGGATTTTTAGTAGGTAGATCTTTTTTGTTTAGGAAAAAAAAAGTTGGAATTTCGAAAAAAGTTATTAATCATTTTTACTCCTACCATCGTGTAGAATCACCTCCCGAAGTTAATGAACTTTACCCCCGGACACCCTGTATATAAAAACAGAGAGGTTCATTCATTTTTAGGCAGCATCGCGTTCATTAGTCAAAATATTGTACATATTGTTAGCATTGCCGCTTACTACGGCCACTTGCTAAACCAAACCTGGAAAGGACATGCAATTAATAGGCCAACAAAACTAGCTCAGGAAAGCCGGCGCAAGCAAGGTTCTCTCAAAACCAGGGCGAGTGCTTGTGGTTCGCTTGTGAATACCTCCTCCTCCTTTCCTCACAATCTCCAGGGTCTCCTTCCTCAATCAGAACACAGTATTGCACGTAAAGGATTTATTCATTTAGAAGGAGACAGGGTTTTACAATTGCCAGCATCGGCACACTACACATGGGTATTGCTAGAACTAGAATTCTATCCTGACGGGGGAACTGTTCTCTCAATCTCTCCACACGTGTTAGTGAATTTAAGGGTGAGACGAAGCACACAAAAGAGGGCTAGGGTACATTTTACTCACAGCAGCAGGAAATACGGTAGTCAGCAGACAGGCTACTGGTGGGCGGGAGCCTTCTCGTGCACAATTCACATTATAAATACATCACGAGTTTAGGTTCTCGAGAGAGAGCCTGAGCGCAATCACTTTGGGACACTGTTGTTGCGCCTGAGGCAAGCGGATGAATGAGCGCGGGCGTTGGTCGGCACGCAGGATTGCCCGTCGAGCTCAGCGCGTTGCGGGGAGATTTTGGGTACTACGAGCTATTCTCGCGTAAAATGGGGAAACAGTGAATCTAGGGGAAACATTGTCACTTCGTAACGTAACACTTCCCCCCTCGCTGCGAAAAAGGCGACGTGGTAATGGAGCAGTAGGGCTAAGAAATCCTCTTACCCTTCTAGCACTTGTGCCAAAAAAAAAACATTTAAGAGAAAGAGGAGAGAGAGAGAGAGAGAAAAGTTGCTAGCTACACAGTAGAAAACAAAAACAGAAGAGAAAAAAGCATGGTGAACAAAGAATTAACTATAAATGTACATGAAAGAGCAGTGGCATACATAAATATAAACAAGGACCTGCTGAAGAAAGGTACAAGGGTTATGCAGTGATGACTCTAAATTGTATCATTGGTCTGTGAGCTATGTTTGCGTAGCGTGGTTTGCGTAGGATGTCTGGGGTGTTTGAACGTTACACTGAAGTTACAAGGTTACTTTGTCACAGTAACCTGGCCCGTTTGAGATTTCACTCAAGGAACACTAGGGCCTTAAAGAAAACACGAAGAAGAGAACGCAGGATGAGGCTTCTTGGTGGTGGAGAGGGTTCTACCTGTCACAGAGGTCAAAAAAGGTAGCTGCTTCCGGATCCTGTGGGTGGGCCAGTATGACATCATTGAGGTACTGGAGAGTGGAATTGTAATTGGTGGTTGGTCCTTTTTATAGAGGAGGTGGTTTGTGTGCATGACAGCCGTTGTTGTGATGGTGGTTGGTACACTGGTTTGTATACAGTGGGATTGTTGTGTGAACAATCTTTGGTATTGTTATTTGCGCAAGGGCACAGGAGCATTGGCATGATGGCAACAGAGCATTTGCAAGGTGCAGCTGGAACATTTGCACAATGGCAACAGGAACATTTGCAAGATGCCGCAGGAACATTTGCATGATGCAACAGGGACATGAACCAACCTAGAGCTGACGTGCTCGGGTTTGTTTGAGTGATGGTTTTGTGATGATACAATTCGCAACTACACGCACGACTCACACTAGGTTAAGTTAGGTGCGGTCGGGTGCTTTTGGTACGCAGGGTTTAAAGGCATGGGACCTCCGTGACGGTAGTGAAGGCAGCATGAAGAGAGGCGCAGGTGTAGATAGGGTGAAGAGCTGCTGGTCTTCTTATTAATCCGGCGAAAAAATTATTATTAGAACAAAATTCTTGAAGTTTACCTGCCTAGTAGACCAATGATGAAAAGGTTTGGAGAGAAACAAGGTGTGCATGTTGAGAAAGATTGGATTTGTTTGACGTGTAGAGAGAGAGAGAGACGGAGAGAGAGTTAACTAAATGCAACTACAGACTTATACATATTACAGGTACGTATTCAAGGAAGGTTCTGTTTAACCCATTTAGTTTTTTTTTAAACTAAATACATTTCCAAGAACACGTGGGTAAGGGTTTGTACGTATGACAAAATGCCCCGTTCGAAAGAAGTTGGTCTTCCATGACCTATGCTCACGTCTATACGGTAGCATTTTTTCTACTTTCGAAGAACAAAAACATTGAGTACAAATAAGTTATGAAAAGTGGGAAAGGAGTAGGAAGTTGAAAGGATCCGTGTATGAAGGTTGTCCCATTTGACAAACGAAACGCCAAGTGCGTAACGCATATATCCCCATTCACGGATAATTTCGAGGAAGGGAAAGGGTGACAATTGGGAAAATTTGAACGAAGAAAACTGCTGAGGACTCGGCTATTTCCGAAATTCGACCTCTGAGCGGAGGTGAAACAAGGTCTACAGCAGTTATCCTGGCACATTACACTGGCACTGACATAAAAGAGTCTAATCCTCTACGTGTATTGGGTAGAAGATTAGAGGGTCGTTTTATTCTCCTACTTGTTTGCGAGAAATGACAGACCCTTGCTCAAATCTCACAAACCTGGGGGGTTTTCTTGTTCGTCTCCCAGACAACGAGTTAGGTGTTTTTTGTGTCCATAAACTTAACTCCCACGACACGATGCCCCGTAATCATGAGTGAAGCGTATGATTAGTCCTTTTGAGATAGTAGATAGTTCCTGGGTTCTTGTGACAGGAGGTCTACGGGCATGTTAATGAGTACTCTGCTGCAAAAGCAATAATTTTCTGATAACAGAAAATAAAAGGCGTGTGATCTACACTTGGTAGGTCACACAAACATGGGGGTAGATATTATTTCGTTCGCACGACTCATGGTGAATATTGTCACGTTTTCACGTCTCACGTGACAGGAATGAACGATTTACAACAAATTTGCCCAGTATTGAAAGACAGTAACCCAATAGGTATTTTAAACAATTTAATGAGATAAATCACCCTCTCGATCAACAACCCTGTGTTGATGAGCAAACAATGAGTAGTTATGACGGACTCCCCGTGACGTGTAAAAACACAAAGGTATTATGAGATTCGCATCTATAGCAGTGGATATTGTAAGGTTCACACCTATAATAGTAGATATTGTAAGGCTCGCACCTATAATGTTACAAAAGCTTACGTTAAAAAATGTGGGTCCCCATTCAATACAGACGGCGGGTTGCAATGATGTAATTAATACGGCACTGCTGTAGCTTAATAAATTCATATTAGCATACGTTACAAGACTTGCCAAAAGGCGATAAACACAAATTTTATTGAAGATCTGGCCAAGATTTTAAACTTCAAACAAGAATAATGGTACAATAAAGGACAAAAGAAACTGATGTCATGATAAAATATTGTACCTCATAATGAAGTTGTATATGTACAAGGAACAATGTTAATGAAGGGACGAAACGTATTGTCACTTTTATAACAAGAAAAAAAAAATTCTCAGAATCCGACAAAATACGATTCTGGAAAAAAAATAGAGCAATTGGGTTGAGCGCCATTCTAATTTTGGGAAAAAGAAGAAAAACCACAAGTAGCAACAAGGTTGCTCCTGAATTGTTTCGAATCCAGCAAATGTGACCAATTAGTGAATTTAAGGGCGAGATGAAGCACACAAAAGAGGGCTAGGGTACATTTTACTCACAGCAGCAGGAAATGCGGTAGTCAGCAGACGGGCTACTGGTGGGCGGGAGCCTTCTCGTGCACAATTCACATTATAAATACATCACGAGTTTAGGTTCTCGAGAGAGCGCCTGAGCGCAATCACTTTGGGACACTGTTGTTGCGCCTGAGGCAAGCGGATGAATGAGCGCGGGCGTTGGTCAGCACGCAGGATTGCCCGTCGAGCTCAGCGCGGTGCGGGGGGATTTTGGGTACTACGAACTATTCTCGCGTAAAATGGGGAAACAGTGAATCTAGGGGAAACATTGTCACTTCGTAACGTAACAATATATTTTAGTATCGGTGATCAATGAACCGGTGGATGCAACTTTTAGCCCTAAGCGATATTTTATAAAGGGGGATAGTAATAAAGATAATTGTGATAAGCTGCGAACAAAGAGAGTTATTCATCCGTAGGTCTTTTAGGATGTAACACCTTTTCTATAATGAACACCGCTTTTATAATATTGGACTTAAAAATAATTCCAGCCTATTTTTCTACCTAGGAGTGGCATAAATTATACCAAAAAAATGTCAGATTGCATTTCATATAAATTTTTACGATTTAATAAATAGCTAGTAAACCATTTTAGCATGTTATCCCTTCTTCCTAAAGCAAATAGTTTTTGAATTAGTAGTTTATGGGATACTTTGTCAAATCCCTTCGAAAAGTCTGTATATATGCATTCGACTTGTTTATTGTCGATCTATTATTATTTACTGCAAAAGATTGTATTATGAAGTTTTGAAATATTGTTAAGTTATTTGCGGTAGATCTACCTTTGATAAAACCGTGCTGTTTTGGTCAATTAATTTTATTAATTTGGGATAGATTTCATCAAGGACTAGTGATTCAAAAATCTTAGGTAGTTAATTTCGGTAGTTAATCAAACTGTTTACAAGTGGGGCGATAATTGGCTATATTAGTGTCAGATATAATTTTAGATTTTCACGGCCAAAAGCATTTTTGTTGTTTGTTTTTGGAGTGTTGTGCCGTGTTGCGCTACCTCCTCCTTTAGCCAATGTTTTGGACAGCATTAAAGTGTCCATCATCGGGGCAGATGTGTGACATAACCACTGCGCCACGGTGTCGATATCAAATTCGGTCATTTTTAAGTTTAAAATGACCGAATTTGATATCGACACCGTGGCGCAGTGGTTATCGCGTTTGCCCGGAAAGCAAGAGGTCCTGGATTCGAGTCCCAGAGGTTTTAATATTTTTTATTTCAAAAATAATTTTTAAACCATTGAAAGCAAAAAAATATCCGCATTAAAATATATATTTTACGAATATAAAAAAAATGTACCGGTTTTGACTTCTAATTTTATCAATGGTAAATAAGAAATCGTAAGTAGGAAACTAATCAACTATTGTACGGAACATAGAAATGAATTGTAAATGAATACTAATTAGTAAGAGTTATTACGGGAAGTGGTTTGCTTCGAATCTGAAGGTTATCTGAAACTCGCTTCACATATTATGTTCACTTGGAAATACGTTGATTAGTGGGCCACAAACTGCAAACACAAATGTTTAGAACTATGGAGTTACCTACAAAACCCATAAATGGATCAATCTTTTTCTCAAACTTACTTCAATGGTACGTAGATAATAAATATTGTGGTAAACAAAGGTCATTGCGTGCGATAATGATTTCGTTACATTAAAAAAATAATTAAAAAACCATCAGGTAAATTTAAAAAAAAACGCAGTTAGATCACCTAAGTATAAACCAACATTGAATACAATGTAGCTAAAATTTATAGCAAAAAATTACTATACCTCCTAAATTAACTTACTGTGCTCTCATGAAAATGATCCCCGCAACAAAATTCAATTGACTTAAGTGATAAAGGAGCAGTTTTCTAATGGTTAGGTTAATGGTGCCACACCATTTCTTTAGGATCGTCCGACCACTGCCTGGTGACGACATCAATCCCTGTAAACTTCAGACCACCAAATGAGAGGCTGAAGAGAAAAGCGTGGCACTATAGGTCAGCAGATTGGTTCGGTCTGCGGGCACATTTTAATGCTTTCCCGTGGTCAGCTGTCTGTTTTCGGACTTCGGATCCCTCAAGATGTGCCCAGGAAATTGGTGAGGTCATCACATCCGCGATGGATGGCTTCATCCAATCTACTGTTAAGGAAACTGGTGTGGGCTCAAAGCCGTGGTTCAGTCGACAATGCGCTGAAGCAGTGCGACGAAAAAACGCGGCTTACCGAGCCTACAACACATCTAGAACATCCGAAGACAGAACAGCTTACAACAAAATGGCAAAGGAAACCAAGAGAATCATAAATAGGTCAAAATTCGAGCACGACCAGCAGATCAGCAGAAAGCTGACTGCATGCCCGCATGGCAGCAGGCAATTCTGGTCGCTTGCGGGCTCAATAGGTTGCAATTTCTGCAAATCCAGTCTGCCACCTCTTACCAGACCTGACGGCTCACTAGCAAACACCGCCACCGAAAAGGCTAACTTACTAGGTAAAATGTTTGCAGATAACTCAACCCTCGATGACCAAGGTGCTGTCCCGATGTCGGTTTCTCACTGCGGTTTTCGTATGAAAAAGCTGAGGATCCGGCATCGGGAAGTACTCCATGTTTTACGAGGGCTTGATGTTAATAAAGCTAGTGGGCCTGACGGAATACCTGCCCTGGTACTGCAAAGGTGCGCTGCAGAAATAGCTCCAATTTTGACGAAGCTTTTTAAACTATCCCTGAAGACTGGCTCTGTGCCCTCTGGTTGGAAAAAAGCGGTTATCCATCCTATTCCAAAGAAGGGTGACCGCTCCAACCCGGCCAACTACCGCCCCATAGCGATCACATCAGTTCTGTCTAAGGTGATGGAACGTGTGATCAACGACAAACTGCTCACATACCTCGAGAAGAACAAAATTATTAACGACCGTCAATACGGATCCCGGCGGAACCGCTCGTGCGGTGATCTTCTCGCGTATGTGACGCATGTTTGGGGGCGATGCCTGGAACGTTTCGGTGAGATCCAAACGGTTGCACTGGACATATCCAAGGCTTTTGACCGGGTTTGGCACCGAGGACTTGTCAACAAACTGCATTCTTACGGACTTCCCGCATCCTTGTGTACGTGGATTGCCGACTTTTGAGGGAGAGGTCGATTCAGACGGTAGTCGATGGTTTCACCTCTTACTCTCACTCGATAAATGCCGGCGTCCCGCAGGGATCGGTTCTGTCTCCAACTCTGTTTTTGTTGCACATCAACGACCTTTTGTCATGTGCACCAATTCACTGTTACGCGGATGACAGTACAGTTCATGATAGCTTTTTGTTTGACAAGCCCCCAAAGGGCTCACAAACTCCAACAGCTCGTAAGGCTTTGAAGCAAAGAATGGACGGTTACCTCGAGAGTGTTTTCTCTTGGGGTAAAAATAATCTCGTTGAATTTAATGTTTCAAAGACCCAATCTTGTCTGATTACGTCTAAAAGGGATCGCAATGAAAATCTAGTCTCTTTCAACGGAAGCAATCTTCCGAACAGGCCCTCCATTGATATGCTTGGTGTAACCCTAAGTGACCAGCTCAGGTATGGGGGCTCCATCGAAGCCAGAGTAAAGTTAGCCTCCCAAAAACTGGGCGTACTGTACAGGGCCCGCAGATACTTTAAAAGTACACAACTGCTAACCCTGTACAAATCGCAAGTGCGCCCCACGGTTGAATTTGGCAGCCACCTCTGGTCTGGAGCTCCAAAATACCTGAAAAATACCCTCGACTCTGTGCAGAAACGGGCGGTCCGTTTGATAGATTCTCCCATCTTAACAGACGGATTGCAATCTTTAGAGCACAGGCGTCGGGTCAATAAATTGACTGTAAGCTGTATATGCTGAGCGCTCTGAACCGGACCAAAGTGAATGGTGACGATTCCAACCTCCTGTTGAAGTTTAATGTGAGTAATATTGTTTTGTGCCATCCATGTCTTCCAAATCCTAATTATCTCTGCAAGTTGATTTGACGTTTAAGGGCCTTTAACCAGCCAGCGGCCGAGAATCCAAATTTTGTCGAAAGACGTTGTTACGATCGTACAGGGCGGTTCCAATGAGAAAGATTAATTATTCTCCGTACCAGCTTTTTTAAAATTATAACTCAATGCCGATTTTATTTCATTCAAAATTTGCTTTAATTTATACCTACATCCAAAAATGCTAAAAGACGTGATGATAAAACTATTAAAATTATGTACTTGGTGTAATTATTTTTAATCATAAGTATTTATTATTTTTCAATAATGTCTGAGCAAAATATGAATGTAAAATAATCTGAAATATATTAGTTTGTAAGACCGTAAATAAAAAGACAAATTGAAGTATTTTCGTCACAAAACACGTGCGCGGAACTTTTTTTAATGATTTTTTAAACTAAAATAAAAATTCTGAAACATAGCTTTCCCAGATAATGTATTGATTTATTTTATTGCATGATTTTATAATGATTTGAAATGTGTGTTGTATAATACAAAATTTTATTTGAAAATTTAACAAATCTGCCAACGACCTATGTCGTGCTAAAAATAATCATTTTCTCTCAAAATTTAAAAAAATACCTTTACTAGATGAAAGTATAATTTTTATAATTTTTTGTGGAAAAGAGACAATTCGCCAAATTTTTTTATTTAAAAATGACATAATTCCGGTTTTCTCTGGTTATTCCCTCTTAAGGTGATGTTTGTTTTTAAATTTGGCGTTTATTAACATTAATTTATTTCATGTTTTGTTGTTAAAATGGAAGATGAATAAATAATAGATTTATTTAAATATAATAAAGTGTAATATTTAATTAAATTAAAATAATATAAGCGGGACTCAATCAAAAATCTGGAAACAGAAAAATCAGATAAGGATATTGGTACCTCTGGGATTTAATATCTTTTTCTGATTTTTCTTTTTCCAGTCTTCATTTAATTAAATATTACAATTTGAGATTTTACTCATAAAGTTAAAATAAAAAAATATAACAAAGTGATTTATGATGAAAAAACCATGAAAAAAACCCTACGTAAGACAAGTACGCTCATATAATATATATCGACTTGGGAATGAAGTATGTATTGCATACGTTGCGTGCGTGAACTCACCAATCAGAATGTCCTTACCTTTATCATTTTAAAAAACATGGAATATATAGGTGCGTTACCATAAATACTTTGTCAACCGGCCGCAAATGAAATACGATCACATATTTTTAATTCGGACGTTGGTAATAAATAACATTTTCTCCTTGAATTTTAATGACAAAACTACCACCTTCACCACATCAGCATAAACGCGGTGTATATTTCACATTCGTTTGTATTCCGAACACTTCCGATTTGTCTACGTAATTATGCACTTATAATATATGTGTGATAAACCAATTATCAGAACAAACGACAATCATAAAGCAATCAATAATACTAATTTCAGTTTTGTGTCTATTTGTAACGCTGGTTCAATAACTCTAATTCTCAGATTTGCTTTAAATTTAGGTGTCAGTTTCAACATTGTTGTTGTAATGATAATTTTGTTTATTAGTTTGTCTGTAACTCTGATTCTATGAACTCCAGAACTTTTATTCGCTTTGTATCATTTTAAAATTTTTAACTGATTGCGATAAAACGATAGTCGCTTTTCGAGTATTTGATCGGGTTTCGATTCTAAACCTTCGAAAAATTAAGCAAATTTTTTAAAATAAATTTTATATAGTAATTTTTCATGCAAATCTACGCCAGTGCTACAATTATTTGTTGTGTTCAGTCAGGCACTCGCACAATTATAGCTTTATATTAATTATCATGATAATTTAATTTTTAATTTTATAACCCGTGATTTTTCACATATCTGCGCCAGTGCTACAATTTTTGTCTTATTCAGTCACGCTCTCACGCGATTTTATCATCATTGTTAGATGAAAATCAGAAAGGTACGTTTTATTTTGTTAACTGTAAATAAATGAAATTATGGCAAACAAGCAAGAATACAATAATAATAATAATGTGAGAGTTCATTTCAAGTGCGATGTTCAGTTTTATTTTATTTTTACTTTAATTTATTGAAGACACAACAGACGGAGAGTTAAAATAAACAAAAATGACAAGGAAATATGACGGAATAAATACCAACCAATATCGGTGAAAAATAATAATATGTACCCAACTTTAAATATTAATATATTATTTTAAATAAACAAAAATTAATAAAAAACCAGAGACAAAAAATTTTTAGTCGAGAGAAGTCAAGTTTAAACAAGAGATTCAAGAAAATTTGTAACGTTGGATTTTTTATAGTCGACACATTCGCACGAGAGGTTTTAAGAAGGTTAAATTGGTTCTTAGGAAAGGAGCATAAAAAGGTTCTAAAAACTTTTTCAGGGTGATGGTGAGGATGAGACTGATAAGGACGATGATGAAATAGAAGTTTTTTTTTTAAATATTTTTATCCCGTTCCTCTAAGTAATCAATTCTGAAGCTTCCTTCAAGTACAACTTCATGACACTCTTTACCAAGTATCGATCAACAACCAAATGTTGATGACAACCGTGACAACCAAACACGATGATGATGAAGTGCACAGAAATGCATTTATTTTCAATGACAACAAACTGAAGTGAAAGCACGCTTTGAAACGACGAAGTGAATTATGTTATATCATAAATCCCAGATATCAATATAAGCTCAAATAGTAGTTTACGTTACAACTTTAATATAATTCTCAATTATCAAAAGAGAATCAATTATTCGCGGTGCATTTGCATTAGGAATTATTTCTGACCTGACGCGGCTTAAATGAGAAGAATAATATGGTATGCTTTTTTTCAAATTCTTCAGCCAGTCATTGACGCAATTTTAAAAATCAACGTAAGCTCCCGCGGAAATCAGAAGGCAGTAATTATTAAGTTTATAAATATATATAATATGTTCATATTATGAATGTGTACGTAATCCATTGGATACGGGGCTAGCGTGCATTATTTATTACATTATTTGTTTCAATTAATATTTAAGTAGTGTCATGTTGAATAATATTACGATGAATGAGATCTTCGAAGTGTATTTTGATGCATCAGTAAATTTGATTGAACATTTTCATATTTATGTAGAATATATTTCTAAATCCGAGAAAGTTTTATAAACAAGATTATGTTATATAATTATATTAATTAATTATGTCCTCAAATAGGAGCCTTGGGGCACTCCCGGCAAAATATCTTAGAAAGCTTATTTATTCTCAATATTATCAAAAGTTTAAAAGACTTTGACCATTAAGATTTCCTTCGAAGGGGTCCGTGATCAGAAAAAGCTTAATTAACTGTTAAAAAATAAATATCGCGTTAAACCCGTACACTTGGATTAAATGAACTTCGGAAGGAAGACAGTTCCAAAACTTCTTGACTAATTGTTTTCGGTAAACTTAAGCGATTAACTAAGTTTTTGTTTTGTACTGGGCCTCTTTCCATTCTACATCATGGATGACCCAATGAAAGAATCAAAAGCTTCCGTACGAAAGATTTCGAACAATCGTTAAAAACTTTCCTTTCACAACTTCCCATTCAAGGAGTGTTTTTCTTTAATCCGCTCTCGTCTTAGTATTTCATTGGACCGATTTAGCTTCGAATATTAACTAATAATTTGTTTTCATTAAAAAATCGTGTTTCATCTCCTAGACGTAAACAAGATTTTTTTGATAATGAAAAAAATATTGTGTACACATTTAAAATGGACAATGAATTTCGTTAACAATTAATGAAGCCGTAGATTTAAAAAAAATAATCTTTAATCATTTGCGTAAAAAATAAAGAAACTCTCATTACTAAAATCGAAAAATATCTTTAAAGTGTCGTAAGATAATAATTTAAATGATGATAATTTAAAAAAAAAAACAATTTTCTTGAAAAAAAAAACTAGAAAACAAGAATAAACAACCTTCTACAGAGCAAACAAAGTTAAAGAAAAAGACAAAATTTCCTTGAATTACCTTGAAATGTGAAAAATATATTAAAAAATATTTGCGAAATTAGTTTCATCTATATTAATTTCAAAAAAATAAATTTTTTTCATATTTTATCGCAGGTCAATTTAAAAATAATAATTGAAATTTACGAGTAAACAGATGATGATTATAAACCGGTAAGAAAGAATATTTATTCATTATGTTGACCTTCACAGGAAATTAAATGAAAATGATATGAACTTATTAGAAGCCTATTTTGTACGGTAATGGATCGAATTTTATAACGTGTCTGAAATATTTAATGAGTCAATCGCGAATCTTGTTTCGAGAACTACAAGAAAAAATATATTTCTTGTAATCGTGTTGGTTAAACTGATTTTTTCACTAGCGAAATAAATTGTGAATAATCCGAAAAACTTTAAATCAGATTTAGTACTCCTTTACAAAAATTCCAGAATGGCCGAAGATTGCCTAAATGATTTTATTCAACTGAAATATTTAATGACTTTGTCTATGTTTAGTCCCGATATGTTACATAAATAAATCAAACTACTTATAAACATTATGACATAGACAGAATATGTGGACCCGTGAAAGAGGGTGAACAGTGGCGCATCCGGCACAATACAGAATTGTATGATATATATAAGGCCCCTCGCATCTCAGCACATATGAAACTCCTCAGGCTGAGATGGGCTGGGCATGTACAGAGAATGCCGGATACACGCGTCCCAAAAAGAATTTTGACCGGACAACCAGGTGGAAAGAGAAAAGTGGGAAGACACAGACTGAGGTGGGAAGACGAATTAAGAGGGGATGCAGCACAGCTTCTCCAGGTACCAAATTGGAAGTCAGCCGCTGAGGACAGGAGGAGTTGGAGGCGACTTTTGCAGGAGTCCAAAGCTCGATATGGGCTGTAGCGCCATCGAAGAAGAAGAAGACTTATAAACATTATTATTCCCTTAAACATAAATAAAGGTGGTCCAACCATAACGCACGATGTTAATTGTGAATAAAACAAAAAGTTTTCAGAGAATTATCATATATTTTTTTATTATGATAGAAAGTTATATGACAATTATGTGTGATACAAAATATCGGCTAAATGCTCGCCACGGCTTCGGTGGCATACCTCTATCCGAAGGTTCATATTTTCAATGTGGCATAATTGAGGTTGAATGTTATGAATGCGCCAAATTATCTCATCCTTTAGCTCTTGAATTGTTCTTGGCTTATTAACGTACACTACGGTTATTGACGTACAAGTACGGCCCAATGACGCCGCCATCCTATAAACCGAACCAAACAGTCACTCTTTCAACAATCACTCGTGGATTCTCATATGCCCAAATGCAGCAATTGTGGACACATTTGGTCGATTATGCTGACCAAAAAAATCAGGAAGTGCACGAAAAGCATTTTGATTCGAACGCCCATTTTCATAAAACGCTTCAACAATCTTAACGCGCTGCTCAATTATGTGCCTCTCCATGGTTGAATTTTTCAAAGACTGAAACAAAGAAATGTCAAACAAAGTTGGGCAAAAAACTTGACATTAAAGTGTGGTTTACAATAAACATCGTGCGTTATGATTGTACCACCGTAATAACCCAATTCTACCACTGTCGTTTAATTCCCAAACAGAGATGCCATAGTTTAAATACAGAACAAAATTCAATAATACATCGTTTACACACTTAAGGTAATGAATTTGCTCATATCGATCATGCCGAAAGTCTGTCATCATACAAAAGATGCATTAGACAAAATTTATCTGCTAGTACTACCACGTAATCATATATATAATTATGTAACCATAATATTATGTCCTACCAGTATGCACTCTAATACCTATGGCTTAGAAACATATCATAGGTACCTACTTTTCACATCGCTTTGTATACTCCGTAATACCTTCCTTTTATTTATTATATATATTTTATTTTTTTTGGTAATCTTCAATATTTGGCTCCTAAGAGCATTTCTTACTGTTTACTTGTCATACTTTTTTATATTTATAACTTTTGTAATGTATATTATTTACCAAGGTAACTTATAGTTTATATTATTTCCTGCCTTTCAACTTTTTATATTAACTTTTTCATTATACTTTATATTTTATAGTTTACACTTTTACTTTATACTTTCATTTTATACATCATAATTCTATTTACTACTCATTACCTTAACTCCTTTCTTTTACCTTTTGTTTTTATATTTAACTTTACATTTATATGTCACTTTCTTATGTTATTGTATTATAATATATATAAATATAATTATGTCAATGGCACATGTTGTGCCGTATGTTTTGAAATAAATAAATAAAATCATAAATAAATACTTGCAAAATAACACCTTGAGCGATAAATATAAATATAAAAAAACACAACACAAACCAAATGATAATCCAAGTGAGTGACTTGCGTATATTATTTTATTCCAGACTGCTTTCTGCTTTGATGACAGACAACTCCTTACAAAAGAAAGAGCATTTAATGTTTCACCACCTTAAACATAATACTTATTAACAAACTACTTTTTTTTTACTCTTTGAACAATAACTTCATTTAAAAACCTTTACTTTAATTAACAAACTGTCAGATACAGTTCTCGCTTTTACAAAAATGAAATTTAACATACTTTTGATTAAAATTTCTTGCAAATTTTAATTAAAGCCGAAAGCACGATGCTTAACCCAATATAAAACATTTAGCACCTAATAATTTCAACTCTTTTAATTAGACCGTAAAAATGGTAATGAAGAGTAAATTACGTAGCGTAAATAAAATTACGTAAATTACGTAGCGTAGTACAACCAAGGCACCTGAAATATTTTATCTCTTTCATTGAAATACCCACTGCATTTTTCCAAATTACACAAAGAGATGTACGTACAAATATTAGGTCCTTACATATGAAATTGGCGTTTTGTATGGGAGGAACATAAAGTCGATTTTTTTAAAATATAATATATTATTAATTTTAATTTTTAAACTAACGTTTAAGACAAGATTTTTATGCATAGCACAAAGGGTAACAATTATTATAAGCAATAATTATCAGCCTGAAACGCTCATCCACATTGAAAAAATCTTCCGAGAAAAGATACATGACGCCAACGGGACATGAACCGGTGCCCTTCTGATTGCCGGTCAGCTGCTCTCCCAATTGAGCTATGGCGGCGTATCTTATACCCGCCAAATGATTCAATATATAATAGTGTTTCATTCAACAATTATTGCTTATTATATTTTTTCCACGTTTCAGGCTGATAATTATTGCTGATAATAATTGTTACCATAAAATGCATAAAATTGCTATGCATAAAAAACTTGTCTTAAACGTTAGTTTAAAAATTAAAAATAATAATTAATATTTGGCAAGTTTAAGTATTTCCCCAATAAATGAAGACATAATTTGTCTCGACGCCACCTAGCGAGGGATTTAACACTAACAGTGTCTCTCTCGCAAAAACTAAAGTTGGTTGTTTTCAGGTGGAAAAAATATAATAAGCAATAATTGTTGAATGAAACACTATTATATATTGAATCATTTGGCGGGTATAAGATAAGCCGTCATAGCTCAATTGGGAGAGCAGCTGACCGGCAATTAGAAGGGCACGGGTTCATGTCTCGTTGGCGTCATGTATCTTTTCTCGGAGATTTTTTCAATGTGGATGAGCGTTTCAGGCTGATAATTATTGCTTATAATAATTGTTATAATATATTTATTTAATCAAAGTATGTACCATTGCTATCTAAGCACTTTTGCCATCTCATAGGTAGTTCATCGATCCCTTTACTAAAAAAACCATTCGGACGGGAATCAATGAAATCTTTGAAGGCGGTTTGGACTGCCCCATCGGAGTTGAATTTTTTCCCTTGCAAGAAGTTATCCAAATTTAGAAAAAAAATAGTAATCTGTTGTGGCAAGGTCCGGAGAGTACGGTGAATGTCCAATTGACGCTCCTCTAATTTGGTAGCCGTCTGTTGTGCAGTGTGTGGTCTAGCGTTGTCATGAAGCAGCAGTGGCTTAGAGTGATTACCCAGCCTCGGTTGTTTAGCAGCTAGCTTTTCCATCATAGTTTGCAGTTGCTGACAATAGACATCTGCCGTAATCGTCTGGCCAGATTTAAGAAAGCTGTAGTAAACGACACAAAAAAAGAAAAAAAACTGTGTTTTCTTTTGCGGCACCGTCGCCATACACATCATTAATCCTTCGAGCCGTTTCTGCAGCACTCGTACTCGTAAATATCGCGATATTTCAAGTTTTCCATTTTGTAAACTAAGTGACGCAAAGAAGAAAAACAATTAAGGAAAAAACAAATGCATGAGTAAATAGCTATATAAATTTGAATTTGGAATTCTTAACCCAAGAGAAGATATTTGAGATCAAAGTTGCCAGTATCTAATACATTGCTTTTTAACATCCTCATGTAAAACTGAAAGGTTATTATTCAATCCGCAAAGCTACAATAATTTATTCATCGATCTTTTATTTACTTCCTTATCATTTTACAATAACGATAAAATGTTTTTAAGGCAGTCGGGGCCTAATTCATTCAAAACACAATTTTGGATGAGCCAAAATACCAAATAAAACTGAATAATGGCATATAATGTCTAGTACATCTTGCAGCCATTTATTTTACATTATAAAATATAGTTTTTACTTAAATTATAAACATAGGCCTTAAACTTGATTGCGTTCCTCTTAATGACAATATTAAATATTTACAGAATTGTTACCATTATACAACCTTCGGTTGTTAAAATTAAATATTTGTAAAAGCTTTATGTAAATCATGTGAAAACAGCTGTTCGTGCCCAATACTTAAACAATCTAAAGAAAGAAAGTATCTAGGTGTCATTATAGATAACCAATTACGCTTGGAGGCCCAAATTAGCTGATGCTATGCTATATTTTTTATTCTTTTCGATCGATCCTTGATACAAAAACTCTAAGGAGTGTTTATTTTGCTCTTTTCCAATCTATATTAACATACGGCATTATAGAATGGGGAGGGTGTGCAGTATCCATTCTCTACCCTCTAGTGACCGTTCAAAAACTTTTTCTAAGGATCATCTTCAAATTTTCCTCCTCTAATCCATCAGAGCCACTTTTCAAGAAACTCGCAGTACTAGACATTCGGTAACTGTATATTAAAATAGCTCTCTTACAAATACGGAAAAATTGTCTGATAAATTTCACTCAAAAAGGTATACATAGACGCTATTCAACACATGGAAAATGCAAAATACCTAAAACAAAAACATTTTTACAGAGACAATACTCATACATCGCACCTAAAATATTCAACGCACAATAAAAAACGACTCGTTTGATTGACTCGTGATTTGTCTCCGCACAACTCCAAAAATTGTTTTGACGCATCGACGCGCTGTTGTTTCTGAGGCGCGTGAGCATTCTCGGTACCCATCTTGCACCGACTTTTGTCATACCCAGGTGGTCATGTAGGATTAGCAAAATGGTTGTATCTGATGCTCCAACAAATGCAGATAACTGTTTTTTCTTCAAACGGGTCCTGCAGTACAATTTTTTCCACTTTTTCGACGATGTCTGATGTGTTGGCCTCAACTGGCTTTCCTGAGTGGGGTTCGTCTTCAATCGACTCCCTACCATATTTAAAAAGACCATGCCACTTGTAAATCATTGATTTACTGGAGCACTGTTCCCCATAAACGGTTTGCATTTCATTCAAAATGGTCTGAGCGTTCTTTCCTTGCTTGGTAAGGAATTTTATCACAGTATGCTTGAAGAGAGCTTGAAGAGAGGAAAAACAGAGCAAATGAGAGCTTGAAGAGAGGAAAAACAGAGCAAATAATCTCATAATTATAAACGTTCCCGAAAGCACACAACTGAACCAAATTGAAAAAATCAAGTATGATAATTTACAAATTATAACCATTCTGAAGAAAGTAGACAACAATATAGAACCAAATTCCATCAACACATTCCGTCTTGGAGCAGTGAGGCCTGATAAATCGAGGCCCATTAAAGTGATCTTAAGAAACTCAACTGAAGTAATGAATATTCTCAGAAAAAAAAACTTTTATCTTAACAACTCCCCTGTCAAAATTTTTTCCGACCAAACTCCGAACCAAAGAAAATATTTATCAGACCTACGTCAATCAATGGAAAGTAGGATACAGGGAGGTGAAGTTAGACTAACAATCAAATTTATCAACAGCAAGCCGACAATAGTTAAGAAAAATCCAAAAAACTCAAACACATCAATGGATACGGCCAAAACATCCGCGGCTGCCGAACCAAACTCTTAAAGTTGCAAACTTCTATTCCTTTACTTCAAAACGTCGATGTATTTCTCCTTACTGAAACCTGGCTTGATCCTGATATTCACACCGAGGAACTTGGATTCTCATCTTATAACACCTACCGCCTTGACAGGAATCCAGCCACCAGCAATAAAACCAGAGGAGGAGGAGTTCTCATATCCGTCAAAAAATCACTGCCATCCACTCGATTAATTTGCAAACATCTAGACGTAGAACAGGTATTTGTATTACTAAAAACTAAATTAAGTAAAATTTTACTGGGATGTGTCTACATTCCTCCTGGATCCAACATCACAGTCTACCGAAACCACATTGATGACCTCGAAACCTTTAAAAATAAATACCCTGATGCCAGAACAATTTTATTTGGTGACTATAATACCCCTAGCATTGATTGGATGAATAAAACCTCTTATAACAACTTAAGCCTACCAGAAAATGCTCGTGAAATAATAGATATGACGAACTTACTCGCTCTACATCAAGTAAATCAAGTCTACAATACCAATAACCGGCTGCTGGATTTAGTGTTCTGTAGTGATCTCTCAATTCACATTGTTAAATCAGTTGACGAGCTCCTCCCCCTAGACTGCCACCACCCCGCTTTAAGCATAACTATCTTGTTGAATAACTCACCAGACGACACAACTATTCTTCCTAACTTTACTTATAATTTTTCCAAAGCTGACTATCCTAATATGAACCAATATCTTAAAAATGAAGACTGGTCATTTCTTCACCCCAACAATAATATTAACTACAATCTTGAAATTTTTTACACAATTATCAACAGGGCCATTGAAAACTATGTACCACTTTCACATTTCAAAGAAGCGAAGTTCCCGAAATGGTTCAACAGCGAGTTAATCAACCTGATTATTTGCAAAAAAACTGCACACAAAAACTTTAAAGAATCTAAATCCCTTAACGACTATAAGTTATTTCACAATTACAGAACTCAATGTAAAAAACTGTCAAAAAAATCATATTATAATTATATAAATGGAATCGAAAAATCTATACCCTCTAATATACAAAACTTTTTCACACATGTAAACTCTCTTAGAAAAAACAAACAAGGTTTACCCATTTCAATGCACTTCAAAGATAAGAGTAGCACTGATATGAAAGTTAAGGTTAACTATTTTGCTGATTACTTCAAAAGTGTATATGACGAAGATATCCCAGAAAATTACATACCACCACCTTCCCTTATTGAGAGCATGCATATTCCTGCTGTACACATCAATATAAACGACGTTAAATCTAAAATTAAATCTCTAGACAAAAACAAAAAGGCCGGACCTGATAACGTGCACCCCAATATTCTCATAAATTGCATTTCTTCACTGGCTGAGCCGATTTGTCTATTGTTTAATCAATCGCTTGATACAGGTTGCTTCCCGGACATTTCGAAACGTTGTTATCTAACACATATACTAAAAAAGGGTAATAAAAGTGATGTCACTAACTATAGACCTATATGTAAGCTATCTATAATTCCGAAACTTTTTGAAAAATTACTTCTTGATAAAATTTCCCCATATATTAACCATCTCATTGTTCCAAATCAACATGGATTTTTGTCTGGCAGGTCAACTCTGACAAATCTCTCATTATATGAAAACTTTATATCAAATGCATTAGCTTACAAAACTCAAGTCGATTCCATATACACAGATTTTATCAAGGCCTTTGACAAAGTGTGCCATAAAATTCTACTGGTTAAACTACGTAAGCTCTTTTAGAAAAACTTTAGGAAAACTTTTAGACTGGTTTGCAAGCTATCTATCTGATACTTGTAAAAATTAATTTGTTCTATTCCAATCAATTTATAGCTACCAGTGGTGTACCTCAAGGGTCCCATTTAGGCCCAATTTTGTTTTTATTGTTCATAAATGATATTGTTGACATATTTGATAAAGATGTAGATGTATTTCTTTTTGCAGATGATTTAAAAATATTTAAAATCATCAAAACCGCTGAAGATTGTGCCTGTCTACAAAATAATTTAAACAAATTAATTAGTTGGTGCTCTTTTAACAAACTTTATCTGAACATAAATAAGTGTTATTCAATAAGTTTTTACAGAATAAGTCAACCAATTATTCATCCTTATGAACTTAACAACTCTACCCTTACCTCTGTCGAAGAAATTAGTGACTTGGGCATAACTTTCGACTCTAAATTAAACTTCATATCCCATATAAACTCAATCTATAATAAAGGTATCAAAATGCTTGGCTTCGTTCTTAGAAATTCCAGAGGTTTCAAGAATATTTCAACTTTAAAAATTTTGTATACATCCTTAGTACGTAGTCAAGTCGAATATAACTCCTCGATCTGGTCCCCCCATTTTAAAATACATTCAGATTCAATCGAAAAAATTCAACACAAATTCTTAAGATATATTAATTTTAACCTCGGTTTTCCCATTGAAAACATAAATTATAATTACTTGATGAAAGAATTAAATTTACTAAGACTGTCAGATCGAAGAATTATATCAGACTTAATATTAATGTTCAAAATTGTAAATGGTAGAATAGACAGTCCTGATCTAACTAAGCTCATTGAATTTCATATTCCCACGAGAACCACTCGTTCTAAAACCCTTTTTAAATGTAACAATAATCGGACTGAGTATACGAAACACTCACTTTTACCTAGGTTGCATGAAGTTACTAATAGATATGCAGATGTGATAGATCTATTTAACTGCACGGAACAGAGGTACAAGACGGCTATGCTATCATATTTTTTTAGTCACTATTAATTTTATTTCTATTATAGATTTTTGCATGTAAATGTATCTCTGGTGTCACTTCCCAATGTATCGTCACAATTAACTGTTATACATACACTGTTTTACCATTACTAATATTTGGAATATGAATTTGTGACATGTAATTAATGTTTATGGCATACTTATGCCGTTTGTATTAAATAAATAAATAAATAAATTATAGTGTTCAATTTTCTCCACAGTTTCATTTTTCTTCCGCATTGACTTGTTTAGCAGGCGAATATTCGTAAACGAATGACGCAATAGGGCTGACACTTAATTTATATACTAATGATGAGTTACCAATTAGTATGACACTAAACGAGCGCTCCTTTCCCCACTCCATCCCCTTCATTCCACGAACTTTTGAACCTCCCCTCGTACAATTACAATTTCAAAGAACGTAGATGAGTAACGTTTTAATAGCCGTAAGATTAAATATATGTTACAATTTTCTTTTCCCATTCATTACTTTAACTTTAAACTGTTCGGCACCACTGAAATGTCACATGCACTCTATTGCCTTACTTGTATCTGCTTGACAATAATTGTTACAATAACAATTCAGTGGTTTCAACATGAATCTAAATCTTTGTCTATCTCTATTTATTTATTGTTGCTTTACAATTTAAATATATTGTTTAGCATATAATAGCTATGGCCCCACTATGGCTCGCCTGTATCGGGGTTAATAAATTCACAATTTAGTAAAGTTACGCAAATAAATATAAGTCATTATCAAATAAAAAGTTAAATAAATAGTGTTTCATTTAACAACAAAGTTATAAGAGATCAAACAAAATGTATATATTCATTATGTCATTAGTTCATACCATTTCCAATACTAGAGAAGATAACAAAAAAAGAAAAAGAAAAGATAATTTAAAACCAAAGTTAAATGGAGAAAAATTGTAGAAAAAAAAATTGAACTAACAACAAAGTGTCGAGAGATCAAACACTTTTTAGTTATAGCACTTACATTGATTTTAGATAATTTTAAAATGCATACCTTTATATTCCTACAGATTCTATGTTTTTTATATTATTTAATACTCATTTTTATTCTTTAATACTACGTTAATTTATATTTTTGATATTATTTTATAATCCTTTATGTTCTCTAATATTATTGTTTCTAAATTGTTATTGCAGTATATGTATAATCGACCACCATAACTCGGGCATAAGCCTACCATGGTGGTCGAAAAATCCAAAAATTATGTAGCCATTCAAAGCAGTGAATAAAGAAAAAAAAATTCAAACAACACATTTAAAAATGTTTACAAAATATAATGATTTCATGATGAATATAAGTAAGTCTAAAGTCATGGTATTTGAAAGAGAGAGTATGAAAACAATGTGCAACATAGTTGTGAATGATGAGTATTTGGAGCAGGTGGATGAGTTTGTTTACTTGGGGAAGCATGTTTACGAGAGATGGGAGGGCTGACAGAGATATCGAAAGAAGGGTAAATGCAGGCAACTCTATTAATGGAGGACTGAAGCGCCAACAAAAAACTGTCCAAAGAAGCGAAGTTAGCCGTCCATAATGGAGTGCTGGTACCTTCCCTGATGTATGGCAGTGAGGCATGGCACCGGCAGAGGAAGTATGAAAGTAGACTGAATGCTGTAGAAATGAGATCCCTAAGGCGTATGTGTGGTAAAACCATGTACGATCGTGTGACAAATGTGAAGATCCACGAAGAATGCAAGGCTGATGTAAGCGTAATGAGTAAGATTAAGAAAGGGACGCTCAGATGGTTTGGGCATGTAGAGCGAATGAACGAGGAAAGGAGTGTAAGGAGAATATATGATGCAAATGTGAATGGTAGAAAAAGTCGGGGACGCCCGGAGGAAGACATGGCACGACCAAGTGAATCAGATACTTGATTAGTGCATGTGAAGAGTCTGAATAATAGAAGAGCATGTATGAGACGATGTATGAATGTGAACGAGGCAAGGAGTATGTGCCAAGATCGAGTTGTTTGGCGGTCCATCCTCTCTGCCTACCCCTGCGGTAAACGGCGTGATGGTTAGTTAGTTTAGTTTTAGTTAATTTTTGATCTTTGTAAAATATTTTAAATAACATTTGTATGACAAAATAAATGGTAAATTCCCATTTCCTTCCCCTCCGTACCTTTTATTTATATACTTGTACATCTTTTTAAATTATGCTATATGCCAATTCCATTGAGATCTCTATTTTCAGCCTCGTATCATACCCCAAATAGGGTATGCCAAGTCTCACTGACTTTAAGCAATTTGGAATCTTGGTTAACATCTGGGGCTAGTATAAAACACAATTAAACTGGGTCAAGGTAGGTAATAAAATAATATTTCTAACTGAGCTATTTTCTCCGGTTGTAGGCATCGAATCCATCACCCTCCACCTCCACTGCCCGTCTTCTCACGGAAGACAGGGGCACTCGCATCAGATCGTTGGCGGGACGATGGGTTGATGGATGGTCTCTAGATCGGGCTGAGGCTCTCTTCGTGGGTGGTTATCAAGCATACCGCTCGAAAATGATAACATCATGGAAATGTGAGAATGCGAGGAAAAATGTGGATTTTAGTGGGTCACTCGGGTACAGGGTGATACATATTCTAAATAGGAATGTAATTTTTTAAGTAAATAATAAATTAAAATAAATAAATTTAGGTAATCGATGGCTAGGTAAGGTTGACTTGGGGAGTAATAAGGATAAGGATAAGGATATGGATGGGGATGGGGATGGGGATGGGGATGGGGATGGGGATGGGGATGGGGATGGGGATGGGGATGGGGATGGGGATGGGGATGGGGATGGGGATGGGGATGGGGATGGGGATGGGGATGGGGATGGGGATGGGGATGGGGATGGGGATGGGGATGGGGATGGGGATGGGGATGGGGATGGGGATGGGGATGGGGATGGGGATGGGGATGGGGATGGGGATGGGGATGGGGATGGGGATGGGGATGGGGATGGGGATGGGGATGGGGATGGGGATGGGGATGGGGATGGGGATGGGGATGGGGATGGGGATGGGGATGGGGATGGGGATGGGGATGGGGATGGGGATGGGGATGGGGATGGGGATGGGGATGGGGATGGGGATGGGGATGGGGATGGGGATGGGGATGGGGATGGGGATGGGGATGGGGATGGGGATGGGGATGGGGATGGGGATGGGGATGGGGATGGGGATGGGGATGGGGATGGGGATGGGGATGGGGATGGGGATGGGGATGGGGATGGGGATGGGGATGGGGATGGGGATGGGGATGGGGATGGGGATGGGGATGGGGATGGGGATGGGGATGGGGATGGGGATGGGGATGGGGATGGGGATGGGGATGGGGATGGGGATGGGGATGGGGATGGGGATGGGGATGGGGATGGGGATGGGGATGGGGATGGGGATGGGGATGGGGATGGGGATGGGGATGGGGATGGGGATGGGGATGGGGATGGGGATGGGGATGGGGATGGGGATGGGGATGGGGATGGGGATGGGGATGGGGATGGGGATGGGGATGGGGATGTAAGGACATTGGCGCACCCGAAGGGGGTTTTGGGCTCTAAACCCCAACCCGAATTTCGACGACAAGCATATATTATTTAACCAATCAAAAGCAACATAAGAAACGTTTAGATAAATCTGTAGGTAAATTTTTTTAGTAAATGCAAAATATGTAATATTATGTGTGCACGTGCAGGTAGATACTTATATTAAACAGAACCACACTTATCTGGTGGTGACTTTAGTGTTGTTTTTATAAATGTTTTTAAAGAAAAGCATTTATAAAAAACTATTTTTATATAAGTCACGTACATCTCGTACGTCGTACATTTGTCTGGTAATGTTATATTATCGTGAAAACAAGCGTATGGGTCCGAGTGGTAGATGATAAATCTTAATTTCATTAGAAAAATTCACGATCCATATTATTTTGTTCCAGGCCACCACAAATTTGGATGTAGGTTTTCACAAATGCTGTTTTTTTCTATAGTGTCAGATCTATCTATTCAAGATCACGTTCGAGGCATTGACAAACTTTAAAATTATCATTTTATTATCTCTAATTAAATTCGAAAATTTAGTAAAAGGATAAAGAAATTAAAATGTTGATCGTTAAATTGCATATGTGTTTGTAATTTTTGAAAATTCGTTTCAAAATAATAATCAACATGATCTTCATCAATTATTATTAACAATGGCTTTACAAAATATCCGTAATGCGAAAAACATTTTAACGTTCAAAAAACTCTTCCGGCTTTTACCCCTCTAGCACTGGTGCAAATGAAACAATTAAAAATTCTGTACCCGCCACTTCCCATGGCTGAAAAAATCTATTGTAGTTTAACTTTGACACACATTTTTAATGGCTGTTTAGACTGTTTACGTTGGCGAAAAAAATCATAACACGTTCACAAATTATTTATTCAAACTCGAGCGCTGAAACTTTAAATACATGTGTTCGGAGCGGCGAGTAAACACAGCAGATTGTTGGGAAAGAAACCACGTTGATGTAAAGTTTTCAACGCCACTCCTATACACAGATAGATACAGCATGGCATACAGGCAATTAAATATAAACGATGAAATTATTATGTTATTTGCAAGTTAATAGTCGCTGAATTATTAAATTTAATAGATTTAGGACAATGGAAGTGGAACATTTCTTGAATTAAGGCTGTGTTTGTACTTGGCTCCATGCTTCACAAAATGATTAGTTTATATTTTAGAGTACTGTATCTATTTTAGTCATTTTGTGTAATATTACTTCGGAGTGCTGTTTAAATTTGGGAAAACAAGCTTTAAACATAAATGTTTTGATAAAAAAAACATAAATTGCAGGATCGTGAAAGATTTTTTTAAGGCCCATTAATTCATATTTCGTCGAAAGATGTTCTTACGATCGTACAGGGCGGTTTCGATGAGAAAGATTAATGATTCTCCGTACCAGCTTTTTAAAATAATAACTCAATATCGATTTTATTTCATTCAAAATTTGCTTTAATATATATCTACATTCAAAAATACTGAAAGGCGTGATGATAAAACTAATAAAATTATGTCGATACTTTTTGTATTTTTTTTTTGATCATAAGTATTTATAATTATTCAAAAATGTCTAAGCAAAATAGTTATGTAAAAAAAATCTTAACTATATTTGTTTGTTACACCGTAAATAAATAGACAAACTTAAGAATTTTCGTCACAAAACACGTGTGCGGATCTTTTTTTGAATGATTTTGTTTAAAGTAAAGTTAAAATTCTGAAACATGCCTTTCCCAGATAACTTATTGATTTATTTTACTGCATGATTATATTGAAATGTGTGATGTACAATTCAAAATTTTGTTTGAAAATTTAACAAATCTGGCAATGACCTACGGTAAAACCTTATGAATTTAGAATTGTTTGTGGAAAAGATTCAATACGTCTAAAATTTGATTTAAAAATGCCATATTTCCGTTTTTGTCTGGTTATTCCCTCTTAATCGTTGTGTGGACCCAAAAGCATTCAAAATTTATTTATAAATATCATGAATTTATTTTTACTTATTTTTATTTCGGACACCTCAAAGGTGGTTTTTTATGTAATGTGCTTATCGATTTTTTTTTTAATTCCTCAAAGTAGTGTTTGAGCTCATCAGGCTTTTAACCACTGGAACGCTTTTTGCTAAATTTCAGCACCAACTACAAAACCTAAACCTGCTTAGCTGCTGAATTTCAGAAAATTTTCCCGAGATGCATTCAATTTTTTTTTGTAATATTTTCAAATACGCCCGCGGTTTTATTTTGATGTTTTTTAGTAGGGGGAAAGATACTTCTTATAATAGTAACAACAGATGGCAGTGTACTCTAGTTAGATTCGACATATTGGTAAACAAAGTTTCATGTTCAGAAGATTTCTGTAAAGTGTTAAACTGTCAGAATGTGCACGGCGTCAGAACGGCATTTCATCGTGTTTTAGTGGATTTTTCTAATATATTTGAATACCAGTGTTATAATGATTGAATAAGCAATGAATTCAACTGTTTCAAAATTAAAAATTCAGTGATTATTTGGAAAACAAAGTTTTGTGGTTATGTTCTTGCCATTTTTTTGCCATAAGGACTCTGTTTGACAATGCGATATTTTATATAAATATACCAAAAATTGAACTAATTAGTTTTGTGGATTTAAGATAATTTATGTATCTGTTTGATGTATCACCGCTATTATTGGTGGCTCCTTTATGTATTACATTTTAGTATTATTAAAAGTGTCGCTATTTTTTGGCTAAATTTGTGTGAAAAATTATTCAAAGGGAACATTAAACGTTAATAACATATCAAAGTTCAGTTTTCTTATAAACATATGTAGATTGTGATTATAAAATAGAATATTTAAAAGAAACCTAGTAGAAAATAATTTATGTGGACGGAAAATTGAACTTCCTAGGAGAGTTTATAGGGAGGTTATCCTGAGAATAGTTCCGTTTTAAATGTTTACGATTTTTTAATATTTTTTTTATAAATCCTAGGAAAATGTGATAATCAACCACAGATAGGTGGATTCATTGACTGTATGATACTATGATCAGTTTGAGGTTTCCGTATTAAAATTCGGAGGTATGATTTTTTTAAGGTGGGCGGAAAATATTCAAAACGGTCACCAAAATATCACGAGCAATCCGAGGAAAAAATAAAAAACGCGCCGTCGCTCCAGTGGTTAAGTGCTTTACCGATTTCCGATTTACCTTTTCCACAGAACAAAACAAATTCACATGGAGCGATAAAATGAGTAGCTTGAAGCACGGTCGTGCTATTTTTGACATAAAACTACAGAATTCTAGGCGAATTGCAATGGCGGAAGAAAAGTCACCTCACTACCATAAACCGCATTTTTTTCATTTCATTTTTTTTTTTACCACACAAGAGGCCCTGGGGAAAATATTTTCCCTCAGGGTCTGTATCATCTCTGAGAATGCTGTGTGGAGAGTCTTTTTAGGAAAGGAAAGAGAGTAAGTTCTGGGAAGAAAAAGGGGATTAGGGGTGAGTAGGAATCTGGGGATCAGTATGTGCAGGAGTGATGGATGTATGAATCCCTACCTCCCGGAGGATTACGGTTGGAGAACCATTCTCTCCTGCTCCGGCCTGCCACGCAGCTGGTGGGCAGACGCATCCGCCGCCAAAATGCGGACAAACCTCAACCCCATGAACCCGGGCAACCCTGCTAAGTCACAAAACGTAGCGTGCCACTTGGGGTGACCTATGGCAGAGGTATCGGTTATGCAATAAAAAGTTCCCGGGGTGGCGATACCCATATCCGCCTCCCAAATTAGAAGTATATTCCAAAAATAATGAAATAAACTTCAGAAATCTTCGAATCACTAATTAACACTACGATGTTTTTTTGCCACAATTAGACTGGTCAAAAACCTCCAGAAAAAGATTGATTTTATCAATAAATATTTTACCTCGTTAAAATGTTAAAAACTATTGAATTACTTGGGTTTCACTCCAAACAGCTTCTTTGTAAACAGTTTTCACCATTTGCACCATCGAAATCAGTCAATAAAAATCAGTGAAAACTTTAAAAGAGCCTCAAAGGGAAAGATCTGAAGCCAAACACGATCTCTCTTACAACGTCTATTGGCATGCTGGTTTTACAACGTCTATTTGATGCTGCAAAAGGGTTCATAAAATTCTCACTTTGTATTTGTAAGATTATATTAGAAAAGGTCTGCTTTCCGGAAGATAATTCCGGTTTCTTTTGGGTCCCTCCACTTATGCATATTTATAGAATGTTCCGTAAAACACAGGTACCCTAATAAATATAAATACTTCGGATAAAAATGTGGACTAGCTCTAAAGTAAGAACTTAGGACGAAATTTATCATCTACTTAAGGATACGATTTTCTGAAAGCAGTAGATTTACTTTCTCCCGGAATTCGTTATCCGCGTAAGTTCTTATGGGAGTTTATTTCAAGCTTTAGGGTCCGATTAACCCGAAGCGCGATCACCGAAGTCTGTTCTGAAAGTTCGAGTATCTGACCTGAGTGTTATTGGTACCGATGAGTATCTTTTATACCTGGGTCTAGGAAGACTTAATAAATAGGTTTGATTTGCCAATCTAAAAGTTGATCGTCATAAATTAGTATTCTTGGTTTTGCGTGTTATGTTATAAGCGACCTCCGTAGTCCAGTGGGTAAGACTCTTGACTCACAATCCGGAGGTCGCGGGTTCGAACCCGGCATGCGTAAATAAATTTTATTTGATTAATTTGTGTTATTTCACAATTAATTCATTTAAAATAATATATAGTATATTTGCGGCATGTTCCAGAGTGGAAGATACTATCAGTATCGCCCTGGTGTAAGACCACCATTCAGAATTGAAACGTTGCTTGAAAATGGCTTTAGCCGTGTTTAGTGACCAGATCTGAATAGCCAGGTACTTCCCAACCTTCCTCTTCCACACCTCCTTCCCATCCCCACTACCTTCAGCCTCACAACATACCCCATGGGGATGCCATAGTCTCACTGGCTCCAGACGGGAGCAGTTGAGATTCTTGTGCGGTATTCACTGTAAAAAAAAAAAAAAAAGCGGCACGGTTTTATTACATTAATATTTTTTTTATGTGAATACCGTCAAACTGTTCCAAATCGTCTGGAGCCAGTAGGATTGGCGGTAATAGGGAGGAGAAAACGATGGTTAAGAGGAATGTGGGGAAGTAGCCGGATATTCAAATCTGGTCACCAAACAGGTTGGTTCAGGTTGAGTTAATTTGTAATGTTTATCATTCGCCAGAACGATATTAACAATATCTTCGAATTTGGAACTTGCATGCAAATCTTTCATAAATTATTTTTATTGAATTGATTTGAAAAATAATTAAATGAATTTTAATTAAATAACATTTGATTTGAGCCCGCAACCTCCGTTTTCGTAGTCCAGGTTGTACCCCTCAAAGGCAGTAATTTTTATGGTTTAAGTAACTATTAGATGCTTATTGAAAAGACTTAGGTTCTTTTAATACAGTAACTGTTTATTGACGAGCCGTAATTTATAATAATACTTCTATGGACAAACGTCCTTTCAGACTGAAAGATAGTTTTATTCCGCCGGATTGACTGAACTCTGATGATTCCGAACATTTACCTTCGATCACCTCCGGCACAACTCGGTAACGACGCCATGAGACCCGAGCGGCCCATTGACAACTATAGTAATGTAGGAACTAATTGATAGACCAATATGATACGAGAACATTACAGTAATTAACACATTGCCAAAAATTGCATTCAGGGCGGGTTTTTATTACCATGTATTCCTTACGCTTAACATCATTTTTAACAATTGGTCTACCGCCAAACGAATGTTGTTAAAAATGTTATCAAACGTAACGAACGATTGATTACAAAACCGGCCCCTGAGAAGATTACTGCAGTTTCGGTTCTTATTGCTCAGGAAGCCGTATGAATATGCAAAGAGATACTTAATAGGGAAGGGAAGGAATATAGGGCAAGGAACCCTCCTTTATCTGGGCTTGGCCCCAGCACTGTCTATAGGCGTATATCTAGGGCGGAGGCGTGGATCTATTTCCAAACAGCTAATATGATTGAAAAATATTATGGACCACGTGAATTGGTAAAAATACTTTATCGTATCGTATTATTGCAAGTCATAATAATTCCAAACGTGAAATATTTTTAACTGCGTTATGATTGAAGCAGCAATTTCCTGCATAGTATCAGGATATCGGTTATCGAACCGAATTTATTTTCACCTTCCGTACATATTATCTACGGAAGGCGATGATTCCATTACTTTCTTTTATTTATTAAATAAAATAAAGTAACGAAATCATCTCTTTTTAAATATTAATAAATAATGGAAAAGTTTTTTCTTCCTTTATTGAACAACCATTTTTTTTAATTAAATAAAACATTCAACGAAGTTGCATTCCCACGAGTTATCAAAACTCGCCATCGGGATCGCCAATTGGTACTTTTTAAAAGTTAAACCCAACCCAACCCAATATGCAGACACAATATATGTATAAAGAAAAATTTTACAAAACATTTCACAGGAGCAACATACAGACACAACATAATGAAGAATCACTGTACAAATATTTCACAGAAACATATTCATAAACAGTCTTATAAAGTCTTATTAGATTTTATGAATTATTATAACCACTCATTTGATTTATGTACTGTTGGTGTCAAAAAGTTAAAATAAAGTATCATCCATGATGGACTATACAAATGCATAAAAAACAAAATCAGGAAAATACAATAAAAGGTACGGGCTAAAAATATACAAAACTAATACAAGATGTTTACATACAAAATATATGACAGGATTTAAAAAAGATATAGACTGCGCCCATCATATCTGGATGTACAAAGTTTGGTACTTGGAGATAATCAGTACAGCTATCAGAACAGAGTTTGTACCTACTTATGACTCGTTTTCCAAATAACATTTGAAAAAATTTCAATATATCGTTTCGAGATTTGTTAGAGGCTACCTGTCTTAATTCTTCAGGCAATTTGTTATGGTTAGTGTACTGTACGCAAAGTATTCTAATGATTTCAGTCCGAACTTTGTTGAGTGTATTTTTGATATATGTAGTTTGTTGTATTTTCGTGTATTATATTGGTGAACTTCGTTGTTATAGTTCAGTTTTATATTTGTGTTATTTATGTAGATACCGGGGAACCATTTATCGGATAACCAACACCCCTGCCATAGGTCACCCCAAGTGGTTCACCACATTTGGTGGCTTAACAGGGGTACCCGGTACGGTTCAAAGAGTAAGGTTTGTCTAGGTCGTGGCGGAGGATGCGTTTGCCCATCTAATGCATGGCGGGCCGGGTTGGGAGAGACTGGTTAAGTAGGACCTTTTTCACACTTCCGTCACTCCTGAACAAACAGATCCCCGGATTCCAAGCCCTTTTCCTTCCCAGAACTTTCTCTCCTTCCTTTCCCTAAAAAAACCCTCCCCACAGCATCCCCTAAGATAACATAAACCCCCAGGGAAATTGTTTTCCTCAGGGCCTCCTATGTAGAGCTAATGTAAAAAAAATTATATTGCAATAATATTATAATATAATATGTAATGCATGATATTTAATGATGATGATGATTACTTGTTAAGGAAAGGGACTATTTAAAAGGATGGTTAACATAGCTAAAAAAAGCTTATTTATTTATTGCGCCCGGATTCATATTTATTAAGACAATATTAGTAAATCTCAAACGAAAATTTGAAACAGAAAATTCATAAAAAGGTACGGTCGCGTCTAGAACAATATCGTCTTCAATGATAAAATTTTGCAATTTGAGGAATTTGACAATTTTTTACAATTTTGGTTAAAAATATATAATGAGTAAAACTGTAAAATGAGTAAGCTTTTTGGTTTCAAAGCAGATTGTCAGCAGGTTGATTTAACAACATTAATGTAACACTAAAGCATACATATAGATACACATATAACTAAAAACCACAAAATAGAAAATAGATATCTACAGAAAAATAACTTTTAAATAACTACAACAGAAATGCATTAAGTGCACAGGCAGATATAACACAGGTAAATTACTCATAGTCTTATTATTTATACATATGTAGGATTACGAACAATATCAATATAAAAAATCTTGATCTATTAACATTTTTTAAATTTTATTTTTTAGTTCATTGGCATCTTTTTTAAATATGGTAGGCACAAGACAAGTGAATTCCCATTGCCCGTATTTATTTTTACTTTTCGGACATACGCTCATTTTTACTAAATCTAGTGTCATGTGCATGATCTACATTTTCTTTGTATTGAATCCGACAATAGGTTTTAGCACACCATTTTAAAATCCATAATACCCCTCGGACACGTAATCTAATGATTAACTCGAATACTAATGATTAACTGACTCATATAATAATTTTACATCTCTTCTTTGTACATAAATACTTTTGATTACTTAAGCTTAGTCATAAAGTTTTGGATTGTTTGAACGTAACCTATATTTGTCTTGCACGAATTTCCCCAAGACGTTATTCCGTACCTGATAGTATATTCCGCTATCTAGTGACAAATAGATTATTTTGAACGTACTAAAAGAAATAAAATATATAATTTTGTAAATCGCCCCGCAAGAGATCGTAGGCGTTTGCAAGTGTTGCTTTTGTGAGAATTTCATGGCATGTTGACGAAACTATGTACATCGCTCTTCCGCCACCCCGCCTACTACCCTTCTACCTATCCTATGACAAGGTGTGTGGTCAATATTACCTTCACGTGATATTTGGAACAATAACATAAGGAACTCTCAGTTTATTGAAGTAACCAGTGCAATGATCAACTCCCATATTGATCACTAAATTCTTTAATATCCACTATGTTAAAGAAGCCTCTGTGCAATGATCACATCCATATTGATATCTCAAAGTATTTAATGTGGTAATCAATCCAATAATCCCTCGGTGCCATAATATCGAATCTCTCAAAAACGTGCTTTATAAAAATTACAGTAAGATGGATTCCTTCCCATTATGTCCCGCCCACCAAGCTATTTCCAGAGTTGTGTCACTTTGAAAAACTGTATTTTGTATTACAGTTCATTGATTCACAGCCAATATATCGACGACTACACTATTCTATTTTTTTAAATTCTATTCCTCTTCTTACAAGAGTCCCAGTTACTCCTAGAGCCTAGAGCTTCTCTAGAGCCAATGCGACTTGAAAACCCTAATTGGGATATTGTAATATAATTCCCAATTGTGAGGCTGAAGGTAGTGGGGAGGGGAAGGAGACGGGGAAGAGAAGGTGGGGAAGTACCTGACTCTTTAGATCTGGTCATCAAACACGGCTAAAGCCATTTCAAGAAACATTTCAATTCAGAATGGTGGTATTACACCGGGGCGATACTGAGAGTATCTTCCACTCCGGAACGTGCCGCAAATATACTATATATTATTTTCAAATAACACAAATTGTGAATCAAGAGCGTTACCCCTCGACCATGACGGCCATCGAAATTTCATGCATTTTTAATGCTGTTATTTTTACTTTAATCATTTTTTTTCACAACATCTAAATTAATACCCCACTCCATCAGCAAGGATCAAAATCTAAACGTACTTAAAAAAAATGTTAAAATCTGGGTAAAAAATAATTTGGAACTGAATAAGTTTTTTCTGTAATTCAATCAGCTTCTAAAATGTGGAGTCTTTCTGAATATTTAGAATAAAAACAGGAAATATATCGTATGTACATGTGTATTTAAGTATGGGTATAAATGTGTGTTTATCATAGAAATATTTTTTAATTTTTATACTCCTATGAAGTCAATCATGTTGATCACTGTAGACACTATGCATATATTTATTTTAATTTGTGTGTTTATCTTACATATATTTTTAAACTCCTACGAAGTCATTCATGTTGATCACTGTAGACACTATGCTTATATATATATTTTTTTATAATTTTATTTTAACTACCACTGTTATCCACATAATATAATACCCACACACAGGCTTCGCCTTTGTGGGATTTTTTTGTTACTTACATTTTTTGTTATTATGTATTTACTCATATGTAAATGTACCAAAAAAAGTTTTCTAATAAAAAAAAATAAAAAAATATTATTTTGTAAGATCTAGGATATTTAGATGAAAGCTTACTTTTTCTTTTATATTTTTATGACTGTGTATCCTGCCCACATCAAATTTCAACTACCATAATAACGGTATGTGCCTAGTTCAGTACTATTTTCCCTTATTTTAAAATTATTTATATTCTTGAAATGTAATAATTGACATGCAAGCAGACCGGGATTGCATCATCAACTCAGTCCTACTGGATTAAATTTTTGTTTTTTAAATAAAAAATCAGTAGGTATTTGTGTTTAACAATTTTTTTTTCATTAACCGGTTGGCAAGCTACATACGTGTATTTTTACTGTGACTAAATGACGTAACGAATAGATCTTCACAATACAAAAACACGAGAATAGACAGATAATAAAAAACTGACATGATTACCAATTCTTACCTATTGATTATTATACTCGATAGATTTAATATTTATCTACATACCTATATAAAAATCAAAATGTTTGTTCTGGGTTTGAATGTTTGTATGTCCGCTATGCGTTGCTAAACCATTCATCCGATTGAGATGAAACTTTGGGGATTTGATGTGTGCATGCCCGCGATGGTTGTTGCATACAATAGTGAGCTCTGGCATCATGAAATTACTCGTTGCTAAACCGTTCATCCGATCGCGATGAAACTTCAAAACGATTTGTTGTCAGCACGTCAACGAAGGTTTCTATATATAAATACTGGTGAGGACGGGACGAGATAAGCGGGAAGTGGGGAGAGGAAAAGCGGAGAAGGTAGAGTGGGAACGCGTGAGGGGAAGGAGATATGGAAAAGGAATAGGAGGCGGAAGAAGAATGGGACGAAGGGAAAGGACACGTAGGGAGAAACAATATCTTTATTAAGTGCCATAGCAACGCATGCCGGCAACTACAAACCCAGAAGCTATCATATTTGGATTTTTATATATATGTAAAGGAAATATATTCCCTTTAAATTTGAATCCTATAATGTCAATTAGAATGCAATCATCGATTGTCATTTGTTTTGTTATTCTATTATTTGATTGTTAGAAAAAACCATTCAAAGTGATATTAATAAACATAAATGTCGTTTCTTAGTTAAAAAAAACTTTGCAACACAAGTGTTTTATTTAGAAATTAATAAAAAGGAATTAAACCTATCAACATATTATAAAACGACATTTCGTTTTAAACCAAAAATGGAGAAAATTCAATTCGAATTTACGCTATTACCTGGATGCGATGGCAGATCAAATATTATTAGCATTACAAAAATAGTCACAAGTGATGGAAAAGTGTTTACAATACCAGAAATGCTACGATCCACCAGCTATCACGAGGAGATAATGAAAACTAGTGCTTTTGGAAAAATAAAAAATAGTTTGAAAAAAAGATACCAGGTTAGAAGAGTCTGGTTAACCATGACAGAAGAACTAAAAAAAACATATGTAGACGAAGATGGAAACCTACAGTTTGGAGACCAATACCTCGAAGAATTGGACGAAAAAAGTTTACAAGTACATCAAAAAGAAGATATCTTAAAAGATCAGGTCAAAAATGAGAAGATACAGTGCAGAAAAGATAAATTGATATCGAAGAATAATGTTTATTACAAGAAAGTAAAAAAAAAAGAAAAAATAATTCTATCAGAAAAATTCAGCATAGATTTTATCAAAAATGTTCACACAGACCTAGGTCACATAGGAATTAATCAAATGCAAAAAATGATAAGCTCATGGTACACATCAGAAAACATGACAAACAATATAAAGAGAACTTGCGAAAGTTGTGCAGTATGTTTAAAGAACAAATCAAGAGGTCAAAATAAATATGGATTGATGTCCTACTTGGGTCCCGCAACAAAACCTTTTGAAATATGTTCTATTGATACGATAGGTGGTTTTGGGGGTTCACGGTCAACAAAGAGATACTTGCACCTGCTATCAGATCATTTCACGAGGTTTGCATATATTTTGACGTCAAAAACTCAAAATACCAACGATTTCATCAAACTCTTAAACTCCACAGAAACTAATGACATTGGCATGATACTATCAGACCAATATCCGGGTCTTAATTCTAGAGAATTCAAAAAAATTTTTGGATGAAAAAAATATTCCAATCATTTTTACTGCAGTAAACTCGCCTTTCTCAAATGGATTAAATGAAAGATTAAATCAAACGCTAGTCAATAAAATTAGATGCAAAATCAACGAAAATGACTTAAAAGTGGCTTGGACAACTATAGCCCGTAATTGTGTAAAAAACTATAATGAAACGGAGCACACTGTCACTGGTTATGCGCCTCAGTACCTACTTAACGGCACAGATGTTACGATTTTGCCAAATGAGTTAAAACTTAAGAAGACTGACATCGATTTGATTCAAGACAGAAAAAAAGCTCTGGAAAATACTATAAAGTCACATAATTACAACAAGATGATTTACGATAAAACCAGGAGACATATTAACTTCAAAGTTGGTGATACTGTTTTTGTGGAGAATGGAAACAAACTTAACAGGAAGAAGCTCGACGAATTGAGAATCGGACCCTACAAAATAATAGAAAAATTATCAAACTCAATTTACAAGATAAATACTGGTCGAAAAAAATTAGAATCAAATTTTTTCCACATCTCGAAATTAATTCCAGCACCTGCATTGATGAACCATGAAGAGGATATCGAAGATGAATGAAAATTTTTGCAATAATTTTCTTTCCCGCGGGGGGGGAGATGTAAAGGAAATATATTCCCTTTAAATTTGAATCCTATAATGTCAATTAGAATGCAATCATCGATTGTCATTTGTTTTGTTATTCTATTATTTGATTGTTAGAAAAAACCATTCAAAGTGATATTAATAAACATAAATGTCGTTTCTTAGTTAAAAAAAACTTTGCAACACAAGTGTTTTATTTAGAAATTAATAAAAAGGAATTAAACCTATCAACATATTATATATATATAGATTTCCCCCTTAAACCATGCGAGCGAAGCTGCGGGTAAAAGCTAGTAATATTTTCGTTATTTATTTTTGGGGTGTTATGCCTACCTCTTATTGCGCTACCTCATTCTTTAGCCACCGCTTCAGACAGCGTTACAGTGTCCATCATCAGGGCAGATGTGTCAAAAATAAATAAGCAAAATACTTTTAGCGGTGAAAATCTAAAATCATCTATGATAAAATATGTTTTGTTCCCTTGTTGGTGCTAAACACAAATGATTAATTATTACTATCCAAATTTGGTAGGAACCTACTCAAACTATTTTGGAATATCGTTGTAATATTTCTGTTTTAATCTGACAATTCGTGGTGGAATTCCATTATAATATATTATAATAAAACAAATATAAAACTTATTTTCACTTTAATTTATTGACCGTAACCGGTTTCTGCCTGTTAAGGCCATTTTCAGATAAAGATTTCCAATATCGTTGTTTGTGATTGAATTACACATTGGTACTTTATATATATTTCTATCGAATATTATAGAGGAAGAATTATTAATGATATCACGTTGAAAATGTCACAAATTTAATTATTTCCACGGTTTCATGGGTTTTCAGAGGTTTCCTCCAACAAATTGAATTTAAATGGAATTGTCGAATACTGAATTACAAAATGTTCGTGGATAATAGCTAATATTCGCTGTTGCGCAATTGTGCAACGGCCAAAATTCAATAATTTTGTGGAAACGTGGACGATTATTTTTACTTTAAACACAGTAAATTTAATATGTGGCACCATTTCATTTCATTGTTAAAAAATGCTTAATTTTAACCACTTTTATTGTTTAAAAAACCAAATCGACAATTTTACTAAAAACTTTAAGTAAAACCCTATGAAGTAAGCATTGTTCGTGAAAAATTCGATTTTTGAGAGGGAGTATCATAAATATCAAAATATAGATACCACTAGCGCCATCTCGTGATACATTTTTAAACCAAACTTTGTGGTGATTGTATTCAAGCAAATAAAGGTTTTTCTCAGGTCTCATATAACATACCGCGTTTTATTACAGTAAGTACCTACTACCGATTTATAATTGTAATTGTAACTGGCAGTTGTGAATAATAATTCCACTCCGCCATATATTACATATGACGTCATTGCCTGCCACAGTAACCTTGTCTCTGTGACTAGCTGTCACTGGATCACAGTAGATCTGAAGAACCGGCTAATTTTGGAACCAGTTTCTATCGGATTTGTAAAATGGTCACCAACCCTAAAACTGGCCGAAGCTGAACCAAAAGCCGCCCGCGGAGCGAGTTTTTAACTGCTAATTAGCTTTAAGGCTCTGCAACCGGGCCCGAAAAGAAGAAGATGGAGAGATACGAATTTACGAATGTTAGAGGAGAGCGCTAACATTTACAGCGACAAAATCGATGCGAAAATTGCGAAAATGTTTAATAAAACACGACTCGTTTAAAATAGAGCAAAAATCTTCCCGGCATTATCTTAAACAGTATTAAAGAAACACTGTAAATTTTTTCATACATATAAATTGTAAAATAACTGAAACAAACGTGTTAATAATAATTTTTGGAGCATAATTTGCGATTTTTTTCTATCGAGGGAATTTTATATAATTTGCATTTCGACGCGGGCAAAGACTAGATATTATCTTCAAGAATAACATATTTTTAAGATCTTTAAACTTACCGTTTTTAAGGGAAATATGTAATAAATCGGTACAAATCTGGGTTGCGGGCCCTTAATTATTAACCTTCCGTCAGGCGCAATACAAATCCTAACACGATCGGGCGCAATTCATCTGTGAGATTAAATCACGGAAAAACAGATCAAAATAGATTTTTCGCTCAATTTAATTTATTTGCGTTCCCCAAAATATAAAAGAAATATAAAAGCATACAACATAGAATAAAGTTACCTATATAAAAATCATGTAACGTAAATAAAATCAGTAAAGGAAGTTATAATAAAGTTTCGTGATTTTGTGTCTTAAAACTAAAAAAAAAATAGGTAGGTAACAAAACATAATACTATAAAATAACATTAAGACTGGTCAAGAACAAAAAAAGCAATAAACAGACTTCAGACCAGAATGCAGTAGTGAATAAATACATCAACATTACTAATTGCACAATCGGACGCAATTCATCTGACAGATTACCTATCAGCGACCCACAATGCGCCCGAAATGAACGGAAACTGGTCCTCTGTGAGTGGTGAAGAAGGAGGAAAAGTCAGGAGTCCACGCCCCTAGATCGGCAATATTTACCCTTTGTCACAAAAGTAACAGATCACTTCATCTCACAGATTAGTTGCGCCTGACGGAAGGTTAATATTTCTGATTGTTCTAAAGAAATGGAACCCTCAGGGTAAAAAGCACTTTCATCGTAGGGTTTTGATGGTTATAAGTTTAAATTACTACCATCATTGTGACCACTATTTTTGCGAAAAAAATTTGCAAAATGACGGAAAGAATTACATGACGTGCATTTGACATTGAGGGTGAGCGATGATGACTTGAAGATTCATACCAACTTTACCTTTTTGATCTTGGCCTTCTTGGACTTGACGCATGAATGTTGACGTCTTTTGACTGATAAGATGATCTTGCCTGTCATGATATAGTTTTATGTTGTCTAATTTGAAGAATATTTTCTTGGTTTGTCTGTTGGGTAATTCTTTCAGCAATCCTTTGTGACATAATTATGGTTCTGGCAATTCTGTTGTTTTCTTCCTGCGATAATGTCGAATCCTGCAATACATTCATTTGAACACATTCCTGCATTTGAACACATTCTTGCAATGAATATTTCTCCCAAAAACTGGGCGTACTATACAGGATATAGATACTTTAATAGTACACAACTGCTAACCGTGTACAAATCAAAAGTGCGTCCCATGGTTGAATTTGGCAGCCACCTCTGGTCTGGAGCTCCAAAATACCTCAAAAATACCCTCGACTCGACTGTGCAGAAACGGGCGGTCCGTTTTATAGATTCTCCCATACTAACGGACGGATTGCAATCTTTAGAACACAGGCGTCGGGTGGGAATGCTATCCTTGTTCTACCGGTATTACAATGGAAGATGCTCCGAGAAACTAGCATCATTGATCCCTTCGGCACCGGTGCATAGTCGGGAAACACGCCAAACGCGTGCCCAAGATTTGTACACGGTTGACATTTGTCACATGAGAACGGGTCGTTTCTTCGACTCGTTCTTGTGTTCAACAGCTCGGCTGTGGAATGATTTGCCGGCCTCTGTGTTTCCTCCTTCCTACAACATGGGACTCTTCAAGACCAATGTTCATTCCTTCCTCTCCTCAAAAAGACCCTCCACACAGCATTCCAGATGACATAGGCCCTGAGGGAAATTATGTTCCTCAGGGCCTCCTGTATGGTGTTAATGTAAAAAAAAAAAATCTCTCACGAGAGATTCTTATAACTTTCCAAACTAATATTGCGCACTAATGTAGGAAATTATTAATGTTTTCTGAGTAATTTTGTCGTCTTGTAAAAAAATTATGACTGGAACTTGTTTTAATGTGACACCTTCCGTGTTTGTGTTGAACGACTTGAAAATTTTTATTCGCTTATTTCCGATCGAATGAAGTATTATTATTTTTTTTTTCATGAGCTTCTTCCAAACCTCAAGCCACCAGATATTTCAAAACATTGCCACCATTTTTTCCACCGTCTATCGTTGTTGATTTTATTCGTAGATATTTGCAAATTTTGTGAAGCGTGAAAATCATGTTCCATATGTTACATGAATGCATCCTTGACTTTATCTTTCGACATTTTGTGTTTCCAATAGTATATTTACTAATATCCCACTTCTCTGGTTCCCAAAAGGGAGCTTAGGATCGTACCCCTCACCTGACACCACGTTTCGTTTATTATTTAGTAGCTGACCCGATGAACTTCGTACCGCCTCAGAATCAATAACTGTTGAATTAAATTAATTTTTTTTATTAAGTTAAAAATTATACAATGAAGGAATTATCGATGCCCAACTCTCCGTTTTTTTGTTTTTGTCAGTATCAGCGGGTGCGGGTGCCGCCGCCCCGGGAACCATTTATTGGATAACCAACACCTCTGCCATAGGTCACCCCAAGTGGTTCGCAACGTTTGGTGATTTAGCAGGGGTGCCCGGGTTCATGAGGTAACTTTTGTGCGGGTCTTGGCGGCGAATGCGTCTGCCCACACGCTGCGTGGCGGGCCGGATAGAGATAGACTGGTTGAGGGAGGCCTTTTGACCTTCCAGCCGGATTCTCTCGACCAATGGGTCGAAAGAGCCCGGCTGGAAACGTCAAGATAAAAGGTCAATTCCGGTCAAATCAATAGTCTTGCACCGCAGTTGGAGGGATTGATTCACTCCCGGATACACTGACCTCCAGATTCCTACCCACCCCTCATGCCTTTTTCCTTCCCAGAACTACCTATCCTACCCTTCCTTAAAAATACCCTCCACACAGCATCCCCTAAGATGACGTAGGTCCTGAGTAGAGCTTACGTAAAAAAAATGCGTTTCATTTAAGATATTTATTATTATTGTATTTTTCCTTTGGAGGAGTGCAGAGACATACGTTCACCGTTTGTTTCATTTTCTACTATTGACATTTAAGTGTGTAAGAAAGAGGGGCAGCATTACATGATTAAGAACAAAAGCAAGACAATTAGCGCATTGACATTTGACGTTTTTGAATTTTCGAAATTCACGACAGTTAAATATTATACCTATCACAATATTGCAGCAGTTCTTTCAAAATATGAGAATTCGTTCCATACAAAATGTATGATTTTTTTTCTTCATAACTTTCTTTTTCGTGAATTTTTGCGATGTTTTAATAGTTATTCTGTTATCCGGGACGGAGACAAATCCGACAAATCAAAGATCATCAAAATCGGTCCAGCCGATCTCGAGTTATAAATAGTTTAACTAACCCGACTTTGTTTTATATATTAAGATAAAGATTTAGAAAACACTTATAACTGTTTTGTAATATAACTTTGTTAATTTAGACCTATTTCTGAGGTTGACTACAAATAATAAAGTAGTCATCGTTAACTATAGGAGTGATGTGACTCTTTATTTTTGATGTGAAACTTCTATAGCCCCACTATGATTGATTGATTTCGGATGACCATTACTGCACCTGCGACGCAACGACTGCGCTCTTTGACATTTTGATTATGATGTCAGTTTTAAAGGCGCCTATTGGTTGAGATATGAAACGGAAATTACGCTGGTCTGCGCTCATTGGTCGCCTTGATTATGACCTCACTTTTCAAATATTGGTTGAGATTGTTTTTGTAAAGTTTTGCTTCCACCGCGTGTAAACTGCACTCGAATTTTTTTTATACTTTTTGTTTAACATTGCTCCATGTGATTACTATGTTTGACTTAACTCTAGCCATACTTACAACTCTCTGTCATGCCTATAAAACATTAAAAAATTATCTAAGTAACGTACTTTAATATGTTTTAGAAACTGGGAAGGTATGTTTATGGGACATGCTTAACCTATGAAATAATTTGGCATGACACCACCATTGCATGTTTCACATCTTTTGAAACTAATGATGTTAATTATCATTATAAGTCCAACGCGTGACAGGAGTGCGGATATGTCAATTGGACACCTACGCTGGCATTTTCATGATGTGCTTGTTAATTTCATTGCGCAGTAGGGAGCGTGGTCAACCCTTCACATTATTATGGGCCTTTAACCAGCCAGCGGCCGAGAATCCAAGAAGATTAATTATTCTCCGTACCAGCTTTTCAAAAATATAACTCAATATCGATTTTATTTCATTAAAACTTTGCTTTAATTTATACCTACATCCAAAAATGCTGAAAGGCGTGATGATAAAACTAATAAAATTATATAATTTTTGTAATTATTTTTTGATCATAAGTATTTATAATTTTTCAATAACGTCTAAGCAAAATAAGAATGTAAAACTTTTTTTAATATACTACTTTGTAAGACCGTAAATAAACATACAAACTGAAGTATTTTCGTCCCAAAATACGAACGCAGATCTTTTTTTTAATGATTTTATTTAAACTCAAATTAAAATTCTGAAACATAGCTTTCCCAGATAATTTATTGATTTATTTTACTGTAGGATTATATAATTTGAAATGTGTGCTGTATAATACAAAAATTTGTTTGATTATTTAAGAAACATGCCAAAGACCTATGGTGTAACCTTATTATACTGAAAATAAACACTTATACCTTTACTAGATAAAAGAACAATCTTTCGAAATCAAATTATAATTTTTTGTGGAAAAGAGGCAATACATACGCCTAAAATTTGATTTAAAAATGACATATTTCCAGTTTTCTCTAGTAATTTACTCTTAATGTTTGTTATTGCATCTCAGATTGGTAGGTAGGTATGGCAGATTAGTATAATATAGGATGGCGCAAAACTACCGTTTTATTTTGAATCTTATTGTAATGTGTAATAAGATTCAAACCAAATCGGTAGTTTTGCGCCGCCCTTTATTTCGTTTTTTCTTTCTCAAAATGTAATTATGTCACAACATTTCAAACAAAGTTCTGGGTATAACTATAAAAATGTTTTTTTTATGCTGTTGACAATTATAGAACTAAATGACGCACAATTTTTAAGCTAGTCCAAGGAAGAGATCGTACGCACGTCATCGATGGTTGCCCTAAAAGCCGTCCATAAAAATATCCTTTCTCATACGTCTCATCCATAATTTTTACATAGTTCTTGTCCAGAACGACTTATTTCTAGATTTTTAAGCTTCGAATTTAAATGCCAACGCAATTAAATGGTAAGGTGACCAGCCAAGGTTTATAAAAAAATGCGTTTAACAAGGTTAATTTCGAACGCGTGACGTACTTGAAGTAAAACACTGCCACTTGCATTGCAGTTAATTCAAATCTCCCAGTGGAACACGAACTTCAAGCTACATCATGAATTTTTAGCCAATCACCGTCCTACCCCCTCGATGAGCTAACCTTGTTAAACGCATTTTTAAACACGAACCGAATCATCAGGGCAGATTTGTAGTTTGTAGTGAAGTGAGTACGTACGTAGTGTGTGTGTAGATGTGATATTGTGTTCTGTTCCCTGATTATTCAGTACTCTCAAGAGACTGAGTGGACATGACTACGGAGAGACCCTCTGGGTGACATTGTGAGCACTGTCAGCATCTTGTTTGCAGGAATGCCCAGGTGTCGAGTATTTTATCGTTACCGAATTTATTTGGGAATTTTCTTTAAGGAAATTCAGAACTGCGATACTACTTATAAAATAATTCCTTTTTTGCAGAATGCAGAAACACTCCATGTTATTAATTCAGTCAAATTATTTTCAGTAACCAATACATCTAAATGTTTTTAAAGCACTTGCTAAGTCATTTCCTAATGTAGTTTTGTTCTGTTTCGCACAATGTATAGTTTTGGTTTTTGAAATGGTACCAATATTCACAAACCTAGGCTCTCTGATAATAAACGACTAATACCACAGAGGAGATCCTGAAGCGCATAGTAAAAGCAAATCGCTGTTATTTCCGCCTACAAAACCAAATAAAATCCTGACTGCTGTCCAGATATACCAAGATATTAGTGTAAAAAATACTTATCAGACCAGTACTCGCATACGCAGCTGAGACTTGGGTACTTACTAACTAATAGGAATGGGCCAGCACTGGACGTTTTTGAAAGGAAAATTTTGAAGCGTATCTTCGGACCGGTTTTAGAAAATGAATTATGGCGCAGACGCTATAACAATGAGCTATACACTCTGTTTAGGGATCTAAACGTCACAAAATTAATTAAACTGGGAAGACTTCAGTGGCTGGGTCATGTAGAGAGAATGATCGTGTATCAAGCAAGAAAGTTCCTGCTGAACTCAAGTCCGATAGGGCGAAGGTGCCTGGGAAGATATACCTATTTATCCTGAAGCTTCTAAAGTGGAGAGAGCTGGCACAAAACCGAGATGAGTGGAGGAAGACTCTTGAGGAGGCCAAGACCCACCAGGGGTTGTAGAGCCAAGAGTGATGATGCTGATGGTTTTGGTTACTAGTAGTGTGCCGTTAAATTGAACACATTCATTTTTCTTCTAAAATAGAAGGATCTTCCGCTCTCACACATGATTTGAAACAAAATTGCAAATCATTACAATGGTATATCATATTAATTTGATATCAGCACCCCTTTCCTCTCCCATCGCCATCTTTCCTCTCCCTTCGCCATCTTATAATACTTTAATCAATTTAATTTAAATAAGGTCATTAAAATATGCTTCTACCTCTACATGCTACAATGTATTCTTACTTACTTTTAACTAATACTTTCGAACAAATTGTACATTTTTGCAAAGTCCAGATTTTTCAGATCAACAACTCATACGCCAGCCTCTGCTTCTTCCCTCCTACAACATGGGTCTCTTTAAGACCCATGTTGTAGGAGGGAAGAAGCTTTCTCTCCTCAAAAATTCCTTCCACACAGCATCCTCAAAGGTGACACAGACCTCGATAGAAATTATTTTCTCGAGGGCCTCCTATGTTGATTAATCAATACAAAAAACAAAAATGCCTACCTTAACATTAAAATTAGCAAAATAAGTATGGGATTGTAAATAATGCTTCAATTTAGGAGGCGGGTAGCACCGCCCTCGGGATCCATTTATTGGATAACCAACACCTCTGCCATTGGTCACGAGTTTGGTTGATTTTAACCATTTGGAAAGACCTATGGCAGATTTAAAAATAGCCTTAAAATAAATTTCATTTCAAATTTAAGAAAATTAGATCAAAACAAAATGTTTCACCCTTTATATCTAAAATCACACAAAACGTCTACCATAACATTAATTTAAGGGTCTTGTGTTATTGTTTTTGCTATTTATCAATCAATTATTATTATCAATAATCTATCCTGTCTCGACACAGGTATACCCTAGTGAGACAGGCATACAAATAAAACCATTGTAAACATATTTTATTATAGATAAATAAATAAATAAATAAATGAATAAATTTTATTTATTTTTACTTACTTGAAATCACTTAACTGCGTAACAAGGTAAAAATTGATAAAAATCTGATGCTTTTCCAGATTTCATATTCCTAACATTAATTGATTGGTAACTAGCTTTTGTCCCCGGTTTCGCACGCGCCACTCGCCCCCCCCCCCCCCCCCCCCCCACCCATCCCTCCATACCCGTTACATTAATTTTTCAAACAGTTCGCGTGCCAACTATTAAAACGTAACAATCAAACACGCGCAGTAAATTTTAACTATCAAAGGGATCTCCATAGTAACCTAAACAATTGACAGCGCACGTCAAACAATTACTTCGCAACGTTTTGCTAGCTTTCTATTAGTGAAAGAATTTTTAAAATCCATTCAGTAGGTTTTGCGTGAAATAGTAACAAGCATACATACATCCATACATCCATACAAACTTTCGCCTTTATAATATTATAAATAAATAAATAGGATGATACTTAAATTAGGTTAATAACCTACTGCTAACCGTTTTTGCATACTCAAAACCATATAAAGTTGGTATATTGACATTCAAATATTTGAAACACGTTTTCTCAGAATAGGTTCAGCACCAGATGGAATCATGTTATTCCATAGGGTCGATAAGTTAATGGTTTGAGTAACATAAAAAAAAACCTATATAAATTATGAAATGTGAAAACAAAAAGCACCTAGGGCGGCCAGCCTAAAACTAAGATTTTCTTCAGCAATAAAAGGCTGTACAGTAAAGTTGTTTTTTGCTGCTCTATTATCTAGCGGAGAACAAAACCAGCCGTCCAGTGACGAGACCACGTGACGCAGTCCCGGTAGTTCGAGGTGTGGCCGCCAGGGAGCAGAGGGGAGTAATTAATTGTTTTCCCCAAACCAATCCACTTTCGTTCGGAAATGGCCAGGCCGGGAAATTGGCTGCGGTTTTTGTCGCGCCGGTCTCATTTCCAACAGAGATGACTATTATAATATTTGCAAGGCCGTTAGGAGCGGTTGCAAACGTTTAATTTATACATATATAATAGGTTTACGTACACAATGATACGACATATTTTTTGTAAACTTCTTCAATATCATTATCATTACATAGTATAAAATGAAGTCGTTCAAAATGTATGTGCGCATAGATCTTTTAAACTACGCAACGGATTTTCATGCGGTTTTCACCATTAGATAGAGTGATTCAAGAGGAAGGTTTATATGTATAAAACACGCTTATTATAGTAGAGAAAAGCCGAGAAATTCAAATATTCAATTCAGGCAGCGCGCAGCGGGCAGCTGGCAAACGGGTGGTGTGGATTTTATAAAGGTTGGGTAATGGCGTTGTGATTCGTTAGCCACAGCAACGTGTGGCCGGGTCTGCTAGTCTACAATGAAACAAAGTCTGTCTATCTGTCTGTTCCCGATTATCTCAAAAACTATTGAACGGATTTTCACGCGGTTTTCACCAATAGATAGAGTGATTCAAGAGGAAGGTTTCGGTATATAATTTGTAAGGTTTTGTGAAAATTGTTTGAAATATATAACATACAAAGGATAATGTCTGTTTGTGGCGGACGAGTGAGCTGGCAAGCGGGCGGTGTGGATTTGATTTGTATGAAATAAATCTACAGTTTTTTTTATTATTTATTTATTTATTTATTACACGCCCTGATGGGCTTTTACATTAAAGTTTATAAGTTGGGTATCAAACAATGAAGAAAATATAATATAATGAGAAAAGAAAATACGTAATACAATGTAACAACAAAAGCATATAATAAAATAAATAGTATACATAAGTAAAAATTAAAGAAGTCTCACATTCAATATAAACAAAAATTGCAGAAATTATGTAAATCTTTTTGTGTCTAGATGAACAAAAGTGATAGAATATACATATATACAACCTTTATACTGATTAGTTTTAAGATAAAAAATATCACCTAAATTAGAATATTTATTTCCGAGACTTCACAGTCTCGGAAACGGAGAATTTTAATAAGCTACATAGTATCCTGGTGTTATTGAAGTTAAAGGGTAATAAATGTCGACATGATTTTTTGGGAACATGGATATTGGTAAATTGAAGTAATTCAGGACAGTCAATTTTGTAATGCAGTATTTTACGTAATAGTATTAAATCTGTGCTTATTCTTCTTTCCGAAAGTTTCAATAGACACATTTTATTCAGGAGGTAATTGTAATCACCTTTGGTCAACGTAGCTTTAGATACTTTGCCACAAAAATATTCAACATTCTCCCAGAAAACATAAAACTGAGTCAAACACAGAGAGAGTTTTTAAAAATATGTTAAAATATGGATACATTCTAATGATCGAGCCTATACTGGTGCCCTCACCCAAACGCCCAGTCATTGACAGTTGTTATTGTAGTAATAACCTTGCAGTTTATGAATTGTGTAGGTATATGCAAACAATAATGTTAACTAAAATAAAGTTTTTGCTGTATGGAAACCTACTTTACACATTTATAAAAAAACCATAGATAAAATTGCGAGAAACAATTAACAAAATTTCTGCCTCAATACAGGTTCACCTAGTGAAGCAGGCAATGCACAACTAAAAATACTGTATAACTATACTACTCCTGTGTAACCTTTCTTACGTTACTTTCTGTTTGTTAATTTTTCTGTACTGATTGATGTAATCTATTTGTAAACTACATTGAGTATGTATTTTTTTTTAGTTATATTGTTGTTATTTCATTGAAGATTATTATTATTGTTATTATTATTAATCAATTTTAGTATAGAAATATGCAATTTTTAGTTTATGAACCTTAGAAACTTCCTTTGTATCTTTTCAACGTTGTCTGAATGAATATTGAAAAAGGGAGACCTTAACGTAGAGTTATATTCAAGTTGGCATCTGACAAGGGTTTTACATAACATAATAAATGTGCCTAAATCATTAATATCTTTTGCAGCTCTTAAAACAAAGCCAAGAGTCTTTAGGGATTTGTTAAATTTGTAATAATATTATTAAAATGACATACAAAAGTGAGTTTACAGTCGATCATAATGCCTAGATCCATAATTTCATTAACACAATTTAAATTTTCACCATTAATAAATGCTGAAAAAATATAGGATTATTTAATTTGGAAAAACGAATGAACTGACATTTATTTATGTTTAATGCTAGTTTGTTGATAGAGCACCATTCCAAAAGATATATCAAGTTAGTTTGAAGTGTAATACAATCAGTAATGTGGTTAATCTCTTTATATAGTTTCATGTCATCGGAAAATAGTAGCACGTTTACGTTAGTAAATATATCAACAATATCATATACAAATATAATTCTTATGCTGAGGTGGATGAAATTTTGCGCACTTGACCTTCAATACAAGAGGAAGGTCACTGTCTACATTTGATTTCGAAAACTCTATGTAAAGCCCGGGCATCGCCGGAGTCTTACTAGTTAGTATAAAGTGTTAAAGTACAAACGCGGTATAACATGTAAGGGGTCGTCCATTAATAACGTGATGTTTTTACCCCCCCCCCGTTGGTGATATGTGGTGAGGTTTTAGACTAACCCCCCCCCCCCCCCCAAAATCATGTGTATTTTTTTTTGTACGAAGTATTTTGAAATTTTCAGAATATTAGCACGAAAAAAAAAAATACACGTGATATCTCCTTGTACCCCCCCCCCCTCCCCCCCCTCCCTTTAGAGCCTCACGTGATTAATGGACGACCCCTAAACAAGACTTACAGAAAAATTTGGAGGCGGGAATGGGTTACGTGGGTTAATTTTAATATCATTTTTCACATGACACGAGTCGACTGGAATTATTGATTTACTACACAACTTTAGTACTTTAAATAATGGTATAATTATTGCGGATAAAAACCACTTCATTGTAATACCGTCGGAATAGAAGATTTGTAACTATATTCAGAAAGCAGTGGCCGGTCAGTGGCTAAACGGTCAGCGCGTTTGGGTCCCACCTAGGTGTCACGTATTCGATTCTTCGGCTGGCTAAGTCCTCCATCACGACACAAGCAACATTTTCAGCTTAGTGTGGTGGTAGTAGGAGATTTTCAAACATTGTTGGGTTATTCGTAACCCGGGAATGTTTGTCTTTCTTTAAAAAAACTTGTTTTAGTGTTCAAGGAAATAATTTTAATAAGCTTCTTGTAATGCCCTAGTGATGAAGCAAAACTTATGGAAAGTAATCGTTCATTTTACAAAAAAACTGAAAATAACTATAACCTTACTATTAGGTAGTCTATGTAGATGTTTTGATCGTTAACAGTTATTATTTTCATGGTTCCGGGAATCGGCTTTTTATAAGAACTGTTGTTGTACGATGATTTAAAATATTAAACAATGATATTCATGAGTACGCTCACTTGGTTTGCCAAACGTGAATCTAAAATTCACCCTTTTCGATTTATACTACTGTTGTTACATAAAACAAATTGTTGCATTTCACTGGAGCGATTAACTATTAATTAATTTTGACAGCGGTTCAAAATTGGACCACTTTTTTTTACCAAAGTTATTGGATCAAAGTTTACGATTTAATAATATTTTTTTTATAAATCTTACGTATGTGTGATAATCGACAAAAGACACTTGAATTCATTGGCTTTAAAGGACTATAATCTGTTTGTATGTCTCTATATTAAAATTCGGAGGTATGATTTTTTTTAATGTTGGCGGAAAATATCAAAATGATCATCAAAAAATCACGAGCAATCGAACTATATCTTTGCTGATTATTGTATATCTGTTTTATGTGCATTTTTATGAAAGCTTATGGTTCCAACTACGCTGATCCAGTAATACCATCATCACTGAGATGGTTACCTTGAAGGAGTGCCCCTTATGGCCCCGTGTGGAGGGAAAAGGCCAAATATCATCCAAAAACGGATGTTTGCATAATTTTTAATTAATTATGAATAGATATACTTGACGTTTACAATTTCGCTCGATTCTACTTGCTAATAAGTCACCTTTTTTACATAGTTTTATTTTGTTTAAATAAATGTTCTCTATTTTTATGACATATAACATTCTGTACCTTGAGAGAACTTCATATTCTTGTTTTTTGGTTGTAACACATAAAATATAAGTTTATCTTATACCTAAATACTAGGTGTTAATAACTTCGCTTCATAATCGGGGTAGTGGACTTTTTTATATTGTAAAACACTTTTGAAGTATGGAGTAGTTTTATTTAAATCACTTTTCATAACAACAATTAATTAACACTTTATGAAGAATCTGGTCCTGCCACCAGATTCAATTGGCGATTTAAACGAACTGTACCCTAGGTATTGTTTAATGCGAGAGAGATTGTTTTTAGGAAACAACCCTTTTTATACCACTAAAAAAGTCGAAACAATAATAAATGCAAAGCAATTAACTGGAGACCCCTGACGGTAATGTGGAGTATTAACTGCTAATCAGTAACTCAACCTAATTATATACAATAAAGGCACGTAGATGTCTGCAGTGTTCGCTATTTCTTAATAATCCAATAAACAATTAACTACAGTGGTCATATCATAGCTGTCTCTAATAGTATTTTTAACACTAGCTTTTATCATACACACGTCGTAACTATGTCAGATCTTTTATTATCCTAGTATATTATTTTACTATTACAGGAGTAGGTAGATATTTATTTTGTATTTCTTTTCAATATTATCTCACTGTACTTCTAATAACAATTGTATCATTTCAGCGATATTATTTTGTGTTATCTTACAGTTTTATAAAATGCGAGCCTGGGGCGTGTCAATAGCTCCAGAACTCTCTGAGCATAATACTCAAAAATATGATTATAAATTTACCTTGAGCGGACAATATATAAGAAAAAATAGCAATCTGACAAAATCTCAATGGTAACAACAGTAACACTAATCTTGTATGTTGATCTCTGCAACGTGCGAGGCCCTGCAGTAATTTCAATCCATTTAAATTAAGATCAGTACAATTTTCGTAATTTTGTAATATGCACAAGTCAGCTGTCAACTTTACACAACTAAAGTAGAAATCCCAATGAATTGCAAGACATTAAAACCACAAGATGATGAGACAGTTATTTTCGCATGTCACAATAATATTTTCAAATAAATACATTTTAACTGCGCTATTTCTCCAAACGGACAAGTGAGCGCCATCTATGATCCATCGTGGCCGATCATGATGATTTAGTATTTTTTTCAAACAATATATTTCAGTGTCTCTAATAATCCAAAGAGACCACTATATCACCATTCTTGCAATATGAATATATTAATTATTTTTTCTAAAAAAATATATATTACAATGCTTAAACACATACCTACTTTCTTATTTTGTTCTTAATATAATGCTGATACCCTCCTGTGTACTTATTATCTCACGTATCACTTTAATGTAAAATCCGTTTAAATAAATAAATATTATATTACTTCTCTTCTGTTTTTATTTAATGTGTTTTTTGTTGTTGATTTTATTGTATACTTTGAATTATTATGCATTGCCCTACCCCTACAGAACTTCTGGTTTAAATTATTACTATTATTATATCTCAGTTTCCAAATAATTTTCACAGTGCTAAGCTTTTTCGTGTTTTTATATTACAAAGAAAAATATTTCTCCTGAAAGTAAAAGTTACCATGAATCTTCATTCCATTTGTGTTGACATCAAACTCACTGCAAAGACATTACAAGAACATCAAACGATATTTCATACAAACGAAAATATCTTGGCTATGCTCTCAAAGCGTTATTACTTCCTTCGTAAACTGAGTTAGTTCAACAAAATATTTCTCGAAATAAATTAATAATTCCGTACGTCAATGAGATCTGGTAATGTGAGAATTTTCACTCCAACCGGTAATTAGCTCAATGTTTTTAGTTCCAAAGTTTCATAAAAGTTATATTATTAGGTGGATGACCTTTCAAGGACAGAACGTTTATTTATTCCTTGATGTAATTCCGTAATACCAATCAATAATAATTTTAAAAAGCCATGAATAAAAATACGTAAATACTTATTTACCTTTTTACCCTCCAAATATCGTAAACACAGAATAAAACTTTTTAAAAACCGAAATATATTTCAAAAGAATATTACATTGCAATGTGGGGGTTGTTTCCCAATTCCATTATCGAAAATGTTCATTATTCACAAATTTATATTACTATTATTTTTTTGTTTAAAAAGAACGATCTAAATTAGCATGCAATTCAACAGGTATTCCACGTTTTTAATGTTTTGGTAAAAAATGGGTTAGTCCATTTAATACACATGGAGTTGTAAAGAAAAAATTGTTAACTCCATTTTCAATTTTTCTCAAAAAACTATTTCCTGTAAAAATACTGGAAAGAAATATTCATATGTGTAAAAGTTTTTATTAATTTATGCTAAATAATAGTAAATCACACATTTAACCCTAGAAAAATGATCATATGATGTACGGTAAAGATAATCATACGATGTACGGTAATCAAAATGATGTACGGTAAAGATAATCATACGTAAAATTGACGCATGAGTTTTAACTAATATTTTATTTTATTTATTTACGCCCTTTTTCGGGGCTTTTTTTTATTTATTTAAGTTTTTATTCCAGCAGGACTGGGAGGGTAGTGCAATCCCAGTCTGCCATATTACATAAACAACTATAAAAGAAAGAAAAAAAGTTTAAATATCAGGTAGGTACCTAATTAAAACATAAAATGAAAACAAAATTCATCACACAAATAACAAAAAAAAATAAGCATAAAATAAAAGTAGACAGAATTAAAAAAAATAAAAAGATATTTTGGGATCGTCCATCATGGAGGTCGCCTCATCATCTGCATCCATCGCTCATTTATTGGGGAACTGAGCCACTCGGATGCAGCTACGTCAATGATATTGGTTGAAGTCCGTATCCTGCTCCAGAAGCTGGCTAGTCGGTGGCGAAGTAAGGCTGGGAATGAGTGCACCCTCCCCTCGGTGAACATCGTGGAGGCACTGCAAAATCTCGGTAGTTGCATAAGTTGCCTGTATGCATTATTGTAGCACACCCTCAGTTTGTCCCATTGCGCTGCTGGGTATTGTGTCCACAGTTCAGACGTGTACAGGGCAGTACAGTTTTACATAAGTATGAAATTTACCAATTCCACTATGATTAAATAATATATAAATACTATTTACATCTTTAACAAAGAAATATAACAGGTATTTTGCAACGTAACTGCCTCAGTAACAGTATTATTTTGTATTTGTTTAAATACAAATTGAAGATGTCCGCTGACTTGGTATAATTATTTCCCTCCTTTAGTATTCTGGGCAAGGAGGAAAACATACGGTAGTTAGTTCCAGAATTTCTGCACTGAAATAAATCCTGACTTCTGGTATTATGTAGTGGAATCCGGAAGCTTATCAATTCAAGCAATTTCGGACTATCAACTAAATTATTTAGAATTTTATACAGAAATACCAAATTAGAGAAAATTCTTCTGTCTGACAATTTGAGCATATTCATATAATTTAAAATAGTGTTGTAGTTTAACATAATTGCTGGAATACTTATTTTAAAATTTAGAAAACTTAAGAATTTGTTTTGTATTCTTTCATTAGCTTGTACATGCATATTATAATGTGGATTCCAGACGGGAGAATCGTACTCAAGTTGATTTCTAGCATATGGGAAATATAACAGTTTAATACACTTTATATTGTTATAATTTCTAGTTAGCCTAGTTACAAATCACAACACTTTTAAGCTCTTGTTAGAGATTTCTGTTATCTGGTTAACAAATGAAAGATTTGATTGAAAAGTGATGCCTTAGTCTTTAATTATTTTGATAATTGGTTTGAATAAACCGATCGGCATTATATTTTTACAAACAAATAAAATAAGAAATTCAACAATTTGTGAATACGTGTATATTTATTTGTGATGTGAAAAAAACGAAACGTGAAACTTTATCAATAATGAACAAAACAGAAATAATTTTTCTTTTATCTCAAATCAGTTAGTTCTGAATAATAATCATCCATTTCGATTAATTACCTAGGTGTTAAATTTTTGAGATGGAACGACCATATTGACATGTTAACAAAAAATATCAGGAGACTTACTATATTTTTAAAGAACTTCGTCATATATTGGATAAAGATAAATTAAAATCTGTCTATTATGCCTTAGTAAAATCTCGACTTTCTTACAATATTGATCCTGTCTAAAGTTCAATGTAGAGCCACTAAATATTGCTCACAAATTAATTCTTAAAGTTATGTACAAAAAAAAATTTCGTTTTCCATCGAAACTACCTTACAAGGAATCTAATGTTATGTGTATAAAACAGCTGTACATCTCTAAAATAATTTGTAGGTTTTTATCAATACTAATTCTGCAGAAAGAACCCAACAAATCCAAACCACTAGAATTGGCTCAACAATGAACTTTGTCGCAATAAGTACTAAAACATCTTTTGGCCAAAGAAACTATTAATAATCAGGCTCTACTTATGTTTAATATTCTGCCAGATTACATTAAGTCTTTCAATTCATTAGCTAAATTTTAAAAAAATGTTAAGATTTTTGTGTTGTCAGAGGATTGGCATACTAGTTTTCCATCCTTGGCCTTTTTAAATAATAAGATTTTTTATTTAAAAATAATAAGATTTTTTTTTTAAATATTATTTTTTTAAATAATAAGATTATTATTATATAACTAGATTTTATTTGAGTTCCATTTGTCAAAATCGGAGTGTCACCCTAGTTGTTTTTAACTACCTTTGTTTCTTGGTGGATATAGTGATTAAAGATTTGTTTTATGGTCTATATTGTTACAAATTACCCATCTGGTCACCAATATAATATTGTTATTTCTTACTTTCTGCATATAATATTTTAGTGTTTTGGATGTAGTGTTTCGTATTTTAGTGATTTGTGTGTAAATGCATCACTCAAATTTATGAATGTTAACCTCAATACAGGCTGCTAGTCTTAGTGAGGTTAATATTTTTGAATGTAAAAAAAAAATACGAACACATGTATGATAAGAAATTATAAATAAATAAATAAAAAATAAAATTCACTATATAATTAAAATATTTTAAATTTAATAATAACATGTAGTTATATAAATATCCCGAGGAAGCTTGGTCGAAGCGAAACCGGTAGATATATAAAATAATAAATTCGTGGTTAAATACAAAGCGTTTGTTTTATTTTTTATAATATATAAAAATTAATCAGATATGGCTTTGGAATGTATCAATATTATGCTTTTTGATTCATGCGGTCGTTAAATCTCAAAACTAGTGGTGACGCCTGCCTCAGCGACGCGTACTCCCCACGGAAGGTCTAAGTAGCGAGTGAGGTGTCTGAAAAGCACATCGACGAATTCGCACTAATTAGAACGAGAAAGCAATTATTGTAACACGCATGCGTAAATTTTACGTTTTATTTTATCTTTCCAGGGTTAAGAGGAATATATTTTTTGCAGTAAAAACAGAACAAGGTTCTTAAAACTCGAAAAATAGTTACTACACAATAATATACTACTCGTATTTAATACACAATTAAACAAAAGACGAAAATTAATAGAAAAAAAATAATGCTCATTTTCATCCTGAAACAAGTGCTGACCATTGGATATCTTGTATCTTGTTGCTCATTGGCTCAACACACAACGAACGCATTTAGTCTAGAAGCCCGAATTTCAGTTTTTTTGACGGTCAAAAAAAAAACATTAATATTTTAAATATTAATTTTTTTATTTATTTATTATATAATTTATTTATTTATATTTTAAAAATTCACAATTTTTTTTTTTTTTAAATATATGTATAAATATTTCACGAAGATACACACTGTTGAAGTAGAGGACGAAAAAACAGGGTGTCCATCTTGTCACGATTTCCACCCTTCTAGTCATCTGAAAAATTAAAAAAGGTAGATTCTATATCAGTACAAATGTCATTATGGTAGGAGCAAGGAAATTTTTTTTTTTTTAAATCTCGCAAAATGGCGGCTACTCAAAAAAATTACTACTAAAGCAAAAAGCGGCTACTGAAAATATAAATTTTGGATTTTTTGTTGGTTCCTACCGTAGAACGATATAAAAAGAAAATTCATGCCAAATTTTGTCAATTAGAAGTTGAGATTTAGTGACAAACGTTTCGTGAAAACTAGTTTCCAGAAAAACACATTTAAATTTTTGTTCTATTTAGATTACGTATAAAACAATAAAAATAGCACTACTTCATCTACACAAAGATATCTTTAATAAAAATATTACCCCACTGCAAAATGTAGCATAAGGAATATTTCTATTGGTGGACTAACTGTACCTCCCATACGAACCACAACTGCACAGAATCACTATGTATATAAAGGAAAAAAAAATATTTAATCAATTACCCGCTGATATACGAACAGAAAAAAATTACAACAATTTAAAAAAAAAAATTAAATCTTATTTTGGTAGTACGACCACATAATTTTAATTTTCTCCTAGATATATTTTTCACTGTTATTCCTAATGTTTTATGTACATCCTATATATATTTTTTATTTAATTACTCCTATGAACTTTTAAAATATGTCTAAATCTCTTCACAAGTTAAACTCTTTAGTTTGTGATAAGGATCTTTTTTTTTTTAAATATACTCAAATGCATAAGCTCAACAGATGAGTGCAATAAATTGCAAGAAGATGTTATTGGAATTAATGAATATTGCAAAGAAAACCAATTATTCCTAAACATAGATAATTGTAATTCAATAACATTTTCACGTAAATGTCACCCAATCATCCATACTTACCATCTAAACCATGTCCCTCTCCAACGAGTAGAAAAAATCAGAGACCTTGGAGTATTACTTGACTCTAAATTACTTTTTAAAGATCACATTATTGAAAACATTGTAGAAAAAGCCTACAAACAAGTGGGCTTCATTCTACGAATCACAAAACCATTCAATAAACCTTTTACACATGAACTACTTTATATGGCATAGTGTAAGATCTCATCTCGAATTCGCATCTGTCATTTGGAATCCACAATACCAAACTTATATTAACCGAATTGAAAATATTCAAACAAAATTCCTGAAACACCTGTCGTATCGTTTTGAAAATGATCAATGTAATCCTATTACTCTTTACAAACGAAGAAAAATTTTTGACGTACTGTTTCTGTACAAAATTGTGAACTACCTTATTGACTCCCCAGCCCTGTTAGAAAGGATTGCATTTCATTGCCCTGAATGCAATACCAGATCAAATACCTTATTAATAATGTATAATAATGATACGTGCATTCTAGCAATATATCGCTCTCCATCGATTCGTAATATAACACCATTTCTTAACAGTCTAAATAGCATACTCTCAAATCTTTCCTACACTAAAAACATAATAATTATGGGAGATTTAAATATCAACATACTTCCAAATAACCCACACCATCAATGCCACGATTAACATGTTAGAGTTCCATGGATTAATTAGTACCATCAATACACCAACAAGAATAGCTAATGAATCAACATCATGCATTGATCACGTTATGGTCAAAACTAATAAACAAAACAAAAGCATTGTTTACAAATCAACAACTACAGATCATTACACAACAATATTTACATTGCAATCCGACACCACAAAAAATAAAAGTAATCAGACAATTATGTACAATAATATTAATTTTGAGAATTTAAAAGATATAATTAAAAGTAAATCTTGGCAAGAGCTCTTCCAAATAAAAAACTCAGATGATGCATGGAGATATTTCGTTGACTATTTGAAAAATGAATTAATTAATAATACTACAATTCTGACAAAACACACTCCAAACAAAATTAAACCTTTAAAATCATGGATAAATTATTCAATCATCAACTGCATTCGTAGAAGAAACGCATTACACAAAAAAGTGAAAGAAAATCCTTACGACATAATATCACTAAACATCTATAAAAGATATAGAAATACATGCGGCGAAGTCATTAGAAAGGCGAAAGAAATCTACTACAGAGACAAAATCCAAGAAAGTAACAATGATCCCAAAAAAATATGGCTAACTCTAAGAGAAGCCACAAATACACAAAATACTAAAGACAAACAGGACATAAGTAAACTTTGTATTGACGGAAAAATTATTGACACCTCAAAAAACCCCAGCTCGTTGCGGATTATATCAATAATTTTTTTACAAATATTGGTTCAAATCTTGCTTCTCATCTACCAAATTGTGGGAATGCTCTACCTGCTGAAGCAGAACTTCAATTTCCCAAAGGAAGATTCAATTTTCAAACTGTGTCAAGGGAAGAGATTCTAAAAATAATTAATTCCCTAAAAAACACGTCTTCTGCCGGGGTTGATGGAATATCAACCAAGATTTTGAAAACGCTGGCTACGGAAATTACATTACCTTTAGAATACCTAATTAACCTTAGTATCAGTCAAGGACACTTCCCCTCAAACTTGAAACAAGGTATTGTTATTCCCATACATAAAACAGGTAACAAGACAGACATAAACAATTACAGACCAATAACTATACTGACCACACTATCCAAAGTATTTGAAAAAATTATCAATGCTCAGTTGGTAAAATTTCTGGTGAGCCATAAAGTACTCTCAGAAAATCAATACGGGTTTCAAGAAAACAAGAGTACTTCTGATGCTATTGCCGCCGTAACTGACTTCATTGTGAAAAACCTCGATAAAAGCAAAAAATGTATTTCAATATTTTTAGACCTCTCTAAAGCCTTTGATACAATATCACACAGTACATTATTAAACAAACTTCAAATAATCGGTATTACAGGCAACGAACTTAACTTTTTTAAGAACAACCTTGATGACCGCAAGCAACAAGTGAAAATAATGAACACACTTAGCAATCAGTGCTCAACTCACTATGGGATACCTCAAGGTAGCATATTAGGACCATCTTTGTTCCTTTTATATATCAACGACTTATGTAACTTTAACATTCAGGGAAAAATAGTTAGTTTTGCCGATGACACTGTTTTACTATTTGAAGCTGACACTTGGCAAGCTGTTTACAAAAAAGCTGAAACGGATATAAACATTATAAAAAAGTGGTTAGATACAAATACGCTCACATTGAACTCTGAGAAAACTAAATATATCACATCAAGCATAAATATAACAGGTCAAGCTCATGATGACGCCTCTATTAGAATACACACATGTTTAAATTCCGATGAATCTTGTCAGTGTCCCTACATTGAGCGCACTACACAGATGAAGTATCTCGGCCTCACAATTGATCCATATCTCAAATGGAATATTCACACTCAAATAATTGCTAACAAAATAAGAAAAACCATGCACTTTTTCAGAACGACACGAAACTTTCTCGACTTAAAACACTTGAAAATGATTTATTTTGCAGTCTGTCAATCCATTATTGAGTATGGTATCATAGCATGGGGAGGCGGTACTGCATCAGCACTGGACCCAATCATAAAGGCACAGAAAACTATTATAAAATTAATTCTTAGACTACCTCTAATTACAGACTCCAACCTAATCTTCAATATTATGAATGTGTTTGACGTTCGGCAGATATATGCAAAAACAATCCTCACTCATCTATACACAAATATACACAAATACTATGAAAAAAGATTAAACACTCGCTGTACTCGAAACAATAACAAATATTTACTACAAATTCCCATAACTCATACTACTTTTGGTCAACGAAGCTTCAGATACCTTGCAACAAGACTTTACAACATTCTTCCAATTAGTATAAAAAAATGTGATTCACAAAAAAATTTCAAAAAAAACATAAAAATTTGGATAAAAAATAATGATAGAGCATTTACCGGTGCACTCACCCAAATTCGAAATTAATATTGAACCAATGCTGTTATTATTGTACCAATGTTATTGTTATTATTAATGCAACCATTCTATTGTGTGATTTTATTCTAATGTAAGTGTAGGTATGTTCACAGTATAATAAATTGACATAAAATTACTGCCTCAACACAGGCTAGCCTAGTGAGGCAGGTTATGAGAAACCTAAATTTATAATTATAAATCTCTATTCTTTAATTACCTACTGTATATACGTATTTTGTTTTTTGATATTAACTTTCGTACGTATGCAACTTTTAAACTGTACTTTTACTTATGATGTACTTTTTGTTTTTGTAGTTACAAATCTTCATTTTTTATTACGCACCAGATTTAAATGTCCGGGTTTAATTTTCCCCACAGGAAAAACTAAACCCTTTCACACACTTCCCAAATGATCATCTGGTCAATCCACGTTATGCAATTGCACTATATGTATTATAATTACCAAACAATACAAGAACAACGTGTCAACCTACCAGAGACCAGATGGGAAAATAATTCACCGACTCCAGATATTTTCATATCAGAGGGTTCGGCTCTGTGGAATTCCTAATTGAACCTATAAATCCTACTGATCCCTCAATATAAATATTTAAAAAATCTTTTGTAATCCTACATGTATTTAAAATTACCGATTTTTGCATTTTTATGTATAAATTCTTTGACAAATCTAATACGCCTAAATTTTGAATCAGAGACCTAGGTATAATGCCAGTAGCCGAAATAACAAATGGTAATATTTTTATATTCCGAGAATGCCAAATTCTTTTAATCTCATTTCCTAAATCTGTGTATTTTCTAATTTTTTCAGAAACAGTTTTTTGAATATTACAGGAATTTGGAATAGCTACATCAATGATATAAGTTATTTTTTTAATTTTGTCATGTAAAACTATATCAGGTCTATTATGACTAATTGTTCTGTCTGTTAGTATAGTTTTATCATAATATATTTTATAAAATTCATTTTCTAAAAATGAATTTGGTTCATATTCATAATATGGTACTATATTACGGCAGTCAATCAAGTTATGTTTAATTACCAAACTTTGGTGGATTATTTTTAAAACCTGATTGTGCCTAAATGTATACTCGGACGGCGCTAATATAGAACATCCCGATATAATATGTTCTATAGTTTCCGGAAAAGCCAAACATTTTCTACATAAATCATCAATTTGATTTATATCTTTGATTATATGCTTCCTATAATTTTTAGTATTAATGACTCTATCTTGAATGGCAAGCATAAATCCTTCTATTTCTGCGCTCAACTCTCCAATACTCAACCATTTGTTTGACGAAAGTTTGTCAACAAACGTTTGGTTGAGATAATTGAAGTGTTTTGCATGAATAATTTTATTTGACCAGGAATCTAATAATTCCTGGTTAGTATTTATAAGAATGTTGGCATTTTCGTCATATAAATTTAAAGGTGTAATGTTTCTATCTGCCTTACAAATTATTTTGTGCATTTCTGAGCTATTAGCTTTCCTATGGAAAAAATTTCTAAGCATTTCTACCTGATTGTGTTTCAAAGATGTTATTTTGACTATACCTCTACCTCCTAAATTTCTATTATTAAAAGTTTTCAACTAGCAATAATCGCACCTCGGATAAACCTCATTGGTTACGATATCGCCACTGCGCAAAGTTTTATTATTATTATTATTATTATTATTATTATTATTATTTTATATACAACATTTCAAATCGAAATACGCACAAAATTCCTTGCTCGGGCGTATCTGCAATATAATGCCTTAAGCGATATTGACATTTTCCACTGTACCCTTAAATCGTTTAAAATCAAATTAACCTTACTATGTACCTAAGTTAAAAATATTACTTCTCTTTTGTTTAGTATTCTCTTTTAATCATTTCTCACACACACTATGTACTTTATTACTTTTAATTAATTTCTAGCTTTTATAAACATTATAAATGGAACTTTATTGGTTTCAGTCATGTTCTATATTTTATGCTCAATTATTTTTTTTGTAAAACTGTATGTTTCCTAAATAAACTTAAAATAAAAAAATAAAAGTAATTCTTAAGTTATTAACAAGTTGTCCTCTCCTAAACACAAGCTTTTGCTTTTTTAGGAGAGTGTATAAAAATATGTAAGCAATATTATGTTATATTATGAAAATGTAAATAAAACAAATATTAATAAAAAATTTAAAAATTAAAAAAAAAACGGTCGAATTATTACGACCTTGTTACGACACTAAAATAGGTAAAATTTTTAAAATAATTCCAAATTCGAAAATTCATTGAAGATATTTTTCAATATCTAAACTACCGAAATATGATTTTTTTCTAGACAAGAATACCCTCTAAAAACTCTCTGGAGATAACGAAAAAAATGGGAAGGTACACTTACACGGTGATACATATTTTTAAAGTGTCATATTTCAAGTGTTCAAGTTCATCAAGTTAAAACTTTATAAATAAGTTTTTTTTTCTCTACGTCATCTTTGTAGATGCTGTGTGGAGTGTTTTTTTTTACAATCGGTCCATACAAAAGGCCCTGACGAAAAAAAATCCCTCAGGATTATGTGCCTATGTAATCTTTCGAGATGTTGTATGGAAGGTCTTAGGGTAAGGAAAGAGAGGAAGTTCTGGGAAGAAAGAAGGTATGAGGGGTGGGTAGAAACCTGGAGGTCAATTTACTGTCATTAAAATATACTGCATATAGACAATACAATACATTATCTCATGAAATAAAGCAACCAGTAACGCTTAAAGAATATTTTCTGAAAATGTTTTGAAATGATTCGCTTTAAATGTTTTTAAATATTCGCTCGTCTTCATACGTTTATTTTATTTTTATATTTTATGTGTATGGATGTCTCTCAGTATTTCTAAAATCTCTATTCTTGACAATGCATCTTTCTTTTTTTTTCTATATGTTGTATTTTTTTTTTAAACGTGTAGTATCCATGTAAAATGTACTTATATATGTCTGTCATTCCCGTAATAAGTTTTTTTCTTAACTCATTGGGAATAATGTGTTACTATGTTTTTTTGTAATACATTATAATTAATTAAATAAATAAATGTGTCCAGAAATGACGAACGTATAAATCCATCCTTCCCTCTGCGTTGCAAGGCAGTGGGTCGAGAGAGTCCTGCTAGAGAGATCTAAGTTAGATCTCTCTCAACTAGTCTCTGCCGATCTGCATGCCACGCAGTAGGTGGATAAACGCATTCGCCACCAATACCTAGACAAACCTCACTCCATGAATTCGGGCAACCCTTCTAAGTCACTAAACATAGGGAAAATTAAAAAAGAATGGAGAGGAAGAGGGGATGAAGAGGAAAGCAAAGATATGTGGAATCTGAGGTTCAGTGTGTCCAAGAGAGATGGACATATGAATTCATATCTTGCAAGGCGATGGGTCGAGAGAATCCGGCTGGGAAGATCAAATGGTTTCCCTCAACCAGCGTCTTTCCATCCGGCCCGCTATGCAGTTGTTTGGGAACCGCATCCGCCGAACACCTGAAAAATCATTACCCTATGAACCCTTGGCAAGGTCACCAAACATAAATTGTTACGTTTGGTGACCTTGCCAAGAGCCTTGTCATAGGTCATCCCAACTAATGGGGGTGTGTGTGCGTGTGCCCAAAACTTAGTTCAGAGTACTACTTAATGACAGGGTGTATGTAAGGGTGTGTATGTGTGTGTGTGTGTGTGTGTATGTGTGTGTATGTGTGAAACTCTTTAATTCCATGATAACCTCCTGTAGAGTCAATAATCAACGTGCTAAATGAATGGAACACGCGATGGAGAAAGATACTGCACCTCACGACTTCTAATTACGGACTGCTTTCTGCAGGGTGAAAATTGTCTTGGCATTAGCAAGTTTTCATAAGGAAAACGCGATGAAATAATTAAAATAATTATTGTTCTAACTCTTATATTTCAATATCTTTGTTCTAACTACTGAGTTAAGCGATTATCACTTTATTCAATAGGCCACTTGCGTCACATTTTTATTTCTTTTTTTTCCGGTTTAGACAAATATTCTAAGGCATTCAGTATTTTTTTTTTAATCGTATTTATGAAACCCTGGGGATTTTTTGAAAATTTCAATCCGAAAAATCAGACCATTTTTTATAAACCGGAAATACGGGACATAATTTTATAGGTGCGAAAATATATTCTTTACATAGCCGAAAATCATTTAAAAAAAAGAACGTTTTCCACACGAATGGCACAGGAGAATAACGAGGCATTCCAAAAATATTACATCTCATAAATATTTTTTTCCTTGATCCATCTTATTGATCATAAATCATTATAATGTACAACTTATATATACTAAATCCAATGTAATATACTTGTACTTGTAAATTATAATAATAATAAGAATATTATAAAATTTTATTTTGTTAAAATCAGCACCATAACCATTTTACCTCTAAAATACGTACCGACTTCTAAAATGTACGGGGTTCTCTTCAGAACATCTGTCAAAAAGTCAAATCAAATGATAAGTTCGCAGAGAACAAACAATAAATCTAGTGAACGAATTCAAAAATTCGCCTGAAATCAAAGTGATGCCATATAAAAAAATAAATCAGTGTGGAATAATTACAAAATTAATAGGAACATTTTCGGAGATGGGACATTTTCATGTAGTGACGTCACGAGCCCAAATAATGAATTTATTTATTTAAAAATAAGAAAAAACTGTACATTTCCAAAAAATTTTACTAACATTTACGCAATGTTAATAAAAAGATCTATCCACACGATTTTTTCCAAGTCGTTATGAATTCAATGCAAGTGGCCTATTACAAACTGGTCAATTTATCAAATGATTACGCAAACAATGGTGTACTCTAATACTAATGAATATTATTATATTATCCTTTAATTAAAACACGATTATGATTAAATTTAAAGTACATAATGCAATTTACGAGGATTGGCCGTAATTGGCAGAACTTTTAAATTAAAATATAATGTGCACACTAATCACTTTGTGCAAACCAGTTATTTAATCAATTCAATGTGGTGCATACAAAGTGATTTGTTTTCATTTAATTAAAATGGCGCCACAAAGTGAATTTGGGATTATTGAAGAAGTAAAATATTATAATACTAGCTGTTAAAAACCCGCTTCGCAGGTTTTTACTGCTAGGCCCTGCGGGTGGCTTTTGGTTCGGCTTCGCCCGGTTAGTGTTGGTGACCGTTTTATAGATCCAGTACGAAATGATTCCATAAACAGCCCGTTTCTCGAAAGTAACACAGACAGAGCAATAACGCCAATAACGTCATATGTAATATAATATGGTGACCCGACATTTGATCCGATGACATTTGGTCCGGCGTCAGTTGGTCCGGCGACATTTGATCCGGCCGACATTTGGTTCGGCTGACACTTGATCCGGCGACATTTGATCCGGCCGACATTTGGTCCGGCCGACACTTGATCCGGCGGACAGTTGATCCGGCGGACATTTGATCCGGCTGACAGTTGGTCCGGCGACATTTGATCCAGCCGACATTTGGTTCGGCCGACACTTGATCCGGCGGACAGTTGATCCGGCGGACAGTTGATCCGGCGGATAGTTGATCCGGCGGCAATTGGTCAGGCCTGATCCTTTAGAAGATTTTTTCTTCGAGTAAGTATGTAAAGAGGATATACGGCCATACAACCAAAGTCGATGTACTCGTGTTTGGTGACTAGATCTGAATAGCCAGGAAAAATTTTCACATGTCCTTCTCCTCCCCACTATCTTCAGCCTCACAACAAATCAAAATTAGGAATGCCATAGTCTCACTGGCTCCAGACGGTTGGGAGCAGTTGGGACTCTTGTGTTATGATGAAAGTTCTAAAAATAATAATAAAAATATTTAAAAAATTATATCATATGATTTTTGTAATTTGTTCGCTGGTGTACAGTGTATGTAGGTTTAGTCAGCTTACTTGAGAGCAGTTGGGACTCTAGTGTAATTTTCAGATAAAAAAGTTATACGCAAGTAGGAATCTTTTAGGGTTTTTTTGTTAAAACTGCACGTATAAGTATGTCGGATTTTGTATTACCGCAGGCTTCTTCGGAGAGTCGAAATTATTGTTAATAAAAATATTTTTACCGCGGATTTTCACTCAAGATGCCTTCAGATATAAGACATCTACTTTGGTTGAACGGCCGTATATCCTCTTTACATATTTACTTGAATAAAAAATCTTCTAAAGGATCAGGCTGTCCGCCGGAGCAAGTGTCGGCCGGACCAAATGTCGGCCGGATCAAATGTCGCCGGACCAACTGTCGCAGGACCAAATATCGCCGGATCAACTGTCATGGAACCGTAATATATAGCCATCTGATACAACATGTATTATCGTCAATCTTTCGATATCCTGAGAGATACCACATATTTACAAATTCGTAGCAGTCATACCTAGGGGAGAGACGTTCACGTCCGACCTGCTGACGGAAGTAGCGACATCTTGTGTCAAATTCTTGAACTGGAAACCGAATTATAACAGTAGCTTTGTGTGATATTTCATATACACATATTATTTGTGGCGCTGCGCGTATGGCATGACGTCCGACATGCACTCGTAGCTGGGTTAGCCACGCAGACGCTACGGTGTTAATAACGTTCTATAACGAATTTGTACCCACATAAATTGAACGAGGTGTATAAAATAAGGTGATTAATTTGTCGATAATTTTAGGGTTTTGGGTACTTTTTAATTATATTTGACTGTTTAACATTAAAAAAACGACTTTTTAACTTTAAATTGTGGTAACATTAAAAAAACAACCTTCATTTTAATCAACCAATTAAAAGTTTTGGTACCTACTAAATTATTTTTTCACTACGGAAATATAATAAGGAATAGTGCAATACCTTTGCACGGTGATCCTACATGATGTATGAAGTCCCGAAAACCTTTCTGGATGGATGGAGAGAGGCTCCTCCAGATAGCTCTCACTCCAGAATATAAGTTGAAATGTCCGTCACATACATGACCCCACCGAGAGACGACAGCCTTGGTTTTCAGCACTGTTTTCCATCTATAGGATCAGGTGCTCACACAGCCGTGTGTCCGTGTGATTAACAGGTGGGGCCAAAGAACAGGCGTTGTGAATCGATGTGGCGGGTGAATACGGTGCGGCGCAGACCAACGTTATCGAATGTCCGCTCCATTCATCCTCCTGACTACGGGTTAAACACAGCAGGGTAGCGCCATATAACAGGCAAAGCATAGATGGAATGACTCGATAGTATTACGTTGTATTGTGGAGTATCCGAATATGCAGTCATTCGAAGCAAAGTCGAATATGTTACTGCGGCATTACGCCATTGAGGCCGAACTTAAATGTAACTCTAGATTTAATTGCTGTTATAATAAGCTTCTTGTTATATTGGTGGCGGCGCGCCGCCAGAGAGAGTTAGCGAACACTTTAGCGCATTTCATATAAAGCAACTGCGCGAACAAACCACAAAATAAATAATACTGCTAGATGAAAATCACAAAAACATTCAGAATAAGACGTAGGTATACAAAAAAACACTTCGTACGACCATGTCACGATAATGACCGCAAAATAAAGAAGTTAACTAGACTGTCATACACATTGGAATGGAAACAAATGTTCCATTTTGTTCTATAGCCCGACGCTCTGCCTCACTTACACTCGCCTGACATCGTTGATCTCCATCTCATTTGAATTTCGTAAACATTTGTTATGTATTGGAAATTTAAGCTCCGATTCTGTAAATATTTGGAAATATTATTAACGAAAAACGCCCGCAAGGCATTTCTTGTGTTTTTCTTAATTCTATAATACCGACCCACACGTGTTTGTACTACGAGTATAAATAAAGTACCTAAGCATAAACAATAACAAATACCAAAATTTCATGTAGGTACTTTTTTGCTCCAAATAATGTCGAGAAAAGTCAAGTACGTCCCTTAACACCCTGTGTAAGTAATACATAATACCATCACAAAACATTAGCTACACACAGGAGGCCCTGAGGTCCCGACTAATAACTGACTAATTCCCCTTAGGGCATATTTAACCTTTGGGGATGCTGTGGAGGGGGCATTTTTAGAAAACAAATGGGAGGACGTCTTGTGAAGAAATAAGCTATGAGGGGTTTGTATGAATCTGGGAGTCTGTGTGTTAAGACATATGCAAGGTGATATTCCGAGAGTCCTGCTGGAGAGGTCAAAAAGACTCCCTCAATCAGTCTCTCCCGATTCGGCCCACCGCGCAGTAGGTGGGCAGGCACAAATGCCGCCAAGACTAGGAAAAACCGCAGCCCATGCTAAGTCACCAAACGTAGCGAACCACTTTAGGTGACCAACGGCAGAGGTGTTGGTTATCCTATAAACTATAAATGATTCTCGGTGCGGCGTTATCTATAGCTGCCTCCCAAATAAAATAAAAAACTTCGAGACCCAGAAGTGTCAATATCTTTTTCTGATTTTTCTGTCTCCAGATTTTTGATTTAGTTTCACTAATATTGTCTTCAATTAATTAAATATTCCAATTAGAGGTTTTACTCATAAAGTTTAAAAAAAACTTCATTTCACACTTCATTATATAACCCACCGGTTAAGATTTAAAATTAATAAGATTTACCGATTTATCATTTGGCTTCATTACCTATTTTAATATTGTATCTTATTTTATTTTTATTTATTATTGTATATTAACTTTTTATTTTATTGTAAAAAATGGCGGGCTCAGCAATACCAAGTAAGGTCCAAATTATAATGTTTGAAAATACTCGTATATAATGTCACTGAATCAATAAAAAATATATAATAAGAATATAATATTTTACATTACCTTTATTTTATTTTTAAATTAGAAAAGGTGCTAACATCAGCCAAAAGTAGCTACAGGCACCATTTGGCACGGAGCCTAGGTGGGTCCTTCTACAATGAACTAATGTATGCAGATTAAATACGATTAACCCTTCCTCTCCCTTAATTAATATCCCGCTCATGTTGGAGTTTTAAAGGCTTTACCTAAATCTCGATTAAGGACCCACTGACTCTTTAGGTATATACTGAAAATCCGCGTAACACATGGGATTTGTTTTGGCTTACAGCGTTGATAATAATTTATGAAGAAGGGTTCCTGAGGGTATACTTGGTCGAAGGTTCTTGATGATTGTTTTAAATTTGTGGCTATTTTAATATTATTAAGGAATCCCATCTTCCCGCGACTCAATGCTCTTTGGTGTGACAATTGCTCGTCAAACGCCGAGCCGGCAGCCATTGTTTTATTGAAAGTATTTTCTAGATATGCATGTTAATATATCCCAGGTTTCCAAGGATAGCTAATTATAATCAGAGAAATGATTTTTTTCTATCACTAACGCCATTAAAATGCAGTATAATGAAGGCATGAAAATATTCTGTTGTTTGATTAGGTTTTCCAACTTAATAAGCGTTTTTCACAATAAAAAATAAGTCGTACAAGACTTTTCTTTAAATTAATAGAGTATCTACTATGACTTTTAAAAATCGGAATTATGACTTTGTTATGAAATTTTACTTGCTGGTAGCAAAACGACTGGCAAGAATAATATTAAGAAACATTTTTTCCTTGCCAAGTGAATAAAATATAATTTTACATACCAGAAGCATTTCTTAAGGTACAAATACCATAAAATCGAGGCAAGTGCATAAGGTACTAGCAAACCCATGGTGGATTCGCCGGCACACGATGGGTACTAACGTTAGAAAGCTCCCGTGGATTTCTTGGCTCACTAGAGGTTAACTAACTATCACGATGTTTCCCCGCAGAGGACGGACCGCCAAACAACTCGATCTTGGCACACACTCACATTCATACATCGTCTCATATATATTCTTCTATTATTCTGACTTTTGACACGGCCCGACTCAAGTATTTGATACACTTGATCGTGCCATGTCTTCCTCACTATTCCTCATATTCTTCTTACACTTCTTTAATTTACTTTAATTTACACAGTCTACTTTTCTGAGGTTAACTAATTACAATATATTAACGCAACATTAAGAATAGTTTATCTTAGAGTCGTCAAATATAATTTGATCGTAGATACACAATGGATTGTAGGTTAAAAAAAAACGTAAGTTTAAACTGACGATGTTTTGACTTTACAGTGGACGGGTCGGCGAATCTAGAAAATCGAATAAGGATGCAAGTGTAAAGAAAATCTCTTTTATAATAAATACTTTCTCAGTTATTAATTACATTTGTTTTTTGGTAATTAAAACATTTAAACGTAAATTGTTGTGTAGGCACTCGATCGTTAAAGGTATAGAATATAATTTAAATATAGTTACTCAATCGAAAATTACATTTTCTCTTTATGGGTAATAATTTCCGGTTAATCTGACAAAGCAACTTAAACAGGCGGCGGCATGCGGCAGCTCGATTACACTGGAAAATTTGGGGGCTTTTATTGGTTTTCAATAACCATGATTGCTAAAACCTTAAAAATATTGCTGCGAATTTCACACTTTTTCTCAGATATACTGATTTTTAATATACCATTAAATTAATATAATTAAGTTTGAAAAAACCTAAATATTAATCTTTTGACAACCGTTATACCTAACAAATAAATTACTTGTTCAAATTTTGTGATTTTCTCTGTTCATATTATGAGTTGGTGTGCCATCTCTTGATAAATCTAAAAAACATTTTCATCAAGTCAATTTTCTGATGGTTTGAGCCCCGGAAAATGCTTGATTTTTATCACAAACCTCAATAGTAATAAGTTCTATTTCCGAGAGATGTCGATAAACAAAAATATTTCATTTTCTCGCGAAGTAGGGCTTTTCTCAAACCCGTTATGAAAATGTTGAAATTTATTTTAGATGTTTTCACATTCATTTTACCATGGTTTGCGCCTTGGAAAATGTTTGGAAACGTTTCAGCCAATTTAAAAAGCTTTTAGCGTAATAAGTATATTTTCGAGAGATCGTTACCTTGCTTAGAAAAGTTTCTAATTGACCTTTTTTCAAAAACGCCGAACCATTTCTTTTACTTCTCTTTATAACCAAAATATTTTTCCGTCATGTTGTATTTCTGTATATGCTCATATGACGAAGTTCTAATATCAAGTTTTTACTACTTTCAATTATTTTACAGAGTTCTAACTTCACGTTTAACCTTTCGTAATTGTCATTTTGTTTGTGTCTGCCAGTTGATATTTACATTTTTTAAGTTTAAATTTACATTTCATAAAAAAAAATTGTAGGCATGTAATTTCTCGTTACGGCTGATTACATTATTGTGCATACTGAACGATTTCCACTATTTCCAGGGTACCAATCGATAAGTATTAAAAAAAGATTGCCGTAATAATAATAATAATTAAAAGGTATTTTATTGATTCTATTTCTATTATTACTATATTTCACGTTTGATGTAAATGCTCAAAGGGCGTAAATAAATAAATAAATATCGCAAAAATCACACATATTAGAGGAAGATACCTAACTAAAGGTTGCACCATGCAAAATTATATTTGTTAGGTTAGGTTAGGTTATTAAGTTATGTTATTAGGTTAGGTTAGGTTATTAGGTTTGGTTATTTTAGGTGAAGTTATTAGGTTAGGTTAGGTTAGTTTATTAGGTTAGGTATTTATTTTCGTTCAAACAACTTTTTATTTAGTAATTATGCATACCCGTTAGACAAACCATTTTTCTTTTATTAAAAAAAACTAGGGGTATTTGTAGTGATTTTTGCGGTAGGTATGGCAATCTTTTTTAATATTTAAAAATTGGTGCCCCTTGAAAATGTTCGATGTAGTGTAATAGAATTCAACATGAAATGTCAGACGTAAAAGAAAAATTACGTACAAAAAAGTTTAATGAAATTAAAATTAAAATACATATTTTTCCGTCCATCCCGACTGAAACCGATGGTTCTTGTGGTAATTAATTTTAAAAGTAGTTTACTTTTCAAAATTTATGCCTATTTAAAGTGTAGCGGCATGCAGCGGCTTCTTCACACTATACCGGTAAATATCCTATTTAAATATGTTAAATTAAAATACTTAACAACATTCAACCTCAAAATCAGAAATCGGAAATTGATTATAATATTATAAGAATATTTGCAAACTTTGACGTATCATATCTCACAACAAGGTAAATTTAAGTTAGAACTCTGTGCAACCAATGTGACGAGATGTTGGTGGACAATATTATTTCAATTTCACGCTTAGAGAGTTTACAGAAACTCCTATAAAAACTTATAAAATTACATTCTGATTATGTCCCGGTATTTTTCCTGTGGTTTCCTCGGAGAGCATTTAGAAAAGTTCTGATTTTTTTCATTAGCCTCGAAAGATATAATTTTTCTTTTCTTTTCTTCATTTTTCTGGTCCCGCGGCCGTCATAAAAACATCACGTTGTAATGAATTTATTTATTTACATATCGGAATAAATCTACCTTAAACTATGATAAATAGGCGACCTTATTTCAATAAATCAACATTACCTTCATAACTGTACAAAAATAATAACTGTACAAAAATAATAACTGCTTTAAAAAGTGATAAAATAGATAAAATAACTATTTTTAATAACTTTTTTTGAAAGCGAAGAAACAAATTAATCTTTATTTAAGTGTTCAATCTTACTTTTCAAAAAAAAACTTTTTTTTTTGTTTATGTGCGTGATAAGTTTTGTGGTTATTATGACTTTATGTAATCTTCTCCCAACCGTTTTATAAAATTCATACTTTTTAAAGAGATTTTTCTTATTTGTAATTTAAGTAAGATTCAATCTTGTTGTACAATTTGGGAGTAGGGCATGAATACCACTGACCCGCAAACCATTTATTGGATAAATAACAACCCTGCCATATGTCGGGCTTCCCTGCTACGTTTGGTGACTTAGAAGGGAAGCCCGGGTTCATCTTTTTCTTTGTGGCAGATGCGTTTTCCCACCTACTGCGTGACGGGCCGGATCTGGATAGACTTGTCGAGGGAGATCCAAACCTGACCTCTTAACGGACTTTTTCAACTTATCGCCTTGTAGGATGTGGAAGGGATGGATTCATACCAGCCCTCTTACCTTTTTTCCTTCCCAGAACTTCATCTCCTTCCTTTCCCTAAAAAATATCTCCCACACAGCATCCTTTCATCCAAGCCCTTAAGGATTTTTTCCGGATGGATTGGATTCATACCAGCCCTCTTACCTTTTTCCTTCCCAGAACTTCATCTCCTTCCTTTCCCTAAAAAATATCTCCCACACAGCATCCCTTTCATCCAAGCCCTTTAGGATTTTTTCCTCAGGACCTCCTGTGTGGAGCTATTTAAAAAAACAATGATTTTTTTCAAACATTTGATTTCATTTGTTAAAAAATTACCCTACTAATGTAGATATTGATTCTTTCAATCGGAGAACATGTTTTTATTACGGATTTCATTTATGAGTTGATAAACTGACAATAACCGTTCCGACATTTATCAAAAACACATGAGTGTAGATAACCAAATGTAACAGACGATTCATCATGGGGTTCAATTTATTCACAGTTTATTAACGATAACCAAAACCAGGATGTACCTGATACCGTAATTGAATCGTCACTTTTGGGACGTCACAAAACAAAGGATTTACCGATTGATTTTTACTTCAATGAAAATGTTTTTGTCAGCTAAACATAAGAGTCGTGAGAGCATTTACATGGTGTATTATAATATGTACCTATCTTTGCTGTAACAAAATATTAGGTAATTCTAAACTATTTAAATTTCATAAACGTATCACAATAATTATATGAAAAAACGACATTTTGAAAAGAAGTTATATTGGCAAGTGAGTTTGCACTTCCCCGCTTAAAAATTATATTTATTTTAACTTAACTGTACACGCACTAACCTCTAAGCAAAATCGTTAGTACCTTATCTAAATCTTTGCCAAACAGACGTGTTGCTTGCTATGTCCTTGAAACGCTGAAGCGGCAGCCGGCCATCTAAGGCTGACTCAGCACATTCCACACAAAAATGGTAGATCCTAAAAGTGTTAGATGAAACCGAACAATTTTTTCCCGCGATCCCCAAAAAATAATTTTAAAAGTTTATTATAAAACACCAAGATTTTGCACTTTACAGTAGTTTTGACAGGCTTGATATTATATTTTTTTCTGGGTTTATAAATTAATTGAAAAAATGATATATTGTTTCAAAGACCAAGATGTGTCCTACTCATAGTACTATTAATAAAAACATCTTAAATAGGTACATCTAAGAGATCAACATTTTTTTCTAAACAAAAATACATGATTTAATTGCATTACTTTGCAATGCTTCGGCAGCGCTTAGGTATTGTACCAAGAACAGGCACCCTCGCACAGTCGATCGATAAGGATTGATAGGATAACTTTCGATAACTTCTCATCGTTCCCTAGCATGATTGCAGATGCACAATGACCAAGTGTTCTTAATATGTTCGACGTCAACCGTTGTTTGTACGTTAGCGATCTGCAGTTGTCCCAGGGAACAAAAGTAAACCTGTCAATCCTTATGGATCGACCGAGCTTGGAGGCCAGGGCATCAAAACCTGGTTATTTATTAAAAGGATTAGGTATATTATATATCACGTTGACATCCCATGGAGGACAGGCGTGGTGTGGTAATCTCATTTATAATTAATGAACGTGAGTCACAGTATCATTAATTATGCATTCACAATAATTTGTGACAGATCTAATCTTCGATACGTATCCGTAGATAACCAAATGAACCACAAAACCATCAGCAACACAGGTACCTGGAGGGAGTTGTACCTGTGTCTGTGTGGGGATCGTACGACTAGTAGGTATAAGAGTGATGGATGTGATGCGCGACAGCAGGTTTAGCGTCATGCACCAGTACTTGCCAAGTGGTAAAGAAGGATTAGATATATTCCGGAAAATCTGCGCTTAGATTGATAAATGCTTTTATAAATTTTTATTTAAAAAGGTTAATGTTGTGGAACTTTACAATGTTCCTTAATGCACAACACTAAACTTCCTGAAGGTAAGAAGGTAAGAAGGTAAGAATAGCAAAGAATGATGACCGATATGTTTTTTTTTATTGTATACTTATGGTGGGTTTCTTCATTTACCGAGAATGCTAAATGCAATGCTAATTGTAAAAATGGTAAATTTTTGAGATCGCTGGCAATGGTTAATACACCTTTTTTTTGAAAAAATCTTAATCTAATTTTAATTTTACATAATCGAAATTTAGAATGAAATATTTTCCACTTCCCCCAATGCAAATAGTTGCTTTTTAATGTAATTAAGGTGAATCAAAAGGTTTTTTAAAAAAAGTGCATATTTACCGTTGCCAGCGATCTCCAAAAATTAATGTAAAAATAAACGATCGAAATTTAAAATTTAAACGAAATGCGACATGAATTTGACCGTTTACCTTTACAATTTTTTATTTTTTATTTATTTATTTTATTTGTTATAAAATACATTCAGTATAAGGAAGCTTTGACTGTCCAACTAGGAAGGTCTCCCGTTCTAGGACAGTCAAATTGACATATTCACATTAGATTGGTAGGTACATTATCATTCATAAAGTATTCAGTATAGTTAAGCTTCACAAATTGCATTTACATAATTATACAGTGGAGTAATACGTTTTGGAATTAGTTAATTAACAAGAAAAAGTGTATTCGAAGTGACTTAAGCGGGCTACAGACCTTCAGTTTTAACTGTACAGTTTAACTGTGCAGTCGAACTGTACAGATAAATCGTAGGTCCATACAGCCTATACACATTCAAGTAAAACTGCGAGATCTTTCAGTTTATATCAAAATGGCCTTCATAGACGACCCTTTAGCCGTTACAGGGCTAAAGATGTATTAAAAGAAACTGAATATATTAAAAGAAAAATAAAAGAGAAATTAAAATTAATTAATTATTTGTATTAAAGGAGAATTTTGTATTAATTTATGGAGTGTATTAAAAGAAACTGCGACAAAACTGACAAAACTGTACAGTTTTCGGATACACACTGTCAGTTTCTGTTTATCATATGTCACACTCTGTTTATCTATTCGTATTTTGATTAGATCTCAGTTAAACTGTACTGTTCAACTTTTGTCCTACACACCTAACGATTTATCTGTACAGTTCGACTGTACAGTTCGACTGTATAGTTCGACTGTACAGTTAAACTGTACAGTTAAAACTGAAGGTCTGTAGCCCGCTTAAATACGATAAACAGTAAGTAAAAGAAAAATAAAACAAAAGAAATTTTTTGGAAACAAAAGAAATATATAAGGTGCTCGTAATACAAAATTAGCATTGCATTTATCATTCTCGGTAAATGAAGAAACCCACCATTAAAGAAAATATAGATATGTAGTTACCAAAACAACATAAAAAATATTTACTGCAATTCGCCTGCTAACTTACTATTTCTCACAGATTAACATAAGCAGCAGACAAATAAATATTCGTGCTGTAGAACACCGGATTCTATATGCTGCGTATACATATCACGTCGGGGTCACCAATGTAGAACTATTAGGTTGGGTGTTGGAAGATCTTTAATGAGTTCTACTAAAATCACATTTTGCAAATAAATTTAGGTATGGGTATGGATAGCGAAAAATATTTACACAACTACCGGCACTTATAAAAAACCAAACGAACGTCGTTTAACTGTCAAAGTTAACTGCGGTTCAATATCGATGGTTCTGCATTCAAACATTTTAATATGGTTAAACATTTTAATCGTACCAGAGGCTGGCAGCTGCAATACAAAAAATAAACACATTAAAAAGGTAGAATAAAATAATTTACAAATTGAGATTCACAGAAAAATGAGAAAAATCTGCAAACAAATAAATAAACCTTCACAAATATTTCTTAGAAAAATTTAAGGCATGAATAAATAAGTTATTAATAAGGCTACCCTTAGAAAAGTACACAAAGTTGTTGTTGTTGAACAGGAAAACAGCTTTCGACTTTCTACTAAAAGTAGGAACCTACTGCAGGTACCGACTAACATGTCATAACATTTTCCTTAGTTGGATCCCTGACACAATAATAAACTTGCACGATATCACGTTGGACTGATAAAGCTCACAGATATTCATAACGTCGAGCGTTGGTGCCCACCATTCCACCGGGATTCGAACCGAATTCACCGGGAAAATTATTAGAGTAGAGATCATTCAGAGCACTTTAAAAATGATTTAAAAAAAAACAAACCAAACGCCCTTGCCGACATGATATAAATATTGCAGCGCCGCGCCATTGTGAAGTGACGTGGACACTGGAAACATTAAGGGTTTACATGGGTCTCGTAGCCAAGGAAAAAAAGCATATATTCTCGATTTTCAAAAATGTAATATTCATATATTACATTTTTGAAAATTATTTCATTCGAAGTGTTGAGCACGTAAAAACTAAAATACTTGCAGAAATTGATAATAACATTAATCAAATTTATTAAAAAAAAATGAATTGTAGGTCTACGAATTAAACACAAAAAATATTAATAAACATTTTAAAGAAGCCTCTGTGCAATGATCATCAATCTAGTGATTTCTCAATGTTTTTAATTGGTGTTTATTGAAGTATTAATTGTTTTTGTTTTTAATTCGTCGAACTCCATTTATTTATTTTTAAATTTAATTAAACTCAAATTTGATAATGTTATTATCAAGTTCTGCAAGTATTTTTGTTACAGCTGTTTCGATTTACAAGACCATTTTTAAACTGTCTAATCCTAATGGTCTCGTAAACCGAAACAGCTATAACTAAAATACATACTGAAATGCTTGCAGGATTTGATAATAACATTTATAAAACTTAATTATAATTATTAATTAATATTAATCTCTCAGTGCTTAATTAACGACTATGTTAAGGAAGCCTCTATGCAATGATCATCTCCTTAGTGATCTCTCAGTGGTTTTAATTGGAGTCTATTGAACCCTTGCAATTATCAACTCCTAAGGTGATAATCTCGGTGACTTTAATATCGATTCTCATGGAAATGTTTGCACCGATCAATCCGGTAATCTATCAGGGCCGTAACATCGGTTCTTACGGAAACTTGTGCAGTGATCAACCCGGTGATTCCTTAGTGCGTTTTATTCGAATATATTTTTTTTACATGAATACCGCACAAGAGTCCCAACCGCTCCCGTCTGGAGCGAGTGAGACTATGGCATCCCCAAATGGGGTATGTTTTGAGGCTGAAGGTAGTGGGGAGAGATAGAGGTAGGGAAGTGGAAGGTGGGGAAGTACCTGGCTATTCAGATCTGGTCACCAAATACGGCTAAAGCCATTTCAGGCAAAGTTTCAATTCTGAATGATGGTTTTACACCAGGGCGATACTGAGAGTATCTTCCACTCTGGAACGTGCCGCAAACATACTATACATTATTTTAAATTAATAAATTGAGAAATACACAAATTAATCACATAAAAAATAAAAAAAAATTGCCACGCAGGGATTCGATCCCGCGACCTTCGGAATGTGAGTCTAGCGCCTTACCGCTGCACTACGCCAGCCGTTAAACAGTAATCAAATTAATAAACCCAGTTATTCCTCGGTGCCATTATATCGAATCTCACAAAAACGTGCTGCATAAAAATTAAGATAAGTCAGATTCATAGTCAAGATAAGTCTTAGTTTTGTCACTTTTAAAAACCGTATTTTATTGATTACGGTCCGTTAATTCGCAGTTAATATATACAATACTAGCTGACCCGACGAACTTCGTACTCCCTCAGAATAAATAACTGTTGTGTAAATTTATTAGCTGAATTAAATTCAGTTTTTTATTAAGTTAAAAATTACACAACGAAGCAATTATCGATCCGCAACTGTCTGTGTTTTGTATCAGAGATGACCCTGTGTACGAATTTATATTTTTGTGATTTTCTTACTTTTCCACTTACCTAGGGGCCATCCATAAATTACGTCAAACGAATTTCGTGATATTTTTTACCCCCCCCCCCCCCCCCGTCCCTGTCACACATCGTCACATTTATGAGACCCCTTCCCCCTAGAGTGACATCTAAAAATAATCAAAACAGTAGTTCAATTTTTTTTTAGATGTGACGTTACAGAGCTGATGACCACCCCGTACCCCTAGTCACACTTTCTAATGCCTTCCCCTCCTTAATGTGTGACGTAATTTATGGATGGCCCCTTACGGGAATTGCGTTTCATTTTCTTTATACGTGTGAGGGAAATTTATTATAATTATTGTATTTTTCCTTTGGAAGGGTGAAGACACACGTTAACCGTTTGTCTCATTTTCGACTGTTGACATTTAGTGTGTAAGAAAGAGACTAAGCATTATATGTTAAAGAACAAAAGTGAAACAATCAGCGCATTGACATTTGACCTTTTTGAATTTTTGGAATTCACGCAAACTTCAACTAACACAACATTGTTACATTCAAAAGATGAAAATTCGTTCCATACAAAATGTATGAGGAAATTAATTTTCTCCATAAATTTCTTTTTCGTGAATTTTTGCGATGTTTTAATAGTTATTCTGTTATCCGGGGCGGAGACAAATCCAACAAATCAAAGATCATCAAAATCGGTCAAGCCGTTCTCGAGTTGTAAATAGTGTAACTAACCCGACTTTGTTTTATATATTAAGATTAGTAACAGGCAAATAGTGCACTCCCTGTTCTACACATACTTCGTCTAACTGCACATCGCATGTAAATTGCATGGAGGAATAATAATATGTTTAACCTCACTACGTTTGAATAAATTACAATGGATAGGTAGAAAATAGCATTGTGCCCAAGATTGTGCTTTTCAACATTTTGTATATGGAAACTTATTTTCAGTTCCTATATTCGTTATACTAATAAGTTAATTAATAATATAAATTAAAATACAGGCAAACATTCTTAAGTTTCTATCTAATAAAATACCCTTCATTTGAAACGGCAGAGAGATAATAATAACTTTTCTGGAAGCCTAACAAGTTTATGTTGGGTGAAATGGAAAAAAATTATGGCGAAAATTAACGGAGAAATTATAAAAATTACTACAGAAACCGAACAGCAGTATCCTGAAACAACGAACATTTTACTACGGAAGGGGTCTGAGTTATACGTAAAAAAGAAACGTTTTTTTGGGTGACCGGCCAACTCAGAATGAAACGAACTCAGACCCACCTCAGAAAAGTCATGATAAAGAGTGATGATAAAAAATATATAAAAAAAAAAAGTTATACAGGTTAAGTTAGGTTAGGGTTACTGGCTATTTTAAAATTATGTTTCCATTGCTTTTTATGACCTTTTCTGAGTTGTTTTCATTTTGATTTGGCATGAAAGCGATTTTTTTAATGAGGGCGGGAGATTTCGAAACCGAATTCCAAATTCCTAGCGCTTAAGGCTGAAAATGATCATTGCAGAGGTTGAGCGGAATGACACCAATTGTATATGAACCCATTCACCTCACAGATATAAATCAATATTTTAGTTAAATACTGGAAAGACTTTATTGCACAGATTTCTGTGATTTTCTTAGAAATAAGTCCAAATAATTTATTAAAAACGTATCTCTGCTTTCTTCCTGTTAGCTTTAATGCTTGGTGCAGTGCAGAACTCATCGTTTACGGTGCCGGGAGATTTACAATGTGAATAATTACACGATGAATTGAAACGTTAGAAGAATGTTATACTAAACAGAGTCAATAGCTCGACGACAGAAATGTAAACATCCAATAAAATTATCTACCCTCCAGAAATTTTAAAAATGCTGTATGGTAAAATACACTCGTCGGTATCGTGGTGTCTGTATTCACTTGCTTTGACCACATTAATGTATTTTTAAATTTAAATTTCAAAGAAATTTGTGTTAAGAAACTGCAAATATGATTAGTTCCTGCAACAAAAAAATATTTTTAGAAGAAGCGAATTCATATCATAACTAGCAGACGCGGCCACACGTTGCTGTGTCTAATGAAACACAACGCCATTACCCAACCTTTATAAAATTCACACCACCCGCTTGCCAGCTGCCCGCTGCCTGAATTGAATATTTGAATTTCTCGGCTTTTCTCTACAATAATAAGCATGTTTTATAAATTTAAACCTTCCTCTTGAATTACTCTATCTATTGGTGAAAACCGCATGAAAATCTGTTGCGTAGTTTAAAATATCTATGCGCACATACGTTTTGAGTGACTTCATTTTATACTGTGTAATGGTGATGATAGTTGAAAAAAGCTGTGTTTGTCTTATTGCTGACACACAACATTTGTTAGTTCGCCTAATAATAGGTGTCATCACATTTTAAATCAAGTTATTAAATAAAGTCGACAACTCCAACTCGTGACTCGTGAGGGTTCTTGCCAGGGTTCTTCTTCTTGTGCGGGCTCCAGCTCCAAGGTCCGGCTCCTGCCAAACCCGTGCGTCCCGGTAGCCGCAACAGCACCCAGTACGACCGCACCTAAGAACTCGGACCCGGAACCTGCTCCTCGAACTCAAGTTTTTTTAAAGGGAAGCAAAATGCATAACTCACCCATATCTATCGTAAACACTGTTTTTCACAATAATTTCTAAATGAATTTCGGAACTTTTCTAATGTATTTTAAATGTCCTGTTTAGGTATTTGTTATTTTTGAAGATATCGTAAAAAAAGTACGATTTTAGAAACCAGATAAAATTACCTTTTAGATTTTTGTATTTAATACAGCTTCGGAATTTGAAAATGGCATAATTTTAAACTTCAAACACGACAAAAGTTGAAAAAACAGCTTACTAATATATTTTTTTTAAACGTAGAAAAATTTTTAGAAAATTAAAAAAACAGAGTTTTTATTTAAGGAATTTGCAAGAAAACTGTCACTTCACTTTTACCTCGTTCATATGATAACAAAATTTAAAATTTGTTTTTAATTTCCGAAAAATAACAATACGCTGACATTTTGAACGCATTGCTCGCACATCATAAAACTTTTATTTCTTTAATTCATGTTTACCATCAAATTTATTATAATACTATTACGTTATAAAAGAAAACCTCGCTCTTAAATTTCTTATAAAGTTAATACCAAAAAATTCTTAAATAATCCATTAGCCGCCGCATTTTTAAGGACAGATTACGGAAATCACACTTCATTCAGGTACACAAAATAGATTATTAGGTTCTTAGTGTTGTTATGAAGATATTTGCGTTGGACGCCAAAATGTTATGAAAATATTTAGCTTTCACATTGGAAGCTAAAATGTTAGGAATATAATACATGGAGAGCATGAGACAAGTGTGATTATTACTAGAATTCATATCTCAGTGTGGACCTTAAGCAGGCGGCTGTGTAATACTTTGTATGAGGATAGGTTATTTAAATGAAATAGTATAGTGCTTTGACATAGTTAAATTAATTTATTAATTAAGTACAAGTAATAATCAGGGCTAGACTAAATTTTGAATGGGCATATTATGGAGCGTTAGTACCGTTTAATCTTGAGGAATTGATGAATGGGTGAATGCCATGTGTAGGCGATCCATGCTGCTGCTTGCTGCCTTCGGAGGTGGGCGGTTAGCTCCCTCCGCTGCTGACATGTGCTGAACGGCAGGCTGGAGCGACGAACAGGCCTCCAGTCCCGCGGTTTCCCAGCGACGTCCCGTCCAAGGGCGATTGCCAGCCAGCCGACTATGTTGATGACGGCCAAGGTGGGCGATCTTCGGCCGCATCCCTGCGAGCACCTCTGGCTCAGGTATAGTCGGAAGGTCTTGTCATGACTGCGTCTGCAGATGCCGGATGTGGTTTTAATCCAGCAGAAATAATGTACTCCCATGATACTCCGCTGCTGATCCAGAATTTTAATGTTTGTCCTGATGGTCTTCAATAATGGATGCCGCTGGTGGACGCGGATTTATCAATCTTCTCATGTTGTTAAAATAATGGCGAACTACGACTATTTGATTACGTCGACCCGCCACAGGGACGGTGGCCGTGGTCACCTGTGGCTGCTCAAAGAATGAAGAGCTCAAGGCCAGTCCTGCCTAGTGAACCCCTCTATGCAGATCCTCAGTTTCTCCAACTGAGCAAAGGTAAACATTTAAATGCTACCAATAGAAAGATGTTGAATGTTAACAAACTTCACACCAAAAGTACCCATACACAGATAATTCACTTGTTACATTATTTTTTATGTAACATTTCCGCCCTTCCCACACAAAAAAATAAATTATCCATAATTTTTTTTTTAAAACACTCCCTAAAAAAACACAAGCCCACTAGAAATCTAAGCTAAACTCAAAGCAAAAATAAGCATATGTAAAAACTATACAATAACAGACGATTATAAACCATAGTAGATGGGTGCCCGCATGTGATTAAAGGGACGATCCAATGCCATCTGGACGAACTCTCGAGGTTTTCGCGAAGCTAGAGGCGAACGTCTTCAATGGAATTGAAGCACTTAACTCTGTCACAGCGACCCCTGAAAAACACCAAAACAATTCTGTAGGTATTTGCAAAAGAAAAATTTAAAAAACATAACTCAAAAGAGAATCAAGTAATCCAAAAAGCAAGATTGTACCTTTACACAATCATAAATGTATTCCAAATTTGAAATCAAAAAAATAAAAGTATGAATTACACACAAAATAAACATTCTCTTGTAAAAATATTATTGTAAACATACTAAATATACTTATAAATATACTGTTGTAAAATATATACTATTGTAAAATATACTAGACATACTATACGAGACATACTATACTAGACATACTATACTAGACATACTATACTAGACAAACTATTGTAAAATCTAACGGATGAGAAGCAATTGTAAATTAATGCGAACAAACAAAGTTTTGAATCTAGAATATTATGAAACTTGGTTACGAATGATTAGTTAGACAATAAATGTTGAGTTTATGACTATTATTGTTTTTTAAATTTTATTTTAAGTATTTGGTAAAAGCGTGTTTGCTGAATGAATGGTGCTCAAAAACATTATCTGCCTCTTTCCAAGAGCTCAATATAAGATAATGTAAAAGGATTGATTTTGTAAATTGTGAAGTGATTTATTTATCACTTTTAGTAGTAACGTGGTATGCATACATAACTCGATTTTTCAATAGAGTAATATGATAAGAGCGAGTTGTTAGGATTGACAATACTTTAAATCGAAAAAAACCGAACAAACTCGAGACATTACATGCTGTTACTTTAGTATGTCCATTAATGATCAGCGTGACAACGGCCCTTCTACCTTCTGCAGGGAAAACATCCGCAGACAATAGATCCTCCGTCTTCACTCTGATCGGTTCCGAAACGTCAGGCAACGGCCCTGCTATGGCGCAGACTCTCATATCAATCTGTCCATAGTTACTCCGTCTCCTGGAATGAAGATGAACGATCGAAGAATTCGAAACGTTACGAGTAGGTAGCGGCATACACTACTCTCATCTCTTTGGAACTTGTAAACAAAACATGGAAAAGTATCAATCTCCGAATTGTACTCCCATAATTTTATAATGATGTATTAACTGAGTGTAAACATGTTTCTCGCGGTACTTCAAGCACGGCAGGAAAACAAAAACCCTGGTTAAACAACATCAACGTCCATTAAAAAAAAAATATATTTTTTTTAAATTCTCTAAGCCCACAAATATACTAAAACATTATGCCCGTAATTGAAAAAATTGAAATAATTATCATATTTATAAAAAATGTCACAATTGACAGAAACCAGATGTTAATTTCATCCAAAACAATTTTCCGAATTGTTGTCATAATCCTCTTAATGTAGAAAAATAACACAGCTTTGTTATTGTTGATAATTGATGTTTTTGTCAAATGATGTTGAAGAAAATGTATTAATTTGTGCCAAACCTGGATTTAAAATTATTTGAATAATTTTATGACGGTTTAAAAACTCCTGCATTCTTACGTTAAATATAAATGAATGTACCCTCTTCGCGTTGACAATTTAAAATAAATGTTTGTAAATTTGTTGCTGTGATGAGATAAAGCAACAATTGTTACATATTATTTCGTAGCTAATGAAATATAATGTAAGACCGTTTTCTATTTAGCAAAGAATAATGATTTAGAATGAAAGTGAAAAGTAAACAAAATAATTCACAAACCATATTATAACAGAACTGTCATGTTGAGATTGTAAACAACATTATCTATGAAATGTCAACAGTGTATTATTTTGACAGGTAACAGCTGTTGCTTTGAAATCAAGTCCCGAAAATATTTAAAACGAATAATAATATAGAATCGTAAAAATAATAACATAAAATATATTTGAATATAATAGAATAGTTTTTTTTTAAACTTTTGCATGATATTGACAACTTTCATATTTTATTAACCCGATGAAAAAATAGTATTGCAAAATTTTTTGTATTTTTATATTGGTATTCACCTTTGTAACTACACTGCATAATATAACCTCAATAATTATAATATAGTGCAAGACCTTTTGATAAGCAATGTTCGTCGCGATGGTAATGAATGACATTAAATCACTTTGAATTACCTGTGTAAAATTAAGACATTTGATAATACACACAATGACTTTGATATCAAATTCTTTGAGGTTAAAAATAACGTACGCGAATTGATAATTGATAATAAAGTGACGCACACGAAAATTAAAAAAAACTCAATAGGTATAACGCGTATCTGTAGATATGTAGATAAACAATATTTAATATACATAGTAAAGCATTTGCACAACCGTAAAATTTTCCAATAGTATGTACGAAATAAAATCGCCATAATCGCAAACAACAATAATATGATTGTTACATATGAATTGAAAATCCATCTTTACAAAAGAAACCATGCGGGAATCTTTAGCTACAATTGAAATGTGACATAGTGTCGAACAAGAAATTTACCATCAAGCAATAAAATATAAAAATTTATGACTATATTATCACAACAGAATATATCAAATTATGTTGAGCTCCATAATGTTACCAACTACCTACAACGAAAGAAATTATTGTCGAAAATAATTCTTAATATAGACTGCGTAAAATACATGATGCATTATTATTGAAAATACGACAGAATTTATAATTAGCAGAAAAATAAATTGCAAAATAATAAAGAATAGCAGGTAGCAAATATGTAACATTATTATTTGTAAGAAGTTGAATTTGAATATTACTTTATCAGAGTTTGAACTTTGATTAGATGGCAAGGTAGGTAGATATAACGGAAATAAGCATTGTAGATTTGCCAACAAAAACTGTTAGAATAAACTGAGATTAACTGTGAAGATAATATATGATGTTTTTACAATGATTTACACATCTATCGAAGTTATTTTTTCCAGAGATTATTAAAAAATAACCCTCTCACACAAAGTATTAGCCAATCGAGCCCAACAAACGTTGGAGCTCCAAAATTTTATGAAAATATTGCGTTGGACGACAAATTGTTATGAAAATATTTAGCTTTCACATTGGAAGCTAAAATGTTAGGAATATAATACATGGAGAGCATGAGACAAGTGTGATTATTACTAGAATTTATATCTCAGTGTGGACCTTAAGCAGGCGGCTGTGAAATACTTTGTATGAGGATAGGTTATTTAAATGAAATAGTATAGTGCTTTGACAAAGTTAAATTAATTTATTAATTAAGTACAAATAATAATCAGGGCTAGACTAAATTCTGAATGGGCATATTATGGAGCGTTAGTACCGTTTAATCTTGAGGAGTTGATGAATGGGTGAATGCCATATGTAGGCGATCCATGCTGCTGCTTGCTGCCTTCGGAGATGGGCGGTTAGCTCCCTCCGCTGCTGACATGTGCTGAACGGCAGGCTGGAGCGATGAACAGGCCTTCAGTCCCGCGGTTTCCCAGCGACGTCCCGTCCAAGGGCGGTTGCCAGCCAGCCGACTATGTTGATGACGGCCAAGGTGGGCGATCTTCGGCCGCATCCCTGCGAGCACCTCTGGCTCCAGGTATAGTCGGAAGGTCTTGTCATGACTGCGTCTGCAGATGCCGGATGTGGTTTTAATCCAGCAAAAATAATGTACTGCCATGATACTCCGCTGCTGATCCAGGATTTTAATGTTTGTCCTGATGGTCTTCAATAATGGATGCCGCTGGTGGACGCGGATTTATCAATCTTCTCATGTTGTTAAAATAATGGCGAACTACGACTATTTGATTACGTCGACCCACCACAGGGACGGTGGCCGTGGTCACCTGTGGCTGCTCAAAGAATGAAGAGCTCAAGGCCAGTCCTGCCTAGTGAACCCCTCTGTGCAGATCCTCAGTATCTCCAACTGAGCAAAGGTAAACATTTAAATGCTACCAATAGAAAGATGTTGAATGTTAACAAACTTCTCACCAAAAGTACCCATACACAGATAATTCACATGTTACATTATTTTTTATGTAACAGTGTAGGTAAACTAAGTAATTCATGCGTATTTATTTTGAAACGAAACTTCGCGAATGTCAAATCCACAGAAAATAAATGGCGGCAATGGAGATGTTTTATATGCGAAGTTTTAAATTTTTGATTGAATGAAAATCGAATTTAAATGCATATTTTTCAGTCTATCTGATGAAACCGATGTATCTTTTGGTAATTAAGTTAAAAAGTAGTTTAATTTATTATAATTTATTATTAATTATTATTATTTACCAAAAATTCAATTTGAATATAACCTATAACCCTATTTTCTGATATAACACGAAAATTCGATTTACAACATAAAATGATTGTATGATAATGATTGGTTAGTATAACCTATAACCCAATTCTCTGACATACCACGAACGTTCGATTTACAACATCTGATGTGTCATTTATGTGCCTGCGGATATCGAAGGACCTTGTATGTGTTTTGAAATGTATGAAAGACCACTACACAAATAAAAGAATACACGTGAAGGAATTGGAGGACTCACCACTTACCCGCCCTGGTATTGGTAACAGATGGTTACCCCTTCAAGGCTCTTACAAGGACTCTGATTTTTTTGGTAAAAACGACTCTACATTTGATAACGAAACTACACCTCCAATGTCCCTGCATACGTTGTTAGCAAGCAGTATGCAAGTGCTTAGCGGGAAATACAGATACAATATGTGTTAGTATGACAAAATATAGACAAGACAATGGAACAGGTTGGTGAAAGTCCACGAGGTGGCAAGCGCTGGGTGATTATATCCAGCGTATCTTACAAGCACCTGTTTGGGAGGAAGACACAGTAGATAAATAATAAGGGCATGGCAAACGGTTGAGAGTCCTCTACAATCGATTGGCAGTCCCAGCAAGAATGTGCGTGACGTTCGGTCTAGTCGTGAACCACAGTCAGCTTCCGCGCCCCTTAGCCGGTTTCTCGGTGATGCCTCAAAGAAAAATAAATGGAGAGGTCGCCCCCCTAAACCTAAAGCCTGCACATGTTGCTGGGGGTAGCGCAATTAATTTTAGAGGGCACCGTGCCATCGTCGACCGACTCCTGTTGATGCAAGAACGAGGTCTAGCACACCCCCAGAAGGGGAAAAAGAAACATAACAAAATAGATAGATGCAGTTCAGTTCAGCCTTCTGAGCGAAGCAAAGTAGCATTGTGAGACTAAAATGAAAAAGAGAACAAAGAGACCAAAACAAACTAAAAAAAAAACAAAATCGAGTATGTTAGTTGAATCAATAGTGTTCCTTGGAATGGAATATGAAGCTGGAAAAAAAATAAAATCACACAAAAATGATGAAAAATAATGAAAATAATTAACAAGTATCTCGATAAAACATCGTCTAGCATAGCTTAGTGAAGTCTAAAATAAACCACGTGAAAAGAAATAAAATAAGCAAAAAAAAACAAGATAAGTCACACAAAAATAATAGAAATAGGAACAAAATGTATATAATAGAATAAGATAAAGATACCTAAGAAAGAGATGCTATAACAAAAAAAATATGCAGATATAAAGCATAAAACATAAAATTCTAGCAGTAGATGTAGTAAAGTAAAGAAAATGTCCGTGGATTCAAGAGCAGATACACCTGGCACCTACATGATTTTACAGCTAGTCAGCGACTCTAAGATCAGGCCATCTCTCAACCCAGGTTTTCGTAAATTTCCTCAAACACTCAAAGTTCACCTTGAAACGAGATCCGCGTTCCAAGCTGGTCTCGTAGTAACTTGCAAGCCATCGAGCATTTCCTCTCGGGCATCCGTCAAAATCTCGCAGTGCCACAGAATATGCTCGGCTGTTTGATCAGTATTACCGCAAGCGCAGTTAGAATGGGGTGATAGAGAGATACTGTGAAGTCTCCCTCTGAACTCCCCATAACCGGGCAGAAGTTGGGTCACATGATGATCCCTAGTAATATACGCCCCTTCCATTCTGAGTTTAACTGACGGGAAGAAGGAGAAAGTCCACCTTCCCGTATTTGACCTATCCCAACGTTAGTGCCATTCTCTTCTCGTTCTTTCTCGCATCTCTCTAAGAAGTCCTGGGAGGGAAACCGCTCCACCTGGTATTAGCTCAATACCATGACGGATGGCAGTTCTTCCTCTTGTTAGAAGCTTCTTTGTTAACACCTCCCTAATTTCAAGATCGATAGGCAAAACGCCGGCCAAAACTGGCAAAGCGTCCGAAGCGACTGTTCTGTACGCACCCGAAACCGCCAGCAAGGGGACTCGCTGGCCTCTTTTGAGCGCTGAGAGTATGAGTGCATTCTCCAGGCGATGCTCCCATACAGAGGCAGCATACGAGACTTGCTCCACGTAAGCCCCCCTGTATAGGAGACGGAGCGCTGGAGAGCGCAGTACCCACTCGGCAGTAGAGATTCTTTTCAATTTCAAAAAGAGGGCCTGGGCCTTACTTGACACGCTTTTAACATGGGTCAAGAATGAGGACGTTCGATCCAAAGTGACGCCTAGGTATTTAGTGTTCTCAACGAATCGAATGTTGGTATCTCACATTTTGATGGTGGGATTTCTACTTCTATTGAAGTTACCCTTCATCAGGAGTCCCGTGGTCTTGTGGGGAGCGAAGATCAGCCGATTTCTCTTTCCCCATTCTAAAGTCACACTTAAAACCTCTTCAGCTTTACTCTCAACTTCCTTTCTGCTGTTTCCCGAGACCAGATACAATTTGTCATCAGCATAATCCACCGAGATACATCCTTCAGGCAAGGGCAGCCTGAAGGAATCGTCAAACAAAATGTACCAAAACTCAGGTCCAAGGATTGAACCCTGAGGACAACCCATGTCAACTATTCGTTCAATCAGGTAGTCTCCAAAAGAAAGGATGACCGTTCTGTCGCAGAGGTAATCAGCGCAGATCTTGAACAGATTTTGTGGACATTTCCTATTTTTGAGCTTGATAAGTATCATCAGCCACCACGCATGATCGAAGGCACCAGTGATATCGAGGAAAATTCTTATTACGTACCTCTTTTGGCAAGCTTTCACCCAGTCAAGCGCATACGTGATGGCGTGCTCAGTGGACATACCGGGGACAAAATCAAATTGCCGCTCGCAGGGTGGGGATAGAACGTAAAGGAATGGGAGAAAAAGGAATTACTGCGTTGCACTTCTCTTCTATCTCGGCTGAGTCGATTTATGCACTTGTATAACTTTGACTATCCGTCGCGGTACTTTGGTACTTTATGCGGGATTAAGTTTGCGGATGCGGTATGCGGAATATTGGAGATGTTCAGGTGGCGAGTTTCGATTGACGACTGATTGTGGGTAAGCTTAAATGAAAGGTATACAGTTTTTTTCTTATAAGTTTAAATAAATCCGTTAAGTATATCTATCATTAGGCAGCTTTTAGAGAAGATATATAATATTGTTTGCTATTTTTTTGTTTGTTTGTTTTTTATGTTTTTAAATTGCACTTGTAACATCTATTCTTACACAACTTACAAATACGATAATAACAGTGCAGACTGTTATTATGCCGTAGTTTTTAAATGCATTTATTCAGTTACTTTTTTAAATTCCTAATTTATGAATACTTAAAATATTCACTATAACCATAGAAATAAAAATAAAAGTAAAAAATCAATATTATACCCACGCACAGGCATTGCCTTTGTGGGATTTTTTTGTTCATACATTTATTATATTAAGCTTTTTTATATACTTTTCATTATTTCATGTATCTATAAAATATGTATTGTATCAAAATTTTTCATTTTGTAGCTATGTATTGTGTAAACGCTCAACCAACATCTCATTATTGTATTTGTAATTATTATGACATAAACTGAGAAAAAAATGACACAAATAAGTTGTAAATATATTGAATTATATGAATATAATAGTGAATTAGTCATTAGAATAGAAATTATAAACAAAAGCATGATCTCAATTACACAAAAATTACAAAGAGAAACGTTGCCGTCAAACGATATTTTGCCGGGAAAAACATGCGAATGGCGCACGCACCAGTATTGGCAGTATACAAAAGTATAAAAGCAATATTCCAGTTCCATCTCAAGTTTATAACGATATTTTTTATTAGTAATAATTCGAAATAGAAAATGTAGTCTTTATTCAATGTGTAACTAAAACACTGTTTAACGTTTGGGAAGTGTTTTTTTTGTAGGACTAAATATGTATAACATGGAGCTAGCATTATTTCGGAATAAATAAATTCACTTAATTCAGAATATTGGTTTTACTTCTATCTTCAAGTGACATCTATTTTAGATTCAGGCTAACTATTTTATTCTCTCAGTCTAAAGTTTGCGGAGTTTCACACGGTGTTTCACAAGAAGTTTTACAAGGTATAGGTAGTTTTACGTATGTATCATATCACAAGGTACAAATACACACTAACAATTGCACTTTAAAAACCTGTTGATCAAAAAGCATTTTCTGCTATTTACCTTTTTATTAAAATTAATTATGTATTTTTGTCTTACATCCATTAAAAAACCAACCATATCGCAAAATAAAATCTAGGCAATAATCACCCGTGGATTATGGATGTGTCACAGAAATGGTGTGTAAAACAGAATTTTAAAAGCAGATTACATTGTAAAACCCTTTTCGTGAAGCGAAAAAACGCTTTAGCTGTGCCAAATATTTGAAAGCCCTTTTAAAATAATTTCTTCTGCCTTTTAAAATTAAGCGCTCAAGCGAGTATTACTTGTGACTCTGTACAAAGGGTAGGAATTAGGAATACAAATCAAATCATCAAAGATCATTCCCATAAAGTGACCGATCAATATACATTGGAGAAGATTTATTCTATTCATAATTTTATCTAACCAGTATTTTGGAGAGTTGCGTCATTCACAACATGTAAACATGTGTTAAACAATATTTACCACACATATTTGCAGTACCCAAATAATGAAAAGTTACGATTTTAATAAAAAAGAGGGATAAAAAATCTTTTACACACGGACGAAAGGTTGCTATGAAAATAATGCATTTTACACGAGAATATTTGCTTTAATGATTTGCTTTAATGTGCAGACGAAAGACACAAGTAAGTAACACGGAGATAAGTAAGACTTGTGTCACATTTATGTGTACGTAATATTATGATTTGGACCGTATCGAAGAGAATAGTATTCAATATTCATATACTAGTAATAATATCAGGTAGATATATAGAGAGATGACGTGAAAGGAACCATAGTTCAAACCGAAGAATAAAAAATATAACACTAGAAGTGCCTTCTTCTCTCACGTCTCGCTTAGAATACTTTGTATTCAATATACAAATGTTTATGTAAAAGTCTCGAGAGTAAAAATATATATTATTAACAATCAAATCAATTTTGTGAATAACCCTATATTGAACATATTTTCATTGTAATTTTGTCTTTGTTCTTCTAAGCACTCCCCTTTCCACCAATCCCCCCCTCCCCCCCTCCCCCTTGTTGATCTTCTAAGCACCTCTCCTTTCCACCTCTCTCCCCCCCCACTACTTCCATTTCTACCCACGCCTGTCTTTCTATGTTTGATCATTTAGTTTTAGTACAATATATGTCCTGATGAAGAGAACATCGTTCTTGAAACATGTTGACTTTTAAATAAAGATTATCGTGGTGAAAACAAAGTCTTTTTAATTATTTCATTAAAAATATAAATTAATAAATAAATAAATAAATGTGTAAATTCTGATTATGCAATTGTAAATGTTCTCTAAAATGGCCTGGAAAGAATCTCCTACTTGTGATCTCACTAAAGAAAACACTCATAGAACATTAATAAATGCATTCACTCTGAATGCATTTATTTACGTTCTCCAAATTGACCTTGAAAAAAATCACATCTTTGCGATTCTTTTAAAGACATAAAGAAACAATCCCTTAATTATATACAATTCTTAGTGTTCTCAAAAGTTGTCTTGACAGAAGCAAATTCCCTTGATATCTTGAACGAAACTATTCCTTTGTTAAGAATATTATGAACTAAATATACAATTTGGCTGTCCTGAAACGGGTATTCTGCCCAGTTGGACAGACAAATGTTCACATTGTAATGTATTGTTAATATATATGCATATGTAAATAAATAAATAAAAAAATTTAATTTTACACTCGTTGAACTTTTTGTGCAAATTTCACGACAATGCAACAACAAAGTAACATGAAAAGCATATATTGAATCTACTGATATTAGTTTTATCTACTGACATCTAAAGTACCTATATCTAAATAAAATAAAATAAAAAAAATAAATCTGCATTATCTAAAAGTTCGATTTATTGCAATGTTTGTAAAAGCCCTACGGGCGTGAAATAGTTTCATAAAAAAGTAGCCGATATTTTTAAAACCACCGAAAGAGCTTACAAACAGGCTTTTCACATATTTTTTGACAATAATTTTTATATTATATTTTTTTCTGCAGCCTCAATTTAAATTTTAGCTAATTTGAATCTAAACTCTGTAACATTTAATAAATTAATAATAAATTTGGATAACTTATGTATATAGCGCTGTTTTTGTGAAAAATCGCCTGAAGAGCGCTGTGTTTTATTTAAGAATTATTAACACGTATAAATTTTTTACACAAAAATTATTTATTCAGTCTGTAAGGTACCTACATGAAAATTAATCAATTTGAAAATACAATACAACACTTCACATTCTCTGAAGATTGTTCAATCTTTCGATAAATATTTTAAAATACCTAACATGTTTTTAAAAAGCATTAACTTTGTGGCTCGCCATAATTTACAATACAAACACATACATCAAATTTATATGTGTTTTTATTGTATTTTTAAATAAATGATGCTGTTAAAATAAATTGATTTAATAAAATGAACGTAATTAAAGCAAATAAAAACAAAACACCACTTATTTAATCAAATTTATCGGCGTGTTTCAAGACCAAAGGTTTCCTTCGTCAGGCTAAGATTAACACTAATAAAAATAACAAATGACAAACAAATTCAGAAAAATAAGAACTATATATAGAAAACGTGGTGAAAGTATCATCAAAACCAGTTATGTAAAATTAAATATAAACATTACTTTTTAAAACTTTTATACATATAATCGACATGTATAGATAACAAAAATAAATTATTATAAATGAAAGTATTAATATGAAAATAAATTTAAGGGATGGCTATTTAAAAAAAAAACGAGTGTGCTTTAGACCACACGACTGAAGTAAATCTTCACTAACTTATACCTCCCTCTCAACTTCCGTTCGTCTCGCTCAACCGTTCGCCTCGCCCGATCACACTTTTCATGACGCTCTCACGCATTCACCAGCTTAGTCCCCAAGTCAAGCGTGCGTAAAGATGTTTTACTTAAAAAATAATTGGTTAGGGGGCAAACATTAATTACGTGAGCAGTTTTTCGTCCAATCTAGACCCCCCCCCCCTTGGTGAGATAAATTTCGACCACTTCGTGTATTCTTTCCAAGTAACGTGAGATTTTGCTGGACCCCCCCCCCCACCCTTTTGAGCTCAGGAAATTAATGTATGCCCCCTTATCTATCTGTCTTCTATATATATATATATATATCTATATCTTTTATATATATATAAATGAATTGCTGAAATGTATGAACGCGCATAACTTCCGAACGACTGCACCAAATTGGATAATTCTTTTTTTGTTGTGTTCGTTATTGTCAGGACAAGGTTAGTACGAAAAAAACTTGTTAAAAAATCAGACAGATTTTATTTTTAAATGTCATAAAATTAAAAGTGAATGCGAGAATGAGACAGAAGACTATGAGAGTTCTTCAATATATTGAGAAAAGGTTTGTATTAAAGAAAATTAAAAAAAAAATCAAATAGATTTTTTTTTAATCTCTTAAGTTTATTTTTTAAATCTCATAAAATATGAAAAGTGAGTGAGTGAATGAGACATAAGACTGTTGGAGATCTTCAATATATTGACAAAAGGTAGGAATTAAAATACCCCTTAATATTTTGCCGAGGAGTGGATGAATATCATTTTTTGATTAAGATGATTAATCCAGCGATTGGTATTTTTAAAATATTTTTTTTTGCATTAGCTCCACACAGGAGACCCTGAGGAAAATAATTTCCCTGTGCTGTGTGGAGGGTCTTTTAATGGAAAGGCAGGAGAGGAAGTAATGGGAAGGAAAAATGTATGAGGGGTGGGTAGGAATCCGGGGGTCAGTGTGCCCAGGAATTACAGACGTATGAATCCATCCCTCCAACTGCGGTGCAAGGCGATGGGTTGGGAGAGTCGCGCTGGAAAGGTCAAAAGACCTCCCTCAACCAGTCTCTCTCGATCCGCATATCATCCGCCGCCAGGACCTGGAAAAACCTTACCCCATGAACCCGGGCACTCCTACTAAATCACTAAACGTAGCGAACCACTCGGGGTGACCTATGGCAGAGGTGTTGGTTATCCAGTAAATCGTTCCCGGGGCGGCGGTACCCATACCCGCCTCACAAATTGTGAACAATTTGTATCTTTTAGACACCTTTTATATCCATAAGAGCAAGACAAATTATCTTGAAAATGTAAGAAGAAGCTGTAGCACTTTTAACAGATTATGCCCAAATATCGATGTGTTTAACACAAACCTTGATAAATTCACAGCATGCATAAAAAAATAACACTATTGAATGCCACATGTTTAACTAATAACTTAATATTTCATTGATTTCTGTATTTCTCCTTTTTATTTTTAGTATCACCATATTTTCTCTCCTACTTTTAGCAGTTCCAATTCAAATAAAATCACTTCCTGAAATATATTATTGATATGCATCAAAATTTAACTGTAATCCCTTGAAAATTTTCAGTTAATTACTTTTTGTAGATTTAAGTAAGAAGATATTATCATAATTGTTTATATCAGGTGTAGGTATTGTATATTTTTGAATTATGGTTCTAAATTGAAATTTGTCGTTATTTTATTGGTCTATGACATACTTATTTTTATCACTGTCATTTATGAATTTTGTGCAGACTGTTTATAACGCTAATAAAATTAAAAATAAAATAAAAAAATCTATCAATGCAAAATTTATAAAAGATGTTTAGGTTGTGGCCACAGCTGATTATGGAATTACAGACAACACAAGTTTTATCAGTGTTTATACCCAATTCGGTTGATAATATGTGCGTTAAGAAAATGAAGATAATGTTGGTAGTTCTTAAGGAACGTTTACATTGATCAAGTAGTAAGTACACTCGCTACTTGACACGCCGAAAACCGTTCGCATTACTTTCAGGTAGAGTACATGTGTGCCCGCCGCCCGTTGCAAGATGACGGCGGGTGACAGGGTGCCAAAGCAAAGTAAATACGCTAATTAAGCTTATTTTCAGTTTTATTTTGATGTTTATTTTAGAAGAGGTGGAAGAATTAATTAGTAAGATGAAAATAAATAAACTATGGACACGAAAAGAGATTAATAGCAGCATAAATAAATAAATTTTGGGTAGCATCTTTGCTCTATCACCACGACATTGCACAAATGAACAATGCTAAAACAGTCGGTTCGCGCCTGTTAGTGCGCAGGGACGCATGAGAGGGGGTACTTACTCGCCCGAAAAATAGAACGAAATGGATTGAATCTACTAAAGAGCTGACTCACCCACTCTACTAAAATTACGGTGTTCGGACGCGTTTAATTACTACTACACTCTCCACTCGACTAAAACCATCAGAACGGGGCTTAAGTCGAAGTATGACACAGTTAAAAGTGACCGAATTGGATATAGGTACCTTAGCTCAGTTTGTAGAGTTGTTGCCATGAAAGCAAAAAGTCCTGGGTTCCAGTCCCAGAGGTGTCAATATCTTTTTCTGATTTTTCTGTCTTCAGATTTTCGATTGAGTTTCGCTAATATTGTATTCATTTAATTAAATATTACAATTTGAGGTTTTACTCATAAAGTTAAAAATAAGCATTCCTCCTAGACTTGCAGAAAAGTCAATAGATGTCGCATATGATGAAATCAAAAAGTTACTTATTAACGAAGAAGAAATCGAGTTCCACAAAAATCCAACACTTATTCTTAATTACATTAACAGACATTACATAAATATCGGAGCTAGCCTAGCCGAAAATATAAATAAAATTTCAACTGGAAACGGTAATCAAGTACCTCGTAACAATATGACTCAGTGTTCTAATACAAACAATGACAGACATTTCAAACTACATAAGGTAACTCTGGAAGACACCAAACAAATAATACAATCCCTAAAGGATAACACAACAACGGGACCTGACGGAATAGACTCGAAAACAATAATAACACTAAGCCACCAACTGCTCATACCACTAACATACGTAATAAATCTTAGTCTGAAAGAAGGAGTATTCCCAAGCATTCTAAAAAAAGGTCTGGTTATTCCCATTTATAAATCAGGACCAAAATATAATGTAAATAACTACAGACCCATTACTTTATTAAACACTATGTCAAAAATTCTTGAAAAAGCAATAAAAGTCCAGCTGCAACATTATTTGGAAAACATGCAAATACTTTCAATAAACCAACATGGATTTAGAAAAAATAGGAATACAGAAAATGCAATTGCCACTGTAACCGAATTTATTACGCATAACCTAGATGCTAAAAAAAAAGTCATATCAATTTATTTAGACCTATGTAAAGCTTTTGACACAATTTCTCACGAAAAACTCTTCAAAAAACTAAAAAACGTCGGTGTTGGTGGCACAGAACTAGACTTACTGAAAAGCTTCATGTCGGGTAGAATGCAACAGGTCAAAATTAACAACATGTTAAGCGAGCCACTTCTATGTAGGTATGGAATACCACAGGGAAGCGTCCTTGGTCCCCTAATGTTCATTATTTACATTAACGACCTGTGTGACATTGATATCGACGGTCAAATCGTAACATTTGCTGACGATACAGTACTTCTCTGCCAGGCAGAAACATGGAATGAGGTATATTCAAAGGCTGAAAAAAGTTTATCGGTAGTTAAAAATTGGCTAAACAATAACATTCTTACCCTAAACACTACAAAAACCAATTATATTACACACAGCATCACACAAAGAGGCCAACCTTCACCGTATACTGACCTTATATTACACAACTGCGGACAAACTTCTCCCACCTGTCAATGCGAGCGTATTGAAAGGGTTAAGCACACAAAATACTTAGGAGTTATAATAGATGCCAACTTGCGCTGGACTGACCACATAACTTATATCACAAGCAAACTGAAACGAGTCATGCATCTTTTAAATTCAATTAAAAACATATTTCCAAGAACAATCCTCAGGACCATATTCTTTGCACTTTGTCAATCCATTATCTCATACGGCATACTGGCTTGGGGAAGTGCAACGAATGTAGCTTTAGACCCTTTAGTAAAAATTCAAAAGGCAATAATTAAACTCATCCTCCAAGTACCATTCCTTACAAACACGAATGTAATTTACGAAACACTGGACGTCATGACAATAAGACAACTCTATGCCAAATCTGTACTAATATACTTCTTCCAACATGAACTCCACATTCCAATGCAACCACAAATAGCGATTAAAACCAGGGCCTCTACAAAAAAAACCATAAATATTCCAATAACTCATACCTCACACGGGCAGAGAAACTTTAAGTACTATGCAACCAAACTTTATAACTGCATGCCCAATACACTGAAGCAATTATTAACTTCAAATACATCAACAATCCATCACAAAAAACTAATCAAAGACTGGATCAAACAACAAGGTATTCTCTTTACTCAAAAGATTATAACACCTAACCAAACATGACCCAACCCAAACTTAAAAAAAAAAAAAATAAAAATAAATTGTTTCGGGACACAAAAAGTACCACAAAAAAGTACCACAATATTATTTAATACTAGTGGCGGGAGGTCTGTAGAATAATTATACCTAATTGTATATCAAGTAATTCTTTTATCTTATACATATTCTAGATATCCTGAAATAACCTGCAAATAGATCCTTACTAATATTTAATTTATGTATAGGATACTGCCGTCATGGATCGACCCACGGTGCCCTTCTTGACAAAATCAAGGAGGATACTGTGCTTCGACTCTTGCCGACAGAAGAGCACTTATCCTAAAAATGGGAACACCTCAGCACAGGTTCGCCTAGTGAGGTGTTCACAAAACACTACTTTTAACCAATTTACGTACAGTTACGGATCAATAACATTTTTCATATTCTTTATTATACTGAAACTTATTATTTATGTACTTAAACCAATGTAATAATCTGTTAAGTGTATGTTTGCGAATAGAAATAAATAAATAAAATAAATAAAAAATATTAAAAATAAATGGTTCAAAATTTATCCAGACACTATCTAGACAGCATTTAGTTCGGGTTTGAATCTTGCAATCATATATAAAGATAGCAGCCAAAAATATGTGTGAAGAAAATGAAGATAATGTTGGTAGTTCTTAGTCGAAGTATGATAAATTAAAAGTGACTGTATTGTATATAGGCACCTTAGCTCAGTTGGTAGAGTTGTTGCCATGAAAGCAGAAGGTCCTGGGTTCTAGTCCCAGATGTGTCAATATCTTTTTCTGATTTTTCTGTCTTCAGATTTTCGATTGACTTTCGCTAATATTGTCTTCATTTAATTAAAAAATGACGAATGTTTTTCTTGCGGTTAATATTAGTTAATGTTAGTGGCGTCACAAAATGTCATATCGGCGGAAGTGTTTGCAAATGCATTAGTAGACATTGGCAATGGGAAAATTCCTGTTGACACTTCTACTGGCCTCATTTCGTTTCCACTGATTTTTTGTCAATTCACAACGTCAAAGGAAGAATTAATATCGAAAGTGTTTCCAAATATTGATGTGAATTATTGGAACCCTGCTTGGTTGAGCGAACGAACCATTTTAGCAGCGAAAAATAAGGATGTAGAAGATTTAAATATAAATATTCAGAGTCAAGACAAATTCATTCATTTAAGTCGATCGATTCCATTATCGATCCAAATGAAGTAGTCTTTTATCCTAATGAATTCCTAAATTCATTGTATTTGCCAGGATTACCGCCACACAATTTACAACTCAAGGTTGGCTCTGTGATAATTATGCTAGGCAATCTGAATCAGCCAAAATTGTGTAACGGAACAAGACTCGCTGTTAAAAAAATATGAAAAATTTGGTTGAAGCTACTACAGTCATTGGAAAATTCAAAGGCAAAAATGTGCTTATTCCAAGAATACCACTAATGGCAACTGACTTTTCCTTTGAATTTAAACGTGTCCAGTTTCCAATGCGTCTTTCGTTCGTAATGACAATAAATAGATCCCAAGGCCGATCGTTAGAAGTGTGTGGAATAAACCTTGAATTGCCGTGTTTTTCGCATGGGCAGTTGTAAGTTGCGTTCTCGAGAGTTGGCAAACGATCGGCGCTATTTATTTTGTCTCCAGAATAAAAAACGAAAAATGTTGTACATTACAAGGCATAACAATAGTTATGGTCGAATTATTATTATTTTTTAAATTCCTTTATTTTTCCGATATTTTACAATTTATATTTACAAATTTTGAAAATCATAACAATAATGTGGGAACCCACTATGGCGCAGCCTGTGCGTGGGTAATATAGTTAAAATAAGTTTTATTTAGTACTTAGAAAAAAAACAAACAGTGGTATATAAAGCAAAAACAAAATTTGTTTTAACAGTTTGAACAAAAAGTGTATACAATAGTGTACGGTTAAATACGTGTATAGTGTAATAAATGATATACATTGTAATAATAGGTGTAAAATTTGTGAGAAAGTGATATAAAACTAAATAAATAGAGTTTTTACATCTGTATGGTTTAGCCATAATTTTAACTCTTTTATGTTATGTGGAAATTTAGTTGCAACTTGAATATTTTTTGGTAAACTATTGAAGGTACGAGGTCCAATAAAGCTACTTCCTACTTCTTCTGGCGCTAATCTTAATCTTAATTGTAAATATGTGTGTTAATAAGTCACCAGTTTTAGGTTAGAATCTATATGTCTTAGTCATAAGTCACTAGCTATATAAGTCTTAGATGTAAGTCACTAGTTATAATTGTAAATCTTAGTTGTAAGCCAGTAATATAAGTAGCTATAAGTCTTAAATGTAAGTCACTAGTTGTAATTGTAAATCTTAGTTTTAAGCCAGTAATATTAATTCTTTTATATATTATTTGTACAGCGCCCTTGAGGTGATTTTCCACGAAAACGGCGCTATATAAATTAGCCAATTATTATTATTTATTATTACTGTGAGTTTTAATTTGTTTTGTGTATGTTTGGGGGGTATAGAATACATTATTATTTCTAATGTTGGTTCTGTTTACATTTTTTTAGAATTTGTTTATGTTTTTAAAGATATATTTCATTGTAATTTTATGATCGTATTGTAAACGGAAGATTTTGTCTCATTTTTTGTCATGAAGTACCTAACGAGTAACATTCGATATATGGAATTATTGATAATCCAACTGATTTGAATTTACCGGAAGTGTTACATTTCCTTTGTCCGCGACTGTACGCCATCCGTGTGAAGCCGAGGCGCGCATAAATATTACAACAAATCTTTCAGGAATTTCGAAAATATTTACGAAAAAAAATAAATGGCAGTACGAAGTTCGCCGGGTCAGCTAGTTCATAATATTTATTTGGCTATTAACATTTTTTCTAATTTTTTTAAATTTCCAAGTTACGAGTATCTTATTGTAAAGCAGTTGTTTTTGAACGGCTGTGTAAACAGTTGTTTAAAAAATCAAAGTATTTATATTAAAGAATGATTTGTTTCCAAAATGTGGTTGGCATATTCCGAATAATTATTATTATTTAAACACCTTAGATACCCCTTAATTCTAGTATCAACTATTCCCTATTTAAAAATGTTACAATCGTTACAAATTTATTTACCTATAAACCAGAGTTTTGTTAGAAAAAATCACCATTGTGCTTAATTTTTTTATTTTTTTAGTACAAAAAGCTGGTTGGATATTCTCTGGAAAATTTTTTGTTATTAAATTTGAAGTAATATTATTTAATAACACCATTTTTTTTAATATTTATTCTTTATTTATTATTTGTCCATACTGATTGTCTTTTGTTATTTTTATTAATCTTGTCCTGACAAAGAAAACTTTGATTTTAAAACATGTAGATAAGTTTGATTAAAAAAGCGGCGTTTTGCAAAGCGTTTTATTTTCAGTAAATTAAAATGTTCCTACAAAGCGATTTTTCAAAGATTGAAGAAATAAATATAGGTATTATATATTAATATCTCCTAAAATTTTATCTCCACAGATATTATAAACTCTCATCTCAGATTCGGCTTGAAAAATAATTTTTGAGAGGAATTCTGATTTACATAAATTTATGTACAACGAAATTTCTACTCATATTGTAGCAGTAGACGGTACGCCGGCGCCGCGCTCTCAATGTTTGTGTTGGTTTGGTTCATTCATTCTAATGTTGTTGATGTTCGTTCGATAAGGATGTGGGAACGAAATCCAGAAGCAATTATTATGGTCCAGAAGTAGTAAATATGACATTTACGTCGTATAAAATCATCAGAAACTCAAGATACAAGTATTATCCATTAAGTTTTTTTTATGTTATTTACGATATCACGCAAATTTTGAGCGATAGACGTTTTTGTAAATTAAGGAAAAAAATCGATAAAAGCTTCTACAAAAATAAAAATTTTAGATGCGATTTTATCGACCTGCAAAATATTACACAGAAAAACATTTTAGTGTTTCACACTTCGAATCTTAGGAACGAAGAGAGATTGTGTTCTATTTTCTTTGGTAGATATTATTTGTTTGTTGGTTTGTATTTTTTTCCATCCAATTAGATAATAATTATGTTTTAATTACTTTCCAATATAAAAAGCAATGCAATATGCACGAGACCACCATCAGGGCACTATCGTTATACGACGGGTTATACTCGTACCAGATTAAAACTAGTTTTGAAAACTCTGTCCACACTGAAGCATCCAGAGCACGCACATAACCAACATCCCTCTAAATTCATAATGTGTTGCGACGGGAATCGAACCAACAATCTTCTGAATCAAAGAGAAAAATAGAACGTTATGCGAAGGATGCTGCGATGGTAAGGGACGACCTTCGCAGAATAATAATGACCCGTCATTGCTTCTCAACGCCAAGACATGGGCTTAAATATTCTGTACAAAAACCTGCTCAAAATAAACCCTCTTTTGTACGTAAATCCAAGTTGAAGCGTTATTTTCTTCCCTGTAATATTATTTTGATACAGTGTAAACAACCTATTTAGGTACTATTAAACTAATACGTTATAATTATTAAAAGCAATAATTATCAGCCTGAAACACTCATCCACATTGAAAAAATCTTCCGAGAAAAAATACATGACGCCAACGGGACGTGAACCCGTGCCCTTCTGATTGCCGGTCAGCTGCTCTCCCAATTGAGCTATGGCGGCTTATCTTATACCCGCCAAATGATTCAATATATACTAGTGTTTCATTCAACAATTACTGCTTATTATATTTTTTCCACCTGAAAACAACCAACTTTATTTTGGTTGGCGTCATGTATTTTTTCTCGGATGATTTTTTAAATGTGGATGAGTGTTTCAGGCTGATAATTATTGCTTATAATAATTGTTACCCTTTGTGCTATGCATAAAAATCTTGTCTTAAAAAACGTTAGTTTAACAATTAAAAATAATAATTAATACGTTATACCTACTTATTTTCAATTTGATGTAACATAAAATGACCGTGAGAAACTATGTATTATGTTTTAGATACTAAAATAAAACAAAGTCGGCCTCCGTGACTGTAAATTTAACCCTTAACTGCTGACGTGATTTTTTTTTATGTACACTCTGATGTGGGGGCCTGTTACTTTAAATGTTTATATATTACCTAGTGATCCATGAAAATTTTGAGGTGCAAATTATTATTTATTGGACAATTTAAATATATTTAAATAAAATACTTTTTTATTGTTAAGTAACTTATTTTATTAAACAAAAACATGATCCGAAGAAAGACGTCAATAAAAAGCAGGAAAACGTTGTAACTGAACCAAAAATACTTTCCAGAGAAGTAGAAAAAGCCATATACAGTCAGAAGATGGAAAAAGCCCCAGGTCCAGACAAAGTGACAAACGAACTTTTTAAAGGCACCATGGAAGAACTACTACCAATACTAACTTCAATATTCAATGATATACTTTTAACTGGTCTAATACCTACACAGTGGAAAACATCAAACATTATTCTTATATTCAAGAAAGGACAAAAGGAAGATATAGGGAACTACAGACCTATAAGTTTGATGTCAAATATATACAAAGTATTTTCCAAAGTTATCCTGGAAAGAATTAGTAAAAAGTTAGACGAAAATCAACCACGGGAGCAAGCCGGCTTTAGACAAAAATACTCTACCCTGGACCACATACACACGGTGAAACAAATAGTAGAATAATATAATGAGTATAATAAGAAACTATACATGGCATTCATCGATTACTCCAAAGCTTTCGACAGCATAAGACACATAGCTATATGGGATAGCCTTGAACAGCAGGGGATACCTTTAAACTACATAAATATTATAAAAAACATATACTTGAACTGCGAAGCGAGGATCCAACTAGAAACCTTGGGAAAAAAGTTCAATATCGAGAGAGGATATAATACAGGGAGACCCTCTATCACCAAAATTGTTCTCGGCTGCTCTGGAAAGTATCTTCCGCAAACTAGATTGGGAAAAATATGGTATCAACGTACAAGGTGTAAAACTTAACCACCTAAGATTTGCAGACGATATAGTCCTATTCGAGGAAAACCCAATGCACCTAATTAGAATGATAGAATCACTAAACGAGGAAAGTATGAAAGTCGGCCTATGCATGAACAAAGGCAAAACAAAATTGCTTACAAACTCTGAACCAGTAACTATAAAAATTGACAACCAACCACTCGAATATGTGTCAGATTACATCTATTTAGGACAGATAATATCTCACAAAGATCAAACCACTAAAGAAATCGAGAGAAGAGTAGCAAATGGATGGAAGAAATACTGGTCTTTGAAAGAAGTCTTGAAATCTAAGGGGCTAAGTATGCAAATAAAAAGGAAAATCTTCAACACGTGTATACTTCCAGTCATCACCTATGGATGTGAAACTTGGGCACTCACCAAACGCCACAGAGAAAAGTTGGAACGCTGCCAGAGAGCCATGGAGAGAAGTTTGACAGAAACAAGGAAACAGGACAGAGTGAGAGGTAGCACAATAAGGGAGAAAACTAAAGTTGCCGATGTAGTTACCCGAATAGACCAACAAAAGTGGAGATGGACAGGACACATGATACGCGATCCACAAGAGAAATGGTGCAAAAATGTCACTGACTGGTATCCCAGAGATGGCAAGAGAAGTAGAGGACGTCAACACATGAGATGGGAAGATGACCTAAAACTCACTGCTGGACATCAATGGAGAAGAGTAGCGCGTGACAGGTCCCAATGGAAAATGTTAGAGGAGGCCTATGCCAAGAGGCAAACTGAGCTTCGGGATATACTATAACAAATAAGATCATGTTTAATACATACCTAACAGAAGTTCAGAATAAAAAGGCTTATTATTATTATTATTATTAACTTATTTTTATTTTACGCCTGTGAGAAAAAACCCAATTTATTTATTTATTTTTTAATTATTGTTTTTTTTTACAGTTTTTTAGAGAAGATGTGTCCTTACTGGGGTACCCCGGTCTAAGGATACATTGTACAAGTTTTATTATTTGAATTATAAGTAAATACCTAATCTATGTTAAAATATTGCCAAGGAAAATTATTAAGTTAGATCTAAAAGAAAGTACAAAACAAGCATTATTCTTTGTTAGGTTGCAAAATTGAATCTATTTTCTTCCTTCCCATGTCCATAATCCATATTTTTATGCTTCTTTTGAAGGCGGTTATTTTTTTGTGGTTTTCATTGCAAGAGGGAGTAAATTAAATAATTTTACAGAGAAGTAATCCATATTCCTTTGTCCAAAAGTCGTTTTAGTTGTGGGTTGGTAGAATGTATGTTGTAATGTAGATCTTGTGAATCGGCCCGAGTTTGTCTGTGTAAAGTTATCCTGATTTTTGAATGCGTACATTAGAATATCTTTTGTATATAATTGTTTCAGTGACATTAAATTCAGCGCTTTAAAAATATAGTCTGTAGGGGTTCTGAAGGGTACTCTCAGTATAATTTTCAGAAAATATACTTTAAACAAATTAAAAAATATATATATCAATTTGGATATTACTCGTATATAATAATTTTTGGCAAAAATCACGTGAGATCAGAAATAAGACTGTATTATCTATTAAACTAAATAAAAACAATGAACTCACTTTTATTATAATATTTCAAAAGTGAATAAACTATAAATATAAAATTTTAGTAAAGTTGTTCATGTTTATTTTTTGTATGGTAAAAATCAACTTTTAAAAAGTCGCGTAAGTGCTGACGATGGGTCAGAGAAGCCCGCAAAAAAATTGAAATTAATTTACTTATAGAAATTCAACTTCAAAATTTAAATTTTTAAACTTACGGCTCTGGCATCACTAAATTTGAAACTACTGGAAGCGGCACATGCGTCGTTTTGCACACATGACATTAAAGGCAAGAGAAAAATCGTTACATCTGACTTAAAAAAAAACTCAGTGTAAATCCCAGGCAACGCCGGGGATCTTAGCGAGGATGACGATGATCAAAAATGACGATTGCTCAATGTGCTCCCACACTAAAAAACAAATTACACACAACATTAATTTCTCCGAAGGACGTGCACAAAATACAATGATATCTTTTACGACGCTGATATTTTCCATTTGTCCTCAGGCCAATTTATTAAATCCATAATAGAAAAAATTAAAACAAATTGTTAATAACGAACTCTCCACCTCTGCTGCATGTTATTTTTTTTCATTCTCATTATGTTGGTTTTCCTTCTTTTTATTATAATAATAATATTTGGATGATTTATGTATCCCATATGCTTTAATTTGCGTGTGTGTTTTTTTCTTTCATTTCTGTTGTATATATAATGTTTTAATCCATGTTTTATATATATATATTATAAATTGTAGCGGAAACTTCGCTGGTTAATGCAATCATGTAATATATTACTTTCTTATTAAAATATGCATAACTGTTTGTTTCCTAAATAAAATAAAATAAAAAAAGTGTACTTTAGCTATCCTCAAATCCCCATTTAACAGTTGTTTATGGGTTATTTATTAATAGGTTAAGTTGTTCAAGCTCTGTCTGGAAAATGTGATTTTTTTCCGTTTTTTATTTTTTTTTTATTTAGTAACTATACCTTTATTATTTCTTACATTTTTTATTTGAAACATGTTAGGTGTTATAGAAAATATATTCGTAGTCCTCCTCACTAGGAGATCCTGTGCTGAGGGGGATTATGCTTTGGATAAGTTTTCAGCGACTTCTATGGTTTAACTTCATTGTTTGGATAAGGTTTTCCAGAAATTTCTATGACGATGTTTTAAGTATACTAGTAATTTCATTTTCCGATAGTTCCTTCAGCCAACATTTAATGTCTTTAATGTAGCTATTTTTTGTTTTAATTTGTTTGATACTAAGTGGGAGTTTGTCATATAACTTTACTGCTAAAAATTCAGTACTTCTTTGTCCAAATGAAGAGTTACACGTTGGTATATTAAATGTGTCTGTTTGTTTGGCTCTGGTTTTATGAGCATGTGAGGTGTCTGGCTTTGAATCATTTTTGTGGTGATGTACTAGAATGTTTTTGGCATAGATTTTCTGTATGCTTGGAACATCAAACTGTTTAAAAATTTCTCTTGTTGACGTCCTTATGGGGACCTTTAGAATGGTCTTTATGATGCAATTCTGAGTTATCTTAAGTTGTTTTATGTGATTAGATGCTGCTGCACCCCATCCTATTACTCCATATTCCAATCGAGAGTGGCATAAAACATAATATACTCTCTTTAAATCCCCCATTGACAAGATGTTTCTTGATTTTTTGAAGAAGTAGATGAGTTTTGTTAGCTTTTTTGAGGTAAGATAAATGTGTGAATTCCACTGTAGTTTTTCATCAATTTCAATCCCAAGATATTTAATACTTTTTCTTTGGGTTATAGACGGGCAGGAACATTGTGGAAAAGTATTTTGACATTCATGTAATTTGAGAGTATGCTCATTCATTGGTTGTCCTCTTTTGTTTTTTGAGAAAGTTAGATATTTAGTTTTATTAATATTTAATGTAAGGGAGTTCACTTTTAGCCTATTTTGAAGTACAGCCAGGCCATGTTCCGCCTCAACGTATCACAGTAATAATAACAGTATCATCTGCAAAGCTCATTATGTTTCCAATTATGGGAAGATTCATAAGGTCATTTATATAAATCAGAATTAGTACAGGTCCTAATACGCTTCCCTGGGGGCCCCCGAATTTAATTGGTAGAGATTTGCTCTCTCTTTTACAAAATTTGTACAATTTGTTCTCTTCTAGTTAAATAAATTCTATGTAGGTTTAGAGTTGTTTCAGTTAGTCCATTTTTTTTTAGTTTTAAGTACAGTATTTCATGATCAACTGTATCGAAAGCTTTTTGAAGATCAATGAAAATCGCTAAGCATTTTTTGCCTTCATCCAGTTTTCTAATAATTGCATTTGTTACATTAGCTATAGCGACGACCGGCGTAATGCAGCGGTAAGGCTCTTGACTCACACTCCGAAGGTTGCTGGATCGAATCCCGGCGTGGCAAATAAATTTTATGTGATTAATTTGTGTTATTCACAATTTATTCATTAAAAATAATATATAGTATATTTGCGGCACGTTTCAGAGTGGAAGATACTCTCAATATCGCCCTGGTGTAAGACCACCATTCAGAATTGAAACGTTGCTTGAAATGGCTTTAGCTGTGTTTGGTGACCAGATCTGAATAGCCAGGTAATTCCCCACCTTCCTCGTCCCTATCTACTTCCCCTCCCCACTACCTTCAGCCTCACAACATACCCCAATTGGCCATGCCATAGTCCCACTGGCTCCAGACGGGAGCAGTTGGGACTCCTGTGCGGTATTCAAGTAAAATAAAAATATATTTTTTTGAGATACCTTTTTATCTGTGGTTTTGTTGTTTGATAGAATACTGTGCTGTATAATTTCCATAAAATAATTCCAAGCAGTATCAGTATCATCTTTTTCCAGAGGGCCGGTCCAAGTTGTTAACTCCCTTTGGACGTTTTCCCAATTTGTTTCAGACTTCGTTAGGATTGATTTCGTATTTTGGTTTACATAAGAACTATTTTTTGTTATAGATAGAATTATTGTTTAATGATCTGTCAGTGTGGTAGTATAAATAATGGCTTGAGTTTTTTTATTAGTTTTACTAAAGATATGATCAAGGCAAGTTTTGCTTTCATTAAATACACGTGTGGGTTCCTCAATTAGGCTTTTATATCCATGGTATGCAAGTGTCTGCATGTAATCATATTTTTTTGGGTGGCCATTTTCAAGGTTATCAATATTTATATCACCGATAATAAATACATCTTAAGTGTTTTTTAGTAAACTCAGTTCAAAGGATAAGGAGTTTAGAAATGACTCCAGATTTTTTGTAGATGGAGATCTATAAATTTCGTATTGTTGTATCATTGCCGATTGATATCCTTAGAAAGTTCGCATTATTAATACCGATCTCTCTGACATCAGCTTCAATATATTCTTTAATATATACGATGACACCAATATTTTTTGTATTATTCATAATTGTAGAGTAAGGGACATATGTATCGATTTGTAGGGGATAGTACTTATCAGTTAACCAACATTCAGTAAGAATAATTATATCCCAGTTTAAATTTAAAATTTTTATCAATATTTGTAATTCGACAAAGTTTTTATGGATACTTCAATGTTTTGATGCATTATGATAAAATTATTTATTATGGATGATAAGTTTAGTAAGTTAGTTGTTGTTGTGTTATCTATTTTTTTTCAATCTAAATTAACTATGTTTTTAATTACTTACTAAATTATTTTCACCATATCATCAAGGTGTTTAATATAGATTATTTTATCTTCATGTTTTTTACGTATCATAACTTTACCATTTTTGTACCACACATAGAAGTATTTTTTTCTAAGGCTAATTGTTTTTTTTTTCCATAGTATTTCTTAATGATAGGGGCTTAGTTCTTGCCCGATAAAGATTTGAGAGGTTGTCAGATCATTGATTTCTTCTTAGTTTATATCTTTCATTTTATCAAGGAGGGAATCTCTTTGTCTTTTCTCGGAGAAGGTGACAAGAAGTTTGGGTGGAGCTTCATTTCGTTTGTCTGGGACTCGGATGACTTCAGTAATATCTGTGGGTTTTATAGTTATCCCAGCTGCTGCAACAACTTTCTTTATGATTTCAATTGGTTGTTCTCTTATTTTTGGGGAATCCCAGCTATTTCTAAAGTATTACATTTTGAAATGGTTTAAATTTCTGCCAGTCCAATTTGAAGTTTTTTTATTGTATTATTTTTTTCATTCATACCTTTTTTAATATTTTCGAAATCAGTTTTGTATAACTTGGGTTAAATTATTTGTAACATAATTTTTTTTAGTATTTCATCATATTGGGCACTTATAAATTCAATGCTTTTTGTTGTTTCTGTGGTCTGAGATTCAATTTTGAATGAAGTTTCAATTTCAGTCGATGATTTTGTCCATGCTTATTTTTTCATCAGAAATTTGGTTTTTGCTTCGACTGCTAGACATCACTAAAATTTTTGTTCAAATTTTTGTTCAGAAATGCCCCTTACAAAAATTAATTCTGTCAATAATGTTTTGTTTATTGTTGTGACTTTATTGCATAGACAAAACACGTAGTGGATTTGCACTTTTTCGCAAATTTGAAAATAAATTGTCTGTGACTTTTAATGTCAATGATTTGTTGTTTTGTAAAAAATTTTTGAATAAAAGATATAAAGTAAATATACTCTCCCACTCAAATTATTATGCACTACCAAGTACACTGTATCACTGGTTTATGAGTTTCAAATATGATTACACGTAAATTAGTTTAAATACCTATCATTAACTTTAGTTTTTAATTAGGAGCTGTCAGAATCAGCTGTTTGTTTTAGTTATCCATAGAATTAAAATTAAAATTATTGCAACCACATTTGCATTGGATCAGTTTCCAGTCGAAAAAACTCGAAATTATCACACAATTTTATTCATTCGCGATAGTAACCGCAACTTCAAAGTACAATTATTAGGTAACCTGTTAACCTGCAGAAATAATGATTATTAAGAGGCTATTTTAAGAATCAACCCCCTAATTTTGTTTTTCCCAAAAATGGCTTCCCATTATTTCAAAGACTATGATTACGTAATATTATTTTGCCTTGTTGTTGAAAACATAAATAATTCCTCAATTTTTGTGGACTGGTTCAAACAAATCCTTTTTCTTGTAAAAGGTGTTTAATTTTTGTGTTGTGAGTTAATTTGTAAGATTTGTGTTATTCCACATTTTATTAAGTAAAAATAATATGTAGTGTATTTGCGGTATGTTCCATAGTTAAAGATACTCTCGGTGTCATCTTGGTGTAAGACCACCATTCAGAATTGAAGCGTTGTTTGTTTGAAATGGTTTATTCGTCTCACAACTCTTGTGGATGTTATAGTCTCACTGGCCCAGACGGTTGGGAGCAGTTGGAACACTTGTTTGGTATTAAATTTTAAAAAAATTCACGTTCCTGCATTTTTACCGACAAATTATTATTGTGTAGCATCCATATTTTTTGCGTACGTGCTGTTCGGGATTCGCCAGGTTTCGGTATATCTTGCAATTTATACAGCGTTTATTATCTTTTATTACACGCACCGTTTTTGCTTCGTTCATGGCACATGATGCAACCCAGAAGAATTACGTCATCTTATTTTTGTATTTACATTTTATTTCCGTTAAGACGATCTATACTGTCCGTCGGAGATTTGGGAAAACCGCCATTCTTAATTCATATTTTACACTGTATTTACTACTAGCTGACCCGGCCACGCGTTGCTGTGGCTAATAAAACACAACGTCAACTACTGGATGGTTAGCCAACCTTTATAACCACCGCCGTCTTTGAGTTTATCGCAAAGAGACAGACAGATGCCGCGGAGGACTTTAATTTATAATACGTAGAGATGGTGTGAAAGATTATAATAATGTGGATAAAATGCTTGCTATCTAATGTATTTAAGTTAATAAGAATTAATACTGTATCCGTCTAAATAACTTTTCAATTACCGCAATGTACGTGACCACTTTTATAGAAGATAGAATGGGTATAGTAAGCTATCCGTAAAATATAGATATATGCCTTTGCGGACTTTTTTGTAGATCTATAAAAGAAGAATATCACACCATGCATTATTTTGTTATATCCCAAAAGGATTAGGCAGCGTTTTCGATGAAAGCTACCAGGCGCTCTGACTTTTTCCGACACTTCTAACAATTATCGTTGTTTCAACCAATTTTCACAAATCCTTGACAAATTACATACCTAAACCTTCCTCACGAAACACTCTATCTATTGGTGAAAACCGCATGAAAATTCGTTCAGTAGTTTTCGAGTTTATCGCGAACAGACAGACAGACGACGTGGGGGACTTTAATTTATAATATGTAGAGATTTCACTAACTCGAATTTGGGTATGAGCGTCACCGCTCGGGGACCACTTACTGGATAACCAACACATCTACCATAGGTTACCCAAAGTGGTTCGCTACGTTTGGTGATTTAGCAGGGGTTCCCGAGTTCATGGGGTGAGGTTTTTCTGGATTCTTGGCGGCGGATGTGTCTGCCCGCCAACTGCGTGGCAGGCCGGATTGGGAGAGACTGGTGGAGGGCTGCCATTTGCCCTCTCCAGCACGACTCTCTCGGAACATCGCCAGTGGGAGGAATAGATTCATACATCCGTCACTCCTGGACACACTGACCCCAGGATTTCTTTCCTAATTTCTTTTTTGACCCCGAGGGGAATTATTTTCATCAGGGCCTCCTTTGTGGAGCTAATATAAAAAAATAACCAGCCGAAAAAATTAAAGTCTATGAACACATTCATACACAATTTCTCATTCATACATTCTAACATTGCCTTCGATTACACCGACTTCAGATTCAGATTCGCTTGTTCGCAATGATATTACAATGCATCTAAAATGTATACCCGTTATTGTTTTAAAATATTGAGAAAAATGGTGGCAAGTAAGAAACAGTGGCAAGTAAAAAATGTGGCAAGTAAGTTTCCAGTGAAGTCTTAATTCAAACGTTATTTGTTTCTTCTTCTTAATTCTATGGAGGTCGAACAAGGACACCGATCTGCAGTCTCATGGCAACCCGATTGGTCCCCCATACACCAATAGGAATCAATCATCATATCTCAAGCCACTTTCACTGCAAAAATAACATTTATATCATTCTACCTTAAACTGCCTGAGAATACACTGTCTTGTAAATCGTACTTGTTCACTCTCCACTTTCATATAAATTTTTTCATATTTAAATATCAAATTATGGTGCGTTGCGTTCTATGTAATTTGTTAAATAAACCTGTAAGTATTGTATCTACGATCTACTTATTTGATTTACCATACATCATACGCACGTAAACATACAAACGTCATCTTGGCAAAGAAATACATTTTAAGAATTTAATATACCCTAAAATATATTCAGAATCTACGTCAGTAGAAGAAGCCCTCGATACAAATTGCAACTCGCGACCCGTATATTGGACGGACCTACTGTCGAATTTGCCCTATCAAAGAAAAGAAGAAGAAGAAGAATAATGCAGGAATCTTAACGACATAAGTGAAGAAAGGGTTTAAACAAATATACGCCGCGGCATGGCGTATTGTACGAACGTACGGTCGAATTCACCCTAGCAGGCCTGGAGATTCGACCTTTCTGCCGCGTTCATTTTAATTAATTCTGAAGAACGTGTTACAAATATTGGAAATGTGTCTTCATGTTGTCCTCACGAAGTTATTAATTCATCGTCCAGAAAAATAAAATCTGGTGCTTACCGCTAACTTTATTGTTGAAAAATGGATTATAAAGTTTTAAAATTGTTGTACGTAAAATATATTAATGGTTATGTACTATTTTTATTAATCTAAAATATAAATAACTCACATTCCTTGTGCGAAATGGAAATAAAAACCTTGTTATTGTAACGAATTCGCCGGAAATGATTAAAATTTGAGTTTTGAGCAAACAAAAATTGTTACGATTGTGTACCGCCTTAAGAATATGCTTTTATGAACGAAATAGATATCAGATCAGGCAGCGTTTGGGTACTTCAAAGTTGCGACGAATATTACATTGTACATCACGAGCGTAACTGTAATGAAAAAATGGACTGCTTCGAGCTATGGCGCTGAAAATAATAAATAATTTACGAATAAAATGTTCTTCTTTGGCTTTTTCTGGGTACCTAGCATGGTCGATCGATATAGGTTTTATCGAAAATGTCGGTAACTTGTCATCGCTCCCGAGCACGACTGCAGGCCGCTAACGAATAAATAACAGTTAACGTCAAATAAAGTAGAAACCCTTAGTCGTTGTGAACTGTTGTTTGTTCATTAGCGGCCTGCAGTCGTGCTCGGGCGCGATGACAAGTTACCGACATCTTCGATAAAACCTATATCGATCGACCATGCTAGGTACCCTGGTGTTTGCCGTGAAATGAAAATATTTTTTGCTCATCCACGTAAGCATTTTGGTACCAACTTTTTATGCAATTTATTTAGAGACTGCACATGAATTTACGCGCAAGTCCGTATACTAAAACCACCAAATCGAAAATACGATTATTAGCGTATCCTTCGCTTGCCTCTTTTGAGATCTCTACAACGTGTCAATGCTTTGTTCGTGACATATTTTCCAGTGGGTAACTGACCTTTCATTCCATTTTGCGCGTTGGGTATTTGACTCACACTTTTTTCGCCGTCCTTCCACTATATTGAATATAGTGGAAGAACGTGGAAGGAAGGATAGTGGATATAGTATATTCTATGAATCATGGAAATTTCGTACAATTTTTTTTTTATTTTTTTTAAATTATATATCATTGAAGAAGAAGATAACAATAATAATCAAAACGAAAATATGAAAGATTACTTAGCAGATGGCAATGGCGTAATTACTAAATGCGCACGTCCCGGTTAGACGAGAGGTTCCGGGTTCGAGTCCCAGTTGCGACCATTTTACACATATCTCTTGCTCACCCAGCGGTTAGGTTATTCTATTTTAAATGCACTTTAAAATGCATTAATACTTCACGTTATTATTTGGAAGAAAATTTTTATATTTTTTATTATTCTTATTTTTTCCGTTACGACGATTTAAGGAAAATGATGTTTTAATCTGATCTAAACTAATTCTTATCTTCAAAAAAAATGTGACAGTTAATTATTTTTTGAGAAATAAATAAGAAATTTATAAAACATGCTTTTAAGAAATATAAAAATTATTACTATTCAAATGTAAATGTTCCTTAATTTATGCATTTGCAGCGATTATATAGAGGCAAAACAAACACGTAAACATAAAATCAATTATTTTTTATTTTTATTTTAACTTTATGAGTAAAACCTCAAATTGTAATATTTAATTAAAATTTAATTAAATGTCCCAGATGTGTCAATATCTTTTTCTGATTTTTCTGTTTTCAGATTTTCGATTGAGTTTCGCTTATATTGTCTTCATTTAATTAAATATAAAATCAATTAATCATTCAGTCGGTGAGAGTACTGTAGATATATTGAAACATGGTTATGGATATATTTAAACATTAGCCGTCATGCCAACATTACTCCGCCACAATTTCGTCTTAAAATATTTAATATATTACAATAAATCGACTTTGCGCAATGACGCGAGTAATCGAAGCTTTCATAAAACTTGTTCCGAAAACCACCTAATAATGTAACGCGTTTCTATAAAAGTCGTTGAGAGCTTCTGAAAATATTATTTGTCACTGTATTGTACGAGTTTATTATTCATCGCAACTACCTATTTGCCATTCACGTGGAATGCTTACGTTTTGAACCTTGTTTAGTGTTCCGTTCAGGCTCCTTTTAAGCCTTTGATCGTTGATCGAAAACCAGGCTTCCGGGCAAATTTGATAGTTGTTCGATGAGATCCAATCTCTTTTAACATTCCCCAGCGTCGAAAAGTTTTTGTCGTACTTCAATGAATAAATTTCCATTCATAATTATTATTTCGGCATGTTAAAGGGTCATAATATACAGCTACAATTTTGTTCAAAAACTCACGTGATTTAAATCGGTATGACATATTGGTTCCAATTCATCAAAATATAAATAGAATGAGAATTTTTTTTTCCCAAAGTGGGCGGTCTCCCTAAGGGTCGATTATAAAATATGAGGGCTGTACATAATCTAGATTCAAAAGAAAATGACTCAAAGTTGTTTCTTTAGAATTGTTGAGAGAAATTTTAGCCTACACAAGGAACTTCAGGCAAATTCATTTTCATTGAATTTATCATTTAGTTTTTCACGTTATATTTTTTGTTACACGTGATAAAAAAGACATATTTTGAGACGTTCGAGTAAATAGCGTTGACAGATTTTTAATTATGTAAATGTGGACACATTCAAAATGATATCATCTATGCAGATACATATAAGCAACAAGCGAAAAACTTATAAACCATCTATTAAACTTTTTCAAACTTAACCAGTTTTTTCTTTTTAATGTAATTCATAATTCTAATAAACTTCCCATACCCTTACCCCTCCTCACCAAAGGTGATCTATAATTAATTTTTAACCTTTGTGTACCTACATTTTAGAATACTTTTGTGAACATTGTTCACGAAATATGTAGATTGCGTATATATTATATAAGTAGAGTGATGTTCATTATTTGTCTTTTAATATTATTACACGCCTTTGGACAACTTACCTTTAATAATGTACATATAAAAACCGCCAAGACATCTCCCCCCTCCTCTCCAAAGGTGATCTCAATTTAATATTTTTTTTACTTTAGTATTCTTTTACGTCTAAATCCTGGTGATGTGAACATTGTTCACGAAACATGTGGATTGTGTATATAAAAATAAAGTGATATAATATAATAGATACGTTCTAAGATTTTCACGGCCAAAAGAATTTTCGTTATTGATGATGGACTCTGCAACGCTATCCGAAATGTTGGCTAAAGAAGGAGGTAGCGTAACACGGCAAAACACCCCAAAAACAAATAATGAAAATGATAAATTATCTATATATATAAAATTTTTAATATGTTTGTTTCTGGGTTTGTATGTATGTATGTATACATGTATCTCCGCTATGCCTTGCTAAACCATTCATCCGATTGCGATAAAACTTTGGGATTTGATGTGCGCATGCCCGCGATGGTTTGTATACAATAGTGAGCTCTGGCATCATGAAATTACGCATTGCAAAACCGTCCATCCGATTGCGATTAAAATTTGGGGATTTGTAGGAAGGAGTGGGGAAGGGGGAGCGGGAGGGTGGAGTGGGGAGGGGGGAGGGCGGAGTGGTGTGGGGAGAGGGTGGAGGAGGGAGGGGGCAGAGGGGGGGTGGCGGTAGGGTTGGGAGAAGGGGGAGGGTGGAGGGGTGAGGGCTGAGGGGGTTGGGAGAGGGGGAGGGGTAGGGGTAAGGGGAGGGGGAAATGAGGAACTCGGAAGGGTGCGGAGGGGAACTCGAGGGCGGGGAGGGGAACTAAAAGCATCCCACAGGGCCTTGCAGCAAAAACTTGCAGAGCAGGTTTTTAATTGCTAGTATATAATAAGTTAGTTGTCTTTTTAATAAAATACTTTTATTTACTTTTGTACAATTTACCTAAGTATAATAATGTACACACGTAAAAGCAGTCAAGGCGTGAATAAGTAAATAAATGAATAAAATATCATAGAAGAAAAGAATATACATTTCACCAGTTTCTGAGTGGGACACCTGCGCTGAATCAAATATATCCCGATACGTAAATCGGCGTCTGAATCACCGCAGGAACCCTTACTTCCACCAATAAAGGTGCAATATGGATCCACTATCGAGAAACTCGCCATACCGTCGGAGCGGAAAGCTCGTTCTTAGCTTATAGCTGCAGAAAGGGAATGATTCTTTCGATAAGAATTAAAAAATGTTGTTGCGTACATGGAACGAAAAATTTGTGACATAATTTTTTAAAAAAAAGGTAAATGTGCAGTTAGTCCACCTCACGGATAATACGAAACGTTCTTGTTGTCGAAGTTTGATGAACGGATAATATGGAATGTTCCTTTTTAACTAATAGACAATCAAATATGACATTTGTCGGAAGTACCAATCTTATAAAATAAATTCTCTAAAATAAACTCACATTGCATCATAATTTTAAAAAACATCCCAGGTTTTGAATGGTATGTTTGGCAAAGCAGGGTTTGTTTGTCTAGCGGGTTTGTGTAATTATTCTAATACATTTCTTTCCATGTTCTACTGTTATAAATACATGTATAAACTTGTCATTTCATTCACTTTGTTTTACGCAAAAATATTTTTTCTATGATTGGCAGCATTGATTAATTGTCTATGAAATGTTAAAATAAAAAAGATGAATAAACAATGGCGTTACCGCGTGAGTGAATTAAGCTTAACAAAATTTAAATGTTAAATGCATATTTTTTGCATTTTTTCACATTAATACTCACTTTTCGTAATAATAAAGCTAAATCTAACAGTTTGAATAAAAAATATTCCCTATTAACGAGTAAGCGGTTTAATGCATAAATAGTAAAAAAAATATATTATTTCAGATCCTTCTTAATCCAATTCTGATTCAATAATAAATAGCATTAGTGATGGAATACGTCAACGTATTTCAGAGATAATCAAATTAATCAATGGAGCTACAAAATTTAACACTCACCACGCATCATGAAATCATCAAAATTTACGCACTACATATTCAAATCCATTTAACTATAACCACGGTTATAAATAACTAGCATCCTCGGCCACACGTTGCTGTGGCTAACGAAACACAACGCCATTGCCCAACCTTTATAAAATCCACACCACCCGCTCGCCAGCTGCCCGCTGCCTGAATTGACTGCCTCTACCATTATAAGCATGTATTATACATATAAACCTTCTTCTTGAATCACTCTATCTATTGGTGAAAACCGCATGAAAATCCGTTGCGTAGTTTAAAAGATCTATGCGCACATACATTTTGAGCGACTTCATTTTATACTATGTAATGATAATGATGATACGGGCACGTGCCTAGTGTGGTAATCGAAAAACCTGTATTACTAACTTATTTTATGAATATTAAAAAATTGTAGGATTTGTGAAGCTGAAAGTATTTTAAATATTATAAATGCCTCAGAGTTTTAGCCGTTCAAAAGCAATCGTTGTCAATTTTAGGGACAATCCAAAATTTACCTTTTGAATAAACTCTAAGTTAGATAAGTTTTAAGATTTTCACGGCCAAAAGCATTTTCGTTTTTTGTTTTTGGGGTGTTATGCCGTGTTGCGCTACCTCCTTCTTTAGCCAACGTTTCGGACATATAGATGTGATCACATCTACCGGATCTGCCCTGATGATGGACACTGCAACGATGTCCGAAACGTTGACTAAAGAAGGAGGTAGCGCAACACGGCATAACACCCCAAAAACAAATAACGAAAAAAAACTCTAAGTTAACTTTATAAATTAAGACTTCAATCAAAAATGAAAGTAAAAGAAATACAAATTCAAATCTAACATTATTAACTAAATGAAAACAAATCACTTCTTCAAACTTAGGAAATTCAAAACTAACTATATGTTTCAAAACCAAAGGTTTCTTCATCAATGTTAATCTTATCCTTTACAATTTTGATTGAATAGTGGTGTTTTACAAAGTGATTTGTTTTTATTTATTTAAAAATTGCGCAAAACAAGAATTTGCAAAAATTGAAATCGAATTATTATTTTATTTAAATAATTTTGTTACATACCTTGTCGGTTGTCTGAATTGTTCTTAATTTCAAATAAATTCCTAGGATATCCAAGTTCTAGGGTTCATTGAACCGGAGTTACAAATACAAATACCCAATCGGAACGTAATATATTGAATACAAAACTGATCTCTAAACTAAGAACGTGACCTCACGTTACTTCTTTGTGCACTTTTGTCTTCATACCGTTCATATATGGTTATCACGTATTACACTTTTAGCTGAGTATCATTTTATGTGGCAAGTTTTCCCAACCCACACCACAGCACAACATTCGGGATATAGTGTACCATTTACGCTGGGTTCACGACACTGATCAGTTAATTCGTCTCTTCTAGCAATGCCTTCCATGCTAATTTCAATGGTGAAGGTGTAGGTATATTGTAAGCTTCCTGTCTTGTTACATAGATAGCAGGAATAAAAGCTTTCCATAAAGTCCACAAGATGTCGGCAGGCTTGGTTTCCCAGCAAGATCACTAGGGGGCCGAGGCCAGCTGTTACCACAGAAGACAGTGGCCACCAGATCAACTATAGCCAGCTCATGGCCAGCTCCCAGTTAGGTTCACTAGCCGTAGTCATTAATCCGCGTAATATTAATAAAAAAATCAGATTGTCCAAAGAACTCTATTCTTTCAAGTGAAATGCTCTCCTTCCAATAAGTGTCGGAGATACCCGTTTGTGAGAACACAACGCCACTGAAAAAATACAAATTGATTTAAATTATGTAGCGCTTTGGCTTCACCAAAACAAACTAAAATTGAATGTTATGAAAACAAAGTTAATTGTGGATAGCCTAGGTGGAAACGAACAGGCAATTCTAAAAATTGATAAAGAAAACATAGAAAGGGTTAGCAGTATTAAATATCTGGGTGTAATATTGGATGATAAATTAAAATTCGATGAACACTTAGAATAAATAACAAAGAAAATTGATTAAAAAAAATGGATTCCTAAAAAGGATCAGAAATAACTTGGATCTCAAGACAAAGCGCCTTGTTTACAATTCTATTGTAACTTCGCATTTAAATTATTGTTCTAGTGTTTTATTTCTACGTAACGAAGCCCAAATTAATAAACTACAGGTTTTACAAAACAGGGGGATGAGGATGATTTTAAAATGCAACATTTTTACTAAGGTTAAAATTATGTAACAAAATTGAAATATTAGGTCCTTAGATATGAAATTGGCGTTTCGTATATATTTATTTAATCAAAGTATGTACCATTGCTATCTATGTACCTACTTTTGCCATCTCATAGGTAGTTCATCGATCCCTTTACTAAAAAAAAACATTCGGACGGGAATCAATAAAATCTTTGAAGGCGGTTTGGACTGCCCCATCGGAGTTAAATTTTTTCCCTTGCAAGAAGTAATCCAAATTTCTAAAAAAATGGTAATCTGTTGGGTTAAGATCCGGAGAGTACGGTGGATGTCTTAGACATTCCAATTGAAGCTCCTCTAATTTGTTAGCCGTCTGTTGTGCAGTGTGTGGTCTAGCGTTTGACGCGCGTTTGTTGATTTGCTTCACTCAATTCATGAGGTACCCACCTTTCAAGCTTTTTCACCTTCCCAAATTGCTTCAAGTGTATTAAAACAGTTTTATCACTAACACCGCAGCCTGCAGTTAACTCCGCTTCCGATTCGCTTCCACAATAGCCTTCAATTCTTCACTATCAACTTTGTTCTCCGGCCGTCCACGGGGCTTGTTCTGCAGATCGAAATTTTCAGAACGAAAACGTTGGAACCAAAAACGCACTGTGTTTTCTTTTGCGGCACCGTCGCCATACACATCATTAATCCTTCGAGCCGTTTCTGCAGCACTGGTGCCACGGTGTAACTCGTACTCCATTTTGTAAACTAAGTGACACAAAGAAAAAAACAATTAAGGAAAAAGCAAATTAATTATAATTTTCGAAACACAAATACATGAGTAAATAGCTGTATAAATTTGAATTTGGAATTCCTAACCAAAGAGAAGATATTTGAGATCAAAGTTGCCAGTACGGCAAAACGCCAATTTCATATCTCACACAGAGCGACTCAATATAGCCCAAAAAGGAGTACTAAAGACAATACTGAAAGTTCCGCTTAGAACTCCGACGGAAGAAATATTTAATAACTTTCAAGTCTTCAATGTACAGAAACTTTATTCAAAAAATATTTTATTTAAACTGAAAAAAAACATATATGTATACTCCACTGCCCAACATAAATACTCAACCAGGGCAGTAAGCAATAACATCCTGGTTACTCCCAGTTTGAACACATCTTTTGGACAGAGAAATAATAAATTCCATGCTATGAAATTATACAATGCTCTACCAGATCAAATCAAAAATATAAAGGAAATGAATATAAAACAAAAGTAAAAACATGGCTGAGAGATCAAAGTGATAATAAAATTACAAACATCGTGAAGACGATATAAAGACAATCCATAACCAAATACAAATATTAAAAAAAAACTACAGGCCACCTCAGAACAGGAAATCCTAGTGAGGAGGTCTGTGAAAAAAAAAAAGAATCTATACTTATACTATACATTATACATACATGTACAAACCTTGCTATTGAAACTAATAATAAATAAATAAATAAATAAATATGTAAGGACCTAATATGATGACAACAAAACAACACAATAATATACAAACTTAAAAATAATATGCTCCCAAATTATCTGCAGAGTACTAAATTATTTCAAGAAAATGTTCACAATTATCCTACGAGAACACGCGGAGACTTTAGGCTTCCCAAAACTAAACTTTCGAGCACACAAAATAGCGCGTTTTATAAAGGGCAAAAACTATATAACAGTCTGCCAAATGCCGTAAAGGAAGACTCAAGTATATAAGTTTTATTTAGTATTCTTTTTTTAAATATATTTGTAAATGTTACTGTACCTATTTCGTAAATTGCATTTTTTTATATTTTCCTACTAGATGTATGAAAATATTTACGTACATCTAAATAAAAATTTTAAAAAAAAAAAAAAAAAAAAAAAAAACATTCAAGACATCCTAATGTACCGAACTGTTACGCCTCCCGGTATTATTTTAGAGCATATTTAATGTGTAAAACCCCGACAGGTGTAAATAATGTTTAATTTGCGGTGAGCATTCGAATATTGCTTTCCTCATTATTTCAATACTTAGTATTTGGAGATGTCTGAATAATCAACTAGACAATCGATTTATCGTCTTCCCATTAGATCGGAGAAAATATTTCATAATGATGATGACACACAATTCTGCATTTGAATCACGAAACACGCCCAAATCGCAATTTCTTGAGTTCTTCTTTATTCTTTGGTTTACGAGGTATAAACCTTGAGACGAAGGATTTAAAGAAGTAAGCTAGTGGAAATAAGAACATGTTAGATAATCAATGGATTACACGATAAAAACTCTGTTGACAAAATAACACACGTCACCATAAAACGATAAGTTGATACCTACTTCAAAAAGTCTGTTGACAAAACGCATAAAACAAACAAAATAGAAATTGTTTCCGGAAATATTAAGGTCACAAATTCACATTATCGTCAACAGGGTCCTCAGTTTAGTGCTCATCTTTATGTTTTTCAGGAAAGAAAAGATGTCTTAATAATTACTGAACCCAAAACACAACTGTAAAAGTATTGAAATCTTACATAAAAATACCAATAATTAGAAAAGATACAACAAAAAACAGTAAAAAAAATCATAATAACTAACTTCATAAGACACAACCGACACCCAAGCACAGCCTTTTGTAGGGTATTTTTTAAAAAATAATATTATAGTCATTACCTATACTTTCTAAACAAATTTAATTTTGCAGGGCGTAAACAAAGTTTTTATTAATTTTTCAGGGCGTTCGGTGCCATAGGGCCGACCAAAAGTGTTAAAACGACCGGCCCCAAGTGTTATTAAAGAGTTGATTTTTTTTAATACTTTTTTTGGAAGATTTTTTGTTGATTCGTGTACAGACCATGATTTTTAGTTAGAATCCAAAAATTTAGTCGGTTCGGTGCCATAGGGCCTACGTTATGACTGACCCCAAGTGTGTGGCAAAGCGCGAGTAAAACGATGATTTTTTTTAAATTCTTTTTTTGGAAGATGTTTTGATTGGACCACGGTTCTTAGTAAGAATCCAAAATTTCAGTCGGTTCAGTGCCATAGGGCCTAAGTTATGATCGACTCCAAGTTTTACAGAATTTTAAAACGACCGGCCCAAAGTGTTAAAACGATGATTTTTTTTTAAAATCATACTCTAAAAGTTGACAGACGACAATCGTAACATTATGTTCGCCATCTAAACTGCAAATTAGTACCACAATATAGATTACGTCCTTTTTTAAATACTCGCACATCTATTTGAAATTTACTTTTGTTTTCTTGATTGAATTAATGAATGCTGAGGAATCTTGGAAGTGGAAATTTACCCACTTTCCGACATCCGATCTAGCTGTAAGCGGCAGATAGACTCTTTGTCGATTTTTGGTGGCAATCACTCACGAACACACGGACATATAAACATTTTTTGTGAAATTAAATAAATTAAAGCATTTAAAATAAGAATTAAATTTCACACTTGCCAACTCCCCATCTGTGTACCTAGCATGGTCGATCGATATAGGTTTTATCGAAAATGTCGGTAACTTGTCATCGCTCCTGAGCATGACTGCAGGCCGCTAATGAACAAACAGTTCACAACGACTAAGGGTTCCTAATTTATTTGACGTGAACTGTTATTTGTTCGTTAGCGGCCTGCAGTTGTGCTCGGAAGCGATTACAAGTTACCGACATTTTCGATAAAACTTATGTCGATCGACCATGCTAGGTGCCCTGGTCTATGCATTTGAATTTTATTTGTTTTCTTTATTGAATGAATGAAGTGGATTCGTGGAAGTGGAAATTAACCGGTCCTTCCCGACATTCGATCGAGTTGAAACTCGCAAAACGGACTCGTTGACGATAACAATTAATTTTATTACAGACGGGGACATATTCAGTAGAAGATTTCGGCTATGCAGTCCACGGGTGAAAAGAACGCTCTTTCTAGCATTTTGCACCACCCTATACACATGCGAGCTTTGGGCAAATTTCAAAAAACGAACCACGGAAAGGCTAATGGTGCAATATAATAATGCATACCGTTTGATGTTCGGACTTCCCAGGCACTGCAGTGCCTCCTCAATGTTTACAGAAGGGCGAGTTCCAAGATTTAAAGCTCTATTGAGAACCAGGATTGCAGGACTGAGGGGAAGGATAAACCAAATATTCTCATCATAGAATGCTGTCTAACTTCAGGATCGAGCAAAGAAGAACATTGGAGAAAAACACTGGCTCCCACAATCTCAGGTTCATGGTCGAATAAGAGCTCAATAAAAGCTTTATCATATTTTTATGAACATTTACTAACTAACGATACTACTCTTTTTTAGATGTATTTCTCTAAATCATATTTTTCTTTCTTTCCTGTGTTTCTTTGCTTTCGATTTTATTTTTAATTTTGACTTTGTTCCATCTTTTCTCTTATTTATAAATACCTATGTTTTCAATGTATGTTCTTATACTCTTTATGGGATGTGTAGGATTGCAGTCACCTCCCACATCCTGGAATAAAGACCATTATTATTATTATAATTCGCATTTTCCTGAAATCCGATGACATTACGGCACTCAATACCCGATATAAATGTCGGTCTTACAAACTCGGGATTTTGGCTCGGTTGGTAGCACAACTTATTCCGATCACCAGCTAGGAAGGTTCTAATTTCAGTCAAACCAAAAGAAATAAATTTAAGTATGAAAAGAAATTTGAAATAAATAGAAAACTGTGTGTTTTTACGGACTGCTTTTTTCATCTCGAATCAATGTGAAAAGACGAACCTTATGGAAACTGGACAATAAAAGCAACGTGTAAAACATCAATTACCAAAATAAAAACATTTATAAAATCAGATTAATAATTGAAATATCGTGTTTTTTATGTGTCGTTATTAATTCGCCCGTTGTTGAGTTCTAATAAAATAATGTAATATATTATTATTTATTATCACCACGAAATCGTGTTTAATAGAGAAACAACACGAGTTTAATGTTCCTCCATATTGTGAGTAAATAAATTTTATAATTTTATCGGGATTATAATTTTGCATCTATCACCGGATACAATATCAAAGACCGCAACCATAAAAGAGATTAATTATTTCATTGATCGAAAAGGCAATTACTCCGTTCGACTCTCTGGGAGCGAGGTTTATTGGATTATCTAAAATTAACCCTCACAGCGGTACAGCAGACCTCATATTGCGATGGCCCGAGAAACGACTATAAATCAAAACTTAATTGCTCCTATTTCAATTTTATCTGCGTGTACCAGTATTAGTATGGGAGATGATCATCAAGCAATATTCCTACCAAGCTTCATTTTGACATAAAACGATTTCCTGGAGCATTTTTTCTTATTTTTTAGGTGAAACTTCCTTAGTCCCGTTAGAGTGGTTTGAAGTTCGTATGGACCGAAAATGACGCACTACGGCACCTGCGAAGCATCAAACTGCGCTCAAGGCTCATATTGGTTTGAGATATACAACGGAAACGACGATAGGTCTGCGCTCATTGGCCGCTTTGTTTTTTTTCGGGTCGTCGGAATATAATACATAAATTTGCGCCTCGCCGAGCGTGTCTCATAGCGCAGCGGTATAGTGCGTCGCAAATCTCAGCGGTCAGAGAAATTCAGCGGACGAAGGTTCGAAACCTACGAAATCCAAAAAAAATAAACATTTTTGGCCTTTGTAAATCAATATCCAATCTTCAAATCACTTTACAATAAACAGGCAAAAGAAAGCGAAATCTTTTTAGCTCGACTTTTTTTACTTCTTCGGGAAGACTATTAAAATATTTTATGACTTTGTAAATATAATTATTGTGCATTTGTTGTGTTGGAAATAGAGGCATTTGAATGTTAAATTGATGAGTTCAATTTTTTGATTACATTATCTTTGAATATCTCTTCTCTAAATCTCTACATCTCTATCTCTATCTCTTCTCTAATATTATAAATTAAAGCCCCCGCGTCGTCTGTCTGTCTGTCTGTCTGTTCGCGATAAACTCGAAAACTACTGAACGGATTTTAATGCGGTTTTCACCAATATATACAGTGTTTTGTGAGGAAGGTTTAGGTATGTAATTTGTTAAGGATTTTTGTAAATTGGTTGAAACATCACGTTAATTGTTAGAAGTGTCGGAAAAAATCGAGCTGCCTGGTAGCTTTCATCGAAAACGCTGCCTAATCCATTTGGGATATAACAAAACAATGCATGGTGGAAAATTCCTCTTTTATAGATCTACAAAAAAGTCCGCGAAATCTATATTTTACGGATAGCTTACTATACCCATTATATCTTCTAAAAAAATGGTCACGTACATTGCGGTAATTGAAAAGTTATTTAGACGGATAAAGTATTAATCCTTATTAATTTAAATACGTTAGTTACCTCAAGCATTTCATGCACATTATTATAATCTTTCACACCATCTCTACGTATTATAAATAAAAGTCCTCCGCGGCATCTGTCTGTCTCTTCGCGATAAACTCTAAGACGGCGGTGGTTATAAAGGTTGGATAACCATCCAGTAGATGACGTTGTGTTTTATTAGCCACAGCAACGCGTGGCCGGTTCAGCTAGTAATAGATATAATAACTCTTTTTTTCACAAATAAGGGATACTGTTGTGGTTTTAATTGTACTTGTTGCAGAGTTGGCCAATTTGAAATAAAACAATGCTTAAATCGATTATCCCGTTAATTAGTCAGACATCTCCAAAAATACGATATTTGAGTTCAGTACGAAGTTATGCGTAAAAGTGGACCCTTTATCTGACACAATACTCAGGTTACTCATAAACACCACCAAATCAATTATAATACGTGAAAACTTGTTGTAAAATATACAAAATGTTGATGTTGTCTGAGTCAGTAATAGGATATTTCAAAATGTCGTACTAACATCTGGACCATTATGCCTCCCAGGGTTATTTTATAGCATGTTTAATATGTGAAACACAGATACGTGTAAATAATATTTTATTTGTGGTGAGCATTCGAATACATGTTTCCTCATTATCTCAAACCTTAGAATTTTAAGATGTCTGACTAATCAACTGGATGATCGGTATATAAAATAAAAATATGTGACAGGTATCAGGACCAATACTTGTAGCAGGTGGATGAGTTTGTTTTTTTGGGAAGAATGTTTACTAGAAATGGGAAGGCTAATAGAGATATTAAAAGAAGGGTGAATGCTGATAACTCTATTAATAGAGGACTGAACGCCGTTGGCACCAACAAAAAACTGTCCGAAGAAGCGAAGCTAGCCGTCCATAATGGAGTACTGGTACCTACCATGATAATAATAATATGTTTTTATTAATTTCTTACACATTACAAATTTAGTTTTAATACATATAAGAAATTACGTTGTACATATAAATAGTATACAAAGAAAAATAAATTTTTATAAATATTTATACATAAAAAAGAAACATCAAGAAATAAATCAATTTCAAAAAAAATTTCAAGCAGTGGTGAAAGATCTCGTCAATGAGGAGAGACTCTTTCAAGAATCAAAAGAATTTCGCTTTTGAACCTCTCCTCACTGACGCCAAACATATCAATCTCGGAGGAGATTTGGTTCAGGAGCAATATACTCCTTCCTACCGGGAGAACCATTGGCAGGTTAGTTCTACAGGCAGGAAGATAGAATAATCTATGCTGGCGTTGTCTAAGATAGTCATCCGGAACATAGAGACTCACGCGCTCCAGAATGGCTGAATTCTCAATATAGCCACGCAGCAGTCTGAATAAGTGGGTAGCAGCGTACCCCTCCCTTCTGAGCTGCAGGGAGTGGAGTCCCAACATGCCCAGAAGAAAGTTCGTCGGGTAGAGCCATGGATAGTGGCCGTACTCCCTCATGTAGAGAAATCTTAGAAACTTTTTTTGAACCCTCTCCAACATGAGGGAGCATCCCACCTCATGAGGATTCCAGATAAGCGAACCACTCTCCAGCCTACTGCGGACCAGGGAGAAGTATAAAATCCTCAGAGCACGGGTATCCCGAAAAACTCTGACGGTTCGGAGAACAAACCCTAACATTTTTAAGGCCGACTGGCAAACCCCTTCGATATGAGGACGAAATGATATGAGGACCTGATGTATAGCAATGAGGATGAAAGTAGATTGAATGCTGTAGAAATGAGATCCCTGAGGCGAATGTGATATAAAACCATGTACGATCGTGTGAGAAACGTGGAGATCCGCAAATAATGCAAGGATGATTAAGCGTAATGTGTAAGATTAAGAAAGGGACGCTCCGATGGTTTGGGCATGTAGAGCAAATGAACGAGGAAACGAGTGTAAGGAGAATATACGTCGCAAATGTGAATGGTAGTAGAACTCGAGGACGCCCAAGAAAGACAAAGTGAATCAGATACTCGAACCGGGCCATGTCAAGAGTCAGAACGATAGAAGAGCATTACAGACGTCCTATGAATGTAAACAAGGCAAGGAATGTGTGCCAAGACCGAGTTGTTTGGTGGTTCGTCCTCTCTGCCTTTCCCTGCGGGGAAACGGCGTGATGGTTAGTTAGTTAGTTAGTCAGGACGAAATTACCTACACAGGCGTAAATTTCACTTATGTCATCTACCGGTATACAAACGTCAAATAATCTGTTTTTTATTGGGATTAAATTTTAGAATATCGTGAAAAAAAAACATCAATTCATAAGGTTAGGTTTTTTGAGGTATGTAGTTCCTGTGGACGTAATTTAAGTATGTGTAATTCTCTCCGCGTGTTATTTCATCCAAGTGTAACTTCGGCCGTGTGTAATTTTGGCAGTGTAATTCTGGCAATGTAATCTTATATATAAAAAAATCTCGTGTCACGGTGTTTGTGGTCGCACTCCTCCGAAACGGCTTGACCGATTTTTATGATTTTTTTAATGTATATTTGGTAGATATGAGAATAGATTTTAAAGTATATTTCATACCGCTAGATGATTAGGGTGTCCCTCTCCCGAAAAAAAATGTATTTTTTTTGACGATTTTTTTTTTTTTTTTTTTAATTTTTCATCAAAAAATACCCTTCCATTTTTAAATCGCGATTTTAGTATTTTTGTATGAACAAATTTAACCGTCTTTCGTATTTCAAACACAACGAAATTATTTATGTTATTGAATGACAGATGGCGCTACGTCCACCTCATCGAAATTTCATCCACCATGAGTAAGACATTCACGAGAAGCGTCGCGTCATTTTGATATTTCATTCGGCATCATGTTCTCGCGTGAGCAAACCACCGAGCTTATTTGTGTTAGCTAAAAACGGACTGACAAAAAATATCTACACTCAATTACTCTTCGAAAACCATATTGATTTTCTTCATTTCATTTTCCTACTTTAGTTTGTTTTTATCGGCGGTCATCGTCTACAGCGCTCCATTCATCTTTCTGTCATAGATTCAATCCCTACACACTACAATACAATACATTCATTATTTTTTATTTATTTAATAACGAAAATATTCACTAGAAATAATTTATATTGCAGAACAACGTTTGTTGGGTCAGCTTGTATTGATATGAAAATTTACGCCTGTACAAATTCGCCATAAAACCAAAATAGATCATATGATTGGTATCTCAAATACCGTAAAATCGAACACGGTAGGTATTAAACACAGCATTGATGAAAATGAAACATGTTTCATACTTCTCATTTGACTGCTTAAAAAAAACTAAATTCCAGTCAAAATTTAAAAACATACTCACCTAGGTAAAATTAAACCTCTCCCAATTTTCGCGAATATGCACTTGTGAGGTCTCAAACGAAATGACATTTTACTATTGTGTTATTACCGCTTCACAATTAAAGCTCTATAAATGAAACATTTCTGAACGTAGCCGAATAGTAAAAACTGTTTTAAAAAGGTTACAAAGTAAGCTTTCGAATTATTATATTACAAATAAATATAAACATTTGTAAATATTAAAATTTAGAATGCAAACATTAAAAAAAAATGTTAAAATGTTTTTGTGAAAACGGTACTAAAAACACAGATTATGTAAACAACAATACTTATTCTGTTGGATAAATGTGTAATAAACACTTTTGTCACCTCACTTTTTTATCATTTTTTATAAAAATATTTAATAAAAATTAACAATGTCTAGCGCGGTAGAGCCGCGCCGCCGCGCCGGTAGTAAATTTGGGCGGGTAAAAATATGTGACAACCGCGCGTCTGACAGACTATACTTTTTATGTATTTCTATGGACAACTTGAATAGAGATGTTTAGGATGATTTACTTTTTGTTTTAGGGATGTAACTAAAACAATAACGGAGTTAGAATGACGTCTATGGAGACACACGTGCTGACGTATAAACACGCTTATTGTACTTGACTGCTGTCGTATTTTTAACGCATAATTATATCTGCTTAAGTTGCGGAGGGGTTCACGCTTTAAAATTTCTCGAATACTTGTGAAAACTTTGCTGATATATTAATATATTCATAAATATCAGAAAATTCAAATTTTATGATCATTAAGATCTTGTCCGTTTACATCTAGGTAATAAAGATAAGTAGGCGTAATAAGACAAAAAGCTTTCGGAAATGTAAAGACACTAATACACATAATCCCAGGAGTGCGTTGATCGCCTTTTATATTCGGTTCATCTTATCTATAATATAAAAATGAATAGCTAAATGTGTTGGTAAGCGCAAATCTCGAGATCGGCTTAACCGATTTCGCTAATTCTTTTTTTAGAATATTCCTTGAAGTACGAGGATGGTTCTTACGGAGAGAAAAATTAAGAAAATTGCGCAGAAAATTGGATAATTTCAGAAAACATGAGCATGTTTGACAGTTCGCATGTTTGAGAATGACATTTTGCAAAACATTGATGGTTCAATCAGGATTCTATTTTTGAAAATCTTTAATAAATTTATTTAAAGTAGGTATTCCCCTAATAGTTTGAATCGAATCAAGAATTTTAGATATTTTAAATAGGTACCTATTGTAACAAACGTATCAGCGTCTTCACAAGAACTGTAAAAAAGGGGCGGTCTTAGTGCACGTCAGAATGATGGGGTGATGAAAAATAATAAAGGCTGACCTCCCTAGCACCCAGTGCCTGATGCGTAGAGGACACTGGATGTGCCGATGCTTCTGCCTGAGCCTGGCGCCTGGCGGTTGCCAAAGTAGGGCCGACTGTTCTGGAGGAGGTAGGCACCAGGACTGAAGACAGGCAGAAGTCGGCGGGAGGCAGCTGGTTGATAAGAAACTTCCGAAGAATAAAACACGAGTTTATCAAGTAGAGATGTGAACTGATTTATTAGGAAAAATGTGGGTCCTTTTATACCCAAATTTGGGGTAAAAGGTGCCCACGTGGTACATTTTTGTGGTGGGAGGTTAAACCTTGCCCGTATGTATAAATAGGGCGGCGTTTCCGTCACACCTTATTTTGGCGGTGCCGCTCGTAAAAGTGGTCGCTTAAAATTGCGTTTTATACATAATTATGTAGGTTACATTTATAATATATGTGTTCATGTTTTAGTGTTTACATATTTGGGGGGGTAATCTTTATCCCTAGATTTTTAGTTTGGTGAGTTTCGGGTAATTTTACAGTTTATTCTAGGTTTTTTTTGTTTTGGCTAATTGTGAGAAGTTTGTATAAGGAATCTACTATTTTTCCCAGGTCCCTCGCAAGACTAGCTACTGAAACCTGTTTGTTTCATCGTCTTGCGAGGTCCCTGGATTTTTAAAATGGGAAAAAACGGATTCTGTAAGGAATTTTAAGAAGTCTTTTGTTTGAGTTAAAAAATGCCCTAGTGTTGAGAGTTTAAGGGTTAGAGGCTTAAATTCTCTTTCCCTGAATGCCCGGCAGGACTCTGGAATGAAATGTGTTGATTTCATCGTCCTGCGGGTTGTGAGAGTATGATTAAATGAAAAAACATGTTTTGCTCGCTAGCTTCCTGCAGGGCCATAACCACCGAACAAGGAAGCATATTTTGCTCGCTAGCTTCCTGTAGGGCCATAACCACCGAACAAGGAAGCATATGTAAATAATACGAGTTTAAAATGTCTCCCGGTGGCAACCTTAGCATGTAAGCATTTATTTGTTGCACCGGGGCATTGTACATAATAAAAAGGGAAATAAATGATAATATTTTACATAAATATTTCCGGCGAAAAGATCGTCGCTGGCGGCATGGTACTAACGAGCTTAGTGGCCAGAAATTTCGGAGGAAATTCCCAAGAAATGACCACTAAATGTAGAGGATGCCGCCAGCGATGACTTTTGCCGAAAAAACAAATGAGGGTATGTAACACGTCGGTTACACTCCCCCCGTGCAGCTGTGCTGCACTAGTCATCACGACGTGTTGAAGGTCGGTCAGTAGAGGCTGCATCGGTAGGCGGGGCCGGCAGGATCACAGCGAGCTTCACGGCAGGTCGGACGTAGACTCCGGTGCTCGTCTGGATGCGGGCGGTCCTCACTTCGCCGTCTGGAGCAGGGGTAGCGTCAAGGACTCGGCCGCGAGGCCAGCTGTTGCGGGGCATCGCGGGGTCCATAATGACCACCAGGTCGTCTTTCTTGATTGGATTGACGGGGTGGTGCCATTTCTGTCGGGTAGCCAAGGTGGGTAGGTATTCGCGGAGCCAACGCCTCCAGAACATGTCAGCTAGCTGCTGACTGATGCGCCACTGGCGGCGGAGGCATACCTCCTCATACTGCTTGTCGTACAGCAAAAGCTGGGGCCGGTTGCCTGCTGCTCCCAGCAGAAAGTGGTTGGGAGTGAGGGGCTCCTCGTCTCTCGGGTCTGCGGAGATGTGTGTGAGAGGCCGGTTATTGACGGTCCACTCAGCTTCGGCCAGTGCTGTACGCAGGGTTTCTTCTCTTGGGGCCCTCTCCTTCAGGATGGCCTGCAGCGCATGCTTGACTGAACGTACCAGGCGTTCCCATGCTCCCCCATATGAGGAGACATTGGTGGAATGAATTGCCAGTCAATTCCGTGAGACGTCAGATGATCCCTCATCCGGGTGTCATCTTTGAGCGAGTTCAGGGCGTCCCTCAACTCGTTGTCTGCTCCGTGGAAGTTGGTCCCGTTGTCTGAGAAGATTGTCCTTGGTTGACCTCGGCGTGCCGTCATGCGTTGGAGGGCCATGATGGCTGAGTCGGCAGACAGGGAAGTTGCCAGCTCGAGGTGAATGGCGCGTGTGGACAGGCAGGTGAAGAGGGCTCCGTACCGCTTCTCCCTTCGTCTGCCGACAGTGATGTCCATGGGCCCGAAGTAGTCCAACCCGCAGTTTGTAAAGGGGGGGACATGGTGGGCGAGCCGTGATGGTGGCAAGGGTCCCATTAGTGGTGGGGTAGGCTTGCTTCTACGCATCTTGCAGGTGGGGCAGTGGTGAGCGATGCGGCGTATGTTCGTTCGCAGTCGCAGCACGAAGTAGCTGCCTCGTACCTCTGCCATTGTCCTCTCTGTGCTTGGGTGGTTCGCCTTCTGGTGATGGTGGTTGACTAGGAGCCGTGTGTAGGCGTGGTCTCCATCTAAGATTATGGGCGTCCGCACATCTCGGGAGATTCTGCTGGTGGCTCGTATTCTGGAGTCCATCCGCAGCAGTCCGTCGGGTCCCAGGAAGGGGTTCAGCGTTCTGAGCCGGCTGTTACTTGGTACGGGGGTTCCTCGGTGAAGAGCACTCAATTCGATGCTGAATGTGTCTTCTTGGGCTGCTTTCACCCATCGGAGTTCCGCTTCATGGGTCTCCTCGGGCCGCAGGTATCCGTCCAGTGGTTTGTGGGGTCCCGCACGGCATCGGCCAATGAAGCGGTGGACCCAGGCGGTGGCTCTGATGAGACGGTGCCAAGAGGAGAAGCGGCTTATTTCAGGGAGCGCGTCTGCCTTGGTTGAGGTGAGCCCGACATATTGGGCCTTCACTTCAAGGATGCTGTCCTCTGGTCGGGGAAGTCTGGACCTTTCGCGCGGCCATTCTGCCTCGGCCAAGGTGAGGAAGGCTGGGCCGCTGAACCAACGTCCTGCCGGTGATAGATCGGGAACCTCAACGTTGCGGGTGCCGATGTCAGCAGGGTTCAGCTTGGTGGGGATCCATCTCCAGTCATCAATGTGAGAGAGCTCATCGATCTCGCCAAGCCGGTTAGACACGAAGGTAGAGTAGGTACGCGGGTCCGTACGTAGCCAGCACAGCACCGTCGTAGAGTCCGTCCAGAACACCGTTCGCGCGATGTTGCTGCGACACTCCTTTTTTAGTGTTGCTGCTAGTCTGGCGGCCATGAGTGCTGATTGGAGCTCAAGGCGGGGTATAGAGAGTGGCTTCAGGGGGGCCACTTTACATTTGCTGGCCAAGAAGGTAGCTGTGGTTTCTCCATTGATTCCCTCAGTGTGGTAGGCGACCGCGCAGCATGCTTGCTCAGACGCGTCGCAGAACAGATGGAGCGTGACGCTGCTGTGTTTGCTTTGCAGACAGCGCCTAGGTATGGCGACTCCGCAACTTCGGAGGAGTCCCAGCCAGTCCAGCCATCTCTCGTTGTGTTCGGGCTTGATGTGTTCATCCCATCCGATGTTTGACCTCCAGACATCTTGGAGCAGCATTTTTGATCTGACTGTGAGGCATGCAACGAACCCCACAGGATCAAAAATTTTCATTACGATGCTGAGCAGCTGACGTTTAGTGGGTCTGCTGACCAGCTCTGGTTCGGCGGCGTCTCTGAAGGCGTACAGGAAACAGTCAGTCGCCGGGTCCCATAGCAGGCCGAGGATTCGTTCGGTCTCTGCTTCTCCGCTGCTGATGCGTATGGCTGATCGGGCGCGGTCTTCAGGCGGGATGGTGGTCATTACCGCTGGGTTATTTGAGGCCCAGTTTGTGAGATGGAAACCTCCTGAGGATAGGACTGTTGCCACGTCTTTTGCGAGGCTAGTGGCTTCACTGATGGAGTCCACCGCGTCCAAGTAGTCATCCATGTAAAATTTATGTTGGATGGCGTCTGCAGCAGCTGGGAAGCTCTTGGTTTTTTCCAGGGCCACCCGGTTTCGCACGTACTGGGCACTGCTTGGAGAACAGGTAGCGCCGAACATCATTGAGGTCATCATGTAGGTGCGAGGCTCTTGTTGAAGCGTCGGTCGCCACAGGAACAGTTGTGACAGCTGGTCCTCAGTCCTTATTTTGACTTGTAAGAACATCTCCTTTATATCGGCGGCGAGAGCTATTTTTCCCTCTCGAAACCGGAGAATGTTCCCAAGGAGGGACGTCAGCAGGTCGGGTCCCGTCAACAGTTGGTCGTTGAGGGAGGTCCCTCGGCAGCGGCTGGCAGCGTCAAACACGACGCGGATCTTCCCCGGCTTGTTGGGGTTCACCACGGCGAAGTGCGGCAAATACCATTTGCGGACGGAGTGTTTTGCCGCCTCTCGTTCTGTGAGCTCTCGCGCGTGGCCTTGTGATATGAGCCGGTCGATTTTTTCTCGGTACGCCACTGCCAGGTCGTCCTCTTTCAACAACTTTCGTTCGAGGGACCACAACCTCTTTAGCGCACATTGTCTGTTGTCGGGCAGCGTAATGTTGTCAGCCTTCCATAATAGGCCGGTCTCCCATCTGCCGGTCATCATCTGCCGGGTGGTGTCCTCCATCAGCTGGTTGGCACGTACAACATGTGCGGTTTCACGGGAAGCTGAAGTGATTCCCAGTGAATCTATGGCGAAATTCGCTCGAATGAGGTTGCTCAGCAGGTCATCCTTGTGGCTCTCAGCGTGCAGGGCGAGAGTGGTGATGGGGCCTTCATTGGTAGCAGAAGTCCCGCCTCCATGGGTGGTCCACCCCAGGGCAGTCCGTGACAATATTCGCGTAGAGTCGCGGGTTTCGTGCACTTCCCTCGAGACAATGAGGTGTGCGTTGTCCTGCCCGATGAGGAGGGTGGGGGTGATATATCCGCCAGGGATCCTCTGCTCAGGGAGGCTGAGGCCTTTCACCGTACTCGCCTTGATGTGGTAGTCGGTGCTTATGCCGGCGCCGCGCAGTGTTAGCTGCACGCGGCGCGACAGGTGATCTGAAGAACACATGCCCTTGGCCCCGTGGAGTCGTAGTCCTTGGACGGGTCCAGAAGCGCCAATTTGTTCTGCTTCGGCGGTGTCAATCAATGTGATGGTCGATCCCTCGTCCAGCAGCGCGTATGCGGAGATCTGCTGCGCGGGGCCTGTCAGCACCACTGGTACCACCTTGAGCACGGCGCCGTCGGCCTGGCGTCACATATGGTGGACGTCGGCTGTTGTGGTGTGTCTCACGTACGTTGGGTCGTGAAGCAGCTTGTGATAGGCAACGCGACAGTCTCCGATGCCGCACCAGTCTCGGGTTTTGCACGCTTTGGGCGGGTGTCTTTCCAAACACACGCGGCATAGTCGGGAACTTTTTACTGTTTCCCAGCGTAGCTTGACGTCTTTACCGACGAACTCGCGGCAGTCTCGGAGTAGGTGACCCCTTTCACCGCATTGTAGGCACCCGTCGCGATTGTTACTGTCGCTAGGGTTTGTGTTTCGAGCGTTGTTCGAGTCATATTGTGGTGACTTTCGCGCACTTTTTTTTTTTATTTATTTTTTTTTTATTCCAGTTAAAAGAAAATTACATTTTCACTCATTTAACTAGAAATAATTATACAAATTAAAATAAAGTAAATATTTCAATACAGCGCTATTCAACATCATTATTTTGTTTTTCAAGAATAAATATTAATAATTTTTTTTTAAATTTACCCAGCTTCTTTTCGTTTTTAATGTCGTTTGGAAGGCAATTATATAAGTTGCCTCCCTCGTAACCAATGGATTGTTTACCATAGTTAGTGTGGATGGTGTTTAAATGTATGTTATCGTGTTGTCTCGTAAAGTGTTTGTGTACTTGGGACGTTTTAATGAATTCTGTGTTTGTGTGTACGAGTTTATTGTTTATTTTGTATATAAGGAGACATGTATTGTATTCATATAGTTTTCTTAATGTTAGTAGTTTTGTTTCCATATATATTTTTTTTGTGGGTGTTCTGGGCTTGTAGTTAAATAGTTTTTTGATTACCTTGTTTTGTATTACCTGTAATTCATTTATGTATGTTTCACATGCGTTTCCCCAGATTTCAATCAAGTAATTTAAATGTGAGTGTACGAGACTATAATATAAACCTTTTTTAAATTTATTTGGCAACAGATATGATATCCGGCTAAATACGCTAATTAAAGGGATGATTTTATCTTTAATACCTTGTATATGTTGTTTAAATGTCAAATTCTGATCAATGCACAGCCCAAGATATTTTTCCTGGATCAGGATTTGAAGTTCATTGTTTTCAATTTTTAAGGGTACATGAGGAGGAACTATTTTACGGGGTGAGTTTAAGATCATGTATCCTGTTTTTTTAACATTCATTGTTAACATATTTGATTGGAGCCAACTGTTGATTTTTTCTAGATCTGTTTGTGCATTTTCTAGTAAAATATCTAAATCTTTACCCAAGTAAAAAATTGCTGTATCATCTGCATATAAAAAGATTTCACCATTTAAAATTAATTGCGAAATATCATTTATGTAAATTTGGAACAGTAGTGGACCTAGTATGGACCCCTGCGGAACTCCATAGTTTATTGGAACGTATTTGCTATTTTGATTGTTAATGCTAACAAATTGCTTTCTATTGCTAAGATATGATTTAAGTAGATTAAGAGCAGGACCAACTACACCAATTTTCTTGAGTTTCTTGAGAAGTATGTCGTGACTAACTGTATCAAAGGCTTTTTGAAGGTCAACTAATATAGATAAAATATAATTTCCACCATCAATGCCGCTTCTAAGTTTACTGATTAAGTCATTTATTGCTCCTAGTGTGTTCGATTTTTTCCTAAAGCCGTATTGTTTTTTATATAAGAATGATTTTTTTAGCAGAAAATTGTTTAATCTTTCGTAAATTACACGTTCAAAAATTTTAGATAAAATTGGTAAGATTGAGATGGGTCTGTAGTTTGAGGTATTTGTTTTGGACCCACCTTTGTGAATTGGTATCACCTTAGCAATTTTACAGCTATCGGGAAAAGTTCCTTCTTTGAAACATTGATTGATTAATTTTGTTAGAGTAGGAATCAATTCTGTGGAGATACTTAGCACTGTTTTATATGTGAGTGAATCGTAACCTGCACTTGCATTTGGTTTTAGAGATTTTAATATTTGACTTATTTCTAACTCCGTAGTGGGCTGAAGATATAAAGATTCAATGCTGTCATGCACTAACGTTATTTCATTGGCTGGATTGTGTTTGACTTTACCACGTATATTATCAGCTAGGGAGGAGCCAATGTTGCAAAAGAAATTATTAAATTGGTCGCATATCTCTACATTGTTAGTGATTATTTCATCATTAATGATTAATTTATTACAAACATTTCTTGAGGTGTAAGATTGGTTCTTAAGAATATTATTAATTAAGTTCCAAGATTTTTTACTGTTATTTTCGCATTTTTTAAAGAGATTACTGTAGTGTGTTTGTTTTAAGTTTCGTTTTTTTGTAGTGATATTATTTCTTATTTTTAAAAATTCTGCTTTTAGTAATGTGTTATTTGGTTGTTTTTTTAGTTTCAGATGTAATTTATTTCTTTTATTGATTAATTTTATAAGGTCTTTGGTTATCCAGTCTGGGTTATTTATGTTTTTGGTTTTAATTTTTGTGGTACTATTAGAATTAATTTTTGTTGTCAGGTAATTTACAAGATTATCATAATTTAACATCGAGTTGTCATTCAAATTTAAATGAAAAGGATTTTGCATGACATCATTCTTTAGATTATCAAGATTAATATGTGTGTATTTTTGGGACGATTTTAAAGATGTGTTTTTAACATATGTGTGAATTACATCAAGGAGTAGTATATTGTGATCAGATATGGAATTATCACAATTCGTAAGTGAATATGATAGTTTTGTATCTGTAAGTATATGATCTATGATTGTGTTTGTATTTTCTGTGATGCGTGTGGCATGTTTTTTGTTTATTTTGTTCAAAATAGTGTAATTATTAAATCTAATTGTATTCGTATATTTACAAGTATGTGCGTTGGTTGAGTCAAGCAGATTTATGTTGAAGTCTCCAAATACAATACCTCTTTTATACGATTCGAGATGAGAGGACAGTGTTTCCAGGAAGTCTTTGAAAACAGTATTTGGTTTTTTATACACTAAACCTATTTTTAAATTGAGTTTGTTTACATGAAGCCATAGAAAATTGTTGTCGGGGTCACTAGTGTTATTAATCACATTGTATTCCAGAGAATCTTTTATAAATATAGAGACTCCGCCACCAGCTCCCTGCGGCCGGCAAGATGCTTCGTGTTTGTATCCTTCTAGGTTGACGTACTTTAGGTCCGCTTCTTTGAGCCAGGTCTCACACAGGAGGATAATGTTGAAGTTCGATATCGTGGATTTTAGTAGGCATTTGATGTCATCTAGTTTACCTTTCAAGCTTCTCACATTTAGGTACATAAAGGACATTGAGGTTTTTCCTTTTGATGTGCTCGGATGTTTGTGACGTGATATATTTTTTATTCTAATGTGTTTTTGTAGTTTTTCTGCAATATTTTTATGATCAGAAAGATTCTGGGTATGATTAAAGATTCCCACTTCTGTGTCAATCAGGTCCTGGAATTGTGTTTGTAGTCCTCGTACATTTTGATAATATATAAAATTTTTAGTGTTTAGTTTTTTGAGTGTGTTTTAACAATTGTAGGATTGTTGTTTAGGTATTTAATTGTGATGTCCGCTTCACCAGAAGACTTTCTTTTTTCTAATTCATCTCTTAAGTCAGTTAATTGTTTGCGTTGTAGAAAAGTCTGGTCTTGGTACATTCGGATATTATTTTTCAATGTATTTTTCTTTTTTAGTAGTATTTTCGGCCATTTTGCTTCCGGAAATTCAACTTTTATACCTCTCGGCTTGTCAGATTTCCTATTACCCAATCTGTAGATTTTTAAGTCGAGGTTTGTTGTTGAGATATCCATATCGGATATAATTTTTTTAACTGATGCGATGTCACTATTTAATGATTCAGTTTGAGATGTTGACGTATTCTCTGGAATGTTGAGAATTATCAGATTTTTGTCTCTGTAACTCTGTTCTTTCATTTCTGCGAGAATTTCACAGACAGTTTGGGTTTGGGCTTGTGGGGAGCACACATTTGGAGTTGCATTTTTAAGAACCGTTAACTCGCCCTCAAGGTTTGCCATTTTTACTGCCATTTGGGCGATTGTTCCTAATATGTCGTTAGTTCGCGGTATTATTTTCGCGATCTGCTCTTTAGTAAATTTATTATTAGGCTCCATTATCATATTGGTCAGTAAGTTGACTGCGTCCTTCGCTAAAGATATGTATGCCTGAGCATCCATATTTATTAAAAAGTTGTAAAATGTTACTTGCAGTTGATGTGGCTGGTGGGACTGCCTTGTTTCCGCTGCGCTTGTAGTTAACCGCTTTGAATGGTAGCGAGTAGGTACTCGTACCTCTGGCCAATACACTATGCACTGTTTTTGCGGAGAGCGACTGGTACCCACACCGTAGCGTATAACAATGTCACAAATTTGATTATAGCACTTGACGTTTTTGATTATTCGTTTTGGATTATTATGTGATGGTTAATCGTGGACTAAACAATGCGCTACGTTGACTTTAATGCTTTAATACTTCAAGGAACGGAATTTACACTACAACTTTCGATAAATCTCTTTAAATTTTGTTTTTTGACAAGACAGAATATTATGCGTGTGAACAGTACTGTAAGTACAAAGACGTATTTCATGTTGTACTTTGCGTGGACGGTCATATTGTGGTGACTTTCGCGAATTTTCGGTCGGTTTTTTATGAGAACTGTCATATTGTGGTGACTTTCGCGACAAACTTTCACTGCTTCGTGGCCCGAACTGTTCGACAGTAGCGAACGGCTGCTCGCGACGTGGTCTAGACCTCGCGGGGTCGACCATACCCGATTTGGTGATGGCGTTCGCGATGGTCTTCAGGAAGGCGGCGTACTGGCAGATCGTAGCGGGTGCGTCGTAGTGCCGCACCTCCAACAGCCACGCCAACCGCATCGTGCATGGCATCTTCCCCGCGATGTCGCTGAGGAGCGCCGGGTTGGTTAAGTACCCATCATTGTTGAGGGAGCGAAGTGATGCCACCAGGTTCTGCACCGTTCCCGAAAAGTCAGCCATGTCCTCCAGTGATGCCTCTGCTGTCATCTGTGGGAGCCGCTTGGCCTTGTCCAGCATCAAGGCAGCCAGCGAAGTCGTCCCTCCGTAGCGCTGCTCCAGTACGTCCAGTATTTCTGGCACTTGAGTGGGGTCCATTAAGAGGGGACCCACGGCTTCTCGGGCCTTCCCTTTGAGGGCCCGCTGCAGTCGGATGAGGTTCTCGCTGCTGGTCATCCGGCAGGTTGCGGTTGACTGGTTGAACTGCGCCCTCCAGGTGGGCCACTCCAGCGGGTCACCAGAGAAGGGAGGCAAATCCTTTGCCATTGACTGCCTGGCGATGAGAGCAGCCATCCGGGGGTCATCCTCAATTGTGGGATGAGGGCTGTCCTGCGCCCTTGAAGCTCTAATGGCCTCCGTGAGTGCGCTGGTGAACTGTGCCATGGGGTTGTCCGTCTGCTGGACCCAGGCTCTGGTTTGGCGGGCCGTCTCCTCCGCACTTGGTTGCGGTGGGAATATCGGCAGGCCGGAGCTTGGACTGGCAGCAGATGGAAGCTGGTCATCTGGCTGCGCTGGTCGTCGGTACTCCTTTTCGTGCTGTGGTACTGGCTGCATTGGCTCAGGATGTGTCCACTGGGCGTATGAAGCTGGTCCCTCAACGTGGTAGTAAGGGGGCGGCGGCAGAGGGCCTCCAGGCCCTGGCTGCGCCAGCGATGCGTACCTCTGGTCCACCAGAGGTACAGGTCCAACGGGCGTCTCACGTACGGCGACACGATGCCTCTGGTCCACCAGAGGTACGGGCGGTACGGGGCCGGAAGGTCCAGGCTGCATCCATCCTTGACCCTCATTGTGCTGAGGGGGCGGCGGCGGAGGGCCTCCAGGCCCTGGCTGTGCCAGCGATGCGTACCTCTCGACACGATGCCTCTGGTCCACCAGAGGTACGGGCGGTACGGGGCCGGAAGGTCCGGGCAGCATCCATCCTTGACCCTCATTGTGCTGAGGGGCCGGTGGTGGAGGGCCTCCAGGCCCTGGCTGCGCCAGCGATGCGTACCTCTGGTCCACCAGAGGTACAGGTCCAACGGGCGTCTCACGTACGGCGACACGATGCCTCTGGTCCACCAGAGGCACGGGCGGTACGGGGCCGGAAGGTCCGGGCAGCATCCATCCTTGACCCTCATTGTGCTGAGGGGGCGGTGGTGGAGGGCCTTCAGGCCCTGGCTGCGCCGGCGATGCGTACCTCTGGTCCACCAGAGGTACAGGTCCAACGGGCGTCTCACGTACGGCGACACGATGCCTCTGGTCCACCTGAGGTATGGGCGGTACGGGGCCGGAAGGTCCGGGCAGCATCCATCCTTGACCCTCATTGTGCTGAGGGGGCGGTGGTGGAGGGCCTTCAGGCCCTGGCTGCGCCGGCGAGGCGTACCTCTGGCCCACCAGAGGTACAGGTCCAACGGGAATCTCTCGTACGGCGACACGATGCCTCTAGTCCACCAGAGGTACGGGCGGTACGGGGCCGGAAGGTCCAGACAGCGTCCCTGTTGGACATCCTTGGCTGCTTGGCTGCGGGGCTCGGCTCTCGTGGGCCGGCCCTGAAGCATCACGTTGTGCAAGCCCTGAAAAACAAGATTGTGCAGGCCCTGTGGGCCCGGGTGCTTGCAGGGCCGCCATCAGCTGCTGTATCTGCTTCCCTTGGTGGCGCAGCTGTCGTCGCAGCCGGCGCACCGTGTCCTCTGTGGCTGTGGAGGGCGGAGGTTCGTCATCGCTGTCCTCTGCGGAGCTCGTCACCGGGGTAGTGCTGGGCGAGGGCTGGGGCGTGGCGTCGGGTGAGACGTCAGGCACGCTCAGAGGCTCGGCTCCGGCGTCCGGAGCAGCAGTCGGTGGCTCAGCAGGAGGCGGTGGAGGCGACCCATCGTCCTGGGCCGTCCTCTTTAATCGCAGGGATGGTGGAGACATCCTGGCGTGCAGCAGATCCGGCTCGAAGGACTACTTGTAACAGACGTATCAGCGTCTTCACAAGAACTGTAAAAAAGGGGCGGTCTTAGTGCACGTCAGAATGATGGGGTGATGAAAAATAATAAAGGCTGACCTCCCTAGCACCCAGTGCCTGATGCGTAGAGGACACTGGATGTGCCGATGCTTCTGCCTGAGCCTGGCGCCTGGCGGTTGCCAAAGTAGGGCCGACTGTTCTGGAGGAGGTAGGCACCAGGACTGAAGATAGGCAGAAGTCGGCGGGAGGCAGCTGGTTGATAAGAAACTTCCGAAGAATAAAACACGAGTTTATCAAGTAGAGATGTGAACTGATTTATTAGGAAAAATGTGGGTCCTTTTATACCCAAATTTGGGGTAAAAGGTGCCCACGTGGTACATTTTTGTGGTGGGAGGTTAAACCTTGCCCGTATGTATAAATAGGGCGGCGTTTCCGTCACACCTTATTTTGGCGGTGCCGCTCGTAAAAGTGGTCGCTTAAAATTGCGTTTTATACATAATTATGTAGGTTACATTTATAATATATGTGTACATGTTTTAGTGTTTACATATTTGGGGGGGTAATCTTTATCCCTAGATTTTTAGTTTGGTGAGTTTCGGGTAATTTTACAGTTTATTCTAGGTTTTAGCTAATTGTGAGAAGTTTGTATAAGGAATCTACTATTTTTCCCAGGTCCCTCGCAAGACTAGCTACTGAAACCTATTTGTTTCATCGTCTTGCGAGGTCCCTGGATTTTTAAAATGGGAAAAAACGGATTCTGTAAGGAATTTTTCTAAGTCTTTTGTTTGAGTTAAAAAATGCCCTAGTGTTGAGAGTTTAAGGGTTAGAGGCTTAAATTCTCTTTCCCTGAATGCCCGGCAGAACTCTGGAATGAAATGTGTTGATTTCATCGTCCTGCGGGTTGTGAGAGTATGATTAAATGAAAAAACATGTTTTGCTCGCTAGCTTCCTGCAGGGCCATAACCACCGAACAAGGAAGCATATTTTGCTCGCTAGCTTCCTGTAGGGCCATAACCACCGAACAAGGAAGCATATGTAAATAATACGAGTTTAAAATGTCTCCCGGTGGCAACCTTAGCATGTAAGCATTTATTTGTTGCACCGGGGCATTGTACATAATAAAAAGGGAAATAAATGATAATATTTTACATAAATATTTCCGGCGAAAAGATCGTCGCTGGCGGCATGGTACTAACGAGCTTAGTGGCCAGAAATTTCGGAGGAAATTCCCAAGAAATGACCACTAAATGTAGAGGATGCCGCCAGCGATGACTTTTGCCGAAAAAACAAATGAGGGTATGTAACACGTCGGTTACACCTATGTTAGGTTATTTAATCTACATAAAAATTGATTTTTGAATAAAAATTGTAAAAGGTGGCACGCGGGCTGTTTAAAAACTGAATGTACTGGGATTGAATATATGGAAAGCGGGAGGAGGGTTGGCGGGACGAGGGAGCGGGAAAGGGAAGAGGGAAGGCGGGGAAGGTGGAAGGGGAAGTCAGGAGGGGGGTTCACGGGACGGGAGAAGGGGGGGGAGTGGAGTGGGGAGAGGGAAAATGGAGGTGAGGGAGTGGGAACGCGAGAGGGGAAGAGGACGCAGGAGAAGAAGGGGACGAATGGGAAAGGACACTCAGGGAGAAACAATTTCTTTATTAAATGGCATAGCAACGCATGCCGGGACCAGCTAGTTATTTATTATAATAACCTTTACTGCATTGACCAGGCTATCAGTGATGTAATATGAATATGTATTACATTAGTTTTTGTAATTATTTTTTAGTCCGAATTTTCCTTTTCCATTAAAAAAACGTTATTTTTTTAATTTAGAAAACATTCAATGCACATTTTTCTCTTAAATGTGATAAAAACTCATTGTGGAAAATATACGTTTATCGGAATTATAATTAAAGGGTTTTATTATGAACTTACCTGACCCGATGAACTTCGTATCAATAACTGTTGTGTTAACTTATTAGCTGAATTAAATTCAGTTTTTTTATTAAGTTAAAAATTATACAATTAAGCAATTATCGATGCGCAACTGTCCACATTTTCTGTCAGGAACTCAGATGTCAGATTTTTGTTTTTTTGATTTTCTTACTTTTCCACTTACTTACGGGAATTGCGTTTCATTTTCTTTATACGGGTGAGGGAGAATAATTATAAACATTGTATTTTTCCTTGTTGTATTTTTATACATTAGCTCCACACAGGAAGCCGTGATATGCCTATGACATCTTTGGGTATGCTGTGGGGAGGGTATTTATAGGGAAGAAAGGCGAGAAAGTTCTGAAAAGGAAAGGGTATGAGGGGTGGGTAAGAATCTGAGGGTCAGTGCATCCAGGAGTGACGGACGAATGAATCCATCCCTCCCACTGCGGTGCAAGGTGATGTTCTTAGAGAATACGGCAGTAGAAGTCAAAGGGACGGTACACATAACCGCCTCCCATGGAGGGGTGCGGACACACGTTCACCGTTTGTCTCATTTTCGACCATTGGCATTTAGTGTGTAAGAAAGGGGGGCAGCATTATTTGTTTAAGAACAAAAGCAAAACAATCAGGGCATTGACATTTGGCGTTTTTGAATTTTTGGAATTCACTCACCATTTAATATTATATTTATCACAATATTGCGGCAGCTCTTTCAAAAGAAGAGAATTCTTTCCATACAAAATGTAAAGAAAATAATTTTTTTCATATTTTTTTTTCGTGAATTTTTTCGATAGTTTAATAACTATTCTACTATTCGGGGCGGAGACAAATCCAACAAATCAAAGATCATAAAAGTCGGTTCAGCTGTTATAAATGGTGTAACTAACCCGACTTTGTTTAATATATTAAGATATAGTTTACCTATTTACACGTTAGTTTATCTTTTCTCCGTTTGTAAATATTTAACGCAGACAGAATGCCTTACAAAATATACTCCTAAATGCACCGTTCTGTAAATACATTTTTTTAATAAAACGAAAGAATGACGAAATATGCGATAAAGTTTGCCGTGATAGGGAAAATTATTTTTAGGATCACATCAAACATTGCATCAATCATTTCAAAAATACACAAGATAGTCGATTTCACGCATCAACTACACGGAACAAGAATCACAGTAGTTCTACCTATTTTTTACGTAAACTCCACACAGGAGGCCTTGAGGAAAAAAATCTTCCAGGGCCTGTGATATCTTTGGGAATACTGTGCGGAGGGTCTTTTTATGGAAAAGAAGAAGAAGTTCACAATTTGGGAGGCGGGTATGGGTACCGCCGCCCCGGGATCCATTTATTGGATAACCAACACTTCTGCCGGTTCCATGATAGTTGGCCCGGTGACAGTTGGTCCGGCCGACAGTTCGTCCGGCCGACATTTGGTCCGGCGACAATTGGTCCGGTGACAATTGGTCCGGCCGAAAGTTTAGAAGATGTTTTCTTCAAGTAAGTATGCAAAGAGGATGTACGGCCATACTACCAAAGTCGATATACTTATATCTGAACGCATCTTGAGTGAAAATCCGCTGTAAAATGATTTTTACTAATAATTTCGTCTATCCGAAGTAGCATGCGGCAATCACAAAATACGACATACTTATACGTGCAGTCGGCTTAGCAAAAAAACGCCAAAGATTCCAACTTGCATATAATATAATGTTTATATCTGAATATAACACAAGAGTCCCAACTGGTCCCTAGAGACTATGACATCCCCAATTTTGGTACGGTGTGATGCTGAAGGTAGTGGGGAGGGGAAAGAGATGTAGAAAATGTACCTGGGTATTCAGACATAGTAATCAAACACGGTTAAAGCCATTTCAAGTAACGTTACAAGTCTGAATGAATACTTTGGTTGTACGGCCATATATCCTCTTTGTATGCTTACTTGAAGAAAACATCTTTTAAAGATTCGGCCGGACCAATTGTCGGCCGGACCAAATGTCGCCGGACCAACTGTCGCCGGACCAATTGTCGGGTCACCACTTCTGCCATAGCTCATCCCAAGTGGCTCGCTACGTTAGGTTTGTTCGGGTCTTGGCAGTGGATGCGTTTGCCCATCAGCTGCACGGCAGGCCGGATCGGAAGAGAATGGTTGGGGGATTCTTTTTGTCTTCTCCAACCGTACTCTCTCGGAACATCACCTTGCACCGCTATAGTGGGGATGGATTCATACGTCCGTCACTCCTGGACACACTGACCCCAGAATCTTACCCACCTCTAACACCCTTTTCCTTCCCCGAACTTCCTTCCTTCCTCCACACAGGATCCCCAAAGATGACATAGGTCCTGAGGGGAATTATTTTCCTGAGGGCCTGCTGTGTAGAGCTAATTTTAAAAAAAAAACTAAAAAAAAAGTTTTACGAAAGAAAAAGGTATGAGAAGTGGCTAAGAATCCGGGGATTGATGTGTCCAGGGTGACGGACATATGAATCCACCCCCCCCTACTGCGGTGTAAGGTGCTATGTATAGGTCGAGGGAGTACAGCTCGAGAGGTCTCCCTCAATCAGTCTGTCCCGATCCGGCCCGCCGCATAGTAGGTGGCAAACGCATTCGCCGCCAAGACCTAGACCTACGAGTACCTCACACCCCCGCTAAATCACCAACCAAAGTGAACCACTTGGATTGACAATGGCAGGGGTGTTGGTTATCCAATAAATGATTATCGGGGCGGCGCGGCGTGGCGGTCGGCTAGCCTCTCAAATCTAATAATTATTTCGTCGGAGTAATCCATCATTCGTTTATATAAGGTCTAACGCATTTTATCTTTTATTAAGGTCAGTTCAAGTGATTTCAAACAAGAAATCTGGTTTGAGAAGGCGATTGAAATATAATTTCCTTTTGTCTACTAATGGTTCCCCAGATAAGTGATATTTAAGGTATCTAAGCTCGACAAGTCTAGCTATGATATATGTAACGCTTTCTTTAAAAGTGAAAAAGGTTATTGATAAAATTTAAAAAATAAACAAATTAAATACACCGTTAAGTTTTACGAAGATAAATACACCGTTTTTATTTTATTTCCCAAGTAAAACTAGAGTAACCAACACCTCTTCCCTGGGTCACCCCAAGTGGTTTGGTACGTTTGGTGACTTGGCAGGGATGCCAGGATCTTGGGTTGAGGTTTATCTACATAGGTCTTGGCCACCAGCTGCGTTGCGGGCCAGATCGCGAGGGACTGGTTAAGGAAGACCTTTTGATTTCTCAAACAGGACTCGTCGCCTTGCACCGCACCGTGTGACTCTCCACACACCATCCCCTGAGGGAAATTATTTTCCTCGGGGTCTCCTTTGTTGAGAGAGTGTAAAAAAACTATTAAAATAGACTTTTTCTAAACATATATTTCTTATGTACCACAACCACAACTATCAATAATATGGTTTTGGACTGGGCGATACATGCGCAGGCTGTAAGTATTTCCTGGTATTTCCCCATGAGAATCTCGCTTCTTCCGGTATTTGCGCTTTGAAAGACTAATCAATAATAAATTATTAATTTCAAAGTCAGAATCAAACTCGGAACTCAAAATTCTCACAAAGATTAGCGCCCACGCAGACACAAGCTGAAGTAAGCTGTGTCTGCTTGCGTACACTGGTCACCAATTTCTGTGTCATCCGTCCTGCAGTGACATTTCTGCTCTGCACTGCGCTGCGCGGCCTGCGAGAAAAATAATTTCAAGATGTTATGTGGATGGTCATTTGTTGAAACTTACAAAAGATTCTCAATTTACTACCAATTAATCATAAAATAAGTCTGTGTTTTCGTAGGAGCCTTAAGCTTTGTGTTGTTTTTCTTATTATTTCATACATGTCTTGAAACTACAATTTTTTATGTTTTTTTTTACTACTATACTAGGCTAATGCCCCATACTTGTGAATGTTTACAGCACGTCAAACTTATCTCGGTTGTTCTACTTGAAAATTGGTTTGATTAACTCAAATTTTCTTTGAATTTGAATGTCATTTTCAAAATTGTCCGTTGTGTGAAGAATTCCGACAAGCAATAAATTAGGTACCTACCTATAAATCTTATATATAAAAATGAATCGCTAAATGTGTTGCTAAGCGCAAATCTCGAGAGCAGCTGAACCGATTTCGCTAATTCTTTTTTTAGAATATTCCTTGAAGTACGAGAATGCTTCTTACGGAGAGAAAAATTAAGAAAATTGCGCAGAAAATTGGATAATTTCAGAAAACCTAACGACTATCGCATGTTTGACAGTCGTGTTTGAGAATGACATTTTGCAAAACAATGATTGTATCAGGATTCTAAAGTTGATAAATTTATTTAAAGTAGGTACTCCCCTAATAGTTTGAATCGAATCAAGAATTTTAGATATTTTAAATAGGTAATTAATTGTGAAATAACACAAATTAATCAAATAAAATTTATTTGCGCATGCCGGGTTCGAACCCGCGACCTCCGGATTGTGAGTCAAGAGTCTTACCCACTGGACTACGGAGGTCGTATATGGAACGCGGGAGGAGGGTTGGCGGGACGAGGGAGCGGGAAAGGGAAGAGGGAAGGCGGGGAAGGGGACGTGTGAGGGGTGAGGGGAACTCGGGAAGGGGATTCGCGGGATGGGGGAAAGGGGGGGAGAGTGGAGTGGGGAGAGGGAAGGTGGAGGTGACGGAGTGGGAACGCGAGAGGGGAAGAGGACGCAGAAGAAGAAGGCGAGGCTGAAGGGGAACGGGACGAATGGGAAAGGAAACTCAGGGAGAAACAATTTCTTTATTAAATGGCATAGCAACGCATGCCGGGACCAGCTAGTAATTTAATATTTTTTTATAGAATATTATTTTAAGGTGAGCGTCCATCGGTCCGCGCCGGCCGCACGCACGCACGGCACGCAATGGATTTTTCTATAATATCTTTATATGAATTAGTACAGCACTGCGTCCACTATCGGCAAATACTGGCGGTCGGTACGGGCAACGGATTTTTTATATAAAGATATAGAAAAATCTGTTACGTGCCGTGCGTGCGTTGCGGCCGGCGCGGGATGGACGCTCAAGTTTAGTCGCCATTTTCAAAATTTAAACTATTTTGACTTCATACTATCCCCCGGTGTTTCACAGGTTGTGTAGCTAGTGTGGGAATTATCGGGGATTATCTATGGCTAGTGTGGGGATTATCGGTGATTTTTTTATTGTATGTTAATTATACAACACATATATGGAAACACACATTTATTTCAGTTCCATTGTAATATGATAGGAAAATAAAACTATAAAGTTCAATTTTAGGAAGAAAGTTGGATTTAATTGGGAAAATAGACTTTTATTCAATGAAATTAACAATATTTTTAAGTCTCGTTTGTATTATCTCTCATCTATAATGATGTTCAAACAAACACCAACAATACGCTGTTAATAAGAAGAAATATTGGAGAAAAAATAGTTTAAATATGTAACAAAAAAAATCCAATTTTTTTTCAAATTTTTACATGCCTTTAGGTGATAACAAGATTGATTAAGTAGGTACTATCTAAAAATGATAATTAATACACATTGACTGCGAATGTTCTCTGCACACCGTAAGTTGGCGAATTACGCTACGAGTTGAAGTTTTTTCTGTCATTTCTTGGAGGAAATAAAAACACTTTTTCCAAACGTGGGAATTTTTGCGATATTCATAATTTAAGAAACACTTTTTTGATTGGATCAGCGCGCATACTTTCTTATATTTAATTTTCGTTCATCTGTTATAGTCCGGTCAGTGGGGGATAAAAAAGGCCTTTACCTTGCAAAAGATCACGTAATAGCGATTTTGATATATGTTGTTTAGGTTAGGAATCTAAGGAAAAAAAAAATTTTCGACCTTGAGGGGGTCGAGCTCCAGTCGCCATCTTGGATTGAAAGTTCCAAAATTTGGTTTTTTCAAAATAATTATGCAATGGTTGATCTTACAACCAAATTATTAAATACATACTTAAAGAAAATACAATTTGTAATATTTTTAGTTTTTAATTTTTTTTAAAGTCTATTAGGTAACGAGTTACAGTGGTTGAAATTTGAATATTTTTCTAAAAAATTTTGAAATTCCCAATTTTTTTTTCGGGCTATCTGTTACATAACGGCGAAGTCATTCTGCGGTTTTCGTATTTTTTTTTACCATCATTAAGTGAATATCCATAAAAAACAATGACTGCATGTGATCCGTAGTGATTTCTTGCAAAGTGCATGTTCTTCCTAAAATAATCATTACGATTCCATACAACTTTATGTAAAAGATATCCTGCATCCACAACGTTAATTTTGCTACCTTCAAAAGGTAGTATTAATATGTTTAAAAACACCATGAAATGATGATTTCGTACCTTTGCGAATTTCTTCTTCAGAGAAAAGCGCCAAAAGAAATGGGGCGAGTTCGAATTTAAGGTAATCCTTCAATTCGTCTTCGGATTTCTTGACTATACACATTCTCTGGAACAACATTAGGGTGTTGATGAAAATAGTTTCTTCGCCGACCTTGATGCTGCTGTCGACAGCTACTAATGGAAGAACTTTGTCCTTATGTTTGAATTTAATAGATTCGAAATTTTCATACGTGGAAACCATGTTGGACATCCTCTCGATATCTATTTAACGGGATAAATGACAATTAATCTTTTCATCCCCGACAACTCCAGTACTGATAGAAAGATGTGAGTTGATTTCGGGGAAGGTAGAATGCCGAGAAAACCAATACAACAGCTTTTCCAAGTCTTGATCGTCTTGTGTGATACGAGAAGTTCTCATATCGACATGTTGTTTGGATATATCTAGTAGATGAACGTTACAATATTCCTCAACGGCGTCAAAAACGTTATGCAAAGATATCATTCCTAAAGTCCACAGGGCGAGTACGCTGTCATTGATTCCACGGCCATGAGTAAAACCCCCACAGCTATGCATCATCTTGTCGCCAAAATTTGTCCGAGCGCCTAATCGTGAAATTGCCTTCCATCTTAAATTTTTGGTATTCAAAAAGATCCATTTTTCCTTCCAAATCTAGCACGTCTTGCAAATACAGATGAGCAGACTTTGTGATGAATTGCATTGATCAACAGTGAAAATTAGGAAATATCGTAGCTTCCCACTTTAATTTAAAAAGAAAATATCAATTACTTATAAAACGGACACGTCTACGACATCTATCGGATTAGAGTAAAGTGAATTCATATTTACGGTAGGGATCTATAATTAGACAAAGTGAGACGAGTATTGATAAAAAAATCACAGATGGTATCAACTAATAATCAAAGACAGGGACTCCCCAATATACTTAGCCCGTGATATATTGACAGCCAATTGAATTGCAGCAAAAGCGATTAAAAACCAATTCAGCCTATCAACGGGAAGAGGGCCGAACCCATTTTTAGAACAAAGGAACGACCTTTGGACTTAGCAATTAGGAATGTAATTAATGAGTTTGACGTTCCCACCAAACCGAGAGGTGAATAAACTCCATGGGAAGAAATAATCTGTTCAGGGACAAAAGTACGGTGACCCCAAGAAATGTTGTGATTAACCGGTACATTCCAGGGATCAGAAACCCTAGTTCTCGAACGCATTAAAACATATCAGGTGCGGAAAAAAAGGATACACGTAAACACGATGCAAAAGTTTAAGTGGAAAATTGCAAAGCAAGTGACGAAAACGTATTGTAAGGTGTTAGGGAGATTTCCATCTATAATACGATTGTTTGTGACGACCGAAGATGATCGATTCGAGGGAAAACGTGCTAAAGGAAATGGAAATGTTGAAAAAAACAATGAAAAATTATTGTTATCAATTCTAGACGGAGCTAGGATATTACGATGAAAGATTTAGGGAGGAAACGTCAAAAAAAAAATGAGAGTTTTAAAGAATAGGCGAGGGTATATTTCAGATGTCTAGAGCAGTAACAAGTGTTAGAGAAGAAATAGAGTGCAGTACGGAGGGGAGTGGAAAATGCTGAAAACATTGCGATAGAAAAACTCAGGAAAAGGAGTCATTTTACGTAATTAAAATGGAGTTTATAGAGTAACATAGTACGCGATTGCAGAAAAAAAATGAGGCATTACAATGGTTGTCGATCCCAGATGTATTTTGTTGTGATAAACAAGGAATATTCGAACATGAAAATTGTTTAGATAAGGACGATTAGCCGTTAAAAAGGTAATAAAAATTATCATGGGTCTTATGAAATATTTACATTAAAGAATTCTCGTAAAAGTTAACGACACTGAAATAAAAAAGGATTTATTGCCAGGTGGGTACAGGAACTAATGTATACAACTGTCAAGGCATATGGTTTATGGGATTTTGCGTAAGAACGGGACAAAATTTGGGAGGCGATCTCTATGAAGCAATAAAAATGACAGGAATTTAAGGGCCGAAGTGGGGGTATCTCCTATAAAGATGTTAAAAAATGATATATTTATTAATAACAAATAGAAAATGAAATTTTCCAAGAGGCAGCAAACATCAAAAAACGATATGGTTATATCAGGGAAGTACGGGGAAGTGAGGGGAAAGGAGATACGACAGAGAAAAACAAAGGAAATCTTAGATTAACAGTGAATAAAATAAATACGGCTTGAAATATAAAAATCTATAGAGATATGAACAATAGCGTAAGAATAAATAAGGAAATTCATGGAAAGAGTGTCGTGAATAAAAGAAAATTCGAGAAAAAAATGGAAAATTCAAACATACGACGTAAATAGAGAAAATTCGGTTTTAAATGGAAAGGTTCATATAGAATACAGAAAAACTCGAGGAAAAATAATAAAATAAAAATGAACGATTTGCGAGAAAGACTTCGACATGAAGATATCTCTGATAGGCGAATTTGGGGACAGATTTGGAACATATGGTAGATGCCGTACGCACGGACATGTTACGAAATATATGAAAATAGAACTTTAAAATTATTAAATTCAAGCTAATTTTGTATGAACAACAGGACAAAGGAAGTTGGGCCATTAAACATGGATCTTACTAAATCCGGATCTTGTAAGTATGGAAGTACGAGACAGAATTTAATGTATCAAACGCAAAACGTACAAAGAGACCGCATTCGACAATAATGGAGAGGTTTCAAGAAATTACGAGTTGATAGTAATTAGATTGGTTTATTATAGGAGATTCAGATACGATCTTTTGGACCTGAGAGGGGTATAAAAGTCTAGACAAATGCCAGTTGAGGACAGTCTACGTCGTGGTCGAAAAGGTTGTAACTTCGCGGAACGTGACGAAACGGTGGGTGACTTAAAGTGGAAAAATTCTAAGTGATAATTATTTTGATACTTAGAAAAATTTCACATTCTAGTCAGTGATATACAAAAAAAAATACTTTGCAGTTAGAGTCAGTGAAAAATAAAAATTAAAGCCAACGCATTAATTACTTGTGAAAAATAAAAGTGCTCGTGATAAATACAATTTGTTTTAGTGGAAAATTCGGATTTTATAATCACTTAATATCGTATTTTTAAACTTAGAAATTTCGCGTTTAATATTAGTGCAATAAATAACTGAAGTGATGTGATAATTTAGCGTGATGAAGTTATAATTAAATACGTGTGTTCAATCTAAGTGAAAGTGTTCTAACAAATAATAAATATTTAAATTAATTATCTTAAATAATAATAATAAAACAAAATAATATTTTATTAATACATAAAAATTTCGGAGGGATAAAAATTTAATTTAACAACAATTTACCATCTCTAAATTAATCGTGAAGTAACTATCATTTAAAGTGTTATCTAACCAACGAGTTTTGAGATAAAATACAGTTTAGAACGATAGAGTTCATACATCATTTTAATTAATTAGATTAAATGAAAAAAAAAAAAATTGAAGTCAAAAAGATTTAATTAAATTTAGGAAAATAAAAAATTAATTTAGGAAAATCGCAGCAAGGTTACCGTGTATTTCCCGGTCGGAAAAAACCTTGGTAGGGGTAAGTCTTTTCCGTTATAAAATTTTACAGATTCCAAGGAGAAAGCGGAATGCAGTAAACATTGGTATTTGGATTAATTATTTGACCAAGATATTACTCTCTTAATATGTGATATGTAACTATATTAAAATATTATAAATATAATAAGTATATTTTATATATTTATATATGTATGTATATAAACATATATATTTGTAATTTTATTGTTCCCAAGAAAATTTTTAATCAAAAAGAAAACACTTATATAAAAAGAGGAAGAGGGTATCGATTCCTACCTCTGAATTCATCAATAACTATTGAAAGTAGTTATGTGTGATAAATTTACAAATCAATATTTTATATTTAATCTTATGTATGTATTAATATAATTTCAGAAAATCCAGAGCATTTGAAATAAGTTATGATATTAGAAATTATTTCAATCAGAAAATTATACAGATCAATATTATAAATTATTTATTGAGACAAAGTATATATAAATGAATAAATATGTATACGTAATCGGGTATCAGACTAGACAATTGCGCTAAGTACATCATTATCAAACAAAGAAAATTTTAGAGTCATCTCACACGTCTCCGGAATGTCTAAAGTAAACATACCTCATACGCTTGAATCTAGGTCACGAGGCCGTCGAGAATGTTTACAAAGCTCAAATTGTTTACAAAATAAATCGGTCACTGGGACACTAGTTCGAATACGGTAAAAAGAAAAAAAAAAATGACCTTGATTAGTGGATATCGTACTTAGGTATTAACTTCTAGGAACGGGATAAAATTATTATATTGCGCAATTATTAGGAACAAAAAGAAAAAAAAAATGACCTTGATTAGTGGATATCGTACTTAGGTACTAACTTCTAGGAACGGGATAAAATTATTATATTGCGCAATTATTAGGAACAAAAGAAAAAAAAATTAAACACTATTTTTAATTTGAACGTAAAGAGGTATCTACAGACCTAAGCAATTGAAAATTAACAGATTTATTATAGCAGTTCAAAAAGGTGTGTTGAAGATTTACATGAAGCATTTGATAAATCACGGGATAGTTCAAAAAGGTGTATTGAAGGCTTAGATGAAACATTTGATAAATCACGGGATAGCTTAATAAGGGGTAATGAAGGCTTAGATGAAGCAGTTGAAAAATCACGGGATAGCTTAATAAGGGGTAATGAAGGCTTAGATGAGGCAGTTGAAAAATCACGGGATAGCTTAATAAGGGGTAATGAGGATTTACATGATTCAATTGAGAATCACGGGATAGCAAGAATTTATCAAAAGTTGAACATTGGAGGGGAGGGAAAGAAAAAAAAAAAATACAGTTCAACCAACAGAAGGCAGTGTTCGCTTCTGTAACAAGGACCATTAATCAAACCATAGAGATGGCGGATCTCTCAAACAAAACCGTCAACAAAACCAAACAAAAGCTTGGAGTTATGGCGAATCTCCAGAACACATCGCCAGATAAGATCTTATTGTACTAGTATATATTTATATTTCACACTATTCTTACGTATATATTCGGTATCAATCTGAGGATTGTGCAGAATCCGATGGGCGAGATCCGAGCTCGGGATGCGTTGCAAGTAGTTTCGTATTGCGAGTTATAAACCTTCCCAAAACGTATGTTTACATATATATCTTTTTATGTACTGTTCATTGAATGAAACGAACTCACTTACAATTAGTGCTTTAGGCCTGTCGGGTCACTCTCGTCTCATTTCTTGAACGTGGAGGGAGGATTCACGACCCGTAACTCCACACAAACCCGTGAGTATATGATTGCATATAGGACGAAACCGGTTCGCCCTAAGTAAATAGTAAACTTTGGAGGAGTAGGAATTTGGAGGTATCTGGGCTTGGGGGAAGACCTGAAGGCAGTGCATGATGGCGAAGGAAGGTCAATTGGGACGCGATAACTTAGGTATCAATCAATTGAACCGTGCCAAAAGACTGTGCGAATTTTGGGTTGACTTCTGATCACCCTGCTTACTTGATGGAGGCAGGAGCCAAATTTTGCCAGAAAAAGGGTTATTCTGAGTTCGTCAAATATGCAATTAACTAATTACATTAACCTACTAAATCCATCTTTATATGTACCTTATAGCAGCCGAATCTAAACGGAGGGGCGCCCAGCAGATACGAGATACAATCATAATCAAATTTACTAACATTTAACCATTTGAGTTATATTTAATTATCTGTTCAATTAGTCATGTGTAGTTTCGATTAGTATTGCTTATTCATGAATTCATTAGGATGTAGGGAATCATAATAAACGTCAAAGGGAAGTTAGTTCATTTAGAGAAATTACTTAAGGTTAAATTTGCAAGAGAGAGACCAATACAGTTTGAAATTCAACACTCTGTTTAGAATCAAGAGGGTTACCACAAAATTTAAAGTAATTAAAGTTCTATATCATAAATCAAAAAATTACACAACGTTTGATGGAGTTTAATTACAACCTAAATACGAAAATATTTACGTTCAAAGTCGTAAATAACGTATTTATTAGTTAAGTACATATATCGCTAAAGGTATGTAGTACAAGGGAGCTTTAAGTAGCTTTCTGTAGTTATCAGAGGAAATAAGGGTCCAATTTTATAAAGGCTTGTGTGACGTAGGGGAGGAATTTTCCATCCCTACCACACATATGCAAAGCCTTAAGAATTTAAATATCGATCAGAGCCAAGAGAAAAGGCGAGAATATTACAACTGTCTTGCCGATGAAAGGAGAGTTAAATAAGTATGAAAAGACGAAACATTACGACTGGTGCCAAGTGCCCAGGAGTAAATAAAATACAGACAAATATAAGAGTTTAGAGAAAAGACAAACATCACAACTTTGCATAAAAGAAATTACCACTTGCATGAAAATAGGAAAGCATTCTTTGGACAGTGTCGAAATGCAGTTGCCAGTTTCCCCAGCTTCAACGAAACGCTTCAGAAGAGCAATCTTTTGGAAAATACTGAACCCATAATTTGTTGTAGGATCATTATTTTCCAATTTGATAAGGGCTTCTTTGAATTTTGACACATCGCCTCGATATATACCTCGCTATCATCGGCTCCAAGAATCTTAGATTTATCTAAATGATCTAGCAATTGTTCCATCACGGCACGATTGTCGTCTGTAAATTCTTCAATAGGATGATCTAGTAGACCACAGTAAATCGTTATTTCATTCGTGTACTCGATGAAGACGCACTGGCAGACCAACTTTTTAAGGCTTACTAAACGTTAGTTATCACTACAAAGTAGTTTAATCCGTGCACTTGATGACGTCGGGTTTGTCTTAGTGGGATCCTAGCCTGTAGCAATATAGGAGCTGAACTAGCAATGCTGCAGTCAGAACTGCAGGCACGCGGTATATTGCCATCTCTTTATCTCCTCTATGTAACGCGAAAAATTACTGTAATTTGAATTAAATTTTGCTATATAGTTATATTATGTTGTGAAAATACGTTAAAACGATATTGTGTAATATGGTCTTACAAAATTAATCAAGAAAATTTGAGTTTCAAGATTTTTTGTCAAAATTTTCTACTTTCTAAGTCATTACATATTAGAATTATAAAAAAAACTTTAAATAAAAAAAATACGTAATTTAGTTTTCCTCAAGTTTTCCATACACCTTTTTGTTGTAAAGTCAACCGATAGGGAATTATTTCGACGAAACCTAATTTTGGCACGTTCAATCCAAAATGGCGGCTCGAGCTCGACCCCCCAAAGAAAAACTTTTTTTTTTCACAAGAAATTTTATTTATTCGTAAGAGTCCCAATCTAAATAACATATTTTAAAATCGCTACTATATGACCTTTTGCGAGGTAAAACTTCCCACTGACTGGACTATCATTCCAACGTGAAAAAGGGGGTCGATATAAATGAACTGTTGAAAATTTTTATTACACAAACTCTAGCGTCAGGTAAAAAAAGACTCGGAAGCTGTTTACACGTTCACAATGGCCGAACCTGCCGGCAAAACAGAACAAAATTAAGCGACGGGATGTGTAGTATGTTACACATCCGTTTTAAGGTATTAGACACTAGGCTATCATTTCATCATCATTTAAAAATGACCTCAATGATTTATCTTCATTTATTATGTACTTACTTACATTTTATTCTTGTAATGAAGTTTCTATTAAACGATGTCTTCTGTACATTAAAACATTTTGCGTGTAATGAATACTTGAAAATCTTAACCCACGAGCACTCGCGCCTTTAAAACTCACACGAGCACTCGCGTATAGAGGATTTTGCTCACGTTTTATAAATAGCCAAAAGGATAGCATATTTATTTATATTATTTTATTTTTTATTTTGCAGAAACAAACAGTACATTATTACATAATGGAAAATAGTTACAAAGTTATAGAATTAATACAATAATTGGTACCAATGACATGTCGCTGTTATCTACTTATATTTTTGTGAGATAAATAATACAATATACCTAAATTAAGTTAGTAACTTATTAAAGGAGAGGGGTGTGTGAGAGTGTTTGTATGTGTGTAAATGCGCATGTGAGTGTGTGGATGTGTGTTGTTTGATGGGAAGGCTGAAAGAGATATTGAAAGAAGGGTGAATGCCGGTAACTCCATTAATGGTGGACTGAATGCCGTTGGCGCTAATAAAAAACTGTCAAAAAAGCGAAGGTAGCAGTCCACAATGGAGTCCTGGTACCTACCCTGATGTATGGCAGTGCGGCATGGAACTGGCAGAGGAAGGATGAAAGTAAACTGAATGCTGTTGAAATGAGATCCCTGAGACGTATGTGTGGTAAAACAATGTATGATCGTGTGAAAAATGTGGATATCCGCAAAGAATGTAAGGCTGATGTAAGCATAATGAGTAAGATTAAGAAAGGGACCCTCAGATGGTTTGGGCATGTAGAGCGAATGAACGAAGGAAGTCGTGTAAGAAGAATATACGAGGCGAATGTGAATGGTAGAAGAAGTCGGGGATACCCGAGAAAGACATGGCACGATCAAGTGAATCAGATACTTGAGTCGGGTCATGTCAAAAGTCAGAATAATAGAAGAGAATGTATGAGACGATGTATGAATGTGAGTGAGGCAAAGATTGTGTGCTAATATAATAAAACAATCATGTAAAATCGAATAAAATATTTATTTATAATAAGTCGATAACATTTGTTATATTAGAACATTTAAATTTTAAGAAATTTCACAGTAACTCCTGTAAAATCGATCATGTTGGTCTCTAAAGACACTGTATATATTTTTTAAATTCTATTTTAACCACCACTGTTTAATATCCACATAATATATGCGTATGTAAGATCTCATCTTGAATTTGCATCTGTCATTTGGAATCCACAATACCAAACTTACATTAAGCGTATTGAAAATATTCAAACAAAATTTTTGAAACACCTTTCGTATCGTTTCGAAAATCACCAGTGTAAACCTATTGCTCTTTACAAACTGAGAAACATTTCTGACATACTGTTTCTATACAAGATTGTGAACTGCCTTATTGACTCACCAGATCTATTAGAAAGGATTGCATTTCGTTGCCCTGAACGCAATACCAGGTCGAATACCCTATTTTTTATACAGCATTTCAAATCGAAATATGCACAAAATTCTTTGCTCGGGCGTATCTGCAAATCTTACAACGCCCTAAGAGATATCGATATTTTCCACTGCTCTCTTAAAACGTTTAAAACTAAATTAACCTTACAATGTACTTAAACCAAAACGATTATTTCTTTGTTATTTCTTCATTGTTTATTTTTTCTTTTGACTCACTTTTTACTAATACTATATTATAATATTATTACTATCTACTTGCTTCCTAATCAGTAACCATTTCCTTTTTTTTTAAATCATAAATGGAACTTCACTGGTTTATACTATATTCAATATAAAATGTAAAATGAATGTATTTACAACTGTATGTTTCCTAAATAAACTTAAATAAAAAAATAAAAAAATAATACCCACGCACAGGCTTCGCCTTTGTGGGATCTTTTTTGTTACTCTCTTATATTTTATGTTATTATGTATCAAAAAACTTTGCTAATAAAAAAAATAAAAATTTAAAAAAATAACAATTAGGTATAAGAATTAAATTGGCTTTTCTTTACTGCACTTTACATACAAAAACCGTTATGCGCGGGACAGGGGAAGTATAAAACACAGCTGTTGGGCGAACGAGGTACGTACGCACATTGATGCGTAAATGTCGCGAATTTTAAATTCACCACGAGGGAAATGCTCATAATGCGAGTGTTAGCGGGTTTATATTGTAGATCTAGGATTTCCACGTGACGTTATATGCGGTTGTTAGAAAATAGTAAATATAAATAATCAAGTCGTTACGGAAACAGGTACAAAGCTTAATTTTCCCGTCATTAAAGACTAGACAAGTACCTGACATAAGTCTGTTCATTGTTCATAAATGTTTGTACTATCGACTCACTGTACTTTTTTTATTGTGTGTATATAAATTCTATTTTCAGATTACATGAGCATCAATACTTTATTTTAGATGATACGTATATTATTGTACATTTGTACATCACTGCTATTTTTCGATAAAATTGACCGCGATACTTTTCCTGATAAAAAATATGTCAATTTATTCCATTTTTATATATTTACTAGCAGACCCAGCCACACGTTGCTGTGGCTAACGAAACACAATGCCATTACCCAACCTTTATAAAATCCACACCACCCACTTGCCAGCTGCCCGAATGCAGTAAACTTCAGACCACCAAACAAGAGGCTGAAGAGAAAAGTGTGGCACTATAGGTCAGCAGATTGGTTCGGTCTGCGGGCACATTTTAATGCTTTCCCGTGGTCAGCTGTCTGTTTTCGGACTTCGGATCCCTCCAGATGTGCCCAGGAAATTGGTATAGTCATCACATCCGCGATGGATGGCTTCATCCAATCTACTGTTAAGGAAACTGGTGTAGGCTCAAAGCCGTGGTTCAGTCGACAATGCGCTGAAGCAGTGCGACGAAAAAACGCGGCTTACCGAGCCTACAACACATCTAGAACATCCGAAGACAGAACAGCTTACAACAAAATGGCAAAGGAAGCCAAGAGAATCATAAATAGATCAAAATTTGAGCACGACCAGCAGATCAGCAGAAAGCTGGCTGCATGCCCGCATGGCAGCAGGCAATTCTGGTCGCTTGCGGGCTCAATAGGTCGCAATTTCTGCAAATTCAGTCTGCCGCCTCTAACCAGACCTGACGGCTCACTAGCAAACACCGCCGCCGAAAAGGCTAACTTATTAGGTTAAATGTTTGCGGATAACTCAACCCTCGATGACCAAGGTGCTGTCCCGCCGTCGGTTCCTCACTGCGGTTTTCGTATGAAAAAGCTGAGGATCCGGCATCGGGAAGTACTCCATGTTTTACAAGGGTTTGATGTTAATAAAGCTAGTGGGCCTGACGGAATACCTGCCCTGGTACTGCAGAGGTGCGCTGCAGAAATAGCTCCAATTTTGACGAAGCTTTTTAAAATGTCCCTGAAGACTGGCTCTGTGCCCTCTGGTTGTAAAAAAGCGGTTATCCATCCTATTCCAAAGAAGGGTGACCGCTCCAAGCCGGCCAGCTACCGCCCCATAGCGATCACATCGGTTCTGTCTAAGGTGATGGAACGTGTGATCAACGACAAACTGCTCACATACCTCGAGAAGAACAAAATTATGAACGACCGTCAATACGGATTCCGGCGGAACCGCTCGTGCGGTGATCTTCTCGCGTATGTGACGCATGTTTGGGGGCGATGCCTGGAACGTTTTGGTGAGACCCAAACGGTTGCACTGGACATCTCCAAGGCCTTTGACCGGGTTTGGCACCGAGGACTTGTCAACAAACTGCATTCTTACGGACTTCCCGCATCCTTGTGTACTTGGATTGCCGACTTCTTGAGGGAGAGGTCGATTCAGACGGTAGTCGATGGTTTCACCTCTACCTCACACCCGATAAATGCTGGTGTCCCGCAGGGATCGGTTCTGTCTCCGACTTTGTTTTTGTTGCACATCAACGACCTTTTGTCATGTGCACCAATTCACTGTTATGCGGATGACAGTACAGTTCATGATAGCTTTTTGTTTGACAAGCCCCCAAAGGGCTCACAAACTCCAACAGCTCGTAGGGCTTTGAAGCAAAGAATGGACGGTTACCTCGAGAGTGTTTTCTATTGGGGTAAAAATAATCTCGTTGAATTTAATGTTTCAAAGACCCAATCTTGTCTGATTACGTCTAAAAGGGATCGAAATGAAAATCTAGTCTCTTTCAACGGAAGCAATCTTCCGAACAGGCCCTCCATTGATATGCTTGGTGTAACCCTAAGTGACCAGCTCAGGTATGGGGGCTCCATCGAAGCCAGAGTAAAGTTAGCCTCCCAGAAACTGGGCGTACTGTATAGGGCCCGCAGATACTTTAATAGTGCACAACTGCTAACCCTGTACAAATCGCAAGTGCGCCCCACGGTTGAATTTGGCAGCCACCTCTGGTCTGGAGCTCCAAAATACCTGAAAAATACCCTCGACTCTGTGCAGAAACGGGCGGTCCGTTTGATAGATTGTCCTATCTTAACAGACGGATTGCAATCTTTAGAGCACAGGCGTCGGGTGGGAATGCTATCCTTGTTCTACCGGTATTACAATGGAAGATGGAAGAATGGAAGATCCGAGGAACTAGCATCATTTATCCCTTCGGCACCGGTGCATAGTCGGGAAACACGCCAAACGCGTGCCCAACATTTGTACACGGTTGACATTTGTCACATGGGAACGGGTCGTTTCTTTGACTCGTTCTTATGTTCAACAGCTCGGCTGTGGAATGATTTGCCGGCCTCTGTGTTTCCTCCTTCCTACAACATAGGTCTCTTCAAGACCAATGTTCATTCCTTCCTCTCCTCAAAAATACCCTCCTAAGAGCATCCCAGATGACATAGGCCCTGAGGGAAATTATTTTCCTCAAGGCCTCCTGTGTGAAGTTAATGTAAAAAAAAAAAAAAACGTAGGCTTGATTTCAATTCACTTGTATATTTATCATTGTGTATTACGTAAAAGCTGTTTGTTTCTTTCAAAATAAATAAATAAATTTTTTTAAATACTTATTTTATAAATAATGCTCTAAAATCAATGGTTCATCCGTACAGATAAAATTAAATTAACAAAAATGACAACAAAAAAATAACTGTAGATAAATAAAAAAATTAAAAAAAATCATTATTACTAGTGGTGATTTAAAAAATATAACCACCGTCTAAAAAACAAATATAAATTATTATAAATTTTAATATTTATACCGTACAAGAGTCCCAACTGCTCCCGTCTGGAGCCAGTGAGACTGTTGCATCCCCAATTGGGGTATGTTGTGAGGCTGAAGATATTAGGAAGGGGAAGGAGACGGAAGGAGAAGAGAGAGGTGGGAAAGTACCTGGCTATTCAGATCTGGTCACCAAACACGGCTAAAGCCATTTCAAGCAATGTTTCAACTCTGAATGGTGGTCTTACACCAGGGAGATACTGAGAGTATCTTCCACTTTGGAACGTGCAGCAAATACATTATATATAATTTTTAAATATTTAATTGTGAAATACCACAAATTAATCAAATAAAATTTACATGCGCACGCTGGGATTTGAACCCGCGACCTTCGGATTGTGAGTCAAGAGTCGTACCTCGGGACCACGGTGGCCGTTACTATATATCATTAACAATTGACAATTGAAAACAATACATTCTATATTCGGTTGTTTGTGAAGTGAAAATATTTCTGCATATTCGTGAACGTGAATACTCGTAATTTCGTAAATGAAATTACGAGTATTCACGTTCAATGAACATTCTCAAAATTTGATTGTTGGTACTATTCAACTTTTTACTAATGGTACTTCATTCGTAAGATAAAATTCTGGCTCTCTCTAAATTCTCAAAAAAGTTGTAATTGTGTTATGATGAAAATTGACAGCACATATTTGATTTTTAAATGCGACCTGTGCAAATGTCTTAAACATATTTTCAGCTTCACAATTCCTACAATTATACTCGTACTATCTTATGATTTTCCTACATACTAAGGTTATATAAATAAATAAATTTAAAACTTATTTAATCTTTGGTGCAATTGACTCATATATCTTGTGTTCTTCGCAGATTGGACAAAAAAAAGGAAATATGTGTTTGCAAAAAAGTGGCACTCACTCTCCTAGCGCTATGTTCTGCATGTCCAAGAGTTGGCGCAGAGAATTTGAGTTAAATACATAATATTATACAATGGAAAAACTAATGTATGTCGAAATCACTAAGATTTGTATTCGAGGATATAATAATGAAAATAATAACAAAGTATTTTTCAACAGATTTTCGCGAGTTTATACATGTTTTTATTTTTATAACATTGATTCACTGCTCATCTATTACATTCAGAATTTTTGTCGGAATGCCTGTAATATAATACACGTATACAATTATATAATAAATAATTAAAATGAAATTAATTTTCGTTATGTGTTTTTGGGGTTGCTATCCCGTATTGCGCTACGTCCTACTTTAGCCATCGTTTCGAACGGCGTTACAGTGTCCATAATCAGGGTAGATGTGCAATAGGCCACTTGCATGGATTTCATAACGACTTGAAAAAATCGTGTAGATAGATTTTTTTACTAAGATTACGAAAATGTTAATAAAGTTTTTTTTGAAATGTACAGTTTTTTATATTTTTAAATAAATAAATCCATTATTTGGGCTCATTACGTCACTGCATGAAAATGTCCCGTCTCCGAAAATGTTCCTATTAATTTTGTAAAATTCCACACTGATTTATTTTTTTTATATGGCATCACTTTGATTTCAGGTGAATTTTTGAATTTGACATTTAACGTTCACTAGATTTATTGTTTGTTCTCTGCGAACTTATAATTTGGTTTGACTTTTTGACAGTTGTTCTGAAGAGAACCCCGTACATTTTACGCTGTCCGTTCGTGTTTTAGAAGTATAATGATAATGATGCGGATTTTAACAAAATCAAATTTTATAATATTCTTATTATTATTATTTTTTACAAGTACAAGTTTATTACATTTGATTTAATAACATAGACATTGAACATTAAAATGATTTATGATCAATAAGATGGATCAAGAAAAAAAATATTTATGAGATTTAATATTTTTGGTTTGCCTCGTTATTCTCCTGTATCATTCGTGTGGAAAACGTTCTCTTTTTTAAATGATTTTCGGCTATGTAATTTTTGCAGCCATAAAATTATGTCCGGTTTTCGGTTTATAAAAAATGGCCTGATTTTTCGGATTGAAATTTTCAAAAAATCGCCAGGGTTTCAAAAATACGACAAAAAATACATATACATATATAGAATGTCTTAGAATATTTGCCTAAACCGGATTTTTTTTAAATGTGTTGCAAGTGGCCTATTGTTTGTGGTGAATGTGTGCTTATGTACTCGGAAGCGATACCGTGTTGCCAGCTCCACTCCACTACGAGCTGGTATGACAGTATACTTCAAAATGGTTGTAGATTTCGATTGCCTCCGTAATAAGGCGTGCTTCAATAGGAACTGGTTCCAAAAAACTGTTCCTCGAATCCACTGTCATCCAATGATTGCTAGTCACTGGTACAAAGTAACCTAGACAAGCAATGGCGTAGGAACTGGTTCCACAAAAGCCTGTTACTCGAATCCACTGTCATCTAGTGATCGCTAGTCACCGGTACGAAGTAACCGAGACAGGCAGTGGCTTCATATGTAGTATATAGCCGCGGAGGGATACTGCAAGTTCACTAAATCGTAGTACTTATACTTGCCTGGGGCACGTCCCATAATTGGTAACGTAACTCCCAACGTAATTCATCGATCCTGAAAATCTAGTCTCCTTCAATGGAAGCGATCTTCCGAACACACCCTCCATTGATATACTTAGTGTAACTCTAAGTGATCAGCTCAGATACTTGGGCTCCATCGAAGCCAGAGTAAAGTTAGCCCCCCAAAAACTGGGCGTACTGTATAGGGCCCGCAGATACTTTAATAGTACCTACACAACTGCTAACCCTGTACAAATCACAAGTGCGCCCCGCGGTTGAATTTGGCAGCCACCTCTGGTCTGGAGCTCTAAAATACCTGAAAAATAACCTCGACTGTCTGCAGAAACGGGCGGTCCGTTTGATAGATTCTCCCTAACAGACGGATTGCAATTTTCAGAGCACAGGCGTCGGGTGGGAATGCTATCCTTGTTCTACCGGTATTACAATGGAAGATGCTCCTAGGAACTAGCGTCATTGATCCCTTTAGCAGCGGTGCAGAGTTTGGAAACACGCCAAACGCGTGCCGAACATATGTACGTGGTGGACATTTATCACACGAGAACGGATCACTTTTTCGATTCGTTCTTGTATTCAACAGCTCAGCTGTGGGACGTTTTGCCGGCCTCGTGTTTCCTTCTTCCTACAACATGGATCTCTTCAAGACCAATGTGCATTCTTTCCTCTCCTCAAAAAGACTCTCTACACAGCATATCTGATGACATAGGCCTCGAGGAATAGTATTTTCTTAAGGGCCTCCTGTGTGGAGTTAAAATATATATATATATATATATATTTCAGTTCCTACGCCATTACCTGTCTCGGTTACTTTGTACCGGTAACTAGCGATCACTGGTTGACAGTGGATTCGAGGAACAGTTTTTTGGAACCACTTCCTGGAAATCTACAACCACTTTGAAATATACAGTAATACCAGCTCGTAGTGGAGTGGAGCTGGCAACACGGTATCGCTTCCAAGTACATAAGCACACATTTCACTACTAACAATTACACACCTACCCTGATGATGGACACAGTAACGATGTCCGAAACGTTGGCTAAAGAAGGAGGTAGCGCAACACGGCATAACACCCCAAAAACCAAAATACTTTTGGCCGTAAAAATCTAAAAACGTGTAAAAATGAAATTAAAAAATTGCATAAATTTAAATTATAGCAAATAATATTAAAATTTAAAAAAAAATAACATAATCACAACCCCAAATAGATGTAGATATCAATTTTGGTGTTGTGCGTCCATTCTCAACCATTCATAAGCCCCAACTGCTCCCCACGTCTTGAGCCAGGGAGTCTATGGCGTCCCCAATTGGGGTATATTGTGAGGCTGAAGATAGCGGGGTAGGGAACGATATGGGAATAGGAAAGTGTAGAAGGACTGGGCTGTTTGGATTTGTTCACCAAATGGTCATAAAGCCATTTCAAGCAAGTTTTCGATTCTGATTTTGTGGTATGTGGTCCCAAAGCTCATTGCGCAAGAGTTTTTGCCCAGACGAAAAATAACTTTTCTGCTTTAGATATTCATAAGACATAACCGGAAATATAAAAAAAATACTTTCGCATTTGTTTCCAATTTAAAATATCTAAAATTTAAATTCAAAGTAAATTATTTAAAGAGCAATTAATCTCGTTTATTCCTAAAAAGAAGAAAACAGTGCTTTGCAGATGTAGTAGGATTTTCGATTTATATTAAAAAAATATGAATCGAAAAGAAAACTGGCCTTTCCACATTTTATAAAATAAAGTGTTTTCATTTAAGTTTCTACACAGTTTTTAGCATAAAATAAATAAATTTAACAAAGTAATTCCAGCAAAGCAAACTTCCAATTTCTTCTTAGGATTCAGAGAACATGTAAATATAACTCATGCATAAATTTCATTAACATAATAAAGTTTTCATAACAAAATGAATTATTTCTTAAGTGGTAACAGGTATTGCCCTTTGTTACATTTTCACTTCTTTTCTGTTTAATTTATTTACTTATTTTATAATATAAATAACTAATATGACTGTGAGATAGGAATAATATTGGATGCACTAATGATAAAAAAACATTTTTTTTGTAGTAGAAAGTCAAATATATACATTTCTTTAACCACTGGAGCGCTTTTTGCCACAATATGGCACTATTTAAAATACCTCGGATTGCGTTGCTTCCAATTTTTGCAAATTTTCCCTAATTTGTAAGTAATTAAGTATAAATTTACGATTTTATAATATTTGTTAATATATTATGTGATAATCAACAAAAGATAGGTGAATTCATTGGTATAAAGAACTCTAATCAGATTGTATGTCTCCTTATTAAAATTCGGAGGTATGATATTTTTTAATGTGGGCAGAAAATATTCAAAATGATTGCCAAAAAATTTTGATTAATCAGAGAAAAAGTTTTAAATTGCGCTGTCACTCCAGTAGTTAAGAAGGATGAATAAATTGCGCTGTCGCTCCAGTGGTTAAGAAGGATGAATAAATTGCGCTGTCGCTCCAGTGGTTAAGAAGGATGAATAAAAAATAAAAATATATTTTATTTGCATTTTTCAAGGTTGTGCTTTTTAATATATATTAGAAATATTTGTTTGGATGATACTGCACAAGATTTCTAGTACCGGGGAATGGTGATACTATGGATCACCGATTCCGCATGTATTTAAAAATGTTTGTTTGGTACTAGGCCCCTGTTCATTAAGATCTGTACACTTGATATATGACAATAATTTAAGTAGTTTTTTCGAGATTTTTTTTTAAATATGTGTTCTCGGTTGTCTCATGAGTTACGAATGACCATTTATTTGGATGATGACATCGTTTGTGAGGAGTGGAGAAGGGATGAGGAAGATGTAGGCTAGAAGCACCTAGCTATTAAGATCTAGCCATCAAATGGTTAAAACGCATCTCACCCTATTCCATTTGGTATCAGCCTTGATTTTATCTTTTAGCTTCTGAATTCAAAATCAATATTTTTTACCATTTTGCCACGACTGTATAAAAGGAGAAAAATCTTCAAAATATCTACAAAAAATCTACATTTTAAAAACATTTGGTTGCTGCGGACCCGAATTTACTTGAACGAATAAAAATTCGTACTTTCAGTGCCAAATTAAAGTAACAGAATCAGACTATACAATCGTCGAACTTGCAAGTTTATTTTGAACCGTGTTGGAAAACAGATGGTAACCGGTTCTATTATTAGTAAATTCAATCTATGTAGAGCGCTGTGGTAGACGATTACTTTAACAGAATTAACATGTCAAGAGGATTCCAACTAAAAACAGAACTTAGATCCTTTAAATCCTTCTTTACCGCTTTTACAAACACAAATAAAATAATCACCCTTTATTGGGTTCGCTTGCCAAATTTATGCATTTGCCCAACTGCCATCCAAATTGATTTATTTAAAAACTAGCTTTTTCTCGCGGCTTCGCTCGCATGCTATTAGGGGTTTCCCACTCCGCCTCCTCCACCTTCCTTCTCCCTACTCCACTCCCCAATCAACCCCCCTCCCCCTACACCCTCCCTTCCCTCCACTCCACTCCCACCATCAACCCCCCTCCCCCTCTCCCCCTCCACCCATCCTCTCCCTCCTCACCTTCTTCCACCCCTCCCCCCTTCCCCTTCCTTCCCTCCCACTTCTCCTACCCCACTCCGACTTCTCCGCCTTCCCTCTCTCCACTTCACCACCCCTTTAACCCCCTCCCCCTATCACTCCACCCACCCATCCCCTCACCTCCTACCCCTCCACATTCCCTCTCTCCATACCACTCCTCCCATCAACCCCTTTCCCCCCACCCCCTACCCCTCCCCACACCCTCCTCCAACATTCCCTTTTCCCCTTCCTTCCCTCCCCTATCCCTCCCCTAACCCCCCCCCCCCACCGTCTTCCCCCTCCACTCTCCCCCTCCACTGACGCCCTCCCAACACTCCCTCCCCCCCACCCTCTTCCCCCTTCCCTTTCCCCCTTCACCGACACCCTCCCCTGCCCCCCTCCCCACTCCCCCGTCTCACCTCACGCATTCCACACATTCATTCGCGATACACTCAGTTGTCAAACTGCTCGCTGCTACCTATTATAATTTTTTATACAAATTTCATAATGCCAGAACTCAACGGTAGTTTAATACAAAATAACGAAAAAAAAAAGAATTATCCAATTTGGTGCAGTCGTTCGGGTTAATGCGCATACACATACATTTCGGTGTTTCATTTTTAGAGATAGTTATTAAGTAGAACGCCAACAAAGCACTCTTTTTAGGGTGAATTGCCTAATTAAAATAAAAAAAACATCGTTTCCAAGGCGACAATTGGTTTTCCTTTTTTTCTGACATTTGGAATAAATCGATTTTGTTAGTGACAGAAGACGTATGATAAATAATTTCATAACGCCAGACATTATTCATAAGGCAAGAGCTTACCAATATATATAGCCTTTAGATCTCGCAAATAATGTAACTTTCTATTAGTGCAAGAATTTTTAAAATCATTCATTAGTTTTTGCGTGAAAGAATAACAAACATACATCCACACAATCTTTCACCTTTATAATATTAGTAGGATTTAATTGAAATGTTATTGGACTATGGAATACAATGGTATTTTTTGTTCCTGTGATGCGAAAAATGCAAACTTAAATCATTGAAAGAAGGAATAAGACGTTTTCTGTCAATAATAATATTTTAATTCACTACATACAAAACGTTAGCAGGTCTCTGTAAACAGACGCTACTATCAATATTTGTTCCCATTATAATCAATATATACATTATAAAAGAAAGTCCAAAAAAACGTGCGGAACGCAAAAACTCCGAAACGAGTGCCGGTACGATCAAGAAAGTTATATGCTATGGTAGATCTTTATCCCCCCTAGGGAATAAGGGTATTCTTTTTTTACCTAAAGGGCTTTCTTTTTAAGATATAAGGGCTGAAAGTTCTAAAAAGACTCTAGAAATTTCAAGAAGAGTCCAGAAGATTCCGTAAACTTCTAGAAAATTCTATATAACTCTGGAATGTTCTAGAAGAAGTGGAGGAGTTTGTCAGCGAGTCTAGAAGGTTCCGGAATGTTCAAAAAGGTTCGATAAAGCTGTAGATTGTAGATAGTTCTGAAAGGAGTGGAGGAGTTCCATAAAGCTGTAGGAAGTCCTAGAAGGTTTGATAGGGCTGTACAAAGTTCTAGGAGGAGTTTTGGAGTATGTCGGTAAGTCTAGATGATTCCAGAAAGTTCTAGAAGGTTCAATAAAACTGTAGAAAGTTCTGGAGGTATGGCGGAGTACATATGTTGGTGAGTCTAGAAGGTTCTGATGGTTCACGAATGCTTTAGAAAATTGTGGAAGGAGAAAGTTCTAGAAGCTTTCAGAAATAATAAGCGGTGAGTCTAGAAGATTCCAGAAGTTCGAGAAGGTTCGATAAAGCTGTACAAAGTTCTGAAAGGAGTGGCGAAATATGTCGGTGGGTCTAGAAGGAAAGTTCTGGAAGGTTCGATAAAGCTGTAGAAAGTTCTATAAGATTCCATAATGCTGTAGAAAGTTCTGAATTGAGTGGAAGAGTGTGTCGGTGTGTCTAGAAAGTTCCAGAAAATTCTAGAAGATTCCACAAAGCTGTAGGAAGTTCTACAAGCTTCGATAAAGCTGTACAAAGTTCTGGAAGGAGTGGTGGAGTATGTCGGTGAGTCTAGAAGGATCTGATGGTTCAAAAATTCTTTAAAAAATTGTGGATTGAGAAAGTTCTAGAAGCTTTCAGAAATAATGGGCGGTGAGTCTAAAAGATTCCGAAAGTTCTAGAAGGTTTGATAGAGCTATATAAAGTTCTGAAAGGAGTGGAGGAGTGTGTGGGTGTGTCTAGAAGGTTTCGGAAAATTCTAGAAGATTCCATAAAGCTGAAAGAAGTTCTAGAGGGTTCGATAAAGCTGAACAAAGTTCTGAAAGGAATCGTGGAATATGTCAGTGGGTTTAGAAGTTTCCGGAAAGTTCTAGAAGGTTCGATAAAGCTGTAGAAAGTTCTAGAAGGTTCCATAAAGCTGTAGAAAGTTCTGATAAGAGTGGAGGAGTGTGTCTGTGTGTGTAGAAGGTCCCGAAAAATTCTAGACGGTTCCATAAAGCTGTAGGAAGTTCTGGAAGGAGTGGCGGAGAAAGTCGGTGAGTCTAGAAGGTTCCGGAAAATTCTAGAAGGTTCGATAAAGCTGTACAAAGTTCTGAAAGGAATGGTGAAATATGTCAGTGGATTTAGAAGTCTCCGGAAAGTTCTAGAACGTTCGATAAAACTGTAGAAAGTTCTAGAAGGTTCCGTAAAGCTGTAGGAAGGAATGGCGGAGTATGTCAGTGAGTTTGGAAGGTTCTACATAGTTCTGGAAGGTTTCCTAATGCTCTAGGATGTTATGGAAGGAGAAAGTTCTAGAAGCTTTCAGAAATGAGTGGCGGAGAGTGTCGGTGAGTGTAAAAGGCTCTGGAAAGTTCTAGAAGTTTGGATAATCTTCAATACACATTATTATAAAAAGGGTTCATGCCGCTAAAACTCAAAGACAAGTCCCGTTACGATAACGGGAGTTATATTGTGTGGTAGTCCTCTATCTCACATCCATAAAGAATGTTCCCGTTTTTACCTGAAGGGCGTGCTTTTAAAGATATAAGGACTGGAAGTTTCACCCCCTTGAAATTTATAGAACAATTAAAAATGTTCCAGAGTGTTCATGAGCATTTCACCACATTCCAAAACATCTCGGAACATTCTGGAATGTTGTGGAATGTTCGAGAATAGGATGGAACGTTCAGGAATATACCTGAACATCCCAGATCATTGTGGAATATTCCAAAACACTCCTGAATGTTGTGGACTGGTCTGGAACATTATTCTGGAACATTTAAGTCTTTTTTATATGGGGCTACCCATATGGGGTATATAAAGCAAGATCCGTCTTGGATTCGAACGTCAATTCAATTTCTCATCCACTCCGTGAGCGAAGCCGGACACCTGAGTAAAGTGAATAGAAGAACATTACAACTGGTAATGCACCTAAGATAATATAAAATACACAAATTAACAATCACTTATGTCTTATACACGTTAACCCCACAGACTAATTTGTTCGCTTTTGAACTTGTCTCCCTTATTATCATGGTTAAAAATATGATCTAAACTAAAGCATAACAACAAAATTATTAAAATATACACCTTTGAAATCAAAATTTTCCGAACGCTATTTAAAAAAAAATTATATTTTTTTTTACATAAAACGAAAAAAAAAATAGGTTGACAATAATGTGTGGATGTTTATTTTTTTTCATTACAAATCATTTTAGTTAGAAAAAACGTAGCGTAATCCATGTTTTAAATTTTTTTATGTTTAAAATCAAAATTTTAATATTTAAAAAACTTTGTTTATTTCGAATAATAAAATTTGATAGCGTATTCCAATTAAAATCAAATAACATTTTTTAGTTTTCAAGAATACCGCACAAGAATCTCAACTGCTCCCGTCTGGAGCCAGTGAGACTATGGCATCCCCAATTGGGGTATGTTGTGAGGCTGAAGGTAGTAGGGAGGGGAAGGAGATGGGTGAGAGGAAGGTTTGGGAAGTACCTGGCTATTCAGATCTGGTCACCAAACACGGCTAAAGCCATTTTTAAGCAACGTTTCAATTCTGAATGGTGGTCTTACACCAGGGCGATACTGACAGTATCTTTCACTCTGGAACAAACTTCATATTAACTTCATATTTTCAAATTTCAGAATTAACAATATTGTCGTCGACTATTTTTTTCCATATCATAGGCAATTGCCCTTTTAATTGGAAACAATCGTTCTAAGAACTGGTTTGTAACCTAGATAGCGTCTCGGATAAATATATCCGATTTTATTTATATGGAACACTAGCTGGTTCCCGGCATGGGTTGCTATGCCATTTAATAAAGAAATTGTTTCTCCCTGAGTGTCCTTTCCCATTCGTCCCGTTCCCCTTCCGCCTCCCCTTCTTCTCTCGCGTTCCCACTCCGACACCTCCACTCCACCTTCCCTCTCTCCACTCCACTCCCCCCCCCCTTCCCTTGTCCCGCGAACCCCCCTCCCAAGTTTCCCTCCCCCCTTCCAGGTCCCCCTTCCCCCTCCCAGGTTCCCCTTCCCCTCCCTGGTTCCCCTCCCCCACCTCTCCCTCCCTCCCGCTTTTCATAACAATAGCCGCTTCCCCGCGCGCCACCGATAGCAATTTTTTTATACAAATTTCAAAATGCCAGAGCTCACCGGAAGTTTTATAAAAACCTTTTCCTGACAATAACGAACACACAAAAAAAATAATTAGCAAAATCGGTACAGCTGATCTCGAGATTTGCGCTTAGCAACACATTTAGCGATTCATTTTTATGCATAAGATATGTATATTTTTTTATAAAAGTTTAAATGAATATTCAATTTAAATATATAGAAAAAGATAAAAACTAAAATATGAAAGAAAACAAGAAACAGAAAAATTAAAAAGAAAACGGTCGCAACTGGGACTCTGGGAAGTTCTGGGTTCGAGATCCAGTTGTGACCATTATCTTTTCCATTTTTCTGTGTCTTGTTTTCTTTCATGTTTTCGTTTAGATTATTAGTGTTATCTTCGTCTTCAATGATATATTACATTGATGGGAATAACCTTCAAAAGTTTTAAAAAGAGTGTTGTTCTTATAAAAAAATTAAATAATAACTAATTAATTATTATTTTTTAATTTATAAACTAACGTTTAGACAAGATTTTTATGCATAGCACAAAGGGTAACAATTATTACAATTTGGCGGGTATTTGATAAGCCCCCATAGCTCAGTGGTCAGAGCATTCGACCGGCAATCGGAAGGACACGGGTTCAAGTCCCGTTGGCGGCAAGTATCTTTTCTCGGAAGATTTTTCAATGTAAATGAGTGTTTCAGGCTGACAATTATTGCTTGTAATAATTGATAACTAATTAAGATTCAATCGGAATTAGATACAAACGAACGCTGAATAGCAACAACTATAAAATATCGACATGTACAAACAAATCGAAAATCACTTTCTTTAACCTCGCCAGCGAAAATATTTTTATTCACACTGATCTATTTATTCGTAACAAAATAATAATATTTTCAATTTAGGAGGCGGGTATGGGAAACGCCGCCTCGGGAACCGTTCATTGGATAACCGATACCTTTACTGTGGGTCACACCAAGTGGTTCGGTACGTTTGGTGACTTAGCAAATGTTCCCGGGTTAATCGGGAGAGGATTGTCTGGTCGCGGCGGATGTGTCTGCCCACCTACTGTGTAGCGGGCCGGATTTGGAGAGACTGGTTGAAGGAAAGCTTTCTACCACTCCAGCAGGACTATTTCGACCCACCGCATCACCTTGTACCGCAGTGGGTGGGATGAACTCAAACGTTCGTCATTCCTGGATACACTAGGCCCATAGATTCCTACCCACCCTTTATACCTCTTTCATTCCCAGATCTTCATCTCTTTCTTTTCCTTAAAAAAACCCTCCAAACAGCATCCCCAAAGATGACGTAGATCCTGAGCTAAATTATTTTCCTCAGGGCTTCCTTCTTTGCAGATGTCGCATTTGAAGATGTAAGACCGCACCTGTTTGAACAAACCGGGCCAGTAATATCTTAAAGATACTTTCTTGTAAGTTTTGAATGTTCCAGGATGTATGGAGTCTATGGCACTGTGGTTGTGAATAATGACTTATTCTCTCTTTTCAAGAGGATCTACCAGCTTCCAGGCATAATAAAATTTATTAATTATAATCAAATTTTTTCGCCAAAAAGGCAAGAGCTTTTTGACAGGCATTTTTTTTAAAGAAAGTAGTATTTACAAGAAGTTATTTTTATTTTATTGTCAAAGTATCGCTTTATTGCCATTATTCCATAACCACTGGACAGTTGGACAGCGCATTTTAAAACTTTTTTCTCCGTTTACTCGAGATTTTCAGATCATTTTAAAAATTTTTCGCCAACATTAAAAAAATCATACCTTCGAATTTTAACACTGAAACATATAAACTAATTATAGTGCTATATATCCAATAAATTATCCTGTATTTTTCCGTTCATTTCATAATTGTAGGACTAATAAAAAAAATATTGAAAAATCGTAAAGTTTATAACCGCGCGAAACCTGTTGAAAATGCCGTGAGAGGTACTTATTCGAGTCAACATAGAATATTTTTGATTTCTGTATATTGCCTATGGTATTCTTGCTAGTGAAAGGTGCATCTATGGAAAAAAGACTTAATTTTAATCGTAAACAGCTGATCAGAAATTCTGTGTCAAAAAATAATTTAAAAATTTATTAACATCGTCATAAAATAGTTTACGAAGTTGGGATTTGGAACATCTATGGTTATCATCATTACATAGTATAAAATGAAGTCGCTCAAAATATATGTGCGCGTTAATCTGTTAAACTACGCAACGGATTTTCATACGGTTTTCACCAATAGATAGAGTGATTGAAGAGGAATGTTTATATGTATAATACATGTAAATTATATTAGAGAAAAGCCGAGAAATTTAAAGAAAACATATTTTTGTGTGATTTAAAACGGCTGGCGGGCCGTACTATAGTCACTTTTGAAATTCGTTCTATAGAAGAAATTGGAAAATAGATGTCCTAGAGTAAGTAGGTATTTGATTTGAATTATTTTATTTGATGAAGTCGCTCAAAATGTATGTGGGCATAGATCTTTTAAACTACGCAACGGATATTCATGCGGTAGATAGAATGATTCAAGAGGAAGGTTTATATGTATAAAAACATGCTTATTATAGTAGAAAAAAGTCGAAAAATTCAAATATTGAATTCAGGCTGCGGGCAGCTGGCAAGCGGGTGGTGTGGATTTTATAAAGGTTGGGTAATGGCGTTGTATTTCGTTAGCCACAGCAACGTGTGGCAGGGTCTGCTAGTAAAAGATAAATCATTTCAATTACTTCGTTTTAAGTCCAAAATAATAAACGTGGGAACTCATTGGGGCCGCGGAACTATGCATGAAGTTTAGTAGCTTAGAGGGAAGTTTGCTATCGGACTGCTGACATTGCTAACATAGAAATTTTGTCAATTTAACAGCTCGGTGGAGAAGTATTTCCACATTTACCACATTCTACTCGTCTTGCTTCGTCAGATTTTCATCTTCTCCAATCTTTTTACAAAATTCTTCGCTTTTCAAAGCTGTCTCTTGATGACGTCTTCACCTCGAAATCACCAGATTTATTCATGCATGGTATTGGTAAACTCTTGTTGGAAGTCTGCAATAAACATTTCTGGAGACTATAAAAAAATCTTTTTTAAGAATTTAATAAAAAATATGAAATAATTCTAAGAAAATTTTACATACCAGGAACTTCGGCGCGGCCTTTTTCATACAAAATACTAAACCACATTAAGAAATATATTGTTTTTAATTAAAAGGTTTTGCAAATATCTAGTAAGATTGTGTGCTATTTTTGTTTAAAATTATAAAATATAGGTAAATAAAAAAAATAAAAATTCCTAATTTTAGAGGCAACTTTGGAATTTGTGAGTTATTTATAATTAAAAAATAACAATCTTACCCTACCTAGTGCATAAATACAATGAAAAAAAGTTTTAAAAAAAACTAAACATCTTAAAAAAGCATTTATTTGGGTAATACGAGTATTTTTAATTTGTATTAATAATTTAACGTTAATAATTAATCGTTTTTAATTTGCATTTACGCCCTTCGAAATACTTTTCTCAACATTTTTTTTTCAACATATATTTATAGAAAATAAAGCCAAATTATTTTTTAAATAATAAAATTAATTTATAAATTGTTGCCAAAGTTGTCTCTAAAACCATGATTGATTTCTTAATTACTTATATTTTATAATTTAAAACACAAATAAATGAAGAACCACACTTCCGTTCTAGATATTTTCTATACCTTTTGAATAAAATAAAAGTTTGATTTAGTATTTTCGGCCTAAAATCCAATATTAAGTTTTATATGAAAAGGGCTGTGCATTCGTCCCCTTAATACGCACCCCATTATGCCTACAATCAGGTTTTATTTACTTTCCGAAACTCGGAAAAACCACATATATTATTTATTTATTTGTTTAAATCTTTAACTTCCTAGAAAGCCTCGTTCTTGTAACGACGCTCAATTAAAAGTAATCTACCCGTTCAAACGCGGTTTATCCATTCTAAAGATTTTTATGAGGGTACCATGGCAATATTACAAACAGCAAAATAAGGTACCAGTACCTTAACCACACCGAGAACATAACAACAAATGTAACATTATAAAACGTTTTATCCATTCGCAACCTAAGACAATTTTTTTTGTGTTAAATTGTTAAATAGGTGAGTTTGATTTTAAAACACAAGCCCTTCCTGTATATTTACGTATTATTTATTTCATGGTACGAATGAAAATTCGTACCAGAGCTCAATAATTTAGAATTTTTACCTCTTTCATACAAACAGACCTCTTTCAATAAAACTTGGGTAAAAAGTAGGTACTCTCTGTATCGCCTGGGTGGAAAATCAACACTGAATCTAAATTTTTTATTTCCCAAATTTATTTTTCCTTCGCTTTATCTGTGTCTCTTTCCCATCCCAGGTTTTCTTCTCTCTCAAAAAAGTTTCAAATATGGAGGTGCATTATATGGCTAAACTAGCTCAAGCAGTTTGGTCCTAGCAAGGTTCTTATGAGAGATGGGAAGGCTGATAGAGATATTGAAAGAAGGGTGAATGCAGGTAACTCCATTAATGGAGAACTGAATGCCGTTGGCGCTAATAAAAAAACTGTCAAAAGAAAAGAAGCTAGCAGTCCACAATGGAGTCCTGGTACCTACCCTGATGTATGGCAGTGAGGCATGGAACTGGCAGAGGAAGGATGAAAGTAAACTGAATGCTGTTGAAATGAGATCCCTGAGACGTATGTGTGGTAAAAAAATGTATTATCGTAAATGCAAAGAATGTAAGTTAATGTAAATGCAAAGAATGTAAGGCTGATGTAAGCATAATGAGTAAGATTAAGAAAGGGACCCTCAGATGGTTTGGGCATGTAGACCGAATGAACGAAGAAAGTAGTGTAAGAAGTATATGCGATGCGAATGTGAATGTGAAGTCGGGGACGCCCGAGGAAGACATGGCACGATCAAGTAGTGAATCAGATACTTGAGTCGGGCCATGTCAAAAGTCAGGATAATAGAAAAGAATGTATAAGACGAAGTATGAATGTGAGTGAGGCAAAGAGTGTGTGCCAAGACCGAGCTGTTTGGCGGTCCGTTCTCTCTGCCTACCCCTGCGGAGAAACAGCGTGATGGTTAGTTAGTTGAGGTTCTTATACAGGCTAATTTCAAAATAACCCATCCAACACAAAAAAAAATATTCATTAATTTTTTTAATATAAATGAAAAACCGTGTTACCATTTATTATTTTCTCAGAACCTGGGGAAAAAGTAGTAGGTATACGTGGATCTTTGTAGACAGAGGAAAGAGTGATATTGTGGAGGGAAAATTAAAGACCTTCCTGAGCCGAGCGTTTTTATGACTACTTTCTCAAAATAATGAGATCCGTTTATGGCTGACGGGGCAGCATTACAAATCAGATCTAAGATTATGAATGTGTCCTCCTGTGTTGTGGGTGTTGACCCGACTTGCGGTCTAATCTATGGTGGCTTTTGTAAGGATTACCCTTCTCAAAGTTTCTAGAGCCAGGCCATATCTCTATATTATTCATTCATGCTTGTTCTCTCTGTTCGCGTGTGAACATCCGACGTCATTATACGAACAGTAGACCTCGCGTCCAAAAACGTTAGTTTTTAATTTTCTCCTACTTTGATAGACCAAACCAAAATTTTCGACTAATTTCGAAATTTTCGAAATTAGCTGACTCTATTTTCGTAATAACTTACATGTTTGTCTAAATTGTGCCTTCTAACCCGAAAATGCGTGCACTTTTAATAGACACAGATATTTATTTATTTATAAGTACATGTTACATGATTAATACATTTACTTGAGAAGATACACTAGGTCACCATACTAGGCAGCTGCCTGTATCATGGAGACCAATGGAGGATAGTTATTTTGAAATGAAGTCTAGTTAGTGTAGGTAAACTTATTATAAAAAAAAATAGAAAATTGGTAGAAATGTTTCCAATAACTCACAAATTGCCAAAGTTGCCTGGAAAATAAACACAAATAAGTAAGGTAGCTGTTATGTATGTACATTAATACACATACATACATGCACACACACATACATATATATATACTTACATAAACATGTATTTATGCATACCCACACATACATGTATATTCATATATATACACATATAAATACACATACATATATACACTTAAGTTTGATGGCAGAAACAAGCCGTCAGCAAATAGTGACAAAAACAAGAACATCTAAACGAGGCTGGATATAACTACATGATGTTTATACAAGCATATGCATGTGTTATAAAGTTATAATATACGCATGCTATGTTTGCGCGTCTCGGTTTTAAACAAAATAAAAAAAATATATATGTAATAAAGAAATTAATCATAAAGGAAAACGTTTAGATAACTTAGAAGCTTTGGAAATTAAAAAATCCCTTAAAAATAATGAATCTATTATCAACAAACAAAAAATATTGTCATATAGCCCAATCATGGATTTGTTCCCCTACCCACCCACTCTACACTAATACCTACCCACCCAATCTACATTATTAACTAACAACGGCTCCACCCCTAACATAATAAAACATTGTTCTAAACTGTCAAATTAGTATAAGCTTTCCCTGACGAAGGAACGTTTGTTCCGAAACCGGTCGGATTTGCACATTTTATAAGTGGTTTATACAAAGTTGTATTGTTTCATTTTTTTTTAAATAAAAAATAATAAAGAAGAATAAATAATACATTTGTATCACTATCTAAGTATGTGAAACAAGTTTTAAACACTGTCATAGTCACTCATCACAAGGATATTGTTTCAACTTAATTACTTCAAGAAACAACTAATTACGTTTGGATAGATGGTAAAAGATGCATTAAAATTTCATTTTTATTCAAAGTTCAAAACGATCCCTTTACAAATTTTTTTTGTATGGATTTGACATTTGCGAAGTTTTGCTACCATTTAAATACTCATGAGTTAATTAGTTTACCCAAACTCAGAACCTATTAACCTATTTTGTGCACGTATATGAGTGTTTCCTGTAGTAATTGTTAAAATGAAGTGTAATTTTCATAATCTGTGCCTAAAAGTAGGGCGGTTTTTGGAATAATTATAATATTTTACTCTATAATATTAGCATTTTAAGAATTTTCCCTCGAATAGCTAATTCAGAGTAATAATTTTTTGATTGTGCCTACAGGATACTGTAGCGCACGTCAGGTTAAAACTGCCACCATCTTGAAACCGGAACTGGAACGTAACTAAAAATTTTACAGTCAGATGAAATGCCTAACGTTTGACTCTGTCTTTTAAAGTCAATTAAGTTTTTAGATCATTTAACTTTTTTAATTTTTTATTTTTCTTAATTCATTGCTTTGTAATTACATAATTTGAGGTATTTTCGACCGCCATTCTAGGCACATGCCCGTGTTGCGGTGGTCGATAAATATAGAGTTTTTTCTAACGCACTTTGTTTGGCAAGATGGTTTATAACATTGCGTTGATTGAAATGGATTAAAATTTCTAAAATGGTAATGATGTTAGCAGAGGTTTTCACTAATTAAAACAAAGCGATCGAGATCATCAAAACATATGAGTATTTTGATTTAAGTAATTAAGTTTCACATAAAATAATCATAAAATCGACACGACTAGTCATATGGATTTTATGCTTACAAAAATTGAGTTAGCGGGATTAGCAAAAAAATTACTAGATATTTAAAATATTTAGTGACTTCACCACTAACAGAAAAAAATTCAAAACCCTTTGGGATCCTTCGTGAGTTGTACCATAATTTTTTTATTTATTTATATATATAATTTGTACAACATTTATTTATAACAATTACAGGCATAGCCTAAGACGTTATAATTGTACCATTTATGCATTGTATATGCAATGCCAAAAATCTTACAAATGCGCTATAGGACACAAAAAATAAATCAATTTTTTTATCCACCGCATTCAAAAAGCACGTAGCTCTCCCCAAAGGTGAGTTCATAAATAAATTAGTGCGGCTTGCTCTACTATAAAGGAGGTTGTGATGACGTCCTCGAGAGTGAGACTCTGGTACAAAAAAATTTAATTGGGCCAGTATCTCATTATTAGATAAGTGACCGTTCATTAGTTGAAAAAAATATTTAAGCAAAGCAATACCTCTACGTGTCTCTAGGGAGTGGTAATTGGTCATGCCTAATATATAAATCGATGGGTAAAGCCAAGGGTAACGTCCATAGAGCCGCGAGAATAAAAACCTTAAAAATTTCTTATGGACTCTTTCAATGCGTAAAGTATATGTTAATTCGTGTGGGGCCCAGATGATCGAATTTGACTCAAGTACACTCAGGACTAGTGTGTTGTAATATAAGCACAAAAACACTGACGTTATTATATTATTATAACGTCAGTGTTTTTGTGCTACGAAACGGATAAGAGTTTCTAATTACAAAGCCGAGAAGCCTGTATGCTCTGCTTATTAAATAATCGATGTGTTGGTGAAAAGTTAGTTTGCTGTCGTAAATAACTCCTAGATCTTTGATTTGGTTTAGGTGTTGGATAATAATTTCATTAATTGTATATTCAAATATATGCGGTTTTTTTGATCTTGTATACGAGACGATATTGCACTTGGGTGTACTGAAGTTCAAGCCATTTATTTTGGCCCAGTTTGAAACGCATTCAATGTGTTTAGTTAAAGTTAAACGACTCACGAATTTCAACACTTCGTTAGTGTGGAAGTACTATGATATGAAACAAAACAACGGCGTAAACTAGAAATGAAAGAAAAAAAATTATATAATTAGTATGATGTAATAAATATTGCAGAACTAGTCCCCAATGGTGCCAAGAAAATTACGTGGATTTGCCATTAGCTCACGGCACTTTCCTCGTAACAAAATAACGTAATTAAATATTATTCTAGCTTTTTTTATGACTTGCAAACAGATTTATTTTATCTGCAAAAAGCGAGAAGTGCAGTTCCGTGTAAAACGAAATAATTTTTGAGAAATACTTATGTCTAAACAGCCAAGCATTTTCAGTCCATTCATTCCTTTCTTATGACCCCTCTCGAGCTTTCGCAATAATGGCCTTGCAAATTTATTAAAATTACGCTGAAAAGGGCAAAGGTTCGAAAGAGTGTTTGGATAAAACCCATATTTTAACCCTTCTCTTAAGACAGGCCTCGCCACGACTTTCAGTGTCAACCTCTGATAAGTCTGGAGTTTTACGGCGTTGACACTCACAAGCGCACACTGTGTATATAATATATTTTATTTAACATTTTTTGCAAAGCTACACATATCGTTATACATAAAACCTTGAACCATTAAATTTCACAAATGTTAGCATCTTTACATACCTTCAGTAATTTTAGCATAGAATTAAATATTATAAAACAAATTGCAGCAATCTTTCAAAATTAATAGAGAATATGTTAAACAAAATATATTAGGAAAAGTTTTATCAGATCTTTTGTGTGTACAAATAATTTACAACGAAAATAACTGGAGAAAAGTAGCATTTTTAAATAATAATACTTCAAATTAAATAATTAAAAACGTGCCAGACAGTATCCAACCACCTTTTTACACCAGAAACAAATTTTAAATAACAAGAACAAGGATGATTTTTTTTAAATCTGTGGCTTGTGAATTAATATGTAATAACTGTAACTTTTTTAATATAAGGAAGACTTTCTAAAAATTTTAATATCAGAGTCAAGGACGGCCGGCGTAGTCCAGTGGTACGGTTCTTGACTGGCACTCCGAAGGTCGCGGGATCGAATCCCGGCGTGGCAAATAAATTTTATTTGGTTAATTTGTGTTATTTCACAATTATTAATTTAAAAAATAATATAGTATATTTGCTGCACGTTCCAGAGTGGAAGATACTCTCAGTATCGCCCTGGTGTGAGACCACCATTCAGAATTGAAACGTTGCTTGAAATGGCTTTAGCCATGTTTGGTGACCAGATCTGAATAGCCAGGTACTTCCTCACCTTCCTCTTCCCTATCTCCTTCCCCTCCTCACTACCATCAGCCTCACAACATACCCCAATTGGGGATGCCATAGTCCCACTGGCTCCAGACGGGAGCAGTTGGGACTCTTGTGCGGTATTCATGTAAAAAAAAAAAAAAAAAGGAACATCTGCGGTGTTTAAATAATAAATAATAATCACTAGGCTGAATTTGGAAACATTTTGGAAACAAATCTTTTTTTGATATAAATAAAGGTTTAACAATTTTACACACAAACATAACGACTTTGCAATTAGAAAGTTTATAAATTAGAGAAGATGTCGTAGGTGAAGTAGTAAATTAAATATTATGAAGGTGTTGAAGGTAAAGTAGTCAATTAAATATTATTAAAAACCATTTTTTTTTTAATAGCCATCTCTTAAATTTATTTTCATATTAATACTGGTTCCTACTTATATTATTTTGATAATAATTTATTTTTATTACTTAGACATCTTGATTATTAGTATTGATTTTAAAAGTATTTATTATATACTCGTAATTCAATTTTTACATATTCTAAAATATTTTTCATATTTCATTATACGTAATTGTGTTTTATAATACTTTTAGTAATTAATCACCTCTCCCTATATTATTTTTGCTTATAGTTGTTATTTGTCTATTTTGCTTGTATTTTGTTATTTTTATTAATGTTAACCTTATCCTGACGATGAAACCTTTGGTTTCGAAACATGTTGATAATTTTGTGGTGTTTTACCAAGTGATTTGTTTTCATTTACTTAAAAATGAAGCAAACAAAGGATTTTGCAATGATTTAAGAAATATAATGAATTCGTTAAGAAAGTCTAGAAATTTAATGAAGTGGAAATACATTTTAAAATAACAATTTCGAATACGAAATGTCGTTGTAATCTGATGTAGAATTATTATCTGCTTTCAGAAAGTACCTCTAAACCAGTGATTCGTCCGCTAACCGAATTTCACTGATTTCTTGCATATACCCCTTAAATATTTGATGTTTTTAAGCTCTTAAAAAAATAAATGTTATTTTCGAAGACAACATCTATACATTCCCCAAATTATATGAAATTCCCTCGATAGAAAAAAATCGCAAAGTATGCTTCGAAAATTATTTTTTTCAAGTCTGTTTCGGTTATTTTAAAAGTTATATGTATGAAAAAATTCACAATGTTTCTTTAAATTGTACTTGACCCAGCCCCCACGAGATTCTTGCTCTATTTTAATCGAGTCGTGTTTTTTCAACATTTTCGCAATTTTCGCATCGATTTTGTCGCTGTAAATGTTGACGCTCTCCTCTAACATTCATAATTTCGTATCTTTCCATCTTCTTCTTTTCGGGCCCGGTTGCGGAGCCTTAACAGGGGTGCCAGCGCCCTCGTGTGGGCGTTTTTGAGATCTACGGGGCGTTTTTAAATTTTCAGACGCTGCAGAATTTCGAATGGGCTTTGTGTCAATATAGAAAATAATACACCCTGATGTAAACTAAGGCATAATGCTCAATGTCAATGTATTAATAATGTGTTTTATTTACACTTCTCATCATTTTTTTATTGTTGTAGGAAATCCTACTAGAATTCTACTTCCTACTAGAATGTGAACATTTTTAACTTCGTTTCGAGGAAAATGGGGGGGGGGGGGCTGGATAATTTTACTGTGGTAAAAGGGGTGATTCTTTCAATACGGTTAAGAAACACTGCTCCTAAACCCTGAACATCACATTACCTGTAAACCATTTTTTAAACCATCTTGATGATTCCTTTTAAAACCATTTATATGTTTGTAGCGTCCCCCCATTGTCAACCCAGATGTTACTTTATGAAGACTATAAGACAACCAGAAACGGACGCAGAATAAACCTTCCGTAACTTGGCAAATTAATAGAAAAATATTCCCATGCGGATTCAACTCATTTCACGGCTTTATTTCTGAGCTGTTACTAGAAGGGAAGAGACAAGACCGTGATATTTCCCTCAGGTCTTCAAAAAAAAAATTATGTACACACAAGTTGATGATATTTGATATTCATGGTAAATTCGCAGGGGTTTGGAATTCTCATGTTTTTGAATGGCGTTTTACTTAATCTGTGCGAAATAAATTGACAAGAACCAACCGAAATATTTTGCGAACAATGTGCGTTTTCAATTTTAGGTCAAAGATAAGGCCTGTTTGCGACGTCGCAGAACGGTGGTGTCTTTACTTTTATGATATTTTGTATACCCAATGCTCTCTTTAGGTAAAAATTACTTCCCTAAAGTTTTACCCAGACAAAAGCTTTAAAATATTTTCATCCTCTAATCTAAAGAAAAATAATAAAAAAGGAATATCACGCTGCTATTTTTTATATTACTAGAAATATTTTTATTTCTACCTTCCTTATGTGCCTTGACGGAAGATAACTCCTATCAACAAAATGCGGTGCAGTCATACAAAACGTAAAATAAAATTAGTTATTCTTCGGTGAATCAAGAAAAATTTTAACCGTACGAAAAAGCTTGAAAATGTTAAAAAGTTTGTGGTTTAAAGGATGATAATTTAAAAAAGAGAAGCAATACATTGAAAGGCCAATAAAAAAATACGAAAGTGATCAACCAATTAATACACATGAAGTGGTTGCAAACTATAATACCCCCAGCAGTAAATTAGCGTCCATAATAAATCTGAATATATAAAATAATGTTTCTTATACCACTCATCCAATTGCGATGAAACATTGGTAATTTGTTATGCGCACGTCCGCAAAAATGTCTATTTATAATGGTGAACTCCGGCGTTATGAAATTTTGAAAAATGTTTAGGGAGGCGAGAGGGGAGGGGAATGAAGGAAAGGGGGGTTCACGGGAGGGGAACGAAGGAAGGGGAACGCGGGAAGGGAAAGGATAACCAGGGGAGTGGCGAAAGAGGGATGGAAAACGAGGGAAGGGCAAAGGGAGATATTGCAGAGGAGACATAGTAGTGGAAGGGAATAGCGGGGGTAAATTTAAAAAATCCATGCTTCTCGCACGGACGACTGTATACGGCAGCTCATGCGTTGGAAAACCTTCTGATTTATTAGTGTACTTACCAGATTGATGAAAACACGAAAAATATTTTGTATCCAAAGCACTCTGGTAAAGAAAATTAAAACACGAACACTTTCTTTCTGGCATTTCATTGCAACGCATACCACCCAGAAAGATAGTAGAATATTATACTTTAAATGTGTTATTATGAGATAATACCTGAAAGTTGTGAATAAAACAACTTAATTGTGTATAAGACAACGGCATGGCGATAATTGAGGCATTCAGCAGAAGAGTGGCCCAACCCAAAAAAATCGTAATCAGCGAAAACATCATATTGTTATATATTTTTTCATATCTATGAAGCCACAGTGGCTTAATTTTAATTTTCACTATTTCAAAGATCCCTTGAAATCAGTGAAAACTAAAATTGGCCCACTGTGGCTTCATAGATATAACAAAAATATAAATATAACAATATGAAGTTTTCGCTGATTCCGATTTTTTGTGGGTCGGGCCACTGCTTCGCTGAGCGCCACAATTGCTCATTGGCATCATTCACATTTATCCAGTCGCATTGTGTAAATCAAATATTATTTGACTAATGCTACTTTGGGGAAAGTAATTTAATGAAAAAGGAGGCCAAAGATTCTATTATTAATCTTCAAAGAGGGAGAAGTTCGAAGAAGTAATAATTTGCTGCAGGTAATAGCTCCCTATTGTGTTCTAAGTCATCGAACTCGTTGAGTAAACATCCAGCTTAGGGAATCTGAGACATTGCACCTGGCCCGGTTGTCGGGAGTAAGATTTATGGGAATTTGTGAGCACGAAAAGTTCCACAGCTATCTTTCTTGTAACCAACACACAGGTGAAATATAATACAAAGCTTAGCAACTTCAATGGCTGTAATAATAATAATTCGATCATTTATATTCCGAGCTATCAATAGATATAATTATTCCGAGGACGCGTGAATATTCGAAATTGTCTGCAATACCAAAACCTTATGGCAAAACATAGCTTAAATATGACTAAAGTTGAAATAATTATACCTAAATTATGCGTTCATGGCTTAAGGGGTCATCCCGTGTGACGGAACTTTGGGCAATCGGGTCACCAGTTTGGTGAATATGTTGTTTATATATTTTATCCAGATCTAGCAGTTCACAGACCTTGCCCAGGTCTGAAAACTGGATGCGTGTTTAAATATGTGCGGAGGTGTTTAAATAATAACTCTTGATATTCACGCGAGTCACAATGTATTTACAACAGAAACTTTATGTTAGAATCATTTGTACAAGTTAAATATTATCCTTGCTTTGAGGCAAAGCAGGTGGAGAGGGCGAACACTAGAACCGGAATGGTTTCGCAAAACAAAATGCGTTGTCACGCACCTAGCGATCAGTGGTGACCGATGGTACCACCATGCAAAATCTAACAAAAATTATATTTTATGGCTGTACGCTGCCTCGCTACAGCACCTTCAGTCGTTTTTTTGGGATATTTTTTGGGGAACTAAATAAAGATGCAACGGCAAACATTTCTCCACATATTTTGAGCACACTTTACATTTTTTTCAGCCCGAAGTCAACGGTTATTTCTGAAGAACACGGCAATTTAGACGCTCATCTTCCAAAAAAGTATTTTGCGGTGACCACGATTGTGGGCATTTTGCTTATCTGAAACAAAAAATCAAACGACATTTTAATCTGTGAAGCATGAATCAGCTTTTGAACTAGAATTAATAAAAGATATCGAAAGGTTAATTTTTGGCATCTTGTTGAAAATTTTTTCGGGTATTTTGGTGTTCAACAAGATGGCAAAAATTTACATTTCAATATTTTTTAATAATCCTAGTTCAAAAACTGGTTCGTGTTTCGCCCGCAATCGTGGTCAATTCAAGGCAATTTTGAAGATGAGTGGCTAAGTTGCTGTGTACTTCAGCAGCGAGTGACGGTTTTGGGCTGAAAAAATTATAAAGTTTGCTCAAAATATAAAAAAATACGTAGTGAAAAATTTGCGGTTGTGTGTTTATTTAGTTCGTCAAAAAGAAAACCTTGGATGATCCCTTTAATACCACTATTTTAAGACAATTTACTCAGTTTTATGCTTCGACTTTCACGATGGTATTATAAAGTGAAAATATAATAAAGTTTGCTAGATAGGTACTAGATTTTTATACGAAAGTTGGCATAATATACTTTTCTTGGTAAATTTTGGGGAATAATTATTTTCTTGTTTTATTAAGAGCTCGTGGGGTGATATTACACATGAATGGTTCAATCAAAAGTTGACTGAGTGCTGTTAAGATTATGAATAGGTCGGTAGAAATCATACATGTATGTACAAAATATTATATGATAATCTAGGTTTATATTAGATATATATATTTTTTAATATTAACTCCACACAGGAGGCCCTGAGGAAAATAATTTCCCTCAGGGCCTATGTCATCTGGGATGCTGTGTGGAGGGTCTTTTTGAGGAGAGGAAGGAATGAACATTGGTCTGGAGGAGACACATGTTGTAGGAAGGAGGAAATCCAGAGATATAATTCGGTTTACCAACAAAACTAAGTTAATAGTTAAACAGGTTAAAGAAAATAGTTTTAAAGATGAAGAGGGACGTAATAGAACATTTATAACTATTTTTGTAAGATCTAGAAAGCAGATTTTTTGTTTTTCGGGCGATTAATAAAAAAAAAGTTAATGGTTTAGAACGCCGAAATTGATGTTGCAATAATAAAAACCAAAATATTTCGGTATATTATTAATAAGCTAGTTTAAAAATAAATCAAGTTTATTAATAATAGCATTAATAAACTTGATTTATTTTTAAACTAGCTTTTTCCCGCGACTTCGCTCGCTTGGTATTAGGGGGGTTTCCACTCCGCCTCCTTCACCCCCCCCCCCCCCTCACCCCACCCGCATTTATTTGAAGTACCCTAGTAAATTTGAATCGAATAAAGAATTATGGATATCTTACTAATCGTGCCACCTATTGCAATTTTGTATACAAATTTCATATTGCCAGAGCTCTGAGCTACAGCCTAAGTGTTATTCTGATGTATGAGCATTATTGTAAAGTTTCATTATAATCCATTCAGTAGTTTTTGCATGAAAAAGTAATAAACAAATATCCATCCATACACATCCTCCAAACTTTCGCCTTTATAATATTAGTAGGATTGTGAAATATCGAAATGTGCAAAATTTGCACGGTGGCTCTAACAGTTTTTTCTGTTACGTAATTATTCTGATAGCTTTTTCACTGTTTTTTTCCCTTCGCTGATAATAAAACGGTTTCAATTCAGATTTTTTTTTAATACAATTTCATGTTTGGTTGAATCCATCGTAGAAAATTTATGTCAATGCTTACTTCGCGTATATTCAGTGTTTTCACACAATTATATAAAGATGTTCTATCAAACCAGACGAATATCGGTATTTTCTTTATTCCACTGGAATTTCATTCCAAAACTTGTCCAAAACCTAAATAATTAAATTTCAACATATATCTTTTGGTGCTGTGGTAAGTTCAATCAAATTATCGTTAAATTTGTTCCGTAAAATGCACTTAACATGTACATTTAAGAGGGCATTACCAGAGAAAACCAGAAATATGTCATTTTTTAATCAGATTTTAGACGTATTGGCTCTTTTCCACACAAAATTATAAATGGATTTCGAAAGATTGTTCTTTTGTCTAGCATTGGCATGTTTTAAATTTTGAGAAAAAATATTTTTTTTTTAATATAATAAGGTTATACCATAGGTTGTTGGCAGATTTGTTAAATTTTCAAAAAAGATTTTGTATTATACCACACCCATTTCAAATAATTTAATCGTGCAATAAAATAAATCAATACATTATCTGGGTATCGGATTTTTTAGAATTTTAATTTAAGTTTAAATAAAATCAATAAAAAATATATACGTAGGTACATGAGTTTCTTGACGAAAATTGGTCCTTTTGTGTATTTATTTGTGCACTTACAAACTAATATTTTTCATCTTTTTTTAACATTCTTATTTAACTTATTGAAAAATGATAAATACTTATAATCAAAAAATAATTACAAAAATTACATTATTAAAATAGTTTTGTCATCACACCTTTCAGCATTTTTGGATGTAGGTATAAATTAAAGCAAATTTGGAATGAAATAAAATCGATATTGAGTTATAATTTTAAAAAGCTAATTAATCTTTCTCATTGTGACCGCAATGCACGCTCGTAAGAATAACTTTCGACGAAATGTGGATTTTCGTCCGCTGGCTGGTTAAACGCTCTTAAGAAATTCTTGTAATTTTTAAACAGTTTTTTTTTTATAATCGTCTGCTTGACATCTCGCGGATAAGGGAGGATTTTTTTAAATCTATTTTACAAATATTACAATTTAGTCTGCTTCGGTGAAATGGCAACATTGATCGCCCATCAATGTTGCCATTGATGTGCCCATGCAATTAATTTCACACTAAACTTCGTTTTTATGGGATAAACAAAAAAGTTTGTTTTTTTTTCAAGAAACAATTTTTTCAATTTATTATCAATACTTTTTTATTTGAAAGTCCTCTTCTTTCTGAATATCTGCGAATACCAAACAAAAGCTGCACTTCACTGAGATTAAGAAATATAAAAACTAAATTTCATAGAACATTTAACATTTTGGTGGGTACTGTTACGTCATGCTTTTTGAATTTGAATTTTCGCCACCGGTCGATGGCAAGGTCAAAAGACAAACGAAAGAAGTCCATCAAATGAATAACTTATTTATTGACCAACCAAAATAACCCTCTTATCTCGATACGTGTATGAGAAAATAGAAAGGAGAAAAGTTATGTTACATTTAGGAAAGATTTCTCGTGATATTGTGCCACTGATATTTTTTTCTTTTATATTTCGTGCCTATACAGAGTTACAACTTCCCAGAGGCGGTGTGATTACGGGTCTCCCTATTTTTCGAAGGTTGTTAGTTGTAAGGTTGAGAACAGCGGAAGAAAGAGGAAAAGGAATTTCAAGAAAACGGGAAGAAGAAACCAATAAATTAACAAAATCTCCTAGTGTTACCTATAAATGTGCCCATTTAACGCCGCCTTGGCCGATAGGCATATTAAAAATAATTTTTTGTTTTCATGAGGTTTTGCATCATAAAAATGTTCGTAGCTTACTAAAATAAATCTCACTCGATTGGCTACAGACATTGGAGGGGACCCACCACTTTCCCAACGGCGTTATAAGGAAACATATGGTTTCCTCCTTCACCGCACACGTCAAGACTCTACTTTTTTTTTGAACGAAGCTACATTTATTTGAACGACTCTAGACCCTCCAATGTCCATGCATACGGGGTTAGTAAGCAGTATGCAAGTACTTACATTAACATTATACAAAAGATAAATAGAAGTAGCAGCCCGTGGAATAATTCTTCGGAAATAGGTAACATCAAAAAGAGAAAATAGTGTTGGTAAAAGAAAAAGAAAAATAAAAATAACGGCTATGACCAGTCGAAGAAACCTTCTGTTAATAAAATAATTAATGAGGAAAAAACAGTTATATGATTATGTTATAATGTAAGTAATTACTATAATAGCGGAAAGAAAGTAAAATATATAAAAAGAAAATCCAGAGAAAGTATTCCATTGACCACCGGGCAGTCCCAATGAGAATGCGTATAGCTTTCAGCCCAATCGCAGACGATGCTCGAAGTCCGCGCCCTTTAGCCGGTTCCCCGATTTTGCCTCGAAGAAATGCACTTGAGAGAGAAGGGGAAGATTTTGAAGACCTTGAGGAAAAGATGAGCGTCGGGTTACCGGAGGGGGGACGGAAGGACATCGAGACCGCGCGGTTACGCCTCAGGCCTACGCATGACGATGGGGGAGGCGCGGGCGGATCGCGGGATGACCGCTCCGCAGACATTTTAAAATAATAACAAAGTTACTACCGCGTCATTCTTCAACGCACCCTCCTAACGCGCAATTTGTTTAACTAACTAACCATCACGCCGTTTCCACGCCGTTTTCTCATACGTGCTCTTCTGTTATTCTGACTCTTGACATGGCCCGACTCAAGTATCTGATTCACTTGGTCATGCCAGTCTTTCTCGGGCGTCCACGACTTCTTCTACCATTCACATTTGCGTCATATATTATCCTTACACTCCTTTCCTCATTCATTCGATGCCCAAACCATCGGAGCGTTCCTTTCTTAATCTTACTCATTACGCTTACATCAGCCTTGAATTCTTTGCGGATCTTCACGTTTCTCAGACGATCGTACATCGTACAGTTTGTGTAGTTTGATGTATTTTCTTTACTTTGTTGTTGTGAAATACTTACATAGCTCTTTCGAAAAAGATAAAACTATATTTATTAATATGTTAATACCTTACCATTCAGTATCCAAAAATTCAATAATTCAGTATCCAAAATAAAGTGTAAAATAAAACGAGAAACAAAAAACAAGTTTGTTCGAATACAACATTGGTGGTGGGTTTCTTCATTTACCGAGAATGCTAAATGCAATGTTTATTGTAAAAGTAAACGGTCAAATGCATAGAAAATTTTAAATTTCGATCGCTTAATTTTACAATTAGCATTGCATTTAGCATTCTTGATAAATGAAGAAACCCACCCTGAGGCTACACACAGTAGCTGAAACCAGATTTTCTATCAGAAGACTACTTCTCCGCCTATGAAACGTTTGTAACCTAACGGTACAACTTGCTCCTACAATAACAACATTCAAGACAATAGTACCTACTAAGAAATTTGAATCTACATACATTGTTTTTTCTGTCTTGATTGTCAGTTTTGTTTCATCACTTCGAATATAATATGTTTCGTTAGAAGTTAAATCATTCTTATAATATGAAGATTCACAATACATGTTAACAAAGTACTATGTATGTAGGGTACGGGTTCACCGACCACACTCGTTTACGGTACCTGATAAAGAAAAAATAATATCATGAGGTTTACATTTGCAGTAAGTGTGTACGTACATCTACCACGAAGAAGGGTAAAATGTTTTTTTTTTATGATCACATCGCAAAGTACAAAGCCGTTCCTTTAAAAGGAAGCGACGCGTGACGTCAAGACCTATAAAACATGAATTTCTTTTCTTCATTTCACGGAAACTAAAAGGTTTAACTATGACATTCCGAACCCAGGGAAAGTAGTGATGATGGAAGGAGGAGAAGAAAGGGGAATTATGCGAAAAGGAAGGTTAAGAAGTGTTCCTGGATCATCGGATTATATCTCTATCCATAGTTAAAGCTAAATAGTTTTTAAGCCAAATCTGATGTGATACTTTACATCCACACCAATAGATGTGCTATCTTTTGTTTTTACTATGTGGGTCTGCGCTTCCGGGTGTCGCCGATATTGTTTACCAATTAACAAAAATAAACTAAAAGAACAAATAATTAACGAATAAACCAAACGAACGTTAAACTAAATGAACGAATTCTTTCCTTATTCAAAATATATTGTTAACCAATATTTATACACATTTTCAAAAAATCAACGAAATGAACAAATTCTTTTTGTATGAAAACTACGATAATTAGCGCGTAGTCCGGCGACAGTTGCGCGGACACCATAGCATATCTCTTCTGTATTTGAATATCTTTTATCCACACCAACGAGTACATAATTATCAATAATTTTTGTTAGTGAAAAACAAACAAAACATATTTATTATTTTTAAGCTGGAAAAACATGAATTAAACCTCAAATTGTTATATTTAACCAGTGAAGATAATATTAACAACTCTCAAACGAATAAAGTAAAAAGGAAAAACAAAGGAAAAATGGTCGCATTTAACTGTATCATACTTTCGATTAGGATTAGTATCATACTTATTATTACTTAACATTATCTTCATTTTTCTAAAGCATATTTTTTGGCTGCCAGCTTTATACATGATTCAATTTGGGAGGTAGGTATGGGTACCAACACCTCTGCCATAGGTCACCCCAAGTGTTTCGCTACTTTTGGTGACTTAGCAGGGGTGCTCGGGTTTACGGAGTGAGCTTTGGCAGCGGATACGTCTGCCCACCAGCTGCATGGCAGGCCGGATCGGGAGAGAATGGTTGAGGGAGCCCCTTTGACTTCTCCAACCGTACGGTTGTCAAAGGGATGGATTTGTATATTTGTCACTCCTGAACACACTGACCCCTAGATTCCTACCCACTCCTAATACCCTTTTCCTTCTCAGAACATCATCTATTTCCTTTCCTAAAAAGACCCTCCACACAGCGTCCCCAAAGATGACATACACCCTTAGGGGAATTATTTTCCTCATGGCCTCCTATGTGGACCTAATATAAAAAAAATATATTGCAAGATTCTATCCGAATTTAGATAGTGACTTGGAAAGATGGTGGTCGAATTAGCTCAGTGTTTAGAGCAAAGCCGCGGCAAGGTTGAGGTCCTGGGTTCAATCCGATGCGACCGATTTTTTTCAGATTTTTCTGTTTCATAAAATTCGTTAAGAGCTTGTTAATTCAATAAATAACAAATTTGTTGAAAGTATTCATTAACAGTGAATTTTTCTTCACCAGTATTTGAGTTTAGAATTTAGATTCCTGGTCTGGAGTCAAGGATGATTCATTTCAACTCTTTTAGAAAATAATAATATGATATCAATTTCTATTACTTAGTCTTATTGTTCTCTTTGTTCTCACAGATCACAATTAATAGAACCGCTTTTGTAAATACACATTTTATCTATGTGTCTATGTAACTAAAAAATACTTACTAATGAATTAAAATCAAAAATACACATATTTCGGCTACCTACTCAAAAAAATGGGAGGAATGCAGATCCCGCCAATGTGGGGGATTTTAATAAAAATGCACTTTGTAGATGAGAAAAGTGTGGAAAAGTTGAATAAAAAAGAAATTAACGTGCGCTCGGCAAAATTGAGGGAGATACAGCCGTTTAAAGTATGAATAAAATGTCACTTCCTGAACCGATACTACGCCATTGCCAATGTTTGGTTTATGCCGAAAACGATGTTTTTACCGCGTTTTAAGTGGAGAACTTTAATCTGGAAGGTGAAAGAAAGCGCGGAAAGCAATAAAAAAAAATTTAATAAGTAATTAATTTGCAATTGCGTTAAGTAAAATTTCACTTTGCCAATCAACACTATTGACAGCCCACCCGCCATTTTTTCAATTGTCACTATAATGTTGGTATCCCTGACCTGATGCAAACAACAGCTAGACTGTAGCCGACTTCGTGAGATACATGAGGCGCGTAATTATGAAATTTGTCTAGCGGACTTTTTTTCAACGATTTTTTAAACTGTTTATCACCTTCCAAATTAAAGTAACCTAACCTAAGACTATGCTAAACATGGTTTATGTAACATGGTTTGTGCCCCTTTATAACGCCTACTCGCGTCAACGCAAGAAAAACATCCCAGTTTTCAAGTAGTTTAGCGGCTACTCCAGGTTTGTGTAACATGGTTTGTGACCATTATTAATTCAGTTTTTCATAATTACGCGCCTTATTATATATCACACGAAGTTGGCTACAATCGTATCAACCTCCGTTTATAGCAAGGCTGAGATACCAACATAATAGTAACAAAATGGCGTAGTATAAGTTCACGAAGTGTCATTTTATTCATTCTTTAAACGGCTGTATCTCCCTCAATTTTGCCAAACGCACCTTAATTTCTTTATTATTCAACTTTTCCACACTTTTCTCATCTAGAAAGTGCATTTTTATTAAAATCCCCCACATTGGCGGGATCTGCATTTCACCCAAAAAAATAATTAGAGACGATCAGAAATTTACCATTCGATTGAACACTGCCATTAAACATTAAATTATTCAGATTTAGATCTGTCAAAAATGATGAAAACATAATGAATAGGCATTTAAAATATGGAATTATTTAAAATTTTAAATTGTTTTGGTAGGTATTTACTTTATCGCTTGATTTAATACTTGTCAGTTCCAATTTTGAAAATAAAAAGTTCTTTGAACTGGAATATTTTTTTAGCAAAAATGCACAAGAATATTTCATGTCACGCAAGGATGCACCGACAACCGACAACCGAAAACGGTGTATTTAGTAATGTGGTTATCAATAAATTTAGATTTTTTTTTAAATTTTACTTTGGGTCTATATAAAAACATATTTTTGTTATTATAGATACCTACGCATGAGTTTTTTTACTGTTATTTTTTTCGTGTTTACTTCAACTCAAGTAAAAAAAAAAATATTTTTTCATATTATTAATTATTGTACATGAACACGTGAAATTTATAATTATGATTTATTTTAAAATGTTTAAAATTCTATTACGTCCCTCATTATGTTTTATAAATTTCACTGTCCCAACATGAGTTTTGTAATTTAATGACAATAGCTTATTTTATTGCAAGAAACAAATTATGATAAAAATACATTATTTTTTAAAGTAACAAAAAATTGGTTTTTTCTACATACCGTGCATATCATGCGACTTGTTCTTGCACTTAAGGCTCTGCAACCGGGCCCGAAAAGAAGAAGATGGAGAGATACGAAATTACGAATGCTAGAGGTGAGCGCTAACATTTACAGCGACAAAATCGATGCGAAAATTGAGAAAATGTTTAATAAAACACGACTCGTTTAAAATAGAGCAAAAATCTCGTGGGCATTATCTTAACAGCATTTAAAGAAACACTGTGAATTTTTGCATACATTAGACTTGTAAAATAACTGAAACAAACGTGGTAATAATTATTTTTGGAGCATACTTTGCGATTTTTTTCTATGGAGGGAATTTTATATAATTTGCATTTCGGCGCGGACAAAGTCTAGATATTATTTTCAAGAATAACATATATTTTTAAGAGCTTTAAAACCTACCGTGTTTGAGGGAAATATGTAATAAATCGGTACAAATCCGGGTTGCGGGCCCTTAAATACCTAGTAAGTGTAGAATACTTACCTACTTCTGGTTTGCCATTAGCTTAGCTACAATTTTTTTATGTGAGAACCACCCTACTGCCAACTGCAACCAACCTTCTGGAGCCAGTGGGACTATGGCGTCCTCAATTGATGTATTTTATGGTGCTGAAGGTTGTGAGGTCGGAAAGGAGATTCGGAGAGGAAGGCCTGAAAATACCCGGCTCTTCAGAACTCATTACCAAACACGGCTAAATGCACGGCTTTCGATGGTGGTATTTCACAAAGTCGAAACTAAAAGTACCGGGCCTAATCGTGTTTTGTTATTTACAATATTTTTTTTTGTTTACTTCATACGTTTTAATGAAAAATACTAATTTTCAAGCAGAATGGAAGGGTTCAACGGAAATGTTTTTTAGCGTGTATAGTTATTTATTTTTTTTCGTTATTTGTTTTTGGGGTGTTATGCCGTGTTGCGCTACCTCCTTCTTTAGCCAACGTTTCGGACATCGTTGCAGTGTCCATCATCAGAGCAGATCCAGCAGATCCGGTAAATGTGTAATTTTTTGTCGTGAACCATTGTAATTCTATTTCTTAAATTCTTACCATTGTGATTTCTAATTTTAGAATTCATTAAAAGATGGAGCCACTTCCTTCGGCATCTCGCAAACGGATTTGCCCCTGGCTAGCAGAAATACCACGTTTTAGTGAACTTTCTATTCCGTTCCGCGGCAATGACGGCACTGCTTGTCACGATTATTTTGTACTGGTGAAAGTTAGTGGAGCTGGCGACACGGTATCGCTTTGAAGTAAATAAGCACACACTTCACGACTAAAATTTGCACATCCACCGGATCTGCTGGATCTGCCCTGATGATGGACACTGCAACGATGTCCGAAACGTTGGCTAAAGAAGCAGGTAGCGCAACACGGCATAACACCCCAAAAACCAATAACGAAAATGCTTTTGGCCGTGAAAATCTCAAAACTTATCAGTTATTAAGTTTATTATAAAAGTTTTGTTGATTATGATTTGTCGCCTATTAAATAATGAATAAAATATTCTGAGACTTGCATCACTATCTACTAATATCCATTACAAAGTATTTTTAGGGCCCGCAACCCGAATTTCTACCGATTTCTTACATATCTCCCTTAAACATTTGAAGTTGTTAAGCTCTTAAAGATATATGTGTTATTTTTGAAGATAATGTCTAGATGCTGCCCGCGCCGAACAGCAAATTACATGAAATTCCCTCGATAGAAAAAAATCGCAAAGTATGCTCCAAAAATTATTAAAAACAAGTCTGTTTATTTTATTTTATAAACTATATTGGTAAAAAAATTCACAATGTTTCTTTAAATGATACTTAAAATGCTCCCCGCAAGATTTTTATTCTATTTTAAACGAGTAGTGTTTTATTAAACATTTTCGCAATTTTCGCATCGATTTTGTCGCCGTAAATGTTAGCGCGCTCCTCTAACATTTGTAATTCCGTATCTCTCCATCTTCTTCTTTTGGAGCCCGGTTGCGGAGCCTTAAAGAGCGAAGTAAGAATATTTGCCGTAGGAAGCTTTTAGGTGATAGAATTTTTCATTATATGTATATGTGGCTGCTTTCGGGCGAAAAAAATAAATAAATACCAGAATAAGACGACAGGAATAAACGGATAAAAATCTGCAAAGGTATTTCAAATGCCTTTGGTTTTCCATTATTTGTGCCCGTGGGTGAATTTAAAAAAAGACTTAGTTAAAGGGGAAAAACGTCCGTTGGTGTTTTTGATTTCTGGTTTTGACGCTCGGGTACGTGACAGCTGCAATTTCCGCCGAAATTGTTCAATTTGGTTTCATTTTTAACTGGTTTTGTAGGAATTTTGCCACATCAAAATATAGTTGGTCTACGCAGGGTAAACCGTTACAACATGAAGCACCGTTTCAATTTGACCTACGACGGAGTTAGATGTTCTGTGCTCTTGCTCTTGATCTACGCAGTGTAAACCGTTACACCATGAACTACCATTTTAATTTGATACTAACTGACCCGGAGAACTTCGCACCGCCTTAGAATCAATAAATGTTGTGTTAACTTATTAGCTGAATTAAATTCATTGAATTGTAAATTACTTAATGAATCAATTACAATTCCAAATTACTTAATGAAGCAATTATCGATGCGCGGTAACGGTACCTTGGTGGCAAAAAAGGTAATAAACATACGTTCCTTATAGCTATAATTTTTTTTTTAAACTTTATTTATTCCCATTTCTTTGTACATATAATGTATAATAGCAAATATTATATAATAGCATAATATATAATAAAAATTATGAACAAGAAATGAAAACCCACTAAGGCACTGCCTGAGTGTGGGTAATATTAAAACAAAATACTATATTTCTAAGTACCCAAAGTATAAATTAGACTTAAAAAAACATATTAAATATAAAGATAGTATAAAAAATAAGTATTACATAGGTAGAATAAGTGAAAAAGTTTTTTTCAGCTATTATAAAAATAAAATAAAAATATGGAGAAAAACAAACATTTTTTTTTTTTTTTTAGTTATTATAAAATAAAAATAATAAAATAAACAGAAAACATATTGTACTACAGTTAAGAAGTTACAGCAAATGAGTTGTAGAAGGATGGATAAATTTATAGAAAAAGCGTTTCAATATCTACATTATTCAACCATAATTTTACCTCTTTTACATATTTTATCATTTTATTTATCATTTGAGTTTGTAATGGTAGAAGGTTAAATGTACGAGGACCAATGAAACTGCTATGTGTCTGCAATAATTTAGTATTGGTTTGTGGGGTATAAAATATATTATTTATTCTTTTGCTCGTTCTGTTTTCATTTATTTCGAAATTATTTTTGTTTTTAAACACATATTTCAAAGTTTGTAATATAAATAATTTACGTATATTAAATATTTTAGTTTCTTTGTGTAATAAGTTGGTCGAGAATGTTTTATTTTTGTTATATATGACTTTAATTATGTGTTTTTGAATTATTTGTAAAGGCTTCATAAATGTATCAAGTGCACCACCCCATCCTATAATGCCATAAGTGATTGATGATTGCACCAGGGAAAAGTAGATCATTTTCAATTTTTCAATGTTTAGTACTTCCTTAAGTCTATAAAATATGTAGGTCAGATATCTTAATTTAGAAGTGATTTGATTAATATGTGATTTCCAATTAAGATTTATATCAATTGATACTCCTAAATATTTTATATTTTCGACATCAGTGAGTTCGTTGCACATGAAGCACATTTCTTGATTGCAACTAGTATTATGGATTCTAATTTTAAGGTTGTCTTTAGGTTTATTTTTAATGGTTTTATAAAAAAGTAAGTAAAATGTTTTGCTTTAGTTTAAAACGAGTTTGTTGTATTTTAGCCATGTTGAAACCAATGAAATACAATCAGTTGCTTTCGAAAAAGTTTCTTTCCAATGATTACCATCCACTATTATTGCCATGTCGTCTGCGTGAGAAACAATTTTACCAGGGATTACAAAATTACATAAATCATTAATATACATTCAGAATAAAATCGGGCCAAGCACAGTTCCCTGTGGAAACCCATTTTTTATCTTTGACTCTGAACTGTAATTATTCCCAATTTTTGTTTTTTGTGTTCTGTCTGTAAGATAGTTAGAGAGTAGTTTTAGTGTGTCTTTTTTGAAACCTAGTTGATTTATTTTTGTAATGGGTAAATTATGATTTACGATGTCGAAAGCTTTTCTTAAATCTAGGAATATGGCAAGACATTTCTTTTTTTTATCGATAGATGAGTATATCTTTTTTGTCAGTTCATACATCGCATCCTCGGTGCTTAGGTCTTTGCGAAAGCCGTATTGGTTTTTCGATAGAATTTTATATTTTTCTAAGTGTTCAATGACTCTAAACTTGATGCATTTTTCGAATATTTTCGAGAGGTTTGAAACAAGAGATATTGGTCTATAATTGTCTAATTTATTCGTATCTCCAGATTTATGAATAGGTATTATAGTGGAGATTTTAAATTGCTCTGGAAAATAACCATTTTTGAGGCATACATTAAAAATATGTTGCAATGGAGTTAGGACATGTTGTTTTATTTTTTTAACATATCACAAGATAATCCATCATTTCCCTTAGAGTTGGATGGTTTTAGGTTATCAATATATTTTTCAATTTCATTAAAAGTAACAGGAGAAAAATATTCTATGGAGTTAAATGAATCATTATTTGAATCTAATTGAGGAGATGTCTCCATATAAGCATCATTAACATTAATGCCGCATGATTCAAGTACTACGTTTACTACATTTGTAAAATAGTTATTAAAGCTTTCTGCAATGGTCGATTTGTTAGTTATTATTTCATTATTTATTAAAACCTCATTTACAATATTTGAAGACATACTTTTTTTGTTGGCAATTACATTTATAATATTCCAAGTTTTTTCAGTATTATTTTTAGCATTTTCAATTTGTATACTATAGTATTTCTTTTTGCAGTTTCGTATCAGCCTATTGAGTAAGTTACGATGCATTAGATATTTTGTTTTCAGATAAGGCATTATTCTTAGATTATTCTTTTGGCAATCTATTTGATATTTAAACATTTCTCTATATAATTTATCTCTTTGTTTAATTGATATAATTAATCCAACTCAGAGAGATCATACTCTAAAAAGTGAAAGTAAAATAATTGTCACTAACAATAAATATAAAAAAATTAAGCCTTGGATCCAAGGCTTAATTTTTTTATATTTATTGTTAGTGACAATTATTTTACTTTCACTTTTTAGAGTATGATCTCTCTGAGTTTTATAGAAATTCTCTAGTGCGAGATATGGATTTTCTATTGAAATGATGATATGATTTGCAGCTCTTTCTTACACATTAAATAATGATAAGATACACAAAATACGTGTGACTCTTTCCTCCAAAGATCTTCTTTTTTTGCGAACGGAATTGCGTTTCATTTTATTTGTGTGAGGGAGATTTATGAAAATGATTGTATTTTTCCTTTGGGGGAGTTAAGACATACGGTCACCGTTTTCTCATTTTCGATTGTTGTTATTATAAGCAATAATTATCAGCCTGAAACACTCATCAACATTGAAAAATCTTCCGAGAAAAGATACTTGCCGCCAACGGGACTTGAACCCGTGTCCTTCTGATTGCCGGTCAGCTGCTCTTGACTACTGAGCTATGGGGGCTTATCAAATACGCGCCAAATAATTCAATATATACTAGTGTTTCATTCGACAATTACTGCTTATTATATTACTGATAATTATTGCTTATAATAATTGTTACCCTTTGTGCTATGCATAAAAATCTTGTCTAAACGTTAGTTTATAAATTATAAATAATAATTCGATTGTTGTCATTTAATAAATGTAAGAAAGAGGGGCAACATTCTGCAACGTTGGGCTCACTGTTGGGGTTGAGGGAGTACCTTTGACTTCTCTTTCAATTCAATTCAATTTATTTATTCTTTCAAAAACATTACAAAATTTAAAATTTTAATGCGTTTTTTTTAAAAACATATTTGTAACAGTATTGCATTAAACATAAATATAAATGCTAGACAAAAAAAACTATAATATAATCATTAATAGAGCTTGCCTTTTAAAAGCAGCTTCACTAACGCTAAATATGTCGATATCCGAATTAATTCTGTTTAACAGCAAGATTGCTCTGCCGACTGGTATAACCATTGGCAAGTTAGTTCTGCAAGCCGGGAGATAAAACAGTCTATGCTGTCGATGACGGAGATAACCATCGGGAACATAGAAACTAATGCTCTCCATGATAGCTGAGTTTTCGAACCTTCCACGAATCAGTCTGAAGAAATGTGTTACAATGAGCGCATCCCTTCTGACCCGTAGAAGGTTCATACCAAGCATGCCCAAGAGAAAGTGGGTAGGATGGAGCCACGGATAGTAGCCATACTTCCTCAGGTAAAGAAATCTCAGAAATTTCTTCTGAACCCTCTCCAACATGAGGGAATACTTCACTTGGTGTGGGCTCCAAACCACCGTCCCACTCTCAAGCCTACTCCTAACCAAAGCATTGTATAGTACTGTGAGAACCCGGGTGTCTCTGAAGTTTCTCGCAGTGCGTAGGACGAAACCCAACATTCTCAATAAAGTACTACACGTCATTATGATATGAGCATGAAAAGTTAACCTACTATCAAACAAAATACCAAGATCTTTCATAGTGGAGACACGTTTTAAATTTAGAGCCCTCATAGTATACCGGTAAAATCAGGTATGATACGCTCTAATGAGAAAAAGAATGAAACATTTAAAGATATTGATATTTCTTCTTGCACCGCAGTGGGAGGGATGAATTCATACGTCCGTCACTCCTAGACACACTGACCCCCAGATTCCTACCCACCCCTATTACCCTTTTCCTTCCCAGAACTTCCTCTTTTCCTAAAAAGACCATCCACACAGCATCCCCAAAGATGACATAGGCTCTGAGGGGAATTATTTTCCTTAGGGCCTACTGTGTGGAGCTAATGTAAAAAAACACACAAAAAAAAGCGACCTTGAGGTGATAAGCGCCCTTGAGGTGATTTTTCACAAAAACGGCGCTCTATAAATTGTCAAATTATTATTATTATTAAAATGTTATCCGTGTAACTATATTCCATACTTGTGAGGTGTGTGAGTGAGATGCAAGAAAATCATGACTTTTTTCTTTTGAAGGAAACAGACCTACGTACATTGTGTATCTCATCTTTTGAAAGAGCTTCAGCAATATTTTGATAAGTATAATATTTAACTGTGATTGAATTCTAAAAAAGCCATACAAAATGTATGAGAGAATGCATTTTCTTCATAACTTTTTTCCGTGATTTTTTTCGATGTTTTAATAGTTATGCTACTCGGGGCGGAGACTAATCCAAAAAATCAAAGATCATATAAATCGATCCAGCCGTTCTTGAGTTATAAATAGCGTAACTAACAAGACTTTGTTTTATATATTAAAGATATGAGGGAAATAAATGCTATATGCTCTCGATCTACGCAGTGTAAACCGTAACACCATGAACTACAATTTTAATGTGATATATGAGGGAAATTTGATAAGCCCCCAAAGGGCACACAAACTGTAATAGCTCGGAGGGCTTTGAAGCAAAGAATGGACGGTTACCTCGAGAGTGTTTTCTCTTGGGGTAAGAATAACCTCGTCGAATTTAATGTTTCAAAGACCCAATCATGTTTGATAACGTCTAAAAGGGATCGAAATGAAAATCTAGTCACCTTCAATGGAAGCAACCTTCCGAACAGGACCTCCATCGATATGTTTGGTGTAACTCTAAGTGACCAGCTCAGGTACGGGGGCTCCATCGAAACCAGAGTTAAGTTAGCCTCTCAGAAACTGGGCGTACTGCACAGGGCCCGCAGATACATTAATAGTACACAACCGCTAACCCTGTACAAATCGCAAGTGCGCCCCATGGTTGAATTTGGCAGCCACCTCTGGTCTGGAGCTCCAAAATACCTAAAAAAACCCTTGACTCTGTGCAGAAACGGGCGATCCGTTTGATAGATTTTCCCATCTTACAATCTTTAGAGCATAGGCGTAAGGTGGGAATGCTGTCCTTGTTCTACTGGTATTACAATGGAAGATGCTCCGAAGGAATAGCATCATTGATCCCCTCGGCACCGGTGCATAGTCAGGAAACACGCCAAACACGCGCCCAACATTTGTACACGGTCGACATTACTCACATGAGAACGGGTCGTTTCTATGACTCGTTCTTGAGTTCAACGGCTCGGATGTGGAACGATTTGCCGGCCTCTGTGTTTCCTCCCTCCTACAACATAAGTCTCTTTAAGACCCATGTTCACTCCTTCCTTTCCTCAAAAAGACCCTCCACACAGCATCTACAAAGATGACATAGGCCCTGAGGGAAGTTATTTTCTTCAGGGCCTCCTGTGTGGAGTTGATGTAAAAAAAAAAAAAAAAATGCTCTGTACTCTTGATCTACGCAGTATAAACCGTAACACCATGAACTACCATTTTAATTTGATATATGAGGGAGATAAATTCTCAGTGCAACGACTCAGAAAGTGCAAAATTCCCTGCGTTGAAAATATTCGCTTGTGTCTCAGAAGACAACGCCCTGCACCCTACGACGCGACGGCGGAAAAGGTTTATGTACAGCAAATCGAAGAGTCAGTTACCAGTATATCACCTCGCTGTCTAGACATCCACTAACTCCCATTAATAGTTAACTAAGACTTTGTAGATACTTTCGTATAAATAATTAAACATTCCTTCGATGTCTAGGTGAACACCTCCCCCTACAGACCAAAATAAGAAATAAATGAAGAAAAAAATCTTCTCTAAAACACGCCAGATTTCCACACTTCGACTTGACTGCGAAAATTTCTTTTCAGTTTTTGCTGTTTTCGAAGTTACGATTGCCTTCAAGTAAAAATGTTGAAGAAAACGGTTTTTATCTTAAAACATTGCTTTTATTTTGTCAATATTTGTTTATATCAAAGCATTGATGGAATAAATTAAACGAAGAACAGAATTCTAATTTAAATCTGCCTCCCCCTGGCTCAAACCATACAACGGATCGGCTAAAATCAATTTTTATGTCAAATTTATGCTGGAAAATATATGTACCCAGGTAGAGCGCAGAAGGCAAAGATGGGAAATTTTCTTAGGCAAAAGGGTTGAATCAGTAGGTATAATAAATTTCATGTTTTGTGGTGGAAAATACACAAATAAAAATTATAGATTCTTAACCATTTATAATCACAAATATTATTATTAAATCACTGGTGGTGTCCGAATTGCTTAAAAAATTTCCTTATGCGTAAGAGTATTTCGAACCTGCAACCCTCCGACTTGTCTAAATGTTGATCACAGATTGTTGCCATCGAAAACTGTCAACATATGGACACGGTATATCACCATTCAAATTCGTGTATGTAAATATTATTTAATACTTTCATATTTTTGAATGCACAAGAACTTGGGCATAGTATAATTATATTTTTTATTTTTATACATTAATTTCACTTCTTTATTTCTGACTGGACCTATTTCATCTTATGACAGGCATTTTCAAACTATACATGCAATATACTCGCCATGTATTGCCCGTAATATATATATATTTATATATATATATTTATTTTTTATTTTTAATAAGGTTTTCATGGTATTTACACGATAATTTTACATCTCAGGTTTTTTTTTACTACCCTTCCATTAAAAACACTTGTGTATGGAAGGGGAGTGTACATAAATGCGATTAGTTATCAGTAAAGTTATGAGTTTGTATTTAAATAATTCATTGTACATAAATATATGTGAGCTGCAGTATTTTTTTTGATAATGGTGTGTATTTAAAAAAAAAAAGAAAGAATGTTTTGAAAAACTTAGGATATTTGTAAGATTAATTGACAGTAGTCTTTTTCTTAAGAATATGTTTTAAATGTCTCTTGACAGAGAGCAGTATTAAAATGGAATTCCACCATGATTCGGAGGGGCTAAAATTTGATTCAATTAAAACCATTATTATTTAAAAAAAATAAGATTTACTTAATTTAACGTTAAGTCAAAAAAGGGTTTGAAAGATTTTCCATAAAAAAACATCAATGCTGATAAAATCACAATACACTTTTACATTATAGGTTGAAAATCATTCAAAGATCAAGAGGATTTTAATCGCAGTTTGTCTTGCAATTCCATTTAAAAGATAGCCAATAAGGACTTAAAAAATGGAACTTCTATTCGCCTGGAAAAGATTCCCGTAAGTTATCAACTGGTCGAGAGTTAGAAACATGAGTTTTTGGCAATTAGTATTCAGCTCGAGAATTTTGGGTGGGTATTGAGATAATCCGAACAGTTTAATTCGGTTGAAGTGAGTATTATGTAACCGAAACCTAAATCTTAATTTGGGACTAAGAATGATTCGTTGTTTTGTTTCTTCTATTTGCTTTAAGTGAGTCTAAAGGTAGTGAAACACGGCGAGTGTAATACCTACACATATACAGTGGAATCCGTTTATAATGACATCGAAGAGAAATAAACAACCTCCTGCTTTGGTTGTGTAAATATGTATGTATTTATTTTAATTGAGAGAAACACAGCATATTAAATCAATATAAAAATTGTACATAATAAGCACAAAATGTATTCTTTTTATTTTTTACATATGAAATCAATAATGATTGTCTGCTTTTGTTTTTTTCGTTATTTTGTAATAAGTCTCTAATACTATTAATTGTATAAAGAAGACATCGCCATGGTCAAATTATCATTTTAAATATTGCTACGAACAAATCGTGATAAGAATTCTGCAGCCTTTAATGCCTTTTCTGCGGCAGGTAATGATTCTTCCTCGACTTCTTCTTCCCCATCACATTCGCGTTGCTCTTTAGCTTTAATGTTCTGTACAATATTTTCATCTGTGGGTTCTTCGATGTGAGGAGAGAGCTCTATCGATGTCAGCATAATCTTCCCACATTTCTGGCGCTGCTAAAGAATCTGAATTTAGGTTTCGTACCCACAAAACCTAAATTGTTTGAACAGGTAAACCGTCGTGGTTTTCAATGAATCCTGCATGTTTGAAACAGGTGTGAATGGTACTTTGTGACATTCTATTCAAGGCATCATTAACCATAAGAATTGCATCTAGCACCGTTATTTTTGTGAAAGAGTGGTTTTTAATAGTATCAAGGCAAATAATCATTTTAAGCACAAGATTCTTTCTAAAATTAGTTTCGAGTGACCGTATTATTCCATTGGCTGTAAGACTGATGTTGTATTCGGCGCGCTGCGGAAGGAAAGCAACTTGTATAGGCTTAAAATCAGTAACTTTGGGATGCGCCGGCCAATTATCAACCAGCAATAAAATCTTTTTCTTCTTCATCAAATCGCGATCCCAATCTCGAAGCCATTCTTCAAAAATGTCTGACGTCGTCCAAGCTTTACGATTGTTTGCATAATCGACAGGTAACGATTTAACACTGCTAAAACATCTTGGTTTTTTGTCACTTTCCTATTGATATAACGAATTACCTATTTCCTAATAACAAGGAATTTCTTTTTCTCTGTGCCGCTCATATTTGCTGCTACCATGACAGTTATTCTATTCGACAACTTGCCTCCACTACAATTCTCACCTAAGTGTATGTGGGAGTTTGCGAAATGGACAGTAAAGTATTAATATATTTTTGAATGTAGCTATTACTTTGTGGTTATCCATTATAATAAAATGAAACAATGTAACTTTGTATAAACCACTTATAAAATGTGCAAATCCGACCGGTTTCGGAACAAACGTTCCTTCGTCAGGGAATGCTTATACTAATTTGACAGTTTAGAACAATGTTTTATTAGGGTAGGGGTGGAGCCGTTGTTATTTAATAATGTAGATTGGGTGGGTAGGTATTAGTGTAGAGTGGGTGGGTAGGGGAACAAATCCATGATTGGGCTATATGACAATATTTTTTGTTTGTTGATAATAGATTTATTATTTTTAATATTTTTTTTTACCCCTACCCTAATAAAACATTGTTCTAAACTGTCAAATTAAATATATTAAATCATATTAAATCCATGATTGGGCTATATGACAATATTTTTTTAATATTTTTATTTATATTCAACGGCTCCACCCCTACAACAATAAAACATTGTTCTAAACTGTCAAATTAGTATAAGCTTTCCCTGACGAAGGAACGTTTGTTCCGAAACCGGTCGGATTTGCACATCATATAAGTGGTTTATACAAAGTTGTATTGTTTCATTTTTCTATAATGGATAACCACAAAGTAATAGCTACAATATATAAATAAAAACTGAGAATCGAACCCAGAATCTCTTGTCTTACTGCAATTCAGCGCCTTAACCAACTCGGCCATTGGGATCTATTCAATTTAAAGTTATACTATACAGGATATAAGGAACGTACTTAACTTTTAACAGTGATTTTCGACATTATTTGAAGTAAAAAATGTAAACGAAATTTGGTCTCCGGTGAATTTTTGATGTATTTTTTTTTCTTCAAAATCAAACCAAAACAAAAAAATTATATCCCTCGTCTGTAACGGCGTCGAGCCTCAATTACTTCGAATCGGTTGCAAATTTATATAAGCCTTCATAGAATGACTGATTATTGTATTAGTTTAGGAGCTTCATTAAGTCAAAGTTTTTGAGGGGTAGAAGTGTGCAGAAGTTTAAAATAAATAATTACCCTGTTATTTTACTCATATTTCAGTAAAAACATATTATAGCTTCATCTAGAACAATATAGAACAGTTCAGTGCCCTTGTCCTTGGGGTGATTACTTACAAAAACGGTGTTATACAAATCATCCAAATTTCATTATTATATAATGTTGTTTATTATATAATTATATCTAAGCAACTTCAAACAGCGGAAATTCGAATGCTTAGATGGTTGGCAGGAGAGTCACTAAAAGATAAAATTAAAAGTTCACGCATTCATGGTAGCCTGGGTGTCACAGACATAAACAGTAAGCTGGAGGAACGACAGTTGAGATGGTATGGGCACGTAAGACGGAGACCATCAGACAACACAGTGAAGCAGGCAATGTCTATGAAGCTTCATCGACAGTCATCCAGAGGAAGACCAAAGAACTCCTGGATGACTCAATGCTCCAAAATACTTCAGCAAAACGGCCTGGATGAAGGCGATACTCAGAACCGAAGAAACTACAACCTGAGAACGAGAAGAGCCGACCCCAACAACCTACCTAAGCAATGATTTGGGGGAGCGCCAGGAAGAAGAAGATTCGATGTTATTGTACATATTGTACAACATCAAATCTGAATTTATGTTTAAACTGTAGATACTTATTACTTGTACAATAAAAATATCAATCCACCTGGAGCCAGTGAGACTATGGCATCCCCCATTCGTGTTGTGTTGTGAGGTTGAAGGTTGTAAGATCTGGTTACCAAACACGGATTCAGCCATTTCAAGTAAGCGCTTCAATTCTGAATGGTTGTCTCTTACCAGGGCGATACCGAAAGTATTATACACTAATACCAACTTGATCAAAAAGTTTTAGGAACGACCATCGTTTGGCGCTGACAGTCAACCGATTGGATTTTTTTTGTTAACTTACCACATCTGGCATTCCTTTTAAATTTCAGCGTCATGGCTTGACGTTTGTAAAAGTTACACTGTACCGAGTACCTCTACCTTTGTGTGTGTTTTTAATTTTTTACAAGTCTGAAAATGGCATCAATTTTGTACCACAATAATGCACCGTCGAATAATGCAATCCTTATCCGTGAGTTTTTGACCAAAAACATCACGAATACTTTTCAGCAGACTTAGAATTCACCTGAGCTGGCTCCCTGCGGCTTTTTACTGTCCAACCGATTTAAAAAATCGCTCCGTGGAAGGCGTTACGGCCCGAGATAATGTCATGAAAAAATCGAAGACGACCCTGATGGACATACTCATAAACATATGAATATTACTAGACCAAAACAGAAAGGTGAGGGGTAGAAACCAACTACAGCGGGACGTAGAGCAGGAAGATTACTTTGGTGATATGTGATTCGTCAATAACTGAATCTGACAGTATAAAGGCATCCCACATTATAATATTCACCATTTAATTCTTAAAAGTAAACTCTGCTTTTGAATGAATAGAAGTTCGACTATTTTCAGAGTCCAATATTTTGTTGCCGTATTTAGTTAAGACACTTTTAAAAATGTTTCACAATTTACTTACCCCGGTTTACCGGGGTTTACATCGCGAGCACACGCCATGTATTTCGAGTGATAGTATATGTTACAAAAACGATCATATTATGTGATTTGAATAAGCTTAAAATAAAGTTAAATAATGCTTGCCTATGGAATGTAATACGACTTTTAGGTTTATTCTCTTTTTCACTTGTATTTTTACAAGTTTTCAAAACACAAGCCACTATTTTTGCCTGCTATTTCGTAAAATGCATCGATAATTTTAGCGCCATTGAGGTGATTTTTCACAAAAACGGCGCTCTATAAATTATCCAATTATTATGAGTGCTCCACGCTGGCTCGCAGAAGAAAGATGACGTCACATTTTTTAGATTCACGCGAAGCCATTCTCGATCCCAGCCGGTTCCAATGGAACCGGTACGGGGAGGGGGAAATAATACGCTTTTATCACTTAGGGCAGGTCTGGTAATATTCATGTCTATGGACATACTGAAAATTGAGCACCAGCGGTATTTCGAGGATTATATCAAGCGCTGGCGTAAGTGCGTTGCAGTTGAAGGAGAGCTCTTTGAAGGGAATCTTATCGATTTTAATGAATAAACTTGTATTTTTGATTTTATGAATAAAGACCTAAAACTTTTTGGTCAAGGTGTTATAAAGTATATTAGTAAACCAAGTCACAAAGTATTTATTTACGAGAAAAAATCTAAGTAAGGAGTTTAAATTAGGGTGAAATTTGTTAAAAAGAATTTCATAACTAGATTTTCTCGATATTTTATACGGAAAAGTCAGGCTTGGATTTCCTTACATAGTCCGCCGACAAACTTTCCATATACGTAGAAATGTAACTTGATCCGGTGCCTTAAAATTAATTAACTGAAATTTGAAGACTTTAATAATAGTAATAACAATTGGATAATTTGTAGAGCGCCCTTTTTTGTTAAAAATCACCTCAAGGGCGCTTAAAACCTTTGAATGAAATTAAGACAGTAAAAGGATTTTTAACTCTTCAATTTTTTCCATTTTTTTTATATAGATAAATTTTGAAGTGAAACTTCTTTAGAGCCGTCAGTGCCTTGAAATTCGGGTGAAACGGAAATGCTTCACAAGTCAGTTCCACATAAATACTCGGTTCTAATATAATGCGGTAAAGTCGCACCGCGGCACGTACCTTCCATAGCGTATCTGGCAAGGTGCCTGACAAGTCATCAAGGGGACGGGGGTTCGAATCCTACGAAATCCAAAAAAAAACATTTTTATTTTGTGAAATCAACATCCAATATTTAAACCACTTTATAAAAACAGGCAAATGAAAAGAAAGTGACATCTAGCGACTTTCTAGTTTCACTTCTACCATGTGTGAATTACAAATTCTGATATATTTTTTAAATTTTATTTTTACACATATAACAAATTGATGATATACGAAGTATAAAACAATGGGAATGTAATGGGAATCCACGAAGGCACTTCCTGTGTAGGATAAGGTAACCAAAAAATTACTTGTCACAGGGTCAATTCTTAATCATTTCACTTATAACAATATACCAATAAGGAACTCCAGTCTATTTTTATATTATTCTTTGATGGTGACATTCTTACACAAAACCAGCATTTTTATTTTGATAGTTGGCTTTAATAGATAAAATAATCTTCAAATTATTGATTTTTCATTGCCCGCTAAAACGCCCATGACGTCATAAGCAGTCTAGTGACGTCACAAGAGACTTTATTTTTTTAACAACAGGGTCAACTCAGTAATAAGCCACAAGAGACAAATTTGGTCAGCAATAATAATAGTCGTTATATTTTCTTTTGTATTGCGGTGAGAAATGCATATGATTTGAGCAATGTTAGAAATAAATAACACCACGCATTGTATTTCCATCTAAAAACTTACCATACACTTCAAAATTAAAGATACAGGTTCCAAAAAGTCATTGACCGTAAAATTTTACATATATGCGGAATATTTATTAAGGTTTTGGATTTTTTTGTTATTTAAAAATTTTATACGAAACGAAAAAAAGGAAATTGGCAATTTATGGTTTTATATACGTACTTACACAGTTTACACGAAAAATTACAAATAACATACTAGATATACGGAAACTATTCATTAAAAAGATCATTCAATTAAACCGCATAAAATCCCCACCAGGCCTCATAACTCACCCACAGAACACAACAGCAAAATCACATAATCAACTTATAGTACATAATTACCTTTAAATTTGGGAGGCGGGATTGGGTACCGCCGCTCCGGGAACCTTTATTGTATAACCAACACCTCTGCCATAGGTCACCCCAAGAGGTTCGCTACGTTTGGTGATTTAGCAGGGGTGCTCGGGTTCATGGGGTGAGGTTTGTCTAGGTATTGGAGGCGGATGACCAGGACACTCTGAACCCCAGATTCCTACCCACCCCTTAAACCCTTTTCCTTCCCAGAACTCTCCTCTCCTTCCTTTCCCCAAAAAAACCCTCCACACAGCATCCCCAAAGATGACATAGGCCCTGAGGGAAATTATTTTCCTCAGGGCCTCCTGTGTGGAGCTCATGTAAAAAAAAAAAAGTACCAAAAAATAAATCAACCTTTGCCAAAAAGCACGAATCCTACCTCGCACCTCTCATTTTCAACACCTTCCAAAAATAAAAACTTAAATAACTTCCTAAAATAGCAACACTAAAAAAACCTAAAAAGGTTATATAAACATTTCAACAGATGGTTACTACTGAAAAAAGGGCACGCATCACCAAGCTACTTTTGATACCATCCTAATCTAATCTTCAGTCTCTATGTACAGATATGTGTTATTTTGATAAGTTTTAAGATTTTCACGGCCCAAAGCATTTTCGTTATTTGTTTTTGGGGTGTTATGCCGTGTTGCGCTACCTCCTTCTTTAGCCAACGTTTCGGACATCGTTGCAGTGTCCATCATCAGGGCAGATCCGGCAGATCCGGTAGAAGTGTAATTTTTAGTCGTGAAGTGTGTGCTTATTTACTTCAAAGCGATACCGTGTCGCCAGCACCACTAACTTTCACCAGTACAAAATACTCGTGACAAGCAGTGGCGTCATCGCCGCGGAACGGAAATGATGGACACTGCAACGATGTCCGAAACGTTGGCTAAAGAAGGAGGTAGCGCAACACGGCATAACACCCCAAAAACAAATAACGAAAATGTGTTTTTTTATTTATAGAGATTTATTCTTTCCTGTGCTGCTTATGTTTTACGCACGTTAAGTTTATTATTACCTCATTCGTTTATTTATATTATTTTGCTGAATTGTTACTAACTTTAGATTTGGATCTTGGCATTACTATGTGTTTTTAAAGTTTTAACGAAATTCTTGATTTTGTGAAACTATTTATATACATTCCATGAAAAACCTATAATAATTCTGTTAAGATTTTTGATTTTATGACACTATATACATTCCATGATAACCTTATAACAATTTCCAATAATTCTTTTAATATTTTTGGTTTTACGATATTATGTACATCCTACTATATCTAACAACAATTTACAATAATTTTACTAGATTCTGCAAACTTAATGTTTTTATGATTATGTGCATGCATGCGTATACGTATGTGTATGTCTGTGTATATGTACGCTTTTATATGTACCCGTCTCACAATAGATCTTGTTTAGCGAGGCGGGTTACTTACTTGTTTGTATATGTTAATTTTATTTCAATATACGCCCGGGTTGCCAGCAATTTAAAAAAAACAGTTTGGTCCCCATATTATCAAATTCATTAAAAAATATATTTAACCAGTGCAACACAAATTTTTACGATTTATTAACTTCAAGTTACATGTGCCTATTCAACACATTAACTATACATTTTTACTAAATACACTTTAATTGCATTCCCTAGAAAACAGAAGAAAAATAAATGACCTCACTTTTTGTTTAAAATTATTCACTCCGAATTAGACTGTTGTGAACTCCTGCATCTCATCTACTTTAAGGTACCAACACGAGCGACAAGGCAAAACATAGTATTCTGCAACAATAATTCTGGAACCAACTACCTCATACATGCATGACATGCACGTATTCCTAGATTTAACGCACTTGAAAACAAATTCACCTCAAGTATCGACGTATTTAATATAAATTTACCATTATTTAAGAAATACCTGATCGATATTTTTATATGCTATATTTTGATATTTAGGGAGAATCACATAGCACATTGCATATATTTGTATATTTTTTATTTATCTACAATATAAAAACCTGTTGCCATTTTCTTTTTATGTACCGTGACATTTGATTTGATTTGTCAAGAATTGTTTTTATGTAAATTTTGTAAATACACTATACTATTTCATGCCATTTGCAATTTTAAAAACTTTCTCTTGTTTTGTAATGCATTATTTTTACCAAAATTTAGCTCAATACTTACCATTCATGTGATGTTTAGGTACTTCTTCAAGTTCATCTTTTTTATTTAAAACTGTGTCTCTGTATTATAAACGTATCTTGTAAAAACCCATCAGGGCGTTGAAATATAAATAAATAAAATAAATAAATAAGCAATTAGTAATAATAAACATTATTAATAATTTTATTTGTATTTTAACTTTATGAGTAAAACCTCAAATTGTAGTATTTGATTAAATGAAGACAATATTAGCGAAACTCAATCGAAAATCTGAAAACAGAAAATCTGGTCCCAGAGGTGTTGTTATGTTCGCACATACGTCAAAACAGTTGAAGAAGCGGCGTCTCTCCCACAGGTTGACAATAGAGTGTTTCTGTCGATGGTTTCGCAAATTGTCGCAATGGCGCTACGATCGCTTAACAATAGGAGAGAAAGGAAGCTATATAAGGACAAACGCACTTAGATTCGTCCTATTTCTGCGGGTAGATCTCATACCACAAACATCGTGTAGTTCTCGCCCGGGGCGGTGGCCCTGTGGGTGCCCCTTTTGGGTACCTCAGACCCTGGCGTTGGCCGTAGTTTCTGAATATCAAGTGACTGTGAACCTGGAGCCCTGATCTTGGAAGCGGAGCATCATGTCCACCTTCGCCCTAGTTGGATGCTGGCCCGCAATGTCCAGCGACTGATTCCTGCCCTCCGGCTAAAGACTCTGCCAGTCCGGCATGAGCTCTTAGCCGGCCCTTTCACCCCACAATCCCTCAAGATGACCAAGGTAGTCTTCTAATTATAACTGTAGATATTCGAGCCATTAACTTCCAGTTTAGTATCATTTCAAAGTACCTAACTTCCGATCTTAAAGCTATCATTCAGGTCTTAAAACGTAACGTTCTATTGTATAACTTAAACCCTTTACTGTAATAAATATGTTTTTTTAAATCGACTTTCAATTACATTCATTCATCTTGTCAAGAGTGCGCGAATCTAGCCCTGAGAGAGTCCATGTGTAGGTACGTAGTGAGGCGTTCTACCCGCTCACAGTATACCGTACTTCCAATTTAGTAAACATAACAGTGTCAATATCTTTTTCTGATTTTTCTGTTTCCAGATTTTCGATTGAGTTTCGCTTATATTGTCTTCATTTAATTAAATATTATTAATAATGTTTATTATTACTTATTAGTGAGTAAAAATCGTTGAAAAACGCAACGGGTTTGAGAGATTGATAAGGAATCGCCGTTAATTCTTCAAGTGTGTACGTAGGTACGGGTAAAACAGACATAAAATGGTTTAATTTCAAAGGACCCTTTCAAAGTAGGTCGAAATACGGCAATCAGATAAGCGGTTTTTGAATTATTATTGTCGTTAACACGTTTTTGCATTAGCTCCACACAGGAGGCCCTGAGGAAAATAATTCCCGTCAGGGCTTGTCATCTTTTGGGAAGCTGTACGGAGGGTTTCTTAGAAAAGGGGGGAAGTTCTGGGAAGGAAAAGGGTATTAGGGGTGAGTAGGAATCTGGAGGTCGTGTGTCCAGGATTGACGGACGTATGAATCCATCCCTCCCACGGTTCCGAAAGAGTGCGGCTGGAGAAGTCAAAGGGACTCCTTCATCCATTCTCTTCCATTTCGGCCTGCCATGCAACTGGTGGGCAGATACATCCGCCGCCAAGACCCGGACAAACCTCACCCCAAGAACCTGGGCATCCCTGCTATGTCACCAAATATAGTGAACCACTTGACCCATGGTTTTGGTTATCCAATAAATGGTTCCCGGGGAGGCGATAATTGAAATATAATATTAATGCAAAATATTTTCTAAATGTTTTGACATTGCTAATATAGAATAGACCGAGGTTTAATAATAAAGTTATTAATTTCTTTGAGTTAACGCATCACTCAACTTATTAGTTTTTTTTTATATCACGTATCAAAATTTCGTAAAAATCTGATGACCGGACAACTGGTAGAGGTGAAAGATGGCGCCATTTTTTAATATCACCTTATCTCTTAGGGGTACATAAAGAACAACGCCTTTTCTGTGCTATGATGAACTGCTTCATAAAAATATCAAATAAATAAGATTTAAAGATATAACTTAACTTTTTTCTTCTTCCCGGCCATCTTTAGCGCAAGGTCTCGAAAAGAGAACATATCGTTTTCACTGTTTGTTGAAAGTACATCATGATTTATATAAGCGCTAAATATTTACAGTGGTATATTTATAAAAAACACATAAATCTTATCGCAGATATTTTTGCCGCTGAAAACACATACATTTTTCATGATCAACTTTCAATTTACGAAAGTAACTACTTGTTATTAGAAAAAAATATAAAATATTTAACGGGAAATTAAACGGGAAAAAATGGAACGAATAAATGAACTTAATATTAGGTCCTTACATATGAAATTGGCGTTTTGTATGGAAGGAACATAAAGTCGATTTTTTTTAAATATAATATATTTATTTAATCGAAGTATGTACCATTGTTATCTATGCACTTTCGCCATCTCATAGGTAGTTCATCGATCCCTTTACTAAAAAAACCATTCGGACGGGAATCAATAAAATCTTTGAAGGCGGTTTGGACTGCCCCATCGGAGTTGAATTTTTTCCCTTGCAAGAAGTTATCCAAATTTCGGAAAAAATGGTAATCTCTTGGGGCAAGGTCCGAAGAGTACGGTGGATGTCTTAGACATTCCAATTGAAGCTCCTCTAATTTGGTAGCCGTCTGTTGTGCAGTGTGTGGTCTAGCAGTCAACACGCGTTTGTTGATTTTCTTCACTCAATTCGTGAGGTACCCACCCACCTTTCAAGCTTTTTCACCTTCCCAATTTGCTTCAAGTGGATTAAAACAGTTTTATCACTAACACCGCTGCCTGCAGCTAACTCGGACGTGGTTGGCGATGGATCCGCTTCCACAATGGCCTTCAATTCTTCATTATCAACTTTGGTCTCCGGCCGTCCACGGGGCTTGTTCTGCAGGTTGAAATTTCCAGAACGAAAACGTTGGAACCAAAAACGCACTGTGTTTTCTTTTGCGGCACCGTTGCCATACACATCATTAATCCTTCGAGCCGTTTCTGCAGCACTGGTGCCACGGTGGGACTCGTACTCGTAAATAACGCGATATTTCAAGTTTTCCATTTTGTAAACTAAGTGACGCAAAGAAAAAAAACAATTAAGGAAAAAACAAATGAATTGTAATTTTCGATACACACATACATGAGTAAATAGCTGTATAAATTTGAATTTGGAATTCCTAACCAAAGAAAAGATATTTGAGATCAAAGTTGCCAGTATGGCAAAACGCCAATTTCATATGTAAGGACCTAATATTTGAGTGAGATTCTGAAAAGAATCAGCATAAATGAACAGCACATAGGTTTAAGAAGATTCATGAAAACTAATGAAACAATGAGTTTGTGTCTAGAATGTGTTGTGTTGCGATTCGTTTTCTGTGCTTACGCCAGCTTTGTGGTTACAAAGTTAGTATCAAGAACCAAAAGAGAACAAGTGAGATGTATGCTTGAAGGAAGATAGGGTGTTGACATATTTCTTTAATCCATTCAGGTTTTTTTTCCCAATTTGCAATGTTTCCGATGTATTTGAAATGGAGATTTTTTTTTCATTAAAATAAATTCTGTTTTACGAACAACATAAAAGTATATCTACATTTATGTGTTTGAAAAAATATATATTGGTATTTAATAAAATTTGTATGTCAAACGTGAAAAATCTGGTTAAAATATTTTCCACATTTTTACTTCAAATCTTCTTTACGAGAGATGGAAAGGCTGACAGAGATATCGAAAGAAGGGTAAATGCAGGCAACTCTATTAATGGAGGACTGAACGCCGTTGGCGCCAACAAAAAACTGTCCAAAGAAACGAAGTTAGCCGTCCATGATGGAGTGCTGGTTCCTACCCTGATGTATGGCAGTGAGGCATGGAACTGGCAGAGGAAGGATGAAAGTAGATTGAATGCTGTAGAAATGAGATCCCTGAGGCGTATGTGTGGTAAAACCATGTACGATCGTGTGAGAAATGTGGAGATCCGCGAAGAAGGCAAGGCTGATGTAAGCGTGATGATAAAGATTAAGAAAGGGACACTAAGATGGTTTGGGCATGTAGAGCGAATGAACGAGGAAAGGAGTGTAAGGAGAATATATGACGCAAATGTGAATGGAAGAAGAAGTCGGGGACGCCCGAGGAAGACATGGCACGACCAGGTGAATCAGATACTTGAGTCGGGCCTTGTGAAGAGTCGGAATAATAGAAGAGCATGTATGAGACGATGTATGAATGTGAACGAGGCAAGGAGTGTGTGCTAAGATCGAGTTGTTTGGCGGTCCGTCGTATCTGCCTAACCCTGCGGGAAACGACGTGATGGTTAGTTAGTTTACTTCAAACTGAAAAAATTGACAGAATTCTATATTTCGTAAACATGTTACATTTGGTTATAGAATTTGTAAGAAAATATTGTTTCTTCTCTTTTTATCTCGTTCGTAAAATAAATAAAAAAGTACTACTAAATTACGAATTTTTGACTTTAGCTATTAATCCAAGATACCGAAGATGGACTAAATATATAAGATTTTAATTAAAAACTAAATAGTCAAAATAATGTAATAAATAGCATAAAGTAACAATGGAATTCACCCAAGCTTGTTAAAGGGATAACTATTTTCAAAATGTTATTCCACCGCAACTATTAAAGACATGTTATTTTCTTCAGCGCGTCTTTATCTACAGAAGTCAAGCTGATATTATTAAAGTAATATACGCGTAAAGTTTCTTTAAAACGATTTCTGGAACTTTTACGTTATTGGGCCTAACATAAAATCAAGTAGGTTTTTATATTTCACATAATAAGTTACTTTCCGTGCTACTAGTTTAAACTTAGTTAGTTTTAACGGTGATTTAGATTCTTGAATTACAATAATTTTATATTGAATTTTATTATTTCACGGGGAAAAAAATAGCCGTGATCGATAATGTCATCACACATTGTGACTTGCGTTAGTTTTCGAGAGTAAGAATATTTCATTGGTTCATGGTTAGCTGTTGGAAAAAATTTACCTAGAAAAATCAGTTAACATTCCACGGTTCCAGTACAAACCAGTTGAATATTTCGGTAAACAGTATTCTGCTTTCAAGGAAGGATTTTTAACACTCGTCTCTATTGTTATCTTTATTTCATTTAAGCGTTTCAAATAACAGTTTAGTCGCCTTCAAAGGATGCAAATTATCTTCTTATCATGTCTTCCATTAATATGATTGGTGTAACTCTAAGTGACCAGCTCAGGCACGGGCGCTCCATCGAAGCCAGAGTTAAGTTAGCCCCTTAGAAGCTGGGCGTACTCTACACCTCTACAGGGCCCGCAGATACTTTAATAGTGCACAACTGCTGACCCCGCACAAATCACAAGTGCGCCCCACTGTTGAATTTGGCAACCACCTCTGGTCTTGATCTGGAGCCCCAAAATACTTTTAAAACACCTTTGACATACAGAAACGTGCGGTCCATATGATATATTGCCATATCTTAACAAACGGATTGCAATCTTTAGATCACAGGAGTTAGGTACGAATAATGTCCTTGTTCAATAGGTATTACGGTGGAAGATGCTCGGAGGAACTAGTGTCATTGAGCCCATCGGAACCTGTGCATAGTTAGGAAAAACGCCAAACGCTCGCCAAACATAAGTACACGATAGTTATTTGTACAGAACCGGTCGTTTCTACGATTCGTTCATGAGTTCAACACCTCGGCTTTATGACGATTTTCCGGCCTCTGTGTTTCCTCTCTCCTACAAAATTGATCTCTTCAAGACCCATGTTCACTCCTTCCTCTCTTCAAAAAGACCCTCCATACACCATCTCCAAATATGCCATAGGCCCTCCTGCGTGGAATTTGTAAAAATAAACGAAGTAATATTTCCAAGTACGTACTATTTGTGTAATCTCTTTTTCAATTTGTGTAATCTTTTAATAGGGTTCTGAAAGTATTTGTCTAGGTTCTCGGTTGAATGCTTTTCTGCGTGCCTTGAAAGCAAAAATAAGTGGTGTACTTGTTTGAATAAAGAATTTATTGAAGCCAAAAAACTAGGAGAATTGATACTTCGTTCGTGAGCATAACATATTCGGTTTATTTTACTACGTTTAACAAGCAGGTATATAACATAACGCCACTAAGATCTATATTTCCACGGACTCTTTAAACAAGTCTAGATCACTTACCAAATATATATTATTTTTTGATTCCGGCTTTCGACATTATTCGAAAACTACTCCATTCAATAGATCGTGTCATTTCTTGCGATGGTTCCTCTATACTGCAAAAAGCAACTCCAGAAACTGTACTAGTAGAGGTTGATCATACTATAAATGGAGGCTGCCGGAGTTAAATATTTTCTGTTTCCGTTAATCCGTGAGAAATAGTTAGGATGCAGGCGAATCTCTAGTTATTGTTTTATATTGTCTTGTTAATTACTGTCTGTATCTATTAATCCCTCAGAGGATGCAGGCAAATTCTCTAGGTATTGTTTTATATTGTCTCCTTAATTACTGTCTGTATCTATTAATCCCTCAGAGGATGCAGGCAAATTCTCTAGGTATTGTTTTATATTGTCTCCTTAATTACTGTCTGTATCTATTAATCCCTCAGAGGATGCAGGCAAATTCTCTAGGTATTGTTTTATATTGTCTCCTTAATTACTGTCTGTATCTATTAATCCGTGAGAAATAATTAGGATACAGGCGAATTCTTTAGTTATTATTTTATATTGTCTTGTTAATTACTGCCTGTTTCTGTTAATCCGTGAGAAATAGTTAGTATAAAGGCGAATTATTTAGTTATTATTTTATACTAGCTGTCCCGGCATGCGTTGCTATGCCATTTAATAAAGAAATTGTTTCTCCCTGCGTGTCCTTTCCCATTCGTCGAGTTCCCTTCCACTTCCCCTTGCTCTTCCGCTTCCCCTTTCTCCTCTCGCATTCCCACTCTGATTCACCTCCACCTTCCCTCTCCCCACCCTTCCCCCGTCCCCTTCCCCTCTCGCGTTCCCACTCTGATTCCTCCACCTTCCCTCTCCCCACCCTCCCCCCCGTCCCACGAACCCCCCTCCCAAGTTCCTCTCCCCCCTCCCAGGTTCCCCTCCCCCATCTCTCCCTCACTCCCGCTTTCCACAGCAATAGGCGCTTCCTCGGGTTCTACCAATAGCATTTTTTTTATACAAATTTCATAATGCCAGAGCTCACTTAAAGTTTTATAAAGCCTTGTCCTGACAATAACGAACACACAAAAAAACGAATTATCCAATTTGGTGCAGTCGTTCGAAAGTTATGCGCTTAGCAACACATTCAGCGATTCATTTTTATATTATAGATGGTCTTCTTAATTACTGCCTGTTTCTGTTAATACTTGAGAAATAGTTAGGATAAGCAGCGTAGCGAGGGGGGGCGGGTGGGGCCCCGGCGGGGGGGTGACACTATACACGACGGGAGGTGACACCCGACCGTGGAAAAAAGATTACGAAGGATTTGTCACAAAAATATTGAATACGGTGTTATTTATATTATCGTAGCCCTCTGGCTCCCCGCGGAATGTCCCGAAAGGGGGAGTATTTTGTGCCTGGCGGTCTTTTTATAGACGAAAATAGCCTATTTCTGAAATTCTCTAGCAACCCCCCCCCCTCACCCCCCCAGGACGGACCAATTTTCAACACATTTGTGAAGTCGAAATTGGGGGGGGGGGGGTGACACCACGTTATCCGCCCCGGGTGCCACCCATGCTAGCTACGCCACTGGTTAGGATGAAGGCGAATTCTCTAGTTAATATTTTATATTGCCTTCTTAATTACTATCTGTAACTTTTAATCCGTGAGAAATAGTTAGGATGCAGGCAAATTCTCTAGTTATTGTTTTATATTGTCTTGTTAATTACTGTCTGTACCTATTGATCCTAAAAATAGTTAAGTTACAGGCGAATTCACTAGTTAATGTTTTATAAAGGTTTTATATTATCTTTTTTACTGTCTACATACGAGTATATCTGTTTTTTCTCATAAATTTTTTAAAAATTTAAACAAAAAAACCTCTCACCAAGGAAAAATGTATTCCATAATCAAATATTTCGTGGATTATTTCTAATCGTGTTATCGTAATCTCTCATAGATATGTAGGTAATCAATAAATAAATATTAGTAGGTAGCTACATCATGAGTAGGTACATATGATTACATAATATTAATTTGCAAATTAGTAAATTACTTGGCTGTGAAATCAGAAGGTTTGGGATTGAAAACTCGACTTATGGTAAAAATATTATTTTTGAAAACATTATTTAAAAAATATTATTTTGGAAAACATAATACATCAAAAATGTAGTATGTATGCAAGTCTATTACTGGTACAAGAATATTCCAAATAGCAACATGGTTAAAAACCACCAATCGACCAATAATGTTTATATTATACATTAATTTCATTATACATTAATTTCATTATACATTAATTTCATGAAAATATTGACATTTAATATACTTGAAATTAATTCTGCTATCCACGAATTCCAACATATTTAGATTAGTGCAAAAAAATCCTGATAAGTTTTATTTCAAAATTACGGTAATCTGTCTTATTAATTACATAATACATGGTCCCCGAAATAAAAACAAATCAGTGAAATTTTGTCAAATAAGGTGAAATTGTTGAAGATTTTTCAAAAGTGTTTGAGATTGACTGTGAGTGTTTTTTTTACTTCTTTAGTAAACGTTTCGGACAGCGTTACAGTGTCCATAAACATTGGTTAAACGAATCCCGAAAACTTCAGAAACGTTAGCTAAAGAAGAAAGTAACCCCAAAATTAAGCTCTAGATTACATTGAGACTTAGTAAAAGTTTCAGTGTTCTCCTGGTCAATTATCCTTTGAACTGAGATCATCAATAGACATTTAGTAAAAATAACAATTTAAAATGTTGTTTAAATAAAACCGAGCATACAACCGGACATAAAGCCGCATGCGCCCTGAAAGCTGTCCAACTTGCTCGTCTCGCGGAGAGCAACAGAGCTTTTTTGCCTCTCGAGTTCTACAGCGGCATCAGTCTGCTCTGATATCGCGGCTAGCACCGTCTACCGCGCCGATATACTGCGAAACTCTCACTAAACTTAACTGGAAGTTTAGAAATACTTAAAGTTTATAGTAATAAGTCGATTCAGTTACACCGCGAAAAAACTAGTGAATTTTTATTGTGTCCACGAAAAAATACTGAACAATCTATTGACAGCAATGTGTTTGTTAATGGATAAATACTTGTTTATGTGAACAATATAGTTTGTATTTGAACTTACATGTTAGTGTTTGGAAGTTTATCCGTTTACCGGTAAGTACCCATTTTATTTGATAATACCCACTGTTTTCAACGTACGTTTTATTCGTATAGAATAATGATGTGGTTTAGGATGATTTCATTCCTTCTTTTTTCAGCAATGTAATTTTTCACTTAACGTTTCATGTGGGTAGGAAAGTTAAATAAATTCTTGAAACGAGGCCAAAAGCCTGCATTTCTTTCAGATTTTCAAGGCAGGGGGAATATAAACCTCAAGACCCGATAATATACTTTGTACAAACATTTAAAATAAATAATAGTTATTAATAAACATTTGGCTTGCATTGGGTTATAAAAAGATAGAGAGTATTGCATTAAAACTTTTTATTGCTAATTTCTAAAACATTTATAACCCACCAAATATTCGGTAAATGTATTCCAGTCCAACAAATGTATACTTGTTAAAAATTAAGTGGTTAACAGTGAGTGCAGTCCATAATAGTTAAAAATAACCGGTGCACGCCTCAAAAGCGAACTAAAAAACTAAAATATTATGAAAATGTTGTTTTTTTTTTTTTATATTTAATCATTGACGATATTATCAACAACTCTCAAACGAAAAATATGAAACAGAAAATCAGATGAAGATTTTCTTTGAAAAGTTATTCATTTGAGAGTTTTTAGTATTATCGTCATTGATTGAATATTAGGTACTGTTAGAGGTTTTTGCAAATAAGTTCTTCCACTTAAATATCATATTAAATCAAGACTTGTGAGAAAGTTAATAGATGTCGCATATTAAAAATGAAAATAAATATATTTATTCAAGACAATTAGACTAGTTTGAAATTAAATTCGAATATAATTTTGCAATCAGGTATAAATATAGAACCTAAAAAATGCGCAGAAAATTGAGATAATATTGGTACTTCTTTATCTAAGTAAGATACAGTTAAATATGACCGAAGGGGGTTTCATATGAGGTTCGGATTAGCTCAGTGGTAAACTAATAAAGTAAAGGTCCTGGGTTCATTTGCTAGAAGCGACCGAATCTTTTTCTGATTTTTCTGTTTTTTTTCGTTTGGTAGTTTGTTAATATTATCTTCAATGATTAAATATATGATTGTTCTTTAGAAAAACGTAGAAAGGACTCTGATCTAATTTGCATATTTAAAATTATAAACAATATTACTGATACACCTGCATTGTTACAACTCATCCAGTTCAACATCCCTTCTCGTAGACTCCCAAATAATGAATTGCTGTTCCTCAATCAACATTCTACTAATTATGGATACCATTCTCCCTTATCCAGAATGTCGAGACTTGTCAACGCAAGTCAAAGCATTGATTGTTTTGGTGTAAAACTAAATGACTTTCGGCAGTCGATACACAATATTTAAATGCTTTTTCATGCTTTGACAGTGTCTTCTATATGTACTTTTTACATTTTATATTGTCTTTGCTATTAATTTATATGTGCTCTCCCTTCACTGTCGTCTCTGTTTTTTTATTCATGTTATTATTATGTTTTAATGGACTATTATCCGTATATTAATAAAAAAATAAATTTCAATTTGAGGTTTTACTCAATGAATTATTCCACCACAAAAATTTTTGAAATTTATGGAAATTTAATATTTTGATTGTTATGAGTGTAATATATTTTGTCACAATTATTGTTTTTCCTTATATAGGTAAATATCTACACAATTGTTTTAAGTAGAAACATTTCTGCGTTAAATGTACGCTGCTTTTTATGCATTTAAGATTATAATACCTATGTCTTCCACAATATTGTTTTTTTGAACAAAGGCGATACATAAATAATATAAAAAAGCAATTGTCGATTTGGAAGTTGCAACAACAAAGCTAATTACCAGTTATAGATGCCCTTTTGTCATATATGTGTAGGTTATTATATACACACGAGTATTATCAAAACCATATTACAGCATTTTGCTTTTCATCAGTTTTTGTTTTTAAAAACTTCCGTATCTTTTATGGGATTTAATGTGAGGAAATAGTCATATATTAGTTCAAAAATTCAAAAACCTCAAAGGTTAATTCGCTAATTGTTTTGCATTCATTCTTAAACATATAATGCTGTCCCTCTTTCTTACATACTTAATGTCAATGGTCGATAATGAGACAGGACGAACCCGAGGGATTTTAATCACTGATTCCTGAGCATATTTGGAGTAAAAAATGTACTATTCATTTTGGTGTCCGACGACGTTTTATTTCTATGTGAACGTATGTCAACAAAGAAAAAACACAAAAAATATAATAAATATCCCTCACACGTATAAAGAAAATAAAACGCAATTCCCTTTGGTGGAAAAGTGAGAAAATCACAAAAAATATAAATCCATAAACAACGCCATCTCTGATACTGACAAAAAAATACAGACAGTTGCGCATCGATAATTGCTTCATTGTGTAATTTTTAAAAGTTGACGAAAAATTGGGGAATGGCAAAAATAGTTGAGGGAGGTTTTTAGTCTGGGGAAAATACTTTGATTTTGGGTAATTAGGGAAAAAAAGTGGGACAAGGGTGGAAGAATCGGCGAAGGGGGGAGGGGGGGGGGGAGTTGGAGAGGGGGAAAAATAGTTGAAGGAAGTTTTAAGTTGGGGGAAAATACTTTGATTTTGAGAGATTAGGGGAAAAAAGTGGCGGAAGGGGTGAAAAGGAGGGAAGGGGGGGAAGGGGGGGGGGAAGGGGGGGAAGGGGGGGGGGAAGGGGGGGGGGAGGGGGGATAAGTTGACGAAAAGTTGGGGAAGGGGAAAATAGTTGGGGAAGTTTTTGTCTGGGGAAAATACTTTGATTTTGGGAGAATTGGGGGAAAAAGTGGGGGAGGAGGCGGGGAGAGAGGGAGGAAATAGTTGGGGGAAAGTACTTTATTTTGGAAGATTAGGGGTAAAAAGTGAGGGAAGAGGCGGGGAGGGAGTGGGACAGTTGACGAAATGTTGGGGACGGGGGAAAATAGTTAAGGTAAGTTTTTAGTTGGAGGAAAATACTTTTAATAAAAAAACTGAATTTAATTCAGTTAATAAGTTAACACAACAGTTATTGATTGTGAGGCGGTACGAAGTTCGTCGAGTCAGCTAGTTGTTTAATAAAATATTTGTGCTTTGAATTAAATTCGAATAATTCGCCATACAAGCGGATATTGAACCTTTTACATCTCTTACGCTTTAACTATGCTATATTATAACACTAAAATCTTTTAAAAAGTCGACAAAATTCGGGATCTTGGAGAAATTTTTGACGTCCAAAAAAATTTTGTAAATCACATATAATAAATAACTAACAAAGGCATGAAGCCATTGGGATTTATTACCAGAACTCTCAAAGACGTCGATTCGTTGGAAGTTATAAAAGTCGTAAATTTGTCACTGATAGGCAGCTTGTTAGAATACAATTCAGTAGTGTGGTCACCGTACTATCAAATACATATAATAAATATTGAATATTATGTTTTTTCAATATAGTCACATAGTTTCGTAAAATATCATAACTATCTTAAAACACGTCAATCGAAGTGATTTTTTTTATTTCGGATAATTAATTTCAATAATTAATTTTAATAATTAGTTTTGTAGATAATTATTGTACTTAGTTAATAAATTAGTTTATTTGTAAATAATGGAAGTACTCGGTAAACAGATGAGATAGTTCATAATGAAAGTAGGTACTGGAGCACATAATGAAATTACTTAGCAAATATTAGTGAAGGGCTGATAAGGAACATAACACGGGTAACTCTGTTTTTTTGGAGTTGACGTTGACGTGATATCAGTGACATACCATACCTGATTCCTTCCATCCATGAAGCTCTTTAACGAGAGAGAGGTCTGGTATATAATATTATTGTGTTTTCCTATTTGCTTTCCTAATTCCTATTTGCCTATTAATACAATTCACCCCAAGAACATTGAATATACTAAATAAGTCTTTAGTACTAAAAAATGTATTTTTGACTTATGTTGAACCAAACATCACACATTTCGGGTTGTGCATGCATATACATATGTACATTTACGACAATAATTTCCACTTCAAAAGATCACTGAGAAACAGCATTTGGCCAACTCATTATTTTTTAGCATAAAGGGGACAAAAAGAAGTATACATATTGAATGAATTCGAACATTCGAAAAATTTTAAAATATGTTATTTTTATTATATCACTAGTGAAAAATCACGGACACTGAATTCTCGACAAACCAGTTCCAATTTTGAAAAGGGTTACATGTTAAATAGGTAAGTACTTTGTCGATTGTCTGAATTCTTCAAACAAATACTTCCAATTTGCAAAAATGAAACTTTAATTCAAAACAAAAGTTCTAGATTTCATTGAACTAGAGCAACAGACAGATTCAAAACCAAAATTATTATAATGGTCGATTGTGTTTTGATCCAGCCTTCCAAAGGAAATCATTATGCCAACAGCCCTATATTTTAGACAAAAAGTCTTACAGACGACGTGTAATGTAAAATGGAGCTCGCTTCCACTTAAAGCTATATATTGGTCGCACAATTAAATTTGATAACTCTAACTTAGGATTGTGTGTTTTGATGCGTATATAGTGAAGGACGCAAGCCAGATACTTGATTTCGAGTACCAAAGTGGTATTTATTTATTTTGTCAATAATTTAATAAAAAGATAAAAAGTTAATCAATGTAAACTATCACAGGTGATCTTATCCATAATATCGGCGTTTAGGCGTTAATTTAGATTTAGACTTTTCGTTAAAAAGTCAAATAAATAGGACAGTAAGCACCGGTTTTTTTCACCTAAGACAACTCAAGTCAGTTCGAAGAAACCTTCCTACAGAGGCGACAAAACTATTAATTAACTCTTACGTAGTCTCGCGGCTCGATTACTGTAACGGCATCTACGCTAGTCTTCCCAAATATCAAATTGACAAACTTCAATCCGTGTTTAATGCAGCGGCAAGGCTCATAACTGGGGTTTCTAAATATTCGCATATTTCAGAACACCTTCGTAACCTTCACTGGCTCAAGTGCCCTGAGAGAATCCAGTACAAATTGTGGTGGATGGTTTTTAAATCAATCTACGAAATGGCCCCACCTTACATCTCCGAATTATGCGTTCCGGAAAATACCGGTCCGAGACAATTAACCCTTAGATCAGCAACTTCATCTGCTAAAGGCAGACTAATAGAACCTAAACGAAAGCCAAATACTATGTTTGGAGATCGTGCTTTCGGAGTATCTGGGCCTAAGGCTTGGAATAGACTCCCTCCGGAATTAAGATGCATAACAAGCCCAACAGAGTTTAGGTCCAAACTAAAAACCTTCCTTTTTGGGCTCTCATACCCGTAATTTAAATATACCTATTTGAGAGTATCATACTTGTATTGTCTATGATATGTTTTAATCACACTTTTCTTACTGAATTAAAATTACTCGATTCCTTACACATCAATCTGTCTCTTGACGAATCACATTTAGAAAGATCAAATCCTTATAGATACTACTGCACCTCCCACCTTTACATGTTGCTTTTACTTTCCAAAATACACTCGTCAAAGAATACATTACATATTAATATTAAAATATTTTTCAGGATTAAATAACATGTGTTCACAATAATGTCCTTAGCGTGCGAACTCTATCTAAATTTCTTTAAATGGACAATATACAGTGTTAATTTCAAGCGACCTCCCAGGTAAGTATGGTCCTGTTTTCATTAAATTTTAGGCAGCATCGCGTTCATTGGTCAAAATATTGTACACATATTTTCGTATCGGTGATCAATGAACCGATGTATGCAATTTTTAGCCATAAGTTGTTTATAATTGTTTGCCTAGCTTGTAGTTTTTTAGATTTTAGAAATGTATTATAAGTTTGTACAGCGCCCTTGAGGTGATTTTTCACAAAAACGGCGCAATATAAATCATCCAAAGATTATTATTATTATCGTATATTTTTTTCATTTGTTTCTTATACTCGTGCATTTCTAATGAAAAAATATTTTTTTAAGTTCACACCTATATTTTTTGTAAAGAAATTAATAATTGTATTTTAATTTTTTATACATAACTTTCGTATACATCTATCTATCTATATCAGTGGTTCCCGACCTTTTTTTGACCAGGGACCAATATGACATTTATTTGTTCTCACAGGGGCCACAAGCAACATTAATGATAAACTGTTAATCGCGTAATTAAACGGGTCCTTGCAATTACTATAAATTTTGCAATTCCATGTGCTCTTCTTGAACATCTTCAGCTACCTCTCCATCATTAATGATGTGGGCTTTTGGCTCCAGTGCGCATTGCTAGGCGCAGGTGTTACCATCGAATAAATGCTTACAGCATTAAAAAATCATCATTTAATAAAGTTCCTAATCATCGTTCCGACAATACCAACAGGGTTAGAAATCAACTTTTGGATACCTTTCAATTCGGTTTTGTAATAAATAAATAAATGTTTCGTGGACCACATTCTAGATCTCGCGGACCACCTGTGGTCCACGGACCACCGGTTGGGAACCACTGATCTATATAGATGTATATCTTTCTATATAAATAAAAATAAGTGATACTGTGAATCAGTGATACTGTTAAATGGTTGCAATGTCGAAAAGGTGGAAAGATTTAGATACCTCGGCAGTATTCTCACGGAGACTCTTGACCCAGATGTGGAGGTTAGATGCAGAATTGAAGCAGCAAGAACTGCGTTCATTAAAATGAAATCTCTCTTCTGCAATGACAATATCAGCTTAAAACAAAGGCAGAGAATGCTAAAATGTTATGTGTGGTCGGTCTTGCTCTATGGATGTGAAACATGGACCTTGAAAGTAAATACCATGAACAGGTTAGAGGCTTTTGAAATGTGGCTTCACCGGAGAATACTCAAGGTCCCATGGACTGACATGATCACCAACACAGAAATTCTCAGGCGGGCTAGAGCAGATAGAGAACTGCTTACATTAATAAAAATCAGGAAAATTTCATATCTGGGTCATATACTTCGAGGGGAGAAGTATCACTTGCTCCATTTGATATTGAAAGGCAAGATAGAGGGTCGCCGAGGGCCTGGTAGGAGACAAATGTCTTGGCTGTGTAATATACGAGAGTGGACCGGCATTAGAAGTGTGGAGGAGGTATTCCGGGCAGCGCAAGACAGAGAGACATTCTCAAGAGTGATCGCCAACGTCGGGGGGACCTGGCTTCCTAGCATTGTCGATCGATATAGGTTTTATCGAAAATGTCGGTAACTTGAAATCGCTCCCGAGCACGACTGCAGGCCACTAACGAAGAAATAACAGTTCACGTCAAATAAATTAGGAACCCTTAGTCGTTGTGAACTATTGCTTGTTCGTTAGCGGCCTGAAGTCACGCTCGGGAGCGATGACAAGTTACCGACATTTTCGATAAAACCTATATCGATCGACCATGCTAGGACCCCTTGATACGGCACGCAAAGAAGAAGAAGATAAATAAAAATGAATTGCCGAAATATATGTAGATACGCGCATAACTTCCGAACGACTGCATCAAATTCGATATAAAAAATTGTGATCATTGTTGTCAGGACAAGGTTTTCAGGAGTTCCGGCATTATTTATTTATTTATTTAAACGCCCAAAGGGCTTTTACATATAACGCAGTACATTTTTTTATTACAAACAAAATAAAGAGTGATAAAATACAGATATCATAAAATATAGAAAATAAAATAAAGGTTACATAAAATACAAGACGCAAAGTATTCCAGAACTATCTCGAATGTTGTCCCGAGCGAAGCCGGGTAACCCAACTAGTATTAGATAATTTTCTAATATCCTCCATATCAACAATAATATTAATAAAAGTGCATAAAATTGGTGTTCACAATAGTTAATGAAACAAGTTGAAATAGTTGGCACATAACGGCGTTTAAAGTTTGCCAAGTTAAAAATTGTTATCAAAACATCCATATTGTATAAGTATTTGATATACATCCATATTATGAGATTTGTATAAGAAAAATTGCAATAGGTGGCACGCGAGCTGTTGTACCGGGACTGAATGTATGTAATGCGGAAGGGGGGAGGGAAACTCGGGTAAGGGGTTCGAAGACGGCGCAAGGGGGGGAATGGAGTGGGGAGAAAGAAGGTGGTAGAGGCGGAGTGGGAACGCGAGAGGGAAAGCAACGAGACGAATGGGAAAGGACACTCAGGGAAAAACATTTTTTTGTTAAATGGCATAGCAACACACGCCGGGTATCAGCTAGTTTCTAATGAAAAAATATTTTTTTTAGAAGTTCACGCTTATATTTTTTATAAAGAAATAAATATTCATTTTAATTTTACTCAAGCAAAACGAAAGAAAAGCTTCAATATATTCAAAACACATTTTTGGTATTATAATGTAAACCGATTTGTAGTAAAAATTAATCTAAGTTGTGATTTCATCTTAAGTTTCGCCTTAATAAACATCCGACGTCTTCACAAACTGTCATTGAAAAACAGCCTATTGTATTTTTCGTAGGCCTAATTACTGCATCTTAAGGGAACAATAAGTGCCTAGTGTGTGCATTCGTATTTGTGAATGTAGGCAATTATTATGAATATAAACACTTTTTACATATTAACAGTGTGTAATTTTAATTAATTAATGGTTCGAAATAGTTCCATGACAATTATTATTCCCCTGGCAGTTTGCCCCCCGGCATACTTATATACAATACTAGCCAAGTTCCCGGCATACGTTGCAATGCCACTTCCGCGTTCTTCTTCCCCTCCCGCGTTCCTCCTCCACCTTCCTCGCCTTTCCCCTTCGCTCCACACAGGAGGCCCTGAGAAAAATAATTTCCCTCAGGTCCTTTGTCATCTTTAGGGATGCTGTGAGGAGGGTTTTTTTAAGAAAAGGAAGGAGAGGAGAGTTCTGGAAAGGAAAAGGGTTTAAGGGGTGGGTAGGAATCTGGGGTTCAGTGTGTCCTGGTCATACGCCTCCAAGACCTAGACAAATCTCACCCCATGAACCCGGGCACCTCCTCCTCCTCCTCCTTGCCGCTAAACTACATAAAATACACTAATTTTTCAAACAACGCGCCACCTATTGCAATTTTTTTGTACAAATTTCATAACGACAGAGCTCATCAGAGCTCATTAGGGACGTTCGCGGACGTGCACATAACAACTCACCAAAGTTTCATCGCAATCGGAATAGTACTATAGGAAATAATTTCATACCGCCAGTGCTCACTATTTTATATAAAAACCATCCCGGCATGCGCATCAAATCACCAAAGTTTCATCGAAATCGGATGAATGGTTTAGGTACGCATTAGGCACAAACAAGCAAAAACACATACATTATAAAACAGTCGGTTTAAGAAAAATATGATACAGTTACTTACACAAAATATATCCTATGCCATCTAAAAGAACTCGCCACACCAACCTTTTTTACACAACCAGTAATAATACGAACGCTGCAGCCAACTCCCCCATTTCCCGCATCCTTCAAAGATTCAACTCAATTAAAAAAAAACATAAATACCGATATATTTTTTGATTCTCTCCCTCTATTTAAGAAAAACATTTCTAGCACACTGAATTCGCACACATAACACACACATTCACACACACACACGCACCCTCACCCTCATACAAACACTCACACACATCCCTCTCCTTTAATAATTTACTAACTTAATTTAGGTAAAATGTATAATTTATCACATAAAAACATAAGTATATAACAGCGACATGTCATTGGTACCAATTACTGTGTTAAATTCTATAACTTTGGAACTCTTTTCTACTATGTAATTATGTACTTTTTGTTTCTGCAAAATAAAATAAATAAATAAATGTCCCCGAAGAAGTCTACGGCCAAATAGCAGAAGTATAAAACATATTTTAATTCAGTACCAGTATCAAGAAAAAAAACTACTTGTCTACGTACTGTATACAATAAGTATAAAACACTGTAAATAAATTCGATTGAAATACTAAACAACTTATTAAAGTATTTTTGAAGTCCATTTTAGATTTGACATTGGTAAAAAATGAACAAAACAATATAGAGAGGAGGTAACTATCGGGGATCAACTGTAGGGTTACCGTTCGAAACAAACTGGAACAACGGAAAGTTTTTCTTTCATGTTTGAAAAACAATCTTTTTTGTATCTTCGCTCTAATTTTTCCTTTTGAAGTATAACACCACTTTGTAACAAGCTGTAAGCATGCAATGTACCTTTGTGAGGTGTATGAAGGTACCGTATTCTTCTTAAAATTCGCCGTGGTACCTAAACAGACCAATTATCGTCATTTTTTATTTTTACGTGAGCTCCACACAGGAAGCCCTGAAAAAAATAATTTCCCCCAGGGCCTATGTCATCTTTGGCGATGGGTTTTTTTAAGGAAAGGAAGGATAGGAGAGTACTGGGAAGGAAAGGGTTTTAAGGGGTAGGTAGGAATTTGGGGTCCAGTGTGTCCTGGTCATCCGCCTCCAAGACTTAGACAAACCTAACCCCATCAACACGGGCACCCCTGCTAAATCATTGCAGAATGCCGTCATTTAGCAGGGGTGATTGGAATATACATAAAATAAAGAACAGTATTTCAATCTTCGGTTATTCCCTTTGACTACCTATTTTGAGTAACTTAAGAGCGTTAAACCAGCCAGCGGCCGAAAATCCACATTTCCTCGAAAGTTGTTCTTACGATCGTACAGGGCGGTTCCAATGAGAAAGATAAATTTTTCTCCGTACCAGCTTTTTAAAATTATTACTCAATATGGATTTTATTTCATTCCAAATTTGCTTTAATTTACACCTACATCCAAAAATGCGTGATGATAAAACTATAAAAATTGTGTACTTTTTGTAATTATTTTTTGATCATAAGTATTTATCATTTTTCAATAATGTCTGAGCAAAATAAGAATGTAAAAAAATCTGAAATACATTAATTTGTAAGTGCGCAAATAAATACACAAACGGACCAATTTTCGTCAAGAAACACATGTACGTATATATTTTTTAATGATTTTATATAAACTATTAAAATTCGTAAACATGCGTTTCCCAGATAATGTATTGATTTATTTACTGCATGATTTTATGATTTGAAATGGGTGATGTATAATACAAAATCTTTTTTGTTGGCACTAAAACTAAAGGTGCTCTTTGTGTTTCTGTAATCCTGGGACCGTGCATCATTTACAGTTACAATACAAAGCACCTGTACGTCGTTCAGTTGAAGCGGTTCCGCTCATTTGTAAAAAAGTACCCTGTTTTCGCTTTGATAAAAACAATAGGTAGATCATGCAACTGAAAACTTCTTTGTGGTTATTTTTTAAGAATCTCCATTTTTCCATGAAAATGTATCGCAAAATATACTTACTTCTATTTATTAGCCATCTCATTCATTTAAGCCATACATTTTGTGTTGTTTTTTTTAACGCAATTTATTTTAATACTGGCGCAGACCCGTTAAAAATCCGAAGATATTAGAATTGTAGAAATTGCTAGCCTTAAAGTATTTATAAAAATAAAAAAAATCACGATCATTGCCTTTCACTATAAGAAATTAGCCTTTCGAATGTAAACTTGAAAAATTACGACACTTATAAACTTACAATCATTTTCACAAGAGAAATACGCATTTTAAATGAATTTATACTTATCAGTTACAATTTTGAAAATTGAATGATATTTGAACTTGAATTGCGTATTACGCAGGAACACAATTTCATATCACGCACCCATGCACCGACAATTTATGCATCTAAATTTGTATGTTTTTAATTGTGATTTACTGTGCAATTCCATCTATGTTGATTTTTTTAATAAGTTCTAAAATTCCAACTGTCCTAAGTGGGTGAGGCTAGCACATACACGATTGGTATGTGTTGCAAGGCTTTCATGGAGAAAAGCATGTTTGGAAAACATCTGGCTATTCTAATCTGGTTATAGAACTTGACTATACGCGTAATTTCAAGCAACACTTCGTTTCTGAATGGTGGTCTTTTACCAGGGCAATTCTGAGAGTGGGTATCCATCTACCACTCTGGAACACGCCGCAAATGTTTTGTTACATTTAATAATTGTGAAATAACGCTAAATAAATGTTGTTCCATCTTTTTTATATTTTTATTAAAGTAAAACTTCTTTACGCACGCTTGACTTGGGAGTAAGCTGGTGAATGCGTGACGAGAGCGTTATGAACAGAGCGATCGGGTGAGGCGAACGGTCGGGCGAGGCGAACGGAAGTTGAGAGGGAGATATAAGTTAGTGAAGTTTTACTTTAGTCGTGTGGTCAAAAGCACACTCGTTTTTTTTTAAAATTTTATTTGTTTTTCATTGAGCACGGAATAAGAGGCCCAGCTGTTCCTGACCGTCTGGAGCCACTGAGACTATGGCATTCCTAAATAGGGTATAACGGGAAACTTAAGACTCCGCTACCCGAATTTCTACCGATTTCTTACAGTTTGCGGCATGTTCCAGAGTGGAAGATACTATCAGTATCGCCCTGGTGTAAGACCACCATTCAGAATTAAAACGTTGCTTGAAAATGGCTTAAGCCGTGTTTAGTGACCAGATCTGAATAGCCAGGTACTTCCCAACCTTCCTCTTCCCCACCTCCTTCCCCTCCCCACTACCTTCGCCTCACAATCTACCCCAATTGGGGATGCCATAGTCTCACTGGCTCCAGACGGGAGCAGTTGAGATTCTTGTGCGGTATTCACTGTAAAAAAAAAAAAATATCTCCCTTGAACTCGTTAAGTTTTAATGCTCTTAAAAATATATATGATATTCTTGAATATAATATCTAGACATTCCCCACACCGAAACGCAAGTTATATAAAATTCCCTCGATAGAAAAAAATCGCAAAGAATGCCCCAAAAATTATTATAAACACGTTTGTTTCAGTTATTTTACAAGTTATATGTATGAGAAAATTCACAGTGTTTCTTTAAATGCCGTTTAAGACAACCATAGACAGAATAGAATAATCATAGACCTATGTTGGGAAGCTCACATGGGTGACACACTAAAAAAACTCCGTAAACTCTGCCATATATTTTGCTTCCTTAGGTCCATCTTAGATTTACAGACTCTAAGAAGCGTATACTTTGCCCTTTTCCAATCCATAGCAAATTACGGTATAGTGGGATGGGGTGATTGTGCTGAATCCATTATTAGACCAATTATTATAGTTCAAAAACTAATTCTGAGAATCATATTTAAATGTCAACCTACCCATCCCTCAAATGAACTCTTTGCCAAAATCCGGGTCTTAGATATTCGACAGCTATTACTAAAACAAGCATTTGTTATACACGAAAAAATAGCCTTCTAATCGCTTCACTACATCAAGCACACACCCGCTTTTTATCAAACCTGGGTCCCAAAATCTAATACCTCATTCGCTCAACGACAATTCTGGTTCATCGCTCCTAAAATATATAATGCTCTGAGTACTGACATAAAGTCAAGTAATTCTAATTCCCTTTATATAGCACCTGTTCAACATTGGATTTTCGAAAGGGGACGAGCGTACTTCAAAGAATACATGAGTTCTTAACACTACATTTTAATTATTAATTTTTTCATTTCAAAATTTTTATTTCCATTTTTATTTAAATTTTTCTTTAAAATGTTATTTTTTTCGCTTAGTTTTTCACTTAATTTTATGTATGTTTTAATATATATACCTATATGTTTTAATTTATATATTTGTATTAAACACTTGAGTTCTTAACAATTAATCTTTATTATTACTTTATGTATTTCAAAATTTGAATTTTCATTTTTTTCTGTTTTTCTTTAAAATATGATTTTTTTCTCTTTATTTTTCACGTACTTTTGAGTATTTCTTAATTTTAATTTAATATATTTAATTATCTGTTTTAATAAAATAGTATTTATTAAATCGTATTTAAAATATTAAATGTACGACTACCACAACACAGGCGTTAGCCTAGTGTGGTAGCCAAAAAAAAAAAAAAAATCTGTAACTTATAAAATTATATGAAATAAAAATAAATAAAATTGCGAAATACTTTGGCACATAAGAGAAAAATGCCTTTGTAGCCCACCCAATCGTTAATCTAAATATTATACTCTTCTTAAAACTGAATGCCGTAATACAAAAACAAAAAAGATGAATGCCGTCATTTCATTGAAGAATGCAAAAGTGAAGAAAAAAAATTTCCCATTAACTTTATAAAACCATAAAAGTCAGAACATTCCAAAATGAAAAAAAAACGTCTTATTAACTTGCGCACTAGTCGAGAGTCGCCGGACAGCCAATGTATATATTAAAGTAAGTATTTGAATTCGACATTGTCAATTTACTCGTGTTTTACGTAGCCGTTTGAGGTTTAGAAATGTCAATCCGTGGACAGACCCGCTAGTGTTGCCATCGTAAAACGATTTCTATTTTATTTCATATCAATATCGGTTTAGGCGTTGGTAGAGCAATCGTGCTCGGGATATCGATTTAAAAACGATGGAGGTTGATTCAATATAATAAGCCGTTAATTTTGTGTAACGAACGACAGTATAAAAAAAATCATGAGTGCAGTTCACACGCGGTAGAAGTGAAACCTTCTGAAAACTAAACTTCGATGAAATGAGACGAATGCAGAGTATGAGTAGGATAATTATAAGGTTTGTTTATTAACGTTGTTACCAAGTTTAAAAATTATTTCGCATTTTATTCTACTAAGCACCACACAAAGAGGAGGCCTATAGGCTACGAAGCACCGCACAACAGCATCTCATTCTATCGCAGGCTAAATCCTATATGCAGATGTATGTGTCAGGAGCGGTCTCTTCATACATAGTGTGGATGCGGCGCTTCTCTTCTTTTTGAGGCGTTTAATGAATATAATAATAATTCTTATTCATTAATTTATTCAGCATTAAAAGAGCTTTGATCTTTTTTTTTTGGCCGTAAACAGCAATAAATACTGCAATATAACGACGCCGTCCCAACCTCAGCGGCCAAAAACAACAAAACGCGACAACACCATTATCGATGCTAGTGTGTCGAATGTCGCGTAAAAGCGCCAATACCAGCAAGAGTGGATTCTCAGCTCCATTCCGCGTCCACAATGTTAGAAAAAGTTTGATATTTGCGCATGCGCGTTTAGTTCTGCCTGCTAAGTTTTGTCTGAAGCAGTATACGCATTGGAAGGGAGCGTCCAACTCGCAGAAAACGATTTTAATGCGCGTAGGCATAGTGCACAAAATAGCATAACAAAGCGCGTGGATTAATTCGGTATGTTTTAGAGAATTTGTTCGCGCAACCATTTTGACAATTTGGCTTGAATAACCGGCACCCGTTATTATTTTACGTTAAATATCTTTCGAATGTCTATTTAATTTTAGATCTGTAATAATTGATAATAATAATAACGTTATATTTATATAGCGCAGTTTTGTGATATTTCAATTCAAGTGCGCTTAACTATAATAAATTTAAAAATAATCCTACAGTGCTCCTTATAATATTGAGAAAATAATAAAAGAATATACAGTATTTACAAAATAATGACAGAAGAACAAAATTAACAAAGATAGTGCTGTCATAGCACACAAGGGACAATAATAATAATTGGCAATAGCGGTGCTATTGTAACACAAGACAAAACAAGAAATTTAAAACTAAAATATAATATACTAACAGATGGGCAGTTTGCGTTCAGAAATGAGAAATATTCTGATATAAATTCGAATATTAAACATATAAATACAATTATGAGGAAACCGAAACCAAAGAATTACGGGAAACTTGAGAACATGACTTATTATTATTTCGTATTTTGAAAAGATGTTAGGATTCATGAATGGTATGATTTTTTAAATAATTTTGTTTTTAAAGCCCGTTTAAATTCAGCCAAATTCTGGATATTAGTAAGAGCTGAGGGAAGTTTACTCCAAATAAGAGGGCCCGTTACACGAAAAGAGCGATCATAGTAAACAGCTCGATTTGACCTAGAAAGTTCGATTAGACAATTAGTAACATTTAGATCTGCTGACCTTAGAGTAAGCTGTCTCTCGCTTAAGTTTTGTCGGACACATTGTTCCGATATATTGGCTGGCGCCATTCCTTGCAATGCTTTGAAGGTCATTAAGCAGATCTTGAACTCTATTCTTTCAGGATATCGAAGCCAATGTAGACGATCCCTTAGAAGCGGAGTTATATGACAGTACTTAGATTCACCAAAAATCATTCTCGCCGCAGCATTGAAAACGGACTGTATTCAATTTAATTGTGTCTTAGGTAGGCCAGCATACGCACTATAACAATAGTCTATTCCTGAGATATCGAACGAATTTATTAGGGATTTTGCTCCATCAGAGGAAAGGCATCTCCTGATTGACTTTATCTGCCGTAGATGGAAAAAGCCAGAACTCACAGCTTTTGAAATTATATCTGTGTTCTGAATACGGATTTGACTGAAATCGATGACGGCTTGCTTTCCAGGAGAAGCTATCCAAATAAATTCCCTCTTTGTCGGATTAAGTTTGTGTTTATTGATAGACATCCAACTTGAGACTGTGTTAGTGAAGCTAATCACCTCGTTTTTAAGGATGTCTTTTTCATCCGAGGAGCAAAACTTGAAAATAAAAAAAAAATCATCTGCGTAGCCTTGTGATTCAAAGCCAGCTGAGTGGATGAGTCTTTCGAGACGATTCGTAAATAGAATAAAGAGAATGGGACCCAGGACAGAACCCTGGGGAACTCCAAATCCGATGAGACTTTCAGGTGATGTATAATTTATCACTCTGAAATAAAAGCAACATTGTAAAAAAAGTACAAGCAATTTTGGGTGGCTGATTTTTTTTTACAGTAGCTCCATACAGGAGGCCCTGATGAAAATAATTCCCCTCAGGGCCTGTCATCTTTGGGGATGCTATGTGGGACCTGGACAAACCTCTCACTATGAACCCTGGCATCCCTGCTAAGTCTGCATCCCTGCACAGAACATAGCGAACCACTTGGGGTGACTTATGGCAGAGGTTATCCAATAAATGGTTCCGGAGGCGGCGGTACCCATACCCGCCTCAGTTATTAATTCAAAATAGATAGGCCAAAGTTTGTCGCGAAAAGAGGGCAAAATGTTCACTCCGTTCAAGGCGCAGAAAACCAACGATGCTGTTGATTTATTATTTCACTACTTCGCCAGCAAAAATTTTACTAAACCTGGAAAATGCTGCAAACACAGATAAAACGCTGCACTGTTCTGTGAAAAATTTCTCCTGCAAAAAACTGAAATGACAATCTATCTAACATAAGTAACTATGAAATTCTGTCTTTTTAACAATATGTAAAAAATAAAATTCGATACTTTGAATGGCTGCTTCAAAACTTAGAAGAAAGACTAAAGATTTCCGTCAAACCCGTTTGGAGCTGTTCTTGACTCCCCCACTATGAAACCCACTTTTATAGACAATATGACATTTTTCTTCTGAAGTTCGTTTGAATAAATTGTAATTTTATAGGTATCAAAGTTTAGCACTTAAGTAGATTTAGAGGTTTTTTGAATCAAACTCAACAACCGCATTTCAAAAATTGTTATTGTATTTTTAAAAGTGCATTATAGTAATAGCAACATTATCGCTATTGAACATTTTCAAATGTTCAATGGCGGTAATATTAATTAATGCTAATGTTAATCTGGGCTTCATTAGAATAGAATAATCGTTACTTAGCTAATTAATTGCAAGTTAATTATAAATTACTGTTCTTTTTTTATATGAATGCCTCACAAGAGTTTCAGCCGCTCACGTCTGGAGCCAGTGAGACTATGGCATCCCCAATTGGGGTATGGGAATTTGGGAGGCGGGAATGGGTACTGCCGCCCCGGGAACCTTTATTGGATAACCAACACCTTTTCCACAGGTCACCCCAAGCGGTTCGCTACGTTTTAGCAGGGGTGCCCGGGTCCATGGGGTGAGGTTTGACTAGGTCTTGGAGGCGGATGACCTGGACACACTGAACCCCATATTCCTACCCACCCCTTAAGCCCTTTTCCTTCCGAGAACTCTCCTCTAATTCCTTTCCTTTAAAAAAAACCCCCACACAGCATCCCCAAAGATGACATAGGCCCTGAGGGAAATTATTTTCCCCTGGGCCTCCTGTGTGGAGCTTATGTAAAAAAAAAATGTTGTGAGGTTGAAGGTAGTGGGGAGACAAAAGGAGGTCGGGAAGAGGAAGATCCGGAAGTATCTGGCTTTTCAGATCTGGTCACCAAACACGGCTAAAGCCATTTTAACTTTTCAATCCTGAATGGTGGTTTTACACCGGGGCGATACTTAGATTATCTTCTACTCTGGAACGTGCCGCAAATATACTATATATAATTTTAAATTAATTAATTGTGAAATAACACAAATTAATCATATAAAATTTATTTGTCCACGCCGGGATTTGATCCCGCGACCATCGGATTGCGAGTCAAAAGCCTTACCGCTAGACCACGCCGGCCATGTAAGCGAAACTAGAAGGCGTCAAATATTTAACTTATGGTTTATTGTTTATGGAGAATTAATGTTTCTGATTGCTTTAAATAATTTCAGGTCGTCTGCAAACATTAATACTTGAACATCATTGAAAATATATAACACATCATTAACAAATAATAAAAACAGGATTGGACCTAAATGTGACCCCTGAGGAACACCACTCGTAGCAGTGAATTTGTACGAAAATGTACCATCAATTTTAACAGCCAGTAATCTGTTGATCAAGTAACTGTTAAACCACTTATATAGTGAACCACCTATACCGAGTTTTTGCAGTTTATTCAGCAATAACTCATGATTAACTTTATTGAACGCCTTACTCAAATCAACTTGACATTTACTAGACATGGAATCAGATATATATAGTTTTGATACGTTAATAAGTTAGTAAGGGTAGATTTTCCAGTAGAGAAACCATGGTGTTTAGGAGAAATGACGTGGTTTAATCGGAAAATAATTTTTTTAAGAAGACTTTTTTCAAAAACTTTAGGAATTGTTGATAAAAGGCATACCGGTCTATAGTTAATCACCTCGTGTTTATCACCTTTTTTTAAAAATAGGTGTAAGATAGCTGAATTTCCATTTAATAGGAAAATATCCTGTAGATACCCAACGTAACTCTATCAGAAAAAGTATTCTTGGTTTGGGTAAAATTTATTCGAAGACAACTGTATTATAACCGACTCGGTCTACGATCGCATTTGCTCTTAGTTCTGAAAATTTGTTTCTTAACATTTTAATAAGATTACTTCTAGAACTTTAAATTCAGTTAGGAGACTTAAATTTAATCCTTTTTATGTCGACGCCGAGGAGAATTACCCCACCAGGGAAAAAGCGGATTTTTCGGGAATGAATCTAGAAGTTTTTAGTTCTATTAAAGATTTATGGGAAATGAATGTAAAAAAAGGATGGATGCTGCCACATTTCTTCTTCAATGGTATTATTGCTTTAGGTTAAGTGAATAGTTTCGGTAGTTTATCAAAATAAAGATTTCTACTATTAACTTTATGACCGCGAACCAGAGATAGATTTTAACTCGCTTATTAACGACTGATTTCAGAAAATCACCCTGTTCTATTTTAATAAACTAAAGGCGTGAGATCGGGGTTGCTTCCGAACAACACTCAGGTTGTGTCGGCATAACTCTAAAACTCCGTCAAAATAATATTTTTTTTACATATCTCGTCACGGGAGGCTATGAGTAAAAAAAATCCCTCAGGGGCTGTGTCATCTCAAGGTAAGCTGTGTGGGTGGTCTTTTTTGGGAAAGGAAAGAGCGCAAGTCCTGGGAAAGAAAAAGGTACGAGGGGTGGGTGAAAAACTGCGGTCAATGTGACGAACGTATGAATCCATCCCTCCCACAGCAGCGGTGCAAAACGATGGGTCAAGAGAGTCCGGCTGGAGAGGTCAAAAGGTCTCACAAAATTAAGTGGGCAAAAGTTTTACACGTAAAATTAATAAAAACGCCTAAAAAAACTCCACCTTGCTGATGAAACACAGATCCAAAAAAGCATCATGTCAAATCATTGAATTAATATGATTGGCAAGTTTAGCATTTAATAGTTCAAAGTGGTAGCATAAAAACGAACACATTTTTTTTAATGTAAATACCATACAAGAGTCCGCACTGTTCCCGTCTGGAATCAGTACCTGACTGTTCAGATCTGGCACAAAACACGGCTAAAGCCATTTAGAGCAATGTTTCAATTCTGAATGGTGTTCTTACACCAGAGCGATTCTGAGAGTATCTTCCAATCTGGAATGTGTCGCAAATAAACAATAAATATTATTTTTAATTATTGAATTGTGAAATAGCACAAATCAATCAAATAAATTTATTTGCCCACGCCGGGATTCGATCTTGCGACCTTCGGATTGCGAGTCAAAAGCTTTACCTCTCGACCATAGAGGCTGTCCGAATATGTATCCGTCATGTTGGTAGTTGTGACAACGCCATCTCATAATTAAATAGAACACTAATTTGTCGGGCGACTGTCGCCCAATGTGCGAGGGTCTTAAAAAACAAAAATCATTAAAAATGAAAGATTTAAAATAATATTAAACTTTTGAATGTTGTTTTTATGTCTCAGAAAGTGTTTTTTTTTTGAAATAGGCAATTCACCCTAAAATTCGATGAAAAACTATAGATTGCAATTCGGTGTGAATAAATACAGGCGCGCTTGCTGGAAAAAGCAAAAAATTCTTTCTTTGGAATGATCAGAGAAAGTGAAATCTGTTTGCTGGCTAAATCCTATAGATGTATATGTTTGTCTCTTTTTAGTTCGCTCGTTTCCGTTTCATCAAGTTTCAAATTACAACGCTGCCAAAGAAGTTTTCACTTTAAAAGCCAGTACCAAAGCGATAAAGAAAAAAATTTATAATTTTTTTTTGGCGTATTAAAAACATTTCCACGTGGGACAAAAATTTTACTTGTACGGGCGCTCCACAAATTATTCAGTTATTATTATTACACAGTTAAAGCTTAAATTATGTGTATCTTATTTATTTGGTTGCCGGTGTTTTTCGGCAGATGGCAAACTACTGAAGAACTACTAGGCGTCCAAGTGAGGAACGTAAACATGCACTTGAACTCATTTTGAGACCTGGTTATCTGGTACCGTCGATCAATAAAACCCTATAACAATGCGATATTGACTAAATCCATCATCTATGGTCGGTCGCAGCATTCGGTCAGCAAATGTTTCTGACATTTGGCAGACAAAATTCGCCGCTTTAAGCGCAGTCTACAAGGTTTTATATAACTGTTAATATCATGTAGGAATAATAACGATGCTCCCGAAGAACAGTGTCGGATGTAAAATTTTACAGATTTGCAGTAAAACTGTTAAAAGTTTTGTTTCTGCATTTCTACTGTATTTGACATAAAATACAGTGTAGTTTTGATATTTTACATTTCATTAAACATTCCGGAAATACAAACTTTTAAATCAACAAAACTATCAACGAAACTATTTTCAATTTTTAGCGATCCGACATTATTCTTCGGTGCTGTCGATATGTATCATGCATGGTTAATTTAAACTATTTTGAAGTGAAAACTTCTTCAGGGCCGTTGTGATTTGAAACTCAATGAAACGGAAACGAGCGACACCAAAAAGAGACACCTACCAGTGGCAGTCGGTAACTTTTTGTATAAGGCATGCTGATATCTGATACCTACCTAATATCAAATATAAATACTGTTACGTATCGACAGGCTCGAACCGCCTGATTACGAACTTATAACAAATTTGAAATTAAATAACACAATGTTCAAGACTCAACAACAATGGTTCAATTTAAATACTTACCAAAACCAAATTATAATACAAACCTCGGCTAGCTCTTCCCAGGGATATTGTGTTCTCAATTCGATCGGATTTGATTCAAAACGATCGTCGCTTCATTTATTGCAGGTAAGGGTTATAATATAATAAATAAAAAGATTCCTTGTTGCTTTAAATTATGAAGAATTTATTGGTGATTTTACGCTACTAGGAAAAAGCGTGTACCTCTTTGTGAACGGATTAGTTAATGATTTTAGAACCCAATCAAAGGAATGAATTAATAACATAATTAAATAAGGCTTACGTACATTATCTCGCACGGTTTACATCTGGGCAGGGCCGCTCCTCGTCAAAAAGACGTCACTGAATTTATTTCAATTTCTAAGCACGTGTTTTTAAAAAACTGTTATGATATAAAGGATCTATGCCAACCACGCAGGTGGCGTGACCGATTCTTAGCGAAGCTGGGACGAGAAGAGCCCGCCAAAAACCCCCAAGCCTTCCGGCTTCGTCCCTTTGGCCCCTCCCACCGAAATCTGGGCCAATCAATGGGCACCTCGGTGTGGCAAACCTTACAAAAAATACTATTGAATTTAGTACCTAGCGCAAATTATTGTACAGGGGTTGAAAGTAAAGATTCAAGAAACTACTTCATAACACATCCCCGAAAACACCAGCAAAAAACCGCCGTTGTAACGAAGGTTTTTTGACTTTAACCCTTCAAAGAATTCCCACAATAAACTTTACAAAAAAAACATCATTCACAAAGAGATTCTGCATTAAAAAACCTAGGCAAAAAGTTGTACAGTTTACAGACACATGATAAGTTATTAAGTTTAGACAAAATATCAAAAAACAGCAAAATCAACACGTCCAAGCGGCTGACAGGAACACCGTTAAACTCAGCTTTCGAGGCAGTGATGTCCATCAGGGCGTCTACAGCAACAGTAATGATTCTCAGCAGCAGGGAACGACTCAATGAGTAACGTCAACATGAAAGCAAAAAAATGACATAATTAGAAAAGTACGAACACCAAGAGTAAACAAAACTATCGGAATGGTAATGTATAAGCAACAAGAGATCAAAGCGTAAGGTAACTCCACATTAGATGTCGTGATGTATGTATTGACATATCGTAGAACAAAAAGCACATTTAACCCCCTTTTAAAGAACAGGTAATGGCTCAGTTAAGTCAGTATCCACTTTTTAACAGTACGGATTACTGGTTAACGACATATTAAAACAAAATAGATGATAAAACAGACAACAAAAATCAGAGTCCTTTAAAGACCCAAACAGCGTCCTGCATCAATTCAATTCAGGATCACTCATACAACATCCTATAATTCAGGACCATTCAACCAACGTCCTATAATTCAGGACCATTCAAACACCGTCCTATAATTCAGGACCATTCAAACATTTCAAGAAAACACCTTAATAATACCTCAGGTTTTATCACATTCACTGTAATATAATTGTCGTCGATATATCGCGTTTTAAGGCAATATTTGAAGTTATTAGTCAGCGCATTATATTATTTTTTTTAATGATGACAACAATAATTTAAAGTTATTATTTTAGTCAGCGCATTAGAGTATTTTTTTAATGATGACAAAAATAATAATAATGAAATAATAATTCAGAAGTCAGGGACTTTTCCACTTCATTTACGCGGGCTGTGCCGCGGGGCGCCAGCTAGTTTTTTCCCGGAACGAGCAAACCATCAAATCGCAATTATTAATCACCAACGACATTCATTCTCGAGCTTGAAAGAGAGGTGAAAATAATAGCAAGCAGAGGCTAGTTATATATGAAATACAATACGAATGTCGAATGATGTACATGAATAGTTATAAAATACAAGTGTAGTGTGTATGTAAGGTGTGTACACACTGTCTTCGAATGGGCCCCTTCGAAAACAGTGTCAAGGTTAGTGTATGTGTGCGTGGCGAATGTTAGTGGTTATCACATTCGGTTAATTACTCCGAAGCGATTGTAATGTACGTGTATGCACTATCCCAAAAGCGTCCTTTCGAAAACAGCACGATGAGTGTAGGTATGTGTGGAAGGGTGTGGTGTCAATTTCATATCTTATTTTCACAATACGTTGATTTCTCCGGTTCCTACAAAACCATTTGAGTGATAAATCAGTCAAAATACGATTCACGTCCGTCGCTTAGCGCGAAACTCTACTCAAACAAATAAATTTCAAAATTATTTGAAGAAATAATTTTCCACTTGGCTAAGATGGATTCCATCTTGATTTTCTTTGAATAACTATTTTCTAATTGGTATGGGCCAACATTATAGTTGCATTCCGTCTTGATCTTCTTCTATCAACTTATTAAATATCTGTAAATAAGTTCGTTTCTTATCTTTATTATTTCAAATAATAACTTTAATTTCAATTAACATCTATTGATTTCTATGCAATCAATCTACACCGTTAGTTGAATAAATCTAGACACTTGTTCTATCCTGAGCAAAATCTCGAAAATCAAAAGTAATAATCGAACCCACTATCACTTTTCCGTAAAATAATTAATTAATAGTAATACCTATACATTAATATTAACAGATACCGATTATATCCATCTATTTAAAAAATAGCTATCGTACTTCCGTTACATAGACTTCGTTGTCGTATCAATTTGTTGTTGCGGGCATGGGTACCGCTGCCCCGGAACTATCTATTGTATAACCAGCGCCTCAGTTATAGGTAATCCTCTTAAGGGATTCGCTACACTTGGGTGTTTCGTTCGCTACGAGTGCCTGAGTCCATATGGGGTAAAATCGGACTGACTACCTGCCGTCGAACCGTAATTTGGAGAAAGGAATTCCTATGTCTGTCACTCCTGGACACTGACCACTAAATTTATATCCGCCCCTCATCCCTCTTTCCTTCCTCTCCTTCCTTTCCTTAAAGGGCACTCCACACAGTATCCCCTAAAATATCATAGGCACAAACATATTTATCTAATCGTTAATAGGTTTCTACTCTTCGATAGAGAGATCGGCATGGTTACGGAGATATATAATTTCGCAAGGAATCGAACCCGCGACTGAATTTTGAAGTAAGGTAATTACGTCGGAGTGCGTTGCATTATTATCATTCCAGATTCGAACTGGTAGGTATTTATATCCCATAAGGAAGGCGGTATCATTGAACACTAAAAATTATATCTCACTGGTAAATCACGAGAATTGAACTCGATTAAAAGTTTTTTTGGCGTTCGTTTATTTTTTAACTGTTAAAAATCTATGTTTAAATAGGTAAATACTATTTTACCACTCTAAATCATCAGCTCGTTTCAACGAAAATAACGCTAAAATATGGTCTCAACACACTCTGAGACTGGTCAATTTCTGTTTCAAACTAATGGCCGTTATTCTAAAAATAATCGCATCTACTAGGTAAGTACTTTCAGATATTTGAAATAAATTCTTTGCCTATGAAAAAAGACAATAGTTATTGTCTCCAAAGGAACCCAACATACAATCGTTATTCCCGCTACCCGGTGATAAAACGAACCTTAAATTTTATGAAGGTCTCCAAAAAATATTTTGAAGAATTCTACCTGCTTTTAGGTGCCTGCACCCCGACCATTTAACTTTTGTAAAATTTTAAACTCGAACATGGCAAGTAAATTACGTCGATTTAAAATTATTCAAATATATTTAAAACCTATGTCAAGCAAACTAAACTTGAGGTCACACAATTTAAATTGGCGTGCTATGCGAGCGGCACTTACTAAAGGAAAATTTGTTAACCCATTTGCTTGTTTAGGAATAAATACATCCCAAAACACGTAATCGCGTTATACTTTCATAAGACCAAAAACGTCCCGAGCGACCTTACATTTTAAAAGCTATATAGCTTCAATATCTCTCTTCTTCTCATGCAAACATATGTATTTTTCTTTTATCCAGAAAGAGAACGAAATAATGCTTCTTATTGTCTTTGAGATATGAAAGTTATCTTGCATAGATATTTTACAATCTCAATCCAAAATGACGGTTTTAGAATTTACGCGCAAAATCCAGGCTTCCGATTTGTGAGGTGCAAATATATTGAACCAAGCAGACGGGTTAAAGAACTAACTAACAAATAACCACAACGCCGTTTTTTAGCAGAAGATCACAATATGCACCAAATATGGCTAAATCCATTTCAAGCAAGGCTTAAATTCCGAATTGTGGTTTTACTCGAATTTCACTATCTCCCTTTTTGAGCGGGTATACCGTACCTTCAATGCATTTACCTACGCTAGCAGATTTTAATCTGAGGTATCTAATTCTGAGATTTCCGGTAACCATTTTGTTTCAAGAATCGCGTAAAACAAAACGAATCTTTTCAAAATACGGCATGACTAAATATTTACCGGTCAAAAACACGTGGTGATTTGAGATGCTTCCAAAATGGTGGCTGTTAACGACAAAAAAACTTGATTTAAACAGTCGAAAACACGTGATGGTTTTTTAATCCGGAGATGCGGCCGACAAGATGGCAGATCCTTAAAACACGCGTGAACTTTTTAAATACTTCTCGAACACGTGTTGAAAAAACACGTGGATCAAAATGGCGGCGTTTGAAAACACGCTTGAACTTTTTTAAAACTATTCACAATCACTTATTTAGCTATACATTTAAAGGGGAAAAATTATTATTATTTACATATTTATACATACATCACGAAAAACAGCATGGAGTTTATGAAAAAAAATCAAGGAAAGCGACATATCATAATGAACCAAATCTAGCTCCACGTTGAAAGGCGACAGTGTTACGTATCGACAGGCTCGAACCGCCTGATTACGAACTTATAACAAATTTGAAATTAAATAACACAATGTTCAAGACTCAACAACAATGGTTCAATTTAAATACTTACCAAAACCAAATTATAATACAAACCTCGGCTAGCTCTTCCCAGGGATATTGTGTTCTCAATTCGATCGGATTTGATTCAAAACGATCGTCGCTTCATTTATTGCAGGTAAGGGTTATAATATAATAAATAAAAAGATTCCTTGTTGCTTTAAATTATGAAGAATTTATTGGTGATTTTACGCTACTAGGAAAAAGCGTGTACCTCTTTGTGAACGGATTAGTTAATGATTTTAGAACCCAATCAAAGGAATGAATTAATAACATAATTAAATAAGGCTTACGTACATTATCTCGCACGGTTTACATCTGGGCAGGGCCGCTCCTCGTCAAAAAGACGTCACTGAATTTATTTCAATTTCTAAGCACGTGTTTTTAAAAAACTGTTATGATATAAAGGATCTATGCCAACCACGCAGGTGGCGTGACCGATTCTTAGCGAAGCTGGGACGAGAAGAGCCCGCCAAAAACCCCCAAGCCTTCCGGCTTCGTCCCTTTGGCCCCTCCCACCGAAATCTGGGCCAATCAATGGGCACCTCGGTGTGGCAAACCTTACAAAAAATACTATTGAATTTAGTACCTAGCGCAAATTATTGTACAGGGGTTGAAAGTAAAGATTCAAGAAACTACTTCATAACAATACATACAGACTAGCCCACGAACAAGATGCGATTACTTGACAAAAATAGTATTTCAAATTTCTGTAAATACTTTATGTTTCACATCAAGTGACATAAATCCTTTATACTTCACATCGAGTTCCTGTCCGCGCTCTGAAGCTGCAGACACGTAACTGCATAAGCTCCCGGTTTTTAAGTCTCTTGACGGGGTAGTTTTTATACTAGAATTCTGAAAGTGCGTCCCTTATAAGTGAAATATTAAAATTGTTGTGTTTTTTATGTTAAAATAGTTGTATAGTGTAAATTTTAATAGATAGATTTTTGACTGGTCAGTGGTTGAGTGGGCAACCCGAGCGTCGCGTGTTCGATTCCTCGGCTGGCTAAATCCTCCATCACAACACAAGCAACATTTTCGGCTTTCTGTGGTGGTAGTAGGAGATTTTCAAACATTGTTGGGTTATTCGTAACCCGGGAATGTTTGTCTTTCTTTTAAAAAATTATTTATTAAATTTTAAATTTATATGACAGTATTAAATTTTGAAAGTAATAGTTTCATTCAAAAACTTTTAACGGACTTGTAACAGTACAGTGTGGGTTGAAAGATGAATGCCACATGCTTTTCTGCTGGAGTGGGCCGATGACGATTAGGTATACTTTGGACGAACCGTACGCTTTACGGCCCTTACCGGTATTAAAAAATAATAATAGTGACAATGGTAGTGATAATGATAATAACAATAGTGTACTTCTTTCCCAACGCAAAGGAAGAAAAAGAGGCTGTCGAGCTGGGAGAAAGGTTAGATTAGTCAAAAACCTGCGGTTAGCAGAAACCAGGAATTTGCGCCTGCCTAAGTCTCTTACTGTTGCCGCTTGGAATGCGAGATCAATTGCTAATAAAATCTAATAAGTAGCAAAGGTATTCACATTTTGGCGCTAACGGAGACTTGGCATGAAAATGTTGACTCCTACTCCATCAAAACCCTTCGGTCAAGTGGGTTCTCGGTGTATGAAGCAGCAAGGCCGGTCAAAACCGACACAAGTAATATTAATTTTACGAATCACGGGGGAGTTGCAATTGTAGCGCAAAATGGTATTCGCTTAGACAATATAAGGGATACGTCAGGTGTATACCACTTTTGAGTTTGTCGGCTGCAAGGCTTCTGCTAATGGCGCATCCCTCGTAATAATTTCCATCTACCGTCCTGGGTCATGTACTGCAATTTTTTTCAATGAATTTAGATCTCTCCTAGAATGCACCTCTAACTATAATTGTGGCGTTATTCTTCTGGGAGATATAAATATTCACTTAGAAAAGAAAACCAATCCTTTGACCATAAAATTCACCAAAATTCTACGCGACTTCGGCTGCGACCAGTGGGTGAACTCACCTACTCACGACGCAGGAGGTAGACTAGACAATATCATTTCTCGGGTCGGGTTTTCCACGAATAGCGTAGATGTTACTGACATTGGACTCACGGATCATCGTCTCGTCACATTAGTGTTTGCCTTTGATCCTCCAAAATTACAGTTCAAATCAGTTATCTCAAGAAATTGAAGAGAATTCGATTTCGAGGCATTTTGCAACGAATTGAAAGTGTCGCCTCTGTGATAAGAAAAAGTATAGCGAGGGCCAAGTAGAAAAGCTAATCGCTGGATTGCCGATCAAAACGTGAAAATGAAGAAATCCCACAGATAACAATCAAACTTTTGGTGTGACCAAATTGAATCAGAAAAAAACCCTTAAAAACCCTGGCAAAATATAAAGACATTGTCTGGAGAGAGCAACATGAAGGAGTCGATTCTTCTCTTGACGCGAATAACCTTGCAACATACTTCCGAAGTATGGTTGAAAAATTCGAGACAAAAGTGTGGAAGGATCGCCTTCTGTCGCAGCACCAAGTCCGCTTTCTGGTGACTTAACCACTTTCGCAGCAATAACGGAAGAAGATATAGGAAGGAGAGACTTCTCATTGTGACATCTTGTCGTACGGACGTATTAACCAGTGCTTCACATTAAACATGGCAACAAGATCAACCCAAGCCTGGGAAACAGTGAGCCAAGCTGTCAATAATGTGACTGATAAGGTGGAGTACCTAGCTGAAATTATTGTAAAACTGCAGAACACAATCGGTGAGCAAAACTCACTTATTTCTAAGCAAGGCGGCACCATTGCCAAATTGTGCGCCAAAATCGTTCAACTTGAAGCTATTACGCTTAGATACGAAGCGGATAGACGGACCGAAACTAGCCAGGGATCATCAACCAGTGAACCGGGCCCCGCAAACACCGGCAGCTCTGCAAAGGCAGGACCAAGTAAAGTGGCGGTGACCACAGGCAAATCAAAGATATCCGAAAAAACCTTGGTCAACGAGGAGTCCCACTCGTCTCCTTCTATTTCTTCTCCTAAAAGTGAGGACAATCCTTCCAAAGTCATTGACAACACTGAGTGGCAGACAGTAAAACGTAAGCCACTTAAACGTCTGCCTATCGTTACGGGAATAAAAACAGACTCAAGTTTATGAGCAGTTGCACGAAAGTTTTACATTCACGTGTGGAGATTTACCTCAGGAACGGAGGTACCAGCTATCGAGGACTACCTCAAAACCATAATATCTACCGAATTTGATATAGTGAAATTAAACGCTCGAGGAAATTACAGCTCGTTTAAGATGGACGTCCCGGAAGAAAATAGAGAAACATTTCTTAACCCATCAGTCTGGCCAACAGGTATTGCCGTAAGTAAATACAAATTTTTGCAAACGGCTAATAAGGAACATACGAGTATCTGATGGCGAGCTTGGAAATAATTTACCAAAATGTTCGAGGTCTTAATACTAAGACGGAAGAATTTTCGAGAAATTTACTACTACCAAACTTCGAAATTATCTGCTTGACCGAAACATGGTTGAGCTCCAATTTCTTCGATTCGGAATTGTTCGACAGGCGCTATAGTGTCTACTGGCGGGACAGAGATAATGATGCACGCGGTGGCGGTGTGTGCATTTCGGTTAAGAATACACTTACGTTCCAGAGAATGCAAATACTCGAAACGGAAGGCGAACACATATGGGTGAAGGTAACAAAAAATAAATTTACCGCCTATATTTGATAACTCGGAGAATCGCACAACTTTCAACGATTATATTGATCAGGAATGTCAATCAAGAATTTTGAAAGACCGAAACGTCCTGATAATTGGGGATTTCAATTTAAATAACAAACCCAAAGAGGTTATGTTAGAGCACTTATATTTCCTGAACTCCAATAACCTCAAACAAGAAAAATAAATTAAAAATCATTTTGACAATATACTTGATCTAGTACTAAGTAACACGACTAGTTGCGACGTAAGTCGATGTGATGAACCCTTGGTAAACGAAGATAAATTTCATCCGACCTTAGCTATTCATACTAAATTAACCACGACAAAATGTAACCGGCGTCAGCTGCGGAACAGCGCTACTTGCCCGTCACTAGTACCTGCCTCCAACCATCAGTTCTAGTTCAAGCGAGCAGATATGCAGTTAATATGTGACATACTCTCAGAATTTGATTGGAACTACCTACATACTATATCGGAAGCAAATGACGCAGTTGCGTACTTAAACAATGTTTTATTCAGTATTTTTGATATATGTGTTCCCATTAGGAAAAAAAATATGAAAAAATGTAAATTATCCGGCGTGGTTCTCTAAAAAATTATAGATAAATTAAAAAGCAAAGAATCGCATCGCAGAAGATATAAACTGCACAAAAAATCAATCGGATTACTTGTTATTCTCTGCGATGCGATCCGAGCTTAAAAAAGATATAGCAATTGCAAAGCGTCAGAATTTAGAAAAACTTCAGTATGGGATCAAAGATGATGTCAAATGTTTTTGGGATTTTATTAAATCCCAAAAAGCAAATCCACATACTCAAATTAACGTGAGTGATAGAACGGAAACTTTTTCCGATCCCGAAATAGTAAGCCAAAAATTTGGCGATTATTTTAAATCAGTGTACAGCCAGATAGCTCCTCAACTAAATCTAGACTTTACTCGAACCGAGAGGCCCTGGAATATTGGGGAAATCGGTCTTGAGCTAACCTGTCCAGAGGAAGTAGACTCCTGTACTCGAACTTTAAAGCTCGACAAGGCTGCAGGCCCAGACGTAATACCCCCTAATATAATTGTTCATATGTCAAAAACCATTTGTCAACCGCTGAGCTATATATTTAATCTTAGCATATCGACTGGTAGTTTCCCTCATTTTTGGAAACTCACGCGTGTAAGCCCAATTTTCAAGGCTGGAGACAAGTCTGACATAAGAAATTACAGACCAGTAGCTGTACTGTCAATTATACCAAAAATATTTGAAATGATTATTTACAAGAAATTACATCACCGAATTATGCCATTTCTAGAAGAAAACCAACACGGTCTCATGCCAAGAAAATCCACGGTTTAAAATTTGTTAACATTTTCGCTATTGGTGGCCGTCGGACTGGACTCGAGACACCAAACAGATATTGTGTATACGGATTTTGCCAAGGCTTTTGATCGAGTTGATCATGATATTTTACTACTTTAAATGTACAAACTTGGTTTCGATCAACAAACACTTATATTCTTCGCGTCCTTAAATCCCGCGTATTTAAAAGCCAGAAGTCAATATGTAATAATAAATGGACATGAATCTAAGCAATTCCCGGCGTTATCAGGTATTCCCCAAGGTTCAAACCTTGGTCCTTTGCTGTTCCTTATACTTATAGATGACATCCAGGGTTGTGTAAAATATTGCAAATGTTTTCTATTTGCAGATGACCTTAAACTTTTTATGGAAATAATCTGTTACTATGACTGCTTAAAAATGCAATCTGACCTTGATGCTATTGCAGAATGGTCAGTAAAAAACAAATTAGAATTCAATATAAAAAAATGTGTAACTATGACATATACCCGCTCCCAGAAGCCCATAGTTTTTGAATACAACATTAAAGGGAAAACATTATGCCGAGTCAATAGCTTTAAAGATCTCGGTATCGTCTTTGATCCCAAACTGACATTCTCGGATCATATATCACGGCTCACTCCAGCATAGATTTAGCTTGGAAACTAGACGTTATGCAAATCTTGCAATTCTTATTCCATAATCGTATTGACAGCCCATTCCTCTTGGAATGTTATGGCTTATACGTGCATGAAAATTTCAGCCGTAGTCGCCGACACGACTTGTTCAAAATACCATACGGCAGAACAGATGTTCTAGCACAGCATAGCATGACAAGAGGAATGGTGCTGTTGAACGAAATATCGGAAACACTAGATATATATAACTCTTCTTTAGATAGCCTTAAGATTTTTTGTTTAATAATCATCTTCCTAGGTGTTAAGACTGTCAAAATGAGAAAATTGTACAGTAATTGGATAAAAATCTGTTGTGCACTTAAAAAAAAAAAAAAAAAAAGATGTCACGCATGCTGTGAAGTTTTGTCCTAATAAACAATGCGCTCAAGACCCAATACCTACCTGGCTCTTGAAAAAATGTCTTCCGGATACAGCGCCAGTAATTACCGCAATTATTCATAACTCATTAGTTAATTCATTTGTACCGAAAATACTTAAAAAATCACTTCTTCAAAAAATTTTTTTTATGCAAATTCACTTTGTGGCACTATTTTATTAATGCAATAATTAAAAACACTTTGTTTATTGTTGTAAAAACAAAGTGTTTTTAATTATTGCATTACTTAAAAAACAATTATAACTCCGATTCTAAAAACACCAAACCTTGATACTGACAATAAGGATAATTGCAGGCCAATATCCAACCTACCATTTCTATCAAAACTGCTTGAGAAAATCGTTGCAAAAATCGTTGGTGGGGTACTTGAACTTCGCCGGTCTATTTGCCAAAAATCAATCCGCTTATCGACAGTTTTATTCAACAGAAACTGTTCTTTTGCGGGTAATTTCAAATCTTATCATTGGGATGGAAGCAGGTAATTTGAGTTTGACATGAGTGCGGCTTTTGATACGGTAGATCAGAGTGTTTTATTAAATGCGCTTGAAATCCAATTTGGCGTTCGAGGTAATGTCCTCCAATGGATGACATCGTACCTGTCTGGACGAGTAACTTCAGTAACTTTCAATAAATATACAAAAGTATTTATTGTTTTGGGATTGGGAATATAACATTTTCGCCTGGCATTTCATTTTGGCTTTCTTTTGTGATTTTATTGAAGAATACCGTTTTACAAAATTCATATAGGTTCGCGACACCACCGACTGCAAAATTAACCATTGTTTCTTTAAATGGTTGTTTATTGGTTCTCTACGTGGTATTATAGTTGATATATTAAATTTAAAACAGACAAAGATGACCATTAGAATTTTTTAAATTAGATAATGTATTTATTATTAGTAAGTACTATTAATTTAGAAAAAACGGAGATGAAAAAAAATTAAGGCAATCCTCGGTTAACACAAATAATTCAACAATCTTTTCAAAACTAAAAGTAGAAATTAGATGACTTACTATCTCCTGGAAGGCTATTATTTAATATAAGTGAAGCCTGACACAAACAATATCTACAAAGTTCAGACCAGTGCCAATTCTAGCAGGACGAATTTAACCGTTTGTGTGATAAATGGCTATTTCACATTCATGGCATTACATTAAATTTTTTTTCTTGAACATAACTTTATGAATCAGTTTTTGAGCAATATGAAGTGATCCTATATAAGTTTTTAGGCAGGATCCCCAGCAGACTCTAATATAAGAAATTGTTTACTGGATTTTTGCTAAATAAACCGGTTTTAACTTTTCTTTTATTGTATATGTCTGAGTTTTTTTAAAATATAGGTAAGCCATCTGGCATTATTTACCAACACTGCGACATCATCGTTCTATCTAAAAAAATTATTACACCAAGGTATTTGAGGTTGTCTACATTATCTAAGCCAAGGGGTTGCAGTTGGCATGTGTGTTAACAATTATGTATTATCAATTTATGAGCGGTAAAAGGCAGACTTTAATATGAAAAGTGATATATTTTTATTTTGAGTGTTCAAAGTAAAAATAATATTATTATAAAATTATACACTAGCGCAGACCTGTGAAAAACATGAAAATAGAAAAATTATGAGTTGCCCTACGTAAGTAATGAATATCGTTTTTATTGAACTGGAAAACTCGCAAGCCTTTAGAAAATCACGGAATACGATTTTACTTGTCAAGATTTCTAACAAATTAATACAAAATAATTAAACGTTTTAAAAGATAGCATTTTTTTATGAAAGATTATTTGCTTGATGGATATTGTAAGAAGGTAATAACTTTATGTTCTAAAAATGCTGTAGAAATCTGGAAAAAATTTTAAATTATCGTCTCTGTAACGAAGAACTCATTGATAAAATCTGAAAAATGTAGTAACTAGGGTAAACAATAACATTCTTACGGGGGCTTAAGGCGCCGCTATCCGAATTTCTGCCGATTTCTTCCTTAAACATTTAAAGTTTTAGAGCTCTCAAATTTTTTTTTTTTTTAAGATAATATCTGTACGCGTTCCACGCCGAAACGCAAATTATATGAAATTTCCTCGATAGAAAAAAATCGCAAATTATGTTCCGAAAATTATTAAAAACACGTTTTATAATTATTTTACAATTTTTAGTTGTGAAAAAATCACAATTTTTCATTAAATGATACTTAAGACGCTTTCCACGAGATTTTTGCTCTATTTTAAACGAGGCGTGTTTATAAAACATTTTCGCAATTTTCGCATCGATTTTATCGCTTTAAATATTAGCGCGCTTCTCTAACATTCGTAATTACATATCTCTCCATCTTCTACTTTTTGAGCGCGGATGCGGCGTCTTAAGGCTTGGGGTCGAACTTTGAAACCATTTTCTCAGGCTCTATGGCGCCAAACCAACTGAAATTTTGAATTCTTACTAAAATTATTTATTTGGTTTACGAGCATATACGTAACTACGTAAAACAAGCGCACCCGGGTGACGGGTACTTTGGTTTCGGATTTCGGGTATGAACTGGAACAAAGGATATTTTATGGTACTGACAGATATGCTCATAGGAGCATGCTCTCTTGCCACTAATGAGCAAATGCTACCTAGTAGCGTGTGTGTCACGCGCAAACAAGCATGACCACAAATTAATCAATGTTGATTTGTGACCATGCTCCTTCCGCTACTGGATTTGCGGGTGGATGGGGAAACGAGGATGCTCATTTATAATCATTTAGTCTTGTGGCGGCCAGCGCCCCTCCATGGCATTTTTTTTCCATTTGCGTCATGAGTGACCCAGACCTGAAAATATGGATGCATAATTATAAGAAATAAATGTCGGTAGTTATGTACGTAAATAATAACTCTTGAGGTGATTTTTCACAAAACAGCGTTTTTTTAATTTTTTTACATGAATATCGCACAAGGGTCCCAACTGCTCCCATCTGGAGCCAGTGAGCATATGGCATCCCCAATTGGGGTATGTTTTGAGGCTGAAAGTAGTGAGGAGGGCAATAAGATAGGGAAAAGGAAGGTGGGGAAGTACTTGGCTATTCAGTTCTGGTCACCGAACATGGCTAAACCCATTTCAAGCAACGTTTCAATTCTGAATGGTGGTCTTACACCAGGGTGACACTGAGAGTATCTTCCACTGTGGAACGTGAACATTTCAACCAAAGTTAGATTCTACAATTTTAACTTTTCAATAATTTTCGAGAATCATCAATAGGTCAAAATTCGAGCACGACCTGCAGATCATTTTGGTCACTTGCGGGATCAATAGGTCGCAATTTCTGCAAATCCAGTCTGCCACCTCTTACCAGACCTGACGGCTCACTAGCAAACTCTGCCACGGAAAAGGCTAACCTATTAGGAAAAATGTTAGTGGAAAACTCAACCCTCGATGACCAAGGTGCTGTCCCGACGTCGGTTCCTCACTGTAGTTTTCATTTGAAAAAGCTGAAAATCCGGTATCGGGAAGTACTCCATGTTTTACAAGGGCTTGATGTTGATAAAGATAGTGGGCTTAACGGAATACCTGCCCTGGTACTGCAGAGGTTTGCTGCAGAAATAGCTCCAATTTTGTCGAAGCTATTTAAAATGTCGTCGGTTGGAAAAAAGCGGTTATCCGTCCAATTCGCAATGTTTTGTTTGTTAAATACATACGTTAAATCCGGACGGAACGTGGAACCCTTGTGATGCTTCTACAGAACCCCAGGGTTCCGCGGAACACCATTTGGTAAACGCTGGTCTAAGGTGATGGAAAGTGTGATCAACGATAAACTGCTCACAAACCTCAAGAAGAACAAAATTATTAGTGACCGTCAATACGGATTCCGGCGGAACCGCTCGTGCGGCGATCTTCTCGCGTATGTGACGCATGTTTGGGGGCGGTGCCTAGAACTTTTCGGTGAGACCCAAACGGTTGCACTGGAAATTTTAAAGGTTTTTGACCGGGTTTGGCATCGAATACCTATCAACAAACTGCCTTCTTACAGACTTCCCGAATCTTCGTGTAAGTGGATTGCCGGCTTTTTGAGGGAGAGGTCGATTCAGACCGTAACCGATGGTTTCACTTCATTGGTTTAATTTTATAAAAAGCAATACGCTACCATGAGTAAATAACGATATATTATCATAATCAACCCTTGAAGGGTGAAAGCAATAAAAATTAAAAATATTTATAATAAATGGCCTTCACTCTGCAGGCCTACAATTTTAACATAAATCAAAACAAGCAAGAAAGGTGCAGCTATTAATTACAAATAAAAATAAAATTACAAAAATTAATAAAGACAATTTGATCGACTGTTAATTATCATGTTCTTGGTCTTCAATCTCTGATTCCAAAAGCATATCTTTTATAGCTATTACTTTCGAATTGTTTATATTCATTGTGATAACGAGATGAAATGGTGTTATTTGTACACAATTTAATTAAATCTGAATATTATGACGTGCGTTCACCCGCACTGTTTTTGGGCGACTAAAGCTCCCGTGGAATCCGGAACTTTATTTATAGGTGGGTGCTTCCTATTAAATCGGTCGTAAAATGGTAGATCTAAGCGACATTAGCCAAATGACGTTCAATATGTTTAAAATGATTTATTCGCCAAATTAACTGTAAAACGTGGCAAGCATAATTAACTAAAGCGGCAAATCTTATTTTTTTTTGGGAAGGAAAAATAACTAAAGCGACATTGTTAGTGATTTTTAATATGAACTTTTTAACTATACAACTAATATATTATTAAAACGGATAGGTATAATTAAAAAAATTCCCTTGAATAATGGCCTTGCCCAAGGCTCAGTGCTTTTTTTTGTTTTTTTTTTTTACATTAGCTACACACAGGAGACCCTGAGGAAAATAATTTCCCTCAGGACCTGTGTCATCTTTGGGGATGCTGTGTAGAGGGTTTTTTAAGGAAAGGAAGGAGAGAAGAGTTCTGGGAATAAAAAGGGTTTAAGGGGGGGTAGGAATCTGGGGTTCAGTATGTCCTGGTCATCCGCCTCCAAGACCTAGACAAACCTCACCCCATGAACCCGGCCCCAGTGCTGGCTCCATCGCTCTTCAACATCTATGCCCGAGATCTTTGCTAGAGATTCGCCATCACAGTCCAAGCCAAAAACCTCAATGCAGCAGAAGAGATCCTTAATTCTGACCTCAAGGCTATGGAAGGATTTTTCCCCAGTTGGCGACTAAAGCCAAATGGGTCGAAAACAGTTGTCACAGCTTTCCATCTCAGTAATTCGCAGGCAAAAGCAAAACTGTGTTCAGTTTGATGGAAAAAATATTTACCATGACCCCCATCCCCGCTTTCTTGGAGTAACTTTGGACAGGAGCCTGAATTACCGGAAACACATGGAAACAGCGGGCAAAAAAATCAGGACAAGACTAAACTTAGTCAATAAGCTAGCTGGTACTAGCTGGGGATGCGACGCCAACACGCTCAGAACAGCATCCATTGCCCTGGTTTTCTCAGCAGCTGAATAGTGTGCTCCAGTATAGGCTAGAAGCACCCACTCTTCCATGGTCGACGTTCAGCTTAATGCCACAATGCAAACCATCAGCGGAACCTTAAAATCGACTCCTCTTCTTGGCTCCCCGTACTTGCAAATATAACCCCGCCAAATATCAGGCGAGAGATTGCAACACCGAGGGAATACAAGAAGGCGCTGCAAAAAAGCGAAATACCTTTGCACGATGATATCGTTTCTCACCCGGCATGCCGCTTAAAGTCTCGAAAACCCTTCTGGACGGAATGAGAAAGACTCCTTCGAACACCTCTCACCCCAGAAGTTAGGTGGAAGCTTGAATGGCAATCAGTCAACGTCTAAAACGCCCATCTCGTTCAAGACCCCACTGAGAGACAGCCTGGGTTCTCATTGCATCGCAAACTCTGGACTGCCATCAATAGGATACGGTGCTCCCACAGCCGTTGTGCTCATATTTATGATGCATAGATGGGGCCTTAAAGAGTCGGCGATGTATGAATGCGGTGCGATGCAGACCACCAAACATGTGGTCAACGAATGCCCTCTCTATTCATTCCCCGGCGGGAATTGATGAGGTCTACAGGGCAACGCCTGAGGCCCTAGACTGGCTTGTAGACCTAGATGTCCCCCTCTGATCCGCCACCATACGAAAGAAGAAGATTAAAACAGGTAGGGATGAAATACTAATGTGAATAATACTTATTACGGTAGGGAACATTTTTTTTTTTTTTTTACAGTGAATGCCGCACAAGAATCTCAACTGCTCCCGTCTGGAGCCAGTGAGACTATGGCATCCCCAATTGGGGTATGTTGTGAGGCTGAAGGTAGTGAGGAGGGGAAGGAGGTGGGGAAGAGGAAGGTTGGGAAGTACCTGGCTATTCAGATCTGGTCACCAAACACGGCTAAAGCCATTTTCAAGCAATGTGCTTAAGTAACTTCCATAGCCATTTCATGGTAAGGAAAAAAAGCTAATTCTACACGTTATCCTAAAACATAGAAGGTAACAAAAGCTCACAAACAATTTGGACAATATACTGGAAAGGATAGTGATGTATCCTTCCACCACACATAATTGAAGACGACGACGAAGTCGCAATCATATAAAAAGACAGTATTTGCTGTCGTTTAAGTCGATGCAATTTTAAAAAATTGCTAATTTGTGGTGACTAAAGCGCCATAAAAGTGCTCAGATCACAATGAAACTAGGACCAATCGACGCAGAAAAAAAACTTAGTTGGACTGCATATATAACTCATTTTCACCCGATTTGGCGTTTTAGTCACTCGTCCTTTCTAGTGTAGATATTATTCAATGATTTATTACTCTTGCCTTCTAATAAACAAAAAGCGTTTTTAATATTACTGAATAGATTAATATCTTTAATAAAACAACGTGGTTAAACAAAATGACAAGATTAACATTTGAGATAATATCAGAGGCATACCCGAAGTTTAAAATAATAATCTTGAAAATAATGCTTTAAGATTTTTGAATTTCACCGCTCCTTGTTTTTCTAGGAAAAGTTTTCCGATTAACGCTTCCATAGTCAGACGCCGCGATATTTATATCTAGAAGACAGAAGAGATGGGTAAACAAACACGCTTATCATGACATAAACATACGTGTACGGTATACATACATGATGCGGTTTACACTCTGTCAATCCCTCTACGTGGGAAACTTAATGGAAACTATTTTTGTTAAACTGTAATTAAAATCCTCCGCTTGTGATCTCTTTCTGGTTTTCTTTGTAGTAGTATTTTACTTCAGAAACCGATTTATGTTATTGGAATTTTAATTGAGCCTCGTTCTGATGTTTCTAAGCTTTTCAAAACAAGTTGAACCAGAGGAGTAAATATTTTTGGCATAATTACATTATCGAGTTTACTTAGCTTTGTGCTAATTTTTTAATGATTATTTTTGAAGTGAAATTTCTATAACCCCGTTGTGATTAGGAATTCGGATGAAATTGAAATGACGCATACAGCATCTGCGAAGCATAAAATTCCTACCAAGTCTCCTATTGGGTGAGAATGAAATGGAAACGGCGCCAGGTCTGCGCTCATTAGCTGCTTTGATTGTGACCTCACTTTTCAAGGCTCCTTGGTTGAGATTGTTTTGGTAAAGTTTCGCTTCTACCGCGTGTTAACAGCACTCGAATTTTTTACCTGAGCCACACAGGAGGCCCCGAGGAAAAAAAATCTCTCAGGGCTTATGTCATATTTGCGGATTCTGTGTGAGTATCTTTTAAGGGGGAGAAAGGAGAGGAAGTTCTGGGATGGAAAACAGTATGAAGGGTGAGAATATGCGGGCACTTTGTCCAGAAATGACGGGCGTATGAATCCATTCTTCTGAGTGCGGTGCAAGGCGATTGGCAGAGAGAGTCCGACTGGAGAAATTAAAAGGACTCCTTCAACCAGACTCCCAATCCGGCTCGCCACGCAGTAAGTAGGTGGGCAAAGACATCCGCTGCCAAGATCTAGACAATCCTCCCCTTATGAACCCCTCACCCCCACCTCCTCATCCTTAAGTCACCAAACGTAGCGAACCACTTAGGGTGACCCATGAAAAGTGTTTTGGTTTTCCAACAAAACGGTTTCTGGAGGGCGGTACCCATACAGTGGCGGCTCGTGACTTTTGGGTGTGCTAGTGGGGTAATATAAAAAACGACATTATTGATGTTGTTGCAGCCGAAAAAAAAATTAAATTTTTCTATCAAATATTTCTGAATATTTCAGTTTGGCAGTTAGCACAGATTTCCTGAAAATCTTCATACGAAAAACCGATATTCTAAATTTTATCATTCTAGCACACCCAAAAGTCGTGGCCGACATTGCACCCATACCCGCCTCCCAAATTAGCATATTTTTTTTTTTAATTTGTGATGGAAAGTTTAAAAAAATTTATAATATTTTTAATTATGAATTGTTTTTTATCTATAATATTATTATTTTTCACCATTAAAATTAACGTTACCCTTTAAAAAGCCGTACACATCACATGTTTGGAGGACATTATACACTCTCTTATATAACAAAAAAATTAATAATGAAATAAAAAAAATAAAAAACCTTATACATAAATATGTAGTACACACACAATAATGCATGACTAACGAATAAATGAATTTAACGGTAACCTAAAGAGTAAAGGGTGAAAATTGGAAGGATTATGCCCCGTAAACTGCTGACTGCAACGTAGAAATTTAGTATAACAATATTCTTTCAACCGTAAGCTCCCTGCACATATAAAAATGATCAAATTTAATGCTATTTGCTTTAAGAGGGAATAACCAGACAAAATCGGAAATAAATAATTTTTAAATTAAATTTTAGACGTGTCTATTGACTCTTTTCCACAAAAAAATATAAATTAATTTCGGAAGACTGTCATTTTATTTAGTAAAGCTATGTTTTAAATTTCGAGAAATTATATTTATTTTTAGTACAATAAGGTTTTACCGTTGGTCGTTGGCAGATTTGTAAAATTTTACAACAAAATTTTGTATTATACAACACACATTTCAAATCATATAATCATGCAATCAGAAATCAGAAGAAGACTGGTCTATACCGGCAAAATATACGTTGGATACCAGAGAATACAAGTGGAGAATGTCCAGCCCTCTGGTACAATGCTACCATTGCTTGGGATTTGGAAATACAGCAGCTAGATGTCTACACAAAGAAAAGGAGAAACCGGTTTGCGTGCACTGTGCGGGTGAACATTTATACATAAATTGTGACAAGAAAGATAAAGATCCGAAGTGTAAAAACTGTGATGATAAAAATAAACTAAGGAAGTGGAATATAGATTCAAGGCATAAAGCGAACGATAAATTTAATTTCAACGTGTATAAAAAATGTATATCTTAGCAAAAGAAATAAAAATGAATATGCAGTCGAATAAATCAATAAATTAATAAATCTGGGAAAGCTATAATTCAGAATTTTTATTTTAGTATAAATAAAATCATTTAAAAAAAGACCCGCACACGTGTTTTGTGACGAAAATACTTCAGTTTGTCTATTAATTTACGGTATTACAAACTAATATATTTAAGATATTTTTTACATTCTTATTTTGCTTCGACATTATTGAAAAATGATAAATACTGTTGATCAAAAAACAATTACAAAAAGTACACAATTTTAATAGTTTTATCATCACGCCTTTCAGCATTTTAAAACGTAGGTATAAATTAAAGCAAATTTTGAATGAAATAAAATCGATATTGAGTTATTATTTGAAAAAGCTGGTAAGCAGAAAAATTAAAATTTCTCATTGGAACCGCCCTGTACGATCGTAAGAATATCTTTTGACGAAATAAAAATGCATTTATAATATTTCAAAAGTTTATATTATTGTTCACGAATGGTTCTGAGGGAGCGGACTGCGGATCGGCAGAGACGATGATTATTGATGAACGGCCGTTGACTCGAGGCCTTTCGATATGTTGTCCGAAATGTCACATGTTTCGGGCGGCATGTACTGACAGCTGACAGCAGCTTAAGCGATGTAGGCGGTAGGTATCTTCTGGCGTGTTCTTACAGAGCCAGTAGCAGCGCAATGAATTTGGCATAAGTGGGCGCTACAAAAAAATTGATGGCGAAAACAATAGTGTCGCCACAGTTCAATACAACAATTGTTAAAAACGTTTTGTTCAACTTATACTCCAGTTCAATTACCTATAAACCGTAAAATATAATTCTTAAATTTTCTGTTCCGTTTTTCTTCGTAGTTTTTTTAGACACAATAAATGACATATAAAAAGTAGAACACAAGAAATGCGATGTGGGCGTAAATTGTGTATCTCCAAGATGGCGATATATGGTTTCAGGCAAGTGTATGAGAGACAGAGCGCCTAGAACGAAAAGGTAAACACTGAGTCAGTTGTTGTGAAATTATCTTTATTCTGTTTTTTATCATAATTTTTTGAGCCAAAGTTCATAAGAGTTTCTTGTAAATACGATTGATGTCAAAAAAGTAATTTTCCATAACTTCGTTGTTGTGGTTAACTTTTATTTGCAGACGTTGCTGAAATTATTTTATAAGTGAACCTAAGGGCGTCATGTGTCAGAAGTCAAACGTGGTGTGGCTCTAAAAGTATTATCATTTAATGATAATGATGTGCGCCTGGGAGAACATGGTTGCTTAATGTTTAAGGCCTTAGGTCGCTTCCCAAGAGGGACAAGTTGTTATAATTACATACACACACACTTAGTATTAAAAAAATATAAAGAACACATCTTTCATCATCATACATTTTATTTAAAAAGTTGGATGCTTAAAAAATAATACTTATGTTTTATTTTTTTCTGTGGATTTTTTTTTTTTTGTTGCCGTAATCTCCAGTTAACAATATGTTTTTTAGGGCGAAACGAGTGCTTTTAAAAACGGGGTGTATGTACAATGTACAGCGTTTATTTCAAAATTAATGTGATTTTAGACGATGAGATTTTTATACAATACTGATTATCAGATATTTATACAAAATAACACTTGGCTGGCCGCATATTAAAGCTTGACGGGCCGCATATTAAAGTTTGACAGGCCGCATATTAATGCTTGGCTAGCCACATTTAATGCTTGGCGGGCGCCATATTAAAGCTTGGCGGGCTGCATATTAAAGTTTGACAGGCCGCATATTTAAACCTGATGGGCCGCATATTAAATCTTGAGGGGCGCATATTAAAGCTTGGCAGGCAGCTTATTAAAACTTGGAGGACCGCGTATTAATTAAAGCGGCACAAGACCCTAAAATGAAGGTTTGGTCGAGACTTACTTTTTAATTAATTCCGATGAATTCTGAACTATAAAACCTATTTTTACACACTCATATTCTTGAACCCGCCATTTACACTTACGTAAATTTTCCGGCTATATGTTAGGGAATTGCGTCGAATTGAAGCTTGGCGGGCCGCATATTAAAGCTTGGCGGGCCGCAAATTTGAGCTTGGCCGTTTCATCACATTTTTTTTACATTACCTCCACGCAGGAGGGGAAGCTGTGTGGAGGGTCTTGTTAGGGAAAGGAAGGAGAGGAAATTCTGGGAATTGCGGTGCAAGGCGATGGGTCAAGAGAGACCAGATAAAGAGGTCTAGGTTAGGTCTCCCAGAACCAATGTCTCTCGATCCGGACCGACTCGACCCCATGAACCCGGGCACCTCTGCTACGGGAAAGACACCAAACGTAGCGAACCACCACAGGGGGGGCGGTTATCCAATAAATGGTTGATGGGGTGGCGCCCTATGTAATGGCCCGGAAAGAGACCGTCTCATAAATCTAAAAACTGTACATTGTTTTTTAGATACACCTATAGCGGATAGGATAAATGATCGGTAAATTTTTATCCGTTCGAAAAAAAATTGTTGTTCTTTTGTATATTTGAAATAATGAAGAACGGTTTCAGGCTGAGATATTTTGAAATAATTGATTCAAAATGTGGAATATTTCGTGGTACAAATTTATTTCATTTGAGTTAGTTTACATATTGCTAATTATATGTCACCGCAAAGGTTTTTTTTCAATATATATATTTTTAATATTTTAGTTTTAAATATAGTGATTTATAATCTACCTTAAAGAAAATGATACCTAAATCAGATATTGACAAAGTTCAGATAAACTTACAGTGGTCGCAGTGATTGTCCTGTAGATATTAAAACACCGTTTTATAATACAAATATTTTTTAAAGAGTTAATTAAAAAAAATCATTAGATGTTTTTATTAGATTTTTTTTAAGACGGTTTTCCTCTGCTTTTTTTATTGGATAATTAACTAGTCGCAGTACCCAAAAAGGATAAATTGTTTTTGAAATGACATGTTTCATATCAAAATAATATTTATTTATTCGTCAGCCTGAAACACTCATTTACATTGAAAAATCTTCCGAGAAAAGATACTTGCCGCCAACGGGACTTGAACCCGTGTCCTTCCGATTGCCGGTCGAATGCTCTGACCACTGAGCTATGGCGGCTTATCAAATACCCGCCAAATAATTCAATATATACTAGTGTTTCATTCAACAATTACTGCTTGTTATATTTTTTCCACCTGAAAACAACCGTGAGTGTTTCAGGCTGACAATTATTGCTTGTAATAATTGTTACCCTTTGTGCTATGCATAAAAATCTTGTCTAAACGTTAGTTTATAAATTAAAAAATAATAATTTATTTATTCATTTATTTAATACAAACGGCATAAGTATGCCATAAACATTAATTACATGTCACAAATTCATATTCAAAATATTAGTAATGGTAAAACAGTGTATGTGTAACAGTTAATTGTGACAATACATTGGGAAGTGACACCAGAGATACATTTACATTCAAAAATCTATAATACAAATAAAATTAATAGTGATTAAAAAAATATGATAGCATATCCGTCTTGTACCTTTGTTCCGTGCAGTTAAATAGATCTATCACATCTGCATATCTATTAGTAATTTCATGCAACCTAGGTAAAAGTGAGTGTTTTAGTCCGATTATTGTTACTTTTAAAAAGGATTTTAGAACGAGTGTTTCTCGTGGGAATATGAAATTCAATGAGCTTAGTTAGATCAGGACTGTCTATTCTACCATTTACAATTTTGAACATTAATATTAAGTCGGATATAATTTTTCGATCTGACAGTCTTAGTAAATTTAATTCTTTCATCAAGTAATTATAATTTATGTTTTCAATGGGAATACCGAGGTTAAAATTAATGTGTCTTAAGAATTTGTGTTGAATTTTTTCGATTGAATCTGAATTTATTTTAAAATGGGGGGACCAGATCGAGGAGTTATATTCGACTTGACTACGTACTAAAGATGTATACAAAATGTTTAAAGTTGAAATATTCTTGAAACGTCTGAAATTTCTAAGAACGAAGCCAAGCATTTTGATACCTTTATTATAGATTGAGTTTATATGGGATATGAAGTTTAATTTAGAGTCGAAAGTTATGCCCAAGTCAAATATAAACTCACTAAATGAAAAGATTGTTTAGTTTTTAATTAGCATACCAATTTTTTTTTATGATAAGAAACAAAGAAGTAGAAATTTTTGAGACGATAATGAGCATTTGCAACGGTGCGGTGGTACCAAATCTATATCAAAGCTTGGTAGGTTTTTTTTCCAGAGTACCCATTCGAGAAAGAGGCCAAACTCGCTTATTCCTTGAACCTAAAATAGTAAATTTAAAAAATTATTAGTTTTTCGACGTTTTTTGACTTTAATATCTTAATTTTTAATGGCTTAACAATTCTAACAGCAATGCGAATCTCATAGAGTTATATTTCTCATTTAATTGAAAATATGCACGCCTCTTTTTGCAGAGTTCTGGGTTACTTATTAGTGAGCTTCAATCAAAAGTCATCATTAAAGTCAGTGACGTAGTTTAATTTTTAGGTTTTCCATGAAAATCCGCTCTCACAAAGGTGTGTCGTGAAAAAGGTGCCAAAATATGAATGCTGCTTTGTTAACCAAATAAAATCCCATAGGCCAGCCCGAAAGTTAACCGGTTATTACTTTACAAACAACTCTTGAGTCTACTGTTGCTAGACAATTAATTTCTCTTGGTGATGGGTTGTTTACCCAGTTCTACTGCGACCGTATTTCTGGGATATTGTTGCGTAACTATAACGACAGACATTACTGATAGATTTGTCGCACGCAGGTTGATAGACTCAAAATATTTTTGTACGACTTTAATGTTTACGTGCGCGTACCCCTGCAACTTCAAATACCCCTGGGGAACGCGTACCACTAGTTGGAAATTACTGCTCTTCCCATTGGGTTAGCTTTAGCGACTCGCGACGGCCACCATGCTTGAGTGATTAAGATCCTCGGCTACGAATCTGGGGGTCACAAGTAAATTTTAATCTATCAAATTGTGCTATTTCAGAATTTGTACAATTAAAAAAAAACATATACCTGGTATATATGGGGCGCTTTAGAGAGTGGAAGATACTTTCAGTATCGCCCTGGTGAAAGACCGTCATTCAAAATCGAAGCGTTGCTTGAAATGTCTTCAGTCGTGTTTGGCGACCAGATCTGAATCGCCCCAAGTACCAGGTACCCCACCTTCCTCGTCCTTATTTCCTTTCCTTCCCCATCACTTTCGCAGCGTATCTTAATTGAGGATGCCATAGTCTTACTATTGGTCATTGTTCCTAGATCCCTAGAATACTAATTAAAATTAAATAGCCCATTTTCAAAATTTTTTTTTTGTTCGAAAAACAGTAAATCAGAAAATTAAATAAAATTAATAATTTATATATTACATTGCTTGCCATAATGATTATCTAGATTGTATCGAAACCATTGACCTGAAGATCGAAACTGATAAATAAATAGATATTTATTAAAAGTTTTAAAAGAAAATATATTTTTTTTACGAATAAACACATGAAATAGTCTTAATACGAATTTATTGTATTTTCTAATATGCATTCAAATAAAATCAGACGTACTAATTTTGGCTGTCTTTAAGTGTTTTTTTGAAAATTTGTTCAATGAACTCAAATTTGATTTGATTTTAAGTATCATTTAAAAATTGGATCTGGTTGTTTACCTGTACTATATTTTAAAAGATTTTTTTTTTAATAATCTTTTTCAACTTTGCATGCTCAAAATTGGAATTATAGAATCACTTGAATTTTATTGAAATAAATGTCTTTGGAACTAAATCATTTGTAACATTTCATTTGCTCACGTTATTCACTTGGATGAATCTTGAACATTATTTCGATTTCAATTAAGTACATTAAATTCAAATTTTGAAACGTAGAACGCTTTTATTTTACAGTGCTAATTTATGTAAAGAGTCTTTGTTCTTATAAATCTAAAAACATATTATGCATTGAAAGTAATGATTTTTTTAATGCTCACTAAAAAGCATTATCTTTAAGACCAAGTTTGTAGACAAAGACCTTTTATTACTTTGTTAGGATCTCCTAAAAGATGGCTTGGTGCGAAATCAGGCTAACTCCGTATTTGGACGAAAATATTTATCTTTTTAACGGATTTTGGTTTATGTAGATACAAATTACTGCAGTTTTTTGTTCTTAATTATGAGTAATAATCTTCTTTTTTTCAGCGGAAATTAGCGAAAATTCGTAAAAAAAATACCAATTAGTGAAATATGGTGCATCATATAAAATTGACGTTTTTTGCTGTTATTTCTCCACAATTGTTTGACTTATTTTGGTTTACCTATACTCAATATAAATGACATTTACTAGTGACTCTAGACCCTCCAATGTCCATGCATACGGGATTAGAAAGCAGTATGCAAGTACTGACATGAACATAATACAAAAGAATAATAAATCTAGCAGCCCGTAGAATAATTCTTTTGAAATCTATAGAGAAAAATATATACAGAAATAACGAAAAAGTAACAGTGATAATATATTGCGAGTATTTACAATAATAATAGAGAGAAGATAAAATGCATAAAAAGAAAAAATATACAGAGATGGTATTCCACAAACCATCGCGCAGTCCCAATGACAATAATGCCCGTGGCTATTAACCCAACCACACACGAAACCCGGAGTCCGAGCCCTTTAGCCGGCTCCCCGATTTTGCCTCGAAGAAATATATGTGAGAAAGAAGAGAAAGTTTTACAAGACTCTGGGGGAAAGATGAGCGTCGGTTTGTCGGAGGGGGGGCGGAAGGACGTCGAGACCACGCGGCTGTTCCTCGGGCCTACGCATGTCATTGGGGGAGGCGCGGGAGGATCGCGGAAAAACCGCTCCTGTGTGTGTTCGCCTGGCTGTATGCACGGACAGGGTCTATCCCACCCATACTGTTAGCTATCAGCATGCAATAAACAACATACTTTCAGATCACTCAATTTCGCGCCTAATCCCATCTCTTTCAATTCTTGCATAAAATTATCCATGTATGGATTGAATAACCACGGTGACATTACGCAACCTTATTTAACACCTTTTATGACGTCGAACCACCCCGTAAAATCACTGTTCACCCTAATACATGCAACGCTTTCCTCATATAGAGACGCAATTGCCTGTATGAGTTTCGTATTCACTCCATACTTGGACAATACCTTCCATAGCTTTTTCTTGTCAACTCGGTCGTATGCTTTTTGTAGATCTACAAAGGCACAGAAGAGTTTCTGGTTTTTTGCAAGAAAATTCTCAGAAAATCTAGTTCGTGCACCCCCTTCCACTCATAAAGGCATTTTGTACATCTTATATTTTATCATTTGTTTCCAATCTTACCCTTTCAATCAATATTCTACCATACAGCTTGCCGACTGAACTAAGAAGGCTAATAGCCCTATGATTCCCACATTCCATAAGTGATCTTTACCTTTGTATAATGGCATGATTACAGCCCTTCTCCAGTCTAATGGCGTGTAACCCTTCTCTAAGCATTGGTTGAAAAGTCTGCACAACCATGTGAGAATAATACGGCTATCTCATTTAAAGTATTCGGCAGCAATATTGTCGAAACCCACAGCCTTACCATTCTTCATACATTTAATTGACCTTTTTATTTCATCCATGCTGATTTTGGTAACATTCACTCCATCATCATTCATAACCGATTCACCGCTGGGATCACAGTCACCCAGGTTACTTTCGAAGACTTCCTCGAAATATTTCATCCATCTCTCTTTAATTTCTTTCTCATTCGTCAATATTTGTCCATCTTTCGATGTTATTACTTTCATGCTTCCGTTTTCCGGACCACTCCGAGACCTTTTGACCTCCTTCCAAAACTGTTTAATGTTTTCTTCTTAATGGAAGTTGATGCGTCGCAGGTGCAATAATCGTCATTTCTGTTTCATCCGGAATTCAAAATAACAGCGTTGCTATAGAAGTTTCACTACACGTTTTATAAAATATAATATTGTTCACTATTAAGTAGGTAGGTATTTAATTACCTTGCTACAAGTCTTATGGTTTCAGACGAAATTTTGGTTTGGATTTCATAAAAAAGAGAAAAATGGAAACATTTTTTTTGAAAGCGAGATCTTATTATTCGTAGAAATACCAGTATACAAACAAAAAGAGACAAAAGGGTTTTCAAACCTGCGAGAAGAAAATTTTATAACATTTGGTAGGTAGGTACACTACCACAATATTATACTAGAATGTCGTAGAATAATGATAGAATAATGACATGGAACGGACACTTACGTGAACTTGCGCCCGAGGAAAATAATTCTCCTCAGGGCCTTCGTGATCTGTGGGGATGCTGTTTGGAGGGTATTTTTATAAAAGAAACCGGAGGAAATTCTGGGAAGGAATACGGTAGAGGGGTTGGTAAGAATCTGGTGGTCAGTGTCTCCAGGAGTGACGAACGTACGAATCTATCCTTCCAATTGCAAGGCGATGTTTCGAGAGAGTCCTACTAGATAGATCGAAAGATCTCCTTCAACCAGTCTCTCCCAATCAGGCCTGCCACGCAGTTGGTGGATGTATACGCCGCCAAGACCCGGACAGCCCTCACCCAATGAACCCGGGCACAGGGTAGAAGTATTATCCAATAAATGGTTACCGGGGCGGCGGTAACCAAACCCGCCTCCCAAATTGAACCTGACGTTATTATTACGCTACATCTGTACGGTTGAAATTTAAGAATACGACTACGAGTACAACTCTGCCCCAAAAAACACCGCGCCTTACGCAAAACCGTTTTCGTACGTGGAGTTTGTTACAAATCTACTTTGGTAATAGAACCGAATTAAAGCAACGCCAAAAGATGGCGCCACTTACATTAATAGTTAGCGTAAGGAACGTCGCGTCGGCTGGAAGGCGTAAGTACTATTTGATTCGTACTTTCGTGAATCTCTCCGGGTACGGAGAGATGGATGGAATGATTATTATTGTAACTGGTAGTTGTGAATAATAATAGATTGCAAATTGTGATTTTTATATGCTATATATTACATATGACGTAATTGCCTGTCGCAGTTATTTTGTCCTGGTCACCAATAAAATGGTCACCACCACCTAGCCTGGGCGAAACGGAACCAAAAGTCGCCCGCAGGGCCTAGCACCAAAAAGTCTCTCCGCAGATTGATATTATATCTAATTCATATTAATTTCTTATAATTAAATTATAATATGTAAATGAAATCCTCATCACGGGAGATCCCAGGGAGGATATCATTATCCCTACTGTTACTAAGAAATGAAGACAATAAATCATTATTATTATTATTATTTAAATAAGTAAAAATAAATTCGGCGAGACTGTAATTGTAATAACATATAAAATAATAAGATCAACACAAATACAAAACAAGAAATATATTGATAAATGATTTTTAGCAGAATTTTGGCAAAATGTATTTTAAACGGAGAAATAGGACTGACTTGTAACTTCTATTGTTAAAATTCTTCGTACATTTGAATTTTTAGCCATTCTGGAGCATTATTAAAAATCTAGATGTTCTACATAATTTTCTGTAAGCCTAGAAAAATTCAATTGTTTCATTCCCCTTGAAAATTTATGATTATGGCCGGAACAAATACGAGTATGGCTTAAAATCAAACAAAGAAGGAGTAAGGTACCTACGCAAACATTAAAAAAAAAGATTTTATCAGGGAATGGATATTTTATTGTATATTATTTTCTATAAAGGTTTACAGCAATATAAAAAAACGATATAAGCTCAAATGATGCAGTTGACTGCAAAAGGGAAATATTTTATATTTATTTTCAGCCTAACCACATAAAATAAACATCTTAAAAACGATATCTTTCAAAATATCGTAAAAACTAAGATCTCATGAAAAACTAAACGGTTTTAAGATTCTCATGAACATATTATTTCGACTGGATGTAACAAATAACCCCTTTCTACATTATTTAGTCATTCAAATGGAAACCACCATAATAATAATGGAGAATTAGGCCATGCAATTTATCTCCGAGTACACCCGCTATAAATTGTTCACTTACCTAAAAGTTTGTTTATCGACATGAAACACTCGTCTGTTGTTACATTGAAGTTGAAAGCACACACGCTTCGTTGGGTTCTTTTGACTGACAATATAAACAAATAAGTTTCTTCCAATATTATCTGAATTGACTAATATTAGATGATTGATGGTTGCAGAATAGGGTGTGTCAATTATTTCAACTTTTGAATTCAGAAACACCCGGGGTCTCAAAAGTTGCGTCTTACAAAGAAAATGAGAACTGGATTTAATATTTTTTTAAATGGTTATTAGCCCGCTAAAATGCATTGAAAATCAGAAAACAATCCTAAAACATTTTTTTTAAATTATTTTAATAATTTTTTTTTCAGTAATTTACCCTTTTAACGTTTGTTTGTTATTTAAAAATGCGTACAGCTGACAAAAATGAGCAAAAAAAATCAAGTTTATGAATACAAGTACATAAGTCAACTCAGTAAATCAGTATTCTATACTGATTTTATCCAGAAAAAGTGTTATTTTCCCCTTTTATATTTTTAACAAACACGTCACAAATGTTTCATAACAATTTTTTTGGCGTTCATGCAGTTATGGAATAAAAATTAAGTTTGGTATAAAATATAAAATATGGAACATTTGTTTTATTTTTTTTCCAAACCACGAAATTATTTTTTTTTCAAAACTTCCGACCATTTTAGCGGACTAATAGTGAACAATAATTTAATTTATTTTTACGTTTTCTGATAGCTACAGATCATACGAAACTTTTGAGATCCCGGGAGTTAAAAAAATAAGGCCATATTTTTCTCTCTATGGAGAGCGAGACAAGCTATTGCAGAAAATGTTGAAGTTATCGTAGTAAAAAATAATGATTCTGTTGACAAGAAACAACAGACGTTCATGAAACTATTTAGGTAGTAACCCTTTTTCATGATTCCAGTTTTAATATCCAACTTTACTTTAGATTTATTTTGTAGATGGTATCAGTATTTTTTTATGTGAATAACTCACAAGAGTCCCAGCTCCCGTCTGGAGCCAGTGAGACTATGGCATCCACAATTGGGATGTCTCGTGAGGCTGAAGGTAAGTGGGGAGAGGAAGGAGATGGGGAAGACGAACCTGGAACATTCAGATCTAGTCATCAAACACGGCTAAAGCCCTTTCAAGCAACATTTTGATTCTGAATGGTGGTCTTGCGCCAAGGCGATATTGAGAGTATATTCCACTCTGGAACGTGCCGCAAATGTATATTGTTGGCATTGCCGCTTACTACGGCCATTTGCCAAACCAAACCTGGAAAGGACATGTAATTAATAGGCCAACAATACTAGCTCAGGAAAGCCGGCGCAAGCAAGGTTCTCTCAAAACCAGGGCGAGTGCTTGTGGTTCGCTTGTGAATTCCTCCTCCTCCTTTCCTCACAATCTCCGGGGTCTCCTTCCTCAATCAGAACACAGTATTGCACGTAAAGGGTTTATTCATTTAGAAGGAGACAGGGTTTTTACAATTGCCAGCATCGGCACACTTCACATGGGCATTTGTTAGCACTTAAAATCCTAACATAACGGGGAACTGTTCTCTCAAACTCTCCACACGCGTTAGTGGCTTTAAGACCGGGACGTAGCACACAAAAGAGGGCAAGGGTACATTTTACTCACAGCAGCAGGAAATGTGGTAGTCAGCAGACAGGCTACTGGGACGGCAGCCTTCTCGTGCACAATTCACATTATAAAATACATCGCGAGTTTTAGGTTCTCGAGGGCGCGTTAGCGCAGTTTACTCGGACACTGTTGTTGCGCCTGGGGCAGCGGAGGAATGAATTCTCGGGCGCCGGCTGGCACGGGGCCTGCCCGTGTCGAACTCAGCGCGGTGCGGGGAATCTAGGTACTACGAACTATTCTGGCGTAAAATGTAGAAACAGTGGGCTAGGGTAAACATTGTCACTTCGTAATGTAACAATATATATAATATTAAATTGTGAAAACACAAATGAATCAAATAAAAAGTATCTGCGAACGCCGGGATTTGAACCCGCGATCTTCGGATCGCTAGTTGAAAGCATCGCCCCTCGATCACGAAGGCCGTAGGAGCATGTTCATTTGTTCATTCAGATATTTGCCTAACATTTTCTTTAATTCTAATCATACCTCCGGCCTCCGTGGTCGGGGGGTAAGGCTCTTGACTCGCAATCCGAAGATCGCGGGATTGAATCGCGATGTGCGTCAATAAATTTAATTTGATTAATTTGTGTTATTTCACAATTAACTTACAATTAACTTTTAAAATAATACGTAGTATATGGCACGTTTCAGTCTCGTATCGCTCACCATTCAGTTGCTTGAAATAATCTGAAGAGCCAGGTATTTCCCACCTTCCTCTTCCCCATCTCTTTGCCCTTCCCACTATATCAGCCTTACAACATATCCCAATTGGGGATGCCATTTTCTCTCACTGGCTCCAGACGGGAATAGCTGGGACTCTTGTGAGATATTCACACGAAAAAAAAAACTGGACAACTCAAAAATATGCAAATTCATCACCCCTTTGAAAAGCCATCATATTGCTTAACTTGGTTAACAGGTTAAGATAAAAAAAATCATCACTTTTAAAAATTTCTCAAATGGGTGTTGGAATGCCAATTTGTTGAGTCGTCATGAATCTATAATTTTTTTGCTGCTAAAGCTAATAGTTGGAAGGTTCTAGCATACATTTTTTCAAAATAAATATTAACGTTACTTTGGCATTAATCTTCTTATAAATAAATATAAATGTAAAACCAACAGTGATGAGGGTAGCAAAGGTAAAGTCATGCAATGTCCAGTGTTTTAAATATAATGTCCTCCACGTGCAAGCATAAACTTTCTTATAAAGAGTGTTTTATTGGAAGTGTCCTGCAGGTAAGTATGTTTCTGTATCTATTTGTAAATAATAAAATTAGATGGAGCCTAAGATTCATAATAAATTGTAAAGCGCCCTTGAGTTGATTTTTCACAAAAACGGCGCTCTACAAATTATCCAATTATTATTATTATTATAATATATTTTGGCATTTTCGATTCACCGGAAGGCAATTACGTAAATTGCTCCCCTCGTCGTAGCCAATGAATTCTTTGCATTGTGTATGCATGTGTTTACATGTAGAGCATGATATTGTTGTCTAAAGTGTTTACTTGTGTGTAGTGTGTACTTTTGACGTTTTAATGAATTCTGTGTTCCTACATATCAGTATATTATTTGTTTGATTTTATAACGTAATGTTAGGATATATTACGTACTTCAAAAATCGATTCATTAAATCGTTTATCTCTCTACGGGAAGTGGGGTTGTTTTGATGCAGAAACTTTCTGATTTAGGGCACTATCCAACTTATATAATATTAGAATAGTTACATGCCTACATTCTGTTCAAAAATATTTCTGAATCCGAAAACAATCTTCGAACAAGGCATGTAACACCAACTGTTCTCAAAACTGTTATAATGCCTCCTCTCGGATTCCAGTACTTCAATCGGAACGTAATAAATTAAGCTATAAACTAGAAACAGCAAGTTGATAATTTTGATCATCAAAAATTTACAGGTCATAAACTAAATCGAACAAAATCACGACTTGATAATAGTTTGACAGATTTGATTGATGAATGCGGAGAAATTTATGTAAGAAAAAATATTTTAAGGAGGGCTGAAACTTTGTCTTACTAGTTTGTTTTTTAATGTTTCGTGGAATTGATCACCGTTATGAATTTCCATCACAATGTTATGAATTTCAATAAAATAAGAATGAAGAAAAATATTTACCGAAATACACCCATCTAGTGGAATTTAAAAATAATTGTTAGAACAAAATTATGTGTGGATATTGTTTTTTTCGCTTATAATTAACGATCTTTCATTTGATAGATTTTTAAAAATTTATATTTGATAATATTTGCAGTTTTGTAATCGTGCTAGCGGGGATTCCGAACGGGGGAAGAGAGCGGGGTCACTTAGGCGTGGCTTCTGGCTTCTTAGAAATTTAGTGACAATGGATCGCTTTACGGGAGAGCAACGCGCTTTCTGGGTAAAACGTCTTTTAAAAAACATGATTTTGTTCTATTCCGTTCAACAATGATTCTATTCTGCTTTACAAAAATGATGCACGCCGCCTATTTCGTTCACATCACTAATTCCGGAGTATTAATCAGTGCCCAAGTGTTAATTTCATTAAATCATTGTTTAAAAATTTCGAAAAATCCGGCAGGAAAACAAACATAATGGCCATGGAGCAAAAGAAATTGGTTAAAGAAATTTTCGCTAACAAACTGATCTCGCGCAGAGGAGATATTCCAAGGCCTCCCCACAGCCCGGATCTAAGCCCAGCTGATTATTTTTTCATGGAATATATTTGTGTATATATTTGTGAATATATTTGTCTATTTTATATTACAAGCCAAATCCACGTAAATAAACCAGCGACTGTACTCCAGAAATGGTCAACATACCCCGAGATTTGTCGAAAAGTTTTCGAAAATCTATAGGCCTGATTTAAATGCAATCTGTATTTTTTTTTCATGATTATTTCAATGGTGCAAGGCCCACCCTATATAACATACATATACCGTTTCATGGAGTTACATGTAACATAAATATGTTTTTTTTTTTGGGTTTTTATTTCATTTTTTTGGCAAGCGGTGGAATATCTTTTCAATTTCTTAAGATGCAGTCAGAGATACATCAAATCCAAATATTCAGTTCCATTCCCCGACATTTGCCAAATGGACTGCAAATGCCACTGCCTTTTTGGCAAATATAGCAGCTGATAAGTGTAACATATGATGTCATCCCTGATCCCTATCAATTGTGTCCTTAATAAACGAACTTCCTTTATCACATTCCACACTTAACTTGTTCGTCTATTAATTTGTAAGATGAAGTAATGTAGATACCTAAAAATATAACATCATGAATTAATGATTCATTAACAAGAAACGTTCACCTTTAGCCTCTTATGAGCCGCCATGACCCATTGCGTGGTATATTATAAAAAACTTGTAAAAGCATGCCGATGTCAACATAAATATAATCCCTCACAAGATTTTATCACCCTGCCAAAGAAACCAAAGAGTCCACAATCATTAAGCATCATAAAGAAAGTCCTAAGGATGTACTCAACACTCTTTTACTCGAATTTCTTTTTTTTATAAATCCTCACACCCATCGGTCATAGCTTGACAAAGGGGGTGATGATGAAAATAAATGATGGAAAGAAACTGTATTTTCAAATCTGGGCACTAAAGGCATTTCAAGCAACAGTTGTTTAAAGTATTATCTATTAATTTTGTACTCTCCGTTATTGATTGAAATTTGTTTAATGATATCTGATCATACTCGTGTGTTAAAATTATTTAAAGACTAGCTTATTCCCGCGGCTTCGCTCGCATGGTGTAAGGGGGGTTCCCACTCCGCCTCCTCCACCTCCCACCCCCTACCCCTTCCCCAATCCCCCCCCCCCTCCACCATCTCTCCCTCTCTCCCGCTTTCCATATATTCAATCCCAGTACATTCAGTTTTTAAACAGCCCGCGTGCCACCTTTTACAATTTTAATTCAATATTAAATTTGGTACCTAACATAGGCACATATTTAAAACATCTAAAATTCTTGATTCGATTCAGGGAGTTTCGGGGATTCAATTAGGGGAGTACCTACTTTAAATAAATTTATCAACTTAAAGATTTTCATAAATAGAATCCTGATTTAACATTTTGCAAAATGTCATTCTCAAACACGCGAACTGTCAAACGTGCGATAGTCGTTAGGTTTTCTGAAATTATCCAATTGTCTGCGCAATTTTCTTAATTTTTCTCTCCGTAAGAACCATCCTCGTACTTCAAGGAATATTCTAAAAAAATAATTAGCGAAATCGGTTCAGCTGCTCTCGAGATTTGTGCTTAGCAACGCATTTAGCGATTCATTTTTATATATAAGAAGAAGATAAGGGAACATTAACTAATCTACTCATCATGGCATGTATGAAAATTGTTAAAGGAATTCATTAATTAGTTAATAGTTAAATAAAATTATATGAATTACTAAATATTTATTTAAAATGGCCGTCTCATTCATGTTAAATATTATTTATGTTTAATAATTATTTATTTTTGTTAATTAGTCATCTTGTTTGATTGGCGATGATATATTAATCATAAGTATACGGTTTAGGTACATATGAGAATATCGGTATTACGAGCACAAATTATTATTTTGATTATATTGACCTCGGCACGGGTAAGCCACCCAGCCAGACACATATTAAATAATGTTGTGAAATAAAAGTTATTATTCCGAAATAATAAAAATATATATTTTTAAATGCAGAAAATAGTAATAACGTAGATAGGAATTATAAGAAAGGAAAAAAAATGCTGTATGAAAATATATTAGGCGTATTCGAAGAATTCGAAGTTCCTACATTTAAAAACTTATGTGTGAAAAATTCAATTATACAAATTATAAAATTAATAAAAAACCAGAGTGTGCAATTCACACGCGGTAGAAGTGAAACCTTCAGATAATTAAATTAGACAAGAGTAGGGAGACTACGAAGCACTTTTTATCAATGTGAAAGATGATTTTTGTCGTCAAATTCCAGTGTACCTTTTCCTATACATTTGGTCATCTTATTCTTATTTGTGATTTCTTCTTCGGAGACGCTAAATGTCTTTTTTTTCCTGTTAATTTAGAGTGGTTTGAAGATTGGATGTTGATTTTACGCAAATTAAAATGCTTTTTTTTTTGGAATTCGTGGGATTCGACCCCTGGTCGGCTGAATGTCTGCAAAAACTTTTCAGGCGCTTTAAAAACAACTTTTTTACACTGAAAGAGGCATGCGGGGGATCGTGAACTTATGGTATTATATTGGAACCGAGTACCTGTGAATAAAATAAATATTTTATTGCTATTTCAGTCTCTCGCAGGCTAAACCTTTCAGATGTATGTGATTGTCTTTTTTTAGTGTCGCTCGCTTCCATTTCAAATCACAACGGAGCTAAAGAAGTTTGTACTTCAAAAATATAATACTCATTCATTACTGAAAATCGTACTAGATTTAAATATGTATATGTACGCCCCAAACTAAACTCTAATTTTGCTCAGTACCATTATACACACAAAGGAATTTTTTTCTTTAGTCAATTACCAGATGAATGACAATATATATGTATATAATGATACCTTTAACTATTTAATTTCCACTCTTCGTAATATTTTTTGTCCACTGGTACTTATTTGTCTATATGTCCATTATTATTTTAGGTAATTTTCATTTATCCTAAAAAAAACCATTGTTTTCGAAACATATTGATAATTTTAAATAAGTGGTATATATAGAGTGAATTGTCTTAATTTAAATAAAATGTCGCAACAAAGTGAATTTTCGTTTATTGAAGAGGTAATATTTTATGCTCGTTAATTTCCTTGTTTGGCGCTATACAATAACTACTAACGTCCTCGGTAAACCCCGAGACAAATTACATGTTCTCGCCTGCCCAGATAACTGGATCCCTTATTATTTGGTTGGTTAGACTGACGGTATTTGGGTTACTGAATAATAATGGCAACAAGGCGTTTGAGACAACTGACAATAAAATCACATATTATCTCGTTGAGAAAGTTCGATAATAGTTAAATGTGATGAAGTTTGATTACGCGATAAAGTCCCTTAAGCCCAACATCGTTAAGTAAAGAGGGTATTATTATTAGTGACCGACCGAAGGTTCGGTTTTGGTTTCGGTTTCGGCAAGTTTTGGCAAAAAAATCTAGTTTCGGCAGCAGTTTCGGTTAACCGAAGGTCGCGAAATTCTTTTTCTTTACTAGATTCCATCTCGCACAAAAATCACTTCCGACTACCGAAAATGACAGGAAGCCATAGACAAAGGAATAATATGTTCAAATGCCTCTTGAAAGAATAATCTTCTAGGCAAGCATTCATCGACAATAACGGAAAATAAATTTGCATGCTTGCCGTCAAGCCGCTTGATAGTCTCCAAGCGTTCTGGCGAGCATTTGTCTATGCCTAGATGTGTTTTTCGATACTTGGTTTGGTTCATTAATGGTTGACTGAATTTTGTGCGGCTGAAATAAAATGGAATATAATGAAGACAAACCATTCTTAACCCTTAAGTTAGCTTTGTATTTTATTAAATATAAACGAATTTGGCGTCAAGAATGGCACAATTTGGGATTCCGCTTTACTCATAGGCATTTACAAAGCGTATTGCAGGCAACAGCGCCAAATGATTACATGATTTTTTTTCAAAATAGATGACCGTACTAACGAAGCATTGTTATATATTTCCGTTGATATTATGAATAAATGTTTTTTTAATTTTTTTTAAAAAATTTTTTTATTGGCAATGCTGATTAAAAATACATATAAAATTACATCAGTTACATAAGGTTTTAACAAAGAAAATAAAAAAATTGCCTTTCCTCACCATAAAAAGACAATGCTCTTGTGTTTGGTGAGGGAGATATAGCTCAATTAGTAAAAAGATCGTGTAAGTTAGTTATAACGGCTATTGTAAATAATAAGTAGGTTAAAAAATCATGTATAAATTTAAAAATAAAAATCATGAAGAGTTTAAAAAATCGTAATATAAATTTAAAAAATCATTATAAATGAAAGAATCGTGTCAGTTAGTAACAAAAATTATTGTATTAAGTAAGTAAAGGATATGTGAGAAAGAACGCAAGATTTATACAATAGTAGACTTAGAGATATAGAAACTAAGAAATGAAAGAAAAATAAGGAATGAACGATTTATAAAATAGCAGACTTTAAAATTTAAAGTAAACATATTTGAGACTTTTACAGCAGTTTAAGGTAACTCTTTTAATTTGGGCGTAAATTCCTGCATATTTTCGATGGTTTTTAATTTTAATGGGAGGTTGTTATAATTGATTATGCCTAGATAAAGATAGGAATTTTGAATCTGCTTGGAATTAAATTTAGGGATTTTAATAGTTTTTTGGTATCTTGCTGATGTATTGAATTAGAAGTTACGAGTATTTAACTTATTTCTCTTTAAATTTGAAGTATTGGATATTTTTTATACATTTTTTCTATTGTAGGCACATTGAATATTGAAAAAAAGAATTTCAGTACGAAATTTAGACGGTTTTCTCAAGATTACCTTAATTATCAACCTTTGAGCTATTTTGAGTGGATTTAAAATATTGTCATATGTTCCTCCCCAGCCAATAATACCATATTGTAATATAGATTGAACAGTTGCATAGTACACTATTTTAAGGTTTTCTAAGCTAAGAATATTTCTAAGTCTAATAAATATATAAATACATTTTCTAATCCTTTTGACGAGTTCACAAATATGTGTTTTCCATTTAAAATGTTGATCTATATATACACAGAGATATTTGATTTTGGGAGTTGGACTAAGTATAGCATAATCTTGATTGCAGTTAGTTTTATAACATTTACTTTGATGTATTATGATGTTTAAATTTGGTTCTAATTTGAATTTATTGATAGAGAATGGGATAAATTTTGTTCTTTCGGTATTTAGAGAGAGGAGATTTTTATCGAACCAATTTTTCAATATGTTAATATCAATATTCGCTGGGTTATTAATAGTATTCCAATCGGTGCCTTCAATTATTATGACAGTATCGTATGCATAGGATATTATTTTTCCGTTTATTTTTTTGTATGAATATGTCATTAACATAAATGATAAACAGTAACGGTCCCAGGACTGTACCTTGAGGTAAGCCGAAGTGACTCATTTTTGGTGAACTAAGCACACCATTAATTTTTACAACTTGGGGACGTTTGAAAGGGTAGCTTTTTATCCATTCAAGAGCTGAACCATTTAATCCAATGTTTCTTAATTTACTTATAAGTTTGTCATGTGATATACTGTCAAATGCTTTTTTGAGATCTATGAAAATTCCCAGGCATTTAAATGAACTATGTACAAGGATACTTAGTTTTGCAATTGCATCTTGTGTGCTTCTACCTTCCATAAAACCAAACTGGTTTTCATTAATTATACCATTGCATTTTATAAATTGGCTCATTCTTTTTTTAACAAGTTCTTCAAAATTTTTTGCTTTATTTGAGATTACTGATATGGGACGGTAATTGTTTACTTCTTCTGGATTACCTGATTTAAATACTGGAGTAATAGTAGTTTGTTTGTAAATTGATGGAAATACTCCGCTTTGGAAACTTGTATTTATTATATGCATTAATGGCTTAGAAATTTGATTTTTTATGTTTTTTAAATATCAACCGTAACTGCATCAAAGCCCGAAGCAGAACCTCCTTTCATATCGGTTATGATAGAAACTATTTCCTCCTCTGTGGAGACTTCAAATGTTGTCATATTATTTTTAGCATCAATATTACAGTCTGGAGACGTTATAATATTTGGGTCAATATGAATGAGATTGGCGAGATTTTTCCCTACATTTGCAAAGAAAGTGTTAAATATATTTGCAGCTTTTGAGGGGTTTTCTTTACAGCATTTTTTTGAGTTATCATGAATATTAGCATTTATTTCGTTATTATCGTTTTTTTTTTTTTATTGTAAATTATTTCATTTACAACCGTCCATATTCTTTTACTATCATTTTCAGCTTGATCCAACTTCCGTTTATAGTAACTTTCTTTAGTGTGTTTTATGATATATGAAAGTTTATTTTTATATGCTTTAAAGTGTTTGAGTAAGTTTTTATTATTAGGTTGTTGAGTTTTTAATTTGTAAAGAGCTTGCTTATGTCGTACAGATACTATTAATCCATGAGTAATCCATGGTTTTATAGGTTTGAAGTTAGACAGTTTGTGTTTGGGAATTATATTTTTTGAAAAAATTTTTTTTTTAAATACTTCAATTATTATTATTTTTTATTTTATTTAAAGCGTGTAATAAGAATGTTGTGTATAAACGGAATTAAACAACTCAATTAATGAAGTCCATTGTTTATAATGTAAGTGTGGATTCTGGATTTTTTTTTTTGTTTCAAGAAGTAGTTAACATGTTTTCTTATTTTTTTTTGTTTTATAGCAGTAATATTAAAAAATATATTATATTTTTTTCACATGCTTCAATTTATACTTTTTATTACATTTAACATGTGTTAACCACCTGCATAAGTATAAAAAAAATAAACTAAATTTCAGTAAACAATATGTTTTTAACATGTCAAAAAAAGTTTCGGTTTCGGTTTCGGTTTCGGCCGAAACTTTGGTAGAAATTCCTGTTTCGGTCGGACACTAATTATTATGTAGGGGATTTAGCTTGAAAATACTTTTACCTTTAGTATCAAATATTTATTTATTTTGAAACATTAGTAGAAAATCTTTGGGTAAATATGCAGTTAGTCCACCTCACGGATAATACGGAACGTTCGTGTTGTCGAAGTTTGATGCCCGGTTAATACGGAATGTTACTTTTTTAACTAATAGACAATCAAATATGGCATTTGTCGGAAGTACCAATCCTATAAAATAAATTCTCTAAAATAAACTCGCATTTCATCATAATTTTAAAAAACATCCCAGGTTTTTAATGGTTTGTTGGCAAAGCAGGGTTTGTCTAGCGGGTTTGTGTAATTATTCTAATACATTTCTTTCCATGTTCTACTGTTATAAATACATGTGTACTAACTTATAAATAATGCATCCACTTTGTTTTACGCAAAAATATTCTTTCCATGATTGCCAGCATTGTCTATGAAATGTTAAAATAAAACAATGAATAAACAATGGCGTTACCGCGTGAGTGAATTAATTTTAACAAAATTAAAATGTTAAATGCATATTTTTTGCATGTTTTTTGATCTCCCCCAACAAAAATACTCACTTTTCGTAATAATAAAGCTAAATCTAACTGTTTGAATAAAAAATATTCCGTATTCACGAATAAGCGGTTTAAAGCGTAAATAATAATCTTTGAATTAAAAGAATGTATTCAACAAATCGCTTATTAATTTAATAAAGGTTGATCATTGAGTAAAAAAAATTGAATTTTAAAAAAAAGTTTAAATAATTAAAAAAATACAAATATTTTTAATTAAAAAATATTTCTTTTCACTCCGGTCAACCTAGGTTAAATGAAAGAAAAATATTTGATAGAAGCCGATGTTAAAATTTCTTTCTCCGTCTTTGTAATATTTTTGACAAAAGTGACACTAAATACAAGCTTTTCACACAATTTGCACACGATATTATTTTATCACTGTTCGTTGTAAAATGACATAATTATCTTTCACTTCACATCTCTTAATGTAAAAATTATCTGTGAACCTGTCAAAAGGTCTTCCAAAAGATAATAACAGTTAAAACAAAATTTTTGAACTTGGAAAAATCATTTGCTAATGATAAAAAAACATCGACAGGCAACAACTTATAAAACACTGCAGAAAAAATAAAGTTTTAAATGATTTTAAAAAGATCAAAAGAATACTTTTCGATAGAGATTGATCGAAAATGTTGCAGTTTATCTTATAATATGGAATACATTATCTCGTAATATGGAATACATTATCTCCTAATATGAAAAACATTCTAATAATGTAAGTTAAATTCTATGTTCACATTATTCGCACTTGCCTACACTTCAGAACCCTCATAATGTCGTTATCTATTCCCAAATACCACCACGGTATACCATTTCCTGCTTCCGTCAAGAGATTGCTCCGACGCACATAGGACCGAATTATCAATTTACAGCGCCAAAAAAATATTTTTCGATATTCTGATCGGAAATGCTTATGAGGAGACTTACCCAAGAAAATCTTTCAGAAAAATACCTAATTAGACTTGGTTGGGGTCAGGTGCACGTAGTAAAAAGTTTTTAAAAAAAACTTTCATATTAAATTTTTTTTTTTATTAGTGAGGTAGGCACATATAACCTATAATTAAACTATTAAATAACAACTCATAAAACAAATAAAGGGTTCATTTTTTTAATTATAAATAATGCGGTTCATTTCTCCTAATCTTTATTTCCTTTAAAGCGGTGTCGCCAAGAAGATAATGCGCTCGGTTTTACAAAGGAGAAAAAAAGGGGACATGCAATTTGTTGGATGTTGTGTGTTGTGTGTTGTGATTGTCCTATTTTATATTTAAATTCATTTAGCACTGAACACTTTTACTTATCATTTATTCTAATCTCTTACTTAAACTTTCCTGTCTCTCTCTCTGGTTTCAATCCTGGGAATGGTTTGCAGCAATTTCATCTATTCGTTTCTTCCACTCTTCCCTGTCTTGTGCGGCTCTTTTGAAGTCTGCATATGATAAGCAGCGCACGTCCACCAGCAGGTCCTCCAGGTACTCTCGGCGTGGGCGTCCCCTAGCGTTTGTCGCCTCGGTCATACCCTCCATTATGGCATGCAAAAGGCCTTCTTGTCTTATTGCATGGCCGATCCATCTTGCGCGCCTTTCGGACAAGGTCCTGAACAGGTGCCTTCCTCCTTCGATTCTTTGGAGAATCTCCTCATTTGTGATGTGGTCTCTCCAGGAAATTCTTAGTAATCTTCTATAGGACCACATCTCAAAAGCCTCTAGTCTCCGTTTATCTCTTTCGGATAGGCACCATGTTTCGCAGCCGTACATCAAGATACTCCATACATAGGTCTTGATGAGGAGTATTCTCAGTTTCAGGTCTATCTTATTCGATTCTATTATTTTCAACCTTTTATTGAATGCAAGCCTAGCCTGGTGTATACGCCTGTATATTCCTGTCTATGCCACCTTTTATTCAAACATTACCTTAATTTCTATGTCTCTGCTCTGTTTTGTCTGTGGCCGCGTCAAACTTTCTCTTTCAATGTTATAAAATGGAGTGTTGTGATTTTGCTTGTCTTTCTTTCTCCTTAATTTTACTTAGTCTGTCGCTTCTGCTAAACTTTAATTACTCTCAATTATTTTCGCCGGTCAAGTGCTCAGACCTGAATCTCTCTGTAAACTATTCACCAGAATAATATAGTTACAAATATCCAGTATCAACATAAGTGTTTTTACTAACAACGGATAACCTCAAACCACCTCAAAACTCTCTCATCTCACAATACCGATCCTCGGTGTGGAACTGAAGGAAGCCAACTAAAGCAGATCAACTTATACCCTGATTGCAGACTATCTGGAGGCCACATCTGGAACCCAACGCACATTTAACGTTTTTATAAGATAATTTTTGCACGAGTAAAAAAGAATTCTGTGGAACCTGTTTTATAAATCTGGTTAAAGTAAATATTTCAATATGTTTTCTTGACAAAAATAGTAAAGTGATGAAAAAACATATTTTAAAAATTGGTTACTAGGTTGCGTTAGGTTAGGTAATGTGCTATTCTTCAATTTTTTTTCATAGCTTTTAATGACTTTTCAAAGAGATGTTGAATTGAGTTGATCCTGAGTTGGCCTAGAACCATTATACCTATAATATGTATAAATGTTATGTTAACACGAATTTCAGATACAAGTGTATACCTGTTGCTTTAATCGAATACCATTTGAAAAACCTTCAGATTTTAAAACAGGGAAAATAGGACGAGCTTTGTTACCCCATCAATGATTCAGACTAACCAACTAACCAGTATAGGCCACAAAAAAGATAACTTTTCGCGCATGGACCGGTAATCGGTATGCGTCATAGACATCCAAATTTAATAAACGAGAACATACAGATGAGGGGAAAAATCAACTATGGCGGTACGAAGAGGGGGAAGATGACTGTGATTCGTTAAAAAATCAATCTGATAGTATATAGGCATCTCGCATTATAATATCACCATTTCGTTCTTAAAAATAAAATCTGCTTTTGAATGAATGGACCTTTTTACGTGGGAGCGCGAATTGCTCGCCACGTTATTAACATATTTGCGAAGTCCAAATACGACAAAGTAAAGTTCGCATCTTTTCACATACGAATATTTTGTTGCCGTATTTAGTTAAGACACTTTTAAAAATGTTTCATAATTTACTTATCCCCTGTAACCAGCGACACTGGAGAACCGCCCGCATTCGTTATGTTCGACATATTTTAGGGTGTAATGTATAGCACAAGCTAGCATTTTTGCCATGTTATTTCGTAAAATGTACGATGCGAGCTCGACGCTGGTCTGGACAAGAATGATGACGTCACATTTTTTAGATTCAGGCGAGGCTCTCGCAAGCCCAGCCGGTTCCAAGAAACCTATGGGGAGGGGGAAATAATACGCTTTTATCAATTAGGGCAGGTCTTTTTATATTCTTATGTCTTTGGTATGCGTTCACAAAATAAACCGGTGCAAAAGAAACATTTTAAAGGTATTTGTGATTAGTTTGAAGATAATACTTTTACCTATTTTTAGCGCCGTAATTTACTTTAGCTATTCTTATGTGCGGCGTGCGAAGATCCAATGATCGTACATATTCCCATAAATATGGTGTATTAAATTGGGTGCGTTCATGGGAACTAAATTATGTATTTTGATATTACATGTCATATTTTACTACGCCGTCTTGGGTATAGGCGTACAGATGATTTTGTACGATGTTTCGTCTTTAATTTGTATTTATTTACTAGAGCTAGACCCATGGATAATTGTAGGATTTGAGAAGCTAAATATCATGACTCCAACGACATAATTTTTCAAGTTTACCAATATTGGATAAGTAAATTTCATCTTTTGAAAGCCTATGAACCTGAGGTGAATATGTTTTTTTTATACATGTCTGGAGCCGGTGAGACTATGGCATCCCCAATAGGGGTATGTTGTGAGGCTGAAGGTTGCGGAAGGAATTGGGAAGAGGATGGTGGGGAAATATCAAGCTATTCAGATTTGGTCACCAAACACGGCTAAAGTCATTTCAAGCAACGTTTCAATTCTGAATGGTGGTCTTACACCAGGGCGATACTGAAAGTATCTTCCACTTTGTGACGTGCCGCAAATACACTACATATCATTTTAAAATGAATTAATTGTGAAACAACACTAATTAACAAAATCAAATTTATTTGCGCACGCTAGGATTCGATCCCGCGACCTTCGGATTGCGAGTGAAAAGCTTTACCCCTAAACTATGGAGGCCTACAGACTACAAGCTTTCAGCTTTACAAATCTTACAATTATTATAACATCCCGTGATTTTTCACGGGTCTGCGCTAGTTATTACATAAAAAATATCCCGATTTCAAGTTGTTTACAAAAGATGAGGTTTGCAGACATTTAGACACCGGATTTCGATTATGACGCACCCACGCTTTGTCACTTACGACTTAGCGCATTATAATGTGGAGCAGGCGAGCTAGTGACAAACATTCATGGCACACGTTGGTCGTCAACAAAGGCCAATTAATAATTATAGCTCACTGATGCGCAAGGGATAGATGGAGTACCACTTGCGGCAACATATTTCTCGAAGGCACTCAAAGCTTTACGAGATTTATCTTGCTTCTCACCTTATTTTTTTTTAGGTAATATTTTGTGTCATTGGTCGGGTGTCTTTTTTAGATTTAATTATTTATTTTACGTGTTTCTTGACATATTGTTTTCTAAAATTTAAGAAATGGGCTTAACACTAACGATAGGTCGTTAAATCTCACTTCCACGTGATTCACTGACTTCAAACTTAAATACTTATTTGCATTCGATAAATTATAAACCCAAGAATAGAGATCAAATGTTTTCGACTAATATGTTTTATTAAAAATCATCAAGAACGCTGTTGGCAATGATTTTACCTTCTAGAAAACATTAATATTCTCTGAACTGTACGAAACACACTGTCGAACCAAGTATTTCATGTCCTGCACTCAAAAAATAACTATACCTACACAATTATATTTTACACGTTTGATTATATTTAATTTTTGCGGGTTCGTTTTCAAAGACTTTTATTGAGTAGTAAAAGTAACAAAATAAAGCAAATAAACAATAGTAATGGTTATAACGAATATAATAAACTTCACGGAAACTATGTGCACAAGATAAAGAATTCCTCTAATGAATGTAATATAATACCTCTACCTTACTGAAAGGGTCAATACATCTCGTTATCAGTTTCAGTTTTTTTTATTTTTTTTATTTATTAAATTACAGAATACATTTTGTACAAAAATTTGAGTATACCCACAAAGCTGTCATATGGCAGCTTGTCTGCAGGTTCTAACAATTTAAACATTCTTACTATAATATCTAAGAAAATATTTGTAGTTTTATAGTTTTAAGGAAACATTAGAATAGTTCACATAGTAATATTAGATAATTTAACTTACAACCATAAATATATAAGATATTTCAATATACCTGCCTAATAACAAGATATGTAGGCAGCTATATTAAGATATTCAAAGATACATGGAGTTTTCGTTCATTAACCATAGTTTTATCATTTTAGGACTTAGTCTCTCATTTTTTTCAAATTTTATGTTTTTATTGATTTTATTGAAAATCACTGGTATTAGATATTCAAGAGTACGGCTTCCATATTTATTTAATATTCGAGGAGTTTTTAGGCCCTTTCCTTCTCTAAATCTTGTGGTATGTTTTTGTACAAGTAGGTGTTTGTAAGGGCTTTCCCCCATATTATCCATAATAGTAGTGAACCAGTGGAGACCTTTTATTGTAAGGAGCCATACAGTAGTTTTAAGTTATGTCTCTGTTTGTAAATATTTGTTGTGACAATTTTTTTTATTATGGCAGTTTGTAAATTTTCAATATATTTAATGTAAGTAGTGCTTGCATGTCCCCAAGTTCGAATACCATATCTAAGGATGGATTCGACCATAGAAAAATATATGAGTTTAAGAGTACAATGAGGCAAAATAAATTTTAATTTGTAAAAGTTACTAGCTAAGGATCTGAGCTGGTTACAAATTTTAGCCACTTGTTTATCCCACTTAAAATTGTTATCAACAATTATTCCCACATAAGTATATTCATTTGTGAAATCTATTTTTTCACAGTCACAAACATTAACAATTCTTATATGTATACAGTCAAAGCTATGAGCGGTTATTTTAGGAACATTCCACATTTTCAAACTTGGTGATTTTATGTACATGCATTTGGTTTTTTTCACATTAATAATTAATCCTACATCATGAGCCCATTTGAGAAGCTCGTTAAAATCTCTTTGTAATTCTTGTATAGCTATTTCAGGATTTTCATTTGATACAACAAGAGCAGTATCATCAGCAAAAATGAATCGACGAGCTTTTTTGAAAATCTTACACATAGCAATTACATATATAATATATAATTTTGGACCTAGAATTGACCCTTGCGGACTTGATCTTAGGACTTCTCTGAGGCCTCGCTGGAGGGACGACACATAGTGTCCGACCGAAACAAGACATTCTACCGAAACCGAAACCGAATCTTCGGTATCTGTCTCAGTTTCTGCCGAAACCGAAAGTTTTTTAGACATGTTGAAAGTCTATTGTTTATTGAAATATGGCTTATTTTTTACCCTATAAAAAAAAATTAGATATAATAGTGCTGTAAAACAAACAAAAAATATAAAAATTAACAAAACATGGTAACTACTTCTTGGAAAAAAAATTGTCAATAATCAACACTTACATTATAAAGGAAGACATCATCAATTGAGTATTTTAATTTTAATTGCGTTTACAATCACAACATTCTTATGACAGGTGTTAAATGAAATAAAAAACAATGTTTTTTTACATAATTCTCTTCATTAAAATATCACTAAATCCTTGTGAATAACTCAACGGAAAGAACTTCAATGCTCAATAAATGCCAATAGACGCGCGATAATTCACAGAATTCAGAGTTTCTGCCAAAACCGAAACAGATGCCGAAACTTGCCGAAACCAAAACCGAAACCGAAGCTTTGGACGGGCACTAATAGCCCATTCACATGGTTCATTTATCTTTCATTTCGTGATTTCATTCCGCCTCTTTCCCTCCAAATGAACCGTGTGAACACGAAAGTGAAGAGAGACAGTGCCGAATGAAGCATTCCAACAATGTTGGAATGTTTCCTTCGGCACTGTTCACTCGCAATAGGAATTTAACATCACGTGACGCGAATGATGTGTGTGAACACTCAAGTGAACAGTCTTTCACTCGCGAATTAGTCGGCCGAGAATATTCTGACGTGAGGACGAGTAGCTGGAGCGGCTTAAACGTCAAAATGCTCCGTTTAGTTGGCTTTTCGAAATAACTCCTACACGTCTTATAGAAATCGTTGATTCTTCCTTACTAGCATAGTGAAAAATATGATCTAAACGGTATTGAAAAGAAAAAATAATGTTCTATATATTCAATTTAACAATTAAACACAAAATAATACGAATGTACACTTTCATGGAACCAAAGTTTATGATCGAATTTGAAAAAAAATTTATGAAACATTGTGAATTTTTTATGAATTATTTTTATATGAAACGACAAAAAAGTGAGGTGACAGAAACGTTTATAATTTATTTGTCTAACAAAATAAGTGTGTGTTATTACATTTTTTTGTTACCAGTAATTTTAGTTAGAATAAAAGCAAGGAGAGCCATTTTTTTTTACTTTTAAAAGTTTACATTAAAAATTATTCTATTTAAAAAATTACGTGGTTATTTCTAATAATAAATTTTGGAATGATATTTTATCACCTTTCCAAAACAGTTTTTAGTTTTTGGATACAATAATAAATATTCCATTTATATGGATTTTATTGCAAGCCGAGGCATATTTTGGAATAAAAAAATTTTCATGGTGCAAAAATACTGGTAGATATCAGTTTTCAGGTTATTATTTAACCATATGTTCATTTTATGGTGCTGACATTTATTTACTGTTTACAAGAATCGCCAATTTCTCGTAATTTAGTTCGACGTTATCGGAAATGTCAATTGAAATCGTAAATATTCCCGAACTTAGCCGTCAGCGCCGGACGAATTCCAATGCGCGCCGCGACTACGCTCGACGACTTCGTAGCGAGAATGTCGAGTGAACTCTTCCTTCGAAGGAACCGTCTGAACACGCGGTGAAAAGAGAATGGAACATTTCATCGAGTAAAACTTCATCCGAGTGAACCATGTGACTTCAGCATAACGACACATCTCTCTACTAGTGTCAGGTCTCGAGTCTACGACCGGCTCGTGATATGTTTCAATGCGCCCACTTCTGTAGACAGCCCGCGGTACGTCCTTCTACAACATTGCATAGTCGGAAAACAAACCAATTGCGTGCTAACACACGTACACGGTTGGTCACTAAAGAACGGGTCGCTTCTACGACTCGTTCTTGAGTTCAAGGGCTCGGCTGCGGAAAGATTTGAAGCCCGCTATGTTTTCTCCCTTGGGTAGAAAAAAGGTAGAAAAAATGTAGCAGAAGGGCAAGCCATTGATTGGTAACTTGTGAGCTGGATGTCCCATTTGAGGTCTACGATGATCCCATTTATAGACAGAGGTGCGGTCTTATGAGAGCGTGAAGGTATTCGAGCTCTCGCGGTTCATCTCGTAACAAACATTAATTTTTCAGGCGGACGTGCTCAAAGTACAATAACTTATTTTCAAACGCTGATACTTCCCATTTATCATCAATTTAATTTACTAAATGTTTACTAGAAAATCATATACCTATATCAAAACGTTAATCACGAACTTTCCGCCCATGCTGTGCGTTGAAAGTAATTTTTAAAATTTTCAATATATTGTTTTTTTTTTTATTTTCATCATTTTGTTAACATTATATAATAACGTATATTGTATAAATTATTTTATATACTTTAACTTTAGATTATCTATGTACCTATATATAGAATCGTTTTTATCTTAATCTCTCAGTTCGATTATCAATAAAATGATGTTTTCTAAACATTAAAGTATTTTTGTACATATACTACCCAACTATGCGATATATATCTTACGCGGAAACTTCACTAGTAAGCACCAAAAATTATAAAAATGTTCTTTCCCAGATAAAATAAAACCAAAAAAAATAAATTCAAATTCAATACACGCGCGCGCCCTATCGACATCAGCGAGAGACGTGTTACAAGATGTAGCTAGCGAAAGCGAACTTCTATACAGGATCTCTCGAACAATAGATTGTTCAGAAAGTAAGCGGACGGAGTTCTATACACAGGCCCAGTCGTATGCAGAGAAAACTGTGAAAATCGTCTACAGCCGGTTGAGGCATGTTGCTGAAGCACACGAATGATGACCCCGTACGCCTGCGGGTCGAAAATCATAATAATACTCATAATAGACTCATAATAGACTCATGATAGACTCATAATAGTAAACATTTATGTAAAACTAGCTGAAGTCCCGGCGATGCCCGGGCTTTACACAGAATTTTCGAAATCAAATGTAAACAGTGACCTTCCTATGCATACAAATCAAAGCCCGCTTGCCAGCCCGCTCGTCCACCACTTACAAACATTCTCCTTAATATCCTATTAATATTATAAAGGCAAAAGTTTGTAAGGATGTTTGTTACTCTTTCACGCAAAAAATATTGAACGGACTTTAAAAATTCTTTCACTAATAGAAAGCTACGTTATTGGCGAGTACTAAAGGCTGTATATATGGGTAAGCTCTGGCGTTATGAATGAGCTCTGACGTTATTAAATTATTTATTATACGTTTATTGTATAGACGAAAAGCAAAGCGTTGCTTGGTTATTTGACGTGCGCTGTCATTTTGTTATTTGTTAAAATTCAAATATGTATTGTATAAAATACTAATCCACAATAATATTATAAATGTCTATGCTAATATTATAAATGCGAAACTGCGTGTTTGATTTTTACGCTTTAATAGGTGGCACGAGCTGTTTGAAAACTGAATGTAACGGATAAGTATGAATGTAAGGTGGGGGGTAGAAAGAAGTGATAGGCGAGGGGTGGTGGGGGAGGGGGATGGGGAAGGAAAGGTGGGGGGACTAGTGGTTAGGGTGGAGGGGGGGGGAGTGGAGGGGGGATAGGGAAGGTGGAGGAGGTAGAGTCGGAACCCCCCCTAATACTATGCGAAAGAAGCCGGGGGCACAATCTAGTATTATATATTTCAACCAATTAACACAAAACCATAACAAATTATATACCTAAACCTTCCTCACGAATCACTCCATCTATTAGTGAAAACTGCATGAAAATCCGTTCAGTAGTTTTTGAATTTACCGCGAACAGACAGACGCGGCGGAAGACTGTAATTTGTAATATGTAGAGTTTGTAAATTTTTTGGAATATCCTAATGAGTGAAACTTAAAATTGCACACATTTAAAAATTTAATAATTTACCCGGCATGCATTACAATCCACTCAAAAAAAGTGTTTGAATTTGAATTCTGTTTATTAAAGTGCTTTTGGGTATACAACACTTTTTTGTTGTTCCTACAGGTGCGTACACGTCTAAATCAAAAGGTTTTACGACGTGTGAATAGGCCACACACAGCTGTACGTGTGAAAAGCATAGATTTCCAGATTTACCCTCTATTATACCGCTACTATGTCTTCTTTACAATCCCTCCCTCTGCCCCGCTCTAGGCCCCCACCCCTCCACTGTGTGTCCTTTCTCATGCCTCTCGGTTTTCGCCCTCGGTCCCACATTCCCCTGCTATACATCCCACCTCCCCCCCCCCCAATTGCCATTAATAATAAAAATTCAAATTGGATAATTTGTGAAGCGCCGATTTTGTGAAAAACCACTTCAAATTTTTTGAAAAACCACTGTCTTATGTAGAAACCTTCGGGGGTGTGTGCATAACAAATCACCAAAGTTTCATTACAATCCAATGAATGATACAGGAACGCAAATGGGTCAAGCAAAGAAATATTCATTTTTATGAATAAATATATTAGTACATAACGTGAGTTCCTGCATCACTACTGCTAACATCTGCAAAATAGATTACAAATAGACAGAATTACCATTATGTCCTTACCCTTATTAAAGAAATTAAAATAGTACAATCCTATATATATAATATAACTCCCTATATAGATTCGACAGGATTTACTACTTTATTCATCTCTCCCTTCACCTATTTAATGCTCTCTTTATGGTATTAACCCTCAATTTAAATCATATTTCTGTTTGAATTGTATAAATCAGTATGTATCTTACCTTAAATATTCTTATGTTATAATTAAATATTCTTATATATGATACTCTTTTATGTACCTCTACGCCTGTCTCAACACAGGTATACCCTAGTGAGACAGGCATTGAATAATGTGATGTAAACATACCTTATATAGATAAATAAATAAATTTTATATATTTTTAAAACAATATAACGAAACCATATACGTTGTCAAAACATAAAGAGACACTCTAACCCGAGTACAAGATTATTTATCTTGGATTTCAGTGGCATTTAAGTTCCTGGCAGAATACGGCCCATAAACATTCTAAGGGCTGACATTTCTTGACAAAAACACATTATGCAAATCATCCTTATAAATTATTATCAAAATCCGCAAGTCCTGGATGCGAACATCGCCTGACGCATGCCGGTAAAACTGTGAAAATGTATGTATAGAATACATATTTAATCTGTCAGGGATTCTAATTAATATTGAGTAAAAGGTTTTATCTAATTAACCAGGTGGACGTACTGTATCACGATAAATACGTAATGGGGATGTTATGAACTATAGGTTCAAATCTGTCGAAGTAATTGCACCACATTATTTTTAACGTCTGCTTGTGTGCTTCAAGCCAAGAATGAAACATGTACCCTTTGTTATAAGATAAGCTTTTGTTTTTCTTATTTTAAACTTCATTCTTATCTAATAAAAATTTTCAAATTAAGGAGTGCTTATTTTCAGTAAATTGTGTTATTTAGCAAATTATTAATTATAAAAATTAATATATAGTATATTAGCGGCACGTTCCAGAGTGGAAGATATTCTCAAAATCGCCCAGGAGTAAAACCACCATTTAGTTTTGAAACGTTGCATGAATTGGCTTCAGCCGTATTTGCTTGGCATATCTGGATAGCCAGGTACTTTCCCACCTTCCTCTTGCCCGTCTCTTTTATTTTTTTAATGCTTTCAGCCTCACAAGAGGCCCCTATTGGGGATGGTATAGTCTCATTGGCTTCAGACGGTTGGAAGCAGTTGGGACTCTCCTGCTGTAAATCGTATAACCCAAACAAAATAAATAAAACATTTCAACAATCGTCTTACATGAACACAATTTTTCTCACTTTATGATAAAGCTTGCTCTCGATGTTTACTTGTTTTCCTTTGCAAAGGGATTTTGGTTTACGAATGATGTTTTTTTTTTATTTTAATTTTTTAAACTTTATGAGTAAAATCTCAAATTATAATATTTAATTAAATGAAGACAATATTAGCGAAACTCAATCGAAAATCTGAGACAGAAAAATCAGAAAAGATGTTGGCTCCGCTGGCTGATTTTTAGCAATATTAGCGAAACTCAATCGAAAATCTGAGACAGAAAAATCAGAAAAGATATTGGCTCCGCTGACTGATTTTTCTGTCTCAGATTTTCGATTGAGTTTCGCTAATATTGCTAAAAATCAGCCAGCGGAGCCAACATCTTTTCTGATTTTTCCGTCTCAGATTTTCGATTGAGTTTCGCTAATATTGTCTTCATTTAATTAAATATTATAATTTGAAATTTTACTCATAAACTTAAAAAAAAAAAATTAAAAATAAAATAAAATAAAATAAGAAAAATCAGAAAAGATGTTGGCTCCGCTGACTGATTTTTCTATCTCAGATTTTTGATTGAGTTTCGCTAATATTGTCTTCATTTAATTAGTTTTTTTTTATTTCTAATTTCCTTACACATGGCGTTCAAAAAAGTTTAAAACATATAAGAAATACAAATTTACAAAATTTAAAACAAAAAAATGCAAGCAATTGTAGGATTCGGGTCAATGAGGCGAGACACTTCGTAGAATCAATAGGATTTCTCTCTTGAATCTCTCCTCACTGACGCAAAATATTTTGATATCAGAGGAGATTTTTTTCAGGATCAATATAGTCCTTCCCACCGAGAAAACGATTGGCAGATTGGTCCTACAGGTCGGAATAATCAATAATCTGCGATGACGATGTCTTAGATCGTCATCAGAAACATTGCGACTTACACTCTCCAAAAGAAATGAATTCTCTATTCAGCCTCTCAGCAGTCTAAAAAAGTTAGTAGTGACAAAAGTTAGTAGTTAGAAAGTTAGTTAGTGTTCCGAGTCTCAGGGGTTGATATCTGAGCACTGCAGAAAATTTAAAGAGAAGTACAATATTCTTAGAGTACGGTTATTCCGAAAGACCCTGACTGTTCGGATAACAAATCCTAACATTTTTTGCCCAGGCTGGCATTCCCCCTCGGTGAACACGAAATACGATTATACTTTCATGAACAATTCAAAGATCTTTTATAGTATACATTATGGACATATGAATATATCTGGACCTGCCCTAAGTGATAAAAGCGTATTATTTCCCCTTCCCCATATCGGTTCCATGGAGCCGGCTAGGCTTACGAGAGCCTCGCTTGAATCTAAAAAATGAGACGTCATCATTCTTGTCCTGACCAGCGCCGAGCACGCATCATACATTTTACGAACGAAAATGAGAGCTTGTGCTATACATTATACCCTAATATATGTGGATATAGCGAATGTGGGCGTTTCTCCAGTGAGCTCGTCGCTAGTTACAGGGGTAAGTAAATTATGAAACCTTTGTAAAAGTGTCTTTACTAAATACGGTAACGAATTATTCCTCTGTGCAAAAGGGCGAACTTTCCTTTGCCGCATTTGGACTACGCAAATATGTTAATAACGTGGCGGGCAATTCGCGCTCCCATGTAAAAAGGTCTATTAATTCAAAAGCAGATTTTGCTTTTAACAACTAAATGGCGATATTATAATGCGAGATGCCTATATACTGTCAGATTGATTTTTAACGAATCACAGTCATTTTTCCCCCTCTTCGCCCTCCATAGTTTGGTTTTACTCCTCATCTGTATCTTTTTGTCTATCCATTTGGATGTCTATGTTATACATAGTGTATCTATTTTTGACACGGACAGTTTGTGGTAGAATTCCATTAAAGCATTTTAAAACCTTCATCCACTTTTTTATGCATCGCCGCGCCGTTACCGGCTTCAGCCTATCAATCTGAAGATTGCCTTTATAGACTGGGATAGTGGATTTAAATTCCAAATTATTTGAGTATATCGAGGATAGTGTACCTGTGGTTTGTGAGACTAAAATTTGTAACACGATTATTATAATGTATCTGTATTAATATTTAATGTAAAAATATTAATTAATTAATATGGCTAGCTGCTGTGAACTATAAAGATAGAGCAAGTAAAATATCAAATCAATCTCAATAAAAGACGAATATTAAATAATATAAAATATGTTTTATTGAGTTACTTTAAGATATAATTCGTTAGTAATTAAGTATGATGAAGACTCTATGTTTAATTGAATCTCGGACCGCGTACGGGATTCTCCAAGATGAAATCCCTTCAGTCAAATTATGTCTCATGAAAGTTATGTTATAGCGTGCAGTGTATGATTAAAAACAAGAATGAGGGCGCCATAACATTTTATAGCCAAATACAAAAACTAATCAATATCTTTAAGTTAAATCGGTAACCTGAATAAACTAAATTAAAAGTTAACGTTACGTTCCAAAACGCCATAGTGTTGGTGATCTTGACAGCCGAAGCAGCGTGTCTCCTTTGGGCCTGGCTCCTTTGTACTGAAGTCAGAAGTAAACGGTTTCTCTGCCCCAGCGATAGTTACTGGGATGTCATATCGCAATGCTACAATATGTATTTTGACTCGTAATCGGCGTTGGATGGTCCGTGATTGAATCAATCCATTACAAATGGTCTTGACAGAACTGCGCAATTGATATTGAAAATTGATGTTGATTTCTGACCCCATTCAAAAATTTTATGATATCAGCTTGAAGATGTAGGCGATTCATGAAATTTTTAATTAGAAGTAATAATTTGAGTTCAGAAAAGGAGAAAAATGAGAAAAATGAATGACTTCAGCAATGTTAAAGAAAATAGAGAAGAGAACTGGCCCTAACATTGAACCATGGGGAACTCAGCGGGTTGGAAGATTCCGTGTGTGACAAATGGTTTTCTTTTTTCGAGGTAACTTAAAATAAATGCTAGAATACGAAGGGAGAAACCAATTTGAGCAAATTTTTTGGGCAAGATGGTATCATGATTCACAGTATCAAGGGCTTTGGAGAAATACGTTTGAAAACTTACTAACCATCAAGAAATTTTACTCCTATGGGTGGACAGAGAAAATACATTGCCAAATAAAGCTGTTGTGTTGGTATAGATTTCTCTCTACTCAATGCGTACTTTTATTTATTTTTAATATGATATGGCTCAATTATTCGTTCAACTTAAATGTCTCTTATCTTCGTGGCGCATTCCCGACTTCTGCGTAGAATGTTTATTTTACATGTTCCAAATGTTTGTACGAAAAAGAAAACAGATAACGATAAAAAGTTATGAGGTATAAGAACTGTTTAAGATTACACGCATTAGAATAATGTAAAGTTTCAACCAAGCGGCGATGTAAAATGTTCGAAAAAGCTGTATAATATTATTTGATAAAAATGAGACATGTAAAGACGTGAAACAATGTCTTACAAAGTTAACGCAACTTTTCGAAGTCGGTTCCTATCTGCGAATCGTATTTACAGAATTTACCCGATTTATACACGATACATTTACATCACTTATTTTCCGTCACGAAATAATAATACTCCCAAATCGATGGAACGCAAACTAAAGTACAACCATAAAATGTAGTAAGAAGGCTTGAAAGCCGGCTTAAAAAACTTGAAAATTGTCAGAGTTTTACCTATTCAAAAAAACGTCTATTATTATTATTATTTCTGGCATGCCACCACGTTGAATTATAGACTCTTCTTAGAATAAAAACTTCCCAGTTGATTCCATTTAGTAGGTGAAAGTTTAACTGTTTACTATACAGAACAATTTGGAAGAGAATTCAATTTTAGAAGTTCTAGAGAACACGGAATACGAGGAGCGTCAAATAACACCTCGTGCTTTTCTGGTAATTTAAAAATAACATCAGTTTTTTTATGTGAAATGACATGTTTATGAAATATCATGAACCTATCTGAGTGATACTGAAACGTATCATGTTCGTATTAAAAAGGTAACCTTGCGGCAGAGCAGAGACCAGGGCTCAGGATAGTGGGCCAAGTAGTTATCTGTCATGTAGGTAGGGTTTTCAATCAAATAAAAGAAGAGGAACTTTATAAAAATGTATTGAATCCAAAACCACAAAAAAGTAACAAGGAAGTGTACAAACTTCGTACCAAGTTAACAAAAAGGAAATACAAAAATACACATACCAGATGGACTCCTAATGGACACGCTAAGCTAACTATACGGAAATAACCCCGGTAGACGAACGCGATCTTGCTTCGCAGTGAGAAAACACGAGACGGGACGGGAACTCCAGTCTTCCCATATGGGAACGGCGCGGAACCCAGAGCACCAAGGTCGTCCTTCTAATTGGGCAGGAGGACGCTATACCTCCAAGGAGCGCATTCAGCCACGGGCCATCTCTACGAACTCCAAACCAAAGGCACGTGGTCCCCATCAGTAGCCAAGTCTGGCGTATTACGGTTAGCAGACCGTGACATTGCGACGCGGGGTCGTGAAGGCATATTATAGTAGCCAACACCAGGAGCAATTCACTTCACGATTCCTTTTCCAGAAATACATCCACAACACGGCCAACCAGCCACATCGGAAAAAAGTGGGACTTACACGTCATCCACTAAAAATAACTCGTACACGAACCTCGCGTGTTACGTAAAAAACACCCCGCGTTCTTTTAGGTTTAAAATCGACTTAGATTCTCATGATTAAACGTAAATTTAAACACCAGGATGGTGAGTGACCTATTTCCGACCCAACTGCCCAAGTTGATCGGAAGGAAGTGCCCATAAACAAAAAGGAACTCTTTCTTTTCCAAAAATTACCAGTGTCCAAAAAAAACACCATAGACAAAATAACCACCTAAGCAAGAACTGCATTAGTCACATAATTATTTATGTGACAATTCCCCCCTTCCCACGAAAATGTTTGCCCTCAAATATGAAAAACTAAGTCCACAAACTAACTACACTATGAGTCCATCAGGTATCTAGAAAAATGATAACAAAAACATTAATTAGTAATTAAAATAACAACTTAGAACTAAATTTCTTAAAAGTAAATTTCTTAAAAAACGAAATTTCTTAATAATAAAGAACAAATAAGAAAAGAAAGGCACGAAAACAAGGAGTCAACCAACATCTACTAAATTAAACAAAGTTTTGAATTTACTTAAAAAAGAAGACCTGTTGTTTTTGTGTCAATTTAACATGATTTATACTTATAAAATACTCAACATTTTATATTTAAAAAAAAACACAACCAAATAAATTGTAGAAAAGAAGGGAAAAAAAAAAAAAAAAAAAAATTTGATCACTTTTCCTTATACAGGAAATAAAGGCCAATTTGGCTTCACTTTTTAGGGTTCAACAGCCCTCACTCGCACTGAATTTACGCTATATTTGAATAGCAAAAAAAGTAACCTATCTAACTAAGTCCATCCGGTTTAACATTCTTAAGATAAAACTTAAAAAATAAACAAATACTTAAAATTAAAGAAGCCTAAATTAAGAAAATATCTATATAAATAAACATTTTTCAATCAGAACAATGGAGTTCAATGTTGGCAAAACTAGGACACAAGAAAATACTTTTCTGTGTTATAAGTAATATAGAATCAGTATACAAACTGTCTATCAGACGTGGGCAGAGTAGGGATCTTACATTGGATCATCTAACTGTCATTATTGAACCAGGATTTACAATTCCGAAGAAATACCTATATGTAAAAAGGTCGTCAAACTAGAATAATATTTAAATTATCCAATTTTCAAAAATCAAATCAGGTCAGGTTTTATAAAACAATAAATACCTGCCAATCAAGGTGGTCAGATTAGGATTTACATAACACAATACCTATCTATCAGATCATGACAAAAGTCGATTGGTACTTAACAGCAAAACAGAAAGTTAAGCTCGCAGCTTAGGATATCCAAAAATCCATTAAACAACCTGCATCAAAAACTCAAAAGAGTGACATTGTTTGTAAAAAAAATGAGACCACGGTAATACCCAAGCTGGCATCCCTTAAAAAAAACACTCCACGAGTGCACAAAAGTCAGCATTTCTTGTACAAACAAAACAAAATGTGTGATCAACTATGGCTTTCAGTGAGTTGACACTATTCGAGGTGTGATCAATTCAAAATTTTAATGAATGACACTAGTAATACTTAATTTAAAGTTTAATAATGATACTAACAGTAAGATATTAATGTTTATATTATTTAGAGTTAAAACTATACAGAACAGACTTAGACTTAAAAAACTAAACAGAACACACTTTCCTGTATTAGAGGCAAAGCGATAATTCCAAAGGAATTAATTATTAGTTAAGCACGCCGAAGCAGTACTAACTTTGTTAGAGACAAAACAACTTTCTTATGAACTAAGATTTATATAAAGAACTTTTAGGAAAGCTATAATATACTTTAACTTATGAAATACAAAATATCAATAATAAAACTAACAGAACTTTTGTGCATCAGAAAGGTGCTCAAGTCTCTGAAACACAAAATTCCAAAATATTCCTTCTCAAGTTCTCTGGAGGTTCCATGGGCAATGGGCAATAAAAGAGCCTCCAGTGGACTAAAGAAAGAAGGGCATAAACTTAAAAATAATAGCATTACAACTCAATCCGTTAAACAGACGGAACAAGGTATGAAATCAGTGTGTGTGTACTCATGTGAACAAGTATATTATTACCAAAATAATCATACGTTTAATAATACAAAAAAAAACTCGAAACTAGTGCATGTTTTTATTAACAGAAAAGCATATTAACAGAGGAAAGAAAGACTTAACTAACAAAATTTGGGCGCCAGTGACCACAAGGATCACATTCCAGTTTACCGAGGGTAAATAAACGGTTTATCGTCAATGAACTAGAATTAAGTGTCTGTACTGAGCACAAGATTTGGAGGTACCAAACTCCAAATCATGAGACCAGAACAATCACAAAAGAAACAAATGTAATAATGTGAAGGGTTGGTAGGCCTGCACACTACAACATTGGCCTCCTTAAAGAAAAAAACTAATCTATCCGAACAATATCTTTCACGTGAAAATTACCTACAGTTCTACCTTGCATATCTGCCAATGTGTACACTAAATCCGAGACTCTATTTTTTATAACATTACGAACGAATCTAGGTGCCAACTTATGGGAAAAGTAATCCGGACCACTGGATTGAACAAAATTCTTCCTCCAAATGACATCACCTACATTATAAACCACGGATTTACGGCGTAAATTAAAATGTTGGGCATTCTTTTTAAAGGCCTGTATTAATGCATTTGAAACTTGTTCGTAAATAGGAACTAAGTCTTCCAACTTTTTTGCAAATTCGGCTCTAGACTGATCCAAAGGTACGTCCACGACACTAGAAGAAACATTAATTTTGTGTAAATTGCCGTCAACAATTTGTTCCCTGCCGTGCATAAGGAAAAAAGGCGTGAAACCTGTTGCAAAATTAACAGTATTATTCAAGGCTGACTGAATCTGAGGCAGAAATCTGGACCAATTACGATGGTCAGACTCGGTCAAGATAGACAAGGCAGTCCCGATAGTTTGGTTATACCGCTCAACTACATTATTTTGCGGGGTGTAATAGGCGTTATAAAAAGGCATTGGAACATTATAATTAGCCAACAATTGTTTGAACTCTTTTGAAACAAATTGTTTACCATTATCACACACCAGGGTTTGTGGAACACCGTGGACTAGAAAAATAAATTGTTCAACATTTTTTACAATGCTTTTAGTAGTAGCATTTCTGAGTGGAAAAATCCATGTATATTTGGAAAAAACGTCAACAACCGATAAAATGTACATAAAACCCGCGTAACTACGTGGAAGAGGTCCAACAAGGTCGATAGACAACATTTGCATCGGTCTGTTGACTATTTTTGGATTCGTAGAAATACCAGCCGGCGCAGATGTATTTATTTTATGTGCCTTGCATGTTTTACACTTATTAACAAACTTTTTGACGTCATTATACATACCCGGCCAAAAGTAACGGAGTTGAACTTTCTTATACGTTCTGAATACACCGGGGTGGCAAGAGTTAATAGATTCGTGTTCTTTACTTAGAGTAGCGTTGCGGTCTTCAAAAGGCACAACCAGCTTCCAGGCTGTATCCTCTTGCAAAGCGAAACGAGATTTAGAATGTCGAAATAAACAATTATCTTTAATTTGGAAGTTATTGAAACGTTGGGGATTATTCATACAATTGGAAAACAAATTATTATACCAACTATCCGAAGTTGTAGGCAAAGAATCTATGGCAGCAACAGTAAAATCGTCTTTACGAGAAAGAACATCTGGAACAGTATTTAATTTACCCTTTCTGTGCACCACATCAAAAGAATATTGGGAAAGACGCGTAGACCAACGTGCAAGCCTACCAGTTGGATTGGACAACGAAACCAACCACTGCAAACTGGCGTGATCCGTCACCACTGTGAAATGAACTCCTTCTACGTAAGGCCTGAAATGATTGACTGATTCTAATACCGCAAGGAGTTCGCTCTCCGTAACGCCGTAATTTCGTTCGTGAACATTTAAGCACCTAGAGAAAAAAGAAACAGGATGTTCTTCACCGTCAAACACCTGAGTAAGCACGCCGCCGATCCCAACGTTGCTCGCGTCGGAATGGATAGTAAAGGGCAAAGAAAAATCAGGGCAACTAATAACGGGAGCAGAAGTTAGAGCTTTTTTTAATTTTTTAAACGCGTCTTCCGCTTCTGGAGTCCAAGAAAAATTACTTATTCCCATTCTAGAACCAGTGAGTTTTGTCAACGGGGCTGCAATAGTAGAGAAATCTTTGATAAAACGCCTATAATAACCGCAAAGACCTATAAAAGCTTTAATTTGCTTTGAATTCTTAGGGGTAGGGTAAGTACGAATACATTCTAATTTAACGGGGTCTGTACGAAGACCCTTCGCGTCTACGATATAACCTAGATATTTTAACTCTTCTTTACAAAACTCGCATTTTTTGAGGTTAACTGTTAGACCCGCATCTCTTAATCGTTCATAAATTTTATTCAAAATCTTCAAATGTGACTAAAAATCTTCCGAAATAACAATCAAATCATCGAGATAACAAAAGACGTTCTCGTCGAACTCAGGACCAAAAAGAGCATCCACAAGACGCTGCAATTCGCTAGGAGCATTCTTAAGACCGAACGGCATCCTCACAAATTCAAACAGACCATGGCCTGGTACAACGAAAGCCGTCTTAGGACAGGATTCCTTATCCAAGAGAATCTGCCAAAATGATTTGGACAAATCTATAGATGAAATAAAACGAGCACCCCTAAGTTTATCTAAAATACGTGAAATGTAAGGGAGGGGGTAGGAATCTGCCAATGTGACGCTGTTCAAGCGCCTCGAGTCCAAACAAAACCTGACAGAACCATCCTTCTTAGGAACAATCAAAACTGGGTTTGACCAAGCTGAACGGGAACGGCGGACAACACCTAAATCCAACATTTCTTTTAATTGTGCTTCTAATTGTTTCTGGCGAGTTTGAGATAAAGGATAGTAACGCTGTTTAATAGGATCCCCTGTTGTATTTATTTTATGACGTACTAAATGGGTTTTACCTAAACCACGTTCTTCGAAAGAAATTGACTTAAACTTAACTATAACCGAATTTAATTTGAGATTGTCTTGGGGAGACAGCAAGGAGGCTGATGTTAATTTGCGAACCTCACTGACCACCTTCCCAAAATCACCATTGTTGTCGACTTTTGGAAACAACTGAGGGGCCACGTCGAATTGCTTCCAAAAGTCTACTCCCAAAACAATTGAAGAGGACAGAGACGGAATAACGAAAATCTTAATATATTTCTTAATATTATTATACAATACTAGTACTCGCATAGTACCAATTATATCCTGACGTTTGCCATCCGCGGTGGTAACGTAGGAATCTAACTTATTCAATTTATAACCTAAACTTATGAAAAAATTAAAAACAGAACCCCCGAAACAACTGACAGATGCTCCACTGTCTAAAAGTCCTGAAAAAACCAAATCCTTAATTTTAATATTAACATGTGGTCTCACATCTTGTCCACAATCAGATAACGGCACACATGCGTCCATGTTGCGCGTTGTAAACTTAGATTTATTACTATGAACCGACGACGATCTCCTGTCATCCTTGTGCACAGAACGCAACAGATCGTCGGCTAGTTTTTTGAATTATATTTATTTGATTCATTATGTTTAAAATTATCCTTTTTCCATTTTTGACAAAATTGTTTCGTATGCCCCTGTTCCTTACAGTAGAAACAATTAAAAGTTTTCTGACTATTAGAAGCAGAACTTGAAAACTTCGAGTGTGGAGAATAGGAAGCCTGATTATAACTACCACGTTGAGAATACGAGCCTTGAGCTTGTGGCTGGTGCGACGGTTGCGGGCTCCGATGAGGATACGAGGTTTTAGGAAAAGTAACTCGCGAAGAAGAATTAAAGTGTGGTGCGGGTTTGTCTACTGAAAGCTTTTCAAATTTACTGCACACACTTACTAAGGCTGAAAGATTCTTTTCCGAGAAATAAGCAATGGCTAAGGCGTATTTAGATTGGAGACTGTCACAGACTAAGTCCACCAATTGTTCTTCAGAGAGTGGAACATCCAATCTTAAGTTTGCTAACTGAACATCTTCAACATATTCCACTATAGGTTGGTTAAACTTTTGCTTCATAGCAAACAAAGCTTTTAAAGCTTCTGTTTGATTGGTACAAACGTCAAAACGAGAAATGAGGAGCTTTTTCAAGGTTGACCAAGACAAAGAATCATCAAAAATAGTTCTATACCAGGAAAGAGCTCTTCCCTCCAGGAGGTCAGGGAAAGAGGTAACAACTGAGGACAACTCCACCTTCCGGCATCTGGATAATTCTTCTATGCGTAAAATGAAATTCCTGACATCCGAAGACCCAGAAAATTTTAAATCCCAAGAATGGACGGACGAAGAAGAAGTTGGAGGAGAAGACGATTGGTAATAATTATTAATTACGGTTGTAGTCTTTTCTAAACTAACTGTATTATCGTTACCTATATTCATATTGGAACCACTTCCTGTATTATCATCACCTATATTCATATTGGAAGCACTCCCCTCTTTCAAACTTTTATTAAAAGAGCGAGCCTGTTCGCGCATACTTGATAATGTAGCTTCCGGAACGATGTTACGATCCGTTAACAATTTTATCATTTCTTCCTTGATTACCCCATTAATGTCGGAAATCGCCATTTTTAAAGAATAAATAAAAATTTTAATTTAATTTATAATTAAATTATTATTCTCAAATAATTATTTGAAAATAAATGTAATAATAGGATTAACCAAACTGTTATAATTAATTATTTATTTGTAACACGTCAATTACCAAACACCCTGTACGTATGAACTCGAAAAATAGTCATTGATTTTCAATAACGACAAAGCCATTTATAATTTATTTAAAATCACCTTAGAATGCAGTAAATATTTAAAATAATAATTATTTTTTACAACATACGTTCCACGAATTCCCTTTATATGTATGAAGGTATAACCGGACACAAATGCGAACAAGAATAGTGCCGTTACTATATTCTCCCAATATTTTAGTAACCGCAAGCTTATAATAAACAATTATTTATGATAAATGTCTGTCACAAGTCGTCCTATGTTTAAAAAACAAAAATAACGTATTTAATAATGAACCTCCGCGGCTTTGTAAGTAAACAATGCACATAACCTGACAAATGTCAACAAGTCGTCCTATGTTTAAAAAACAAAAATAACGTATTTAATAATGAACCTCCGCGGCTTTGTAAGTAAACAATGCACATAACCTGACAAATGTCAACAAGAATTGACAGCTCGGCTCCGATAAACCATAACATAGATAGCTGACAGTTAAAACAGAATTGCCAGTAAACAGAAAAAATGTTCCCAACAATATTTCGGTTATCATCTCTAGAGATATTATGAATGAATTTTGTGTTTAACATTATCTTAATGACAACACTTAAAGTTGGTGTCACTATAATTACATGCCTTACGAAAAGGTAAACAAACAATAATATTCACACAACAAAATGATCATAACACAATGAGGTGTATTTTCAGAATGACACACAGAATCTCTGCAGAACGGTTAATGTTAGATATAAAACCAAATAAATGCACACACACCGATTCATCTCTGATTTCTCTAAAATTATCAGCAAAAGAACTGAAAATCCACCCCACATGACAGAAAAGTACGTTTCGGGCACCGAAAATAACTGATTTTACACGTTGGAAGCGCCACTGAAACGTATCATGTTCGTATTAAAAAGGTAACCTTGCGGCAGAGCAGAGACCAGGGCTCAGGATAGTGGGCCAAGTAGTTATCTGTCATGTAGGTAGGGTTTTCAATCAAATAAAAGAAGAAGAACTTTATAAAAATGTATTGAATCCAAAACCACAAAAAAGTAACAAGGAAGTGTACAAACTTCGTACCAAGTTAACAAAAAGGAAATACAAAAATACACATACTAGATGGACTCCTAATGGACACGCTAAGCTAACTATACGGAAATAACCCCGGTAGACGAACGCGATCTTGCTTCGCAGTGAGAAAACACGAGACGGGACGGGAACTCCAGTCTTCCCATATGGGAACGGCGCGGAACCCAGAGCACCAAGGTCGTCCTTCTAATTGGGCAGGAGGACGCTATACCTCCAAGGAGCGCATTCAGCCACGGGCCATCTCTACGAACTCCAATCCAAAGGCACGTGGTCCCCATCAGTAGCCAAGTCTGGCGTATTACGGTTAGCAGACCGTGACATTGCGACGCGGGGTCGTGAAGGCATATTATAGTAGCCAACACCAGGAGCAATTCACTTCACGATTCCTTTTCCAGAAATACATCCACAACACGGCCAACCAGCCACATCGGAAAAAAGTGGGACTTACACGTCATCCACTAAAAATAACTCGTACACGAACCTCGCGTGTTACGTAAAAAACACCCCGCGTTCTTTTAGGTTTAAAATCGACTTAGATTCTCATGATTAAACGTAAATTTAAACACCAGGATGGTGAGTGACCTATTTCCGACCCAACTGCCCAAGTTGATCGGAAGGAAGTGCCCATAAACAAAAAGGAACTCTTTCTTTTCCAAAAATTACCAGTGTCCAAAAAAAACACCATAGACAAAATAACCACCTAAGCAAGAACTACATTAGTCACATAATCTTTTTTATATTAAAACCGTTTTTCAGTATCATTCACTTATCACGTAAAAACCCATCTGGATGCTGAACATTAGCTTAAATAAATAGAGAACATAATGAAATGAAAATTAAAACGAACTAGCGAATATTATAATATAATATGACTATCATAATACGGGCATGTACCTAGTGTGGTAGTTGAAAAATTTGTAAAAACTGTATACCTAAGATATTTTTTTTGAATAAAGAATAATAAAAAAATATATTTAAAAAACTGTGGTGGTAGTAGGAGATTTCCAAATATTGTCACGTTATTCGTAACCTGGGAATATTTGTCTTTCTTTAAAAAAAATACATGCAAGGAGATCGCTTCAATTTTAATTGTACAACCGATACTAGCTACACTGTACCTATAACTACGTTTTATAGATAAAACTGTTTCTCCTTTTAAAACCATAGGCAATGGTCATTCAGCGCCATTTCGCCTTATTGACTGAAAGATTCCCGTTAAACGTTGATTCCCGGTGCATTTCAGCTTTCTATCAAATTGTAATAAGCTGACAAGTCATAACTTGTTCAAAAGCTGAAACGGACTTGGTATTTAACGTGAAACTTTAAAAAATAAAATGACGTTTTCTAAAAATAAAATGACGCTGAATGGCCACTTGATGACAATTTTACATTTGAATTTATATGAAACAACCCGTCGCGCATCGTGGGTTATCGGTATAGTCTTTATCTTAATTTTGTCAGATTCGCAGAAACAGAAAATTTAAAAAATGTCATTGTTTCATTTTTTTGTTTTACTACCCTGGCGTTAATTTTCTGAAGGTACCAACTCAATAAAATGCATATTAATGCGTTATCTCCATTGTTGATCCATCATTCCAATAAATGCAAAGCCGGCATCGTAAATAATTTATTTATAAAATGTTATGATAAAACAGTTTATTTGGAAATTCCATATCAATGTTTATGCTATTGCTAAGCAAAAAATACTACAAACAAACTTCATCTCGATTAACTAATGATGTATTTAGTAGGCAATGATAAATAATTCATTCACATCTGTCTAATAAAAACCGGTCAGTTTAAAGGATTCTAGTTTTCTGTGTGGGCATTACTCGAAAAAAATTGTAATGTTCCGAATAATAATATGAAAAGATGCTTGATCTTCCATCACAAATCGCCTTTTTCTATATTCCATTTCGAATAATAACCCTTTAGATTGCTTATCAATCGCAACTACGCGATCGTTATGTTTGGCGGCCAATCAAATTTCAATCCATGATCAGTGTTATTTGAAGAGACAAATGGCAAAATTATCAAAATTGCGCTGATTACCGTTTTGTGACTTTGTTAAATGTGGCGGGGATTCAAATAAATCGATCATATCATTGAATGCCAACTCAGTTTATCAAGGCGATTTTTTTTCCTTGTTCGTAACTTGAATCGAATGTGAAAATGTCATGGTAGAATAACGACTTACTCGTATGTGTATACCATATTCTGCTTGATATATTGCCATAAAAATATTATAATAAAACAAATATAAAACTTTTTTCAACTTAATTCAAAGTTTTAAATTTGTTTTATTATAATATACTAGCTTTTGCCCCCGGCTTAGCTCGCATAGTATTAGGGGGCGTTCCCACTCCGCCTCCTCCACCTCCCCTATCCCCCTCCACCTGTGTCACTTATTAAAGCGTAATAATCAAACACACGCAGTTTCGCATTTTTAATATTAGTACAGATTAGTATAATTTTAACTATCAAAGGGATCTCCATAGTAACCTAAACAATTAACAAAATGACAGCGCATGTCAAATAATTACTTATAGTTACCAAGCAATGATATGTTTTGCTTTTCGTCTGGACAATAAACGTATAATAAATAATTTCATAACGCCAGAGCTTATTCATAACGTTAAAGCTTGCCAATATATAACCGTTAGGTGTGTCAATTATTTTAACTTTTGAATTCAGAAACGCCCGGGGTCTCAAAAGTTGCGTATTACAAAGAAAATGAGAACTGCATTTTAATTTTTTTTTAAATGGTTATTAGCCCCCTAAAATGCATTGAAAATCAGAAAACAAACCTAAAAAAAATAATTTTTTTTTAATTTTCAGTAATTTAACCTTTTAACTTTGTTTATTATTAAAAAATGTGTATAACTGACAAAAATTTTAAAAAAATCAAGTTTATGAATACAAGTACGTCAACAAGGATTCTGATTTTATCCAGAAAAGGTGTTATTTTTCCCTTTTATATTTTAACCAACACATCACATATGTTTAAAAAAAATAAAAAAATTTGGTTCTTTGTACTGCAGTTGTGGAATTAAAAATAAGTTTGGTACTAAATATAAAATATGAACCCTTTGTTTTATTTTTTTTTCCAAATCACGAAATCTTTTTTTTTTCAAAACTTCCGGCCATTTTAGCGGGCTAATAGTGAACAATAATTTCATTTATGTTTACGTTTTCGAATAGCTACAGATCATAGTTACAATAATAATATTATTGTAACAATATTGTCTTACAACACATTATTTTGTGTACTCTATAAAATTGTTAATCTCAAGTCAAAATGAAGTTCAAAATTTCAATTTAAACAATAACACCTAAATTAAAAAGGTAAAGAAACAATAAATAAATAAATATATATGGGTTATCGTATCCCATAACTTTGTCAAAACTAAAAGATCACACGGATGGCATTTCTAAGATTTCTAAGGTGTCACTTACACTGTAAAATACAATCATATTTTAATGAAAACGGTCACTTAAATGGAATGAAAACAATAATGTTGTGATCAAAACGGTTTCTTTCATATTTATTTCATAATTATTTGATAGTCACTTTAATATTGCATAAGAAAGATTCGCTTATAAATCATTGTTTTTTTTTTTCATTTTTTTTATTTTTTACACATATTTAAAAAAAAAAACCTAAGGACATATATTTTTTTAATTTTATCTATTCTTGAAAATGGTATGAACTAATGATATAATGAATGAGAACATTTTGTCTGATCTCTCAACACTTTGTTATTAATTCATATATTTTTATCACTTATTATTTTCTCTGTTTATCATTTTATTTTTAAATTTTATTATTTTGCTTTTACTTAACTGTTTTGCATGACCGATATTTGCGTGTGTTATTTTTATTAAATTGTGAAATTATTAACCCCGATACAGGCGAACCCTAGTGGGATTAACAATTACATGCTAAAAATATATGTATATAAATTGTGAAGAAGCAATAAATAAATAAATATATAAATGATTAATAGGATAACTTTCGGTAATTTATCATCGTTCCCTAGGACAGATGCGGATCGCTAACTACTTACAAACAAAAGTTGGCATCCAATATATTAAGAACACTAAGTCGTAGTGGATTGTTACTTATTCGTTGGTGAACTGCAATACCTAGCAGGATTGCTTCACCAAACGTAGCGAACCACTTGGGATGACCTATGGCAAGAATGTTGATTATCCAATAAATGGTTCCCGAGGCGACGGTAAACATATCCGCCTCCGAAATCTTAAGTAGATGTTGCACGTATAATAATAATAATAATATAAGTTTATTCCAGAATGTAGGGGAAGTACATTCCAATACATTCCATATTTTAAAATAACAAAAAATGACAAGTAATAAGTTAAGGTAAAAAGTAAATAACAACACATAAATTAAATAAAATAAATGAATAAGCATGAAAAATGAAACCGAAAAAAAAATATGTATATATCAAACACTAAAATGAACGTAAATAGCTGTTTACGGAGGGTATTTCATCGTCTCCCGTCTCCAGAGGGTCATCAGGGGAGATTCCATCCAGGCAGACATGGCGGTGTTGATCGCATTCTTCGAATGGCGCAGTCTGCGCCATAAACTTCCCATGCGGTGGCGGAGAAGTGCACGGAAAGTATGCACTCGTCCCTCCAGGAACATTTCCGTAGCACTGCAGTATCTCGGTAGGCGGAAAAGTTGGCGATAAGCTTTATTGTAAGCAACCCTTAACTCATGCCATTGGGTTGCAATGATATAAGAATATCGTATTTTGCTACTCGTCAGTATTCATTCAGAATTGAAACATTACTTGAAATGGCTTTAGGCTTGTTTGGTGACTAGATCTGAATAGCCAGGAAATTTTTTCACATATCCTTCTCCTCCCCACTATCTTCAGCCTCACAACATATCAAAATTAGGAATGCCATAGTCTCACTGAATCCAGACGGTTGGGAGCAGTTGGGACTCTTGTATTTTGATAAAAGTTCTAAAAAATAGATATATGAAAAAATTTAAATCATATTATTTTTGTAATTTGTTCGCTGGTGTACAGTATATTATGCAGGTTTAGTCGGATTACTTGAAATGACGTAACTAGATCTGAATAGCCAGGTACGTTTTCCACATCTCCTTCCCCTCCCCGCTACCCTCAGTATCACACCATACCAAAATTGGGGATGCCATTGGCACTCACTGGCTCGAGATGTTTGAAAGCAGTTGGGACTCTAGTGTAATTTTCAGATAAAAAAGTTATACGCAAGTAGGAATATTTTACGGATTTTTTGTTAAACTGACTGCACGTATAAGTATGTCGTATTTTGTATTGATGCATGCTTCTTCGCAGAGTCGAAATTATTGTTAGTAAAAATATTTTTACAGCGGATTTTCACTCAAGATGCCTTCAGATATGAGTCTTCGACTTTGGTTGTACGGCCGTATATCCTCTTTACATACTTACTTGAAGAAAAAATCTTCTAAAGGATCAGGCCGGATCAATTGTCGCCGGATCAAATGTCCGCCGGATCAACTGTCCGCCGGATCAACTGTCCGCCGGATCAAATGTCGGCCGGATCAAATGCCGCCGGACCAAATGTCGCCGGATCAAATGTCGGTTCACCCTTGAATTCAGTCCCGAAGATAATAAAAAACATTTTGTTCAGTAAAATAAATTTTAAGTCGTGAACCTTCTCGTGTTTCTTTACCTGTTTATTTTATTTCTGTCTTTGGACTTTGACCGTTCATTCAGTTTCTGTTCGACTATAGTAAGGTTTCACATACAATGTTGTTTATCAATTACTAGCTGACCCGACGAACTTCGTACCGCCTTAAAATCAATAGCTGTTGAATTAAATTCAGTTTTTTTATTAAGTTAAATATTACGCAATAAAGCAATTATCAATGCGCAACTGTCCGTGTTTTGTTTTTGTCAGTATCAGAGATGGCGTTGTGTACGGATTTATATTTTTGTGATTTTCTTACTTTTTCAATTGCTTACGGGAATTCTGGAGGCGGATACGGGTGCCGCCGCCCCGGGAACCATTTATTGAATAACCAACACCTCTGCCATAGATCACCCCAAGTGGTTCGCTACGTTTGGTGATTTAGCAGGGGTGCGCGGGTTCATGAGGTGACTTATGTCCGGGTCTTGGCAGTTGATGCGCCTGCCCACCTGCTGCGTGGCGGGCCGGATCGAGAGAGACTGGTTGAGGGAGGCCTTTTGACCTTTCCAGCCAGACTCTCTCGACCTTGCACCACAGTTAAAGGGATGGATTCATACGTCCGTCACTCCCGGACACACTGACCACCAGATTCCTACCCACCCCTCATACCTTTTTCCTTCCCAGAATTTTCTGTCTTCCCCATTCCTTAAAAAGATCCTCCACACAGCATCCCCTAAGATGACATAGGTCCTGAGAGAAATTATTTTCCTCAGGGCCTCCTGTGTGGAGCTTATGTAAAAAAAGGCGTTTAATTTCAGGGATTTATTATAATTATTGTATTTTTCCTTTGGAGGTGTGCAGACATACGTTCACCATTTGTCTCATTTTCGACTATTGACATTGAGTGTGTAAGAAAGAAGGGCAGCATTATATGATTAAAAACAAATGCACAACAATCAACGCATTGACATTTGACGTTTTTGAATGTTTGGAATTCATGCACAGTTCAATATTATACCCCTCACAATATTGCTGCAGTTCTTTCAAAATAGGAGAATTCGTTCCATACAAAATGTATGGGGAAAATAATTTTCTTTATAACTATTTATTTCATTAACTTTTGTGATGTTTTAATAGTTATTATCCTATCCGGGGCGGAGACAAATCCAACAAATCAAAGATCATCAAAATCAGCCCAGTCGTTCTCGAGTTATAAATAGTGTAACTAATCCGACTTTGTTTTATGTATTAAGATTTTCAACAAGTTTGACAGTAAGGCTGTGGGTGTTTTACCCATGAAATCAAATCGGTGTCAATAAATCATAAAATTACGTAATGACATTGCTTACATGATTTCATTAAACTAAGAATGCAATGCTTAAATCTTGTAAGGAATTAATAAAATTAATGTCCAAAGCAATTCTGATCCAAATGATTCGGGGTGATTGCAGTAGATTAAAGGCAGTTAAAGAGTGGCTGGTGGTTCGAGTTTCATGTTAGGTCTGTCTTACTTATCAATGTTTGCAGAGATCGGCTGTCTAGGGGAGGGTCAACCTACCCCCGATCTCAGACGTTTAATCGTCTCATCGCCAAGGTCAAACACATGAAGACACGTGAAGAAAATTAAAGAAACTTCTATAAACAGTCAACATCATATTTAAATTTAATTAGTGATTGCATATTACGTTAATGTTTTCCTAATATTTATATTAAGAATTTTGATAACACACGGAACTAATTTTAATGTCGCTAAATAAATATCAGATACATTTTTTTAATTAAAACCTAGTGAAAAATATTATTGTTATTTATTTATGTAACATTTCTATTTATTGTTGCACATATATTTAAATAAATATTTCATATATACTTTTACGCACTATTTTACTTCAATAAGGAACTCTAGTGAAAAATATTATGGCCTTAAAAATTATGTTCATATAAACCAATAAACGCTGATTCTGAATATATAAGTTTTATTTAATAATATTGAACACAGAGTTTTAAAAAAATATATTAAAAAGTCCATTTTTAATCGGGTCGTAAAACTACGCCGTCAAGTTGCCATTATTGAAATTTTAGTGGTGACGTCACTGTTCGACATGTCGTCATGTCACCGTAAAGTCATTGTATTGGAATGTATGATATGACACAAGCCATCGTATTAATGTATTCGTTTATTTACAAACTGTTTATAGAGATTTAGTTGTTGTGATTATTGAAACATTATTTAGGTCTAAATAATGTTTCAAAAATAAAGGTATTTCTTATTAGTTTATATCTATTATTGAAAATATTCAAAAATTACTGCACAAAAAAAAGTAATGCTATTTCTAGGGAGAATACTTCGAAGACCGAATTCAAAATGGCGGTAGTTGATCAGCTGATTGCCCGATCCTCTAGTAACTTTTCAAGAGTGATGACGTCACGCGATTCACCATACAAACGGTGGTTTTCGGGGGGTCTTGAAAAATTAAAACTTTGAAAATTATTTTTACTATTAAAACTAACTCTAACTCTAAAAATAAAAATGCAGTTATTTAAGTTAGAAGGTCAAAAATCATTAAATTTTTTTTTTTTAAATTGGACTGGAGTTCTCTATTACAGCCTCTGTTGTCGAGGGGTAAGGCTCTCGATTAGCGATCCGGAGGTCGCGGGTTCAAAACTCTGCACGCGCAGTTAAATTTCATTAGGTTGATTTGTGTTTTCGCAATTTGTTAATTGAAAAACAATATAAGATATATTTAGCACGAAAATACTCTCAGTGTCGTCCTGATGTAAAACACCATTTAGAATTGAAACGTTGCTTGAAATGGCTTTAGCTACGTTTGGTGACCAGATCTGAATAAGAAGGTACTTCCCCACCTTCCTCTCCCCCATCTCCTTGCCCTCTCCACTTATCTTCAGACTTACAACATACCCCAATTGGGGATGTCATAGTCTCACCGTCTCCAGGCGGTTGTGAGAAATTGGGGCTCTTGTGCGATATTTACATAAAACACGCATATAAAATACAAATATACATATTTAGAATGTGTATGTAATAGTAATTCAGAATTTTTATTAAAAATCATGTTTCCGCTTGAAGTCAAATAATTTAAGCAGAAAAATATGTATCTAAATTTTCAATGAGCCACTTTCTAACAGACTCTCAATATTTATATAATAATGCACCTACGTAATTTTTCAAGCGAATGACACTAATTTATCGAATAATTTAACATCAAATAACGTTCCTAAAGATAGAGGGAAACGTAAATAGTTCTTATATTTTCTTTTTTTTTTAAATGTTTGAGTTAAATTAAATATTTGACGAACGAGTTTGCGTTTTATGTCAACTTGGACCATTTGCTGTATTTACTTACACAAATGATTTTGCTGTAAAAATATTAATTCTCTCTTTCAAGCAGTAAACTTTGAAATGCAATTCATATTATTAGTATGATTAATACCCTCCGCCATCCCTCCCTCCCCCATCTCTCCCTCCCTCCCGCTTTCCATACATTTAGTTTTCAAACCTCGCGTGCCACCAATAACAATTTTTGAATACAAATTTCATAATGCCAGAGCTCACCGAAAGTTTTATAAAAACCTTGTCCTGACAATAACAAACACACAAAAAAAAGAATTATCTAATTTTGTGCAGTCGTTCGAAAGTTATGCGCTTAGCAACACATTCAGCGATTCATTTTTATATTATAGACTAGCTTTTTCCCACGGCTTCGCTCGCATGGTGTAAGGGGGGTTCCCACTCCGCCTCCTCCACCTCCCCCCTTCCCCCCTCCCCCCCCCCTCCTCCCTACTCCCACCCCTCCCCATCTCTTCCTCCCTCTCGCTTTCCATATATTCAATCCCAGTACATTCAGTTTGGTGTACTTAAACTTTAGCTTAAAACAAGGATTATGAAAAAACATATCAGATTGATATGTTTATTTTAGAACACAACCGATCAGATTGATTCCCAAAATTACGAGGATGCCTAATAAGTGCTTCAAATACAATATGCTCCAGTGCATACACGTTCTCTTTTATATATAATAACGCTGTGCCCTCCGAAAACTCAAATGCTAGTGGAAAGAATAAAATCCATCTGAAACAGAAAACTAACGAATAGGTTAGAAATAAAACAAAGAGAGTTGAATAATGCTATAATTAATATTCGTTCTTTGAGTGACACTTTACTAGAAAAAATTCAGACTAATGGACGACGAGTGAAAAACAAGCAACATCTCTATCTCTATATATTATAAAGTAAAGTCCTCACCCGCGTCTGTTTATGTATCTCTATAATTTGTCGAAATTTTGTGTAAATTGGTTGAAATATATAATATGTAAAGGAGAATGTCTGTATGTGGCGGACGAGCGGGCTGGCAATCGGGCGGTGTCGATTTGATTTTTGTGCAAAGGGTTGTGGGCAAAGTCTGCATTTGATTTCGAAAACTATGTGTAAATCCCGAGCATCGCCGGGGACTTTAGCTAGTATGTATCTAATAACGTTTCTGCTAAAGCCGTTATGGTCGTCCACTAGCCCTGGTTAGAGCGGTCAAGGAATGGCAAAATTGGAAGCCTTTGACGCATCAACATTCATAATAATGGCTTATGAAAGAGCAATGAAGGGCAGGAGAGCAATGAAATTAATAATGTTGTACCTTCAAGCAATACTACGGATGTGGGTGTTAGGGCTTATATGTTATTTATATGTTGTTATTTATGTTATTTTTAAGGCTCATACGTACCTACATACGTAATTATTAGAACCTCAGTTTAGCAATTCTGTGGTTACTTCCTGATTGGAGCGGCTTAATACGCCGAGCAGCCCCCAACTTATAAATAAATTATTTATTTATTTTGAATTTCACGCCAGGCTGGGCTTTAACATATTATTTTTTTACATAGACCATCTAAATTAGCATAAGAAAATCAAAACTAAATTAAAAACAAAATCAAAAACGAAATAAAATAAAAACCAAATACTCCACAATACAAGATGGAAAAACAATAAACGGGAAAAGTACAGTAAAATAAGTCGAAGCAGAGCTATTTAGTTCGTTTAATTAATTCCGATATTAATTCTACTATGACTTGTTTATATTTAGTGAATGATGTGTTATTTATGTCAACAACATCTTATTTTTATATAATTTCATTTAATCAATCAGTCAAAAGGCGAAAAAAAGTGTTTGAAATCAATTGCGACTAATCGTTCCACGACCACTCCACAACGTGGCATTTCAACACTACTTCGAAAAGTCATTAAAAGTTATGACAAAAAAAAATTAAATAGCTCAAAACCTAACCTAACGTAACTTATTTTTGGACATCATGTTTAACGACATTTTTTATAGGAGGTGTTGAAGTTGTACGATCATGAGTTTTACGATCACCGTGAATAATAGTGCGCCATTTCGATGGCATTACCCAGTTTCTTATAAATAATATAATAGTAATATAACAAACTTTGAATCCAATCACTCGAGTTGCGTCACTAACAAAAAATATATTTCCCGCCATTTAAAGTTTTATTTTCGTTTTATTATAATATACCTATTATAATGGAATTTCACCATGAATTATCACTATCAAAAATAGAAATATTAATACTCTCATTTTCCTTCATCGCGCTGACTTTCAGGCGTTTCATCGAACATTTTTTGCCATAATGGATTTTTATGCCCGCAACTGTTGCAATGCAACTGTCTTTGCAACTGAAGTAACTCGTTGTGGGCGGCCTTACTAGCGCAGAATAACTTGGCTATTTGGAAAGAGAATATACGAGTATTAAATTTCGCAAATAGTAGGTGCCCACGCAAGGTTCGTAGAAAATTAATTTAACATACTCGTACATTTTCACGAACCTTGGTGCCCTCGTCTGGTTTTTCAAATGCGATGCAGAAAATGAAAGGCATTTTTACACAGTATAAAGCAAAGTCGCTCCCGCTGTCTGTACGCTTAGATCTTTTAAACTACGCAACAGATTTTTCATTCAATTAATTCACGGGAATAATTCAGAGAAGAAGGTTTAGGTATTTAATTTGTCAAGGTTTTGTAAAAATTAGTTGAAATATATAATATATAAAGGGAGCGGCTGACAAACGGGCGGTGCGGTATGCAAATTAACAGATGGCGTTGATTATAAAGGTTGGGTAATGGCGCTGTCAGTCGATGGCGTTGTATTTCATTAGCCACAGCAACGTGTGGCCGTGTCTGCTAGTTATTAAAATGAATCCACTATTATCTAGAGATGCGGCTTTCATATGGTCATAACGTCAACATTGGTACGAGTAAGCAACAAAAATGAGATACAAACATTTTTTAATGAATCCAATTTTTTGCTGAACCCAAAAAAATCTTAGAAATTGCTGGGTAGGTACTCGTATCAAATTCTCGTAGATTAAATTGTTATGAAGGTTACGCTATCGAGCTAGATGGGAGGAAGTTGTGACTACCGGAAGCGGCGATCAGACGTGTTGATATTAATTCGAAATACGAAGAGGCGTCGCGACGCTTCGTCGGGTCGGGTTTCTAAACAGAAGCGTTTTCTTGGGAAATAGATCGCAATTCGGAAATGTAATAATGAACGACAGCCATTAACAGAATATATCTGATTAGTTGATACCTGATCAACGCAATGGTATTAATTAAGGGCCTTTAACCAGCCAGCGGCCGAAAATCCACATTTCTTACGATCGAACAGGGCGGTTCCAATGAGAAAGATTCATTATTCATACCAGTTTTTTTAAATTATAAATCAATACCGTTTTTATTTCATCCCATATTTGCTTTATTTTATACGTACATCCAAAAATGCTGAAAAGCGTGACGATAAAACTATTAAAATTATGTACTTATTTTTTTATCATAAGTATTCATAATTTTTCAATAACGTCTAAGCAAAATAAATGTGCAAAAAAAATCTGAAATATATTAATTTGTAACACCGTAAATAGATAGAAAAAATAGAGAAATTTTCGTCATAAAGAAGTGTTCGGATATTTTTTTTATGATTTTATTTGAACTAAAATTAAAATTTTGAAACATAAGTTAAATAACGTATTGATTTATAATAATTTATGATTACATGGTGTGAAATATGTCTTGCAAAATAAGATTTTTCGTTTGAAAATTTAACAAAACTGCCAATTATGCTAAAAAATTTTTTTTCTCAAAATTTAAAACATGCGTTTACTAGGCAAAAGAACAATCTTTCGTTATCAATTTATAATTTTTGTGTGGTCAATACGTCTAAAATCTGGTTTAAAAATGACAAATTTCCGGTTTTCTCTGGCTAAAATCCTATAATTTTTGCAGACACGACCACCAACAAATTCACACCTGAAAACATCGTGATTAACACTAACCTCAATGTATTCTCGTGTTTATGCTAGTTTAACTATACTTTCACATTCTTTCATAGTATTGTAATAGTATTTTGTACACTAAAAAAAATTAACAAAAAAGTAAATTGTAATATTTAATTAATAAACTTAACTCAATCGAAAATCTAATAACAGAAAAATCAGAAAAAGAATTTGCCACCTTTGGGACTCCCCCGAAAACCACCATATGTATAGTGAATCGTGAGACGTTTTTTTTTTACTTTACCCCCCTTCCAACCCAGAACCTTCGGCTTTCCATACCATGACTCCCAACTGAGCTATGGTGGCTCTGTCCGATACGACCAAGAACTACCAACAGTATCTTCATTTTCTTTAACGAATATTTTATTGGAGGCTATTTTCATGTATGGCTAGCTGGTTTCCATCATGCGTTGCAATGCGATATTCAAATAAATAAACTGTTTCTCCTTGCATGTCCTTTCCCGTGTATCCCCGTTCCCCTCCCGCATCCCCTTCCCCTCCAGAGGTCCCCTTCCACATTCCCCGCCCACCCTCTGCCCTATCACACTCCCCCGTCCCGCAAACCCCCCTCCCGCGTTCCATATATTCAGTCCCAGTACATTCAGTTTTCAAATAGCTCGCATGCCACCTAATACAATTTTTTTATTCAAATTAAAAATTTTCGTATTTAACAAATATTAATTTTTGAATATTATAAGAACAATCAATCAAGTTTGGTACCTAAGATAGGTACTTAAAAAAGAAACAGCTGCCTTCAAAATTCAATATCGTTAAGTAAGTATAAGTTAAAATAGTTAAGTTTTCTGAAATTATCCAATTTTCTGCGCAATTTTCTTAATTTTTATTTCCATAAGAATCTTCTACAAAGTATTAGAAAACTTTTAAAAAAAGATGAATAAAATAGGTAAAGTCCTTCTGAAGTTATGGAAACAGGGATTCATTTTTTTTATGTACGATTATAAGATTCAGAGTAAATTGTATCTTCAAAGTTTATCCCGATCCGATCCGAGTGTGTGCAAAAACATTCGCATTGAAATTTGTGTAACGTCAATGTTAGTAAACGCATTTCTAGGATCGTATTTTAACACCCCATGTAATATTTTTGACTTCAACCTTGAAGCCATCAATGGTAAAATAGTTAAACTTTTAAAGAAACAGTAAGTTGATTCCTTTTATTATCTCTCCATCTTAAACAACTAAAAATCATTTAAATTATTTTAGGATATTTACGTTAAGGCTCGTGAAGTAATCTATATAAATCCAACCCCCACATAAATTAAAAAAACGTATTAAAACTCGGTCGTTTCGCCCACCGTAGGCAATATATACGATTTTGATTTTTCTAAATTATTGGAAAACCAATTCCCCTGCTATAGGTCACTCCAAGTGGTTCGCTACGTTTGGTAAATTAACAGGGATGCCCGGGTTCATGGAATGAAGTTTGTCTAGATCTTGTCTAGATTTTCTGAAAACGTTCTGATGGCGGGCTGGATCGAAAGAGTCTGGTTGAAGGAGACCTTCTGTCCAGCTGGACTCTTTACACCAGTGATTCCCAAAGTGGTCCAGGTGGACCCCCAGGGGTCCATGGGAGACTTGACGGGGGTCTACGTTGGCGTAATAAAAAAATGGAGGTCCACAAGTTGTATTTGGGAGTCCACGAAAATTTATCTGGTTTCGATAGCAAAGAACAAAAATGTTGGCTTGACTTTACCTATCAATGAAGGCAGATAATACACTACTCAAAAAAATCCAATTTTTCAGTAATTTTTGACCGGTTGTATTTTGGTGAAAAATAGTCGTATTGAGACTTTAAAAAAAGCATTTTGAAGCTTTAAGACTATAATTTTCATATTTTTGGCAATTTTTTTTAGGAGCTACGGTTTTTATGCATTCTTATGATTTTTTTTTTCAGCTAAGCCGGCTTATGAATCAGATAGCTTTAATATTTAGCAATAAATTCCCTTTTTTAAAAACTCTCTTAATTTTTTTGAGCAGTTTATTTTAAGAAGGTCAGCGACTGCTACTCGTAAAAGCTTACATATTAGATATTTAATTCTATTATGGTGGGAAATACAGGACTAGGTTTTTTAAAGATTTTCATGATTTTTTTGGCATGGAAGAAATGTGTATAATTTATTGAAACTTTGAGATCATTTTATACATCTATTTAAAACAATATTGTGAATTTTTCGAAGCATTTCCTCGGAAAATATGAAAATTATCAGCTGCTATACGTCGAGCGTAATCATCAAACGTAGCTTTTGTATGCATTTTGGAGGTCACAGTTTTTATCTCAAATCAATAGGGTTTTGAATTTAATTTTAAAAACATGTGTCTCTTCTATATCAACCTAATTTTTCCCAAAAAATTAAATTTTTTACTAGTGTGTAAACAGGAAACCTTGATTTTTTTCCATTTTTGCGATTAAAAATACTTTTGACAATGATATTACTACGAATTTCGGTTCACGTAGAGCGTAATTATATAAATAAGGTATCTGCGTATTTTAAAAATGTTTTGTTAAAAACTTTCTGAAAAAATCCAAAAAAGTCGTTTCGAGAAAAATGCGTTTCAAGGTTACCACGCGGTTCGCACAAACATGCTCGTAATACCGGAACGAATTGAATTTTTTATTTAAAACTTTGGGAACATATATTCTTAAATAGTTATACTAACAATTTATGAAATAAAACAATTAAAACATTTTGTTGAGTGTTCTACATGTATTTCCCCCCTAATTCTGTAATCATATTATTTTAATAAATAGAACACAAGAAAATAAACTATTTTTCTTTTTATTTATACCACTCCGAATTTAGGATTGGAACTCAGCCGCGATGCAAATTTCCATCGTTAGATCTAATCTTCACATTCTTTGACGAGTTTTGGGAATGTGGTAAAAATGTAGCAGCAGGGGGTCCACCGAAATTAGTAAAATTTTGAATGGGATCTATGAGAAAAATAAGTTTGGGAACCTCTGCTTTAGACCAATCTCTAGCAACAAAGTCGAGGGTTGGATTCATACATACGCTACTTCTGGATAGATTAACCCCAGATTCCTCTTTTTCTTTTTTCTTTTCCAGAACTTCTTCTCCTTTCTTTCCCTGAAAAAACCTCCCACATAGCATCCCCAAAGATGACATAGGCCCTGCTCAGGGCCTCATTTGTGGAGCGAAAGTAAAAATGAATATTATCAACAAGAATCATATTATCATTGATTAAAACCTGAAGTGGAATAGTCACGTTTCAGAGCTAGTGAAGAGAATAAGGAAATTTATATACCTATTATATTTGTTAGGTTGAGAAATATTTTAAATGTAAAAATAAAAATAAAAGTGTACAATGCCCTTGTTCATCCTTTACTTATCTACGGAATTATAGGATGGGGAGAATCTTATAAAAACAATCTAGACTCAGTAAAAGTTTCGCAAAGAATCATCATTAAAGTAATATTAAAAAATCTATCTTCTCGGCAGAATCACTTTTCAAATTGTTTCCAATACCAAATTTCGATGACATATTCAAGCAAGCTTCCATTTTAAAAATGTGTAAAGATAAAAATAACAAAGAATATCAAGAATTTTACAAATTAATGAGAAATGGAAACCAATTTATTACACTTTAATTTTTAAACAACTCAAATGCAAAATCATAATATTTTTTAAGTCATAAAAAACTATATATAATAACCTTCCTTCTGAATTGTGCTGTATCGTCAACCAAAGATATTGAAATATAAGTAAATGTGCTATCTGCTGTTTTTACTATGTGGGTTTGCGCTTCCGGGTGTCGCCGATATTGTTTACCAATTAACAAATAAACTAAAAGAACAAATAATTAACGAATAAACCAAACAAACGTTAAACTAAATGAACGAATTCTTTCCTTATTCAAAATATATTGTTAACCAATATTAATGCACATTTTCAAAAAATCAACGAAATGAACAAATTCTTTTTGTATGAAAACTACGCTAATTAGCGCGTAGTCCGGCGACAGTTGCGCGGACACCATAGCATATCTCTTCTGTATTTGAATATCTTTGATCGTCAATCAATCAGAACAAATAAATAAAATTAAACAAATTTTCTTAAAAAAAAACTCACAGTAAAAAGTAAATATTTTATACAAAACATATTTTAACTTGCAATCTTAGTAAGAATCGTAGCTCTCTTATCAGGTACAAGAGCTCCTCTTTTCTGATAAGGTATACATGACCAAAATACAACTTTTATATAATATTTTGTAAATTTTTAAAAATATGTACGTATATATAATAAATAAAATATTGTCACTGAGCCAGTTCAATAATGTACAATAAATACTGTATATTTCTTACCAGTCATACGTAAAAGCCCCAAAAAAGAGCGGTAAACAATAAATAAATATTATGTAATATTTTTTGTATAACAATAAACAAAATTAATAATAAAATAAATTTTAAAAATCAATAAATGGTATTTGATTATATTTTTTAGGTACGAGAATTTAATGCACTAGGTACATCAAAATGGTAATTTTAAATTATTATAAATCATTTCAACATTATAGGTAACTGGAACGCAGTGGCGTGCACAGAGTTTTTGATCGGGGTAGGCAGTGGGAAAATCGTCTAATTGATTCAAGAAAAATTAAAAAACAACTTACTACAAATAACTCCCTTGCTTGCTGCTGGTAAGACAACTAGTTGATAGAAATAGATAACAACAGATGTCACTGTCGTAAATGTGTTGCCATTTGCTAATTTTGTTCCAGAAAGCAGTGCCTAATACTAACAAAAAACCTCATAGAAGTCAATTCAAGACGACAGTTCTACTCTATGCTATGTGCATTTCGTAAACATTGATATTATATCTTGTATGAAGTTAGCTCCAAGCAGAAATAATTCCCGCTTAGGCCGCATTTTAGTGAGGCAGTCGGAGGGCGCGCATGTAGTTTCTAGTTACAGTTTATGCCACGTATGTAGTATGCCGTTTGATGAGGCGCTCGCATAGTTTCAGTTGCTCAGCTTTTTCGCGCATATTTTTGAATGTGTGCATTTATTCTTAGCAATAATTTAATAAATTATAATATTATTTACATGCTTATGTTTTACAAATACGGTAGGGTAGGCAGTGCTTCTGTGCTTATATGCAGTGCACGCCCCTGCTGGAACGTAGGTACTCTATGTTCACTGGTTAAGCATGAAAAAGTTTTAAGAACCTGTCCCTTTATACACAATGCTAAATTCCTGTTTTATGCTTTAGGTGAAACACGTGAAACAAGTTGACGATTTTCTCACGTTTTCAATATGCCTGCCGCTTTCTGATAACGGAATATGGAAACGTTTACCGCTCTCAATAGGCATTTAATATTTAAGTTAGTATCGTAATTTCACATGCCGCATTATTCGTGAAACAGGGAATGTGGAGATTTCAGAACATTTCATTTCACATTTTTTTTAAATTACGTAACACTAGCAACACAATATTATCATATCAACAATAATTCAATTTGGGAGGTGGGTATGGGTACCGCCGCCCCGGAATCATTTATTTGATAATTAACAAATTTGCCACAGGTCACCCCAAGTGGTTCGCTATGTTTGGTGACTTAGCAGGGGCTCATGTGGTAAGGTTTATCTGGGTCTTGGCGGCAGAAGCGTCTACCCACCAGCTGCATTGCAGGCCGGATCGGGGGGAAATGGTTGAGGGAGCCCTTTTGACTTCTCCAGTCGTACTGTCTCGGAATATCACCTTGCACCGCAGTGGGAGGGATGGATTCATGCGTACGTCACTCCTGGATACTTGACCCTCAGATTCCCACCCACCCCTCATGCCCTTTTCCTTCTCAAAAATTTCCTCTACTTCCTTTCCTAAATAGACCCCTCACACGGCATCCCCAAAGATGGCATAGGCCCAGAGGGGAATTATTTTCCTCAGGGCCCCTGTGTGGAGCAAATGTGAAAAAAAAAGTTTTTTTTTCTGTCAATCCACTATGAGGGTCATTATTGAAACAACAAGATAAAAAAATATAAATACTCGTACTATAACGAGTATCTAAATTATTCAAAAAGCTCACAGAAAAGACAATAGATTAGATTGTGACCGAAAATTTTCAGTCGAATTCAATTTCTAATAATTAACGCAACCGTGGGTTTATTTATTCAGATATTAAATTGTGCAGGATTTCACCACAGAAGTGTAAAACGGATAAAGCATGGCAGGAGACACGACCGCAAAGCATTCAGCAACGACCTTTGAAATGTTTATTGCTTTAAAAGTGACATATCCAATTTTCAGGCTGTTGAACAAAATTCACTCAAAATTAGGTACCTTGTTTTACAGCGGGAAAAAACTTATGTGTTTGACTGTTGATTTCAAACTACCGCTGAGCCTTTTAGTTATAAGGTGCCACATGATTTTTAGTTACGAGTACGAAATATAATGTTGAATAGTTTTAGTAAGATCCAAAAAGCACCAATTTCACCTTTTGCCCTACAAAGCTGGATATACCAAAATAATTTTATATCGGTGCGATTTAGTTCAATACAATTCAAACTATTCATTCATTGTTAGAGAAATTATACAATGAGCTCCTTTCTTGAATTTGTAACCCCTTTTGAAATAATGTAATAAATATAGTAATAAATGTAGTAAATATAGTAATGTAATAAGGATCAAGATTAGATTATTCTAAAACAGCTATCTAGGATTTCGTAAACTTCGAATCTCCTCGCCATATTAACTTGTTGACGCGAATTTCAACTACCAATAAAACTTCGACATCAAACTGAGTACATGCGAAACGCGCAGATGCTAAGAATTTTATACAAATCACAGCATTCGAAACATGACAAGGATGTGAGTTATATTAGAAAAGCGAAGACTTTTACAAATATTCTGAATAATTCAACAACCCCGAAATGTTGGTGGTGGAAAATGTGAACTTTGTGAAAGACGCGACGTGACGCGACGAAACTTTAGCGAAGGAAATTGACTGAATTTTTCAGTTTTTCTTGTCACTAACCCCAAAAAATTTGTTCTAAATTGAAAAAAACTTTTACGTAATTAAGTCCACTTTAATATAATGTAGACAGAACCATTAGGTTACAATCCAAATAATTTCGTACATCAGAGTAAAATAATGTTTCTCTCCGCTGCGCTGTAATGTATCCGTTTCCTCTTCCAAGTACGCTTATAAAAAAGACAGAAAACTGGGCTTTTTTTAAAATTAACGGCGCAATAATAATAACAATCTGACGCAAATTACCAGAGTTCCACATTTTTATGATACCACTAATCTTTTATTCTATTTTTGGTTTCTCAGTTTTATTTAAAATTTCTCTCCATTATGATCCTCAATTTCATTCATTTATCCGAGACCGGTTGGAGAACTATTACAAGGCGCCTTCAGGCATTCATATTAAATCTTACTACGGGGACCTGGTCTATTAGAGGCCAAGCATTTTCTCTCACAGCCTCGGCATCTGTTTTCTCCAGAAATATTGAGGCCCCAAATTACGTAGATGTCTTCCCGCCGAAATTATTAAGAGAATTATGTACGATAGTCGTTCTACATAAAACAATAATATGATTGATTAACTATTAGAGAGTCTGGTTTTTTGGAGAATTTTTAACAGGTCGTAAATTTGGTAGGCGGGTATTGGTACCTCAGTGTCAGGAACTATTCATTGGATAACCAATTCCTCTGCCGTAGGTCATCCCAAGTGGTTCGCTAGCTGTGGTGACAGAGCAGAGGACCCGAAATCATTGGAAGAGGTTTGTCCAGGTCTTGGTGGTGGATGCCTTTGAAAAGAGGATGATGATGAAAAGAGGACGATCGAGGGAGATTCTTTGACTTCTCGGCCGGGATGTTCTCGACCCAATTTCTTTATAATTTATTATTCTTAAAATATTAATTATACAAAGACATTATATGTTGTCCTCCACGCTGGGAGTTCACCAGTTTTGAAGATGACATTGTTCAATATGAAATTACTTTAAAAAAATGGACTTAGTTATATTTTATAAGAAAGAGAAAAAATTAAAATATAAAATCGACTTCCACATATGAGTAGTTTCAACAAAATAAGTTTATCTTTTTTTTAAGGTAACAAAATTATAACTTATGAGAATTGTAATATGCCGGGATGTTTTATGTATTATGTACATGTTTTTCGTATTACGTATTATTTAAATGTAGATGTTTTAAATTGTGTTGAAAGTGAATTGTATGTAGTATGTACGTAAAGTTTTGTAGTCTGGTATATGAAGTTTTTTTTCCAAAAGATGTGTTTGTTTTTGGTATTTGTAGTTGATGTGCATGTCTTGTTCTATCTAGTATTGCGAGTATATTTTGAGGTTTAAAATGTATTTATGATCTTGTGAAGGAAAGTTACAACACAAAAGTATTATTTGATTTTTCAACGCTGGGATATTTTTTTATACAGTTGATGTGAAAGTTAACATTGGTTCTGTAAGTAGTATTACTTTCATAAAGGTTTTCTGTACTCTACTTTGAGTATGCCTCTAAGTGCTTTGTTGTTTCAATTCAATTTATAGGATTTATCCAACAATATCAATATTTTAGAAAGTACATAATAATATTTAAAATCAAATAAAACTCAAAATCTCCAATAGCTTTTTAAGAGTAATGAGTTTTCATTAAAGTTCTTTTATGGCAAAGTAAATAAATATTGAAAAAATGTAATATATAAAAAGAGAGATACCACAAAGGGAAATAAATTCACTTAATGTTAATGGAAAACCTTCGGAAAACATTTTGGATGTTGAATAACTTGAAAAATATTCCAGATAAAAGGTTTCACTTTTGTTAACAATGATTTTCTTATTATTACCTTATATTTAATTATAAAAATTTAATTTAATTGTAATGATTTAACTTCAAAGGGTACGAAGAATATTTTGTGTAAGACTTCTTAAGATTTTTATAGCGAGTTATTAAGTGGAAACGCCTCGGAAAGTTTTTAAGACGTTTTAAAAGAAAACTTTGTTAATGTCATCTTGCGTCGCTTCGGATAACAACGTTTCTTACCCGTTGGACGTCGAAAAGATTACGCATGACATTTTGGTGTGTCGATGGAAAACCAGCAAGATTAGTTTGGTTCTTCGTTGATACATAAGTAATATCAATCGGACTGAAAACTGTTTTAAATTTAAATCCAAATTTTAGGTAACTAATTATGCTTCTGAAAGTTCCTAATAAAACTAAAAATAATTTAAAATTAACTTAAACTGTCATTAACGTTTAAGTTTCGAATTACCAAAGAAAACGAGGTTGATGAATGTCATTTTCTTCTTATTTAATTTTGATTGGGTACTTTCTTGTAGAAATAACCTTATTTTAAGATCTAAAAGATAAGTTAAAAATCATGCTTTGGATGGACCTCTTTAATAATGCCATTCTTCTAAATTTTAGAGACAAAGTAACACTTGAAAATTTTAATGTATGCATAAACAGATATATAAAAAGTGTCCATATCACAAAGAACTCTTTTAAGGGTGAATTGCTTTTTTTTTTTTTTTAAAACCTTTGAAGAAATATCTAAGACGGTTCGGGTGCACTTGAAATCGAATCGAATTCCGAAATAAAAATTTTAAGAAGGCGCAATATAAGTTGGTAATCGAATAGCGTAAATAAAAATTTCGCAAAGAATAAAATTTTTTGATTAGTAGGATTTATAAGTCCAATTAGGAGTTCCACCGAGCCAAACCCTCTGATATGAAAATATCTGGGTAATTATCGGTTCGGACTGGCCACGCTTATTACGAATAATTTTTAGAAAAAAACTTTAGATTCGCCTTAATTACTATAAAAGGAAACTTTTTGGCTTTGGGGCGACGGAAAATAATGCATTTTAATTTTCAATTGCATAAAACCAAAATTCACTTCGCGAACCGACGCAGCGAAAATCCGCGGCCGTAGCTGTCACTTGCTGTCACTGTTATGGACTGTAGCTGACTTCGTGGGATACCTACATGAAATACCGCGAATCACAAACCATATTACACAAACCTAGCGTAGCCGCTAAGCCACTTGAAAACTGGGATGTTTTTCTTGCCTTGACGCGAGTAGGCGTTATAAAGGGGCACTTTCTTTTGTATCACAAACCATGTTACACAAACAAGCCCGCTAGACAAATTTTATAATTACGCGCCTTATCCCACGAAGTCGGCTACAGTCGTATTAGCTCTTGTTAATTTATCAAGGATACCAACATCACAGTGACATGTACGGCCGCGGATTTTCACTGTGTCAGTCGCGAAGCGAATTTTGGTTTTATGCAATTGAAAATTAAAATGCATTATTTTCCGCCGCCCCAAAGCCAAAAAGTTTCCTTTTATAGTAATTAAGGCGAATCTAAAGTTTTTTTCTAAAAATTATTCGTTATAAGCGTGGCCAGTCCGAACCGATATTTACCAATATCTGGAGTTGGTGAATTATTTTCCCATTTGGTCTCTGGTGGGTTGACATGTTGTTTTTGTATTTATTATACTTATATAGTGCAATTGCATAGCGTGAATTGACTAGATGATCATTTGTGGATAAGTTTGTGAAAGGGTTTAGTCTTTTCTGTGGGGAAGATTTAACCCGGACATAAAATCTGAAGCCAGTTTTTTATTATTTGTTATTTGTCACTTGGGATCTTTTTTATAATTAAGAAATAAAATATTATGAATGTGGATTTCGTAATAAAAATATCGTAAATGAAAACATCCTGGAGAATAAGAGGGTACCGAGCACTTCCTTTGAAATACACTCATCGATCAATTTATTGTTATTTGCACTAATAGGAACATTTATATCTCCACTTATAAAATGTAAGTAGCGCATTTAACTATTAATCCCCGTACTGTTGTACTTGAAATCCGCTGGATTAAACAATAGATAAAATAAAATGTATGATTGTACAAATGTGTAGTATTAATAGTAACATAATTAAATCGTTCAAAATCATTCTTTAAAAAAACTTTATACCTACTATCAATGTTTTAAATTTTTTTTCATAATACGCTAAGCTTTAAAAGAAAAGCATCCGACAACAAAATAAGTACGGTTATAAATTTTTAAATCAATTAAATTTTCGTTTCTTACCCGAAACTTTACGTCATTATTTTAATTTTCAGGTTTTTTTGTTAATCAGTACATAAAATTTTGTTATGTATTATACAGGTGGTTAAGGGACGTACTTGACATTTTAACCATTGAATCCTGCCATTATTTGGATTAAAAAATGTAAAAGAAAATTTTGGTCTCCAGTGAATTTTTAGATGACGTTTTTTTTTCTTCAAAATCAAAAAAAAAAAAAATCTTCTCCATGTCGTCACTGCTCACTCAGCCGAGTAACCGACTAACTCCTCACCCCGCCTCCAGCTGTCCAGCGTCTGCCATTTTTTTATGTTTTAATAGAAAAAAAAAACAGTTGCCGGAGACCAAAAACTCATTTACGTTTTTTACTCCAAATAATGTCAGCAATCACTGGTTAAAGTAAATCAAGTACGTCCCTTATCACCCTGTCTGTACATGTCAGCAATCACTGGTTAAAGTAAGTCAAGTACGTCCCTTATCACCCTGTACATGTCAGCAATCACTGGTTAAAGTAAGTCAAGTACGTCCCTTATCACCCTGTACATGTCAGCAATCACTGGTTTAAAGTAAGTCAAGTACGTCCCTTATCACCCTGTACATGTAAACAAAAATTTTAGTAACGTAGATGTCATTTTTTATGGATTTTAATTATTTCATTGAAGGACTTTTGAGTTTTTATGTTCAACAACGAAACTCTTATTGTTTTTATTTAATTTTGCGTGTAAAGATCTGTCTAATTTGTCGTAAAGATTTTAGAAAGACAATTTAAAATAAAACATTTATTTATTATCTATAATTTTACATTATGTACTTTACAAAAATGTTGGTTCCCGGGACCCACAACGTCACTTATCCAAGTTTTGTTTACCACGTCGGCGTAGCGAGTTAATAACAAGTTCCATCTCAAGGGTCTGAGAAGTCTTTTGTTGGTTAAAGTTATGTAACATATCAAGAAAATTTTATTACATAGCATACTATTTGCAACACTACTGAATTTCTAAAAATACAATAACATCTTTAAAAATTGTTCATCACATGGAAACAATTATAAATCACGATTATTTTATTGCGCAGTGCAGGGAATAAATCACTTCTATCTACAATGGACTTTATGAAAAACGTTGTAGGTGTCTATAATAGCCTACATGACAATTTAATATACTAATTAATTGTGTGAATGTTTTTAGAAAAATAGGTTTCCTTTATTTACGTGTTATTGATTTTACTTCATCCCGGACGGTGAAATGTCTATGTCAAGAATCTTAGAAACATCAAACACTAGAAACAATAAATTTACAAAGAAGTGTATTGTTGATAAAACTAATGTGGAAAGTACATTTCTTCCGGTAGTTAAGAAGCACTTGGCTAGTCTTACTCTTATTAAAGATGCGATTTCATATCAGGGTTCTATTTCGTTTTGTTCCCAGATATCTGTCTCTCCCAGCCTCTTCAGGTATTTCAGAAAGTTGTTCGTGAAGCATTGTCTTAGTTTTCCTAAAGACTTGGTTCCAGCTGGGTTAGCTTTATGCCGTCTACTGCCTTAAACTTTAGACGTATATTTACCGTCTTAATCGCTAATCCCACTCCATTTAGCAGACATGACCTATCCATGCTAGTCGACTGGCTGTCGTGCTACTAGTTTTTAAGAGAAAACACATCACTGAGAAATTTGAATAATAACTATTTTACCAAACTGTGTCCCAAGCTGATAGTACCTAAATAAAATCGTCTAAATCGTGGTTTTGTATTTTCCATTTTTCTCCTCCAAAACGTGTCCGACTTTAAAGAATTTTTACCAACATCAGAAAAAAATATTCTACATCTATAAGTTTTGCTTTTTTTAAATACATTGCCTAGTTTGTGTACTGGACGTCTGTTGATGTCGTTCGAACCGGGAAATTTTTAACAATTTTTAGAGGGTCTTAACTCTTAACTCCTAAAAGAAGTAACATATAAAAAAAAAACATAACGTACTGTTGCGTAATGACGGGATCGAACCGCCTGATTACGAACTTGTAGACAAATTAATAATAAATAACACCACAATGTTCTGGACACAAAAAATAACAATGGTTCAATTTAAATACTTACAAAAACCAAATTACAAAACAAACATCCGGCTAGCTTTTTCAGGGAAGTCGTGTTCTCAGTCCGTTCAGATTTGATTCAAAACGATCGTCGCTTTATTGTTGGATAAATACAGGTAAGGTTTAATAAATTAGAAGATCTGTTGGTTGTTTTTAAATAATTTGTAAATTTATTAATGACTCGACGCTTCTATGAAAAGCTATAATCTCTTTGTGAACGTAAAATTAATGATTCTAAAATAAAAGAGGAATGGATAGCACATAATTATATAAGTTTTACATACGTTACCCCTCGCGGGTTACATCTGGGCAGAGGACCTCGTCCGGAAACACCACTGAGTTGATTTAGATATATAAAATTTAACTATATTTTAAAATACGTGTTCCAAAAAGCGTTGGAACCAAAAGGACCTAGGCGGCCCCGGCCAAAATGCGAAAGGCCGACCCATAGCGCAGTTAAAACCAGAAGAAGCCGGGAAGAAGCCCGCAGCCCCCTCCTGTCTGACCGCTTCCTCCCTCTCACACCGAATTCTTGGCCAATCAAAAAAAGATCTAGCCAATGTTGCAAACTTTTGACAACTAATTTTAAATATTTAGTACCTGACGACGGTAATAATCATATAGGTAAGTTATAATTCAAGAAAGTACTTCATGATAGTACCGATACGCTAGAGGTCGATATCTAAATTATATTTACAGAAAAAAACGCTTGCACTAATGTCAAAATCCAGAGAGAATATTGGGAAATACGTTTGTATGGACAAAACGCCGACCGGTTTCCTTTTAAGGGTTGGTGGTGTATGGGATGTAATTTATGATTACTTCTTATCCTTACACTGTTTTGTTTAATCCTATCTAAAACAATAGTTACTCTGTGTACAAACACCCAGAAAAATGTATCACTATTTTGTTATGTATTGTGTCCAAGACCCTTTAACATTCATGTTAATATTGAATCCCATGCATAGGGGTACATAGAAGTATATTTCCCGTAGCTAACGATTGGCAAGTAAATTAGATACTGATAACTGATAATAAATTAACCATCAGATATAAATAATTACTTGAAAAACTGATCATGATCACAAAATCAAGAAAACTGTTCAAGATCACAAAATCAAAAAAACTAATCAAGATCATGGGGGCCTCAGCACGGGTAAGTCACACGAGAGGCCAACATTATTAAATTATTCTATAAATGGAAAATATTGTATCAATATACAAAAAAAAAAAACATTAAATTACGATTACATTAAAAAATACAATGTTGTCATTGAACATGAACATGGTCAACAAGATATATTACATTGAAAACTAAAATTGTTTTTTTTTTTTTTTCAAAAGAAGCAAACACATTGTGACTTGACATTTTAAATAAATAAAAAGAAAATACTTTGTTTTAAGTCACTTTATTGTTATTTTTTTCCGTCTACCGGTTTCGGTACCTCCGTATCTTCATCAGGACTGAATATAAAAATAGTATTTTTATGTTTAAAGTATTTTTATATTCAGTCCTGATGAAGGTACGGAGGTACCGAAACCGGTAGACGGAAAAAATATCAATAAAATGACTTAAAACAAAGTATTTTCTTTTTTATTTAAATAAATGAAGACAATATAAGCGAAACTCGATCGAAAATCTGGAAACAGAAAAATCAGAAAAACATATTGACACCTCTGGGACTCGAACCCAGGACCTCTTCCTGGGTTCGAGTCCCAGAGGTGTCAATATGTTTTTCTGATTTTTCTGTTTCCAGATTTTCGATCGAGTTTCGCTTATATTGTCTTCATTTATTTAAATATTTCAATTTGAGGTTTTACTCATAAAGTTAAAAATTAAAAAAAAAAGTATTTTCTTTTTATTTATTTAAAATTGTTTGTATTTTCGTTAACGATAATATTTTAATTGGTTTAGCATGATATATAATAACCGGAAGATATTTTTTTAAGGATTACCTACATTAATTTATTTATTTTCAAAATCGACATCAGTACGAATAAAAAGTAAATGAATAAACCAGTAGGCTATACTTAATAACTATTGAGAAGGAAAACAGTATATTTATTTATTTAATGTCTACTTGCAAAACTGAGGAATCATTTAATTGTTCATTTTTATTTATTTACAATAAAATACTTAACATTTAACTTTATATTATAATTATTAATTCATAATATTTAATATGTTGATACTTAATGTAATGACACTTACCTTACAATATTATAATATTAAAATTTTTAAAAATTACTTATTATAATATAATTAACCCTGGTCGCGTAGATTACATAATATGTAATCCACTCATGCAAAATTAAATATTCCTCAAAAACGGGTAGTGCGAATAATTTTATCTTACGTGTACTTTAAGTTGGAAAACTCACGGACGCGTTCAACTCAGCGCTAGTATCTGGCACCCATTGGTTGTGTTACAGGAGCTCCGCAAAGTCCTGTGTACCTGTAATCCGCGCTACCAATTACGTAACACCTTTTGCATACACGAAAAGTGTATGAAAAATGCAAAAAAAAACATTTTTCCTGATCATTCCATAATTTTATGTTTATCCTGCTCAAAAATCAGCAATTAAATTAGTGTATGGTATTTTTATATTTCTTTTTTTTTGTATATAAATAAAAGTGAAAGATGTAATTTGTAGTTTAAAAAAGGAGGTCATTTATGTTTTGGTTAATTTTGGTTAATATTTTGGTTAATGAGTTAATTGTTAAATAGAAGTTATGTTTAATATATGTTTTTTTATTTCTAATAAACAATTACAGCCTTACTAAAAAAAACCACAGCGCGACCGATTAACTGTGTTATTGCAATAACATAAATAAAGCTCGTATACACTAAAACACGTTTTATTACCAATAACGTTTCTTACGTGGTCACGCTGTTAAAACGCATTGAAGATGTGACAACGTTGTATATGGTTTTAATTTACTAGGAAACAATGTTCTTTTAATTTTTCTCCACAAGGGGCATTATTGGCGCGCCTATGCATTAGTTCTTCGGCCCGCTACAGCCCGCGATGACAAAACAGCTCGGTGTGTTTTATGGCGGGATATCGAAAATTTTGTGATTTTACTTAATAATTTCTATTGTAGTGACGAATTTACTCTTCTGTTCACATGATTGATATATTTACCATGTTATTTGTGTGGTTTACATCAGTTTAATCAAGTTATTGTACAAACGCCGTACTTTCAAAGTTGAACTGTCAGAATATTGTTTTATATAGGTTACTTAAAATATAAAATTTTCATTTTAAGATCTTTATTTTAAGATAATTTCTTAAAAGTGATAATTTTTTATAATATTAAAATCTAATACATTTGTTCGTAAACGTATCAAAAAAATTAACTTCTTTAGAGATGCAAGAAATCTGTTTTAAATTTCGGTATTATTTTTTTGGCAATAAAAAAAACTTTGAATTTTTTTATTATTTTTTTTTTTGTATGCACGATGAAAAAGTGAGGTGATAGTTTCCTTCCAAATTTATTACATAAAAGGACTGTGTTTTTTTAATTTTGATTTTATTTAAATTTCTCTACATTTTGGTCAAAAATGTTGTGGGAGGAAATTTTTTTCCATTTTTTTCCGAGTTTGAATCTTAAAATATGGCAGTTTTTGAAAGCTAAAGTGTATTTCAAATACTCAAATCTGAAGGGTTATGAATAACAACAGTTCTTTAAAGCAATGAATTTATTTATATTAATCAAATATATCGGGAGACAATCTTATTACTCAGAGTTCGAGCCGCGACACACAAATGACAGTTATAAGTACACACAATTTGATATAGATGGAACTCACGTCGCTTCGTATAATCTTAACAAAATCTAAAAGGTAATTTTATTTAGTTTTCATAAATGGTATTTGTTTTAACGACACCTTCAAAAAAAATATATATAGAACATTCAAAATACTATGGAAAAATTACAAATATCGTTCGGACATCAATGGTTAAAACAGAGATAAACTACCCTCTCAGGCCGTGGAAACCATGTGTATTTCTTTCAAAGAACAAATTTTTAATTAGTAATGTTTTCACATCCGCGGCCGTTTGTCAATTGAATAAAATTTTCACTGGGTTTTTTAGTAAGGCTGTTAGATTATAAGATTAAAACATAAATACACAATAATTCCAAATGATTTCAATTTTTTTTATTTAAAAATTGTCTACCTATGTAATCCACGCGACCACTGGCGTTACTTTTTTAAGAGCGCGACCACCGTAGGGTTAAATGCACATAAAACATTTAGCTAATTTTCACACACCGCACAAGTAAAGCACACACTAATAAATGAACTAAAAATTTGGAGTTACGTTCTTTAATTAAAACCTTAATATAATAACGTAAATTAACCACTCAGACCTCAACCATATTCTGTCAGTAGGTCAGAATATTTCTGTTTTGCATTAAAATCCAAATCAATGGATTATTAATTTGTGAACCTATCCCAAAACTAATAAATGTTTTTTAAAGGTGATAAAATAGGCTTTAAAATGTTATTATTAGAAATATTTTAAACGCAAACTTTAAAAGGTTTTAAAAATGCCACACCTTACTTTTTTCTAACTTAAGTGACTTGTAAAGAAAAAAAAAACACACGTATTTTATTAGACAATTGTATTAAATGATATCATCACCTCACTTTTGTCGTTTCATGAAAAAAATACCTTTTTTTCAAATTGCAATTTGAATACTCCACTGTATAATTATGTAAATGCAAATTGTGAAGCTTAACTTTACTGAATACTTCATGAATGATAATGTACCTACCAACCTAATATGAATATGTCAATTTGACTGTCCTAGAACGGAAGACCTTACTAGTTGGACATTCAAAGCTTCTTTATACTGAATGTATTTTATAACAAATAAAAATAAAAAATAAAAAAAAAAATAAAAAAAATACATAGGTAGTGTTTTCTCTTACCAACTCGGTTTAGATCATATTTCTCGCCATGCTAGTAAGGGAGATACAACGATTTCCATGAGCCCTACATGAGTTTTTCCCAAAAGCGAACAAATTATAAAGGAACGTTACAAAATGAAAAGATTCTTAGTGTGAATAGTTGCAGAGCCAAAAAGTTCATCAAAATTGTTCAACCAAAGTGTCATCTGAAATCATTTTATTTCGCCGTGGTTTTCCGGTGGATTTTCTATTACTTGATAAGGTACGGGTAATGCGCTAGGTACCCTTGTTTAACTTCATAACGGAACCAGGGGGAAACAGTAGCATTGTTTTATTTCATGCTTTAATCAGTTGCTTTAAATTAAACGCGTACTTGACATTTGAGTGTTGGTATTAATGTTTACACTCGGGAAATGAAAATTTTACGTGTAGGGTAAATGCAGGAAAGACGCCACAGCTGAAGAGACGCTACACTCTTTATGACTTTGGAAGTGGTGGAGATACAACGGTTTTTCAAAAACTGTTCTATAAATGTTGCATTTTAATGGTACGAGACAATTTGTACCCGGCTGTGTTCGCAATGAGGCGTTCGCTGGGCGTTGACGAAAATTTCACACCACAAAAAAACGTAGCTGAGACATAACAAATAAAGTGATTATATATTTACATTGAATTTAGCTTATTTTTAAGACGTGTAAGTTAATTACAATTTTTGTAAATATGTTTTCTAGTTGTGGTTTGGGATATTATTTTTAACACATATGGGGAGAGATGTAAGATTTGTAATTTTTGTTCTACGTAACTATTTTTTAAATTATTTTAGGATACCCATGAAGTATATTGGAAGAAACAATATTGTCAGAGAGGATACAGAGAAAGAATCCAAATAGAAAATATAGAAAATACGAAATTCCCATTCGATCCCTATCGAGATGACACCAGTATAAAAACCTCACCAAATCCTCCAACTGACATCTAACTTTCTAAAACTTATCCATCCGGCTCTAGAACTGCCCAATTTGGGCTTGCAATTTATTGTGACAGAAAAAGTCCAACAAAATACTTGAAAACGTGACTCCAACTCCAATACGTATTGGTCTGAACGCAAACTGCCGTCTTTTAGTATGTCATATTTTAGTTTTAAAGTTTCTTGTTTTGTTCTGTGTTGCAATAGCACCGTTATTGTCTATTATTATTATTTTCCTGTGTGTGCTATAACAGCACTAACATTGTTAATTTTGTTCTCTTGTCATTGTTTTGTAAATACTGTATATTCTTTATTTCATATTATTTTCTCAATATTATAAGGAGCACTGTAGGATTATTTTTAAATTTATTATAGTTAAGTACACTTGAAGTGAAATGACACAAAACTGCGCTTTATAAATATAACGTTATTATTATTATTATTAAGCGTAATAAATACGTTTGTCCCCTACAAACTTAAGGCATAAAAAAACTATAGCGATAAAGGGTACAGTCAAAATTCGGAGTCCGTTCACATCTACATCTCAAAAGTCATAATTAAAAAAAACCCTAAAAAGAACCTAACCTAACCTGCAAGATGTGGCATCTGATGGATCATCTAAACAATTAAGTGAAAATTATTATAAGCAATAATTGTCAGCCTGAAACATTCATTTACATTGAAAAATCTTCCGAGAAAAGATACTTGCCGCCAACGGGACTTGAACCCGTGTCCTTCTGATTGCCGGTCGGATGCTCTGACCACTGAGCTATGGCGGCTTATCTAATACCCGCCAAATAATTCAATATATACTGGTGTTTCATTCAACAATTACTGATTATTATATTTTTCCACCTGAAAACAACCAACTTTATTTTTGTTAGGGAGGTATTGTAAGTACTAAATCACTCGCTAGGTGGCGTCGAGACAAATTATGTCTACATTTTTTGGTGGAATACTTTGAACTTGTTAAATATTTAAGTGTTTCAGGCTGACAGTGATCGCTTATAATAATTGTTACCCTTTGTGCTATGCATAAAAAACTTGTCTTAAACATTAGTTTATAAATTAAAAATAATAATTAAGTGAAAACTCTTACAAAATGCGTGGCGGCCCCCCTGCTTTTACCCTATCTTAAAAAATCTCAAGATAAAAGTCACACGGACAGTTTGGATTATATTATTAATTTTCCGCGCAAGGTAACATTCTGTTATTAACATGAGTAACTTACAATAATTATTGTTGATTGGTTTTCGGCTTTATAAGTTATGTTTCCTTACCCTTCTTTAGCCTTCGCTTTGAACGGCCTTGCGGTATCCGTAGAACTAAGAAGTTTGCAACACATAACTTATTACCTCAAAAACCAATCAACCTAATGCTGCTGGCGTGAGAATCTCAACTTGTATATTTTGTCGGACACCTACGTAAATAGTTTAACAGGTCAGAAAAGTAGCTAGGTACCTTTTATTGATATCTGGTCTAATTGTGCCATACGTTGAATAGAATCGAGCTAGTTCGGCATTGTTACTTTCCGAAAATTAACTACATATGTTTGCTAACCAAGCTCAACTTTACTACAAAAATAAACTTTCATAAAATATTTCAAAGGAACAAATTCAATAAATTGTCTTCTTCAATATTCGCAAATTCACTTTGTGGCGTCATTTTAATTAAATGAAAAGAAATCACTTTGCATACACCACTTACTTAATCAATATTATCAAAATGCTTCAAAATTAATGGTTCTTTCGTCGAGATAAAATTAAATTTTATTAAAAGACAAATAACTTTGTTTTTTTTTTTTTTTTTTTTTTATTAGGTTTTTTTGGTACATTTACATATGGGTAAATACATAATAACAAAAAATGTAAGTAACAAAAAAAAATCCCACAAAGGCGAAGCCTGTGTGTGGGTATTATATTATGTGGATAGCAGTGGTAGTTAAAATAAAATTATAAAAAAATAAAAAATATATATATAAGCATAGAGTCTACAGTGATCAACATGAATGACTTCGTAGGAGTTTAAAAATTTAAAAATATATGTAAGATAAACACACAAATTAAAATATATATGCATAGTGTCTACAGTGATCAACATGATTGACTTCATACGAGTATAAAAATTTAAAAATATATCTAAGATAAACACACATTTACACCCATACTTAAATACACATGTACATACGAGTATATATATATATATATATATATGTAGAACAATTTTCTCGGTTTACCCGCGTAACGTAGTCCTTAAAAGGACTTTTTAACTCCTGACGTTTCGGACAGATCACACTGTCCATCTTCAGAGGCCTTATGTCTTGAGTTTTTGTCTCAAACTGATAGCTTTCGCATGTTTGTTCGGTCCAAAAGCTAAAACTTAAGTGAGTGCAAGTCACTTCTTATGTCTAGAACGAAGTACCCGGGTTGCAGGTGATTGATGGTCGAGGGGGTGGGGGGCGGGGCTGACAGTAGATACCTGATTGGTAAAGCTAATTGGAGACACTACTGGTAATTTTGGAAATGCCGTTTTTGGGGTATTTTCATCGATTAAGACTTTCCAGGTGTTGGGAATTCTGATTGAGTCATTTCTAGTATTCATATTATTTTTATGTTTATAAATTTCTATTGCTTCGCGGTAAATTCTTTTTGGTTCATTGTATATGCTAGCTATTGTTTTTGTATTATTAAAGTCTATTTTATGACCTTCATTAAGGACGTGTTGCACTATGGATGAAGTTAAGCGTTTATTAGTGACATCTACTTTATGTTCTGCAATTCTACATGATATTTTTCTATTGCAACGTCCAATATACACCTTTTCACATGCCCCACAAGGTATTTTATAAATACCATGTGACTCAAGTGGAATGTGGTCCTTCGGACTTCTTAATAGAGACGAGATTTTATTTTCTGATTTATAAATAGTTTTGATTTTATTGCTTTTGAGGATTCGACTGATTTTATCTGTCGAGCCTTTGATGAATGGGAGAATTGCTATAGAAAGGGGTTCTTCTTTCGTTTCAGAAATAGTTTTTTTGCGTTTATTTATGGATTTGTCTATTAAATATTTGGAGAAACCGTTTGCTAGAAGAGCACTACTAAGAAGACCCAGTTCTTCATGAATATGATCTTTGTCCGCTAGTCGTTTTGACCGGGTAACTAGGGTATTTATAACTGATGACAACTGAGATGGGTTATGATTTGAGTTGGCGTTTAAGTATCTATTTGTATGTGTCGGTTTACGATATACGGTATGGCCAAGGCTGCCGTTCTTTTTCTTTTTAACTAAAATATCAAGAAATGGGAGACAATCGTTTACTTCGATTTCCATGGTAATATCATGGTAAATTTAATATCCATGAAGATATTAAATTTACCATGGAAAAAGAGAAAATTGTTCTACATCTTACACCCGTGAAAACCTTAATCATAACATATATATATATATATATATATATATATATATATATATATATATATATTTCCTGTTTTTTATTCTAAATATTCAGAAAGACTTCACATTTTAGAAGCTGATTGAATTACAGAAAAAACTTATTCAGTTCCAAATTATTTTTTACCCAGATTTTAACATTTTTTTTAAGTACGTTCAGATTTTGATCCTTGCTGATGGAGTGGGGTATGGAATTGAATAGTTTTGGGGCAATGTAGGTAATGTGTCTTTGGGCCAGTCTGGTTTTGCAGTGAGGCACTGTGTACACGCACGTGTTATATCTCTGGCTAGAACGGTATGTGTTTTTATTGAAATTGTTTGGACGAGTAAAAATATATTTGAGACATTGGATACAGTAGATCCGCCTTAGTTCTAGTATTTCAGTTTCTTGAAATAGCTGATTGGTAGGATACATCTTGGACTTCTGGTACATTACCTTAATGATGGACTTCTGAGCAATTTCCAATGGTTTTATATGGTTATTGTATGTTCCTCCCCAGGCGATTATTCCATAGGAAATGGACGAAAGCACCAATGCATCATAAACAAGTTTCATGGTTCTTGTATTGACGATATTGCTCATACGTTTGAATATATAATTTAAGTATCTCAGTTTATTTACAGTTTTTTCTACATGGTAAGTCCATTTGAGTTGGCTGTCTATAGTTACACCTAAGTACTTGATATATTTTCCTAATTTTACATCTTCGCAGTTTGTGCATGTTGCAAAGTTACAATTAACATTATGGAACTTCAAGTTAAGATTATTTTTAGGGGATGACTTTTGGGAATTATAAAAGGGAATAAAAATAGTTTTATCATAATTTAGGCTAAGAAGATTTCTATCTAGCCAATCTTTGACTATTGCAATGCATTTGTTGGCTTTACTGATTGTATCTTCCCAAGTTTTACCTTGTACTGTGATTGCAGTGTCATCGGCAAAAGAGAGAATTTTACCTGGTAATACAATATTGCAAAGGTCATTGATGTAGATTAGAAAGAGAAGTGGTCCTAAGACAGTTCCTTGAAGAATACCATGTTTTGCTAGACCATAAGTGCTTAAGCTTGATCCTATTTTTGTGCGCTGTTGGCGATTTAATATATAGCTTTTTAATAACATGAGACTTTTGTTTTTAATTACACAATTTACATCACTTTATTTTATACACAATTTACATGTTTCGTGAACAATGTTCACATCATCCCCCCCTTCTATCTACCCCTTCCCTTGTTAAATACTTTGTAATCTGTATTAATTTGTGACTTCAGTGTACATTTATTTACTCCTGATGATGTGATCATTGTTCACGAAACATGTAGATTGGGTATAAAATAAAGTGATGACTAATCAAAGTAATTTGTCTTTTAATAAAATAAATAATGCCATCACAAAGTTAAAACGTTTCAGAAGAAGTTTTCTTCGTAAAATGAAAAAATTAAATTGATTTTAAATTAACAAAAATGACAATAGGCGAATAATTATAGATAAATAAGTATCTACGGAAAAAGAAACATTAAAAATGGTGGTAATTAATTAATTAAAGGGTAACAATAATTATCAGCCTGAAACACTCATCCACATTGAAAAATCTTCCGAGAAAAGATACATGACGCCAACGGGACTTGAACCCGTGTCCTTCTGATTGCCGGTCAGCTGCTCTCCCAATTGAGCTATGGCGGCTTAATTTTTATTTTAATTGGGAGAGCAGCTGACCGGCAATCAGAAGGACACGGGTTCAAGTCCCGTTGGCATCATGTATCTTTTCTCGGAAGATTTTTCAATGTGGATGAGTGTTTCAGACTAATAATTATTGCTTATAATAATTGTTACCCTTTATGCTATGCATAAAAATCTTGTCTTAAAACTTTAGTTTAACAATAAAAAATAATAATTAATTAAAGGTACAAACACCATTATATAAAATAAAAAAAAAGAAAGTTAGTGCAGGATGTATTGTAATTACAACTACACTATTATAAATTAACACAAAATAATCAGAAAGTTGAAGATAGTGGAGAGGGGAAGGAGATGGGGAAGACGTGGGTGGGAAGTACCTGGCTATTCAGATCTGGTCACCAAACACGGCTAAAGCCAGTTCCAATTCTGAATTGTGGTCCCATATCACAGGGCGATACTTAGAGTATCTTCCACTCTGTTACGTGCTGCAAACACACTATATATTATTTTTAATTAATTATTTGTGAAATATCACAACCAAATTAAATTTATATAACTATTTGTATGAAAATAAATTGAAGCAAAGGCTATATTAAAAAAAATATTTAATTTGGTATCAACATTTTTTCTGATTTCTAAGTTTTAACTAATTGGAAACCCATTGTGTTTGTATGTATATTTATATAGTTTTTTTTTTTTTTACAAAGTGATTTGTTTTCTTTAAAAACAAAACCAAAATGTTTTTTTTTAAATTTAATTTAATAACAAATTAATGTCTTCGAAACTAACGTGACTGCTACAAGAGTACACGAAGAAATTCTGGGCTACACACTGTGGGTTAAAGTTTTCCCAGGAGATAGCTAACATCCGATAAATGAATACAAGCACACTATTAAGGAGATAGATTAACCTGCATTTTGAATATTAATTACACTGGCATTTTTACGCACAATAAACAGCAGTCATACCACATACATCGACTGCACAACGGCACCACATAACTATATATACAAAACCAACGTCTCCGTTTCACGAATCAAACAAAAAATGTTGATCATTTTGGTCAAATGGAATTAATAGTAATCTTCAAAACCAAGCAATTTCTTTTACCCATAACTTACGTAAGTATTATATTCCTTAAAAACTTCTGATACGTTCGACACACAGATTTAGAATACGACCTTCGTAGTACAGTGGGTAAGACTCTTGACTCACAATCCGGAGGTCGCGGGTTCGAACCCGGCATGCGCAAATAAATTTTATTTGATTAATTTGTGTTATTTCACAGTTAATTCATTTAAAATAATATATAGTATATTTGCGGCATGTTCCAGAGTGGAAGATACTATCAGTATCGCCCTGGTGTAAGACCACCATTCAGAATTGAAACGTTGCTTGAAAATGGCTTTAGCCGTGTTTAGTGACCAGATCTGAATAGCCAGGTACTTCCCAACCTTCCTCTTCCCGTAAGACCACCATTCAGAATTGAAACTTTGCTTGAAAATGGCTTTAGCCATGTTTAGTGACCAGATCTGAATAGCCAGGTACTTCCCAACCTTCATCTTCCCCACCTCCTTCCCCTCCCCACTACCTTCAGCCTCACAACATACCCCAATTGGGGATGCCATAGTCTCACTGGCTCCAGACGGGAGTAGTTGAGATTCTTGTGCGGTATTCACTGTAAAAAAAAAAAAAAAAAAACATTTGGTGTGCTTTTAACCACATACGGATTTATTGTAGATTATGAAAACAGGTTATATTTTACATATTCAATATTTTCATTTTATCTTCTCAAACATAACCATTATTTTACCTATACCGTATTACACGAGGGTGGTTCATCCGTGTAAAATTCACAGCGCTCTATTTTCCAAGTGACCAAAAGATTTTGATAAATCATGTTTAATATGACATAATTTACATAAATACACAATGTTTTTCTATTAATAAATCTTTTCCGACATTTTATTCAACAATTTCATTGATATTACATTAATGTCATGAGAGATCGGAAGTAGCAGAAACATATCTCCACAAAGAAGTTGTAGAAACAAATAAATTTGGGAATTTTCGGTTTAGAGACCATAGACTTATTAATTTAGAAGATTTTTATTCTTGTCGATATCACATTAATTTTTTATGGACTGGTAATTACTATTGTATTCTAATACCAGTATTGGTTTTTTTTGCATTGCGATGCACAACCCCAGAGCTCGGAGTAAAAACTATATTAAAATGAATGAACACTTTGTTTTAATGTTTAGATACAACCGACATTTTTTATTGTGTTTTACAGACTGTCCATTTACAATACACATGTGACACAAATAACACCTTTATGGGTAAATAAAAGAAACTTTAAAAGTAACATGAGATGCATATATAATATTATGGCGGATAATGAGTAGCGCATAAATGACTCTTGTATTCTTCAAGGCTAATGTTAGAGAACGTTATTTAACAACACCATACCTCATGTCATGCTATGCCGAGCCAGTACATCCATCCTGCTATGAGGGATACATAGAAGATCGTGGTACCGTCCCTGGCTGTAGTTGTTCGGCACATACGGCTTATAACATTCCAGGAGGTATGGGCTATCTATTAAATTATTATTTTGTTCGCCCTTACTGCAAGGGCCCCACTCCTCCTCGACTGGAGACTTTGGCAACGCGTTTCTGTGAGCAGATCTTCATGATGCATGATTCGCGGGTACTCCTCATGCATTCTCATATACAGGTGTCTAAGAAACATTGTATTTTTTTCTGGTATGGGGCCCACACAGCAGAGGCGTATTCAATTTTAGAACTTATAATGCAATTATACGTAGCCATCATTGCTTCAGGTTTTGAAAAGATCTTCAGATCTTATGACATGTTTCGTAAGCTATGCTTAGCTCATCAGAGTTTATTAGTAACTAAATTACAATGTAGACTTAAAGATGTAGTGGAAGAAGGGGAAGGGATGAAAGCAACAAATTTAGCAATTCAAAGAAGGTTTTCTGATTATTGTTATTTTTTAAATTGTTTTCTTCACTTTTTCTTATTTAAAAACTTTTGAGCTTTTCTAAATGGACCTCATTATTATTAAAGTCTAAAATCTCTATCTCATTTTTAAATCAAAAATATTGTTTGTCTACAATAAATGATTAGCAAAACCCGATAAACCATTACGATTAATGAGCTAAGATGCTCCTATATCCTAATTTCAAAGTTCCTTGAAGTTTAACCGATATAAAAAAATCCACAATCCTTGTATTTTAGTCTACTGACTCCAGATATTTTGTCTATTTAATGTGATTTTTTTAGTTAATAATTTTCAACCTCAGCCCAGCACATCAAAAGAACAAAATTTGACAATTTGCATGTTTTGCAAAGAAGTTTACAGTGGTCATCTAACGGAAGAGTGGATTATGTGTAATGTAAGCCAATAATAGGTACATGAACATGATGGACAAGTTACCGGTGTCAATTGCCAATCCCATTAGAGAAATCATGCTATCGTATTCTGTGTTAAACATTGCCTGTCATGTTTTTTCCAATTTCCCCTGCTATGCTAGCAATGTGGAAAAAATGGACGTTTTCTTAATTAAACTGAATACTAAAGTGAAGTTTTCTACTTTGCCCCCCCCCCCCCCCCCCCCCCTTCAACTACACTGCAAACACTCTTTTTTAAATATTAAAATTTGATATCATAATGTACACTTTATATTCCAAAACTAACCAACTTACGCCGCATATTATTTTATTTCAAACCGCAAGCTAAATGTTAAAAACTCTCTCACGCCAAGCACTTTTAAACCACCTTTGGGTGTACTTAATCCTAATAGGAATAAAAAAAAATCAGCAGCTGTTTATTTAAGAAAATATATTTTCTTGTAATAAGCATAAATTAGGACCTTTTGAACAAATGTTTTGAAAAATGCTTAATTTGTGTGTGTTTTTTGTGTACAGTACAAAAAACACAGTATTTAGAAATTGTCAGAAATGTGCACATTTTAAGACTAAAGTGAGCCCATCCCTGCTTTTCAACTGTTTTTCGCTATTCGCTCTGAGCTTTTCAAGTTCAAATATACTTACATATACAAATATATTTCTGTACTTTCCCAGAAGCCTTTCTTTATTCGGCAAACTCTGGAAATCTTGTGTGTGGTTGGTGCATAACCATAAAAAAATTAGCTTTAAGCAGGTTACTGCGGGAAAATATCGAAACTGATTTGAATAGAAAACTAGTTATTTTATTTGAAGAAATAAAAATTGTCGTCCAATTTTGGTAAGCTCTCCGAAATAAATTCTCCAAATTAAAAATATAATTATTTTGGACGACATAAAAACACACTTCTTGTGTATATTTTTTTAAACCTAAAACGATTTAAATTAAAGTTTTAGAAAAAAAATTAGATTAAGAAAAAAAATTACTTTGTTCCTCTAAAAATAAACTTTTCTTTTCGAACCGAAATACAACATCTTAAACTCAAGAGAAAACTTCAAATATCGCGCTGCACGAAACAAACCAATGCATCTGAACATTTTGTAAGTTAATTATCAGACTAAAATCACCCATATTAAGTATACATTTGACACACTGTCTGTCTAGGGTATTACCCTTGCACGATGATGTCGTTTCTCACCCGGCATGCCGCTTAAAGTCTCGAAAACCCTTCTAGAAGGAAGGAGAAAGACTCCTTCGAACACCTCTCACCCCAGAAGATAGGTGGAAGCTTGAGTGGCAATCAGCCAACGTCAAAAACGCCCATCTCGTGCTAGACCCCACTGAGAGACAGCCTGGGTTCTCATTGCCTCGCAAACTCTGGACTGCCATCAATAGGATAAGGTGCTTCCATAGCCGTTGTGCTCACATGATGCATAGATGGGGCCTTAAAGAGTCGGCGACGTGTGAATGCGGTGCGGTGCAGACCACCGAACATGTGGTCAACGAATGCCCGCTCCACGAGGTCCACAGGGCAACGACTGAGGCCCTAGACTGGCTCGCAGACCTAGATGTCCCCCTCTGACCCCCCACCATACGAAAGAAGAAGAAGACTGTCTGTCTAGCAATACCCGTACGGTTATGTCATGGGGCAATTACAAGATAGACAATGTAACAAATGCATTCTTAATTTGGGTGATTATATTGGTACCTTCTGGCTTGTACGAGACGAATCACAGTGCGCCGTATCAATTGTCATGTCACAACTTGGCACACACATCTTGTATTCACATTCATGCATCGTTTCATTACATATTCTTTTCTGTTATTGTGGCTGATGAACCGACTTGAGTTATTAATTCACTTGGTCAATAGTAACTTTAATTTCACCTAAGTAAAGTTAAGTAAGACCTATTCCTCAATGACGTTTGGCAATTGCATCACAGGTGTAAAAATATGCAATAATAAAAAAAATTATTATTTTGTATTGTTCAGATACTATAATAATTGGGTGACCTATGTTTTATCAAAAATGTTTTTTTTTCCTGAATTTACCAATCTTGCGTTATCTATTTCAATGCTATTTCCTACCCAATATAACATAACCACTGATCAGGCGAACATGGTCGCCGCTACAACAAAAAGTTTCCAACAAAAATCCGCAAGGAATATAAATCACCACCACAAGTGTTTCCACGGTTGACAAACTTTCTTAATCTTTTTTTAGGGAGGTATAAATTGACCGAACATTTCGCGTAGAACAAATAGTTCACAAATCATAAACATTGACAGTGTCGCAGATGGTATATTAACTTGGCTATGAAGAAGAGAATCTGTTTGTATGAAATAGTTTTGAATGTCCGGTGACGGCCAAAAAGTATTAAATATACATATATAAAATAACAGAGGAAATTTTAATACATTTCAACTCAATATCAACCCTGCACAATAAGCGTTTTCCACTTTTACGATAGCTCTATAATTTATAGACAAGCTTGGCTGCAAAAACTAAGTTTGCCTTTCAATGAGTGATAAAATGTGTGATATATTTATAAGTAAGTGAAAACCTTTCAAATATTCATAAAATACATGCTTAGTGTCTTGTCTGCTCTTCCGGACTGTGCGGAATGAAGATGGGAGGATAGAGCCGTATTGTCTGTACCTGCTTATTAATTACGAGTCAGTGAATAACTTTCTCCAAGTTTAAGACAAAGTGAGAGTGTTTTCCTTGACAAATTAAACAGAATGTTTAATGTCGACTTAAATGAAAATGATTATTTTTAATTCGCATTGAACACACGTATATTCATTTTCTTTCGCGTAGTGATGGTTCAGGGGGTATAAACAAATATTCCATTTACAAAATGAGCCCAGGCGTTAAGGCTCTGCAACCGGGCCCGAAAAGAAGAAGATGGAGAGATACGAAATTACGAATGTTAGAGGAGAGCGCTAACATTTACAGCGACAAAATCGATGCTAAAATTGCGAAAATGTTTAATAAAACACGACTCGTTTAAAATAGGTCAAAAATCTTGAGGGCATAATCTTAAACAGCATTTAAAGAAATACTGTGAATTTTTTCATACATATAACTTGTAAAATAACTGAAAAAAACGTGTTAATATAATTAATAATTATCAATAATAATTTTTGGAGCATACTTTGCGATTTTTTTCTATCGAGGGAATTTTATATAATTTGCGTTTCGGCGTGGGCAAAGTCTAGATATTATCTTCAAGAATAATATATATATATATATTTTTTTAAGAGCTTTAAAACTTACCGTGTTTAAGGGAAATATGTAATAAATCGGTACAAATCCGGGTTGCGTGCCTTTAAGACAACCCTTTATTATTAAATCGTCAATAAGCAAAGAGAATAAACACGATATTAAAGTATAATATTCATAATATAAAAGGTTTGCGAAGCGTTTTCCCGGGTTAATTATTTTGATATTCATATTATTATTTAATCTGTTTTTAATCGGTCATCACTTCGTAAAGAATCTAGCACCGATATACTGTTTGAAATAAAACACACAAGCCATAATGTGTTGATTGAGCGTATAGACAATGTTTTGAAATAAATTTAGATTCCTTGACTTTGTACATGGAAGTGATTTAATAGCGTTTAAATTCAGCGAAATTTCGTTTGGATAACATTTTGAAAATTAGTAAAAAGTTAAAAATAAGGTGATAAAAATAAATAAATGGATATAGCTGATTTTGTTCTCAAGGGCCAAAAAGGATGTTCTTAAATCAATAATTTGTTGTCACTTGAACAGGTTATAAAGACAATCATATTTGAAGTGAGCTTAGCATAACTTAATCATTTATTATTATCGCCGCTGTTGAGTTTCGTGTTAATATTACATGGTTTACTGTTTGTGGAATAAAGGTTGGCATCATAGATAATAGAAACAAAGTAACATATATCATGGAAGCGTGCTGACTGACGCTGAGCTACGACCAAACTAAACAGACTATCAAAGCTGAGAAGCAGGTGAAAGATATGCATTTAGTGTGTCGACAGAAACAATATAGTGGCGCCGCTGTGCGCAGACGCCATTTGTAGTGGTATTAACAGTGGCATTATTTATGGCCCATATCCCTTTGTTCCATTATTAAGGGATGCCATCATTATCGTCAGATTAATAATATCGATTTGAATTCATATCCGACAACCCGGAAGTTTAGTATGTTACGTTTCCCACCTCACTAAACAATGTCTGTTCTGAGAGGGCTTTGTACGCTACTTTCGAATTACACCGTCTGTTTCTTTGCGGATTCGCATACCACCTTTGTTAAATATATCCTGTCTAAAGTTTTATAATCACCTTCTAATCTAATCAATAATATGTGATTTCATAAAAATTTACCAGTTCCAAAGCCCATCTCTACGAAATCATCACACAAGATGGGCAGCTTTCTCTTGCAGAAGGGATGGACCACGAACTTTCCATGCAGATGCTTATAGCGCTCGTCGTTAGGGTGCACAGCCACGGTCGTGTCTCCCAGCATGGTCTCAACGCGGGTCGTGGCCACCACGATCTCTTCCCCGCTTCCCTCCACCTTGTAGGCAGAGGATACGAGAACTCCAAATTCCACCTATACAAATAGGAATATATTCATTACTATCATGAGGTTGATCGACTGCATGGAGGTCTGTAGCAGGACGGGAAGGAAGGGGGAGTGAGGGACCACAGTTGCAGTAGTGGAGCACATTTGTCAAGAGGGCCAAATCCTGCAACCGGGCTCAAAAAGAAGAAGACGGAGAGATACGAAATTACGAATGTTAGAGGAGAGCGCTAACATTTATAGCGACAAAATCGATGCGAAAATTGTTAAAATGTTTAATAAAACACGACTAGTTTAAAATAGAGCAAAAATAAACAGCATTTAAAGAAACACTGTGATTTTTTTTCATACATATAATTTGTAAAATAACTTAAACAAACGTGTTTATAATAATTTTTGGAGCATACTTTGCGATTTTTTTCTATCATGGGAATTTTATATAATTTGCGTTTTGGTGCGGGCAATGTCTAGATATTATCTTCAAGAATAACATAATTTTTTTTAAGAGCTTTAAAACTTACCGTGTTTAAGGGAGATATGTAAGAAATCGGTAGAAATTCGGGTTGCGGGCCCTTAATTATCATGTGTTAAAACCTTCGTGTTCCACCTCCATTATCTTTATTTAAAGCTTCGCATACTCCCTGTTCTCCCTTTTTTAAATTGCATTACATGTGTACTACCACCATATTTCATACATATTGTGCTTTGGTTTCCTATAAAAATGTTTTTAATTGAGTGAAAATAGGCGCCTCGTTGGAATATGAATAGGTTGTGAAGCGTGAAGCGAATGTAATGGTTATTGTGATATATCGTAAATCTCGGAAATTATTGTATTGAAATTTTATTTAGAACCGTTGCGATTTAAAACTCGATGAAACTAAAAAGCGACACTGAAACGAGAAAAATACATACATTTTTGTTATTTATTTTTGGGGTGTTATGCCGTGTTGCGCTACCTTCGCCTTTAGCCAACGTTTTGGACAGCATTACAGGGTCCATCATCAAGGATGTGTGATAGACAGGGCACATACATACTCGTATATAGGATTTAGCCTGCGTGAGAATGAGATAGAAAAATTGGTCCCTTTTTTGTGCGGTTCATATCCTCTCCACTCTTGTCTTTAGTTTTTTTAAGGTTTTACTTCTACCGCAAGTGAACTGCACATTTGTATTTTTTTGTATCATAAGGAACAACTCGTGTTCACAAATTATTCAAGCGTTGATTATTATGCAGTCAGCATTTAACGTAGCAAAAGATTCCCGGATCGCATGATTGCTAATTCTCTCAATTCGTGGAAGGCTAATACTAATTAGATTCGTCTTCCAACACAGGATCACGTTGAATCACTACATAATAATACATGTAGGTATTTTCCTTCGCTTGTGCTCCTGGAGCATGCGAAGAGAGCAAATGGACAGATTGCTACAACATACCTACTGCGGTAACCTAGAACCTAGTGGAAAGATGTCTGACGAACAGAGTCTTGTAGTTTCCGGAGTACGAACGAGAAAATGCGAGATGAGAAAATAATTACGATCCAAGTGGAGTTTCACCAAGAACTCGGCAGAGGCATGTAACTCTACACGTAAATACATAATAAACATACATTATGTGGTTCTAATCAACATGGAATCGTTTGCGCGTGGGTGTATTCGGAAAATCTGAAAGCAATATTACAAAAACTTTAGTAAGTTCATGAGAGACACCGCAGACCATCGAGTTTCACGGGTATCGTTTTCGATAGGAAAATCTAGCACACATCTAATATATAAAAATCTCGTGTCACGGTGTTTGTAGTCGCACTCCTCCGAAACGGCTGGACCGATTTTTATGAAATTTTTATGTATATTTGGTAGGTATGAAATTAGGTTTTAAGGTATATTTTATACCGCTAGATGATTAGGGTGTCACCCTATCTATAAAAATTTATTAATTTTTTTAACAATTTTTTTTTGTATTTTTTTTATTTGGCATCAAAAAATACCTATAACCTCAAATTTTCACCCCCCTACCCCCACCCTCCCATTTTTTAATCGCGACCCACCCATTTTTTAATCGCGATTTTAGTATTATCGTATGAACAAATTTAACCGTCGTTCGTATTTCAAACAGAACGAAATTATTTATGTTATTGAATAACATATGGTGCTACGTCCGCCTCATCGAACTTTCATCCACACATGCGCAAGACATTCACGAGAAGCGTCGCGTCATTTTGATATTTCATTCGGTATCATGTTCTCGCGTGGGCAAACCATAGAGCATATTTGTGCTAAAGACGGACTGACAAAAAAACATCTAACACTCAATTGCTCTTCGAAATTAAAATTGATTTTCTTTATTTCATTTTCCTACTTTAGGGTAAAAAATTTATTACTTTTTTTCACTTTACATTTAACTTTCAAGAGATCAAACAATGAATACGTCAGTTACTTTAATGAAATACATTGAATTGAGAAAATGAATGGTTGGTGTTTTTTTGTTTTTATTGGCGGGCATCGTCTACAGCGCTCCATTTCTATTTCCGTCATAGATCCCATCCCCACACACAATACATTTGTTATTTTTTTATTTAACAATCAAAATATTCACTAGAAATAATTTACATGGCAAAACAACGTTTGCTGGGTTAGCTGGTAACTTACAAATTTAAATAAATTGTGTTACTGGAAGAATGTTATATTACAAAAAAAATAAAGTTTCTTGGGTTTTCATTGACTGTTATTTTTTTACCTTTTTGCTAAAATTTTCCTATTTTAATGAAATAGAGTAGTGCCAATTTTAAAACTTTATGGAAGAGACATACGCATTTAGGAAAAAACGTTCGTTTAAACATAGTCAATCTTCTTAATTCCTGTATATAATCCCTATACTGAGATTTTTTCATCAAATTACTATAAATGATCTGTTAGATACATGTCATGCTCTATAAATATTCCCCGGTGACATTAATTCTCCAATAGGTTGTTTAGATAGACTGTTTCGAAAGTATCCCAAAATTTAAAAGAGTTCTGATTTTGAAAGCAGACGAAAGACTCTTTCAGATTTTAATTTGGGAGGCGGGAATGGGTACCGCCGCCCCGGGAACCTTTATTGGATAACCAACACCTCTGCCATAGGTCACCCCAAGTGGTTCGCTACGTTTGGTGATTGAGCATTGGTGCCCGGGTTCATGGGGTGAGGTTTGTCTGGGTCTTGGAGGCGGATGACCAAGACACACTGAACCCCAGATTCCTACCCACCCCTTAAACCCTTTTCCTTCCCAGAACTCTCCTCTCCTTCCTTTTCCTAAAAAAAACACTCCACATAGCATCCCCAAAGACGACATAGGCCCTGAGGAAAATTATTTTCCTCAGCGCCTCCTGTGTGGAACTCATGTAAAAAAAAAAAAGATATTAATATTATAAACGGACGTCATGTGCATTTGAAAATAATAATAATTTGATATTAAAAAAGAGGAATCGTACGTCACTTTCCGCTTAATAGGAAACAAAAAATGTATATTTAATTACAAAAAAGAATTGTAGAAGTTGTTACAATAGACGATTCGCTTTTTTTCCTTTCTTTTAAAAATAATTCACAAACAACACAAACTTTATCGAATCTTTTACAAACATGAAATCAACAGCGTTCGGTGACTTTTTGACAGGCAACATATTTTTTTTCATTTTCGAAAACTTTAGAAGACATTAAATCGTCATGTATCTCTTATATTCAAATTCCGAGGACAACTCACTTTTTTTACTAAATCACTTACAAAGTTATCCACTGACGACATTTGTAAATATTATCGATTAATAATTAAGAATTATTAATATTTTCGTCAAATATAGCTGATTTATTTTGTGATACCATTTTAATTCAAAATTAAAAGAATTTCTTTGTTTTAACCACTTTTAATGTATATAAAATGAAACATGTTTCGAGAGCGATGCTCTCTTTCTCCGGGCTTAAAAAACTAATTATAAATAAATTAATGATGCCAATGAAAAGGTTGGAATGGGAAGGGGGGTAATTGAAGGCACAATTTACAAAAGGAACAAGTTTAATAATAATTTAAAAATATTATTTTGATTAGATTTGTTAGATGTGAATTTGGAATTAACGCTCTTTCTAATTTCTGATATTTCCAATGTATCCAACTGAATGCCATTAACATTACAATGTAATGTTAATGGCATTCAGTTGGATAATCGATTATCCAACCGATATCGATTCCACTATTGAAGTCAAAAGTGTGACTACACTTCAACAAATTATTGGCAAACTCCGATAAACTATTATTGTCTAAATATTTCATATGTCCTTTTATCCTTATTTGAAAGTTTCTCACAGTTTTACCTATATAAAAGAAACCACAATCATTACACTTCCATTTATAGCTTCCAGTTTTTTTTTTCATTTTTTGAATCTCTATCCTTATTATTTAGAATGTAATTTTTAAGTTTGTTATTTGTATAAACTACAGGAAGAATTTCATTTGGTACATTCTTTGTTAAGGAGTTAAAATTGAGAGAAAAAATTGAGGAATTTTATTATTAAAATACATAATTTTCCTCAATTTTTTCCCTTTCTGATCCTTTTGTATAGGATAAAAATATGTTTTAAGGAATTTATTCTTGTATTTTTTATTAAGAATGTTTTCAAATAATTTGGTGTTGTATCCATTATTGATTGCAATTTGTTTAATAATATTGAGTTCTCTTAAGAAATTACTGGTAGATAGAGGTACATTAATTAATTAATCTGTGAATTATAGAGTGGAAACTTGACAGTTTTAGAATGGCAAATATTATAGCTTTAAAAAATATGTGCACATAGACCAACAAACGCTGATTCTGAATATGTAAGTTTTATTTAATAATATTAAACGCAGAGTTTTTACAAAATGATTAAAAAGTTTACACCATAAAGTAATTATATGGGAATATAGGTATGACTCAAGCCATCGTATTAATTTATTCGTTTATTTACGTACTGTTTATAAAGATTTAGTTGTTGTGTTTATTGAAACTTTATTTAGGCCTAAATAATGTTTCAAAAGGTATCTCTATTATTGAAAATATTCAAAAACTACCCCACAAAAAAAATAGTAATGCTACTTCTAGGAAGAATACTTCGAACAACGAAATTGAAAACGGCGGCAGTTGATCAGCTGATTGCCCGATCCCATAGTAACTTTTCAGGAGTGATGACGTCACACGATTCTCCATACATACGGTGGTTTTCGGGGATCTTGAAAAATTAAAACTTTGACAATTAACAACTCTAAAAGTAAGTAAGAAGGTCATTACTCATTAAAAAAAAAAAAAAAATGGACTGGAGTTCTTTATTGGATGATGATTGATTGAGTCGATTATTATGTCTGTGTATGTATCTTTACGAAAAATGTTAAATTCAATTACCCCCTTTCCCACTCTTAACTTTCCAATGACACCATTAAATGTATATATAATTAGTTTTCAGCCTGTGTAAGAGAGTATCGCTCTCGAAACATGACGGTTTTATAGACATAAGTGGTTAAATCGAGAAATATTATTTTAATTTAGAATTTTGTGGTCTAATACTGGAACTAAAAACCAATCAATTACAAATTTCAAGGTAAAAGTTTGTTACCTATGTAAATCATTTCTGCCTAAAATCCTGTTCTCAACTTTACCATAAATCTATATTTTGTTCTATTAAGTGCCATTCATTTCCCCAAAGTCGTAAGAAATATCTTGAGCGATATTTAGTTTAAAATTTGAACAGATCTTCAAACCATCTACACCATCCCATTCCACTTACCATCCCCTATTCCTTCAACTCCCCAACTCATTTAAGTCGCAACGAAACAAATGGTAATAATTAATAATTATTAGCGGTTAGTTGCGACCAGACCGAATTATTGGTGACCGTTTTAAGGTGAACTTATAAAATGATATCTCAAGTCCTTCTGTAGATAAACTGTTGATAAAAAAGTAAACACTTTAAGCCAAAGTTCTCTTTTGAAAAACAGAAACGGCTTTGTGAAATTGCGAAATAAAATTTCGGTCGATTATGAAAGTGCCACAAGAGGCAATGTTGATGGGAAATCTAGGAAAAACCGACAGGTAAACAACCTTTTGGGATTTCGTGTATAATTTTTCGATACAATATTCCAAATATTTACATAACCCGTAGCATCATAAAATTGTAGTATCTAGAATCTAGACAAAGAGGTTCCAAGAGACCATACATTTTCATATTTAGGTATTCAATAATATGTTTATTTAATCTGTATTTCTGTTTTGATACTGCCTTCAGAAGGCGAAATAACTGAACGTAATAAATAATAAAATAATAACAATGACAAAACAAGATATGTTTATGAACAAACTGTTTTTTTTATAAATTGAACAATAATATTTATGAATGAAAGAAAGAAAAACTTATAATGAAAATGGAGTTCCACGAAATTAACTCGATGACGACGAATAAAAACACCTGTATTTATAATGTTCAATAAGTATTAGCTTTTTCCATTGATATTTTATAGGAATGAGTGGTTGGTAAATGGATTATCGAGATGTATCGAATTTCATGGTTAACCAAAAGAAAGGTTTTTGATCGGTGTTTTGATAGACAAAAATTGTTTTGTATTCATCGGCGGTTTAGAAATTTTAAGTACCTAATGCGGGCCTTTGATTTAGAAAATTTATATTCAAGTTGTGTTTACGAAAAGGGTCAGTTTTCTGTACAAGATGTTTTATCCAATTTTTTAAAGTAGATGTTGGTAGTGTACCTTATGGGCAGTATTTTCATTATTATTTGAATGCCCTGTAGAGTTCTGAAAATTGTTTAAATACTCTAGAGTAGAAAGAAATATTTTAAAAAAAAAGTCAAAAAGAGCTGATTTTTTACTCACCAACTCTGCAAAGTCATAATCTAGTTCTTCCTGTAGGTTTTTTGTAGTTAAATTCTGACATATCTTGACTACTTGAAAAAATCGAAACATTTATTTTAGATATTTTAAAAAAATTATCGTCTTCAATACATCGCATTGCGTCTTCAGAACCTCGATATTATTTAACCCGTCAGCATTCGCGATGGTAAAAAAGACCTGAAGTCATTTTTAAGTCGCGATAAATGATAACTAAGATTTTTTCAAAAATTATAATAGCAGTAACCTTCAAACTAATGTATAACATTCAAGCTCAGTCATTTCCGTTCAATTATGCCCCCTTGCGTTCGGCCGGTGCGGACGCGAAAAGAGTTACCTGGTCTTTTTTACCCGACACAAGTTTTTGTTTATCAAAATTTTTCAACAGTTTATTTTTATCAACTCCTTTTATTCATAATTTATTTATTTACACATATACGGCACACCACGTGCCGTTAACATAATTGACATACTTATAGTACAACGACATGAAGAATAACAATATAAATGATAGTAAAATTTAAGAAAAAAGGTTAAAAGTAAGGTAATAAGTAGTTTATAAAAACTTTAATATATAAAAGTAAATTATAAAGTGAATAGTTTAAAGTATTAAAGTACAAACTATAAATTATTAGGTAAAAGTAAAAATAAAAATTTAAAGAGAGAAATTAAACAATAAAATTAACAAATAAGATACCTATCTCAAGGTACCTACAAAGATTTAAATATTAAATATAAAAAGTAATAAATCCTGGATTATGTTAACCGATATGATAAATGTTTTGACTGTGATTTCTAGTGCATTAATAGTTTTAGAAGTACTGGTAGGCATATTATGTTTACATGATGTGTTTACGTGGTACTAGCAAACAAATTTAGTTTAACGCATCTTTTGTATGAAGCCAGATTACCGGCAGCGTGATCGATATTAGCATATTCATTGCCTAAAATATGCAAGCGATTTATGGTTGAGTTTTGTTCTGCGTTCGTCATAGTATTGTCACAGTGGAAAGGTGTTTTGAGTCGAGTCGGTCTACAAAGTACATGGTAATTTATTAATGAGACCAATTCAGGGGAGTCAAACCAGCTATTGTTTATTTTAAATAAAAAAATAAGATCATTGAGTATTCTTCTATCTTTTAACGATAAGAGTCGCATTTTTTGTAATAAAGATTCATAGTTTATGTCAACCGCGGGAATACCTGATTTGAAATTAATTGATCTGAGAAATTTGCGTTTGATTCTTTCAATGGAGTTTGCATGGCTTTTGTAGAAAGGGTTCCATATGGGGGAATTGTATTCTAAATGACTCCTAACCAGGGTTGTATATAGTATTTTGAATGTTTTAATATTTTTGAAATCTTTACAAATTCTTACAATGAAGCCCAGCATTTTCATTGCTTTACCAGTTTTTATATCAATGTGGTTGGTAAATAGTAGCTTAGATTCAAAGGTTATTCCAAGGTCCCTTATTACAGGTACTGACAATAAACTGTGATTGTTAAAAGAGTAACTATATTTGATAGGGTTTTTAATTCTAAAGAAACTAATGATTTGACATTTTTTAATGTTAAGTGTAAGTTTGTTAATGGTACACCATTCTACGAATTTTATAAAATTGGATTGGAGGGACAAGCAGTCGTATATATTTTTTATGATTTTATATATTTTCATTTCATCGGCAAATAATAATATGTAATATCAGTGAATATGGAAGTGAGATCGTTTATGAATAGTATAAACAATATTGGACCAAGGTGCGAACCCTGAGGCACACCACTAGTGGCTTCAAATTCGTAAGACAAGTGTTCATTAATACAGACAGTTAGTACACGTTTTGACAAATAATTCTTAATCCAACATAATAAATTACCACTTATTCCTAATTTAGACAATTTATTTATAAGAATTTTAATGCAAACCTTATCAAAGGCTTTACTAAAATCCGTGTAAATTGAGTCAACTTGTTCTCTATTAGCAAGAGCACCAGAGATAAAATGTTCATACAGTGTAAGGTTAGTTAAGGTAGATCGTCCAGAGATAAAACCATGTTGAAATGATGAGATATTAAATTTTATGCAAGAACATATTTTTTGAAGAATTAACTTTTCAAAAATTTTTGGTATTGACGATTGTATGCATATTGGTCTGTAATTTTCAACTAAAGACTTGTCATAAATAATAGACAGTTGAACAAAAACGAAATAGCGTCATCTGCTTTAGGAAAGCAGGAAAGGTGAAGCCGTTCATTTTGTACTTCAAGAAAATAAAGAAAAACTTCAACTTGTGGGCCAATTTGCAAGTACAGAGAACTCTCGTGGCTATTGTGCAGAAATTGTAATTATCGTATTTATGAGACGATGTATGAATGCGAGTGACGCAAAGACTGTGTGCCAATACCTAGTTGTTTGGCGGTCCGTCCTCTCTGCCTACCCTGCGGAAAAAGGCCTAATGGTTAGTTAGTTAGTATTTAAGATTGTACTTAAACAATTTTGCTATCACTTAAAGCATCTTGAAATTTGAAAAAAAGGTTTTAAATACAATTTTAGAATACCGATTTTTCTCAAACATTTCTTATTATTTACATACAGCATACTGTTGGAATTTTTTAATTGAAATACATGTGTTCCTACGTTTTATAAAAATCAATATAATTTAAACACCGGAAAAGATAGGTTTGCATTGTAAGAACACATTAAAATACACAGAAAATCCCGGGTCTTTTTTACCCCAGGCTAGTGTTCTTGTTTCAAAGTTTGACGCGGGTGCTCCCGTGTTAAATAGATTTAGGGGTAACCTTAACCAATCATGAATCTGTGACGCAGTTTATCCCGAATCTATTTTAATTCCATGTCAAAGGATTTAGACCTCTGACTGGCAATTTAAGGGACGTGCAATACGAAGCAGATGCTTGATGATTTATCGGGTGAATTTTTATTGCAAAATGAAATGAAAATACTTTCGCTAGTTAAGCCCCAAATGCGACTATAGATTTTTAACTTTAACTCATTACAGGACGCCCTGAGGAAAATAATTTCTCTCATGGCCTATGTCTTCTTTGGGATTGCTGTGTGGAGGGTCTATTTGAGGAGAGAAGTGAACCTGGGTCTTGGAGAAACACATGTTGTAGGAGAGAAGAAACACAGGGGCCGGAAAATCATTCCATAGCCGAACTGTTGTACTCAAGAACGAGTGGAAGAAACGACCCCTTCTCATGTGAAAAATATCAGCTCTTTATAAAGAATCAATGATTTTACATCTTCGGGGTATCTTCTACCGGTAAACAACATTCCCACCCGACGCCTGTGCTGTAAAGATTGCAATCCGTTAGTTAAGACAGGAGAATCATTCAAACGGACCGCCCATTTTTGAAAAGAGTCGAGGGTTTTTCAGGTGTTTTGGGGCTCCAGAGCAGAGATTGCTGCCAAATTCAACAGTGAGGAGCACTTGCTATTGGTCTTACGATCTAATAATTGGTTCACCTGACTATAGAGAACTCTAGTCCAATTTTTTTTTTTTTTTAATATATTTATTTAATTATTAACGCCCTTTTTCGGGGCTTTTACATATGCATAGTAAGAAATATACAGTATTTATTGTATATAACTGAACTGCCTTCGTAACAATATTTTGTATTTGTTTAAAGATAAATTGAAGATGTCCACTGACATTAATAATAATAACCTTCTAACTTATATAACTGCATATATGTATACATTTTTAGAGTTAGTTTTAATAGTTAAAATAATTGTCAGAGTTTTAATTTTTCAAGATCCCCGAAAACCACCGTATGTGAAGTGAATCGTGTGATGTCATCACTCACTACGTATAACTTATTTATTTTTATTTTCTACAGGTGTTTATTTTGTATGACGGTTATATTGAAGAAAATATGATACTCTTCGACAAGTTTTTTTTTTTTTTTTACATGAACTCCACACAGGAGGCCCTGAGGAAAATAATTTCCCCCAGGGCCTATGTCATCTTTGGGGATGCTGTGTGGAGGGTTTTTTAAGTAAAGTAAGGAGAGGAGAGTTATGGGAAAGAAAAGGGTTTAAGGCGTGGGTAGGAATCTGGGTTTCAGTGTGTCCTGGTCATCCGCCTCCAAGACCTAGACAAACTTCACCCTAAGAACCCAGGCACCCCTGCTAAATCACCAAACTTAGCGAACCACTTGGGGTGACCTATGGCAGAGGTGTTGGTTATCCAGTTAAGGTTCCCGGGGCGGCGGTACCCATTCCCGCCTCCCAAATTGAAAAAATAAAATATTTATGTAGGTGGAATTATTAATTTTTTATATTATATTTATTATTTTATATTATTATATTTTTCAATATTATTACGGGAGAGTGGTATAAAAATTGTTTGAAATTATTATTCTTTTAGCTTTTAAAATCAATATTATCGAAAGCGAAGCATCACCTGCACAATTGTAGGCAAATAAGATACGGCGCCGATCAGCTGTTCGATGACGGCCATTTTGGATTTCGAAGTTCGCAGAGTTGGCCGTGGAGTAGGTAGCATTATAATATAGCTTATTATACGATTTTTTCGTTTAGTTTAGGTTTTCAATATTTTAAATAATAAAGATACCTCTATTTTTGATACTGAATTACTTCGGCCTAAATAATGTTTCAATAAACACAATAACTAAATCTCTTTAAACAGTATGAAATAAAGAATAGCATGGGATGTTGTTAATTCTGATGGCTTGTGTTATACCCACATTTCAATACAATGACTGGTGAGGAGTGACGTCAGCACTAAACATTCAGTAATACCAACTATACAGTGTGGTTTAAAGAGACGTTTAAAAATGCAACCTTTAATAATGTTTTTAAACTCTACGTTTAATATTATTAAATAAAACTTATATATTCAGAATCAGCGTTTATTGGTCTATAGTCTATATGAACATATTTTTTTAAAGCAATAATATTTTTCACTGGAGTTCCTTATTTATTTTTCTTCCACGGTGTAGCTTTGAGAACCGGTAGATGCTTCGATAGTAACGAACCACTTTGGTGTTTATAGAGCAATGCAATGTCTTGTTGCTGTTACCAAGTTTAATTTGTAGAATTCCTTTTTAATTTCAAGTTTCCTTTTTAATATCAAGTAAAATTATTATTCAATTTGTGAATGTAAATTTTATTTTATCGTTAAAAATTGCAAAAGTTCTCAAAAACGGTGGCCTTCATATTGCCTCCCGCACGAACAATAATTTACTCTGTAATCTTTATCTCTTAAATATTCTAAAAGTAAAGTACGTAAACTAAAAAGTAACAGCGTTTATAAACTCCAGTGCCATTGATTTAACGGTGGATATATTGGTATAACTTGGTAGTCCTTTAATACTGGATTTAAAGAACACGTGCTAGAACACAATGATAATAATAAGCCAACTCCGTTTTCTATACAAGATAAAGGTCGTAAACTCAACATTTTCGAGCCATTGGAAAATAATAAAAAATCTAATATTCTTAAAGCTAGTTTGACGTACTTAAAAAAAGTTATAATTCGCTCAGAGAGCATAGTTCAATTATTTTATAAGTTACTATAGCGAGTTGCAATGCCACTTAATAAAGAAATTGTTCTCCTTGCGTGTCCTTTCCCATTCATCCCGTTCCCCTTCTCCTCCCATGTCCCCACCCCCTCACGCATTCTCCCTCTACCTTCCCCGCGTTCCCTCACCCGCTCCACCGTCCCGCAAACCCCCCTCCCGCGTTCCGCTTCCCGCTCCCGCGTTGCATATATATATAGGGAATATATTTCCTTTACATATATACGAGTACATTCAGTTCCGGTCTTCGACCAACTATACCCCGAAGGTTCCGGTACATTCAGTTTTCAAACAGCTCACTTACCACCTATTGCAATTTTTTTTACACAAACCTTCATTTTTCATACATTACAAACATTAATTTTTATATTATTATAAGAACAATCAATCAAATTTGGTACCTAACATAGACGTACCTATTTAAAATACCTATAATTATTCTTGATCAGATTCAAAGTATTCGATTTGGTTGAGGATCATAGGTTAGTACTTAAATTAAATTAATTAATTTAAAGAGTTTATTCGAAAATCGAAATTTGATTGAACAATAAATTGTTTGTTTTCAAAATATCATTCTCAAATTATGACATGTTTTACAGTTTAGTAAAAGCTTTGTAATGATAGAAAAAAACTTAACAGATGTGTTGTCATGTGATTGTAATAATCCAGAAATCTTCACGGGGGAGGGAAAAAATATATTTTGAAAGTTTCAAACATTTCCTAGGCTTAATATAGCAATAAATAAACAACATATAAACAAATAAGCAAAAAAACAAGCCAGCAATATATTATTATAAGTGTAATGTTCTTTTATTCTGTGGCTCACTAGCCCACAACGTAAATGATTACAACGTAAGTTCTTCTTTAAGTTTATTGTGAATTATAATGGTCAGGAGTAATATTGTATTTGGTAGCGACTGTTTACTAGAGCTCTCTGAATAGATTTGATCGTTGCCGGCCAGCTGTTCTGGACACTGCCCTGTGCTCGTTCGTGAAATTCCGGAGTCCCGATCTTTCCCGAACGAGCGCGGTGTGTGAGTATATCTACAGATATATCATGCACTACAATAAGTAAATGAATGTATGTTTATATATATATATTTATCTATTGTAATTATGCAGGGAAAAAAGAAACCCTGAATCATCCTAATTTTATCAATTTGGAAACACCTTATTAGACCTTTGTCAAATTTAAACAATGCGATACAAGCAAGTGCTCATAGAAATAAAACAGTTGAATTTAGACTTGCAATTCAGTTGGGAATAATACGATTGCTTTATTTTAATAGCGTGATGTCCACGTAAATGATTGAACCAGAATGATGTTAGGCATTTCACATTATTACCAATTATCTCTCTCTCTGGTTTCAATCCTGGGATTGGTTTGCAGCAATTTCATCTATTCGTTTCTTCCATTCTTCCCTGTCTTGTGCGGCTCTTTTGAATTCTGCATATGATAAGCAGCGCACGTCCACCAGCAGGTCCTCCAGGTACTCTCGGCGTGGGCGTCCCCTAGCGTTTGTCCCCTCGGTCATACCCTCCATTATGGCATGCAAGAGGCCTTCTTGTCTTATTGCATGGCTGATCCATCTTGCGCGCCTTTCGGACAAGGCTCTGAGCAGGTGCCTTCCTCCTTCGATTCTTTGGAGAACCTCCTCATTTGTGATGTGGTCTCTCCAGGAAATTCCTAGTAGTCTTCTAAAGGACCACATCTCAAAAGCCTCTAGTCTCCGTTTATCTCTTTCGGATAAGCACCATGTTTCGCAGCCGTACATCAAGATACTCCATACATAGGTCTTGATGAGGAGTATTCTCAGTTTCAGGTCTATATTATTCGATTCTATTATTTTCGACCTTTTATTGAATGCAAGCCTAGCCTGGTGTATACGGCTGTCGACCTCGCTCTTAGACCGACCGTCCCATGTTATTTTGCTCCCGAGGTACACAAACTCCTTGGTGTTCTTTAGTGGAACTCCTGACATCTCTACTCTCATCTGATGTTGCGTTCGGCCTACAGTCAGCAGCTTTGTTTTGTCTTTATTTATCCTCATGTTGTAATTATTTTGAAGAATGCTTTGCATGGTTGTTAAGGCCTCTTGCAGTTCTTCTTCGCTTTCAGCAACCAAAGCAATATTGTCAGCAAACCTTATCATATCCACCTTTTGCCCGTGTATCTTTACACCTTTTCTGTGACTCATTCTCTCCCTCAAGTCATCAATCGCACTTTGTATATATGCGTTAAAAAGAACAGGTGACAGAGAGCATCCCTGTCACACCCATTGTCTTATACTGGCTTCTTTTGTATCATTGTCACATCTCATACCAATCAAGTAAGTAAGTCATACCAATTATACCGACAGTTAATATGTTTTGCTCCCCAAACTACGATAGAATTTTAGTCCACAGAGTATGCAAATTGTGCTGCATAAATTGCGCGAACCATTCTAATGTTATCTTCGTCAATAAAAACTGGTAGGTAATAGTTTTCCTATGAAAGCAAATATATCTTTTCTGTTAAAAAAGGGACATTTTTATTCTTCTACGTCTACATATAAGATTGTTATGGGAAGATTGAACGGGAGTAAAATAATGGTATTGAGTTCCTTCTTTTTATGAGATTTATACGGACTCCAAATATTGAGTGCTATTTGAAACATTTAAATATTAAGTCGTTAACCCAGAGCTGTAGTTCAACAGAGTTCATTGTTAGTATTATATTATGTAAGTATTACTCAGAAGGCTTAAATATGCCTTGGGTGAAAATTAAGTTGACGTTATTTTGAGATATTATTACTTGCGGGGCAAATACCCGAGCCAAATGGCGCCTGGTGCGAGGAAAATGTTTGCGCCCATTATCAAACCCAATTACATCGCCTTATTTGGGCAAGGTTTTCAAGGGCAACTGCCGTTTTTTTTTTAAATGACACTTAAACGCCAAACCATTTCTTTTGCTCATTTCTACAATCAAAATATTTTTAAGGGTAATTAATCTATGTTGTATTTATAAACTTGTATGACGAAATTCTAACATTAAGGCACCAGACCACGGTATTTTTTTTATTTGTAATTTTTTTCTATGGCACTACGTGGGAGAATTTCGATAACTACAAAAAATGGCGGACCAGCGAATTTCATATTAGAATAATTACACATACCGCTTTGCTTCGCCGAACAAACCATTCAAAACCTGGGATGTGTATTTAATAGTGTGGATCGATTTTTTGTTTTTTTTTTTGTTTTTCTTAGCAGCGGGGTGTGGAATGGATGCTCTATGGGGATACTTTTAAAAGTCATTATAGTACTGCCCCAAGTCAATTCAAATTTTACAAAAACAGCGAGAAACTAGAAAAAGAAGGGTTTAATCTGTGCTCAATAAAAGTAGTTAAAATATAAAAAAATTAAACTTTTCATTTACTTGTAATATTATCTACTAATCAAGAAACAATAAAAGTACCATTGCTACACAAAAAATCACAAATAATGTTAAAAAATAAAGTCATAAATCATAAAATTTATTGTGTTTTATAGTCCTTCTTCGAATTGAATACTGGCATTATACGAAGAGATTCTAGCGTGTTTTGTATCCACCCTTCACGTCTTTCACGGTCGCAAACAGCAGAGCATGATGCCGTTACCACTTTGATGCATCTTTCCGTGGCTTGCGTGTGACGGCATCAATCGGAACTTACATAAAATGTTGGATTCGATAATTTCGTGGTCTGCAATGGCACCAATTATTGTCTCGCTAGATATCAGTTTTGTAAGAGGTGGTTCTGATGGATTTTTCCAGTAGATCAAGTCAATATAGTCTGCTGCGTTGAAATTAAAAGTAGGTAGCTTAAATACTCTTATTGGAGAGAACCCTGACGTACGTTCTCGGATACTTAGAATCCGTCTCAGAGCCAACTCTCTAATTTGTCTTCGTTCGTCGTTTAGCATACTAATAAGTATATTTTCGCTGTGGTCAAAATACCCGTTGCGTTGAATTACGGGATCTACCACCTTTTTCAAATGCTCTGGAAGGTAACGAGACAATTTTATGGTTTCGTGGAGGTTTCTCGCCCCGTAAACACACGAAGGTTGTGTTTTTATTTTAAACCACATCGGAGCATACACTCTTAGCATAAATTCAGTTAATATCACCTGATTTTCTGTCGGATTCTTGGTTGAAATGTAAAGTCGGAGAATAGTATTGGCTGTTGTTAACAAACGCGAATGACAGATTTTACCCGGGTTTCTTTTGGCTAAGTTTTCGTTACATTAATCCTTCGGCGATTGCTCGGCACATTTCCAATAAATAAAGCTGGTCTGTGCTAATATTGTCACGGGATTTTGTAATGTCCGGTAAGTTGCATTCTATTGCTTGAAATTCAAATCACAGGAAGATGTTCACAGTTCTTGAGTAACTTTCCTAGTTGGCCGCTAAAGCTTCTGGTAACTAACAGACCAACCACTGAAGTGGACGATGGAGCTTTCCTTCAATAAGTCGAATAATGCCAGACTTAGTTCCAGTATTAACTGCTGTTCCGTCACATCCGATAGCCAAGATGCACGCTAAATCAATGGATTTTGCCACAAAATATGCAAACAATTTGTGAGCGTTTTAGCATCACCGAACTTAACGCCTATGTGGCCAATGTATTGTGAGCCAGGTTCTTTTAAAAGACTGATAAGTTCTCTATCACAACTTTTCTGCGTCCATCCTCCATGATTAATGTTTTATCCTTTCGACCGTCAAACGATATGCAAATGCACGAATCAAAATTGGGGAGATTGATGGCAGTCAGTGTAGTCCTAGTTTTGGAACGAGCACGTCGAATCTTATTACGATCGATCACGTTTGTTAGATTATCTGTTGTCACTAATCCAATATCTTGCATTGTAGATGATGGCAGCACATGCCCGATCAGAAATACTGTATCGATTCAATGTTCTGGATACAATAGATAGTCACTGTCTGTTGGATTTATCACATTAGAAGAAGAAGTAGATGAAGCAAAGTATTGTTGGTCAGTTGGAAGATCGACGTTAGTAAAACTTGAAACTGTATTTCGAGATGTGGACGGTTGATCTAAAGATGTTTGTTGTGTTTCTTAGTATAGTGCGCGAAAGTGGACTCAGCAATTTGGCAATTTTTCGTGGGAAAATTAACATTATCATTTTTTTTTAATATTATTATTTAAGACGCGGCAATTTTTATTCATTGTCAAATGTAAAAGTAAAAATTAAAGTATTCATATTGACACAAAACTGTTTTAACCCCTCCGAATTTTCGCGAATATTCGCTTGAGATGTCTCAAACGAAATGACATTTTACGAAAACTTTGTGCTATTACCGCTTCACAATTAAAGCTCTACAAATGAAACATTTCTGAACGTAGCCGAATAGTAAAAACTGTATTAGAAAGGTTACAAACAAAGCTTTCGAATTATTGTATTACAAATAAATATTAGCATTTGTAAATATTAAAATTTAGAATGCAAACATTAAAAAAATGTAAAAATGACTCACGTGATGTTTTTATATGAAAACGGTACTAAAATCACAGATTATGTAAACAACAATACTTATTCTATTGTATAAATGTATAATAAACACTTTCGTCGCCTCACTTTTTTATCATTTCATATAAAAATTAACAATGTTGAGCGGGTTCGAGCCGCCGCCACGCCGGTCCGAAATTTGGCGGGAAAAATTATGTGTCAGATTGCGCGAATGACAGCTTATTCTTGTTATGTATTTCTATGGACAACTTGAATAGGGATGTACAGCTTGTTCCACTATCGAACTTTTACTTTTTGTTTTAGGGATGTCACTAAAAGAATAACGGAGTTAGAACGATTTCTATGGAGACACACGCGTTAACGTATAAACACGCTTATTGCACTTGACTGCTGTCGTATTTCTAACGCATATATCTGCTTAAGTTGGTGACCGGTTAAAAAGGGACAATTTTTTACCAGATTTTAAATAATTCAACCGCTTTGGGGCAGTACTTGTTATCAAAATTTTAAATTGATATTTTGTATGCTTAATTGTATGTACCTAGAACATCTATTCCGCACCCCGCAAAAACTGATTTATAAAAAATAAAAAATTCCATACAATGGCGATCCACCCTAGTATTTAAATTATGATGACATGCAGTTTTCGTAGTTTGAACCTCAACCCAAAAATTCGAAGTAGGTATTTTTATGTTTTTATTTTGACATGAATTTATTTTATAACATTGGTACTTCCGACAAATGTAATATTTGATTGTCTATTAGTTAAAAAAGGAATATTCCGTATTATCCGCGCATTAAACTTCGACAACACGAACGTTCCGTATTATCCGTGAGGTGGACTAAATTCACTTTTACCAAAAAATGGATAATAATAAAAGATTATTAATAAAATTAATAATATAAAATTAAACTTACTTACCTTTTAAATTATACTTACTATTTATATTTTAAAGTGTTTTAGTTTTAATTTTGTTAGTAAGGCTGTTTGCGTTTTATTGCCCATTCATTGTATTGTGCGTAGGGTTGCCAGATACGGGCTTATCTTTTCCTTCTACTACCTACTACTGAAAAATAATGAGATTCTTTTTAATTGGATATCAACTTTCCCTGCGAATAGGGACCTAAAACACTACGTATGATCGCCGAAGCCTTTGTACGTCCACATGTCATTTTTGCAGTTATTTGACTACCTGAAATTATTTTGTGTAAATTTTTTCCCAAGCAGTCTAAACTATTGTAACTCAAACCATATTTTACATTACGATAAACTAACGCTACTTCTGCATTTAGGATCGAAATTTCTTCCTTAGTGTCTTTCTTTATGAAAAAAGTGTCCATGCACCTGGAAGTCTTTTTGGCTGACACCATATTTTTATGCTTGGCACGTATTGGCGTGAAACTACAACAATGCAATGCAATACAAATTAGAATACAATTATTGCGATAATGTGTACAAAAGCAATAAGCATACTTAAATACCTACTTTTACATTTCACCCACAGTAAAAAATCAACGACGCCAAATTGGCGTCGCCAATAAATAAATCAAATTTAAAACATAATAAATATACTTAATAATGACGACTTACTGTCAACGCGCAGCGACCTTCATACTGAATTGCGATATCTGAATTTGACTAACATGTTTTACAAATTGCTTATTTTTGCTTATGAGCATGTATTTTGTTTTATTTATATTTAGTTCTAGCCCAAATTTCTCACAAGTCTTCACTACTTGATTCAGCAAAAGTTGTAAATCCTCAATGTTACTTGTTAGAAGTAATGTATCATCTGCATAACGCAGGTTGTTCAGAATCTTCTCATTTATAACAAGTCCTTGAGTAGCTTCTTGCAGAGCTTCATTGAATATTTCTTCTGAATATAAGTTGAACAGCATAGGTGAAAGAATACAACCCTGTCACACGCCTCTCTTTATTTCTACTTGGTCTGTTAGACATTGCTCTACTCTTACTGCTCCTTTCTGGTTCCAATAAAGATTACCTATTATCCTTATATCTTTATCGTCTATCCCGGAGGTTTTCAGAATTTGAATCATTTGTCATGTCTAACTCTATCAAATGCTTTAAGGAAGTCAATAAGGCATGCATGTACATTTGTATTCACATCTATCAATCTTTGGATTAGTACTTGAATACTAAATAACGCTTCCCGAGTACCCAACCCATTTCGAAAGCCAAATTGTGTGACACCTACCTTTTCGTCCACTTTTCGATATATTCGTCCATGAATAATTCGCAAAAATATCTTATCTTATCTAATAAGTGGCCCATTAAACTAATTATGCGGTGGTCACTACATTTTCTTGCATTTGCTTTCTTTGGGAGAGTAACAAAAGTGGATCGAAGCCACTCTAGTGGGATAATTCCTGTATTATATATTGAGTTAAAGAGACTCGTCAATACTAGAATGCCTTTATTTCCTCTAAGTTTAAGGATTTCAGCCTGTATTCCATCTGGGCCCGTTGCTTTCCCAGTTTTAGAGAGACGAATTGCATGTTCTACCTCATTTGTTGTGATTGGTGGGCCTGTTGTAATATTTCCCATATCATATTCTGCGCTTCTATTATCATTGAAGAGTTCTGAGATGTAGTCTTTCCATCTTTTTAGTTTTTCGTTAATATCGGTTAGAAGTTTCCGTTTCGGTCCACCAGTTGCCTAGCCTAAAAAACTAGTGTTATGTTATAATCACGTTTTGAACACGGGTTTGGGAAGGGAATTGGCGTTATAAACCCGTGCACAGTAGGATGCCGCTTGCCTTCTACTGAACACGGGTTTGGAGGAGAAATGGCGTTACAAACCCGTCTTGTTTTCATGGAAAAGGAAATACTACTTAAAATGGCTCTAGCCATATTTGGTGACTGGATCTGAATAGCCAGGTAATTTCCCACCTTTTTCTTCCTCTTCCTCTTGAAAATACCATAATCTCGCTAGTTCCAGGCGGTAGGGAGCAGTTCACATTAGAAAAATCAAAAATACGAAATTTTCAAATTTTTCTGTATTAATTTTACGGTTAAACCTGCTTCATACAAATATCAAAACCGAAATAACTTTGTTAGATAAAACCATCATGTTGATTGCGTTACGGAATAAATTATCGTGTAGCTTCATTTTAATAATTACCAGTATGATAATGGTATTTGCTTTCCGTAGCATTTAATCCGAATGTCATTCGATGATATTGTATGCCATCCTCGTAATTAGTTTATTGTTTATCACCCGATAAGGATTTAAGCAAGGAATGCAATATGTTTTACATAGACAAAGGTTAGAAAAATATTATTCTTTATTGGCATTCTAGTAGATACTGTTATGATGCATAAAATTTAATTTTTCTTTCCTGAAAACGTAAAAAATATGTTATTAAAATAAATTCCAGGACCCGACATTTACTTCCCTGATAGTTGCCCCCCCCCCCCGGATTTAATAATTTTTTTGCATTATTTACCAATTATATTTAATTTTTTTGAATCGTGTGACGTCATCATTTCTGAAAAATTAGTATAGGATCGGGCAATCGAATTCCGTTGTTCGAAGTATTCTTCTTAGAAGTAGCATTACTATTTTTTTTTGTGCAATAGTTTTTGAATATTTTCAATAATAGAGATAAATTAATAAGAGATACCTTTATTTTAGAGTATGTAAATAAACGAATAAATTAATACGATGGCTTGTATCATATCATACTTTCCCATACAATGACTTTACGGTGACGTCACGACACGTCGAACAGTGACGTCACCACTAAAATTTGTATTTACGACCCGATTAAAAATGATCTTTTTAATATATTTTTTAAAAACTCTGCGTTTATTATTAAATAAAACTTATATTTTCAGAATCAGCGTTTATTGGTCTATGTCTATATGAACATATTTATTTAAAGCCATAACATTTTTCACTGGAGTTCCTTATTGAAGGAAAATATGTTTTATATTGTTGTTATTCAGCGATACATCCTTTGTGCACACTCCTTCGGTGACACTTAGTCGTATTTTGTGTACGTCGGTTTACCGTTTTTTCCCTAAACCGACTGCATATTCTATATACAGTATAACGGGAAAAGCCAACTGTCGAGGGATCAACTGTCGTGCAACCGATTAAATAATTTATTTTTTTCTAAAAATAAAGACAAACATTCCCGGGTTACGAATAACCCAACAATGTTTGTAAATTTCCTACTACCACCACTGAAAGCCTAAAATGTTTTGTGATGGAGGACGTAGCCAGCCGAGGAATCGAACACGCGACGCCCAGGTGGGACCCAAACGCTATGCCCACTCAACCACTGACCGATCTTTCCCCATCCCCATTCTATCATTTCATTCCCCATTCCTCATAAAATGTGTTTTCTGTTTAGCACTCTGCTTGCTGCACTGTATCCATAAGTTGTTTTTTTTAGTTTGTTCATATGAAGCGGATACTTTGTGATGTGACATTGTTAATTTAAAATAAAACAATAACTTTGTAAACACCACTTTTATTTTTATACTTTATGCCGACCGGGTTTCGCTACAACCGTAGCTTCATCAGGGCAGTATAATACTCTACTAACATTAGGTTACATGTGTGTTATAATATAATTTATAATTTACCAAAAATGGGCTGGACTCGTCAAGTGGAGGAGGAGGAAGGAGGCATAGATGGAGAATTGGGAAGGGAACGGACGTGTTCTTTATCAATAGGGAACAATCTTAGTATGGGACTTTTATTTAAATTTAGTTGATTATTAACTACCTTACTATTAGTGTTTATGGCTTTCCTTAGTTCAAGTGCCTCTAAATTATCCAACCTTATACCGATATTGTTTTTATGAATAAGTTTGGCCCCGGCGTTTTTGTCAAATTTATGGTCTTTTTCGATCAAGTGGTTTGCAAATTCTGAAAATTCAGAGCTGTGTAAACATCTAAGATGTTCTTTGACACGGGTGTTTATGTTGCGCGCTGTTTTACCAATATAAAAAAATGGGCAGTCGCTGCATTAATTTTTTTCAGATTGTTTTCTCTATGGTTTGTAATAATTTAGAGCTTGAAATATTATGTATATGCATGTAAAGCACCCGTAAGATTTTTCATAAAAAAATCTTCTGAGTATCATTATTATTACTGTAAAGGTATCATAAAATAATAGGGTCTGGCGACAAAATATCCCCAACTAAATATCTTCGACCAAATATCCTACGGACAAAACATCCCCCAACAAAATATCTATTAAGCCTTAACTAATCTAACCTAATCTAAGAAAAAATGGGACAAAAATAATACAGACATCCTATAAAGACAATAAATTATTGTTCAAAAATAGTAAAATGTGACAAAAATAATACAGACATCCTGTAAAGTCAATAAATTATTGTTAAAAAATAGTAAAATGTGACAAAAATAATACAGACATCCTGTAAAGTCAATAAATTACTATTCAAAAATAGTAAAATGTGACAAAAATTATGCAGACATCCTGAAAAGCTAGGTTAGGTTTTAGTGATATTTTGTTGAAAGATGTTTTGTCCGTAGGATATTTTCGGGGATATTTTATCGGGGATATTTTGTCACGGGATGTAGTGCCTGGATCGGACTGATTTTACGATTTGCCTGCGACAAATACATTGTGTAAAGGGATTTACCTACTCGACTTACTTTGACTAGTTATTCGCTTAACGCTTAACGTGCACCTCTCATGACGAGTAATTTGGTAGGCGGGAATGGGTACCGCCGGGAACTTTTATTGGATAACCAACACCTGTGCCATAGGTCACCCCAAGTGGTTCGCTACGTTTGGCGATTTAGCAGGGGTGCCCGGGTTCATGGGGCGAGGTTTGCCTAGGTCTTGGAGGCGGATGACCAGGACACAATTACCCCAGATTCTTACCCACCGCTTAAACCCTTTTCCTTCCCAGAACTCTCCTCTCCTTCCTTTCCTTAAACAAACCCTCCACACAGCATCCCCAAAGATGACATAGGCCCTGAGGGAAAATATTTTCCACAGGGCCTCCTGTCTGGAGCTCATGTAAAAAAAAGAACCACATTTTGAGCAAAATAAATTGTAAAAGTCTCACGGAGACTCTTGACCCAGATGTGGAGGTTAGATGCAGAATTGAAGCAGCAAGAACTGCATTCATTAAAATAAAATCCCTCTCCTGCAATGACAATATCAGCTTAAAACTAAGGCAGAGAATGCTAAAATGTTATGTGTGGTCGGTCTTGCTCTATGAATGTGAAACATGGGCCTTGAAAGTAAATACCATCAACAGGTTAGAGGCTTTTGAAATGTGGCTTCACCGGAGAATGCTCAAGGTCCCATGGACCGACATGATCACCAACACAGAAATTCTCAGGCGGGCTAGAGCAGATAGAGAACTGCTTACATTAATAAAAATCAGGAAAATTTCATATCTTCGAGGGGAGAAGTATCACTTGCTCCATTTGATATTGAAAGGCAAGATAGAGGGCCGCCGAGGGCCTGGTAGGAGACAAATGTCTTGGCTGCGTAATATACGAGAGTGGACCGGCATTAGAAGTGTGGAGGAGCTATTCCGGGCAGCGCAAGACAGAGAGACATTCTCAAGAGTGATCGCCAACGTCGGGGGGACCTGATACGGCACACAAAGAAGAAGAAGAAGAAAATGTAAAAAAATGGCTTCCTTAACGAGCTTCATTTCGCGTATTGAGTGACATGGAATGGGAAAGACTTTCCGCGACAGTGCTACATCAGTCTGTGTTTAGCACTCGTTCCGTTAGAATATGGGTATATCTTGTGATCACACATTTTTCCAAACTTGTATTCAGGGACCGTTTATGATTTTTTTTTTGCAAAGTTTAATAACCCTTTCAACATGAAAAAAAACTGTAAAAATGAAACGTAAAACCATTGAAAAGCGAGAACGTGGTGTGAGCGTATTTGATCTAGCACGCACATACAATCCGCTCTACACCAACGATTTGCACTGGCCTCAAAGAGAAGGATAAGATTAAGGAGATGGATGCTTCAAAGGGTGTGACAAGAATATCTACTCAACGGCTATGTATACTCGTCGATGTTGAAAGGTTGTTTCTTAAATGGATAAACGAAAACCAATTGTAAGGCAATTCTATTGACGAAAATATTATTTGCTAGAAAGTAATTTTCGTAGACCTAAAGAATTCTGATTCACTTGTCAAACTGGTCATTTGATGAGTTGGCATCGCGTCTAGGTCACATCCCAGCGTCGTCGTCGTCAGTTCAATTCCCTGGCTGGCTATGTCTTCATCACCCCACAAATTTTCCGCTTACAGTGGTGGTGGTAGGAGACTTTCAAAATATTGTCATGTTATTCGTTATACGGTAATGTTCGTTTTTCTTTTATATATATGTCGCAGGCCGCTCGTAAAATCAGGCAAATCATGATGCGCCTCAGGCACTTCACGATCTGCCGCCATTACAATTTGGGAGGTGGGAGTGGGCACCGCCGCCCCGGGAACCTTTATTGGATAACCAACACCTCTGCCATAGGTCACCCCAAGTGGTTCGCTATGTTTGGTGATTTAGAAGGGGTGCCCGTTCATGGGGTGAGGTTTATGTAGGTCTTGGAGGCGGATGACCGGGACACACTGAACCCCAGATTCCTACCCACCCCTTAATCCCTTTTCCTTCCCAGAACTCTGCTCTCCTTCCTTTCCTTAGAAAACCCTCCACGCAGCATCCCCAAAGATGACATAGGCCCTGAGGGAAATTATTTTCCTCAGGGTCTCCCGTGTTAAGGCACTTCACGATGTGGCTAGGCGCGTCATGATCTTCCTGATTTTACGATCGCCCGCCGACATATATATATATATATAGAGTACATCCCTCAACACCCTGTATAGTATATAAAATACGAACACTAAATAACATCTGTATCAGAAAACTCTTCAAAGTAAAACTTATTTACGCACGCTTGTCTTGGGGAGTAAGCTGGTGAATGCGTGACAAGAGCGTTACGAAAAGTGTGATCGGGCGAGGCGAACGGAAATTGAGAGGGAGATATAAGTTAGTGAAGTTTTACTTCAGTCGTGTGGTCTAAAGCACACTCGTTTTTTTCTTCTGTGAAATTTTGACATTATTTGGCAATGGCCACCAAACAAATAAATCATTTTCCGTTTCAAGTGATAAGAAACTGTTTATGGCTCATTTTTTCCAAAAAGTCATAAAACTCATTGAATACCTAGAAACAAAACCGAGAGAAGTTTGTTATCATATTTGTGTGCGCGGAGTAAACTTAATTTCACCTTACCTCTTTTTTTTACATTAGCTCCACACAGGAGGCCCTGAGAAAAATAATTTTCCTTAGGGCCTATGTCTTCGTTGGGGATGCTGTGTGGAGGGTCTTTTTAAGAAACGAAAGGAGAAGAAATTTTTGGGAAGGAAAAAGGTAAAAGGGATTGGTAGGAATCTTGGGTTCAGTGTGTAAAGTCATCCACCAGATCCAGACAAACCTGTCCCCATGAACCCGGGCACACTTGCTAAGTCACCAAACGTAGCGAACCACTTGGAGTGACCTATGGCAGAGGTGTCTGTAATCTATACAAGGCTGTGAACTAGGTAACTCATTTTAAAAACCTTTCTCTGAATTATTACTAATAAGAGTTCTTCTCGAAAGAATACCTAAATAAATATTATTTTATTGACTGCTAAATTATTATGGGATGAAATCACTGTTAGGTCTTAATTAGATTTTTTTTACATTAGCTCCTTACAAGGAGGCCCGGAGAAATATAATTTTCCTCGACCCTATGTCATCGTTGGGGATGCTGTGTGGAGGGTCTTTTTGAGAAAAGAAAGGAGAGGACATTCTGAGAAGGAAAAAGTTAAGAGGGGTTGGTAAGAATCTAGGGTTCATTGTGTCCAGGGTACCTATGTAACCGACGAGTTCATCGAAAATCAATTCATCGAAAGCAAATTCATCGAAAACGAGTTCATCGAAAACCAATTCATCGAAAACCAATTCATCGAATGATCAATTCATCAATTCGCCAATTCATCGAAAAAAAAAGGTTAGGTTAGGTTAGGTTAGTCTCCTTGTCCAAAATTTTATTATCTTTTTTTTATATATAAATTTATTGTCAACTTTTATTGACCAATGCTTTTTTAACTTCCCGGTCCGCTGGGCATTTCTCTCAAATATCTACAAAATATTTTTTTTCGATGAATTGGCGATTCGATAAATTGATCATTCAATGAATTGGTTTTCGATGAATTGGTTTTCGATGAACTCGTTTTTGATGAATTTTCTTTCGATGAATTGATTTTCGATAAACTCGCCGTGAAACGGGTACCTAGCATGGTCGATCGATATAGGTTTTATCGAAAATGTCGGTAAATTTTCATCGCTCCCGAGCTCGATTGCGGGCAGCTAACGAACAAACAACAGTTCAGAACGACTAAGGGTTCCAAATTTATTTGACGTGAACTGTTATTTGTTCGTTAGCGGCCTGCGGTCGTGCTCGGGAGCGATGACAAGTTACCGACATTTTCAATAAAACCAGATCCTGACAAACATCACCCGATGAACCCGAGCACGCTTGCTAAGTCAACTTCTAGTGAAATTGATGGAAAAATTGCGGTAACCGACGAGTTCATCGAAAATCAATTCATCGAATGATCAGTTCATCGAATCGCCAATTCATCGAAAAAAAATTTTTTTTGTAGATATTAGAGCTGTCAAAATTAAAATCCCAAAAAGGTCTGTTTAACTGAGTTAAATGTTTTTAGCAACTGTCAGTTTCGTAGTGACTAATTTATAGGTTATCTCTTCGATTTCCGATTGTCTGATACTGCAAAAAGGCGATATCTAAGGAACGGTGACCAGACAACTCATAATGAAACCAACTCATAAACAACTCAGAAAGGTCATTAAGAGTGATGATAAAATAAATATTTAAAAATTGGTTAAATAGGTTAAGTTAGGTTATGTTAGGTTAGGTTAGGTTAGGTTAGGTTAAGTTAGGTTAGTTTAGGTTGACCAATGCTTTTTTAACTTATCGGTCCGCTCGGCATTTCTCTCAAATATCAACAAAATATATTTTTTCGATGAATTGGCGATTCGATGAATTGATCATTCGATGAATTGGTTTTCGATGAATTGATTTTCGATGAATTGGTTTTCGATGAATTGATTTTCGATGAATTGGTTTTCGATGAATTGATTTTCGATGAATTGGTTTTCGATGAACTCGTCGTGAACCAAAATTTCATATATCGAATTTCAAAACAGGAAATAAACAATTTCCTTGGTCGAGTAGAAAGGTCTTATACAACTGGCTACATCGATTTTCATTCAGATAACATTTCTTGCGATTATCTGTTCAGCGAACATAACGATTATTATAATGGTGGAATATAATGGAGGTAAGATTCCTGTTTTTTTTTTTTTACTTTAGACGGTATTTGTAAATTGTTTACCATTATCTTAAATGACGGTAATTTTTCCAAAATTTAGAAGGAATTCTCATTGCTTTTTAGATATTTACCTCGACAAGGCTGAAAAGGTCCATGTAATAGAGTTTTAGAGGGAATAACTAGACAATACCGGAAATAAGTCATTTTTAAATCAAATTTTAGACGTATTAACTCTTTTCCACAAAAAATTATAAATAAATTGATTTCGGAAGACTGTTCTTTTATTTAGTAAACGTATGTTTTAAATTTTGAAAAAAAAAATTATTTTTAGTACAATAAGGTTTTACCGTAATTTTGACTTTAGTTGTAGTTTAGGTGTAACCCAAAGTGAACAGCTCAGATAAGGGGGTGCCATCGAAGCCAGTGTAAAGTTAACCTCTCAAAAACTGGGCGTACTGTATAGGGCCCGCAGATACTTTAATAGTACACAACTGCTAACTTTGTACAAATCACAAGTGCGCCCCATGGTTGAATTTGGCAGCCACCTCGGGTCTGGACCTCCAAAATACCTGAAAAATACCCTCGACTCTGTGCAGAAACGTGCTGTCCGTTTGATAGATTATCCCATCTTAACAGATTGCAATCCTTAGAGCATAGGCGTCGGGTGGGAATGCTATCCTTGTTCTACCGGTTTTGCAATGGAAGATGTTCCGAGGAATTAGCGTCATTGATCCCTTCGACACCGGTGCATAGTCGGGAAACACGCCAAACGCGTGCCCAACATTTGTACACGATTGACATTTGTCACGTGAGAACAGGTCACTTCTTTGACTCGTTCTTGTGTTCAACAGCTCGGCTGTGGAATGATTTTCCGGCCTCTGTGTTTCCTCCTTCCTACAACATGGGTCTCTTCAAGACCAACGTGCATTCCTTCCTCTCCTCAAAAAGACCCTCCACACAGCATCCCAGATGACATAGGCCCTGAGAGAAATTATTTTCCTCGTGGCGTCCTGGGTGGAGTTAATGTAAAAAAAAAGTTAAAATAAAATCGTATTTTGTTACGGAAATTCTTCAGTTTGTCTATTTATTTACGATCTTACAAACTAATATATTTAAGATTTTTTTTACATTCTTACTTTGCTGACGATACTGAAAAATTATAAATACATATTATCAAAAAATGATTTCAAAAAGTAGATGATTTTAATGGTTTTGTCATCACGCCTTTCAGCATTTTTGAATGTAGGTATAAATTAAAGCAAATTTTGAATGAAATAAAATCGATATTGAGTTAATATTTAAAAAGCCGGCATTGAGAATAATTAATCTTTCTTATTGAAACCGCCCTGTACGATCGTAAGAACATCTTTCGACGAAATATGAATTCTCGACCGCTAGCTGGTTAATGGTCCAAAAAAATCAAGCGTGTACCTACGCAAGTACTATTTATACTCGTATTTGGAATTTCTGCCAAACACAACGCTCCTGGCGCGTTTACCGAAATTCTCGCTGTAAAATATGTACAAGCGCATATACCTACTTTAAATGTGAATGTAAATGCTTGTTATTCAATAATGGGGTGCCTGCAACACATCAGTTACTTGTTAAGTGTTCTTTAAAAAGGAAACAATATTTCATAGTCTTCAAACTTCGCACGATGCTTTTTACAGTTTTGAAATCGATCAATAGGCGTGAATGAGTTGTAAACATTATTGAAAAGTATCGAGTTTATCGGAAAACTATGTTATGAGACGGGCTGGGGTTTGTTGTTAAATATTGATAGACCGAAAATATTTATGCAAATGGAATAAAATGTTTATGCAAATCAGTATCACTATTTTTGCTTGCACCCATCCAAGCAAGAATACATATTATTAGTACTATTCTAAACCACGATAATGTTAAAATGGGCAGTAAGTACATTTGACACCACCTAAGTTAGCGAATAACTCTGGTTCATGGATACCTCGCGGAGAAAAAAAACAGTGTTGTAGATTTGGCATGAAAAGGAGGTTCGGTAGTGCAATTTTTACTGCGTTCGCCCGGTTAGATTGGCCTAGTTCCGAGTTGGATTCTTGGTTGCACCCAAGATTTTTCTGTGTTTTTAATCAATATTATTCACGTTGTTTGAATATGTATTTATTTATCATGAATTAACACCGATTAACGGTTTGTACACCGCGGGTAGATGTAAACAGGGTATTTTGAAATTAAGAAATACTTTGAAAATACAAAAATAGCTTCGTAAAGTACGTAATAATAAAAGTAAATTAAAAAATCCCGGAAATAAACATTCAAAGTATGCTAGATTATAATCGAACTGAAAAGCGCTGACAAACAGCTTTAATTAAATAATGTTCGTATGTTGATATTCTTTCAATATTTATAGCATCATCAACAACATATTTATTACCAAGTTTATGCAGACTAATAAGGTAATTTGTAACGAAAGTATCTGCTCTTTACATGGAAACATATTATTGAAAGAAGTTCAGGGGAGTTCAACAAGTTGTTAACAATTTATATATATATATATACAGGGTGTTAAGGGACGTACTTGACTTACTTTAACCAGTGATTCCTGACATTATTTGGAGTAAAAAATGTAAATGAAATTTTGGTCTCCAATGACATTTTGATGTTTTTTTTTTTTCCTACCAAAACATAAAAAAATTGTAGTTTTTGAACAGTTGGAGGCGGGGTAAGGGGTTCGTCGGACACCCAGCTGAGTGACCAGTGACGACATGCGGTAGAATTTTTTTTTGTTTGATTTTAAAGAAAAAATTTTTGAAAAAAAAAAAAAAGTTATCAAAAAAAGTCACCTGAGACAAAAATTTCATTTACATTTTTTACTCCAAATAATGTCAGGAATCACTGGTTAAAGTAAGTAAAGTACGTCCCTTAACACCCTGTATAAAATCAAATATGCTTGCTTATATGAATATATATAAATTATCTGTGTATTGCTATATTAAGCTTGGGAAATGTTTGAAACTTTCAAAATATCTTCTTTCTACCCTAGGGAAGGTTTTTGAATTTTTTTTTTTTTTTTTACAGTGAATACCGCACAAGAATCTCAACTGCTCCCGTCTGGAGCCAGTGAGACTATGGCATCCCCAATTGGGGTATGTTGTGAGGCTTAAGGTAGTGGGGCGGGGAAGGAGGTGGGGGAGAGGAAGGTTGGGAAGTACCTGGCTATTCAGATCTGGTCACTAAACACGGCTAAAGCCATTTTCAAGCAACGTTTCAATTCTGAATGGTGGTCTTGCACCAGGGCGATACTGATAGTATCTTCCACTCTGGAACATACCGCAAATATACTATATATTATTTTTAATTAATTAATTTTGAAATAACACAAATTAATCAAATAAAATTTATTTGCGCATGCCGGGTTCGAACCCGCGACCTCCGGATTGTGAGTCAAGAGTCTTACCCACTGGACTACGGAGGTCGTCAATTATTTCAACCACATGACAAAACATTTGAAAAGTTTTTTAATTATTAAGAATACTCTTGTGAAACTTTCAAAACGTCACAATAAGATAATGACATTTTGCAAACGATCGATTTTCGAATAAACTCTTTAAATTAAATTTATTAATTTAAAGTTTAAAGTAATGAATTTATTCGAATGACTCACCTATGGTACCAACAAAAATTAATACTTTGCACTACTTAAAAGTAATTTTAATTTTAAATTACTTTTGTTAATTTGATTGATTGTTCTTATAATACACAAAAATGAACGTTTGGTATATATGAAAAATGAAAATAAAATGAATGAAAATTTGTAAAAAAATTGCAATAAGTGACACGCACTGTTTGAAAATCTGAATGTATTGGGACTGAATATATAGAACGCGGAAGAGGAGAGGGGATCGTAGTAGGGGGTTTCGCGGGACGGGGGAGCGAAAGAGGGGTTGAGGGAAGGCGGGGAAGATGGAGGGCGATCATTTGAGGGGAAGGGGTGGCGGAAGGGGAAGATGGATGAATATTAAGTAACATTGCAACGCATTCCTACTCGCTAGTTTTATTTAAATAAAATAAGTCCGCACAAATTTCTTAGTCCCATTAGTTGTAACAGATAGAAGTAATTCATGTTTTCAATAAATATTTCCAATTTAAAACAAATGAAACGTAAGAATTTATGTTGGACTCGCTCAAGAAAATTTTCATGTACGCTGTGGTATGGATTCCAAATTGTGGAGTTAAATTCGAGTTGGCTTCTAATAAGTTAAGTGTATAGTGATTTTATAGTTTTAAATTTTTTTGAATTCTTCGAAATCCTAAGCTAACGAATTATTATTATTATTCCGATGGCCCGACAAGGGAAAAAAATACACATTATTTTTTTAATTATTTAATTACTTCGTATATTATATTTTTTAAATTTTTAGAAGACCCTTATGTAAAATAAATATAAAAGAGTTGTAGATTATTTTCTTTGATCTCCTGACCAGAAGATCCTGTGCTGAGGGGGACTATGTTTTGGAAGTTTTCATCGACTTCTTAGCACAACTTGAAGGATTGGGCAAGGTTTTTTTCAGTATCTTCTGATAATCTATTAAAATGCTTGTCAGTTCTTTTCCGATAGTTCCTTAAGCCAAGATTTGATTTTTTTATGTTGTTACCTTTTGTTTTAATTTGTTGATACTGTGGGGGAGTTTGTTTAATAAATGTATTGCTACAAATTCATAGCTTTTTTGATTACAACAATTTCACACAGGAGACCCCGGGAAAAATAATTTTCCTCAGGGCCCGCAACATATTTGACTTACATCATATATAAGTATAGGATGAATATTTATTTTTGTATTGACTTACAGAAAAGTGAACAGATGTCGCATATTAAAAATAAAAAAAATGATAAAATTTATCCAAGACACTATCAAGATAGCATTTATATCGGGTTTGAATCTTGCAATCATACATAAAGGTAAAAATATGCATTAAGAAAATGAAGATAATTTTGTTGGTTCTTAGTCGAAGTGCGATTCAGTTAAATATTGGATAGGGACACATTGGCTCAGTTGGTAGAGCTCCGTCCCGGCAAGGCGTAGGTCTTGGGTTCGTGTCCTAGATATGACCATATATTGTTCCGATTTTTCCGTTTTCAGATTTTCCATTGATTTGAATTGATTTAATTAAATATTAGAATTTGAGGTTTTACTAAAGTCAAAAATAAAAATAAAAAAATTCTTTTTGCGTTGAAACAAATGGGGAAAGACATCATCAATCGTTGGTTTATTTCAGAATATTCTTTTGATATGAAACAGACAGAATCTTCGCATTTTGTTTTCATTTCCTGACACCGGACTGTGGACTGATTAAAGTGAAAAAATTTACATAAATATCCAATAGAAGTTAATAACAATTACAACATATAGTTATAAAATGGTCCAAGGTTTGTTGACTACGAAGTTACTGACATTCGTCGAGTCTGAATCAATCAATAGAACAGATATTATCATACATAATGAACTTAAAACAACTTCTAATCATGATATCAATACCTTAAAATAATGGTTCGACAAAAATTTATTAACATTAAACATTGAAAAAAAACCTATTATATACTTTTTAGTATAAATAACAAAAAAATACCTCCTATCGACTTAAATATTAAAATTCATTCAAGAAAATGCGCCACTAAAATATTAACATGCCAAAATAATGATTGTCTATGTATAGCAAATAAAAAATAAATAAAATATTTGGGTGTAATAATAGATAATAACCTTAAGTGGAAGACTCAAATTACCAATATTATAAATCGATTAAGAAAACTCATATACATATTTATTAATTTAAGAAATATATTTAACTGAAAAATTCTTCAAAATATATACTACGCACTAGCCCATTCCATAATACAATACGGTATCGTTGCGTGGAGAGGAGCTTACAGAACTTCATTTTTGCTCCTGGAAATTACTCAAAGACTAATAATTAAAATTATTACTAGGAAACCATCAGATTATTCAACCTCCCAACTTTTTCAAGACTTTCAAGTCCCACCTCTAAAAAATACACATATTAAAAATACGCTGCTTCAAATACATAAAGACTCTTCTGAGAGGTCGCACCACGCCATGGTACGCGTAGAGAGCAATAGGCAAAACACAGTGGGTCGCTTAAGTACGCCATTAATGCGTACTAGTTTTGCGCAACACTTGTACACATACAACGGAGTGATGTGGTTTAATCAATTGGCAATGGAACTGAGATTGTAACCTGACTATAACAAATTCAAAAATATACTAAAGAATGATATCTTAGTTTGGCTACCAGGGTATCTAGCATGGTCGATCGATATAGGTTTTATCGAAAATGTTGGTAACTTGTGATCGCTCCTTAGCACGACTGCAGGCCGCTAACGAAGAAATAACAGTTCACGTCAAATAAATTAGGAACCCTTAATCGTTGTGAACTGTTGTTTGTTCGTTAGCGGCCTGCAGTCGTGCTCGGGAGGGATGACAAGTTACCGACATTTTCGATAAAACCTATATCGATCGACCATGCTAGATACCCTGGAGTCGCATTGGCAATTGATAAACAATACTTAATTGGCAGTTTAAAAAAAAAAAGAAAAAATTATTTTATGTATATAAATATTATTATTTTTTTTATTTATGCACGTATATATTCGTGTAATAATTTTTAATTTTAATTTTTAATAAACTTTTTATGTTCTTGCCTTTACACACGAGTAATTGCACTCTCGTAAAGGTTATATATTGCATACATATATGTGTTTTTACAGTTTTTTAATCAATGTTGCATGTTTAATTACTCATGATTATGTTACATGTGTATGTATACAAAAAACTAATAAAAAAAATACTCGTACATATATAATATATACTATTTTATCGCATGGAGAACATAAAAGGGCCATGTTACCGTCAAAATTTACAATATATTTTTAACTATTATTTAAGTCCGTTCTCGAGGATATAATGAAACAAAGTATCAAGTCACATGATTAAATATTATTGCATTGCTATTCCATCATGAATAAACGGTGACCGGACAACTCAAAACCATGAAACCTCAACACCTATGAAAAGTTATTAAAAGTGATTAAATATTATTGATTGATTATTAAATAAATTGGTTAAATGGGTTACGTTAGGTTAGGTGGTGGACTGTTTTTCGATTTTTCTCATAACTTTTGACACTTCAAAGGGGTGTGGAAATTGCAAGATACTGAGTTATCATGGAACCGAATCAACATGCTTGAAAACTGAATATAGGTACATCTACAGCTTTAATGGTAACAATGTACAATGCGCATATAAGTGCTTCTGGGTACCTAGCAAAGACGATCGATAAAACCCTATATCAAACCGATAATGACCATCTATGGTCAGTTACCAACATTTGCGATCACGGTCAACAATTGGTTAGAATTACTCCGACCGACGCATACACGCTTTTAATTGGATAGTGCTGTTCGTTAAGCAAAAATACTGACTTTATTTATTTATTTATTTATTTATTAGAGATAATATATTACAAAATTATTACATAAAATTTATAATACATTACTCCCAATGAGTTTAATAAAACTCATTTCGGGAAGGACAACATTATACATCTAAAGGAAAATTATTTTTACATTAGAACACGGAAATCAATGAACAATACATAGATTTTTAAATGGACTAGACACACTTGATACAGGTAATTGAAGAATATACAAGAGTTACAAAGGAAGACAGATAAATTCGTCACTGGTTAATAAAGTTGCTGAGAAAATATCCTTTTAGAGCCTTTGCCAATATTTTTTTGTTTGATTCTGGTAGTTTTAGGACATTAGGTAATGCGTTGTATTGCGTATGTGCGATGTATTGTAAGGAGTTAATTCCAAATTTAGTTGTGTGTGTAGATGACGATAGGTGTATTTGATTTTGTGATCGTGTTTTGTGCTGGTGTATATCGGAATTAAAGGCTGGTTTAGTGGTGGTGTGTGACGAGTGTTGAATTATTTGTAGGATGGCAGTGGTGATGCTATATTTTGGCAGAATGGTAAAGGGAAGAATTTGTGTCAGTGAGTATATGTCTTTGACATGCGTATCCCATGGTAGATGGTAGATGGTATGACTTAATAATGATAGGAGTTTAACTAACGAATCTTTTTGTATTTAAAGAAGTCATTAATGCGATCCATTAGGCCATTTGCATGGATTACATTAGGATTTGGAAAAAATCGTGTGGATAGATTTTTTTACTAAGATTACGGAAATGTTGTAAAAATTTTTAGAAAAGTACAATTTTTTTTTTAAATGAAATAACTCCATTATTTGGGCTCGTGACGTCACTACATGAAAATTTCCAGTCTCCGAAAATGTTCCTATTAATTTTGAAAAATTCCACACTGATTTATTTTTTTTACGAATTTTTGAATTTGACATTTAACATTCACTAGATTTGTTGTTTGTTCTCTGCGAACTTATCATTTGGTTTGACTTTTTGATGGATGTTATGAAGAGAACCCCGTACATTTTATGCTGTCTGTACGTGATTTTATGGTATAATGGTAATTGTGCTGAGTTTATAATATAATTTTTATAATAATTCTATTATTATTATAATTTACAAGTACAAGTATATTACATTGGATTTAGTAATATAGACGTTGAACATTATAATGATTTATGATCAACTAGCAGACCCAGCCACACGTTGCTGTGGCTAACGAAACACAACGCCATTACCCAACCCTCATAAAATCCACACCACCCGCTTGCCTGCTACCCGCTGCCCGCTGCAGAATTGAATATTTGAATTTCGCGGCTTTTCTCTACTATAATAAGCATGCATTATATGTAAAAACCTTCCTCTTGAATCACTCTACCTATTGGTGAAAACCGCATGAAAATCTGTTGCGTAGTTTAAAAGATCAATGCGCACATACATTTTGAGCGACTTCATTTTATACTATGTAATGATTTGATGGATCAAGGAAAAAAATATTTACGAGATGTAATATTTTTGGTATGCCTCGTAATTTTCCTACGCCATTCGTGTGGAAAACGTTCTTTTTTTATATGATTTTCGGCTATGTAATTATCGTTTTTTCGCACCCATAAAATCATGTCCCGTCTTTCCGGTTTATAAAAAATGGTCTGATTTTTCGGATTTAAATTTTTAAAAAATTGCCAGGATTTCAAAAATACGATTAAAATAAAAAAAATACATCCGACCAGCAATCAGAAGGACACGGGTTCAAGTCCCGTTGGCGGCAAGTACCTTTTCTCGGAAGATTTTTCAATGTAAATGAGTATTTCAGGCTGACAATTATTGCTTATAATAAATATGAGTTAAGTGCCTGGGTTGTTACCGAATTATGAATTAGTCAGAAACACATTTACAATCATTACATATTGAACAGTATTCAAATATTATTTTATGTTACATAGTTCGGTTCACTTGAATGCATTCAGACCAAGAAAGACAAAAACAGCACGGTAATAGATTTTCAGTGGAATAGAATAGGTATCTTTTACTATTATTCTTTTGGATAGATAGGAAAATGTAATGTTTGTAAGGTTCACTTTTTGTTTTTCTACCACATAATGTTTGAATACCAACATAAATACCAATACTCTAATATACTACGATACCTATTTATATTAGTATTCAAACAACATGCAATAGAAAACCACAGACAAAATAAAATAAAATATTTAGGCGCCACCGGAATTTGTTCATTATTTCGATATCTTTATTCGTATATTTAGGCATAAATTTATCAAGCAATGTTTAGAGGGTACAACTTCTTAAATAAAGGATCTAAAAATATGTTTTTCTATGCCTAAGAATTTGAAGTTATCCACAAAAGAATATGTTTTATGTAGGTACTAGCTGACCCGACGAACTTCGTACCGCCTCAGAATCAATAGCTGTTGAATTAAATTCAGTTGTTTTATTAAGTTAAAAATTACGCAATGAAGCAATTATCAATGCGCAACTGTCCGTGTTTTGTTTTTGTCAGTATCAGAAATGGCGTTGTGTACGGATTTATATTTTTGTGATTTTCTTACTTTTACAATAACTTACGGGAATTCGGGAGGCGGATACGGGTGCCGCCGCCCCGGGAACCATTTATTGAATAACCAACACCTCTGCCATAGATCACCCCAAGTGGTTCGCTACGTTTAGTGATTTAGCAGGGGTGCCGGGTTCATGAGGTGACTTATGTCCGGGTCTTGGCAGTTGATGCGCCTGCCCACCTGCTGCGTGGCGGGCCGGATCGAGAGAGACTGGTTGAGGGAGGCCTTTTGACCTTTCCAGCCGGACTCTCTCGACCCATTGCCTTGCACCACAGTTGGAGGGATGGATTCATACGTCCGTCACTCCCGGACACACTGACCCCCAGAATCCTACCCACCCCTCATACCTTTTTCCTTCCCAGAACTTTCTATCCTCCCCATACCTTGAAAAGATCCTCCACACAGCATCCCCTAAGATGACATAGGTCCTGTGGAGCTTATGTAAAAAAATGCGTTTCATTTCAGAGATTTATTATAATTATTGTATTTTTCCTTTGGAGGTGTGCAGACATACGTTCACCATTTGTCTCATTTTTGACTATTGACATTGAGTGTGTAAGAAAGAAGGGCAGCATTATCTGATTAAAAACAAATGCACAACAATCAACGCATTGACATTTGATGTTTTCGAATGTTTGGAATTCATGCACAGTTCAATATTATACCCCTCACAATATTGCTGCAGTTCTTTCAAAATAGGAGAATTCGTTCCATACAAAATGTATGGGGAAAATAATTTTCTTTATAACTATTTATTTCGTTAACTTTTGTGATGTTTTAATAGTTATTATCCTATCCGGGGCGGAGACAAATCCAACAAATCAAAGATCATCAAAATCAGCCCATCCGTTCTCGAGTTATAATTAGTGTAACTAACCCGACTTTGTTTTATATATTAAGATATAGTCATTTTAAAACAATCAATTAAGAAAAATAAATATTTTTGTTAATTGTAATTTTATCTTGACGAAAAAACCACTGGTTTTGAAACTAGTGTTGATAATTTTGAATAAAAAAGTTGTGTGTATAAAGTGATTTATTTTCATTTAATGGAATTTGTTGGTTCTGATGGGGGTCTTATCTTTATTTCCGAACACCTGTATTGTTTTCGTTATTTGTTTTTAGGGTGTTATGCCGTGTTGCGCTACCTCCTTCTTTAGCCAACGTTTCAGACATCCGGTAGATGTGTATCCGGTAGATGTGTATCCGGTAGATGTGTATCCGGTAGATGTGTATCCCGGTAGATGTGGATCTGCCGGATCTGCCCTGATGATGGACACTGCAACGATGTCCGAAACGTTGGCTAATGAAGGAGGTAGGTAGGTTTTAATATCCCAAGAAAACTGGTAAACTTAGTAAGGCTCACAATGTCTAATGTTGAGTGCCGAGTCAGAATACAACAGGATCTGTCAGACACCCTAAAGACCTTCAATGGACTAAGACAAGGAGATGCACTTGCCTGCATTTTATTCAATTTAGCGCTGGAAAAGGCCATCCGAAATGCAGGTATACAAACCACAGGCCATATTTTTAACAAGTCTGTTCAGCTCCTTGCTTATGCTGACGATATAGATATCATCGCACGCTCAGAATATGAACTAAAATCGGCATTTAAAAGCTTAGCTACGTCGGCAAGGAACATGGAATTGGTCATCAACGAGGGGAAGACAAAATATATGCCCGTACATGGACGCCAGAAACCACCAAGTATACAGATAGATAATTATACATTTGAAACTGTCAACGAGTTTGTATATCTCGGTACTATGGTGACAAATGACAACAATGTATCCAGCGAAATCAAAAGAAGAATAGTAGCTGCAAATCGATAATACTTTGGGCTACAGAAGCATATGAAATCTCGCCACCTTACCAGAAGAACTAAAGTCCTGCTTTACAAGACCCTTATACGACCTGTTCTTATGTATGGTTCGGAATGCTGGACAATCAGTAAGGGTGATGAAGGAGCCCTAGAAAGTTTTGAAAGGAAGGTGCTGCGAATGATTTACGGCCCAGTCTGTGATAATGGAGAATGGCGTATCAGATACAACCAGGAGCTATACGATCTTTACGAGGACCCTAATATCTCCAAGGAAATCAAAACTGGAAGACTCAGGTGGGCTGGACATATCCAGAGAATGAGCGAAGGAGATATTCCAAAGCGAATTATGGATGGTGCATCTGGGGGTCGGAGAAGAGTTGGAAGACCAAAGCTTCGATGGCTGGATGGAGTGGTGAAGGATGCAAGCACCATCGGCATCCGAAACTGGCGCAACGCAGCACAACACCGACAGTCATGGAGGCAGGCTCTGCTGGAGGCCAAGACCCGACCTGGGTTGTAGAGCCACAGATGATGATGATGATGATATATCAGCACACGGTATTGAGAGAACCAAAAATGTTTTAACATTTTAAAGAATTGAAAAAAAAAGTTTTTTTCAATACTATTATATTTTCCCCCTTCTTTTTGATACCTATGTGAAAACATATTTCTCAAAAAATATATTCGCATCAACAAATTTTTAAATTATACTTGTGAAAGAATTTTTCCAGATCTGAGAGATATTTTACGATCACCCTAAACGCCATTGTACGGTCGTAATGTAAAATTATTTGAAAACATTCAGTTTCAGTCTTCCACTGGCTTCGCGAAATGTATGTTTATAGTTTGAAATGGTTTTCGGATATGGTCCGATTGAATAAAAATATTTGATGTGAAAAGTCCCAACAAGGATTTCAAACAGCGCGTCCTCGCAAAGGGAATCCATGTTTGTTATAAAATGAAATAATTCGGAACAGTTGGGTTATTTATCGAGAATTTCGCGTCAAGTAAAAGGGCTGAAAGATACTTTAATCTTTACTGCGGATACTTTTGATTAATTAAAGCTTTTCTTACCGCTTTCCGAAATAAAATAAAATTGTTAACCACTTTATCCAAAACATAATTACTAAAAAATGTGTTTTTTTCATTAGAAATTTAAAAAACAACTTCTTTTCCCATTCATTCCGTTCCCCTTCCGCCTCCCCTTCCCCTCTCGCGTTCCCACTCCGCCTCCTTCACCTTCCCTCTCCCCACTCCACTCACCCCATTCCCCCGTCTCCCCTCCCCAAACACCCCTGCCGAGTTCCCCACCCCTCTACCAGGTTCCCCTCTCCGCTCCTTGGTTCCCCTCCCCCTTCCGCGAACCCCCTAAACGATTTTCTCTACCCCCTCCCGCATTCCATACGTGCAGCCCTGGTACATTCAGTTATCAAACAGCTCGCATTAATAGTTTAGCAAGTTTACATGCTCGAAAGTGTTCTGATATCCTTTTGGAGATCGTCCGCTCTGTCTGGCCCACATAGACCTTATCACATCCGGAACAGCTGAGTTTATATACTCCATCTGTTTCCAGAGGAAACTTGGTCTTTGCAGACCTCAGTAGATCTTGTATTTTGGTCGTGGTTCCGAAGACAGTCTTGTTGCTTTCTTTCCTCAATAGTCTGGCAATTCTGTCTGTCTGACAGACAATAAATTCTGTCGAAAGAATCGAAAGAATTAAAAAAAAAATTTAAATACTTGAATTATAAAAAAAACTTACACTTTTAAAATGACACCGAATCTTTAAACATTCACAACTTCAACTCCCTTTACACATTTCATTTGCCCACATGTCGAACTAACTTTAGAAAAAATTCCCAAATTCCCCGTAATGCGCGCTATATATAATACAAAATTTTTCATTGTAGACATTTTCAGAAATACCCTTCAGAAATACCGAATAGAAGTAACGCGTACGATCGAAAATTAATACAAGATAGGGAGCATCTCCTATCCTTATTCTATTTTCCTCTTTCTCTCCTCCTTACCAAAAATTTATTTTAACGTATAATAAAATTTCATCTCCATGTAACTTTAATATTTTTTAACTTTTTGCCTTGACTTAATTTAACTTTGTATATATGTATCTCTACATTTTATGTATAAGCTGTTTGTCTCTTACAAATAAATAAATAAATAAATTAGGTGGTGGGTTGAAATTTAATGGAGGTTCAAACCCAGTCTGTGAAATAATCATTAATTACAAACTTGAAACTAATAACAAATTGCAATATTCGCGTCTATTTTGAAGTCACCTTAAATTATAAACACATGTTTTATAATTTACTAAATAATTTTATCCAAAACATTATTTACATTTTGTGGTATTATTCCAGATCCAATTAAGATTTACTCACCATAATTTGCTTCCGGAAACAAATCTCGTTAGGAAAGCTCAGCATTCAAAGCTTTCACACTCGAAATATAATGGGAAAAAAGGCTTTTACTGAGGGACTTCAATCCACTATACAACAACAAAAAGCTTTGGGTCAACTCAGTATCAATAAATCGTAGAATCGTTTGACCGTTAAATTGATTTATTATCCGTTGAATAGCCCTTATCGACCCCACCCTATTGTGCAAAGTACTGCCCTGTACCTAAAATTCCACAATTTTGCGTAAACTCCTGGATGTTGAGAATTATGGTTTGTAGTGCTACTTGTAGAGTATTGTTTTACTACCAAGTGATTCTCTCTGTTGGGCTAATAATATTGTTTTTACCTCTAAGGGAAAACTTATTATAAGTTTATATGAAATTCTTAACGCTGATCATAAAACCGTCCGCCATTGTTAAGCCGATTATAACGGCAAGACCGAGAAAACATTTTTGATACAATGGTTGATAAAAGTTTCATATTCCCAAAAAAGGTTACTTAAAGTAAGATTTATGATATTAAACGTTATTTTCTTTGAATACATATACATAGTAATAAGAACATATGAAGCACTTGTTTGCAACATCCTAGAATACAGCTACATTATTTAGGCCCCCTCTGAACACCGTGGTTATTCAATCTATACATGGATAATTGTATGCAAGAATTGAAAGATATGGGATTGGGCGCGAAATTGAGAAATCTGGAAGTATGTTGCCTGTTGTATGCTGATGATGCGGTGCTGATTTGTAACAGTATGGAAGATCTACAGTCTCTCGTGTCTAGGATGAACGAAGTATGTATGAAGAATGAGTTAATGATGAATTTAAGTAAGTCTAAAATCATGGTATTTGAACGAGAGAGTATGAAAACAATGTGCAACATAGTTGTGAATGATGAGTATTTGGAGCAGGTGGATGAGTTTGTGTACTTGGGAAGTATGTTTACGAGAGATAGAAGGGCTGACAGAGATATTGAAAGAAGGGTAAATGCAGGCAACTCTATTAATGGAGGACTGAACGCCGTTGGCGCCAACAAAAAGCTGTCCAAAGAAGCGAAGTTAGCCGTCCATAATGGAGTGCTGGTACCTACCCTGATGCATGGTAGTGAGGCATGGAACTGGCAGAGGAAGGATGAAAGTAGACTGAATGCTGTAGAAATGAGATCCCTGAGGCATATGTGTGGTAAAACCATGTACGATCGTGTGAGAAATGTGGAGATCTGCGAAGAATGCAAGGCTGATGCAAGCGTGATGAGTAAGATTAAGAAAGGGACGCTCAGATGGTTTGGTCATGTAGAGCGAATGAACGAAGAAAGAAGCGTAAGGAGAATATATGACGCAAATGTGAATGGAAGAAGAAATCGGGGACGCCTGAGGAAGACATGGCACGACCAAGTGAATCAGATACTTGAGTAGGGCCATGTGAAGAGTCAGAATAATAGAAGAGCATGTATGAGATGATGTATGAATGTGAACGAGGCAAGGAGTGTGTGCCAAGATCGAGTTGTTTGACGGTCCGTCCTATCTGCCTACCCCTGCGGGGAAACGGTGTGATGGTTAGTTAGTTAGTTTCTGAACAAAACCATATCCTAGAAATAGAAAGAGTAGAAAAAAGGTTTATGCGTTACCTGTATACATATAAGGGAATTGTGGAGTGTCGATACTCCCACCACCATTGGGACGCGAGGTGGGGAGAGACGCGGCATGGCCTGTCACTCCGTGACAATAGGTGCACCAAGCATCATCTCTGTTAATTATTTAGTTTTTTTTTTTTTTTTACAGTGAATACCGCACAAGAATCTCAACTGCTCCCGTCTGGAGCCAGTGAGACTATGGCATCCCCAATTGGGGTATGTTGTGAGGCTGACGATAGTGGGGAGGGGAAGGAGGTGGGGAAGAGGAAGGTTGGGAAGTTCCTGCTATTCAGATCTGGTCACCAAACACGGCTAAAGCCATTTTTAAGCAACGTTTCAATTCTGAATGGTGGTCTTACACCAGGGCGATACTGATAGTATCTTCCACTCTGGAACATGCCGCAAATACACTATATATTATTTTAAATGAATTAATTGTGAAATAACACAAATTAATCAAATACAATTTATTTGCGCATGCCGGGTTTGAACCCGCGACCTTTGGATTGTGAGTCAAGAGTCTTACCCACTGGACTACGGAGGTCGTCATTTAGTTATTGTTATTTGTCAATAAACCGAGTGAGTACCAATCTTCTTATTTTATTTGAGAGTGTAAAACAACTCCCATAAATTTATGGAAACGTTACTAATTTAAAAAATTGTTCATGGAAAGCTATATACACAACTTACACAGCCAGGCAGGGTAGTTTATCTGCTGTATACACCTGTTTTGTTAATCATTTCTGAACGAATTTTGGAATTTTTCACCGTATTTTAAATGTCTTGTATATTTCTTATTTCTGAAAATTTTGTAAAATCATATGCCTTTATAGAAACCAGATAATATTTCCTTTTAGATTTTTGTATCTGAAATATACGTTCGTGTTTAAAAATTGCAGTATTTTAAGCTTCAACGTGAAAAAAGTTGAAAAAAAACGGCTTACCGTAAACATATTCTATTAACCGGTCAAAAAATTTCTGAAAATTCAAAATTTTATAAAACACGATCCTCTTATTTAATGAATTTTGAAGAAAACCGTCACTTCATTTTTTATCTTGTTCATACAATTAAAAATTATAAAAAAATATAATAACAATTCCGAAAGAATAAATGAAAAAAATTGACATCTTGGATTCAAAGTAAAGTTAACAGAAAAAATTTTAATCTCAGAATAAGTTCAGAGGATATTACCTCGACAGTAAGACAATATGACAGAAAAGCAGGTCATCCGAAAAAATTCTCTTCAAAATTAGAAATCCAGGAACAAGAATAAAATTATTAGCAAACAAGAAGATGATTTCAGACGGCGAGAAAACGATAATCCTAGGAGAATCTCTATCTCTTTATTTTAACTACTTCTTTGGAAAGCCAAAATAAACGGAGGGAGGAATGCAGATCCCGCCAATGTGGGGGATTTTTATAAAAATGCACTTTCTAGATGAGAAAAGTGTGGAAAAGTTGAATAAAAAAGAAATTAAGGTGCGCTTGGCAAAATTGAGGGAGATACAGCCGTTTAAAGAATGAATAAAATGACACTTCGTGAACTTAAACTACGCCATTTTGTTACTATTATGTTGGTATCTCAGACTTGCTAACCTGTAATCGGCCGGACACGCTCATTTGCGCGCAGCTTTTGCGCATGCGCGAAAAAAATATTTCGAAATAAAAAAGTTTGTCTGCGATTTTGACCCTTGATGTACAGAATTTGTATGAAAACAAGGTCAGAATCGCTTGCGCCAACATCATTGATGATATAGCCGACTATAGAACCGGTTGATACGATTGTAGCCGACTTCATGTGATAGATGAGACGCGTAATTATGAAATTTTTCTAGCGGACTTTTTTTAAACGATTTTTTAAACTGTTTATCACCTTCCAAATTAAAGTAACCTAACCTAAGACTACGCTAAACATGGTTTGTGTAACATGGTTTGTGCCCCTTTATAACGCCTACTCGCGTCAACGCAAGAAAAACATCCCAGTTTTCAAATAGTTTAGCGGCTACGCTAGGTTTGTGTAACATGGTTTATGTAACATGGTTTGTGCCCCTTTATAACGCCTACTCGCGTCAACGCAAGAAAAACATCCCAGTTTTCAAGTAGTTTCGTGGCTACGCCAGGTTTGTGTAACATGGTTTGTGACCATTATTAATTCTGTTTTTCATAATTACGCGCCTTATTATATATCACACGAAGTTGGCTACAATCGTATCAACCTTCGAATAGCAAGTCTGAGATACCAACATAATAGTAACAAAATGGCGTAGTATAAGTTCACGAAGTGTCATTTTATGCATTCTTTAAACGGCTGTATCTCCCTCAATTTTGCCAAGCGCACCCTAATTTTTTTTTTTATTCAACTTTTCCACACTTTTCTCATCTAGAAAGTGCATTTTTATTAAAATCCCCCACATTGGCGGGATCTGCATTTCACCCTAAACGGAATTTGATCTGACTCCGGATCGGTAGAAACGGGAGAGAAATGAAAGGCAGTCGGTCGTGGTGGTGAGTCGTGTCGTTTATTTGGCTACATAGCAAAGATCGGTTAAGCGGTTATAAGATGTATTCAAGAGCGCCGTAGATGAAGATTTTGCTGGTGGTGATGTTGTGGTGAAGGTCAGTATTGCTGCAACAGAGCAGCCCACGGATCTGCAGGTCACCAGCATGTAGCGTCGAGTAGCGGATAATGACCTGATCTTCCAGCCCGTCGCTCGACGCGGTAAGTTGCGGAGTTGAACAGTGATGGTTCGGAGAATGGAGCCAGCTGCAGGTAGTCCTTGTGAGGCGAAAAATGATCTCTTGATGATCTCAGCGGCTGCGAGATGTGGTGGATCTCGATAAACTGAGATGATAAGCTGCTTCCTGTACAGAAGGTACTGCGGACCTTATAGTCACAGGAGTAGAGCGGTGATGAAGCTTTAGGTACGGTGGACCTGGATAGCTGATGTGAATCCTCGAGGAAGCTGCCCTGGGAGCGTGAAGATGCACCGGGCACTCGTATGTATGCTGTTACATGTTGCAATTTTTTTTTTTAAATATACCGAACTGTCACAAATGGTTTTTACTGAGGTTGGCTTGTTGGTTACCAAATCTGTTGATTTTCCTGACAACAAATGAAAGTGATTGATATTTTTCGAATTGATTTTCAAATTAAAAGTGCCAGGTGGGTAACTAACCGCGGTAAATACTATGTAAGTACTAGCGAAAGTGGTCGCTACATTTGGTTTAAAAATGGATCTATTCCAATGTAAGAAGGAGGCATAAAAATCACGGAAATAACACACGAAGATGACCTAAATAGATTAATGCAGATGATGAATAGTAAAAGGCAGCAAAAATATTTTTGACATTAAAAATAGATAGCGATTACGAAAAAATATGTATTTGATAATGAAACAGAACCTAATTCGAATATTAAATATTTAACAGCTCACAAAAAAAATTTACTTTTTTTTTTCTTTATCTTAGTTCTTTTAAATTAATAGAAAAACATATTATTTAAATGCTAATTTCAACACATAGTCACACATCATATTTACATTATAATGTATTAGTATATACAGCTTTTGTATGAAATATTAATGTAACAATAGTATTCTTTCGATACCTTTATTATTTTGTGTACTTTATAAAATTGTTAACCTCGTCAAAAGCTGGTCGAAATGAGGTTAAAAATTTAAATTTAAACAATTAAGTTAAAAAAATATAAAGACACAATAAATAAATAAATATATAGGGGTTATCCTATCCCACAACTTTGCCAAAATCAAAAGATCACACAGGTGGCATTTTTAAGGTATCTTTTTCTAAGGTGTATTTATAAATTACATAAATAAAATACAATCGTATTTCGACGAAAACGGGCACTTCCATTGAATAAAAACTGTAATAAATATTCAGACCAAAAAGGTTTCTACAACATTTATTTCAAAACTATTTGATACTCATTTTACCATTGTGTATTAGATCCCCTTTTGCCTTCGAAAAAGATTCGCTCTTACCATCTAATCCCTTATAAATCTTTGCTTTTCATTGTGCTATTTTTTTCTTACATATTTGTTCTAAACCATAAAGATACATATTTTTTAATTTTCGCTATCGTTGAAAATTGTTTGAACTAATGACACAATTAATAATAACATTTTGTTTGATCTCTCAACAGTTTGGTAATATTTCATATATATATATTTTTTTATATACATTTTCCCAGTTTATCATTGTTATTTTTTATTTTTTATTATTTTGCATTTACTTAACTGTTTGATAATGACGGATACTTATGTGTGTTACTTTTGTTAAATTGTGAAATTATTAACCCCGATAAGGGCGAACCCTAGAGGGGTTCGCCTGTATCTGCTAAACAATGTATTTTGATTGTAAAGAATAATAAATAAAAATAATTTTTTCCTTAAAATTCATTTCTGAAAGTTTCAAGCATGACGACATACTTTTACAGAGAGATCTTTTGATGAATGAAATAAGCACAGAATAGTTCCCGTACAAAATGATGGTGTTGAATATAACTGCAGCGGATTTTTAAATACTTCTTTTTGAATTTCACTTTTGTTTGTTTGACGCGGAATCTTGAAAGTAGAAATTAACCCCCCCCCCTCCCTTTTTTATATAAAGAATGAGGAAGGATAAATCTTGAACCAAGCTCCGTTGATTTTTGAAATGAAACGGAAAGCGGAAATTTCGGATTTAATTAGTGGAATCCTTTTATTTTACTGGGCCGAGCAGTAGATCAAAGTTTTTTTTTCGAAATACGGGGGAACGCAGGTATTATTTTACAAAAATACGGATCTTTATGAAGTCATCGGTATCTTTAAAATCTGGCTAAACAACACTGTGCGTCACTCACTTTATTGTAAATCAACGCTCGGATTTCAATTGCAAACGAAGGTTTTCTAAGCAAAGATAAACTCTTCAGTTGTGACATTAGAAAGGCGTTTCTTTTAGAATATCCATATTGTCCATGCAACTATTTTCAGTTTCCATTTTCGTTAGAAACATGAAGCTTTTTATTGGAGGAGCTTTGAATTTCCAATGTTGATTTTTGCTTCAGCTTTTATTTTCGTTGCCAGAACTTTTTTTCTGTTTTTCAGCAATGTTTAAGATAAAATAGAAATTATATTTACGTAAATCTAATACACACCCAAAAAATCATGGAAGTAAATCCAGTTTATAAATCAAAGGAAAAACGGAACACAAATAAATTAAATGAAAAAATTTAATCCCTAATTTTTTTGAAAAACACTATATTTTTTTTAAACTATCCGGAATTAAGTGAAAATGGAAATTATATTTACATAAATCTAGTACACAACCATAAAAGCGTGGTAGTTAATCCAGTTTATATTAAATCAGAGGAAAAAGGAAACACAGATAAATGAAATGAAACAATTTATGGACCTTCGTGGAAACCCTAAATTCTTTGAAAAACACATTTTTTTAAAACTATCCATACTTTCGGGAGCTTAGAGAAGAAGACGTTTTTTAAGTGACATTGAAGTATATTTATACGCTTCAACAAATTACCCAGTAAGGTCATTTCAGAAAGGGTTTGCAAAAGAAAGGATGAATCTAAATTTACTCCCAACCCCGGAGCATCCATGAAAAATCTGCTGACTTAAGCAGCTCCTTTTTTATAAAGTATGGTCCGAACACGGGGTACCCCTATAATTTTGCGAAATGCTAGTTCCAAAGCAGAAAAATTCAATTACCAAAATCAGATTGCACTCGTACCAACTTATAATATCTGAAAGTTCTTGACATTTAATGAGCGCGGCGATTTATAATCGGAGGGTTGCAAGTATTTTACGTAAGCACTTACGATAACCTTACTCGGATCAGTCCTAAATTGTCGTAATAATTTATGTTTATTTATTTAAATGCCCCTTGATCTTTTACACACTTCAATCATTTTAACACCGTTTTCACATTTAACCCTCCGTCAGGCTCAACTTATTTTTGATCTGTTTTTCTACGATATAATCTCACAGATGAATTGCGCCAGATCGCATTAGGATTTGTATTGCGCCCGATGGAGGCTTAAATAATATATGATCCCGCCACACATAACACAAAAGTTTCTACTGGTATTAAATGCTTTCCTCAACTGAAACATGAGATACTTCCGAAATGTGTTTTTTTGCACTTGACACTGCATTCCCCCTCAGGTCATAATTAGCTTGCGTTCAATGAAACAATTTGGAAGGTGGGTATGGGTACCAACATCTCTGCCATAGGTCATCCCAAGTGGTTCGTTACGTTTGGTGACTTATCAGGGGTGCCCGGTTCGTGGGGTGAGTTTTGTCCGGGTCTTGGTAGCAGATGCGTCCGCCCATCTACTGGCCTTTTAACCTCTCCAGATGGACTCTATCGACCCATCGACGTCAGGGATCATCGACATCAGTGATGGATACATAATATGTCCATAATTCCTAGACACACTAGACTAGACTTATGTCACACGTCTCCTTTTGTTCGTTTGACAAGTATTAATGTCTTTGACGTGAAGATGTCTTTGGAGAATGCCGTTTTTATTTGAACACACCCTAACCTTGGATTTCATAAACGCTAATTTGACAATTATTTTCACGACAAAGCATTTGTAAAAATGTGTTTTCTAACTACATATTTATGATAAATACGTGCTACTTGCATGCACTAGAAAGAATTATAAAAACGTAATTTTGAATTGACCTACAAAAGTCTTATGTCTTCCATCGTCCATGTTGTGCATCCATTCTCATCATTTGTTGTTAACGCGAAATTCTGCAGAATGACGAGTAACGAGTTGCTTAACAACTCTTAAAAAACACTCCAATCACAAAAGCAGCAATGCTCGAAGACCCAGCAACATTTTTGAAGTACCGCAAGAATATACGCATACGTGAGTTTTTTGTGCTTGTGGAGTTAGGCATTGCAGAAATATGTATCTGCATGATGACTCGGATTGTTGGTTTATTCTTTTGTCTAGGCTAGGACAATGTCATTGTATTCATCTGAATAGCTTCTGGCTACCTCATCAGGCCTGGCGGAACGGAAACCATTATGATGCCAACATTCTTTAACGGCGCGGCGGCAGAATATTTAAATGCACAGTGCAAAAACCTTGGATAAAATCTTAAAGGGAATTGTTACGATGATTCGTTTTTCTTTTAATAATTATTCTTGTGTATAAATAGAATTTTTTCATATAGTCTTGTTTTATACAAAATCACAAGCGCTTAGAAATGAAAATAACAATGTAGAAATTAAAAGAAACCAGAAGAACAAAGTAAATAAAAAAAATATTTCAATTTTCCCGTACCACCAACCCTTGAATTAACCTTGAGAAAATATGATTTTTCACTATATTATATTATTGTTAATGTGCTTGAGAGACAGATGTAAATGTGGCTTTAAAATTAGTGTCCGACCGAAACGGAATTTCTGCCAAAACCGAAACCAAATCTTCGGTATCTGTCTCAGTTTCAGTCGAAACCGAAACCGAAACTTTTTTAAGCATGTTAAAAATCTATTTTTTACTGAAATTTGGCTTATTTTTTACACTTATACAGACAATTATTATAAGCAATAATTACCAGCCTGAAACACTCATCCACATTGAAAAATCTTCCGAGAAAAGATACATGACGCCAACGGGACTTGAACCCGTGCCCTTCTGATTGCCAGTCAGCTGCTCTCCCAATTGAGCTATGGCGGCTTATCTTATACCCGCCAAATGATTCAATATGTACTAGTGTTTCATTCAACAATTACTGATTATTATATTTTCTTGTCTTAAACGTTAGTTTAACAATTAAAAATAATAACTTATACAGACAGTTAACACGTGTTAAATTAAATAAAAAACAATAATTGAGGTATGTGATTTTTTTTTTAATATTACTGTGTAGAGAATGATACTCAACATTTGGGTAATTATGTTTTATACGCTGGCAACCCAGCTGACGTGATCGTGTGCATTATTCGGTTCGGCAAATAGACCGAACTCCATTCGTTTTCCGACGGCACGATCAGCTGCCCACGCGTATAGTGTCGTTCCCTACAATTCTTCTGGCAAATACTTGTCGTGTTTACCAAGATTGAATAAACCTTACCTTCAGTGCAAAATACTTTCTTTTCAATTAAATATCATGGTACACTTTGGTTACCTAATGTGGAGTCAGATAGAGAAGTAAGTATAACAGGCGGATTGCCCGAACACTGGCTGGCGTGGCCCGCCATTACGAAACTACCTACCAAACTGAATTACCAAACTGGTGACCCCGACGTGAACTGCTAGGAAATAAATAAAAATTATAAAAATTAACGAAACATGCAAACTACTTCTTAAAACAAAAATTTGTTAATATTCAACGCTTAAATTATAAAGGAAGGACCTCATTAATAGAATATTTTAATTTTAATTGCGTTTACAATTACAACATTCTTATTATACGTGTTAAATTAAATTTAAAAAAAAAACAATTATGTTAAAAAATAATTCTTTATTTTTTTGATATTATTGCTATAAAACAAACAAAAATTAACAAACATGTTAATTACTTCTTGGAAAAAAAAATTGTGGCATGTGCACTCACAACACGATCACGCCGGACCGGCCGGCGAACTCAGCTGATTACGGCAGGTGACACACGAGCCACGAATTCACCCGAAGTCAGCCGAATGACGCGTGATAATTCACGAACGCAGAGTTTCGGTGCGGCCGAAGGTTCGGCGGATTTTCTGCGGAAACCAAAACTGATGCCGGAACTAGATTTTTTGCCGAAACCGAAACCGAACCGTCGCGTCGGTCAGTCACTATTTAAAACACATAATAATTTTTAAGGATTACGATAAGGAACTAAAATAAAAACAATTTTTTGAAGTAGGTACTAAAAAAATTATTTTATTTTAGTTTTATACTGATGTGAACAAATTAATTTAGTAAATCATAAATACTTGAAATGGATCTCATATACAAATAATTGGGTTGCATAGTTTTTTTCAAATTATAATATACCTTATATTATAATTTGAGAAAAACTATGTAATGGTTCTCCAATTAATGGTTCCCGGGGCAGCGGTACCCATACTCGCCAACCAAATTGTAATAATTATAATATATGACCGTCTTATTAGTATTTTGTTGATGTTTGTTATTGTTATTTCGATAAAATCTAACGAAAAATATTACTCCCCATAAACAGTTAAAAAATGATCCTTTAAATCTAGGATTAATTCCGAATATTTATTTTTTAGAAAATAGATCTTGATTTTTTTCGGCATATTATTAGCCACATGCCTGATTCATACTTTATTTAACTCATTTTTCAGAAATATAACATACCTAATTACTAATTATATTAATATTCAGGAAAAGTCGCTTGTTTATTTTTATTTATTTATTTTAAAAAAAGTTTTTAAAGCTTTCCAAAAAAAAAGATTATAGTCAGGTTTTTTTTAATAAAACCTTTTTTCAAATACTATTAATATTCAATAAAAGCAAAATGTATAAATAATTTCCGTTATTTATTTATTTATTTTAGGGAAATCAACAGTTTACAATTCGATTAATTTATACATGTTTAATTTGGTGACCGGGCAATATTTTTTTATCGCAATGACGATAAAAAAATATTTACAAATTGGTTAAATAGGTTAAGTTAGGTTAGGATTACCGGCTATTAATTTTTCATAGCTTTTAATGACCTTTCTGAGGTGTTTCTGAGTTGGTTTCATTCTGAGCTGGCATGGAACCGTTTAACACCTAATTGAGAAACCAATTATAAATTTCATATACTATTATATTGTGTATCTAGAAATTAAACAATAATCTTACAACAACTTAAATTTTACGTACCGACCAGAAATACGAGGCAAAGTGCTACCTTCTTCTGTGACAATTTTAAAACAAACTATGAGGCTCATACACCTATAAATAGATTACATCATTTTGGCAATAAATTTGCATGTTTGTAGATTCTGTATTAGTTATAAAACGAAGTCTTTATAATTACTTTAATGAAATTTATGATTTTAATTTTAATTAGTTTTACTATTAATTTAATCATTTTGGGTACTACGTACCCGCCTAACTGTTATTATCTATCTTTGTAAAATCCCACTAGGGCGTAAAAAAAAATTACATTATTATAGCAGAGGTAGGTAGTACATAATATATGTAATTACAAAATAAATCATGATATTTATGCAGTTTTGTACTCATTTATTACATTTTTGACAGAGTTTTTGTAGTTATTTTCGTCGCAATTTAAAATATCTATATCAGAGAGAATGTTATTATATGTTGAACACAGTCTTGTACATGAGGCTAACATTTTGGTTTGAATTTGTTTTTCTGTTTTTTCCATGTTTTTCTTTAAAAATATCACACGAACGTGTGTGCCGTGTAGGTACTTTCAAATCTATTCTGTTCAATAATTTAGGATAGTCAGTTATGTTACTTACGATGTTACATATCAACATCGCATCAGAGAATTGTCCACGTACACTCAATGTATCAATTTTGGAAAATTTTCTTACATCAAGATAATTATTATCTTATTCGATTTTGCGATTTATAAGAAAGGTCTTTTATGATTTTTTTCTGAATCGGTTCAATTTTGTTTATGTGAATTGCATTAAATGGAGACCACGCAGTTGACGCAATCTCTAGATGGCTACGTACATATCCAAATAAATTATAAGTTTGTTTGCTTTATCTGCTTACCTACCTGTGTAAATAGATCTACTGTAAAAAATGTTTCTCCTATGAGCTTTCAATTTCAGGTAGGCATTGTGACAAACTTTTCGTTTTCCTAAAATTTTCAAAACTCGAATTACATTAAACGTTTGAATTATGTATGAACATATCCATAATAAACGTTAAAGAATTTGTCTATAATATTATTTAAAACGACTCATATATCTGTAAAAGAAACAAAAAGGTTGACAAACCAAGCACCCAATAAACATCAGTTTGGTTGGAAACATTCCAAAAAAATATACAAGTCGTATCGCACACAATAAATTTAACGAAATCGTTGATTTCATGGTGACGTGTTTTATAGGGTTCAATCTAGCAGGAAAAAATAACACACGAGGGGAAACGAGGCGTGAACTTTTCAAAGTCTTTGTTTTCTTTCAAAAGTGGGATAAATGGGTAGCAGTAGTATTAAATGTTTATTTATTTATTACTGTACAAGTACTTCAATGATTTTGTTAAAACTCTCGACAGGCCAAGATGCCGAACATAACGTCCGTAACCAAGTGGGTCGGTCGATGACCGCATGTAATTCTTTTTTTGTGCGTTTAAACCATTTAAACCTTTTTTTCTTTTTGTCCATTTATTGGGCTGGGAATATTACCTATATTTGACAAAATATTCTTTCCTGCGATCAACGATTTTTTCACATTTTTTATTAAACAGCACAGTATGTATTTATCCTTTGCGCGGGAATACCTAAAATACTAAATATATTTTTCACGTATTTAAGTAGATATAAGAAGGATAGTAATTTTTGGGTGGCTGTGGGAGAGTTAAAGTAACTTTACTGATCATGCTAAATATCCCACTTTCAGAAACATTTTATTTAAAAATATTTTAACATATAACCGAGTTTTTGTAGAACTCCTTTTTTTTTTTTTTTTCTTTTACATATTTAATAATATTTTTTATTTATTTATAAATAATGGTTTATTTATAAACAAGGTCTGCTTTGTAATTATCACTATGCGTACCAGCTGCTTTGCCTTCTATCAAACTGTGGTAAGGCCTCCTTAAGACGATATATTTATATTTTTTCTATATAGGTAATTATGATGAAAAACTTATTGCTTTTATTTTTATTACTTCTTCTTTTTCTTTGCCACTTCCCACTTTAAGTGGGGTCGGCTCTCCTAATCAATCTGCGCCAAGACGACCGGTCTTGGGTTGTTGGATTGGGGAAATTTGGAGCTATTTTTGCCATGCTGGTCCACCATTTTATTTTTATTATCTATGCCCTTATTAATTTCCTTGTTAACTGGTGGGAATTAAAGGCTATTTTACCTTTTAAGGCTTCCCCAATAGGCCACTTGCATGGATTTCATAACTACTTGGAAAAAATCATTTTTTTACTAAGACTACGAAAATGTTAGTAAAAATTTTAAATTTTTACGGTTTTTTTAATTTTAAAATAAATAAATCCAAATTTTTGGCTCGTGACGTCACTACATGAAAATGTCCCGTCTCTGAAATGAAATTAATTACGTAAAATTCCACACTGATTTATTTTTTTTATATGGCAACACTTTGATTTCAGGCGAATTTTTGAATTTGACATTTAACATTCACCAGATTTATTGTTGGTTCTCTGCGAACTTATCATTTGGTTTGACATTTTGACAGTTGTTACGAAGAGAACCCCTTACATTTTATGCCTCCTGTACCTGTTTTAGAGGTGTAATGATAATGACGCTGATTTTAACAAAATCAAATTTCATAATATTCTTATTATTTTTATAGTTTACAAGTAAATTACATTAGATTTAGTCATATATAGACGTTGAACATTATAATGATTTATGATCAATAAGACGGATCTAGTAAAAAAATATTTTTGAGATATAATATTTTTGGTACGCCTCCTTATTCTCCAGTGCCATTCGTGTGGAAAACGTTTTTTTTTTTAAATGATATTCGGTTATGTAATTATTGTTTTTTCGCACTCATAAAATTATTTCCCGTCATTCCGGTTTATAAAAAATGGTTTGATTTTTCGGATGGAAATTTTCAAAAAATTCCAGGGTTTCAAAAATACGATGAAAAAAATACAGAATGTCTTAAAATATTTGTTTTTTTTAAATGTGATGCAAGTGGCCTATTAGTGCATATTTTAAATTTGACTGAAGATCGCTATTTCGTTAAGTAAGTAATTCTTAAATAATGGCTCGGATGTTTCTTTTTACAGCATAATTAAATATTATTATGGTCTTCTAATATTTGAAATTGGCTTTGAATATCGATTTAAAACAGGCCAGTATTTCATGATTTTGAATGTGAGAATTTTTCAATGGGGTTGACATAAGTGCAAATTTTTCCTTCGTTAAATCTAATTCAAACTCCGCGCGACCGTCAAACTTGAAAGGAATGTGGAAGTCATAAAAACGGAAGTAAAATAATAAGGTAGGATCCGCTGCGACAGTCTGCACTACCCGAGGTTATGATGCCACCTTTTTACCCGTGGATAAAGATTTTATTCGATTAGGAAAGGGTCGACTTTTATGGAAACATCCACACTTTAATGAAAGATTTGATAACGGGATGTCGACAACCCCTACCAGTTACAATGATGAATTACCTTTAACCCATTTTGAATATAAATGGTTCCGTTATATAATTGTTTATATTTTATATTTGTTCTTAGGCAGTCGAAACATTTGAAAGCAAATTGTGTGGATACAAACTAAAGAATAATTTAAAAGTCAACATTTCCTCCAATTTAATCATGAAAAAAAATCCTAATACAATACAGCCAGCTTTTTATACAAATAATAAATTGAAAAATTATATTTTAAATAACAAGGACAAAGACCAAAAAATGAAAAACTCCGGAGTTTACCAATTGAATTGTAATGATTGCTACCATTTTTACATAGGTAAAACTTGCAGAAATTTTGAAACGAGGATTAAGAAACATTTGAGATGTCTAAATAGCAATAATTATTTGCTAACCAGCTAATTGAATTTAACCATTCATTTGATATAAATACTGGTTTTAAAATTTTACACACTAACGTTAGTGGTTTTCACTTAGATCTTTTAGAAATGTTAGAAATTAGGAAAAATGTCAATAGAAATTAAAATATTATTAATAATCAAAATAATTTTGTGAATAACCCTATCTTAAACATATTTCCATTGTAATTTTTTTGTCTTTGTTCTTCTAAGCACCCCCCCTTTCTACCTCTCCCACCCCCCCCCCCTCCCCCCTGTTGATCTTCTAAGCACCTCCCCTTTCCACCTCTCTCATCCCCCACTACTTCCATTTCTACCCACGCCTGTCTTTCTATACTTGATATTTTAGTTTTTAGTACATATAATGTCCTGATGAAGAGAACATCGTTCTCAAAACATGTTGACTTTTAAATAAAGATTATCGTGGTGAAAACAAAGTGTTTTTAAGTATTTCATTAAAGAATCTGAATTTAATTATGATTTTTTACTGTCAGTTCAAGAATAATTGGCCATCTGGGAAACGTGCTAATTAATCTCCTGCTAGCAAAATTCAAGTGTCAACTCGACGTTCTAGAATAGGATAAATAATGCTCTAATGCACTTAGCGCATTTCCAATACCCAGAACAACTTAGGCAATTTGGACACATAATTTATTGACATCTTCAATTCATCATTCAACTATGTTCATCATCTTAGTACTTCCTCCCTTGCGGGAGACGACTATTCGCAATGGAAATACCACTATGAATTGATTTATCTATGTTTACTTAGCAGTTCTGACAACCCAGATACTTCCCATCCTTCCGCACTCCTTTCCCATTCCCCCTTTGTTTTCCCACTTCCTCCAGTTTCACAACATTCCACAATTTGTAGTATAACTGCCCGGGGCTAGTGGGATGCCCAGTGTCCCTTTAGTTCCCGATCGCTGGTATAAAAAAAAATGTGTCCTTAAAAATGAGTGTTTTTTTTTTTTGTTAGTCCCTTATTATTTCCAATACCATTCATCAAACTGCTATGAAACTTTGGCGTGTTGTTGTGCGCACGCCGGCGAAGGTTTTTATATGTAAAGATGACCTCTGACATCATAAAATTTGTACTAGTAACAGGCGCACTGGTTTTTTGAAAATGTGTGTATTTCGTATAGTTTAGGGGCAGGAAGGGGGTGGAAAATCCGTGAGGGGAAGGGGTACAAAGGAGGTGAGGGATTGCGGGTGGGGGACGAAGGAGAATAAATAGAATTCTACTAATCTACATAATATTATGAATAATAGTGTAATATTACCAAGCTTACCAAAAAAATTGTTCGTGGAAATATATTGTTAAACAGCCAAAGGATTGTTTATCTGTTGTCACTGTAATTAATAATAATTTCGCGTTGAATTTTCTATTTTTTCCTATGTATTTTAAATGTCCTAAATATATCTTATTTTTGAATATGTAGTAAAAAAAACTATTTTAGAATAGATAAAATTACGCTTTAGGTTTTGGCTAGTTTTTGCTGAATTTCTAATTTTACTTCAGTATTTCAAAATAGTAATAATTTAAGCTTCAAACCCAAAAAAATTTTAAAAAAGCACACCACAAATATTTTTAATTAAAACGTAAAAATTTTCAGAAAATACAAAATTTAAAAAACACAGTCCTTTGATATAAGATTAACAAATTCACTTTTTATCTAGTTACAACAATATATTTTTTTTTTTAATATGATAATAACAATAAATAAATTCCCCGATAATAACAAAAAAATCTGACATTTTGGATTTATCGAAGTTGCATTTATTAACACATGCATAAGGCAGTTACTCAAAAAAACCTGACGTTTTGGATTCATTGTTGCGCAATTTAAGCGTTGATTTATCCAAGTTGTATTTATAGGCATTTACTTAAACAAAATAAATAAATAAATGGTCTTTATTCCAGAATGTGGGGAGGTGGATGCAATCCCACACATCCTATATAGAGTGTAAGAACATACACAAAACACAAAGATATTTATAAAATATGGTAATAAGAAGAAAAAAAATACATATAAATAAAAAATTTAAAAAATAAAATAAAAAGTAGTACGCATCGTTAGAAAAAAGTTCTTCATAAAAAATAAAACAATAAACTTTAATTGGAATCGTCTTAGTCCATCGGGTCTGGGATTATTATTAAATTCCCGCTGCAAAAATCAATTAAAAAATAATGTCATCATTGTATAAATTACATAAATATTATGTATAGTAAATTATTTCAAATTCCACTTACAAATTTGATTCTAATTTATAATTGACCTGCAATTTCTTTCACTGGCAATAGTGGAATTATTAAGTGCACGTAGGTATGTATGTACGTGTAATCCACGTACAATCAGAAATACCTTGGCTTTTTTCCGATGACAAAGCAAAATTTACAACTCGACATTATTAGTTGATTAAAACTGATGAAAAATGATACAATTATTAGAAAATATATAGAATTATACAAATGAACTGGTCATTAAGTTATTAACAGAAATTTAAACAAAAACTTGATCTGAATCATACAAACAAATTTTGCAGACAAACGTAATTTTACCGGGAAAATTGGGTGCACGACGCTTGTGCCAGCGATGACCCGACAATTCGTCCTGCGACAATTCATCCGGCGACAGTTCATCCTGCGACAGTTCATCCGGCCGACAGTTCATCCTGCCGACAGTTCATCCTGCCGAGAGTTCATCCCGCCGACAATTCATCCGGCGACAATTTATCCTGCCTGATCATTTGGAAGATTTTTATTAAGTATGCAAAGAGGATATACGGCCGTACAACCAAAATCGATATACTTATATCTGAAGGCATCTTGAGTGGAAATCTGCTGTAAAAATATTTTTACTAACAATAATACGACACACTTATACTTATAGGTTAGGTTAGGTTAGGTTGAATTGTCAGGATGAATTGTCGCCGGATGAATTGTCGGCGGGATGAACTGTCGGCAGGATGAACTGTCGGCTGGATGAACTGTCGCAGGATGAACTGTCGCCGGATGAATTGTCGCAGGATGAACTGTCATGGAACCGTGCCAGCATTCATCAATATCACCAGATGGCGGTGTCAGTATATCAAAAAGCAATATTGCCAGATCTATCACAAAAAGTTTAAAAAAATGTATTAGTAATAATTCGAAATAGAAAATGTAGTCTTTACTCAATGTGTAACTAAAACACCGTTTACGGTTGTGAAGTAAAGAATTAGCCAGCGAACAAAATATTTAAAAAAATAAGAACACTTTTTTTGAAACATTTGAAATTACTCAAATCCAAGAAGCCCCTTATTATGGATGAAAACTATGAACATATATCAAGTCTTTCATCAACACTTAAATATAATATAGCCGGTATTATGAAAATCTGAACAAAGGGAATCACATACGTGATAGTCACTTTGAATATTGAACAATGGCTTCGCATCGAGAGGAATTCTAAGGTGGTCAACGCTCTATAAGGGATGAAACGTTGAAGACGGTGGTGACCTTTGCCAAAATCGACATTTATCAAAATATCACAATGAACAAAATATTCGACAAAACTGCAACATATTTTATCGAATGGAACAGAAAACAGATAAATTCATTTTGTATTATTTTTCTTGGTCTTCCCTTTCCAATCTACCTCTTCATGTAACGTCGTAACTTTGTCTCTGAGAGTGGCATGTAATCAAATAATCTACCTACGTGCGCTAAATAATTCCACTGTTGCCAGTGATAGAAATTGAACGTGAATTATAAAATAGAATCAAATACTTAAATGGAATATGAAATAATTTTCTATACGTAATATTTGCTACGATGAAACTTATCAGTAAATGTCTTAGGGGCTGATTAGTGAATTCAGCAAAAACTAATCCATTATCATCAATGTATCCTTTTGTGAACTGATATGTAGCAATCTGCTACTTCTGTTAGGGTGCTTGAGAATGCCATTAATATTGAGAGTAAGATTGAGATTCGTACAGTGTAAACCATCGCAGTGGTCAGCTTAGTTTCCTGGGGAAACTTAAGGGCGCCAAACCCTGTCGGACGACAGGGTATGCTGAGCTCCGCGGTGGCCTGAGTACTCGTCCTCAGAGGTGGGAATATAGTGCTTATTCACAAGTAGTTCTACATAAATGAAAGGCAAGTTCTTTCGAAATAACAAGGACATCTATTTCATTAATAGGATTACATATACAACTCACTTACCCCCATCATTGACCGTTTTCGAAATACCTAAACTACCTAGCTAGTTTTCTGCGGAGGAATGAAAACGCCTTCCTCCACGGGTCCGTGTCTGCTGCAGCGCGGGCGGCCAGCCTGCCAGCCCCGTCTCTCGGTCAAACCACGGCCGAGGATCGTCCAGCCGATATATGGCTGTCAAAAGCCTCACCGATCACCACCGGTGTCCATCCATCCGGGCGCCAACGCGAGTACCACGGCGCGCGCGGCAAAGTAAGTAAAGGCTCCTTCCCTCAAATACGGAATTCATCCGATTAAATATATGTCACAGCTTGTTCCCGACATTAACCAGGTTCAAAGCGAGCGAGGATTGCCGGCCGTTAGCCTCGATTACTCTCGATACGGAAGTCCACTTCCGTGTGCACATCAACACGCGTTTTTTAATAACTTCGGGTCCGATTATAAATCACGATTACACGTATTACTTGAATCGGCCACTATATGATTATCCGACATTTTCAGGATAAGATGCCTCAATCAATATTAAGGGAACATTTGTTCCGCTCGACTTTAAATAAAAAAAAACTCACATCGTTTCAAACTAGGCACTGTGACGTTCCCACCGGGTCTGCGCCCAACTAGGCCCTGTGGGTAAGTAATCCCGCCGGCAAGAATAATGCTTTTCTACCTATTCGCGCCGATATATGGCTGTCAAAAAAAACCCATTGACAATAATTAAATTAATTATCAGTACTTGATTACAATTGTTATTTGAATATTATATATTTTCAAAACAATACCCGCTCGCTCCGAACGTGTTTGCCCTCGAACACAAAATAAAACCAAAAACCACAAAGAAAAAAAAAAAAAAATCCCTACACTACTGACTAACCAACCTGGTCTGATGGGGGGTACTGAAACAAATAGCATACATGTGCAAAGAGAAAAGAAATGCATAGTCTGAAACCCCGCTCATAAATACACAAAATAATATTAATCAGCATTTACAATAACTTCGTATTTTCTTAATTGTATTTTAAAATAGTTTATTTTCCATTGCTTAACCTTTACCTACTTTCTGGGGGTTCACTAAGGTCCCCTAAATATTGGTTAAAAGGCGATCGGTAATTTTTGCGTTTTTCAGTTTACATAGTAGGTAACTCTCGGCTATTTACTGCTTATGTACTTCGCCCAGCTGTCAATCATTAATTTATTAGTAATGTAAAACCATAGAATAACGAATGTACAACTAGAAGTGCCTTTTATATAAATTTTAATGGAACACCCAACCCACACAGCGGTCGGTTTCATTTACACTCTCCTTAAATCGTAGTCGTCGTAGCAGTAATCGTCCATCTCATTTGAATACACAGTCTAATACGGAAATATAGGCAACGATTAAGCAAATATTTGGATCACGAACGCCCACAAGGCACTTTGTTTTTCTTCATTTTATTTATTTGTTTTTTCTTTGTTTTACAATTTTTTTTAGAAAAATGTGTTCTTACCGGGGTCTCCGTTCTAGGGTCACATTGTACGTGTTTTCACCTTTGAAATATGAGTAAATACCTGTGTTAAAATATCACAGGGGGAAAATTATAAAGTTATATCTAAAAGAAAGCACAATACAAGAATTAATCTTTGTTGGGTTGCAAAATTGAATCTGTTTCCTTCCATCCCATGTCCATAATCCATATCTTAATGCTTCTTTTGAAGTGGGTTATTTTTATGGCTTTGATTGCAAGAGGGAGTAAATTAAATAATTTTAACGATTTTAATTTTTTTTTATTGCATTTTTCTTTGTCCTAAAACCGTTTTAGTTGTAGGTTGATGGAATGTATGTTGTAATGTGGATCTTGTGAATCAGCCCGAAATTGTCAGTGTAAAGTTTTCCTGGTTTTTGAATGCGTACATTAGAATACCTTTTGTGTATAATTGTTTCAGTGACATTAAATTCAGTGCTTTAAAACGTCGGCTGTAGGAATTCTGATGGGAATATAAGTACAATGTTCAAAATTGCCCTTTGTGCCATGAGGACTGGTTTTATAGTAGAATCGCACGAGCTTCCCCATCCGATAAGACCATATTGTAGATGAGATTGGGCTAATGCATAATAAAATTTAATTAGCTGTTCTTTGTCTAAAATGTTTCTTATTGTTTTGAAAAAATTGGTTAATTTTTTTTTTTTAATTTGTTACTTACATTTTTCACTTGGGAATTCGAATTTATGTTTTGATCACTCCAAGGTATTTTATTGTTTGTATTTCATTTAATTTTGGGCAGTTGCGTGCAATTTCTTGGTTAGTCTTTATGACTTTTTATGTTTAGGTTTGTATCGAGGTTATCTGTCTGTTTGTTGTCGATTTTGAATTTAATATATTTAGTTTTTTTATCATTTAATGTTAGTGAATTTCAATCAGGCCATGGTTTTATGTGCAAACGGTAAAATAGATAACACGACAGCACGAAATCGAGCCTAACTTATATACATAATAATCTAGCGGTTTCCAGTAAAATGCACCCTTTACGACGGCACTCGCGGCTTGTTTGGGCGAGGAAATTTTTTAGTGCTATCCGGAGTTGGGGATGGGAACGTGTTATTTAACGTCTTAAAAAATAGTAATAGGATATTTTTAAGTGTGGATTGATTACCAAATAGTTAAAATTAAACAATGTTTATGAAAATTTTTAGTTTTTTTCAAATGACAACGATTTTAAAATAAGTTAATGGCAACAAAATGGATGCTCAAAAAATAGAGCATTTATTTTTATATTTATATAAAAAAGCCGACATCTTTGCAATAGGTCACTCCAAGTAGCTTGCTACGTTTGGTAACTTAGGAGGGGTGCCCGGGTGCATGGGGTGAGGTTCGTCCGGGTCTTAGCGGTAGATGCATATACCCACCAGCTGCGTGGCAGGCCGGATCGGGAGAGACTGGTTGAGGGAATCCTTTTGATCTCTCCAATATGACTCTTTCGGAACATTTTACCTTGCACGGCGGTAGGAGGGACGGATTTGGACGTCCGTCACTGATGGAGACACTGACCCCTAGATTCCAAACATTCCTCATACATCTTTCCTTCCCAGGACTTCATCTCCTTCCTTTCCTCAAAAGACCTTCCACATACCATCCCCAAAGTTGATATAGGCCCTGAGGGAAAATTTATATATGTAAACGAAATTGGATTTTACGTAATAAGATGGTACAAAAGTAGGCTTAGAGCAAAAACAAATTAGGTTTACAATTATATTATAGAGTAATGACGAAAAATAAAAATGTGCACAAAATAAGTGTAAATATTTCTTTTTGCGATGGAGAATGCAATCACAGTTTATTTGTTTTAGTAATTATTTTAAAACATTTATTTTAATTACGTTCACCGAAAACCGCATAATGACCATCCATTGATATGCAAATGACTTTAAATGGAAAACTTAAATTCCTGCAAAAATTCATTGATCGTTAGTGGGAATAAAATTCATGATGCCGTCATACAAATTATGGGGAGAGTGTATTCTGGGGTCCAGGCCGCCATAATGAGATTCTTCAGTAGGGTGGCGAGCATAATTATATTTAAAAGTTAACCGAGTGAATTCAATATTTGCCAGGGCTTCTCTTTATTGAAAATAGTGATGAAAATATTATTATTTTCGATATTTGAACTCCTGAAAATAAAAGCAAGATTGTTAGGTGTGCCTTCCCTGGTAAAGCCACCAGCGACATAAATGAGATTGAAATTTGATGGCTAGGTATGATAATGTAAAACTTTTTATACGTATGGGTTTCATTTTTTTTTCAAACTTGTGTGTTTTGTGATTGTTTTAATGCTATTAAAAGATATAATTTTTAATTAATTGAAGACAATATTAGCGAAAATCAATCTAAAATCTAGAAACAGATAAATCAGAAAAAGATATGGGCACATCTGGGACTCAAACCCAGGACCTTTGGCTTTCCGGGCCGCGACTCAACCATCTGAGGTAATGTGTCCCTATCCGATTCGGTCATTTTTAACTGAATCATACCTCTTTTTCGTAATTTGTTTTTGGGGTGTTATGCCGTGTTGCGCTACCTCCTTCTTTAGCCAACGTTTCTTATCATACCTCGATTACGAACTACCAACACTATCTTCATTTTATTTTTTTATTTTTTTTTTTAATAATTTTATTTATCTTAAAAAATGGAACATGTTACAGTGTTACTTTTCCTCCATTAAAAGCATTTGCTTGTGGATGGAGGAGCTTGTGGATACATTTTAAATATTTACAATTTATACAGTCAGGTGTTTCACATAATATATGCACAGATTCACAGTTAATACACATACACCGTTAAAACACATTTTAATCATATCGTAATCAAGATCCTTTAACTAAAAGATAAAATCATCCACATGTATTCAGTAATAAGTAAAATAGGTATAATTTTTAGTGTGACATTCATGTGGTGATGAGGGAAGCAGCAATTTTCCCGTTGGTGATTTCTCTAAAATGTTTTTTGATGGTTGGTTAAATGTTATTGGCTGGTATCTTTACGTATGATTGCAAGGTTTAAACTCAAGACACTATCTAGATAGCGTTCGATATGGTTTAATTCTTTATTTAATTTAATATTACAATTTGAAGTTATACTCATTGAGTTAAAAATAAAAAAAATATTTTACAAATGTCAATTTCGAGCTACTTTGTTCGTTAAATCACTGCAAAACCAGTTTTTATGACGCCTTTTTACCTTATCATAAGAAGGATTAACGAATTTTCTCTTGTAGTTGGTTACACTTAGATGGATTACATGTGTCGAGTGTTGTGTCGTCCTATGTGCAATATTTAACTTAATTTTCTACCTGTCATTTTATATTTAAGTTTACCTTGATTCATTACCGTCCATGTTCTCTTTTTCTTTCTTTGTCACATTTTATCTTCATTTGAATACAATAATATTGTTTTTGTATCATTTCGTCTATGCTTTCACGAGAATGAAACACTTTGTGATCAATTCCTTGCAAAAAAATCAATGATTTCATTTCTACAAGCCTTACAGCCAGCATCCAGCATCCTAGCAACTTTATTGCAAGTTTATCTGAACTATTTATACGTAATTGACCAATATATTTCATTTCATTTTCAACCCTTTGTTTTGGAAGAGGAAAGAAGTCAACATTGGAGCTCGATTTACGACCGACTCTATATAGCTCCGGAGACCAGCAAGGGATCATACAACCCCGACTATATTAATATCTGGAAATCTCTATTTGTAATGGTTATTCCTACCAATATTACGGTGGAGGCGGCCATTGTTCAAAGTGGTCCTTAAAATACGTTTTTGTTAACAAGTACTTCGGATCTGCTGATTAAAAAATGCTTCTTTAGCGTTTTACACGGTCAAAAATGTAATTCGAATGTTTTAATCTTTACATAGTATGAAGCAAAGTCGCTCCCGCTGTCTTTACGTTTAAATCTTTTAAACTACGCAACGGATTTTCATGGGGTTTTCACCAATAGATAGAGTGATTCATGAGGAAGGCTTAAGTATATAATTTGTCAGGGTTTTGTGTAAATTAGTTTAAATATATAATATATAAAAGGAAGGGAGCTGGCAAGCGGGCAGCGGGCAGCAGACTGGCAAGCGGGCGTATATTGATATGTATGCAAATTAATAGACGCTTTAGTTATAAAGGTTGGGTAATTGCGTTGTCAGTAGAAGGCGTTGTGTTTCGTTAGCCGCAGCAACGTGTGGTCGAGTAAGAAAATAAATTGTTGTTATTAGTGACAAACATTTTTGTGAGAGAAAAAGCGGATATGATAATTTAAAAATAAACCATACTTCAAAAAATTACTTGATATTTTATATTTTACAATAAGTTAATATTTTTCTCATATTCTTGCGAGAAACTATCGCAGAATATTCGAAGCAGTCAATTTGCTGCAATCCAGCTGCGGAATAAAATTGTATCGGCTATTCCAGAGGAAAGGCTTCAGTTGAACGCGTTAAAGCAGTGAAATGAAATTGAATCTTTTGCAAGGTGATTTTGGACGTACACTGGTTTGAATTTGCTTTCTAAATATGTATGTGTTTATCTCTTTGGTAGCGGAAAAATTATTAAGGGCCGTCTGTTTCAACGGAAAGCTAAATAGTATCCTAAAGTTAAATTTTAACTGTCAGTTAAAATAACGAGGACGTTAAATAGGACCGCGCGCTGTTTCAAGTATTTTTTCGATTAAGTAATAGTTGTCAGTGTGACCAGTCTAAAAAGCAGAATATTCCTCGGAATTACGTGACAAAATGCATAGAAATATTTTTTGATGCGGCAACACCGTAAACTGAATCAGAACAACTGTCAAAATATCCGGTTGTATTTTGTTTCGCGTCGTAGAATCTGACGGCTTTGTTCCGATAAAAGTATTTGTATGAATATTTACAAATAAATGACGACCTATTATAATACATATGAAATACAATATGAATGTAATTTACTTTCCAGTAGTTGTGATATCTCCTGATATCTTCAATTCAATTTATTTATGGTATCGAAAATATTAGAAAAACATACATTATAGCGTTTTTAAAATCCGTTTGTAGAGAGTATTACATTAAACGTAAGTAATGTACAAATTATACTAGCGATATTAATAGAGCTTGTCTTTTAAAGGCAGCTTCACTCGCTAATGTCGATATACGAAACGAGTCTACCACAAACCTACTACTCATGTTATATTTTTGTAATGTTTATAATACAATAGGTATATTGATTTGAAGATCTTGTAAAATTTGCGATACATCCATTAATAGAGCTTGTCTTTAAAAGGTAACGCTAAATACGTCGATATCAGAATTGATTCTGTTCAACAGCAAGATTTTTTCGACATGCGGTGCCACGCGAAAAATTCGAGATCATCCCAGATAACCATATATTATTGACGCGGGGATGAAATGTTTTGGTTTTCGCTTCAAGACATATTGGATGAGGAATTCATCGTCATTATCATCCTCTTCTATAATATTTATCATAATTATTGATTAGCATATTAGTAATCAATGTTGAAACAGCCATTTCCATACATTACTTCGACCAGAACTGTCAAATATGCCAATATGGCGGAGTAACTCTAGAGTAACTATCGGTTTTCGGAAAGTAAGTACAAAAGTTAAAAGTAATGTAAAACAATCAGTCAAATTGATTGAAAAACGCATTTTGCTGAAATTTAACTATAGTAACGGCGATTTGTTTTACTTTTACTTTAGCGAGCGTTGAAACAGACGGCCCTAAGAAATTATAAAAATATTGTTAGCCATAATCATGAAGGTTTCCTTGCCTTGTTAATCTTAAAGACTTCGAAGGTGAACAAAAATAAATGAATGTGAAGAAATATTTACGTACCAGTACAAAAGACATTAAGACTTATATACCAATCTTTGGAAGTTAAAAAAAATCTATAAAAGAAAATCTGCCGTCAAGCTTTCTACCGCGAAAGCGTTTTTGGCTGATATTTCCGTAGAACCAAGTTTTCACAGTATGAAAATCATTTTATGAAAAATACGCTTTATTCCTCTTTCAAGTTACCGATTAATATTTCTTACTCGAATGTTCTTATGTTAAGTTACTCTTTTTTTCTCATGCGAAATGTCAGTATTAACGACATTTTTTTTATTTATTTATTTTTATTTTTTTACATGAATACCGCACAAGAGTCCCAACAGCTCCCGTCTGAAGCCAGTGGGACTATGCCATCCCCAATTGGGGTATGTTGTGAGGCTGAAGGTAGTGGGGAGGGGAATGAGATAGGGAAGAGGAAGGTGAGAAAGTACCTTGCTATTCAGATCTGGTTCAATTCTGAATGGTGGTCTTACACCAGGGCGATACTGAGAGTATCTTCCACTCTGGAACGTGCCGCAAATATAGTATATATTATTTTTTAATTAATAAATTGTGAAATAACACAAATTAATCAATAAAATTTATTTTCCACGCCGGGATTCAATCCCGTGACCTTCGGAGTGCGAGTCAAGAGCCTTACCGCTGGACTACGCTGGACGTCAAATTACAAATTAAAACCATCAACTAACAAACCACTTCGCCTTTTCATCGTAGGAATACGCAGAGAGGATTGACCGCCACATAACTTTTCATTCACATTCATACATAGGTTATTTAAATGGTACATTTTATAGTTGCTCTCTGAAGCAAAATAATTTTAAATAATATGGTTTATCTTTAAGCAGGTTAGGTTGACGCCTGTTATTATAAAGAAGTTAAACATTTAACTAGGTACATCAATATTTTTGTTCTAACTAATTAACAAATAATATTAACGTCATTGGTATTAATGTAATCTAGAACTAAAGATGTTAAGTTAAATATATTTTTCGATTATTTTTTATTGTAAGCAATGAAAAGCCATTGTCCTATTTTTGTTGTGTAATTATACATCTAATGGATGCGTGAACTAAATTACATACGTGCGTTTAACATCCATATTAAACCTGTCTCCGAACGTTCAACGGGTAATATAGTCAACAGACCCGTCAGTAAATCGCTCAGTTAGTGATCAATTCTTTACCAACAAATAAAGCAATACTTTTAACTACATTTTCCCCAGCGGTTAAGCGCTATCTTGCGCAGAGCAAATGTGCCAAGGTGCTAAATGAAACCATTACAACCTACGTGTGGAATTTTCCTAAAAGATAAATGAACCGTAACTACATTTTAACGTAGTCCGTCTGCTAATGTGCACATTGCTTCGGCGAACGCGTCATCCGATACGCTTTATTTTTTTTCATTTCTCAGACCATTCAAAAATAAACAGCACAATTTGTGAGTAAAAATTCAAAAAGTTTCCTAGTTGCGAGAATACTGAATATTTTTTTTTTAAATTTATGAATTATACCTATATACTGAGAAAAAGTAAGTTTTTTTTTATTTATTTTTTTTACATTAATTCCACACTTGAGGCCCTGAGGAAAATAATTTCCCTCAAGGCCTATGTCATCTGGGATGCTGTGTGGAGGGTCTTTTTGAGGAGAGGAAGGAATGAACATTGGTCTTGAAGAGACCCATGTTGTAGGAAGGAGGAAACACAGAGGCCGGCAAATCATTCCACAGCCGAGCTGTTGAACACAAGAACGAGTCGAAGAAACGACCCGTTCTCATGTGACAAATGTCAACTGTGTACAAATGTTGGGCACGCGTTTGGCGTGTTTCCCGACTATGCACCGGTGCCGAAGGGATCAATGATGCTAGTTCCTCGGAGCATCTTCCATTGTAATACCGGTAGAACAAGGATAGCATTCCCACCCGACGCCTGTGCTCTAAAGATTGCAATCCGTCTGTTAAGATGGGAGAATCTATCAAACGGACCGCCCGTTTCTGCACAGAGTCGAGGGTATTTTTCAGGTATTTTGGAGCTCCAGACCAGAGGTGGCTGCCAAATTCAACCGTGGGGCGCACTTGCGATTTGTACAGGGTTAGCAGTTGTGTACTATTAATAAGCATGTAGCATGATAACACAGTAAACTGTGGCACCATTTAAATTCAAAATTAATAAATTTGACCACTTTTATTGTTAAAAAAACCAACATGTTTTATAAGCATTACTTTCTTCAACAGAGTTTTTTTTATATTTTTTTTATATGAACACCCCATAAAAGTCCCAAAAAGTCCCAACCTAATCTAACCCAACCGATTGGAGCCTGTGAGACTATGGCATCCTCAATTGGGGTATGTTGTGGGGCTGGAGGTAATGCGAAGGGAAAAGAGATGGGGAAGAGGAAGGTGGAGAAATACCTGGTTATTCAGATCTGGTCACCAAATACGGTTTAAGCCATTTCAAACAACGTTTCAATTCTGAATGGTGATCTTACACCAGAGCGATGCTGAGACTACTTCCACTCTGGAACGTGTCGCAAATATAACTTAATATAATTTTAAATGGTAAAACGGTGGTGAAACAATGTATGATCGTGTGAGAAATGTGGATATCCGCAAAGAATGTAAGGCTGATGTAAGCATAATGAGTAAGATTAAGAAAGGGACCCTTAGATGGTTTGGGCATGTAGAGCGAATGAACGAAGGAAGTAGTGTAAGAAGAATATACGACGCGAATGTGAATGGTAGAAGAAGTCGGGGACGCCCGAGGAAAACATGGCACGATCAAGTGAACCAGATACTTGAGTCGGGTCATGTCAAATGTCAGAATAATAGAAGAGAATGTATGAGACGATGTATGAATGTGAGTGAGGCAAAGAGTGTGTGCCAAGACCGAGTTGTTTGGCGGTCCGTCCTCTCTGCCTACCCCTGCGGGGAAACGGCGTGATGGTTAGTTAGTTAGTTAGTTAGTAATTTTAAATGATTAAAATGTGAAATAACACAAATCAATCAAATATACTTGCGCACGCCGGGATTTAAACCCGCGATCTCCGAATTACTAGTCGAGAGCCTTACCCCTCCACCACGGAGGCCGTTACGGGTTTATTTAAAACATTAAGTAAACCTTGATGTAGTAAATATTGCAGACGAAACATGTTGGTTTTGAACAGTAAACGTTGTTAAAATGAAGTATTTATAATTTTTTATAACTTTTATTTGTTTTTAATCGCTTTTTATTCTTCGTGCGAGATGATATGCTGCCCTTTCATAGGCGTTCATTATTTAAAACTTATGTAACCAATCTACTGGCCAAACCTGAAATTCGTTCTTTTTAAATTTTCTCATCAATCATTTTAAATCAACGGGCAAATTCTACATATTATGTCGTAAGTCAGATAAGTTAATTTCACAAGAAAGCGACAACAAATACATATGGATTATGAACAAGCGGTATCCTCGAAAAGAGATACTAGCGACATCTTACGTAGGGTGTGAGAACTTAAATACGATTTTCATCGCACAATCACAATCACAGTACTTTTCAAAAAAAAAATTTTTTTTAAACGTTAAATGGAAAATTTTGACTTCTGACACTTTTCTATGGGACGTGCGATTTGTCCACTTTCCAGAATTAAAATACCAGATGGAGATCGCAACACTGGGCTTGTTCTTTCAGGCCAACGCTCATATTAATTGTGTGCTTGCAACACAATTGAAAAAATGAGCGCTTAATCATTAAATGTTCATTAATCTATTTATTGGTTTTAAATGAGACTAAATATATTATTTGTCAAAGCTTTATTTTTATGAAAAATTAGTTGTTAGATTACACACTTAGCGGGCGCTTTATTCTTGAAAATAATATGCCGTAAATATAAATAGACGGTAAAAATAACAAAATATTTATGAAACACGTCCCAAAGGTTTTGAAAATAAGTCTCGCCATGCTTAGCATCATTATTTTTAAAGAAACTGAAAAATCCGTTTTCATATAAATTTAAAATAAAACCTTTGCCTCGCTTTCATATATTTTTCAACAAGTTTGTTATTTAAACAAATCCACATTCTTAAAAAAGAAAAGGAGACGAAAAAAAATTTCAGATAACATTGTATTATTGTTCGCGTTCAGAATGATAATAATTCCAACAATTTCGGGAAAAATTGATTTCGTTTTTCGGAGATTGTGCTGTAAGCCTGTTCAGAAGGAAACAGGTGTGGTGAACAATCTAATTACAAGTAGCCATGCTACGTGGAAGAGATACATTTCTCTCGCTAACTTCTGTAGAACAAAGGAAAACATTTCTTGAACCTTTCTTGCTTCTCGTCAACCAGGCGTGAAGCTCTGATGGTTTATTCGTCTTTTAAGTAAAATAAAATCTTCCTTAAATGTTTTTTCGCTAAATTCACTATAATATTATGAACAATGTTATTTCAGAAATGTCGTATCATCAAATTAATTTAATCTATGTATATGTCGTAGGCCATGCCCGTGTGAAGTGCCCGGCGTAAGATCGTGAAGTGCCTGAGACGCATCGTGATCTGCCAGATTTTACGATTGGCCTGCGACATATATTCTACTGTCACGTCTATCGAGGACCTTGGGATCACTCTAGACTGCAATCTTTCTTTCCGTGATCACATTAATGACATCGCAAACAAATTACTTAAACTACTCAGCTTCATTCATCGAATTACCTCTGACTTTAAACATATGTATAAGTACAATTAAAACTCTTTACTTTTCGCTGGTTCGCTCTCACCTTGAATATGCTAGTGACATTTGGTCTATTTTCTATGCTAACCATATTTGTCACATCGAATCTGTACAAATCGCTTCTTACGAGGAATTGCTTGGAGGTTAGGACTCGTATGATGAAATTGAACAAACTTTTAACATTTCTTCTTTAGAAAAACGTAGAAAGGACTCTGATCTAATTTGCATATTCAAAATTATCAACAGCATTACTGACACACCTGCTTTGTTACAACTCATCCAGTTCAACATCCCTTCCCGTAGACTCTGAAATAATGAATTGCTGTTCCTCAATCAACATTCTACTAATTATGGATACCATGTCGAGACTTGTCAACACAAATCAAAGGATTGAATTTTTTGGTGAAAGCCTAAATGACTTTCGGCAGTGGATACGCAATGTGATTTCTTAATGCCTTTTAAATCCATCTTCAAGCTACTTGTAGTTCTTCTAGTGTACTTTTATATTATTTGTATTTTGTCAATACTCAATGCTCTTCATTTGTTCACTCTTCACTCTTCACATGTACTCTCCTTTCATTGTTATCTCTTTTTTTATTATTCGTGTTATTGTTATATTGTTAATGGACTATTTTCCCGTACTTAAAAAAATAAATATTTATGTAATTTAGTATATTAAAACATCTTCGCGATTATCCACGTAAATTTTATTGATTACATATGCTTTCGATTTGAGAGGGGGGTATGTGTACCCCCGCCCCGGGAACCATTTACTGGATTACCAACACCTCTGCTACAGGTCACTCCAAGTGTCCGCTACGTTTGATGACTTAGCAGGGGTGCCCGGGTTCATGAGGTGAGGTTTGTCTGGGTCTTGGCGGTGGATGCGTTTGCCCACCTACTGCGTGGCGACCTTTAGATTTCTCCAGCCCGACTCTCTCGACCCATCGCATTGCAACGCAGTGAGAAGAATGGATTCATTCATCCATATTTAGAAGTACTTTCTGCTGGCCGTTGGGAGAGTTGTAGGTAGCACGTGAAAATAAGATGTAGTTACGGTGGTAGCCTAAAGAAGCCATGGCACGATTAGGTGAAACAAATATCTAGTTGAGTCGGGTCATGATAAGAGTCATCATAACAGAAGAAAAAATCTGAGTGTGCCACCACATGCGGTAGAAGTGAAACCTTCAGAAAACTAAAGTAGATGAGAGTGAGGAGACTACTACGAAGCACTTGTTTATTAATGTGAAGGATAAGTTTTTACTATACATTTGGTCATCTTTTTAGTATCTCTGTTTTCTTCTTCGGAGTCGCTAGATGTCGCTTTTTGTGTGTTTTCTTTGCCTGTTCATTTTGGAGTCGTTTGAAGATTGAATATTGATTTTACATTTTTTTTTATTTCGTAAGAAAACAGTCACTAAACTACAGGAGACTTGCGTTGAACCGTGAATTTATCATATTTTATCTGAAACGAGAACCCGCGAAATAAATAAATACTTTATTGCTATCTCATTCTCTCGCTGGATAAATCCTTCAAATGTATGTGTTTGTCCCTTTTTAATGTCGCTTGTTTCCATTTCATAGAGTTTCAAATCGCATCGGTGCTATCACTTCAATAAAAAAGATGCGACGAATGAAGAATGAAGTGGGTGCTGAGACTGAGTTGTGTGGCGGTTTATCTCTGCCTAACCTTGCGAGAAACCACTTGGGGCTTAGTTGGTTTGGTACGGTGACACGAGTGCCCTAATATGGTACCTACACCGTAAAAAATCATGTTATTTGTTTTTTTATATTTGTTTACAGACTAAAATCCAATAATAACACGACGCAAAGCCCAAAATACGACCTGATAAATAGTAAAATTAACGAATAGAATGGTAGGTACTTAGCCATAAATTAGCTACACCTGATTTCACCACAAAGGGGCTATGTTAGAAATTCTCAGGAAATTGTCAGAACATGGAATGGCATAAAACTCACAACCTCAGCAGGATAATGGCGTCACCTTCGCTTTGCATCGATTCTAAGCGCTCCATACATTTGGATAGTTTTCAATTTAACGCATCACAAAAACTCGTATTTTAATCCAGGTAGTCAATCAAACAACAGAAAATGATCTCACAACTCCCAATACGGTTGTCAACTGTTTGAAGTTTGTCACCATAAATATACCAAACCACCCACTTAGTCACGGTACTGTACCTGTGACTTATAGTTTTCAAACCACAGTTGTGGGGTGTGTAGGAAACGTAAACAATTATAATAGGAATAATCCTTAACAAACATCAGTAATATTATGGTTTCTAACCATAATTTTAATTAAACACATGATTCCTGCAATATCATAAGTTTTTCTAGTTTCAGTTTAGTTCAGCCCGAAAGGGTGATTCCATATCTTCTGTTTTATCTTTCACGTTACGTCAGCGTTGCGAGACACCTAATCAAGATAAAAAGGCAAAATCCGTCGGATATGGGAAGGCGTCCGTCGTGCGTTATCGGCTGTCAAATTTCGGTGATTTTCCACTGCTTTCGACGACTTATTTATGCTTGACGTGTGTTAAATTGATTAATTCTCTCTCTCCTCGATGGCGCTACAGCCCTTACCGAACTTTGACCTGCAACATTTGTTGCAGGTCAAAGTTCGGTAAGGGCTCCTCCTGTCCTCAGCGGCTGACTTTCAGTTTGTTACCTGGAGAAGCTGTGCTGGATCCCCTCTTACCACCTTGGATTAATTTACTATTTAAAACATCAACTACTTTTTATTAGTTATTAAAGCTGATTTCATATTAACCTAATAGGCATACATATACATATATGACTATCCGTTTGTCGGATTATTTTGGTGTTTGTACGCGGTCACATTCAATTCTCGAATTTTCGCAAATCTACTGACATCTTTTAACAAAGATTACACGCGTAACTACTTTTAGGAGTTGGTGTCCTAACACAAGCGCAGTATTATGTTGTACCTAAAATATGACCTGGGAAGACACAATGTGAAACCATAAGAAATAGCTTCATTTCCAATGACAATCCTAGTGAACTTTATAAAAGGGACTGGGTTACTATCAAAGGAATGGGGTAAAATAGGAGGAGTGCTCACGGGAACTATATACATATAAGCCGTCTCCGCTAATAAAAATAAAAATAAAATTAGTTAGACAAGTACAGCATACCGCATTTAAGAATATTTAACACGCGTTACGCTGTCGCGAAAGATACAGGATCACCCTTCTGATGAACGTGAACGTTTCATATAAAGACGTAGTCATATATTACCTAATCTTTATAATTGTTCAAACCAAATCAACAATTTTACAATATCGTGTTCAATGCGTTTTATTTTATTCTAATCAATTGTGTTCAAGTGTTATTATGACTTGTTTTAAGTCGATATTAGTTCCTAGCTAGGCAAGTTGCCAATTCTAAGGAACAAATGCTCGTGAAAATGCCAAATGAATTATTATGATTAAAAATATCTTCTAAGTTTTTACTGTCTGTGTCATTAGAGGGTAACTGTGTATAATTTTAAGTACAATTATTCAGACTCCCTTCTACCCAAACTAATCAACCGATTAATTATTACTGGACCGATAAAGAACATTTTGCAAGTGTTATGGACTAATTCCGGTGGAATTTTATTACATAATTTCAGTCCCAGATACATATCTGGTAGTTTAGTATACGTTTTTTGGTAGTTTGCCGTATTGCTCCTCTCTGGTGAGACTTCTTGTAATATGGTTATGATCAATTTTTTAAAAGTTTTTATAAATTTTTGTGTATGTGGAAAATAACCCTTTTTATGTAGTTTTGAAGATTAACAAGCATATAAAAATTTTTGCAGAGCTCTTTGCTAGAGAACCTGTAGGTTTTACGTACAATGACTCTAATTATGGATTTCTAGGGCTTCGCAAGTGGATCTAAAACGTATTTTTCTTCTTCGCTTTCTACGCTCACCAGCCAATATGTTAAGAGGGGTTGTGCAGTCCGAAATATATTTTTCTTAATATGTGATTAATATTAATATTAATGTGTGAATCAATTGTTAACCCACGTTTTTTTATCCTAGTTTTTTTTTTTTTAATTTTTCTTTATTCATTGCATATTATTACATTATTTGTGGATTTTTCGACCAACACACAAGGCTGATGCCCGTGTTATGGTGGTCGATCATTGAAAACCATGTTTACAACAAACACTTAGGTTCCTTTCAGTAACCCTTCGTGATTTTGTTTGCATACTTTGGGAGGTTGTGGGTTCTATTTTAATAACTTGGGGAAGTTGCGAGAAGAAACGATGACAGATGGTAACCAAGGGACTAAAAGAAGAACACTAGGAGTATTAAATTGTCTGTTGACAAGTAAGAACTGAATATGGCAGACCGCAGAGAGAGACATCAAGTTTTGAAGCAAACTTCACACTTTAACCCATAGTGTGCCAAGAAATCCGCCTCACCGAACTTTATGGTATTTTGAACCTTACAAAATACTCCTAGCGTACTAAAATAAATTAGTTGGTAACGAAATATTCTGGCTGGTGGTTTCGTCACTTGCAAATATGTTTATTTTATTCTGTGAAAGGGGGAGTCGCAAAATTTCACGTCATTTTTTTACATTAGCTCCACACAGGAGGCCCTGAGGGAAATTATTTTCCTTACGGCCTATGTCATCTTAGGGGATCCTGTGTGGGGGGTATTTTTAATAAAGGGAAGGACGGTAAGTTCTGGAAAGGAAAAAGGTATGAGGGGTGGGTGGGAATCTGGGGGTCAGTATGTCCGGGATTAACGAACGTATGAATCCATCCCTCCGACTGCGGTGCAAGGCGATACGTCGAGAGTCCGGCTAGAAAGGTCAAAAGGCCTCCCTCTCTCTCGATCCGGCCCAACACGCATCCGCCGCCTAGACCTGGACAAATCTTACCTCATGAACCCGAGCACCTCTGCTACGTCACCAACAAAACACTTGATGTTGCTGTTAAAAATAATATTAAAAAAAATTATAAACTATTGCAGAGGTATTGGTTATCCAATAAATGGTTCTCTGGGAGGTACCCATGCCCTCCTCCCAAAATGATTATGCATTTTTTTTTTTGCATAACGTTCACGTAATTTTATGTCAAGAGTGTAACAAACTAAGGATTTTTCACGATTCTGCTCATTTCCGTTGTTGTAAAATGCACACTTTGAAAAACGTTGTAATTTTTACTCAAACGATACTTAATATCATTACACTTATCTTGTAGAGCAGTCAAACTAAGAAGATTTTTTCAAAACTATGTAGGTACCTTCACGACTTTAATACACTTTTTTGTATTGTCAATGACCAACTGTTGAGTCCCAGACGTGTGCTAACACGCAAAAAGCTTTATTTGCTCACCCTGCAGTATAATTTAACGTGACCTGTGAGGTCATTTTAATCGACGATATTACACCAAACAGGGTATAATTTAATTACGACCACTATGTTTCTAACTGGAAATTAAATTGGCATCAATTGCAGCACCAATAAAGGGGTAATGGACCCTATAGGACCCAGTGGGACCGTTTGAAGTTAATTCCGTCAGAAGCCGTAGCTTTTAATTGAGCTAATTGCTTCTGGAAACTTAATGATTACCTACTTTGAATACTACGAAATATAATTTAGCGCTAGTCAATGTCGACGATATTTTGGCCAGTTTTGCTCCCAAAGGGGCAATGCAATTAGGTTTTTGGTGGTCTGAATTTGTTGTGAAATCCGAAGAGTCTCTCTATGGTAGATGAAACCGGGAAATTTTCCTATTATTTGATGAAAGCGTTTCGGCTCACTGGGTAAAAAAGAGGTACGGGGCTTTAGATCAGTGATTTCCAACACGGGCAAAATCGCTCACCAACATTTAATAATAGGCCGATTGCATGGATTTCATAACGACTTGGAAAAAATCGTGTGGATAGATCTTTTTACTAACATTACGATAATGTTAGTGAAAATTTTTAGAAATGTACAATTTTTTTAATTTTTAAATAAATAAATCCATTATTTGTGAAAATTTTCGTATTAATTTTGTAAAATTTCACACTGATTTATTTTTTTATATCGCAACACTTTGATTTCAGGCGAATTTTTTCATTTGAAATTTAACGTTCACTAGATTTATTGTTTGTTCTCTGTGAACTTATCATTTGGTTTGAGTTTTTGACTGATGTTATGAAGAAAACCCAGTACATTTTACGCTGTCTGTAGGTACGTGTTTTTGAGGTATAATGATAGTGGTGCAGATTTTAACAAAATCAAATTTTATAATATTCTTATTATTATTATAATTTACAAATACAAGTATATTACGTTGAATATTATAAGTCAATCAATGGCGTTTTGTATGGGAGGAACATAAAGTCGATTTTTTTAAATATAATATATTTATTTAATCAAAGTCATTGCTATCTATACACTTTTACCATCTAATAGGTAATTCATCGATCCCTTACTAAAAAAACCATTCGGACGGGAATCAATAAAATTTTTGAAGGTGGTTTGGACTGCCCCATCGGAGTTGAATTTTTTCCCTTGCAAGAAGTTATCCAAATTTCGAAAAAAATGGTAATCTGTTGGGGCAAGGTCCGGAGAGTACGGTGGATGTCTTAGACATTCCAATTGAAGCTCCTCTAATTTGGTAGCCGTCTGTTGTGCAGTGTGTGGTCTAGCGGTCAACGCGCGTTTGTTGATTTGCTTCACTCAATTCGTGAGGTACCCACCTTTCTAGCTTTTTCACCTTCCCAATTTACTTCAAGTGGATTAAAACAGTTTTATCACTAACACCGCTGCCTGCAGCTAACTCGGACGTGGTTTGCGATGGATCCGCTTCCACAATAGCCTTCAATTCTTCATTATCAACTTTGGTCTCCGGCCGTCCACGGGGCTTGTTTTGCAGGTCGAAATTTCCAGAACCATACATAATAAATCACCATACACATCATTAATCCTTCGAGCCGTTTCTGCAGCACTGGTGCCACGGTGGGACTCGTACTCGTAAATAACGCGATATTTCAAGTTTTCCATTTTGTAAACTAAGTGACTCAAAGAAAAAAAACAATTAAGGAATAAACAAATAAATTATAATTTTCGAAACACAAATACATGAGTAAATAGCTGTATAAATTTGAATTTGGAATTCCTAACCAAAGAGAAGATATTTGAGATCAAAGTTGCCAGTACGGCAAAACGCCAATTTCATATGTAAGGACCTAATATTTTTGGTATGCCTCGTTATTCTCCTGTGTCGTTTCTTGTGGAAAACGTTATTTTTTTAAATGATATTCGACTATGTAATTATCGCTTTTTCGCTCCTGTACAATTATGTCCCGTCTTTCCGGTTTATAAAAAATGGTCTGATTTTCCGGATTGAAATCTTCAAAAAATCGCCAGGGTTTCAAAAATACGATAAAAAATACAGAATGTTTTAGAATATTTGTCTAAACCGGATTTTTTTTTTAAATGTGATGCATGTGGCATATTAGCCTGTGGGGAGAACCAGACTTAAACGTGGTTTAGATTTTATATGATTTGGCGGGGGATGGCATATTTTGTGCGCTTGCTTTATTATAAACACTACATCAGCGGTTCTCAAATGCATTCTCAATGCGTTCCGCTCCGCGGAATGTTGGGGTTCCCTGTCAGACGTTAAACCTAATTTGAAGATAAAAATATCAAAATAAAAAACATAAATACCTAAACAAAATTTGCGGTAATGAGATGGTTTAAAAAGTGTTATGTTGAAAGAATTGTTTAGTTTATTCGATTTTCCATATCTCTAAAATTAATTAAAAATGTATTGTTTAATTTTTTTAAACTTTATGAGTAAAACCTCAAATTGTAATATTTAATTAAATGAAGACAATATTAGCGAAACAGTTAAAAATGACCGAATAGGATATCGATACATCGGCGCAGTAGCCCGGAAAGCCGAAGGTCCTGGGTTCGCGTCCCAGAGGTGCCAATTTCTTTTTCTGATTTTTCTGTTTCCAGATTTATAATTTAGGTTCGCTAATATTGTCTTCATTTAATTAAATATAAGTTAAAAATGACTGAATCGGATATCGACACTTTGGCGCAGTTGTTAGCGCAGTGGCCCAGAAAGCCAAAGGTCCTGGGTTCGAGTCCCAGAGGTGCCAATATCTTTTTTCTGATTTTTCTGTTTCCGGATTTTCGATTGAGTTTCGCTAAAGTAGTTACTTTTACTTTTATGGTTTTTTGGTGCGGCGAAGAAAGAGGGTGCAACGTGGTAGGGGTTTAGCAAGGGGAAACCAGGCTACACGCCAGTGTTGCGGGATTCCGCCTAAAATCGTTCATCACCTTTGAGACCTTTTTTACGGACAGCCCTCGTAAATATTTTGACGTCCCACTAGACGTGATTTAGTACAAATTTCATAATTCGAATGGCAGTGTTGCAGTACAGCCACGCATCTAACGCGATGTCAAAAGCTTTTTTCAAACGATTTTCTCTAATGACCTTGTGTGCAGTTAACTCCCATTAAAACGTAACAAAATATGTTAAACCTGTTTTATTATTTTATCACATTTTTAACAGAGCGCCATTTCAATTCCGCGTTTAAAAAAACCCACCCGTCCGAATTTTATTGCCCAAGAGTGAGTCCGAAATGAATCTCATTTGTGCGATGAACGTCAGCGTCCATGGAACTTTTAAGCCTCTTCTTTTATTTTTTGTCTAATCTATGCCTTGATCTTTCTTTATTGCCGAACAAAGTTCGTAAAAGTCTCAAGCTATCCTCCACAATTTTTCAAAATTTGTCGTTTGATGTCGAACACCTCCCTTTTCCACAATTCAACATAAATGAACACTGTGTATCTGATTTGATCTGAAAACAAAATTTATTTTTTTAATCAAAAACACTGTTCCCAATTTGGGAGGCGTGTATGAAACCAATTATTGGATAACCAACACCTCTGCCATAGGTTATCCCAAGTGGTTCGCTACGTTTGGCGACTTTATAGAGGTGCTTGGATTCACCGGATGAGGTGTGTGCAGTTCTTATAAGAAGATAAATTGATTTAGGGAGACCTTTTGACCACTCCAACTGCTTTCTCTCGACCCATTGCCATACATCGCAATTGGAGGGATTGATTCATACGTCTGCACTGCTGAACACACTCATTACCAATCTTCCTTCTCACATTTTTCCTTTCCAGAACCTCCTCTCCTTCCTTTCCTTAAAATAGCATCCCCTAATGATTAACTCCATTAGGGGATGCTATTTTATCCCTGTGTGGAGTTAATATAAAAAAAGTCATGGCCTTTTTTAACACTAAAGATTCTAAAAATCAGTCCTTCTTTCATATTCTAAAGTCTAATTGATTATAATCATTTTTTCACCGGCCAGTGGTTGAGTGGGCATAGCGCTTGGGTCCCACCCGAGCTTCGCGTGTTTGATTCTTCGGCTGGCTAATTCAAAACACAAGTAATATTTTCAGCTTTCTGTGGTGGTAGTAGGAGATTTTCAAACATTGTTGGATTATTCGTAACCAGGGAATGTTTGTCTTTCTTTTAAAGTTAAAAAAAAAATATTACAAATACTTCTAACTGTAAAACCTAATTTGTAGGTAGGTACCTAAAAAGTTTCAAATCACATCTCACAATCACAAATACATATCGGTGTATTTATTTGGGAAGGGTAATCCTAAACCGTAAAGGGAAAAAATGGGAAATTTATTTAGTCAAATCAGGGTTCCAGGAAATAACACGAAAAAAATTAACTAAACGCATTTGTGTATATCGAGTACCGAACCCGCGAACTTATTGTTGTTTTGCATATTTGATACCGAACTAACGCTCTCCTCTCATCAAAACTCCCCGATGAATATTATGCAAAATGAAATTTATCTCACGTCGGCAAATTCGATAACCTTTAACGTAAAGTATGGAAAATCTCCCGTGAACTTTCCGCGTTATGGCGTCAAACTGTTTGCACTAAAAGCCCAAGTGTTGCTCTGCCTGGCCTGGTTTAACCTTGATATTCAACTCCCAGGGAATACCATATTTACTTTTAGATATTCTTGTATTTGTTGATAAAACAAAACACTTCAGATATTTAAATATTTTTATCTACAAGTCCCAACGACGCGACGCGCAACGCCCGACGGTTGAATTTCTCGAGAAATATTGGAATGTTTCCGAGGAATTTTTGAGGTTATCCTGAAAACAAACACCATTTAAATAACTAGATCAAAGTTTCCGATATTTGTTTTTGAAGTAAACCTCGATTATTCTCTTATATTTCTAAATAATACAATTTTTTATCCAACATGAATAGTGTTCCCAAAAAACTTACCAAAACATTTTTGTGAAAATTCCATTTTGAGAAAACGTTTTTTAATGAATTATTCGTAGTAATAAAACCGTCACTTCACTTTCTATACCTTGTATATAGTATTTTTTTCATTTTCAAATTTTCTGTCAACGGTCAATGAAAAAATCCCCATTGCGGAAAAAAGATTTAAAAAAATATTTATATGGACCCCCGGCGGCGTATTTCCAAAACCTATACCGGTTCAGTCGCTTTACATTTTCAATATCAAAATTTAAATATTTAGAAATGAAATTATTAATTTCTAATATACACATTGGAATGATTATTTTATCTAGATTTTAGAATAATTTTTGTTTTTGCAAAGTGATAAAAAATTATCAATATAGAGGTGTATTTAAAATATATGTGAATAATATCAAAATTTAAATATTTGGAAATAAAATTATTAATTTCTAATATACACTTCAGAAATATTATTATATCTAGATTTTAGAACAATTTTTGTTTTTGCAATGTGATAAAAAATAACCAAAATATAGGTATATTTAAAATGTAAATTGTCGCTAGAGCGACTGAACCGGTATAGGTTTTGGAAATTCGCCCCCCGGCGGCAGAATAGCCTCACGAGCAGTACCGGATTATCCATAATGCAGTGTAGGCAACTGCCTAGGGGCCCCGCATTGGCTAAGGGCCCCGAATCGGATAGAGGCCCTGCGCCCTGAGAAAAAATGACTTGTGTTAATGCTTTGACTCTCAATTAGTGAGCAACTCTGGCACCCATTTTGAAAAAGCTTTCAAGATGTTTTTAATTTATTTTTATTTTTATTAGGAACATTTACAGGTTAATAACATGTATGCATTAAAGAAAACAACAAATTATAATAATTAGGTTATAACCCAATAGCAAATAACTAATGTTCACTTCAAGCACTAATAATAAATAATAAGTCAATTGTTAAAATAAGCATAAACGTTGTTGTATTTTACTTTACTTTCCTTCTGTTCTTTAAGCAGCATTATTTAGTGTCAGTGGGGTGTGATTGTAGGTTGGGGTGTGTCTATTATTTCAACTTTTGAATAACTTTTCAACTCCTGATAAATAAACTTTTTTTAACTATAAACATACCACGGAGTAAATACAAGGGTTAATGGGGGTGAGGTTTGGTGGTGCGGATGCCTCTGCCCATACCTCTGTCCAAGTACTGGGTGACGGGCCGGATAAGGAGAGACTGGTTGAGGGAGATTTTTTTACATCTCCATCCAATTCACCGCCTTGCACCGCAGTGGGAGGGATGGATTTAAACATTCGTCACTCTTGGACACACCGACCCCCAATAGAGTATTCCAGTCAATTTTTTGTTAATTAATAATGACCTTCTAACTTAAATAACTGCATTTTTATTTTTAGAGTTAGTTTTAATAGTTAAAATAATTGTCGATGTTTTAATTTTTCAAGACCGCCCGAAATCCACGGTATGTATTGGGAATCGTGTGACGTCATCACTCCTGAAAAATTACTATAGGATCGGGCAATCAGCTGATCAACTGCCGCCATTTTGAATTCCATTGTTCGAAGTAGCATTAACATTTTTTGTGCGGTAGTTTTTGAATATTTTCAATAATAGAGATAAACTAATAAGAGATACCTTTATTTTTGAAACATTATTTAGGCCTAAATAATGTTTCAATAAACACAACAACTAAATCTCTATAAACAGTATGTAAATAAACGAATAAATTAATTCGATGGTTTGTGTCATATCATACATTCCCATACAATGACTTCACGAACTGTGACGTCACCACTAAAATTTCAATAATGCCAACTTGACAGCGTGTTTTTACGACCCGATTAAAAATGGACTTTTTAATATTTTTTTTAAAACTCTGCATTTAATATTATTAAATAAAACTTATATTTTCAGAATCTTAACTTATATAGACCAATGAATAAGAACCTTATTCAGTGGACTGTATGAACATATATATTGAAAGCCATAATGTTTTTCACTGGAGTTCCTTATTCCTTCCCCATCATCCCTTATGCCTTCCCAGATCTCTTTCTCCTTATTTTTCTAAATAAAACCCTCCACACAGCATTCCCAAAGATGACATAGTATATGTGTGGGGTTAACTTACTCTCAAATGATAGAGAAAGTACAAAAGAAGTTTCTGAGATATTTATATCTTAGAGACTTCGGATATTATCCCTGGTTATATCAATCAGCCTTTTTGTCCGGCATGCTGAGTATTAATAGCCTCGCCGATAGAAGGAAAATTGCTTCGCTGACAACAGCATACAAACTTCTAAACGGTAACATCTGTATTCCCGATAAAATACAAAAAATTGAGTTTTATGTCCCCGACAACTTCACAAGAGCGCAGAGACACACAACTATTGTTGTTCCGAGATGTAGAACTAACTAACCATTAGTATCTAATGGAAAAATGATTCCGTTTACTTCTCGTAAATTACCTGTCCCCTGATATATATATTTTTCAGCCAAATATTCATCATTCTCTTATTACTTAATAAAATAAAATGTATGTTTATTATTGGTTATATAAAACTGTTAATGTGCATTTAAAATAAAATAAATAAATAAAAAGGGGTGTTAAAAAACACCAACAATAAGCTTGTCTTCATTTTCGATTTCTGAATAAAAAGACGATGGAAATAAATATATTGTGTGCCGAGATACAGCCTGCCTTATTCTCTTCACACAGGGGAGGTATAATGTGATTAGGTCTAGGAAGAAGAAATTCCTACTCCGAGCTCCCACATACTTACACATCGTAGGTGCTAGTCCATAAAATCAAAAAGGGCAGATGTTTACCAAAAATATCCTCGCATAAAATAATGATGTGATGGATTTCGGCGCAACAACTTTTTGTACAGCCATACTAATCCTTACTTACTAATCATTTTCGAAAAACCGTAAAGGATGGAAATCGGTTTTCCATTGACCACCAACATTGCAACAAGATTACCTACAAATAAGTGATATACAGAAATACATACATATTTGTACAAAGTGATAAAAACACATTTTTTGACGAACATATTTAGAAATTTAAAAATCATAATATGTATTTGTGCGAAAGAAACACCAGCATGAGTCGTGATAAGTTCTAAAAAACGTTTGTTACACTGAACTTTAACTATGGTGTTTCGTTTTAAAATAATGTCCATTGTGCTAATAAAATGCCAAATTTTCACTTTACATTACCAAAATAATGCAAAAATGTTACTTATTTAACAATTATTTCCAAAAGAACGACAAGTACTTGATTTATATTTACTACTAGCTTTTTCCCGCAGCTTCGCTCGCATGGTGTAAGGGGGGTTCCCACTCCGCCTCCTCCACCTCCCCCCTCCCCGCTCACCACCCACCCTCCCCCTCCCCCTCCCCCGTCCCCCTGCTCCCCACTTCCCCCTCCCCATCCCCCCTCCCCATTCCCCTCTCCCCCTCATCCCTCACAGCTCCCCCCCCCCACTCCCTCCCTCCCGCTATTCATGTATTCAATCCCAGTACATTAAGTTTTTAAACAGCCCGCGTGCCACCTTTTACAATTTTTATTCAAATTTCCATTTTTCATGTATATTAAATTTGGTACCTAACATAGGTACCTAATTAAAATATCTAGAATTCTTGATTCGATTCAAACTATTAGGGGAGTATCAACTTTAAATACATTTATCAACTTAAAGATTTTCAAAAATGGAATCCCGATTAAAAATGTCATTCTCAAACACGCGAACTGTCAAACGTGCGATAGTCATTAGGTTTTCTGAAATTATCCAATTTTCTTAATTTTTCTCTCCCTTAGAACCATCCTCGTACTTCAAGGAATATTCTAAAAAAAGAATTAGCGAAATCGGTTCAGCTGCTCTCGAGATTTGCGCTTATCAACACATTTAGCGATTCATTTTTATATATAAGATTAATGGCTTCTCTAGGTATTTGACGGCCTCCGTGGTGGTGGGTAAGGCCCTTGACTAGCGTTCCGAATGTCGCGGTTTCAAAACCCAGCCAGTAAATTTTATTCGATCGATTTGTATTATTTCAGAAAGCAATCATTTAAAAATAATATAAGGTATATTTGCAGCACGTTCCGGAGTTGAAGACGCTCTCTGTATCGCCCTGTACTTAGCAGTGTTTAGTGAATTATGTATGTCTTAATAAACAAATAAATAAATAGATCTGAGTTGTCAGGTAAATCCTCATCTTCGTCTCCCCCATCTCCTTCATCCTGCTGACAAGCTACTCTCAGCAGCTTAGCGGTTATAAATTCCCATTGTATGTAACTTTTATACAATAAAAAAAATTAACAAAACTTTGCTTGGAATGACTTTAGCCGTGTTTAGCGACTAATGTATGTCTTAATAAACAAATAAATAGATCTGAATAGTCAGGTGAATCCCCACCTTCCTCTTCCCCATCTCCTTCTCCTCCCCTTTACATTCAATCTCCCAACATATACCGATTGGGGATGCCATAGACTCATTGGCTCCAGACGGGACATCTTCCCTATCGCCTTCCTCTCCACAATATGTATCTTCAGCCTCAAAACATAATCAAAATTGGGGATACTATAGTCTCACTGGCTCCGGGCGGTTGGGAGCAGTTGGGACTCTTGTGCGGTATTCACATTTGAAAAAAGGTTATTTTATTTATTTGTAGAAGAATATGACAATAATTATCTAAACGAAAATATGAAAGAAAACAAGACACAGAAAACAGAAAAAGGCAATGGTCGCAACTGGGACTCGAGCCCAGTCCTCTCGTCTTACCGATATTACCTTATCTTCTTCAATGATATATTAAATAGATAGGAATAACCTCCAAAAGTTATAAAAGAGAGTTTTTCTTATAAAAATCTTAATTTATTTCTCTATGTGATTATGATTAGCTCCCCATAAAACCAATCGTTAATTGATGTTTAATCGTTAATATGTATTTTTTTTTAATTTTTAAAAAGAAAGACAAACATTCCTGGGTTACGAATAACCCAACAATGTTTGAAAATCTTCTACTACAACCATAGAAAGCCGAAAATTTTGCTTGTGTTGTGATGGAGGACTTAGCCAGCCGAGGAATCGAACACGCGACGCTCGGGTGGGACCCAAGCGCTAGGCCCACTCAGCCACTTACCGGTCATGTTAATCAAATAAATCTGCTTTTCGTATGTTCAAATCACACACGATCAGTGGTATTAATGTTGATGTATATAATAGTGATTAGATCTTGTTGTCCATTGTCATTGGAGATTTATTTTGGTGCTGTGTTGCTTTTTTCGTAAAAAAAAAACATTTCTAAAGGGACTTTTATAGTAAAGTCGACTTTTACGTAAGTGGAAATATTTTTTGGTTCAAGCTTAATTAAAAAATAATTATAATCCTTCCATCCAAATATTAATTATTCAGATGATATTATTAATTTTCTAACAATAAGTTATCAAGAGCTTTTCAGTATATCCTTTTATCAAAATTGTCGCAATCGTTAAGGCCTTTTAACTCTGGCACCGCAATGCGAATTTAAATTAAATTCAATAAACTTAATTTAACTCCGCAGTGCAAATTTTCTCAAATTCTGTCAAATTCGTTCATTTTCTAAGTGGCAAAATATGTATTAGTAATTTTCAAATAATTCGTTATGAAAGGCTGTATTAAATTGGTAAAATTTCCTTATTTAAACGAAGCGATCAAATTTGTTGACGAGTTACCCTGAGAATAATATAATTTTCCAATTTCGGCTTAATTGTCAACTGTTTTCTTCTGGGAGTGGTCTGCCAGTAAATATTATCAGAATTGCGGAAATTGTGAAATAGCCAGTAATTAAAAAATGTTCATGTAAATCTCAGGGTGGCCAAAAGTTCACCACAGGTCTGATAAAAATGCAATTCGTAGTTATATATATAATACCTTACAAAGATTTTTTTAAATTTATCATTCAATGCTACGTGGCCTATGCCATGCTTCTTGCCTAACTATCCTTTATTTACCCAAAGGGATATCAACATTTAAACATATTTATAAATTTACCCATGAGAACCTACGGGTACGCATGGAAAAGGACGCGCAGGGGTGGGGTGACGGAGAAGTACATATTACATAGGAGGAGCAGAAGTTGGAAGAGCAAAGGAGACATAGTAGCGGTATAGGAAATCACCGCGATGAAACTTTAATGAGTTGTTGCGCGCACGCTTGCGAGGGTTTCTAAATATAATGGTGAGCTCTGGCGTTATGAAATTTCTATCCAATAAATACAATTGTGGCGCACGAGTTTCAAATTTTTTTTTCGTGTGTGTATTTCATATAGTTTAGCGGCAAGGGTTTAGAGGAAGGTGGAAGGGTTAATGGGATCGGGGACTGGGACGGGTTGGAAAGGACATGCAGAGGAGTGGTATGAGGAGGGATTGCAAAGGAGACATAGTAGCGGTAGGGAATATCGTGGGTAAATTGGAAAATCCATCATTTTTTCATTTTTCAAACAGCTCACGTGCCACCCATTAAAGCGTAACAATCAAACACACGTAGTTTTGCATTTATAATATTAGTATAGTTTAGTATTTCATACCTATTTGAATTTTAACTATCTAAGGGATCTCCATAGTAACCTTAACAAATAACAAAATGACATCGCACGTCAAATAACCGCCACCCCAAGCAACGATTTGTTTTTCGTCTGTACAATATACGTATAATAAATAATTTCAAAACGCCAGCGCTTATTCATTACGCCAGAGCTTACCAATATATAGATATATACAGCCTCTATCACTCGCAAATAATGTAGCTTTCGGTTGATGAAATAATTTTTAAAGCACGTTCAGTATTTTTTACGTGAAAGAGTAACAAACATACATCCGTACAAACTTTCGCCTTTATAATATATTAACTAGCTTTTGCCCCAGGCTTCGCTCGCATAGTATTAGGAGGGTTCCCACTCTGGTCCCTCCGCCTTCCCAATTCCCACTCCACTCCCCCCCCCCCCCCCTCCCCCCACCCCCTTCCCACCCTTCCCCACTCCCCCCCTCTGCGCTCCGCCCCCGCCGCCCCCCTCCTCCACCCCCCTCCTCCACCCCCCTCCTCCACCCCCTCACTAATGCGCCACACACACACAGCACTGCAACAAAACACATAGCGCAGATTCTCCTAGTACCGTTCAAAAGACACTAATGTTAATACTTTTTTATTGTATTTACAGTAGGTACACAATCTACATAGGTAATGAAATATGTGTTTTGTGTCATAATCGAATTTAAATACTGTAAAAAGAATAGAAATAAATTATATTATAAAAGTTACAATATAATGCGTTAAAATGTCTGTTTTTTTTTTATCAGAAACCAGGAAAATGTTTTTTCGCCGAAAATAAATCTTACTATAAAATGTTATCTATGTATAGTAGCCTAATCAACCTAATGGATCGAATGATTAATACCAGTTGCAAAATGTTTAAATCCCGCGTTGAAAAAAAATCTCTGACAGAAATTTCAATCGGTCGCTTGCTTTTTTATTTGATATCAAATATTTTCATAGATATGATTGTAATAAATCATGTTGGTTTTCTTATTTTTATCACTTTTCTCTTCTCTCGGTGACCGCTTTTTTCAAACTAACTATTTTATCGCCCATAGGCATATCGCACAAATGTCTGGTAATGTTATATTATCGAGAAAATAAGCTTAGGGGTCCGAGTGCATTATATCAATGGAAGATACTCTCAGTGAGGCCCTGATTTAAGACCACCATTCGCGGTGAAGCCTAGTACTTCCCCACCTTCCTCTTACACACCTCCATCTCTACTACCATCAGCCTCAAAGGAAAATACAATTTGGGACACCAGTCTCATTGCTCCAGACGGGAACAGTTGGAACTCTTGTGCGGATTCACATTTTCTTTAAACCACTTACAAAATTACAAAACATAAACATCAATCGATGTAATGTGAAATGAAAAACAAAAAATTTAATTTGTTATGTATTTATTTACATTGAGGTTCCAGAGCAATGGATTCTCTTTATATTTCTTACAATGAATTTTTTCAGTAATCTCAGTCTTAATCATAGTCTAACTACGCTTTGCTTTAAATGTCTATCACACAACTTGGCGGGTATTGGTATTGCTGCCCCGGGAACCATTTTTGGATTATCAACACCTCTGCTGTAGATCACTCCAAGTGGTTCGCTATGTTTTGTGACTTAGCTGGGGCGCCCGGGTTTAATGTGTGAGGTTCGTTGACCCTACCCACCGGTTCGTGTTAGTATTGATCGGTTGAGGGAGACCATTTTACCTCTTCAGTGGGATTCTCTTATAACATCGCCTTGCACCGCAGTGATAGATTCATATATCCGTCACTTCTGGACACACTGATCCCCAAATTCCTACCTGGACACCTTAATTTTTTCCACTTACCCTTTCTTTTTACCTCTTTGCACTTCTTTCCATCTCTAACATAGGGACGAAATTGTTTAGCATCTCATGAAAAAATGCTAAGATCCGCTCATGAAGACCAAACCTAATGAATCAAAGAATTGGCTCTAGATATTTACAATTTATGCAATTCCCTTGCATATTTACATAGTACAGCCGATGTCCTTCAAGAAAGCAACATCACGTCGTTGTTATTTTGTCATATTTCAGTGAATTCAAACGTGTTCAATTTGTATCTCGGCTGCGCCAATCCGAAACGTGACATCCGATTTCTGTACAGATGCGGTCAAGCATTGCCGACTAACCTGTAGACATGTGTTAGTTGCCACGGAGCACAGAGAGACTTTTGAATCGGTTTTTAACACTTTGAGAGCGTATTTTCTTCGAGCAGTCAAGTGTTTTCTCCTGGTCTCTAGAGAAAACACTTTGAAAGTGACATGCTGTCTTCTGGGCAATGCTTTTTTTCACACAGTCAGAACAGGTGCTGCATAAAAGGGACTTAGCTTTTATTTTACGGTGTACTTTATTAAAACCGATTTACTCTGTCCGACCAAGTGTTTTACAAATACGTAGGTAAGATGATGAAACTCTTTACTTCTAAATCCACTCGTGGTGAAAAGACAATAATAACTGAACAATAGCTATAATTAACCTCTAATAACAATTTAATTTAGTAATTTAGATGGGACTCAGGTATCCCAGGCAAGTCTGGTCAGTAGTTGAGTGGACATAGCGCTTAGTCCCACCTGAGCGTCGCTTGTTCGATTCCTCGACTGGCTAAGTCCTCCATCACAACAAAAGCAACATTTTCGGCTTTCTGTGGTGGTAGTAGGAGATTTTCAAACATTGTTGGGTTATTCGTAACCCGGGAATGTTTGACTTTCTTTTAAAAAAAAAAAAGTCAAATAATTAATGAGGCTAATACTTTTTAGCCATAGCTGAATTCAATGAAAATCTGTTGCTAGCTTTATTGGAGAATTTTCCATTGGTCTTTTTTATGTCTTCTTCGCCTTGTGTTGCCAAGTTTAGTTGCACGATACTGAAGACGCGGCGGGTTGAAAACTTTGACTGTGTTCAAATATTTATAGCGTAAATATAAAAGCCAGAAGTTAAGACGTGACAAAAAAATCGTTGTTTCAATATTGTAATGTTGTTTGCCGAACAAAGTAAAAATTTTAGCGGCAATGTTTCAACTGTTAGACATTCGCTGATCATCTACACTTTTATGGCATACAATTCCCATGCATGAGTTAGGTAACTTTATAAAAAGACTGCTTCTGCTTGTACACTTGGAAGTTTAATAACTACGCCCGATACTTTATGTACATTTCAAAGACCAATAGGAAATAGTGTTTAGCAGCTTGAATAGTTATCTAAAGAATACATTTGAAAATATTTTGTGAATAATTATAATTTGAGTGTTTGAAACACTTATCAATTAAGAGGAATCAGCGAGCAATGGATGTTTTTGAAAGGAAAATTTTGAGGCGTATCTTCGGACCGGTTTCAGAAAATGGATTTTAGCGCAGACGTTTAAACAATGAGCTATATACTATGTTTAAGGATCTAAACGTCACAATATTTATAAAACTGGGAAGACTTCAGTGGCTGGGTCATGTAGAGAGAATGACCGAGCATCAAGCACCAAAGTCCCTGCTGAACTCTAGACCGACAGGGCGAAGGAGCCTGGGAAGACCAAGTTTAAGATGGAGCAAAAACGTCCTCAAAGATATATCCAACTGGAGAGAGCTGGCACAAAACCGCGATAAGTGAAGGAAGATTCTTGAGGAGGCCAAGACCCACCAGGGGTTGTAGAGCCAAGAGTGATGATGATGATGATGATGATGAGTGTTTGAAAAAAGGATACTAACATTCACGAAGGTTTCGTCCGATACTATAAATACTTATTATTTATATTAATTTAAACTCCTCTTACTAATAAACGCATTTTAAAATTCACTCAACTGATAAAAAAAACCGTTTACCCGGCATTAATAGTTATCCATCAGTTGAGTAAAGTTGAATACTTAAGTTAATTAGTAAGGACCCAAGTTTGTATTCACTGTTCACCATCAGGTTACGATAAAGTTAATTTAAGTGTAAAAGAAGTCATGACATGGGTTTTTTCTATCATATTTAACCAAATATTATATTTACTTCCAACCTAAAGTTTTCATGCAAATTTAGTCTGAAATAAAAATATCGCTAATGGTTTAAAGTTTCAGTCTAATATTTGAAAAGGGTTTGAAGGTATGCATGATAGATTACTTTTGAAACACATTATCAATTAAAATTTATATATTAATTCATAAAAATAATCCTGCGAGAGTGAAAACATTGTTTCACAGACAAACTGAGACTTGAAACACATGATTAATTGAAAATTCTACATTAATTCATAAAAACAACCCAGCGAAAGTTAAAACATTATTTCACGGACAAACTCCAGACTTGGCAGTTTGCATTTTAAAACACATCTTGAATTAAATTATTAATTTAATACCAACAGATAACAATTGAAATATGAAGACAAAACACTCCCTGGCAGCCTCCCTCTTTGCGATTAATGCTGTCAAATTTCAGAAACAAGTTAATTATCTCGTGTTCTAGTAAATAACCTAAGGCTTCTTAAATAATATTCTCGAAGTACATTTAAGAAACTGGATTTTCAACTTGGTGGGACAGAAAAGTTATTTAAATACATTCCTCAAAAGATAAAAGTTATCTTACGCATTAATTACGTTAGAAACATAATAATAATTTTGGACCATATTTGAAAGAAAATTATATTTTTAATTTGTGACCATATTTGAGAGAAAATGATATTTTTTTCGGGACACCGAATAAGCTCGATCGTCATTAAAAAAAAAACTATTTTCTATACTTATCTTTTCACTAAACTTTAATTACTATTCGTGAGCATGTAATTCTTGTTCCAAAAATACGTATCTTTATCTTCATTCACAATCTTCCTTTGCATTAGTCCTGGGTCGATCGTGAAAGACCTGATCGTCGAAACCCGCGCACGAGCCACCAAAGAGCGAGCGGGTTATTTATTCGTCAGCACCCGGGTCTCACGATCCGCGACTCGCGAACAACAAGACAAGAACAACGCGCGCACTCCCGCGACCCGTGAACCGCGACACACTCCCGCGACCCGCGATCTACGACACATTCCTGCACCCCGTGACTCACGAACCGATCGCCGGGTGCCGGGTGCGGGTGGGGCGAGACGTGTCCGCTCCCGGAACCCGCAAACTGCGACACATTCGATATGCATTCGATCGCCGATTGCCGATCAACGCACACACGTGCGTGGCAGTATCCTGCTTCCTGCCCGTGTGTCACGTCATCATTTTTGAATATTCGACTAGACACAGCGTCGTTTTAAATTAGAGCGTATCTTGGTATTGTTAATCAACGGGTGAAGTGCTTTTCTTTTCACATTTTGTAAGTGTTGTTTTCATAAAAACTTTTCATTTTGTGAATGTAATTGTGCATTGTAATAGAAACTTTAAACTGGTAAAAGTGTAAAATGACTGACTTTAATAAAAAGAAATTATAATAAAGCATTAGCTTATAGCTAATTTACTTATTTAAATTTTCAATAAAAGCTTCAGAACAACACGTTTTTTACAAGGTTTTTATATCCTCCAAAACATGATAAAACATTGTTTTTTTACCCCTGTCTTAAGCATGTCTTTTTTTAAATTAATTTCTGGGACATGACATTACTACTTACAGGTGTGAGCAGTGAGAGAACGTTCACTCAATTATAACCTGGGTTTGGTGTCGCGTATGACTTGAACGGTCTGGGCGGCGACCGTCTACCGCGCAGCGCACCCGTAGAAAGTAACTGGGTGATGAGTAATCGAGTTTCGTATTTTGTGTCGCGAAAAGAGCGGGTCTTCGCGACCTGCTCGTGACGCCAGTGGGTCGTGAGCGACCCGGGTCGTGTAAAACGATCGATCGACCCAGGACTACTTTACATTACTCTACTCATTCTTTCATTAGTTAAGTTTTAAGAACTGTTCAAATCCCAGGCAAAATTATCTAATAATATTCTACGGATTTACGTAATAGGTACGATACCATTTCATAATATCATTTAATATTCCTTATAACTTGTGATCTTTTGTACTATGTCTTTAAACAAATAAATAAATAAATTCTAAACCAGACTTCATCTTTTTTTACTCTCTTTGTCTTAATAGAATACATTATAAAGAAAAAACACTTCGAAGAAAGCAGAAAAAATATATTTAAGAACACGGTTCTGATGCGGTGTCAGCATAGAATTGGAATCATAATAGTTGATGATAATAATGTTTGTTTAATTCCGCTGAACAGAGCGTTGAGTGAATTACTTTATATTTTGTATAAAAGCATACACATAATTGAAACGTGATTTCCGGTAGTGCTGACTCGTTATGTAGCTCTGTGGCGCATCGAAGCACCCTTTCATGCACCCTTTCCTCTGTGATCGCCAAGGAAGAACGAACGGTTCTAAAATGTAACTAAACCATATTCTTATCCACGAGCCTCATTCTTTTAAAAGTATTTATCCGCTGACTACAGCAACTTTGAAGAACTAAGTAGATTGAACTCGTAAGACTTAAAAATACCTAGAAATTTGAGCATGGATGAATCTGTGTACAGATATCAGCTTTTTGGATTGCCACAAAATAAAGTGAGCGTTCACAGTAAATCGTTCTGATTTCTTTGCTTCAGTTCAAGGATGACGACCTCCGTAGTCCAGTGGGTAAAACTCTTGACTCACAATCCGGAGGTCGCGGGTTCGAACCCGGCATGCGCAAATAAATTTTATTTGATTAATTTGTGTTATTTCACAATTCATTCATTTAAAAATAATATATAGTATATTTGCGGCATGTTCCAGAGTGGAAGATACTATCAGTATCGCCCTGGTGTAAGACCACTATTCAGAATTGAAACGTTGCTTGAAAATGGCTTTAGCCGTGTTTGGTGACCAGATCTGAATAGCCAGGTACTTCCCAACCTTCCTCTTCCCCACCTCCTTCCCCTCCCCACTACCTTCAGCCTCACAACATATCCCAATTGGGGATGCCATAGTCTCACTGGCTCCAGACGGGAGCAGTTGAGATTCTTGTGCGGTATTCACTGTAAAAAAAAGGATGTTATTTCGGACCTTTTAACCATCTCGGGGTGCTCTTATTTTTCATCCAAATACCCTAAATACGTTACTGTAATATTAAAAAACACGGTCTATTGGTTCATTATCAATTACAAAAACATCTATGTATGAACTTTTTGGGTTATTATATTGGTTTATAACAAAACATTCAGAATTACTGCAATAGTTGTTTTGTCATAAATTGCTTGCTGTACGTGTAATTAATGGTTAGCATGTGGTGCCGCAATATGAAAAACAGGCCATGGAAAACCACTCGCATATAGTTGTCAACGTTAATTATTGCAAAGATTATCTTACTTAACAAAACGCATTAGACGGTGACAAATAATATTTCAAAGCGCTTTTTCTTCAGACAGTAATATATATGTAATAGACCTAGTCAGGTTTTTTGGTCAAGGGTAAATCTTTAGAATTTATTAAAAAAATACAATGGGATTTTCAACAATGTTAAATCTAAAATCAATAAAATTGCACTTTGAATTGGAGAATATCATGAGACGTGGACAAATTTAATGTAGTTAAGTTTAATATTTAGAGTGCGCATGTTTTTAATAACCATACATGTACCAATAGAATTGAAAATTTCTAATATTTACTGTAAAGTAAAAAAATAAAATTTTTGTTCGTATTGAGCGATATTTAGCCCCCTGTAGGCAGATAATTCTATGTAACATATGTTCGTGGAGGCAGCATACGTTTGTCGGGTTATGTCACCCGACAGGTTATAAACAAAAGCAAAAAGAACATCTTTCTCAGGATTGTGGAGTCCAGCGATTGGTGATTATGCATATAAATGAAAGCACGGTTTTAATTAGTGAAAATGTAAAACAATATTTATTGCAATCAACCGAGGAAAAAATAACATATCGAAAGGTTATCAAAAAACATAAATACCTTGTGTATTTAACAACAGTTTTGGAGAGAGAGTTATTCTTATTTCAGGTTAATTTTTATACGGCATACGTCGTCGCGTCGCAAAGATTCTCCTGCTGCATCACGCCCGCGCCGCATCGAGTTAGCAAACAGCAATCCGAAAACCGCAGTCCCAAGACGGCGTCCAGAGCGTCTCGAAGCGCCAGGCTCCATTAAAGGGAATTCACTCCGCAAAACAGACTCAGCGACCGTCACCCATCAGACGGCGAGAACAAAAACCAGCCAGCCAAATAACAGCCAGCAAAACAATACTTGCGAGTCAAATGAAAAAAACATCACCCGTCGATTCAAGCCGAATATAACTCAAGGCCTCATCCTTCAAAATAATAATGTCAAGCACGCAGGGTCACTTATTACCCAGCGCAACGCCTTCTGGTAATAGTGAAGTTGTCTGTGTCCAGCGCTATCCGACGAGGAATTGATATCAATAAAATGGCTTCAATGCCATTGGGGTCATCACACACTCCCTTGACAAAATAAAACAATATTTCCAGGCTTCATAGCACTTCAAAATAATGCACACCGGCACATCGCCCCAAAAACCTCCTCGCAAACAATTTGCTAAGTGACGTCTGACGGTCTGACGCCATGATTCTAAGAATGACGTTTCCGGTGTCGTTGCAGTTTGGCCATCCAACAAAGTTAAATACAAAAAAAATAATTAATAGACAATAAACAGTACCTACTTTAAGTAGTACCTACTCGCGAAATAGATATGTTACATTTCCCCGCAACCCCCGAAAATTTTACGCCGCGAAGTGAAGTAAAATTATTAGGACACCGCCCAATATGACTCTCTCTTTCCATATCAGTTAAAGAAAAATAACACATCATAGTATCAGAAAAACATTAACAAAAAACATATTAAAGTAGCAAATTAAAAAAACAAAAACCCATTCACAAAATGGTGTACAAAAAAAAACATTGAAAATGAGGTAATACCTCCACTTTTACAAGCTCGCTTGTAAGATTACCAACACGTTACTCACATGACGAGAGATAATCTCTCAAGAAAACACTAGTGAGTATGGAGAACTCAAGCTCCCACTTTCATTTATAGAAAAAAGAAACACTTAGTTATTATTAACATAAAAAAATAACTCTCTCTCTCTCTCTATCCTTATATTCTAATCAAAAGTGATATTTGAAAAAAAAATACTTTACATAAATTATACTTAATGCGTCTTAAATTATCAACTAAAACTAGACCGAGATATAAACAAATATACAGAATTAACTCATTCAATTTAAAATTGATGTCTAGGAGGTCAGATCAAGTATAATACAATTATTATTACTTGTCTACCGTATAATAAATAAGTTTTATAAAAAACTTTCAATTACAAGGCGGTCAGAGTAGGGTTTATATGTAAAGACATACCTATCTGTCAAAAAATCAGATCAAGTATAATACAATTATTACTTGTCCATCGTATAACAAGTTTTATAAAAAAAAAACTCCCAATTACAAAGTGGTCAGAGTAGGGTTTATATGTAAAGACATACCTATCTGTCAAAAAAATTAGATAAGGTTTTACATTATCGAGGCACTACCTATCTATGAAAGAGGTTAGATTAGGGTTTACATATTTTAATACCCTATCCATCACAATTATGAGAAAAAAAAATCATTAGGAACACAGAAGCAAAACAGGATCTGGAATGTTAGGCTTAGAGCTTAGGGATCACAATTAAACCAAACACCTAGCTATTATAAAAGTGAACCTCAAAAGGTACTCTTGATTCCATACAAAAATACAAGATGTAACTATGATAAACCATCCTCAGAGGACGTTGCTTGTGCAAGAAAAGACTGAAGATAAACCCAGGTGGCATTCCTTCAAAAAATAACACTTATTACACCAAGTAAGCGAAAAGTCAAAAATTTCTTGAACAAACAATAATATTTTGGTGATCGAATATACTTATTAGATAATCGACACTAGATAAGGTGTGATCGAACAATATCCAAATGAACGACACTAGTAGACAAAATTAAGAGTACAACACTGGTTTAAGCAGTGAGAGACCAATAGATGTATATACTTAAGGTTAACTTAAAACTAAAAGACAAATTACACTTTCCTGTATTAGAGGTAAGGTGACAAACTTCAAATGTGAATTACTTTAACGGGTAGGCATGCCAGAGCAGTACCACCTTTGTTTGTAACAAGACAAATTTTCTTAAAAAAGAAAAAACTTAACTAACTGACTTTAAGGAAAGTTAAACCAGATTTAATCTATTTAACACAGCTATGGTATATTTATGACAAAATTTACTTATTCACTAATTGGTGAAATTTTAACAATCTGTGCATAAGAAAGTCGCTCAAATCTCTCATAAACAGAAGTTTAGAATCGTTCTTTCCAAGACCTTGGAAAATCATTATTTTTAGAAATCATTTATTATAGAAAGCTCCAACGAACTTGAGTAGAAGAATAGTACAACATAACCTACTATTTTACGAACTCATCAGCGTGTAAGTATAATCGTAGCAAATATATACTATTAGGAAGACGAAACGTCTCGTTTTATACAATAAATTACTCTGATTTTAAACCAGAAAGAAAAAAAAATCTCGTCAAAGAATAGGTCAATTATAAAATATGACCTAAACAAAATAATGGGCGCCACTGATCACATGGATCAGAGGAAACGACATTCATTACAAACGACATCTCCAAAAAAAAATCAGAAGAATTTCAAATTCAAAAAATATGAGATAGCAAGAATGAGGAAAATTTTGTGAAAATTCTAGTCACAACCTCTTGACCTCTTGAGGGTACCAGGCCTCAAAAGCAAGTCACTAGAAAAGCATTGACGAAACAAATGGACTGTATGCAGGGTTGGTAGTCCCGCATACTATCACGTTGGTTTCATCTACTTATAAAGAGTAAAAAAATATTTAATCAATGCGAACAATATCCTTAACATGAAAGTTTTCTACAATTTTACCGTTCATATCAGCTAGAGTATAGACCAAATTAGAGACTTTACCTTTAATAACATTGCGAACGAATCTAGGGGCCAATTTGTGAGAAAAATAATTCGGTCCACTGGATTGGACAAAATTCTTCCTCCAAACCACATCTCCTACTTCATAATTGACCGTCTTACGGCGCAAATTGTAGTGTTGGGCATTTTTCTTAAAGGCTTTGCAACAGTTTGGGCAAGTACTTGCCTAATTTAGAGAGGTTGTAGCCACGCGGGTACCTGTTTAGTTTGACAGCCGGCCGTTAATGTACAGGCGCCGGTAAGAGGATTACGAGAAGTTTCGGTAGGTTCGTCAGTTGGTTCCTGGGAGTGCTTGGTGTAACAGCTGGTCTACAAGCCGTCAAAGGTCATGGCAGAAACACACGTGAGCGAAATTATTTCTAACGAATCATCACGAGATAATTCTAACTTTGGCTTTTAATTTTATTAGCTATTAATTAATCCATATAAATATGTATAGTCTATCTGTACAGGCGCCCATTAGGATTATAATAATATGTACTTTTGTTCGATACCACATGTTCCGAGTTATAGCTTAACATTAATTGATTACTGTAGGTAGTCAACCACCCCTGTAGATTCAATAAATTAACTAGTTCATGCTCTACTATTAAGGTTTGAGATTAAGAATAAATGTTTCACCCTTTGTTACTATAACATTCAGTCTTTTCTTTTATTATCCTACCCACTTTTCACTTACGCGTAGTGCGGACATGTTTATATGTGTTCATTTAAATAGGAGGTTATTTGGGATGGCAATGTATGCATTATAAATAAGTTGGAGGAAAAGTATGTTACAGCTTGTAACAAAGCATTTGAAACTTGTTCATAAATTGGAACTAAGTCTTCCAATTTCTTAGCAAATTCGTCCCTAGATTGCTGTAACGTAGTGTCTACGACACCAGAAGATAAGTTATTTTTATGAAAGTTTCCGTCAATAATTTGTTCCCTACCGTGCATGAGGAAAGGTTGCAAAATTAACCGTATTATTGAAAGCTGATTGAATTTGAGGTAGAAATCTGGACCAATTACGCTGGTCAGATTCGGTTAAAATAGACAAAGCAGTTCCAATAGTTTGGTTATAGCGTTCCACAACATTATATTGGGGGTGTAATAGGCATTATAAAAAGGCGGAGGTACGTTATAATCTGCTAACAATTGTTTAAAGTCTTTTGAAATAAATTGCTTACCATTGTCGCAGACGCACGTTTGTGGCACCCCGTGTACAAGGAATATGTATTGTTCAATGTTTTTAACTATGCTTTTAGTAGTTGCATTTCTAAGCGGAAAAATCTAGGTATATTTAGAAAATACATCAACAACTGTTAAAATATACATAAATCCTGCATAGCTACGCGGAAGAGGACCGACAAGGTCAATAAACAGCATTTGCATAGGTTTTGTGACTATTTTCGGGTTGGTAGAAATGCCTGCCGGCGCAGCAGTATTAATTTTATATGCCTTACACCCACCCATTAACAAATTTTTACACCCATTAACAAATGTTTTGACATTATTATACAAACCCGGCCAAAAATAATGAAGTTGAACCTTTTTATATGTTCTAAAAACTCCTGGATGACAAGAAATATCCGATTCATGTTCTTTAGAAAGAATTGCGTTACGGTCCTCAATAGGAACAACAAGCTTCCAAGCTGTATCCTCCTGCAGAGCGAAACGAGATTTATTGTGACGAAACAATTTATTTTCCTTAATTTGAAAATTGTTAAAACGTTGTGGATTTGATTTACAATTAGAAAACAAGGTATTATACCAAGTATCTATACTCGTGGGAACGGAATCAAAGGCAGAAATTAAAGAAATGTCCGTGAAAGAACGTCCGGAACCGTATTTTATTTATCTTTCCTGTGTATAACGTCAAAAGAGTACTGTGATATCCGAGTAGACCAGCGAGCAAGCCGACCTGTTGGATTAGATAATGACACTAACCATTGCAAACTGGAGTGATCCGTTACCACTGAGAAATGAGCTCCCTCTACGTAAGGTCTAAAATGGTTGACCGTATCCAACACCACCAGGAGTTCGCGCTCCGTAACGCCGTAGTTTCGCTCATGGACTATTTTTATACTCGTATTTACGAAAATAATCTGTGTTTGGATAAGAATATTTAAGAATATAAAATTTGTATCCTTTTCAAAATACCTTAAATTCGGCCACAAATGTGGGTAGTATTTACGGTAAGCAAACAGTGTTCAAACGAAAAAAATACATAAGTTATATAAAATCTGACCAACGGGGGAATTATCAGTCTACCCACTGAAAGGGTAACCATCAGAAAACATATTTCCAAACCTAATTCATGCGTCAAGAGTTTTTTCTAGTGCGAATACCTTTGTCACATTTTTAGGATCCTGTAGATATATTATATCCACTAGATATATTTTATTCATGTGACTTTTTGTAAGAACTGAATGTAATTCCTCGTGTATGGTGAATGTACTTCTAACCAATGGTGAAAATACAAAAGTGATATTAGATAGCAATAATATCGATGCCTTCTGGTAAACTGGGAGACTAAAGATATTTATGATTTCCAGGCTACAAATGGGCCTATTTATGGGGAACGCGGACGGCGATTTGTCCACACAAATGAATGCCCCATTTTCCTCTCTGTATTTCAATACCACTTCATTATTTTTAAATATACATATTGTAGATATTGACTACTAGCGTGTCGTTACATTTTTTTTTTGACAAGTTACTTCTTATAGAAGTTAAGACCAGTGGCGGCCGCTGCCCTGAGAATGTGGTGGTTCACTGACAATCCGTACCTACTTATGACAAAAAAACATTATTAATTAGGAATTTTTAATAATTAATTTATTTTCAAACAAACTGTTATTTCCTCTTATATATTCAAGAGGGTGCAGTTGTCCCTTTCGCTCAGCTTTCGGGGTAGTATGAACAGTAGTAACAGCAATAGTTTGGTATAATAACTATTGTTTATATTTCTCGGCGACCTGGTTTCCTCTTAATAGCAGCCTTGAGGATTAAGGGTGAGGGCCTTTCCTTTTTCACACGACCAATTTATCATAAGAGATGAAGGTGCTTAAGTAGGTACTTTTTTCTGGGATTTCACGAACTGAAAAAGTTTTTACAAGTAAATACCTAAATAAAATATTCGATTTGATAATTTTTTTTTATTAACATTTAAAAGCCGCTAAACTACTTGTGTAGTTTATCGGCAGATACATAATGACAACATTGTATACAATAAATTGGTACATTTGCTAACAGTGTATATGTATATGTATAATGTTGATGCTAAAATAACAATTAGATAAATTATTTAAATTACGGAATAGTGTGTATTTATATATGTAAGCCTTATATAATAAACAAATGGATTTAGTATGAACAAATGAATATCATCAACAAGTAAATAAATAGTTTCATATGCATGAGGTATTACAAAAATTATAATGAATTTTCCAATTCATTCGAAAGTGAATTTCAATAAAGAATACAAGGACTTCGGTAGGACATCAATAAAAATCATCAGTATCTAATTGCCATTTCCTTAGATTATATTTGACTTCAGCTGTAAAAACGTTATTATTTTTTATTGTCATGGTTTATTAAATATTTTGGTTACAATATAGATTATATTAGGTTTCTTTTTCCGTATTTATTGGTATTTTTCGGAACCACCAATCCTTCATTTTGAGTGAATCTTGTACAATGTTTACGGTAAACTCTTTCCCTATACAAGGAATCGGACAATATAACATGTTGACTTACAATATTATAAAACAATAATCCTCTGACAGGTAAAACATTCAGAGACTTGTAGATGAATTTAGTGTCGCTTCTCTGTTCATTAGTGTACTTAGGGATTAACAATTTTGTAATGGAGTTTTGCAACGTTTGGATATAATTTATATTAGTTTTACAAGAATGTCCCCAAGAAGTAATTCCATAACGGATAGTGGATTCAGCCAGAGATACGTAGATTAATTTAAAAGTACTTATAGGCACGAAATATTTTATTTTATAAATCTTACCCACAATAGCCCGTAGACGTTAACAAACATTAGTAATGTGTACATATTATTTACAAATATCAAACCGGTTCATATTATTAGATATCATAATATAATGATTAAAAATAAATACAAAAAAACGTGTTACACATATATTTGTAATTCTTCATCTTAGTCCTTTTAAATTAAGGGCGTTTAACCAGCCAGCGGCCGAAAATCCACATTTCGTCGAAAGATGTTCTTAAGATCGTACAGGGCGGTTCCAATGAGAAAGATTAATTATTCCCCATACCATGTTTTTAATATTATAACTCAATATCGATTTTATTTCATTCCAAATTTGCTTTAATTTATACCTACATCCAAAAATGCTGAAAAGCGTGATGATAAAACTATTAAATTTATGTACTTCTTGTAATTATTTTTTGATCATAAGTATTTATTATTTTTCAATAATGTCTAAGCAAAATAAGGATGTAAAAAAAATCTCAAATATATTAGTTGGTTAGTGCGCAAATTAATACACAAACGGAGCAATTTTCGCCAAGAAACACATGTACGTATATATTTTTTAATGATTTTACTAAACTAAAATTAAAATTCTGATGCATAGCTTTCCCAGATATTTTATTGATTTATTTTACTGCATGATTATATGATTTGAAATGGTATTGTATAATACAAAATCTTTTTTGAAAATTTAACAAATCTGCAAACGACCTATGGTATAACGTATAACCTAATTATAATAATAACAAACATTTTTTTCTCAGAATTTAAAACATATCTACATATGTTTACTAGATAAAAGAACAATCTTTCGAAATCAATTTATATTTTTTGTGGAAAAGAGTCAATACGTCTAAAATCTGAATTAAAAATGACATATTTCTGGTTTTCTATGATTATATCCTCTTAATATTATTTCAAAGCTTATTTCAACGCATGGTCACTCTGCATATTTACATTGTAATGTATTAGTTCCTACAGCTTAGTAGAGACCCATTCTGTGAGAAATATTAATGAACAATATCTTTCAATACCTATATTATTTTGTGTACTTTATGAAATTGTCAACTTCATGTTCAAGTGAGGTTAAAAACTTAAATTTATACCATGAAGTTAAAAAAACTAAAATAAATAATTATATGGGGGTTATCGTATCCCACAACTTGGTCAAATCTAAAAGTTCACATAGGTGGCATTTCTAAGGTGTCACTTCTACAATAAATTACGTCAATAATATACAATGGTATTTTTATGAAAACAGGCACTTCAATGGAATGAAAACTGTTCTAAATGTTCTGATGAAAACGGTTTCTTTCATATTTAATACAAATTTTTTTGATACTCACTTTAATATTGTATTGATGCCCTTATTGTCTTCAAAGAAAGGTTCGCTTTTAACATGTAAGCTCATAAATCTTTGTTTTTCATTGTGTTATTTTTAACTTATATTTTTTGTGTAAACCATAAGGGTAGGTATATATGTTTTAATTTTCTCTATTGTTGAAAATCGTATGAACTGATGACACAATGAATAATAACATTTTCTTTGATCTCTCAACACTTTGTTGTTAATTCATAGACTAGTGGGGTTAATAATTACATGATAAACAATGTTTTTTAATTGTGAAGAAGCAATAAATAAATAAAAATAACTCAATTTTTTTTAAATATTCATCAAAACAAAGGGACCTGTCTTATTTATGTACTTATTTATTATTGCATTCTTTGGATTTGTTTTGACGTTTTGATTACGTTTTCTTCTCCAGTCTGTTTGCAATATGACTATTTGCGTAGTAAAGATAAATAACGTGAAGTATTTTTAATAAATATTTCATGAATTGACCTACATAGGGCATGACCATACACCGAACATAAACATTATATTAATACCCACCTTCGAAAAATATTAATTCATAATAAATAAAGCAGCATGATGTCGCGAAATATTGACAATTTTCAACATCATTGTAACAGCAATGCACGTTTGGATCTCCTTTATATCTTTTGTATATATGTACATATACATATATATTTATTAACCAATACATATAATGTATAATTGACCAATATATATAATAATAATATTATAATAATAATATTATATACCACTAATGACAATAAATAATAATAATAACAATACTTCCCTAATTGAGAAATTCTCGTGTTTAGAGAGTGAGCACTATCAGATTGACAGTACTATACATACTTAACATTTGTTACAATTTGGAAGTATCTAGAGCTACTTTTTTAAAACATAATGAATAATAAGTTGGCCTAATGAAAATATGAGTTGGTATTTTTTTTGTACATAATGTGATTTTTCATACACAGAGAAAATATTATTTGGCATTTTTGTTCATAATGGAAATATAAGTTGGCAAATCGTAACACATACCTAAATCAAGTTAATAGTAAAATGATTTTAAAGTTTTTGTTTAAAAAATTCATAATTCCTTTCGGATTGTATTTTTTTAGGGAGTTAGATAAGCATTTTATGGCTGAGTATGTGTAATGATATTGGGCTGTTGTTGGTTCTAAATGACTTTGTTGTTAGTTTATCTTTGTGGATTTGAAGTAATGCATTTTTTTGATAAATTTTATTTAGTGGTAATACTTTGAATTCATCGAATAATTTTTGTGTTCAATAGTCTAATTGTTTCTTTAGAATAATTAAGACGAGTCTTCTATGTACTATTTCAAGTTGGGTATACATAGATATAGATTGATTCCTTCGATGGAAAAAAATCCCAATTAGAAAATTATTAAAAACACATTTTCTGTTATTTAACATTTTGAAAGTACGAAAAAATTCATTATTTATACGCAACTTAGGCATTCGTCGAGAACTTTTAAACGAGTCGTTTTTAATTAGATATTTTAACAAGTTTCGATTAATTATTATGATTTTATAATATTAGAGCGGATCTAACATTTGTAATTACGAGTACATATTCATATCTCCCTTTTAAACCGTCTTCCACCTTTTTTTGAACGCTTACTACGGAGCCAAAGTCAAATATAATTTCAGCTTTTATGGACGCCACTGACGTAGACAAAACATTGTTATCAAACTTGTAAGTTGATTTATTGATCATAAGAAGCGTCAGTATATGATACACAAGATCTTTTCAGCATACATACTTGACATCTTGATCGAGGTACCTATTCTCAACAAAATTGAAAGTGGCAAAAGTTTTCAGAAAATTTTAGAAATGTTATTGTACCAGACAGGGTGAGGTACACGAGTACTGTAAGTAAGGCTGGAGGTCCCGATCCACGAAGACTTGGCTCGTAGTTCCTTTTGACGTAGCCGGGTCTGGCCCACTAGCATGGTCGATCGATATAGGTTTTATCTAAAATGTCGGTAACTTATAATCACTCCTGAGCACGACTGCAGGCTGCTTATGAACAAATAATAGTTCACGTCAAATAAATTAGGAACCTTTAGTCGTTGTGAACTGTTATTTGTTCGTTAGCGGCCTGCAGTCGTGCTCGGGAGCGTTGAGAAGTTACCGAAATTTTCGGTAAAACCTATATCGATCGACCATGCTAGATACCCTGGTCAGTATAGTGTAGGGTATTCCGTGGTTCAGGGTTAAGCGATGGTTTAAGAGAAAAACAAGGCGAATGGAAGCAGGTCAAAGCGAGGTCGAGTGGGCAGGCGGAGAGAGGTGTTGGCGCGGAGATGTTGAGGGTTAGTTGAGAACTGAATTGAGAGGGCCAGTAGCCCCTCTTTATTAGGTCACGGTAGCCAAGGTAACACCCTGCCGTTGCTATGCCGTTGCTGTGTCGTTTTGCCTAGAGAGGATTCGTAGAATCCATTGAAAGCTGTTGGCCACTGTGGCCGGATTCCGAGAATCCATTAAAAGCCAGCCGTGTTGTCAGCCAGCCGCTCTCTCTTTTCGCATGCTTGCTCCCGCAGTCTGACAATTTATTTATTTCGCATAAAAATATACACTCATTACACAGTTAAATACATATGCTCAACACGTCCGACACAGTTATGGTTCGCATATACTTCTACAGTAGACAATAGACATTGCGTTGAGGTATTACAGTCCAGGGGTAGCAACGTCAAAGCAACGTTCTGTGTGAAGATCCAGAGAGACACGCTCGCTGAAAGGTGACACTCCTGTACTTATTTTAAAACCTCCATTCCCACACACGGTGAGAGCGAGTTCAGTTAGCTGCCTTCTTTAACGGGCTTATGGCGTTTGAGTAGTGAAGTCTCCTAGGATATTTTTCAGTTTCATGTCCATATTTTTCAATTTTGAGTAGGAACACTTTCATTGCTCTGCCAGGCGGGCAGGCAAGGAACAGGTATTCGAGGTCCAACGTAAATTTAAACGTCTCCCCGCTCCCCTCATTGTCATTCTATATAGAAAGAGTAGAAAACGAAGACGGTCGTAGCTAAACAAACTCGTCTTCGATTTCCCCGACAAACCGTCCGGTATAACTAGATAAAAAGGAAAAGTGGGTTTTTTCAAATTTCTTATTGAACACTCTCAGACGCCCGATTTATACACTCAGTGTCGAGTGTCTAGTGTGCCGGTGTGTGCCTACCTTTAAACATAACCATATTGAATGAAAGAAGGAATCATTTTTACTTAGCATAAAATGTACGTTAGGTAAAAATTATCGTAATTATTTAGGCCGTTTTGAAAGCAAGTGTAGGCAGAAAGGGTGGAACATCGCACTACTCTATTTAGCCAGAAATCCCTTGGTTCAACCACCCATCATTGGCCGAAATCCTTTGTTGTTGCTCGTGGACGGATGCTTTTAATAACCAGTAATTGAATACAATTTCGTCCATTTACCTTTCTGTCCGTATTGCTTCTGCGTAGTAAGCAGGAAACATTCATACCTAATAACATTACTCTATTGAGGATACTCTCTAATTCCAGTCTTCCCGGCTCCAAAAGGCTGGGAGCAGTCGGGGCTTTTGTCCGGTATTCACATTAAAATTTAAAAAAAATCGTTAATAACGTTTGTCCAACATTATCTAAGACAGTTTTAAAACACATTTCCGACACGTTTTGTATCTTGCAATGCCATGTAAACTGCCTTGAATAAGTCTATTCATTGTTTCATAAAACTGACATTAATAGAGACAAAGTGATAATATAAAAGCGGACGATTAAATGTTAATTGAAGCGAAAACAATGACATTACTTTTGGTTTTCCGTGATATTGTTTAATAATGGGGGGTATTTATTACCCTGTGGGTTTATTACAACTTAAATAGCCATCTCTAAATTAACGCTCTTTATAAGTCAACACAGCAAGTATTTTTTTTATTAATCGCCCATAACGCTTATTACACGAGGCCACCAATATATTTCTGTATTACTTCCTTTAATTCTTTACTTATTTCTTGTCGTGTTATGTAGACTATAAATACAAATATTTTCCAGGAACACCTTGATTCTGTTATTTGTCAACAATCCAACAAATAAAATTTTCAATTTTTCACGTAGCCGCTACAAATCTATTTTGGTTAGTTTTTATGTAGTATTCAGGCTTATACAATTCTTTTGAAAAGATCTTAATCCAATTTTATATTTTGAGATATCTTCCGGATATTAAATGTTTTCAAATTTTTACCACACGCTACTTTTTAAATTTTCAAAGGCCAAAAGATTTCAGGTCCCTGACCAAAATTATTATCGGGATTTATTTTACAGATATATGCCATGTTGCGCTACCTCCTGTAACTACCGTTTTAGATAGCGTTACAGTGTCCATCATCAGGGTACATTTTTAACTACTATTATCACAATTTTTCTCATTTGTACGCCAAAAAGGATTTTAAATAAACATGAATGAAAGAAACAATTTAATGAAATCATAAGCAATGTATCGGAGGAATATCTGTATTATACATGAATTAACAATAATATTGTACCACATACTAACGCAGCCCCGTGAATAAGCATGCAATGTACTCGGGGGAATATCTGTATTATACATGAATTAACAATAATACTGTCCCACGTACTAACGCAGCCCCATGAATAAGCATGCAATGTACTCGGGGGAATAACGCAGCCCCGTGAATAAGCATGCAATGTACTCGGGGGAATATCTGTATTATACATAAATTAACAATAATACTGTCCCACGTACTAACGCAGCCCCGTGAATAAGCATGCAATGTACTCGGGGGAATATCTGTATTATACATGAATTAACAATAATACTGACCCACGTACTAACGCAGCCCCATGAATAAGCATGCAATGTACTCGGGGGAATAACGCAGCCCCGTGAATAAGCATGCAATGTACTCGGGGGAATATCTGTATTATACATAAATTAACAATAATACTGTCCCACGTACTAACGCAGCCCCGTGAATAAGCATGCAATGTACTCGGGGGAATATCTGTATTATACATGAATTAACAATAATATTGTCCCACGTACTAACGCAGCCCCGTGAATAAGCATGCAATGTTCTCGGGGGAATATCTGTATTATACATGAATTAACAATAATATTGTCCCACGTACTAACGCAGCCCCGTGAATAATCAATCACTGGCAAAAATAAATATGTTAAAATTATCTTTAAAAGTAAAAATAAAAACATTAAAATTCATAATAATAAAAAATCAATTCCCACGATCGAGAATCGAACTCTCGTACGATCGTGGAAGGAAACTATGCTGACAATTTTACACCAATAACTATTTTAAGAACGGCGACATAAAATCATTTTAATAAATATTATTCAATGAAAAAAAATGTTAATTAGAATCAAGTGATTTTTTTTTTACATTAGTTATAATGTATTACAAAATCATAACATAATATTTACAATAAATTATTCCCAATGAATTTAATGAAACTCATTTCGGGATTGACAACATTATATAATTAAAATAAAATTACTTTTACACAAGAAAATGAATTTAAAGGGCAGTTCAATGAACAGTACATACATTTTAATTAATTTATTTTTTTTTAAAAGAAAGACAAACATTCCGGGTTACGAATTACGCCAAAAATGTTTGAAAATCTCCCACTACCACCACAAAAAGCCGAAAAATGTTGCTTGTGTTGTGATGGAGGACTCAGCCAGCCAAGGAATCGAACACGCGATGCCCGGTGGGATCCAAGCGCTATGCCCACTCAACCACTGACCGGTTGATAGATTTTAAAACGGACTAGACACAGTTAGTTGAAGAATATACAAGAAAGACAGCTAAATACGTCACTGGTTAACCCTTAATTACTCGCACAAAGAACATTACATAATTTTTTTTTTTTTATTAAAGCGACTATATAGAAAAAATTTTACATACAAAATGTAATGTGAAATTAAGTATTAAATATTGTATTTCTTAGTCCTCCTCACTAGGGGGCCCTGTGCCGAGGCGGACTAAAGTTATTTAAATATAGTTAATTTGTTTTCTATGTCGTTTTTAGCGTCTTCGCTAGGGTTTTCTTGTTGACCTCTTTAAGCCATATTTTTATTCTTGATATGTATTCAATTGGATTTTTTATTAGTTTTATGTCTTGAGCAGGATGTTATGGAGTTTTGTTGCAAAGTATGTATAGTTTCTTTGTCCAAATGTGGTTTTATAACTTGGAATATTTTTAATATCATTTGTATTCGATCTAGTGTTATGCATACACGGTCTAGTAGAGGATTCATTATTTTTGAAGAGCTTCAATAATATATTTTTGGCATATATTTGTTGTACATTTGGTACGTCAAAGTTATTGAAAATTTCAATTGAAGGCGGTCTAATTGGTACTTTAAATATGGTCTTTATGATTCCTTTTTGAATCGTATTCAGGCTGTGTAGGAACGTATGTGCAGCAGATCCCCATCCTATGATTCCATATTCAATTCGAGAATGACATAACTCGTAGTAGACCTTTTTCATATCCTTTTTATTTAACACGTTTCTTAGATTTTTAAAGAAATATATAAGGCTTGTGAGTTTTTCCGTAATACCTTTGATGTGTAGGTCCCATCTAAGATTTTCGTCAATTATTACTCCGAGATATTTTATGTTTTGTGTTTTTTCGATGACGGAGCAGTAACATTGTATATTATTTCCATGGCATTCATGTAATTTTAGTTCTAGTGATTTTATTGGTTGGCCCCTTAAGTTCATTGAAAATGTTATATATTTGGTTTTGCTTATATTAAGAGTAAGCGAGTTGATTTTAAGCCAATTTTGAAGTGCACTAAGCCCTTTTTCAGCATCATTAAATGTATCAGTCCAATTTTCTTCTTGAAATAATAAAACAGTATCATCAGCAAAACTGATTATGTTTCCTTTAATGGTAAGGTTAGTTAAATCGTTGATGTAGATAATGAACAGAATCCGTCCCAGTACACTTCCTTGAGGAACGCTATAGTTTAAAGATAGAAGTTTACTCTTTTGTTTGCCAATTTGTACTTATTCTCGCCCTGTTATATATGACTCCAATAAGTTCATTTTTGATTCGGCCATTCCTATTTTTTTAGTTTAGTTAGTAATATTTTATGGTCTATTGTGTCAAAAGCTTTTTGAAGATCTATGAATAAAGCTAAACATTTTTTCCCATAATCTGTGTTTTTTATGGCCATGCTTGTTAGATTTTCTATGGCATCATTGGTGCTCAGATTTTCTCTAAAACCATATTGGGATGGTGATAATAATTTGTTTTGTTCAAGAAATTGAACAATTTGCTTCTTCATTACAGTTTCCAAGATTTTTGAAAAAGAGCTTAAGAAACTTAGGGGTCGGTAATTATATATATCCTTTTTGTTACCACTTTTATGTATGGGTATAACTGTTGCTTTTTTAAGGCATGAAGGGAATACATTTGTAGTTATAGACAGATTGACCAAGTATGTCAATGGGAAGGTCAGTTCATTTTGTAGTTGTTTTATTGTTTTATTTTAGATTATGTCATTTCCCGATGATTTTTTTTTTTTTTTTTTTTTTATTTGATTCACCTGATTTATACACGTGTGTTACATATTTGACTAATGTGGGCCTCACTGGGTGCTTTACCCGTGCTGAGGACCTCATTTTACAGTTTGATATGATTTATTTTTTTTTTATTTAAGATACATATAAAATAAAAACTAAAGAAAAAAGAGACTCAACAATAACATATGAGAATTGAAAGAAAGAAAATAGAGCAAAACAAAATAGAGTAAAATAACACTAAAATAAAACAATAGAATAAAACTATATAAATAGGATAGATACATATAAACCGATAGTGAAATTAAAAGGTTTTATATATTAGTGAGTATTGCAATGGTGTTTATGTCTATGTGTTTTTATTTATTTTTTTTTTTTTATGTTGTGATTTTTTTGTAAAGTTGTCTTTTTTGGTCTTTAATCCATCTTTTAATTTTGAGTGTGAAAAGTTTTTTGTTTTCTTCTTTTAATATTAAGATAATATTTTAATATTTAATATTTTATTAATATTAAGGGATACAATTGCGTTTCTGATTTCAGTATTGGTTACATCAGTTAACTTTAATTTATCTATCTGGTTCATATTTTCCTTTTCTTCTGGTAAAATGCTAGTTATTGGTTATTAGAGTGATTCTTAACAACAGATATAATTTTTGAAGAACTTTCGAATGGGTGAACTGATATTGATGATTCTTTTTTTATTTGAAAGCTGGTGCTTTCCGTGTGGTCCCATTTCAATTTGGTCCAGTTCCGACAATGGCATCCATGAGAAAACCATATAAGTCTTAAATTTGCATTAAGTATGTGCGCGACAAATGAACGAATAACTCAATATCACGTCAACCGATTTCGATGATTCTTTTTTTATTGGAAAGGATGTACTTTAAGGGTAGTTTTATGAGAGTTTGGTTAGGTTCTGATTATGGGATCCATGACAAAGTCTGTATTTCTTTGCTAACTGTGACCCTTTATTAGTAAAAAAATCGTTTTCGTATTCGAGAATTTTGTCCGGATGCTTTGCGAAAGAGATTTGGGTATTTTCAATTGTTAATTCCTCCATGTTCTTGTAATGGGATGATTTTGCATTTGTAATTTCATTAATGATCTTCCATAATTTGCGCGGGTCATTGTTACATTCGTCTATTTTCTTCTTATAATAATTTTCTTTGGCAGTTCGTATAACATTTTTGCAAATATTTCTGTACCTTTTGTAGTATCGTTGTATAAAAATATCACAAGGATTTAATTAAGATTTCCTTTGTAATTCATCTCTTTTTCTAATGCAATTTATAACGCTTTGATTTATCCATGGCTTAAGATGTTGGTTTTTATGCGAAATCTTTTTTTCTAGTGATTTGGTATTTGACACGATGGTGTATGTTATATATTCAGTGAATTTACTCCAGGCATTATTTGCATCAAGGTTCTCTAGTAGGCTTATCCAGTTTGTATTGAGTAACTGTTGTTTTACATCATTCCATTTGTTTTCTGTCTTTTGCACGATAATTGGGTAGGGCTGCGATCTTTGTATTTTCTTTTTTGTAAAAGTTAAAATTGTTGTATAGTGGTCGGTTAAAGTAGAGGTGAATATGATAGATTTGGTTGATTTAATAGTTTTACTGAACATGTGATCGATGCAAGATTTGTTGTCATTAGTTACACGCGTAGGTTTATTTATCAAACTTTGGAGTCCATGGGAGGCCAGTGTTTGTAGATAATCAGTTCAATTGGGATGACCATTTTCTAATATGTCAATTTTTATATCTCCGATAAGGAAGACATTTTTTGTGTTTTTTTAGAAGATTGAGTTCATTAGAAAGCGTTTCAAGAAACTGATTAATATTAGTTGTAGCTGGTGATCGGTACAGAGCTAACTACTCGCATGGTATCACAGATGACCCCAAATAGTATGAGTAGTTTTTAATACACAACAATACCTACATAAAAGTGACAGCTGCGTTTTGCTCTGCTCCCGAAACCAATAATTATTTTTCTGTTTTAGTGAACAAATGTTTCAGTGCACTTATCAAACTAATAAGAATTATTATTTTATACTTAGAGAGTGTTTCCTCCCACTTGTGATTAATTGATTGACAAGTTTACAAAAGAAAACAATAATCAGAAATTCGCAAGTGAATCCAAGTGTCAAAAGTAAAGAGTGATATAGGCAGTGTTTGACATTACAAACGAAAAACGAAATCCAGTCTTTTAAAATGTCAACTACAGATAAAAATCTGAGAAGTAAAGGACAAATAACCGGGACTAGTGTTTCATCTGAGCCCCAGGGAATAAATATTGATGTTCTATTAGAAAAAATAGAGATGAGGATGGAAAAAAAATTAGAAACATTTAAATCAGCAATAAAAAAAAAAAATGATGATGAAAATAAAGAGAGCAGAAGTACAAGAGATTTCATCAGTCATCAATACGATGACATCCACCTAAAGATGGAAACTATAATCAAACTGGTTTCAGAAGTAGAAGTCATGAGAAAGGAATTAACGGAAAAAGATGGCACAATAAAGAGCCTTGAAGTCAGATTGGCCGAAGTGGAGCAAAGAACCCGTGAAGATACCCTTGAATTTGCAGGGATTCCGGAAAGAGAGGGAGAGCAGCCTGCAGAAACAATTAAATGGGTGGCCGGAGTCACGGGTGTCGACTTAAAAGGCGATGATATTCTAGATATCAAGAAAATACCGGACCGACGACCAGGAGTTCCCTCAAAATTCCACGTTAGATTTACCAACCCCCAAAAAAGACGGCAGATATTACTGAACAGGAAGCAACTTAACCTAACCACAACCCAAGGAAACGCATTCCAGAAAATCTTTGTTAGTGAAATCCTTGGTGCCTTTTTCAAAGATCTTCTGTGGAGGTCGAAGAATAAAGCAAAATAAATGGGATACAAATTTGTCTGGTATAAAGATTATAAAATAATGATTTAAAAAAATAAAAGTGATAGAATAATACACATCAAACATTCGGATGATCTAAAAAAAGTTGTTTAGATTTTTTTTAGTGAGAGCCCCTCTCTCACCGGTCATACACTGGGTCGATTCCCCTCAGTTTGGTGAGTCATATTATGTACATTTATTTGTTCACTGCAATAATAATTCACCTCCTTCAAATTCAATCAAAGGGTGAAATCCCCAGTGATGGCCACGAATTAATGGAGCTCTTATTTAAATTAATTAAACAGTTTTTTTTTCTTTTTTATAAAGTACATTAAATATCGCTATTAACATTAATAACATGTACAAAGAACTAGGTGATCAAGACAATTTGTTTACAACATCAGATGCTAAAATATGTAAATATCTGATAGCCGATCCAAAAACCACTACTATTATGCACCAAAATATTAGGTCAATCAATAAAAACTTTAATGAACTTCAGATACAACTGAACCACCTTAATATAGACTTTGATGTAATCATTCTTACAGAATGTTGGTCAACAAACATTTACACTCCAAAACTTATAACTCACTATTCTTCATTCAATTCTTCAAATCATAACAGTCAGAACGATGGAGTTGTGGTATACACAAAAAATGTTCTAAACTCCGTTGTAACTGAAGTAAACATTATTGACGCGAGCTGTATGCAAATAATGTACAATAATGATACGTGCATTCTAGCAATATACCGCTTTCCATCCATACGTAATATCACACCATTTCTTAATAGTCTTAATAGCATACTCTCTAATCTTTCCTATACTAAAAATGTAATAATTATGGGAGATTTAAACATCAACATACTCCCAAATAACCAACACCACCAATGTCACGACTACCTGAATATGTTAGAGTTCCATGGATTAATTAGTACTATCAATATACCAACAAGAACAGCTAATGAGTCTACATCATGCATTGATCACATAATGGTCAAAACTAATAAACAAAACAAAAGCACCGTTTACAAATCAACAATTACAGACCATTACACAACAATATTCACATTACAATCCGACGCCACAAAAACCAAAAGAGATCAGTCAATCATATACAATAATATTGATTTTGATAATTTAAAAAACATAATTAAAAATAAATCTTGGCAAGAGCTTTTACAAATAAAAAACTCAGATGATGCATGGAATTATTTTGTTGACTTTTTGAAAAACGAATTAATTAATAATGATAAATAATAAAAAAATTAATAAATTAATTTTTTTTAAATTTAATTTATTTTTTTAATTTTATCGAATTTATTATAATGGATAACCACAAAGTAATAGCTACATTCAAAAATAAAAACTTAAAATTTTTGTTCAATAAAGATAAATTATTTTTATTATTATAATATATATTGAAATATATAAGTTAATGAAACTATTTTATTATTAAAGTGCTTTGTTTATTCTGTAATATCTATAAGGCATAATATGAATTTCTAACTAATTATACAAAAACAAGTTAAACTAAAATAATTATCAATAATTAACAACTAAGTACTTAGGTATACTGAGATCATAGTTAATACTTGTATTTTTAGGAACTCTCCGAATCACTCTTGTTACACTGTTGACAGTATATTTCAGAATGATCGTTGCACACAAATCTTGAATATTTCTTGCATTTTGTTGGTACTTTGCGATAAAATTTACCTCTTCCAAAAAAGTAACGTAATTACTCGCACGAGAGTGCAGCGACGCGTCCTTTCACTCCCGTGAATTGGTCGCTACTAAAATACAAACTTAGACGCGCGTAGTGAAGCTAGCGAGGGCGCGGGGGGAACCGGGCCGCGCCAAGTGCTTAATTTTTCAATCCAAAAGTGCTTTGACCCCATGCGAGTAATTAAGGGTTAATAAAGCTGCTGAGAAAATATCCTTTTAGTGCCTTTGCCAATATTTTTTGTTTGATGCTGGAAGTTTTAAATCATTAGGTACTGAGTTGTATTGCGTATATCAAAAAAGGTATCAAAATGCTTGGCTTCGTTCTTAGAAATTCCAGAGGTTTCAAGAATATTTCAACTTTAAAAATTTTGTATACATCCTTAGTACGTAGTCAAGTCGAATATAACTCCTCGATCTGGTCCCCCCATTTTAAAATACATTCAGATTCAATCGAAAAAATTCAACACAAATTCTTAAGATATATTAATTTTAACCTCGGTATTCCTATTGAAAACATAAATTATAATTACTTGATGAAAGAATTAAATTTACTAAGACTGTCAGATCGAAGAATTATATCAGACTTAATATTAATGTTCAAAATTGTAAATGGTAGAATAGACAGTCCTGATCTAACTAAGCTCATTGAATTTCATATTCCCACGAGAACCACTCGTTCTAAAACCCTTTTTAAATGTAACAATAATCGGACTGAGTATACGAAACACTCACTTTTACCTAGGTTGCATGAAGTTACTAATAGATATGCAGATGTGATAGATCTATTTAACTGCACGGAACAGAGGTACAAGACGGCTATGCTATCATATTTTTTTAGTCACTATTAATTTTATTTCTATTATAGATTTTTGCATGTAAATGTATCTCTGGTGTCACTTCCCAATGTATCGTCACAATTAACTGTTATACATACACTGTTTTACCATTACTAATATTTTGAATATGAATTTGTGACATGTAATTAATGTTTATGGCATACTTATGCCGTTTGTATATAAATAAATAAATAAATAAATAAATAAATAAATAAATAAATAAATATGCGACGTATTGTAAGGAGTTAATTCCAAATTTCGTCTTTTGAGTAGATGACGATAGGTGTATTGGATTTTGTGATTGTGTTTTGTGCTGGTGTATATCGGAATTAAAGGCTGGTTTAGTGTTGGTGTGTGAGAAGTGTTGAATTATTTGTAGATGGCAGTGGTGCTGTATTTTGGCAGAATCGTATAGGGAAGTATTTGAGTATATGTATATCTTTGTCATGCGTATCCCATGGTAGATGGTATATATTCCTAATGCCTCTATTTTGGATGATTTGTATTTCAGATATTTGTTTCTTCGTAATGGTGCCCCAGATACTAACCAGATAACTTAGGTGTGAGTGGATCATAGCATAATAAGTGGCACGCAGTAGAGCTGTGGGGAGCACATCTTGAAGTCGATAAAGTACACCAGTTATCGGGGAAATTTTGGATTTTACATACGTCAATTTGGTAGGCGATAATGGGTACCTCCACTTCAGGAACGTTTATTGAATAACCAACACCTCTGCCATGGGTCACCCCAAGTGGTTCGCTACGTTTGGTGATTTAGCAGGGGTGCCCGGGTTCATGGGGTGAGGTTTGTCTAGGTCTTGGAGGTGGATGACCAGGACACACTGAACCCCAGATTCCTACCCACTGCTTAAACCCTTTTCCTTCCCAGAACTCTCCTCTGCTTCCTTTCCTTATAAAAACCCTCCACACAGCATTCCCAAAGATGACATAGGCCGAAAAGCGATAGAAAAATAATTTCCCTCAGGGCCTCCTGTGTGGAGCTCATGTAAATAAAATTCAACATGGGAGTTCCACGACAGGTTAGGGTTAGAGTCTTTGAATATTTCGTTACTTATACATCTTAGAATTTTAAGTATGCACAACCGAAGTTATATTGTTTGTTAGCGTGGACCCGTGAAAAAACACGGGATGCTATAATTCTAATTTTATTGTTAAATAATTTTCTGTTAAAACAAAAATAGGTAGGTACCTAAGTACCTTCCACTTTATTGCTTATCTGAATTATTCTTCACATTCACAATCAAGCTTCCAATTTTGAAAATCGCACTTATTAAAAAAAAAATGAGGGAAAGGAAATAATTTCATGCAGGAATAACTCAAATCACAGACAGCCGAAATTAGCATGTTTGATAATGATTATTGATTAAGGACAGTCCCTCGCTTTTCCCACCCGCGTGATTTAAAAATATATATTTATTTTATCAGTTAACTCGTAGGAGTGAAACGTGAACAAATTATGTTAACTAAGTATATTCGTATCTGACGCTTATTTGCATAAACTTGATGGGGAAAATATTACACGCCTCCAGATGACAACAGGATTTCCATCATCTAATTATCTGACACATGCCACGGCAGATGGGCATAACAGCCTTTCGCCAAAAACTGAATGAATATATTTATAACAGAACCCACAAACAAAATGGAAACTTGTGATTCTTCATTTCCACATAAATTAAAATATAATTTCAAAACCAATTACAAAGTTCCAGGCATATCTGGTTTATAAGTACATCAAGTAAAAGTTTTTTAGTCAATTAAATCAGCAGAAATAACAGTTTCCCCAAACTCTGCATTGGTTAAATTGCTGTGAAATATTAAAAACATTACTAAAGTATAAAACAAAACAAAAAATGTGGTAACTAGGAGGGAGGCCATTACAGTATGACATCTCTTTTCCAGCCTAAGATTCTATATAGTACATATTACCTGAAAAATCAATCAGTTCCAATTTTGCAAATGTGTTATTATACTCGTAGGTAGGTAGGTATCTATTATTATAAGCAATAATTATCAGCCTGAAATACTCATCTACATTGAAAAATCTTCCGAGAAAAGATACTTGCCGCCAACGGGACTTGAACCCGTGTCCTTCTGATTGCCGGTCAACTGCTCTTGACCACTGAGCTATGGCGGCTTAAATATCAAATACCCGCCAAATAATTCAATATATGCTAGTGTTTCATTCAACAATTACTGCTTATTATATTTTTTCCAACCAACTTTATTTTTGCGAGAGAGACACTGTTAGTGTTAAATCCCTCGCTAGGTGCCGTCAAGACAAATTATGCCTACATTTAATTAGGTCAAGAGCAGCTGACCGGCAATCAGAAGAATACGGGTTCAAGTCCCGTTGGCAGCAAGTATCTTTTCTCGGAAGATTTTTCAATGTAGATGAGTATTTCAGGCTGATAATTATTGCTTATAATAATTGTTACCCTTTGTGATATGCATAAAAAATCTTGTCTAAACGTTAGTTTATAAATTAAAAAAATAATATTTAGGTAGGTATCAACTTTTTTGGTTGCTTCACACAGCGTAGACAACCGAAATTGATATATATATATATATATACAAATATAATGATTTATTTTTTGCTGTAAGAGGCACTTGTTTTCATTTTCGTTACTTATCGAAGATTCAAACCAGAATCAAATACTCTTATCACAATTTGGGAAGCGGGTATAGATACCGCCGCCCCGGGAACCATTTATTGGATAATCAACACCTCTGCCATAGGTCACCCTAAATGTTTCGTTACGATTGGTGATTAAGCAGGGGTGCCCAGGTTCATGGGATGAGGTTTGTCCAGGTTTTGGCGGCCGATGCGTCTAGGATCATGCGTCAGGATCTAGAGCAGGGTTTCCCAATCAGTAGTCCGCCGATCAATAAGCGGAGCCAGCGCGTGGGCGGTCCGTAGTCGAGAAGTCTGAATAAAAAAATCGGGACAATATTTAGTTTATCATTATTGTACCTTGTGGACACTGTGACCATTATGGTATTCCGATTCGCCCCACCACCTCCTATCTCGTTCTACCCTCTCCATTGTGGTATATATTCTGCTAGAACCCGTTCTACCCTATCCCATTCCACCCCACCGTTGTGGTAAATATTCTGCTAGAACCCGTCCTACCCTATCCCATTACGCCCCTCCCGTTGTGCTATCCGTCCCAGGTGTCACTCATGCTAGTCTACGCCACTGTCCACAAGCATCTCAGGCTAGCATGGGTGGTACCTGGGACGGATAACGTGGTACCGCCCCCCCCCCCCCCCCCCATTAAATAAACAAATTTCGATTTCATAAAATCCGTCCTGGGAGGGGTGGGGGGGAGGGTGGCTACGCAACTGCTTGTGGACCCTGTCGAAAAAATAATAAACGTACAAGTGGTCCCGGGTCATAAAAAGGTTGGGAACCGCTGATCTAGAGAGACTGGGTGATAGAGGTTTGGGCCGTGTTGTAGCAAGTTTTAATTATTTTTTTTATAAGATAGAGATAAAAATGAAAAGTATATAATAATCAATGATTTAGGAATAATTGTTGATATAATAAATAACGATTAATGACACAGAAGTAATCATTTCGATTTAAAATATACCGTACAAAATATAGAATATGAAGTATTTTCGGCTGTGACGTATTTCGGTGTAACTAATTTATCTTTTGCACAGGATTCACCCCTAGTATGTCAAGAAATCCACTTTTAAGATAGGATTTTTGATATTTGTATTCCAAGTTTATACCCTTCGTGTGCCTGGCATTTGCTCATGCTTGTCTTGATTTCATGGCAATTTAAGCCTTAAACGATGCTCGTAGTATGCTAAAATATATTGTATTCAGTTTGCGAAAAAATTCCGTATCTTTATATTATTGTAGATTGTCGTTTCGTCAGTTTAAGATATGTTTATTTATCTGTGAAAGGCGAGTCCAATTCCATACCAAATATCGAGATCTCGTTATTTGCGGAAAAGCCTCAAACTACATAGTTTTTAAGTGAAGAAAAAAAAAATTCAAGAATATTTTCGAATGGTGTCATAGATAGATAACCCCATAGACATATAAATATTAGTAGACCTCCCCCAAGTGATAAAGGCGTATTATTTCGCCCTCCCCATACCCGTTCCATTTGGAGCCGGCTGGGCTCGCGTATGGCCTCGCGTGAATCTATAAAATGTGACGTCATCATTATTGTACGAACCAGCGTTGAGCTCTCATCGGTACATTTTACGAAATAACACGGCAAAAATGGTGGCTTGTGCTATGAAAACGTGTCAAAATACAAGTGAAAAAGAGAATAAACCCAATTGTCTTGTCACATTGGTGTTAAAGACATGGTTAATGTTGCAATTTTGCAAACTTTGGATCGCTTACTTTTAAATTTTTGTTGGTTTTATTTTTATATTATGTACGTATTTTTTTTAATCGTAACATATTAATATTATATATCTCCCTGAACTAAATTTTGTTGCTTATATTTTTATTTAATTTATATAATTTTTGTTCCCATCGTAAATGTATCTAAACTATTTGTTTTCTCATGTTAAAGATGGAGGTACTGCCTTTATTATTTATTATTTATGTAAAAGCCCTCTGGGCGTAAAATAAAAGAAATAAATAAACAACTAATTAAATTAATGTTCTCCAAAACGAGCTTGAAAAAATCATTTGTCATATATTTGGATGGTAATTGTGTAATTTCTACTATTTAAGAAATTCTAAAAATTATAGTACTTTATTAAAATTAAATAGTCATAAATACATTGGGAATTCATATGTCAAATATTGGTTTATAAATGTGTAAATTCTGATTATGCAATTGTAAATGTTCTCTAAAATGGCCTGGAAAGAATCTCCTACTTGTGATCTCACTAAAGGAAACACTCACACGAAACATTAATAAATGCATTCACTCTGAATGCATTTATTAATGTTCTCCAAATTGACCTCCAAATTGACCTTGAAAAAAATCACATCTTTGCGATTCTTTTAAAGACATAAAGAAACCATCACTTAATTATATACAATTCTTAACGTTCTCAAAAGTTGTCTTGACAGAAGCAAATTTCCGTGATATCTTGAACGAAACTATTCCTTTTTTAAGAATATTATGAACTTAATATACAATTTGGCTGTCCTGAAACGGGTATTCTTCCCAGTTGGACAGACAAAGTTTCACATTGTAATGTATTGTAATATATATGCATATGTAAATAAATAAATAAAAATAAAATAATACATTACATAGGTAAGCATTATTTGTATTAATCTTAAGCTTATTCAGATTATATAATATAATCAGTATTTAGTAACATATACCATCACGTGGGCGTTTCTCAAGTGTGCTCGTCGCTGTTTACTGGGGTAAGTAAATTATGAAACATTTGTAAAAGTGTCTTAACCAAATACGGTAACAAAATATTCGAATCTGAAAACAGGCGAACTTTACTTTGCCGTATTTTGACTTCGGAAATTTGTTCAAATTCGCGCTCCCATGTAATAATCATACGTCTATAGATAACCCCAAATCCGTATTGACGTTCGTTAATAATTTCGATCTTCTCGAAGTATGTGAGCAGTTTGTCGTTGAACACACATTCTATCACTTTGGATAGAACAGGTGTGATCGTTGTGGGGCGGTAGTTGGCCGGGTTGGCTTTGAAATTATTTTAATATTGTATGTTATCATGTAAATAATTTGTTCGAGTTTACTCTTGTGCGGTTGATTTTGTCCAAATAATGAATTATTTCAAGCTTAAAGAGTTTCGGTAGTGCCCCCCTTTCTTTGTGTCTTTTTTTTTTAAATTTTACACCTTTGTGCCAGTTTTTGTAATTCTGGTTTTACGTTCTCTTCATACTTACAGAAGAAAATTTACTTCGTAGATAATAACATGTGTGAACGTCAACTTTGAAATTAGAGGAGCTTACCTCGCTGAATCGACTCGCTTTGGTGTCGTGTAGTCTGTTTTCTCCAATTATCTCTGAAGGACGTTCCACACTACTTTTATCGTTCATTTAATGGTTACCATAACGCGAACGTGAGAAAATGAAAAGTATATTTTATGGTGTTAGTGCTGAGCCAGAGTGTCAAAGCGGGTGCGGCGTGGGAGTGGGCGCGATAAGCTTGCGGTTTGTTTAATCCTTGCTACCCTTTAGATACAGTTTTTTTTTTATTAACTGTATTTTTCATCGTTTCTCAAAAAAGCAATACTTAACAATATAACTTAACTGTACAAAACAATACCCAAAAAATATGTGAAAATAAAAGTGTTTTGGTTCAGACAACCGTACCCGTTCTCTCCCAACCCAAAGTAAAGTGCATTTAATTTGAAGCAAAATTGATGATGGCCAGACACGTGAAAATCCGTTTTTTTAAATAAATGAAAAAATATGAATAATTTTAAATGAAAAAATATATTGTCACTGACGAGAATTGAGCCCCGATTACCTGCTTGGAAGGCAACTATGCTGACCATTACCAGCAATTGTAAGTCAGCGATCTGGTCATCAAACACACTAAAGCCATTTCAAGCAACGTTTCAATTCCGAGTGGTGGTCTTACACCAGGGCGATACTGAGAGTATCTTCCACTCTGGAATGTGCCACAAATATACTATTTATTTTTTCAAACGAATAAATTGTGATTTTTTAAAAGAAAATCTCTCTTTTTCGTTTAGATTATTATTGTTATATTCTTCTTCAATTATATATTACGTTGATGGGAATAATCTTTAAAAGTTATAAAAAGAGAGTTTTTCTTATAAAAAATTTAAAAAATATTAACTTCATGAAGACTATGAAAGTATGTCCTACTAAGATTTTTATCTCCCATGCTTATATTTTGCACGTTTTTATGTAGAATTCGACAATGCCTGTGGATTTATCAAAATCACAAATTGGTTAATACCGTCCTGAATATTATATGAGTACATATGTATAAATAAAAATTTATTCAGTCTAAATTGTCAATGTTGGCAGAGATTTGCGGCACGTACAGGGGGGTGTAAAACGATTGAATACAAAAGTAGATCGCCTTGAGCCAAACGTCCGTCAGTTTGAAAAATTTCTTTCCTTTTCAAGTGGAAATAGATTTCGCAGAATCAAATAAATATGTTTACGCTGGAGTACGTATGCGTTAGAATATTGTATGAAAAATATGGCACTATTCAATAAATTTCTAAATTTTCTGTGAGCCTTCAATAGTTATTCTATTGCCAAAGTATTCTCACTTTGTAATAATACAAAGCTCGAAAGTTACGAAGTTTCATGTCCAAATAAAGGAGTACAAATTCCAATCAATACTTTATTGAGCATTTACTGTGAGAAACTAATAACCAATCACGACTTTTCGACACTGACGGAGAACTCTGTGATTGTGCGAAATGGCAAAAAATAACTCCCGAACGTTGATTTCTGGCACTATGGAAATAATGATTGCGCAACGTTTTTGTCTGATACTGATAGGTCCACCCAAGTGTTTCGTTTACAAAAGTAATGCTGTTCTGAACAAAACATATCGTGGGCTAAAAAGCTGTGATATTTCCACTATAAAATTGTGACATTCTTTTTGAAGTAAAACTTCTTTAGTGCCGTTAGTGATTTGAAATTCGGTTGAAACGGAAAAGTGTCACAAATCAGTTCTACACAAATACTCGGTTCTATTATAATACGGTAAATTCGCACCACGGCGCGTGACTACCGTAGCGCAGTGACAGGCATCAAGCGAACGGAGGTTCGAATCCTACGAAATCTAAAAAAAAAAATATATATATTTTCGTGAAATCAGTATCCAATCTTCAAACCACTTTAAAATAAACAGCCAAAAGAAAAGAAAGCGACATCTAGCGACTTTATATTAAATTATAAAGTTGGTTGTTTTCAGGTGGAAAAAATATAATAAGCAGTAATTGTTGAATGAAACACTAGTATATATTGAATTATTTGGCGGGTATTTGATAAGCCGCCATAGCTCAGAGGTCAAGAGTGGTCAAAATTCTTTCGTAATCCTACATGTATTTAAAATGACTGATTTTTGCCTAAGAATTAAAAATGCAAAAAATATAAAAATATATAAATTATTTGACAAATATTAGTACATTAAAATATAAGTGGATAAACAGGTCTTTAAAACACGCGCGATTTTTCGAGAACGACGGCGTAGCCGAGTGCTCGAAATAAAGCAAGTGTTTTAAAGACCAGTTATCCACGAATACCTTACGCTATTTTTTTTTATTGGTACACTTTGAAAACATAAATATTGATATTATTATTAAAAATGTGGAAATAAGAACTATTAATGAATTCGTGATGTGACATCACAATATCTTGTTGTCATGGAAATGAAAAACACAAACATTAATTTGCAATCTGTCACATAAGATTAATAGTTGACATCACAGTTTTTACTATTTATTTTGTGTTGTAAAATGAGTTCTAACATTGATAATTTAAATACCAAAGCAGAATCGCGGTTAATACCTGAAAAATCCAAAGACGTTTATAAAAAAGAATATGAAAGGTTCATAACATGGATGGAGGAGCAAAACGTAGTAGATGTAGATGAACGAGTTGTGCTTGCTTACCTTCAGAAAATGTCGGAATAGTACAAAGCATCGACTATGTGGGCCATACATTCGAAATTGCAATGTCTGTTGAGGATAAATAAAGGGGTCGATTTAAAATCATTTGTGAAAGTGCATGCATTCATGAAGGCAATTAGCAAGGATGACGTTGCTAAGAAGGCGTATGTATTCAAAGAAGATGATTTGCGGAAGTTTTTCACGGAAGCACCGGACATTACGTACTTTTTTTTGAAGGTGGTAGCCATTTGCGGAATCTTTGGCTCTTGCAGAAGATGTGAATTGTGCGATTTACGCTTATATGATATCAAAGAAAAAGGAAGTGTATTGCTTATTACCATCCGACCATCTAAAACAGTGAAGGCTCGACGTTTTACTGTTGCCGACAATAGTGCAATTAATTATGTGCGTTTGATGAAGCAATATTTATCATTGCGACCCCAAAATGTAAGTACAGACAGGGTTTTCTTACGGTATGATAAGGGTAAGTGCACCAATCAAGTGGTTGGTATTAACACATTTGGATCATGCCCCTTACAAATCGCACGCTATCTTAAATTAAACGATCCTGAGAAATATACAGGACATGCGTTTCGACGTACATCCGCTACCATTATGGCAAATAGTGGCATGACAATTGATCAAATCCAACGACAAGTAGGATGGAAATCGGCAGCTGTGGCGACTGGTTACGTGGAAGAGAGCATTAGCAATAAGAAGAATGTTTCAAACATTATTGGAACTGCCATTAATAGAAGTGCAGGCTCATCGACTTCCGAGAATACTATTAATTTGAACAGCATTTCCTCCGATTTAAAAAACGGAGGTATTAATATTTCAAATAATACGAACTGCTCTTTTCACATCCATTTAAATAATTAGAATGTAAACGATGTAAAAAAGAATGTAAACGTTGAATAAAATTTTTGAAACATTTGTAATGTTTTATTTGACGTTTAAAATATTCCTGTCAGATTTATAGTTAAAAGTTGACATTTAGACTTCACATTTTGTTGATTTGTTGATGTTGCCATGGTAACTTTAAAAAACGTGCGTTCCATAAAGTGCGATTTAAACACGCTAGAGCGTACTTTAAATGAGTAAAAAAGGGCACCAATAAAAAAAATATATATTTAAGCTCTAATTTTAAATGAGAGAGCTAGGTATAATGCCAGTAACCGAAATAACAAATGGTAATATTTTTATATTCTGAGAATGCCAAATTCTTTTATTTTCATTTCCTAAATCTGTATATTTTTTTATTTTTTCAGAAACAGATTTTTGAATATTTTTTTAAATTATTGTCCTGTAAAACTATATCGGGTCTATTATGACAATTGTTCGTCTGTTGGTATAGTTTTATCACAATATATTTTATAAAATTCACTTTCTAAAAACGTATTTGGTTCGTATTCATAATATGGTACTATATATTATGGCAGTCAATTAAGTTATATTTAATTACCAAACTTTAGTGAATTATTTTTAAAACCTGATTGGGCCTAAATGTTTACTCGGACGGCGCTAATACAGAACATCCCGATATAATATGTTGAATAGTTTCCGTAAAAGCCAAAAAATTTCCTAATTATTCGTATTATTGATATTATACTTGTGGATAATACAATTGATGTAAAAATTACCCCGTTAGGATGGATTGAAAAGCGGTGTAACACTAACAATACATACTCATTATTTTCGTAATGCATTTCCAAATTTAAGAATATCTATAATTACTCATTCCTAACGAATTAATTAATACTCTCGTATTTCATTTGTTTTTATATGTTCACGTCATTTTTATTCATAGGTCGTCCAATAACTAATCAAGGTCATCCAAACATTGGCCGTGCGAAACCTTTTTGGCAAAAGCTCTGTTTGTACTGCCGGGTAAACAGTCATTAGCAATCACTTAGGCATATTGAATGACATTTGCCACCCATTGAGCATCATTAACCAATATCATTAATTCGTATTTTATATCGGAATGTGTTTTAAAATTATCGTAAAAATATGTGTTCTTTTTTTTATTTGCGTTTGAATATTATATAACGGGGAACGTACCGGAACTTTCAGCCTGCAGGGCTTAAAAACAATACTTAATCTGATAAGTTTTAAGATTTTCACGGCCAAAAGCATTTTCGTTATTTGTTTTTGGGGTGTTATGCCGTGTTGCGCTACCTCCTTCTTTAGCCAACAGTAGACACATATACCGGATCTGCCGGATCTCCCCTGATGATGGATAACACTCCAAAAACAAATAACGAAAATACGTAATCTATTTCGATACGTTTTTGTATTTTACTTGTTATGGATATAGAAAGTCATACTTCAATTTTAAAGCCGTCTTCATTCCTAGCTACATGAGCAATATAATAATTTATAGGCAATGTTCTTTTTTATAATTGTATTTAAAGATTCGCAGAACTCAAAAATAAAATGTATTTAAAGTAAAGATTAATGTGTTTTATTATTTATAAGGGCCTTCCGCCTTCTCTGCCGCTTAACTGCATCAAATACATACATTTTCAAGCATTGCGCTGGCCACCCATTTATTGTATACACATTTCATAACGCCAGAACAGATCCACCATTATATACATAGAAACCTCCGCGGACGTGCGCACAAAAAATCACCAAAAATTTCATCTCAATCGGATGAATGGTGTAGAAACGCATACGGGTCAAACAATGAAACATTAATTTTTATGTATAAACATTATTGTTACAACTGTTTCGGCGTTTGACAAACTTTTATCAAACTGCCTAGCCTTTTCAAAGGGATTACATAAAACTCTTCGCGTTATGAATAAATGGATGTTAGAAAAATAAAATACCTACCAACATTAAAATACTGTGTTTCACCAAGGGCCATCAAATTTAAAAATTATTTTTCAAAGTTCTGTAAAGGTTCTCTTCAATTCTGTTTTTATATCCTTGTTGTCCAGTTATTTTACTTAACTGAAATGATAACAGAACTTGAATATAACTTCACAGAACATGAAAAATAACTTAAAATTTAAAAAAAAATTCAAATTCGGTGAAACAACTGCTCTTCATACATTAAATAATGTGTAACATTGTCGGACAACTATCGGTTTGATAATGGAATTGAACGCCGAAACAACTGTTACAATTATAAAAATCAAAATGCTTGCAGAACTTCATAATAAAATTATTAATTTAGATTTTTTTTTAATATTATTATAATAATTGCGTAACCAAAACTAACGTAGAACATGTTTATAGTGTAATCTGTTCGTATAAAAAACTAACGTGGCAATTTTCCATTGGTTCAAAAATTCGACAAAGGCAGATTATTAAGTGCTCATTTTTTTTTATTTTTTTTTATTATTTATTTAATTACAGAATACATTTTGTACAAAAAATTGGAGTAGACCCACAAAGCTGTCATATCGTCGCCCGAGTTCTTAATTGTGCAAACTACCATTTTATCGAAAATGAGTTTTAAATGCAATCATGTTAAGGATAAAATTTCGCATCGTTAGATAAATAAAAAATAGTTTTACGAGCCATGTACAATTAATTACAAGCTTTTTAAGATGTCAATGTCCACAACAATATTCTAAAAGTGAGTTCTTAATTAGTTAAACTCCTTCTTAGTTCAATCTCAGTTGCCGCGAAATAAAATTTGCGGGCTAGATTAGTCAAACTCCACCAATCGACCAATCACAGCACGCCGATCCACGATACCGCGCCGCCATGTTGTTTGTTTACCTCACTTGTTTTTGTTATTGCGATGTGTTACGAGGAAGCAAAACGCATTTAATTGTATTACAAGTGAGTTTTTGAATAACGAAATTACAACAAAATGTCTAAAACTATTGACAAAAGATCATACATACGCGGCAGTGCTGAAATAGAGCGGTTAGTATTAGTTTTAAGTATCTTTGTCAATGACGTTTCAGTTTTGTTTTATAAATGGCAAGGAACTTTGTAATACAGCGTGTTCATTTTTCGGTTTTAACACAGTTCTCCTTTCCGAGAGTTTTTATTGTCGAAATCAGTTTTGTTGATTATCATTTCATATTAAAGTTAGAAGTTCGATTCGAAATTGTCAGTTTATCCGTATTTGTATGAAGCCTTTGTTTGACATTTAAGAATAAGTCCCGTCATTAGGCAGTTTGTTGATATAAATTCTGGTGCAGTTCTGATTTTTTCCTCATTTATGTGTTGTGGGGTGATCCGAGTTTCGCCAACAAAAATACGGTTGGAATTTGAGTTTTAGCTAAAGAACATGAAAAAAAAAGAGTTTTGGTAAATATGCAATTAGTCCACCTCACGGATAATACGGAACGTTTGTGTTGTCGAAGTTTGATGCACGGATAATACGGAATGTTCCTTTTTTAGCTAGTAGACAATCAAATATGACATTTGTTGGAAGTACCAATCTTATAAAATAAATTCTCTAAAATAAACTCGCTTTTCATCATACTTTTAAAAAACATCCCAGGTTTTGAATGGTTTGTTTGGCTACGCAGGGTTTGTCTGGCGGGTTTGTGTAATTATTTTAATACATTTCTTTCCATGTTCTACTATTACAAATACTTGTCAATGATGCATTCACTTTGTTTTATGCAAAAATATTTTTCTATGATTGGCAGCATTGATGAAATGTTAAAATAAAAACGATGAATGAACATGGCGTTACGGTGCGAGTGAATTAATTATAACAAAATTAAAATGTTAAATGCATATTTTTTGCATGTTTTTTGGTCTCCCCCGACATAAATACTCACTTTTCGTAATAATAAAGCTAAATATAACTGTTTGGATAAAAAGTTTTCCGTATTAACGAGTAAGCGGTTTAATGCATACATAATGGAGTTTTTCCAGGATTTTAATTATAACTCAATAACTATTGACTCTGTGAAAAATATTTTATTATTTATGAATTACGCCGCTTTTTTTACATTAATACCGCACAAGAGTCCCAACTGCTCCCGCCTGGAGCCAGTGGGACTATGGCATCCCCAATTGGGGTATGTTGTGAAGCTATAGGTAATGGGGAGGGGAAGGAGATAGGGAATAGGAAGGTGGGGAAGTACCTGGCTATTCAGATCTGGTCACCAAACACGGCAGAAGCCATTTCAAGCAACGTTTCAATTCTGAATGGTGGTATTACACCAGGGCGATACTGAGAGTATCTTCCACTCTGGAACGTGCCGCAAATATACTATATATTATTTTAAATGAAGAAATTGTGAATTACACGAATTAATCAAATAAAATTTATTTGCCACGCCGGGATTCGATCCCGCGACCTTCGGAATGCTAGTCAGGCGCCTTACCGCTGCACTACGCCGGCCGTCTGGTAATACGCAATATTTCTTATTCAAACAGTTAAATTTATCTTTATTATCACGCAAAGTGAGTATTTATGTCGGGGAGACAAAAAACATACAAAAAATAGGCATTCAACATATTAATTATGTTTAAATTAATTCATTTACGCGGTAACGCCATTTTCATATGTATTCAAGATTAAGATTATTGAAATCGGTATAAAAATGTTTTAATTCATAATTCTCATTTGGTTTTTATTTTCCTCACAAAAAAAAATTCAAAAATATTTTAATGTGTTTCAATTATAGTTTTATTATTTTTTTTAATTACCCCTGCGAGGAAACGGCGTGATGGTTAGTTAGTTAGTTAGTTATCTTTGCATGACCTTTTCAAAGCGTTCCCGTTCCCGCCCTGTTCCCCTCAGGCGTCCCCTCTGCCTTATTCTCAGATTGTTTGTATTATTCTCACGAAACTGCATTTCAATAAATTTTTAACAAATTTTAATATGTTTTAAGAAGCGCAGAAAATAATAAGGTAATTTTTATGAAAATTACATAACGCCAGAGCTCATCATTATATATAGAAATTTTCGCAGGCGTGCGCACAATACCTCACCAAAGTTTCATCGCAATCGGATGAATAGTTTAGGAAATAATGAAGGAAAATTTAATAACACCAGAACTCACTTAATTGCAAATTTGATAACACCAGAACTCACCATTATATATTGAAACCTTCGCGGGCATGCGTAAAACATCTCACGAAAGTATCATCGGAATCGGATGAATGGTACAGAAAATAATAAGGGAATATGTGTGCAAATTTCATAAAGTCAGAGCTCACCATTATACATAGAAGTTTTAGCGTGCAAGCGCACAATAACTACCCAAAGTTTCATCACAACCGTTTAAATGGAAGAGAATAATGACGGACAGACAAGCTACATAATTAATAAGTTTTTATATATATATATATATATATATATATCCCACCACAATTGTCGATATCACAAAGAGATATATTGAAAATAAACTCACCTGTATATAACTTGAGATGGTCGTTTGCACAATTAAGCACGGAAAATATTTATGCAGAATTTGCTCTATCTCCATTTTAGTGTGGTCAATCTCCTTAAGAATAATTTTGATTTTGTATTCTTGCTCAATCTCCATTTTAAAATTAAAAATAAAGTATCAAAAACGATAATAAGTCACCTTATTAAGAATTATTTCAACTTATGAGACCTTTACCTTTACGTAAATAGCTTTGTTTTACACACCTATCATAATGTTTCATTGAAATAATCAAAGAAAACCTCCTCCTGTAAAATACGCAAATGGTAGTTTGGACAATTAAGAACTCGGGCGACGATATGACAGCTTGTCTGCAGGTTCTAACAATTTAAACATTCTTAATATTATATCTAAGAAAATATTTGTAAATACATTTATAGTTTTAAGGAAACATTAGAATAGATCACATAGTAATATTGGATAATTTAACTTACACTCATAAATATATAAGATATTTCAATATACCTGCCTAATAACAAGATATGTAGGCAGCTATATTAAGATATTCAAAGATACATGGAGTTTTCACTCATTAACCATAGTTTTATCATTTTAGGACATAGTCTCTCATTTTTTTCAAGTTTTATGTTTTTATTGATTTTATTGAAAATCACTGGTATTAGATATTCAAGAGTACGGCTTCCATATTTATTTAATATTCGAGGAGTTTTTAGGCCCTTTCCTTCTCTAAATCTTGTGGTATGTTTGTGTACAAGTAGGTGTTTGTAAGGGCTTTCCCCCATATTATCCATAATAGTAGTGAACCAGTGGAGACCTTTTATTGTAAGTAAGCTCTCTGAGCCATACAGTAGTTTTAAGTTATGTCTGTGTTTGTAAATATTTGTTGTGACAATTTTTTTTATTATGGCAGTTTGTAAATTTTCAATATATTTAATGTAAGTAGTGCTTGCATGTCCCCAAGTTCGAATACCATATCTAAGGATGGATTCTACCATAGAAAAATATATGAGTTTAAGAGTACAATGAGGCAAAATAAATTTTAATTTGTAAAAGTTACTAGCTAAGGATCTGAGCTGGTTACAAATTTTAGCCACTTGTTTATCCCACTTAAAATTATTATCTACAATTATACCCAGATAAGTATATTCATTTGTGAAATCTATTTTTTCACAGTCACAAACATTAATAATTCCTCTATGTATACAGTCAAAGCTATGAGCGGTTATTTTAGGAACATTCCACATTTTCAAACTTGGTGATTTTATGTACATGCATTTGGTTTTTTTTACATTAATAACTAATCCTACATCATGAGCCCATTTGAGAAGCTCGTTAAAATCTCTTTGTAATTCTTGTATAGCTATTTCAGGATTTTCATTTGATACAACAAGAGCAGTATCATCAGCAAAAATGAATCGACGAGCTTTTTTGAAAATCTTACACATAGCAATTACATATATAATATATAATTTTGGACCTAGAATTGACCCTTGCGGTACTCCCGATTTGATGTATCTTGATTTACTAATTATATTTAAAATCTTCACACTCATTTTTCTATTTGTCAAATAGTTTTTAAAGAATAAGAGGAGTTTACCCCGGATACCTATAAATTCAAGTACTTTAATTATTTGTATATGGCTAAGTGTGTCGAAAGCTTTTGAGAAATCAATAAATAGAACCAATACATGTTGTTTACAGTTTAGTTGTGAATTTATATGATTAGAAAATTTTTCGAGCAATTTATCGCAACTTTTATTTTTTTGAAAGCCATACTGGCATTCATCAATAATACTCAGATTATTTAAGTATTTATCTAAATTTATTGATATATATTTTTCTAATACTTTTTCTAATGCAGGAAGTAAGGAAATCGGCCTGTAATTGTTTATTAAAGAGTGATTTCCATTTTTAAAGATAGGCCTTACAATACTATATTTTAGTTCATCGGGAATATGGCCCGTATCAATTATTCTGTTAATTAAGTGGGCGATTATAGGACTAAGTAATTTAACATGTTTTTTCAAATCATACATACGAATTAAATCTATGCCTGGTGTCTTGGAATTTTTCATACCTCCGATAATTAATTCGATTTGCTTTGTATTTGCTCGTGGTAGATACATTGTGTGATTTAAATATTCCGACGTGTATTCTGACGCTCGGACATCACATACATGTAATAACTTATTTACCCCCTCATCAAAAAAGTCTGCAAAATTTTCTGCCACTGCATCTTTCGATTTGGATTTTAAGAAATATTTTGATATGACTTCATCACAACCGGATTTATCTTTCCTTCCTAAAGTTTTATTAATTTCATTCCAGGTTTTTTTAATGTCTTTGAAACAGTGATTAAATTTATAGTTATAGTATAATTTTTTTGTGTTTATTATTTGTTTATTTAATTTATTTCTGTATTTTTTGAAATCGATTTCATATTTTTTGTTGTTAGGTGAGTTTTTCCATTTCCTCCAAAGAGTATCTCGTGTTTGTATATTTTCAATGAGGCTATCATTCATCCAAGTTTTTTGATAATTGCGATATTTTTTATTAAATTTTGTGATGTAACTTAGTCCATAAATATTTTTAAATTTCGATTTCATTTCTTCGTACAATACATTTGGTTCAGATAATTGTAGCATTTCATTCCAATCAGTGATTGAGATAAATAGATTAACTTTTTTTTCAGAGAGTGCAGTATAGTACTCAGTGTGCGATATGTCAGAAGTGTGTTTGCCGTAGGTAGGGAAATAAATCGTCGTTGCAATTAGGTAGTGGTCAGCTATTATTGTTTCACATACGCACGAACTGATTTCTACGGTCTCTCTCTCTCTTATATAGATGTGGTCTAGACAAGTAGCCGTTATATAGTTTGACAAAACTGCTTCTCGTGTCACATCGTTAATAGTTTTGACCAATCCGAAGTTGGCCATTAGGTTTTCGTATTGGATTACAATCGGTTCGAGTTCATTTAAAATGTTTATGTTGGTATCGCCAAGTAATAAAATGGATTCTTTAATGTCAATACTGCCCAATACTGTATCCAGTTCATGGAGAAATAATTTTTTATTTGTGTTTGGAGGTCTATACATTGCCAATAGATGTATACGTTTATGTTTGTAAATAGAAACAGTGCCGTAAACGCATTCAAAATTAGTTGTTACTATATTTATTTTTTCGAATGTAAGATGATCCTTCACGTATACAATAATTCCGCCACCCGATCTTTTTATACGACAAAAATAGTAAGAGTTGAAACCCGATATTTTGTATAGATTTACATTATTTTCATTTATCGACGTTTCACATAGCGTTATTATGTCAATATTTCGCAAAGAACTAGAAATAGTTAGGAGGAAAGTATCAAAATGTTTTGATAAGGATCGAATGTTAAGGTTAATGGCAGTTATATTATTAATTCCTAATACATGTTTATTTGACCAATTTTCAAAGTTGTGAGTACGTTCATAATCAATTTCTGATATGTCAAAATCTCCGTTCAAATCACCCATACTGAATAATATTTAAATATGCGGGAATAGTATGTAAACATGTTTGAAGATTTATAAAGGCAAATTATAAATATCAATGTTTTTATAGCAGTAAGCATTAACAATATATTCATAGTTAGATTTTGGTTTTGATCAGAACATATTTGGTTTAATAATTGACAACAATAAATATTTTTTCTGCATGTACAAGTTAACAAAGGATAGACTAACATCAACATACATTTCAATACTAGCGTGTTAACACTGTGGTTACCGGACAATAATTCAGAATATAATAAAGTTAGAGAAGAAAAAAATTGCAAGGATATGAGATACTCATATTTCCTAAGTAGAAGACATATATTATTGAGCTTACCAGAAAAAGAGGTTAAGTATTTAAATAGAGTTTTGGTTAATAGCATTGAATTTTGTTTTTTAGAATAAAAATACATACAAAACATACCTAATCATAATCGATGCGACTTTGCGCGATATACATCATCTTTTTAAAGTAAGTGCAGTTTGTGTCGTTTGCTTTATGATTAGTGTTAAGGGTCATCTTGAAAGTAGTGTTTTGATATATACAGTTGCTACATTTTTCTTCTGAGTTTTTGTTCGGGCATTCCTTCCATTCGTGATCCTTAGCACAATGTAAGCAGGTCGGGCTTTTATCTTTACTCAAACATTTCAGTGCAGTGTGTCCAAATTTCAAGCAGTGGTAGCACTGCATCAGGGGGTTGGCGTCTACCACTCGTACTCTGCTGAATCCTATATTTATTTTTTCCTTTTCAATGAGGTAAGACCTCAGTGCTCCGCTGGTTTCCAGTATATAATTTGTTAGTCCATTTTGTGATTTAGGTTTAAACATTTTTATTAGTTTTATAGTGTTTTTTGTATCATAATCCATAATATCTTTGATACCATCATTTTGGGTTTTTAAAGCCTCGATTATATCTTCTTCTGTCAGATCTGCCTGTACATTTCTTACGAAAATTTTGGGGTTTTTCTTTTTTAATTCTTCGGCAACCATATTTTTTTTGAGCAATTTATTTATTTCATCCGTCAATTTTTCTGCGTGGATTTTAGTAGGGCAAGATATTATCAGTTTATTTTGAGCGGCTTTGCGAACTCCATTCACTGCAATACCTAGATTTGCTATTTTTATTTTTTTGACGATTTGATCTTTTATCGCGTCTGATGTCATATTCGTGTTTTCACTTTTTATAATCAATGAATATTTCGATTCTGGTATTTCTTTTAGTCGACTTGCATAGGTTTTTTTTTCCATATTACTCACATTTTCAATTTTTTTTTCTAATTTTTCTATTAGTTTGTTTTGCAGAGAAGCGATCTCGTTTAGAAATGAAGTTTTTTCGTGCATCCATTTTTCTTCTAGAAGTTTTATGTTTGTTTCTAGATTTGTTTTGGCCTTGGAGTCTTGTTTGGTCGATATATTTGAGATTTCAAGTTTTATGTTCTCTATTAGTTGCAGCACGTCCATAATGGGTTGGGTTAGTTTATACATATAAATTAAAATATTGATTTATCTCGTTCCAGGTTGGAGGATACACTTAGTACTGTATTTTTGAGAGACCATGCAGAATCGATTCATTGATTGACTAACCAAGTAGGTACCTAAGCTTTATTTTCCATTACTCGTACGTCATAAAGACTGTGAACCGAGAAATTCATCGCAACTGCCCAAAATTGTATGAAATACAAAGAATAAAATACCTTGGAATAATTTTTGATCAAAATTAAAATTGGAACTCCCAAGTGGAAAATGTAAGCAATAAATTTTTAAAAAAACTAACCTATTTTTTCAAAACAATAAGAATCATTTTAGATAAACAAAAACTAATTAAAATGTATTATGCATTAACCCAATCTCATGTACAATATGGTCTTATCAGATGGGGAAGCTCGTGCGATTCCACTATAAAACCAATCCTCATAGCATAAAGGGCAATTTTGAAAATTATACTTAGAGTCCCCATCAGAACCCCTACAGACTATGTTTTTAAAGCGCTGAATTTAATGTCACTGAAACAATTATATGCAAAAGATACTCTAATGTACGCATTCAAAAACCAGGATAACTTTACATAGACGAACTCGGGCCGATTCACAAGATCTACATTAAATACATTCCCCCAACCTATAAACAACTAAAACGACTTTTGGACAAAGAAGTAAGCAATACTTCTATATAAAATTATTTAATGTACTTGCAATAAAAACCATTAAAAAAATAATCGAATTCAAAAGAAGCATAAAGATATGTATTATGGACATGGGAAGGAAGAATATACTCGTAGATACAATTTTGCAACCTAACAAAGATTAATGCTTGTATTGTACATTCTTTTAGATTTAACTTTATAATTTACCTCTGTAATATTTTAATATAGGTATTTACTTATATTTCAAACAAGAAAACTTGTAGTGTGCCCTTAGAACGGGATACCCCAGTAAGGACACATTTTTCTCTAAAAAAACTGTAAAAAAAAGAAAAAAAAAATTGTTTCACAAATTGTCTAACTCCTTCACTTCCTCTCAGTTTTCACGGTATCAAGATAGGATCCCAGCTTATCTTTTTCATATAAATTAGTGATCTATATCAAATATTATTGCCATTTGCGGGTATGGGTACCGTCGCCCCGGGAACCATTATTGGACAACCATCACCTCTGTCATAGGTCACCCAAGTGGTTCCTACGTTTGGTGACTTAGCAATGGGTGCCCGGGTTCATGGTGTGAGGAATGTCTGGGGCTTGGCCGCGGATACGTCTGCCCACCAGCTGCATGGCAGGCCGGATCGGGAGAGAATGGTTGAGGGAGTCCCTTGACTTATCCAGCAATACTCTCTCAGAACATCGCCTTGCATAGCTATGGGAGTGATATATTCATACGTCTGCCACTCCTGGACACACCAACCCCCAGATTCCTACCTACCCCTCATACCTTTTTCCTTCCCAGAACTTCCTTTTCTAAAACGACCCTCCACACAGCATCCCCAAAGATGACATAGGCCCTGAGGGGAATTATTTTCTTCAGGGCCTCCTGTGAGAAACTAATGTAAAAAAGGATTTTTTTTTTAAACTTCGTTTTTCGTTTCTTGAATAGTTTTATTTCACAATATACCTACGTGTGTTCCATAATTTTCTACCGGTTTCGATACATTCGTGTTATGCACTAGCATTCTTAAACTAAATTAGAAATTATATAATAATAAGTGATTAGATATTATTAGATACTAGCTGGTCCCGGCATGCGTTGCTATGCCATTTAATAAAGAAATTGTTTCTCCCTGAGTGTCCTTTCCCATTCGTCCCGTTCCCCTTCCGCCTCCCCTTCTTCCCCTGCGTCCTCGTTCCCACTCCGTCACCTACACCTTCCCTCTCCCCACTCCACCCTCCCCCCCCCCCCCTACCATCGTCCCGCGAACCCCCCTCCCGAGTTCCTCTCCCCCCTCACACGTCCCCTTCCCCTCCCGCGTTCCCCTTCCACCTTCCCTGCCTTTCCTCTTCCCTTTCCCGCTCCCTCGTCCCGCCAATCCTCCTCCCGCGTTCCATATATTCAATCCCAGTACATTCAGTTTTTAAACAGCCCGCGTGCCACTTTTTACAATTTTTATTAAAATTTCCATTTTTCATGTATATTAAATTTGGTACCTAACATAGGTACCTATTTAAAATATCTAAAATTCTTGATTCGATTCACACTATTAGGGTAGTATCTACTTTAAATAAATTTATCAACTTAAAGATTTTCAAAAATAGAATCCTAATTTGCAAAATGTCATTCTCAAACACGCGAACTGTCAAACGTGCGATAGTCGTCAGGTTTTCTGAAATTATCATATTTTCTGCGCAATTTTCTTAATTTTTCTCTCTGCAAGAACCATCCTCGTACTTCAAGGAATATTTAAAAAAAAGAATTAGCGAAATCGGTTCAGCTGCTCTCGAGATTTGCGCTTAGTAACACATTTAGCGATCCATTTTTATATATAAGATTATTAGGTGAGGGTAGTGGAATAGTGATTTGGAGGGGAGAACGGTGAGAGTAGTCATAGTCCACACTGGTGACTTTACAGGGTGGTATTTTTGTTTATTTCTGAAGTTTCTAAGGCGCACGAACTGAAATAAGTATATATTCTGAATGGTGAGGTTTTTTCTTTATTTAAGCGATGGCCTGCCTCCAATAAATGATTATTAAACTCGGAATAGTTATTTTAATAGTATGCTGTGAAATAAAACTCTTCAAAACAAAATGTCTAGAAATAGTTACATAGTTAGTACCCAAGAAAAAAAATATTATTATGTTTTCGTGTACTCACTGAACTTGAACTTGATGTACTATCCTTTTGTTTTATTTTCATTACATTTTACTAGATTCTGTATACTTTAACTGCTACTAACCTAATAAATATCCTACTAATATTATAAAGGCTAAAATTTGTAAGCATGTATGGATGTATGTATGAATGTATGTATGTTTGTTACTCTTTCACACGAAAACTACTGAATGGATTTTAATGAAACTTTACAATAATACAGCTCTTATAACATCAGAATAACACATAGGGTATAGCGCAGAGCTCTGGCATTATGAAAATTGTATAAAAAAAATTGCAATAGGTGGCACGATTAGTAAGATATCCATAATTCTTTATTCGATTCAAATTATTAGGCGAGTACTTCAAATAAATGAGGGAGGGGGGAGGGTGGAAGTGGTGATGGGTTGGAGGGCGCAGGAGGAGGTGGAGGAGGAAACAAAAACTCAGAAACGGGTCCCGGTACGATCAAGGGAGTTATATGGTGTGGTAGATCTCTATCCCCGTTTTTACCTAAAGGGCGTGCTTTTGAAGATATAAGGGCTGGAAGTTTCGCATTCTTGAAATTTCTAGGACGGTCTTCCGGAAATTTCTGGAAGGTTCGATAGAGCTCTGGAAAGTTCTGGAAGGAGTGGCGGAGTATGTCGTGGAATTTTCGGGAATAGGGAATCGGGAACATCAATGTGGAACATTCCAGAACACTCTAAAATGTTGTCCTGAGCGAAACCGGCTAACCCAGCTAGTATACAATAAAACTTTATCTAAAATATGCAAGCACAGGTTATCCTAGAAAAAAAACACATTCCTACTTAACCATTTACGTTGCTAATGATTATTTTACACTCTCCTACCATTTTTGTGTTGTTAAGAACTATTTTTGTGTTACTTGCACCGATTATTTTACACTGTTCACCAGCAATAAACCCTTTTTGACAGTTTAAACTTTAACCAAACGCTTATATATTGCGGTACTCATGCATATATCATTTACAACGCGTAATCCAGAATCAAAGATAATTTTAAATCACGCAGAGCTGTCGTATTTTCAGACCTTCCTAACAAAATTCTTGAGTGACTGCGGAAATAAGAACTAAGGGGAGTGATTTTGGCGGTGTTCTCCTGGAAAGTGCACATTATATTATGTCGTGGCTTACCCTAAGAAAAAATATATCTATAAACCTTCATTTTATTTTTGTAACTCACCTAATAGTTTGAACGTAAGCTTTCTGTCATTCAATATTTTATTTTTGGTATTTCACAAAAATCCCTAAGTGACACACGATAATTTTGTGTAGGTAGGCACTTTATCTTTCTAAAGTGTCTTTATTTATAACGCCAGGAGATTTCTTCGTTATTTACAACGTTGGGAGATTTCCGTAAAACCTTTGCTTAAACCTCTCCTAGCGTTATAAATAACCAAGACCTGGTTAATGTTGTATGAAGCGTAACAAATAATAGGTCTCCCATGTAAATTCTAGATCTGTGCTCAAAATCTCTGATTTCCAATACGCTTGAAAAAAAACAGAATAAAAGGAGTTCTTATATAATAAAACGACACAGAATTACCATAATTTATGTGTGCTTGTATTGTTAAACTTATTTCATGTGAATATTTGGGAGACCACCTGCTCGTAATCGTCAGGAGCTAGTGGAACTATGGCATCCCCAATTGGGGTACCTTTGATGCGCATTGTAAGCTTCAGGTCCGTCAAGTGATTTTTTAACCTTGAACTCTGGGACGGGGTCAAAAGTAGCATTCTGACATTTTCAGTGGGTAATTTTATGTGCAAACCTGTATAACCCATTAGTTTCTTAAAAAATACTTTTATGAAGAACCCAACAGTTTAGCTAAGAAAATTGGAAATTTCTCACACATAAATAATTTAAAAAATGAAATATATCAAAATTAGATATTTGCAGCTTCAAAATCCTTACAGTTTTAATTGAATACGATAACGAGACATCATTATCTATTAAAGTTTTTAAAGGGCTCGATGGAGGATTGATCAATATTGTGATAAACTAATGAATCTAAAAACTTTTTCGTGCAATACCTACATTAAAAAAAAAAAAACTAAATTTTTAATAAATGTCTTAACTTAAAACTTTACATAAAAGCAAGAATAAAATTGTTTTATTGCAGGAATGAAGATTTTCATGAAAATTTCAAGAGAAACATCAAATGCGAAAAGGGAATGAAATAAGTTTTAATTGCTCATTAAATTAGATATTATGTTCTGGAAAAAATATCGAAAGCAAATAAAAATATTTAAAACTAGCTGACCCGACGAATTTCGTACCGCCTCAGAATTAATAACTGTTGAATTAAATTAAGTTTTTTTATTAAGTTAAATATTACACAATGAAGCAATAAGGAACTCCAGTGAAAAATATTATGGCTTCAAAAAAATATGTTCATATAGACCAATAAACGCTGATTCTGAATATATAAGTTTTATTTCATAATATTAAACGCAGAGTTTTTAAAAAATTAATAAAATGTCCATTTTTAAACCTCTCCTCAGAACACAGCGTCAAGTTGGCATTACTGAAATGATTAACGGTGACGTCACTGTTAACCTGTCACCTGGTGATAAGCGTGTTGAATGTTGTATTGACATTTGAAACTCCTACTGAAATGACTTGAAGTGCACACGTACGCAATTCAACATTTGGTGTTTTTGGTTTGTTTTCATACTGTTTATAGAGATTAAGATAAATAATGGTTGTTGTGTTTATTGAAACATTATGTAGACCCTCAACAATTTACGAAAAGGGCTATATTTGCGGACAATCTGCAATAAATTTTGCCTATTTGAGGTTAAAGTCGTGTCATATTTGACATTTGGTTTATGTATTTTCAAATTGTTTTTAGTATTACGGGCTTTTTATACAAGTTATTACACAATTGTCATGATCAGTGTCTTATAAATACCAGTGTTTCTGTATGTGTTATACATAAAACAATGTACAGTCACGCCTGAACACAAAATTCGAGGCTTACGATGTCACTTGTTTTTGCAATGAAAAAGATGAATTATTGTTTTATATAAATAATACCAGAATTATTGTCATATGTAATAAAAAATTTGCCAGAGTTCGAAATTTCCCTAGATTTTGTCCTGATTTCCCTTATCCCTAAAAAATATTTTTCTCCCCTAGAACTAGGGAAATTTCCCTCGACATAACATCACTGATTCAAAGTGACAACCTGAAAGTAAATAAACTATCGGTGGGTGAAACGTCACACAAGCCACCATAGATATGGGCTTTTCTGAGGGTCTAGAAAAATTAAAACTTTGACAATTATTTTAACTATTAAAACAAACTATATAAATAAAAATAAAAAAAGCATTTATTTAAGTTAGAAGGTCTTCATTCATAAAAAAAAAATTAAAAATTGGACTGGAGTTCTCTATCATCGATGCCCAACTGTCCGTGTTTTGTTTTGGTCAGTATCAGAGATGGCGTTGCGTACGGATTTATATTTTTTGTGATTTTCTTACTTTTCTACTTACTTAAAAGGGAATTTTTGAAAGGAAGCGGGTACGGGTGCCGCCGCCCCGGGAACCATTTATTGGATAACCAACACCTCTGTCATTGGTCACCCCAAGTGGTTAACTACGTTTGGTGATTTAGCAGGGGTGCCCAGGTTCATGGGGAGACTTTTGTCCGGGTCTTGGCGGCGGATGCGTCTGCCCACCTGCTGCGTGGCAGGCTGGATCGAGAGAGACTTGTTGAGGGAGGCTTTTTGACCTTTCCAGCCGGAGTCAAGGTAAGAGGTCAATTCCGGTCAAGGCAATCTCTTGGCACCGTAGTTGGAGGGATGGATTCACTCCCGGATACACTGACCTCCAGATTCCTACCCACCCCTCATGCCTTTTTCCTTCCCAGAACTTCCTATCCTACCCTTCCTTAAAAAGACCCTCCACGCAGCATCCCCCAAGATGACATAGGTCCTGAGTGGAGCTTACGAAAAAAAAAATTTTCATTTCAGAGATTTATTATTATTGTATTTTTCCTTTGGGGGGGTGCAGAGACATACGTTCACCTTTTGTCTCATTTTCGACTATTGACATTTAGTGTGTGAGAAAGAGGGGCAGCATTATATTATTAAGAACAAAAGCAAAACAATCAGCGCATTGACATTTAACTTTTTGAATTTTTGGAATTCACTCACAGTTAAATATTATACCTATCACAATATTGCAGCAGTTCTTTCAAAATATGAGAATTGGTTCCATACAAAATGTATGAAAAAAATAATTTTCTTCATAACTTCCTTTTTCGTAATTTTTTATCTGTTATCCGGGGCGGAGACAAATCCAACAAATTAAAGATCATCAAAATCGGTCCAGCCGATCTCGAGTTATAAATAGTGTAACTAACCCGACTTTGTTTTACATAATTAAGATTAAAGATCGTCAAAATCAGTCCAGCTGATCTCGAGTTTTAAATAGTGTAACTAACCCGACTTTGTTTTATATATTAAGATTCGGTTTGAAGCAAGACCCGAAGATTTCGATGATTTTTCAATTTACGTAGGTACCTACGTTTCGTTTTGAAAGAAGATTTTTCCTTCGAGCTATGCGTATTTGTATAATCAATAAATTAAGGTTACGAAACTTCTTTTATTTTCACAAACAAATATGCACGAAGGTATATTGTCTTTGTGAGGAACATATGGGAGAGACAAGGAAGGAAATCAATAGGAGGGTTGGAAGCTGGGGCACAGACGTGCCCTTGCGTGAAAAGTGGGTACAAATCAGTGGAAAAATAATCTTTCCTTGATAGTATATAGAGATACTCTTGGTACGAGCGGAAAACTTGTGAATTACACCAAAAAAATCGTATTGAGTGTTAAAAAGCTTTTGTAGCCGGATTTCAAACTGATGTACACTCGCTTCGATGCATTAAAAGATATTAAACAGTTGATATTAATCCCCTAGCTACCGTTTTTTTTTCAAATTTTACATAATGTGTCCACTATTTACTCAAAAACATGAATCAAAAAACGTTACATAACGTTTCGTTAACATAAAATCGACTCCATGTGACTTAGATTAATAGGGGAGGGTGGGGCGTGTTGTGCGGGGGCAGGTTGTGACATCGCGTTTAAAATTCCCGCTAGTTAACTTAGTACGGCGCGCATCGTACCATTTTGTGTGAACTCCGTACCGCCAGTTAAAACAGTGGTGCCGTGCGGTTGATATAATTAAAGTTATACGATAAAGTGTGATTTTTCAGTGCTAAACGAACTTTTCATGCAAATTTTCGAAGTCATCTGCTAACCTGCTAACACTCGGTATGTCGTTGTGTATTTTTTTCTCCAAACAGTGTGTCTTTTGACTGTGTTATTAGTTATAAATAAAATGCGTACGTCAAGTACGTTTACTTGCGTGGTTATTTTTATGTAAAATCGTCCGGTGGGGCGAGTTGCGACATCAAGGCGGGGGCGTATTGTGACACTTACAACTCGCCCCCAGAATTTAGTTTTTATTTACCTTTATATAAAACCAATGTGTATTATGTAAAAATGTGCATTTTTAACATATTATGAATGCATATACTCGTATGTATTACCTATATACATACATTTCCTTTGTGTGTCTATTTGTAATTCAAACTTTTTTTTTCAGGCTTGCAAAATGATCCGAAATTATAAAAAAAAGACGAAGAGGAGTTAATAATAATGTAAGTGCCTTCTGCGGGTGTAAATAAATACAAATTCGAGAAATCAACTTGTCATTTGAATCAATTTGTGCAAAAATGAATCCAAAATGTCAGATTTTTTCTGACATTTTGGAGAATTATTATTAATTTTTTTTATTCTTTTTAGTTGTATATACGAGATAATAAGTGAGGTGACAGTTTTGTTGCAATTTTTTAAAATAAAAGGACTGTGTTTTTTTTTTAATTTTCTGAAATTTTTCTAGGTTTTAATAGAAAATGAATGGGTAAGCTTTTTTTTATTTTTTTTATGTTTGAAGCTGAAAATACTGCAATTCGTAAACATCAAAATATATAAGGACATTTAAAATACCTTATAAACTACTCTCTTTGGCTGGATACGCAATGTATATATCTTTCAACGAACAATTTTTTGTCAGTTTTTAATTAATAAGGTTTTAAATTTTTTTTAAATTAAACGTTTTTAGTAATAACATACATACACAATATTCCTAAATTTAAATCCAGAATTCCGGAACTTGAAGCAAACCATTGTGCAACAATTATAACAGTAGTAAAAAAATAATAATATTTCTTAATTGCTAGGTGCCAATTTATCTTTGAAGGAACCCAGATAAAACAAAATTGTTATATTTTTCGCATAAATGACAATTTTGTAAAGAAATAATTAAAATCAAATCTCCATAGCTTAGTAATGTTAAATTACACAATTGTAAGAAAGAGAAGTTTCATAAGAAAAGAGACGCAAAGGTCGGAGAGAAAGCTTGTTAACAAAATATACGATGTGCTTCCAAAACGGCAAACATATTGTTATGCAAATTTACGAACGTTATGGCTTTACGAAATGGCTTTCAATAGGTAAGCTTCTCCAGATTTTAAGATCAATTCCTGTTGGCAACGACATGACAGGGAGGTAAAAAATTCAATACCCTAATACAATAAAAATCAATCATTAATTAAGAGCGTTTAACCAGCCAGCGGACGAAAATCCACATTTCGTCGAAAGTTGTTCTTCCAATCGTGCAGGACGGTTACAATGAGAAAGATTAATTATTCTCCGTACCAGCTTTTTTAAATTATAACTCAATATTGAATTTATTTCAATCCAAATTAGCTTTAATTTATACCTTCATGCAAAAATGCTGAAAGGCGTGATGATAAAACTATTAAAATAGTGTACTTTTTGTAGTTATTTTTTGATTATAAGTATTTATCATTTTTCAATAATGTCTAAATTTAATAAGAATGTTAAAAAAATCTGAAATATATTAGTTTGTAAGTGCGCAAATAAATACACAAATGGACCAATTTTCGTCAAGAAACACATGTACGTACATATTTTTTAATGATTTTATTGAAACTAAAATTAAAATTCTAATACATAACTTTGCTAGATAATGTATTGATTTATTTTACTGCATGATTACGAAATTGAAATGGGTGTGGTATAATACAAAAACTTTTTTGAAAATTTAACAAATCTGCCAACGACCTATGGAATAACCCTATTATAATAAAAATTAAAAAAAATTCTAAAAATTTATTACATACGAATGCTAGATAAAAGAACAATCTTTCGAAATCCATTTATAATTTTTGTGGAAAAGAGTCAATACGTCTAAAAACTTTTTTGAAAATGACGTATTTCAGGCTTTCTCTGGTAATGCCCTCTTAATGAATCAGCAGAAAACATAATTTTCTAATTTCTTGAAAACCATACAGCGTCTCCCGGAAATTAATCCTCAGGGTACTGCAATAAACCACTCCAGGAAATGAAGTGTTTTTGTTTTAAAGTGTGGTATTTGCATACGGTTTTAATGTAGAAATAATACAATGCTTTAGTGCTTGTATCAAATTAAAACAAAATAAGAATTTTCATAATGCAAATGTGTCACATTTAACAATTGTTGGTTAAAATAATATTGCAGTTCCTGCTGGAGGAACTTTCACAATTCGACTGTCAATACTATGTCTTTGGTTCTGCCACAGAACTTTGGCGGTTTCAATGATCTATTTATGGATTCTATTTAAATTTTATGGCGTCGTAAAAAACGAAATGCTTTACTGCGGGTAATACGAGTACTATCTCTAAATTTAAATACAGGCACCGAAACTAGGATATTACAACAAATAACCCTTCTTTCATTTAACCGAACGGAACCCTTATATATGCAATCATCATAGTATATTAAATAATATTAACCAATATAGGCACATTTTTTGTATTAAATTACTGTCAGTAAAAAAAGTTGTTTGAAAAAACCGGAATATATTCTCATAAATACGTCAAAACATAATTTTTGATACATTGGTATAATTAACTTTTCATACGAAGATATTCACGTATTGAAACTATGGAAATCCATATAATAAATAATAGGAAAGGGGAAAGAGTAGGTACCTACCGTGAACAGAAAATGTGCATGGAATCAGTATCAAAAGAGCTATGAAACATAGGAAATCGTCAAGGTGAAAGAATAGGTCCTTACCGTAAACAGAAATTTTGCATGGAACATAGGAAATTGCCATGGTGAAAGCTTAGGTACCTACCGTGAACGGAAAATTTGGATGGAATCAGTATCAAAATAGCTATAAAACTAGGAAATCGCCAAGGTGAAAGAGTATTGGGCTGTTCTTCTTTTTAATCTACATAAAGTTGTTTCCACCAGTTATTGGAAAAAAATTCAAAAGAATTACCAATATTATCATTTTATAATTACTTTAAAATCTACTGTACTAAAGACGTAACTGTGTGCGTTTTAAAAAAATTATGTGTTTATATTTTTGTAGTAAAAATTACGTTACAGAGTTGTAGATCCTCATGACAGAAGTGTATTTCATGCAAATCACAGTTGTCTCCCACCACCTCGACTTGCGTATATATATATTTTTTTAAGCAGAAATGGTTTATATATCATATACTCGTATAGTTCCCGTGAGCACTTAGGCCATAGACTCATTGTGCTATCTCCCATTTTACCTCATTCCTTTGACAGTAACCCAGTCCCTTTTATAAAGTTCACGAGGATTGTCATTGGAAATGAAGCTATATCTTCTGGTTCGACATTGTGCCTTCGCAGGTATCATTTCCCCTCTTCACTCCTCCTTGGTTCCCCGAAGGCTCCACGACGGAGAGTCCTCTTCCCTTGGTTCCCGAAAGGCCCCAAAAGGAAAGAGTCCACTCCACCTTGGTTCCCTGAGGGCCCCAGGAGGGAAGAGGACTTCATCTCTCCTCCTCACTCCTCCTTGGTTCCCTAAAGGCCCCACGGAGGAAGAGTTCACAGATATGGCCTCATTTCTCCTCTTCACTCCTACATGGTTCCCTGAAGGCCCCACATGGGAAGAGGACATCATCTCTCCACTTCACTCCTCCTTGGTTCCACAAAGGCCCCGCGCTGGAAGAGCGCCCTTCCCCTTGGTTCCTTGAAGGCCCCACAAAGGAAGAGTTCATGGAGGTGGCCTCAGCTCACCTCTACATGGTTTCTCCTCTTGGTTCCTCCAACTCCATAGAGGAAAATCCACAGAGGTGGCCTCAGCACTTCTAGGTTCCTAAAAGGCCCCTAATTTTCGAATGGTCCAATTTTTTTTTGTCCCACGAGTTACCAGGGAAATAGAAGGTCCACTCCAGCAGAGCCCTGAGTGCTGGAGTAAGGTCTAAATACTCCGAGATGAGACCTTGCTTCTCGGAGGCACCGTTCGTGACACTGTTCCCCAGGACATTGAGCCTGAGCACGGTAGCTCACATAAAATAAAATAAAATAAAATTGTCACGGAGGTATACAATTTTCGGTCGATTCCAACTTTCAAGTCCTGATAATTGTACAAAAATATGTAAACTTCGCGGTAGACAAAATATTCCAATAGAATAGGAATTCAGTCTTCTTAAAAAATATAAGTGCCGACTAGAATATCTTTCTTCACATACACCTTTTTCCTTTGGCCCAAACCAATAAAAATCCCAAATTGAAGGTATCATAGATCCTTTTATTCCGACATTCAATAACACTCTTGAGGTAAAACATAAAATATTTCTTTATTGAAAATACCATTTAAGTCAAATAATGACAGCGGTCTAGTTTTTACTCAAAGAGACGCATAAAGAGTTTTAAAATTTTTACGTAGATACCATCTCGGATATTACCTAAGATGTCTGTTTAATTTGTGAGGGAAATGTGAAAATAATGGGCTTTTAAGCTGCCATTTTTTATGGAATTTCGCACTTAATCCTACAAGCGTGACATAAAATACTACGTTACGACGTCATAACTTAACATTTTTTTGAATTCTGAACGCCATTGAATGCGAGTAAATTATAAATAATGTATGTATTCTTTTCTTATTTCAACGAAATAACACACTTATGGACACATAACTACATATTTTTAGATATAGGTCGTAGAGGTCATCGTAGGTTGTATTTTTCAAGGTATTAATGTTTTTAAAATTTTGGGAATGTGATTTGAAAGATTGTAATCTATTGCTTCGTGCTGTACTTTGAAAGTAAGATTAAGTAAAATAATCTGAAATAAACGAAGTAAAAAACTACAAGTAATCCTATTAATATTATAAAGGAGAAAGTTTGTACGGATGTATGGATGAATGGATGCATGCATGCACGACCGTGAGTTTTCAGTGAGCTAGAATGCTAAGATTGAAAAATACGACATTACTGATGTAGTTGTAGCAGAAAATGATTTTTATTATTTTTTTTTAATTCAACTTTTTGTATGAAGAATTCAGGATTCTTTCAGTCTAGGGGGCCAGTGCCCCCCTTGACTGAAACATCTCATACAAAAAATTGAAATTAAAAATAAAATAAAATTCATTTTCTGCTACAACTACATCAGTAATGTCGTATTTTTCAATCTTATCATTCTAGCTCACTGAAAACTCACGGTCCGCCACTGTATGCACGTTTATTACTCTTTCACGCAAAATCTGCTGAATGGATTTTAATGAAACTTTACAATAATATAATTTATACATCAGAATAACATATAGGATATAGCTTAGAGCTCTGGCATTATGAAATGTGTATAAAAAAATGCAATAAGGCACGCAAGCTGTTTGAAAAATGAATGTAGCGGGTATGGAGGGGGGTGAGGGGGGGGGATAGGGAGAGGTGGGGAGAGTGGGAGGAGGGAAGGGCGAGGGGGAAAGGGAAGGGAAGAGGGAGGAGGGGGGGGGAGTGGATTTTGTGATAGGGAAGGTGGAGGAGGTGCTGTGGGAACCCCCCTAATAACACTATGCGAGCGAAGCCGGGGGCAAAAGCTAGTATAAAAATAAGACACAAAAATAAATATTTTATTACTTAGAATTGATATGTTCAATAGATAATGGTAAAAAAATCACCCTTCCGACTTCAAAAAATTATTTTCTCGCCCGTGCCATTACTAGGGGTGGGTAGGAATCAGTGTATTCAAGAGTGACGGAAATATCGGTCCATCCCTCCAGCTGCGGTGCAAGGGGATGGCCGAGATATGGAGATATTAAAAGGCCTCTTTCTACCAGTCTCTCTCGGTCAGACCCGCCACGCAGAAGGTGGTTGAAGCATTCGACGCCAAGACCCGGTCAAACCTGAACCCGGCCACCTCTGCTAAGTCACCAAAAGTACTAAACCACTATGGATGACCGATGGCAGAGGTGTTGGTTATCCAATAAATGGTTCCCGGTGCGGCGATACTCTATCCGCCTCCCAAATTGTTGCTTTTTAATTTTTTTATTTATACCGAACAAGAGTCTCAACTGCTCCCGTCTGAAGCCAGTGAGACTATGGCATCCCCAATTGGGGTATTTTGTGAGGCTGAAGGTAGTGGGGAGGGGAAGGAGATATGGAAAAGGAAGGTAGGGATGTACCTGGCTATTCAGATCTGGTCACCAAACACGGCTAATGCCATTTCAAGCAACGTTTCAATTCTGAATGGTGGTCTTACACCAGGGCGATACTGAGAGTATTTTCCACTCTGGAACGTGCCGCAAATAAACTATATATTATTTTAAATGAATTAATTGTGAAATAACACGAATTAATCAAATAAAGTTTATTTGCCACGCCGGGATTCGATCCCGCGACCTTCGATGTGCGAGTCAATAGCCTTACCGCTGGTCTACGCTGGCCGTCGTTACTGCAATGAAATAGCAATATCTTTTTTCTGAAGTGAAATTTAGCTAACATCATATACTATTTCAAAAACTACACTAAATAAGCAACTTTTTTTAATAACTTGCAAGGTTTACGTGTATATTTTTAGGAGCAATCTAAGTTAGCTAGGGAACGTACCCATACTACGTGACCAATTTTTTGCAATTTTTACCCCCCCCCCCCCCCCCCCCCCCCGGTGACCAAAAACTTAAGCAAACCGCCGCTCATTTGTATGGAGCGTGACATTTTGAAGACCCCCCCCCTAAACGTGTTACGTAGTATGGGTACGTTCCCTAATATTAAAAAAATATCTGATGGTTCGGGTAAAAATATATTTGTTAAGTACTGAATTAATTGAAGCATTAATTCATTATGAGGAGACAATTATTTTTTAAAAAAGAATGCTGTTGTTTTTTTTGTTTGATTTTTAGTTGCTGTCATATTTTGTTAGAGATCAAAAGATCGTATTGAAAAATGGTCAAAATTATTTTTAATTGTTTTGTTTTGTAAATAAATGACTCAAAAAGAAAGAAAGAATGTGTTTTAATGTAATTAAAGACTAAAAAAAACCCCCTAACATGGTCCTTCATAACCAGGTTTTGAACGATTTGGATTCAAAAACGTAAATAAACACCAGCGGCCAAGTCTTTGCCAAGAAGATGGAATATAGATATTATAAAAGATGAAAACCAGAAGATCATCAAAACAGTGATAATTCAAGATAAGTGGTCTATTTCCCATCATGATCTTTTAAACACCCTCAATAATTAAAATTAACCTACAATTTTTAACTTCAGTTTAAAATTGCATTATATAATTGAACAATTTAGATTAGAATGAATTTTATGTAAGAATTTTGTCAACATTGTTTTTTCTTCGAACTGTTATATGTTGTTTTGTTTATTTCATTACCACGCGATCCATAATTATATACCTGTTTTCTAACCTTGGCAATCAAAGAATTTAAATTATTTTCTTGTTATTTTATCGGATTATTTATCGTCGCCAGTTAATACAAAGCAGTTACGATGGCCGAGTTAAAACATTTGATAAATAAGCGGTCGGTTTTAAAAGGCAAGCTTACGTGATTTAATCAAGTTCTAAACACATTATCAGCGAACGAGATAAAATTACGCTATGAAAGAATTAAAGATTTGATGAATGATTTCGAAACAATCCAAGATCAGATCGAAAATATTGCCGAATTAAGCGACGCGGAAAACGAGATCCAACGGGAAACCTTTGAAAATCAATTTTTCGCGGTAATGGCCGAGGCAAAAGGGAAAATAGAATCCGTCGAACAAACGAAATTTGAAATTAAATTGCCTAACCTAAAATTGCAAGAATTCAGTGGTGATCAAAAAATTGGAACACCTTTTTGGAAACGTTTAAAGCTTTAGTTCATAACAATAATTCACTAACTAACATCCAAAAGTTTTATTATTTGCAATCGTGTTTAAAGGGTGACGCGACCAAGATCATCGCAAATTTAGAAATCTCAGAATTAAGTTATCAAACTTCATGAGATCTATTGCACGAAAGATATACTAATTTAAGAGCGACGGTACATAAGCACATTCAATCGGTTTTTCAATTAAAAGAAATGAAATTTGAAGATCAGACGGTTGCGACGATTAATAGACGGAACCAACGTTAATCTAAAGGCTTTGCAAAATTTAGAGGTTCCGATCGAGCAATGGGACGCTTTAATCATATACGTGATTTCAAATAAATTAGATATAAATACGAGGAAATATTGGGAGCAAGCGCCTATAGAAGGCAAACTACCTACCTTAAAAGAATTTCTGAAGTGTTTATCATCACGTGCGCAAACTCTAGAATTAATGTAGACAACGGATAGAAAGCCAGTGATCCAAAATAAATCTCAAATTAATAATCCAAAAAGGGAATCGGCGGTATTTTTATCCGTAAAAAAGGGGAAATGCAATTTTAGCAGTGAAAATCCTCCTATTTATTATTGTAAAAGTTTTTTAAAATTTAAAATCCAAGATCGTAAAGAGTCGATCGAAATTTAAATTGTTGTTATAACAACAATTTAAATTTCTTAGACTAAAATATCAATTTAGATAATAATAAGTGTGTATTTAATATATACAGAAAACCTACGCACACTGATTGTGTTATACCGTCTACTTCACTTCACCCTTTATCACATAAACTCGCCTCCTTCAACTCAATGATACATCGCGCTATTAATGTCCCTTTAAACAATGATAATTATAATAATGAAATTAACATCATAAAACAGATAGCCATGAACAATGGATATAAACCTGAAATAATTGACCGCTTAGTTAATAAGAAACAAGCAAATTTTTTAACAAAAAAGTACATTTACAGTGGTAATAATATGAGCAAACCTGGTAACTACCCAATATATAAAAAACTCCTTTTTACAGGCGATTTATCGTTAAAAATATCCCGTTTATTACCAGATCATATTTCTCCAGCTTTCTATACTAATTCTAAAATAAAAAAATTGATAAATAATAAGGATGTTTATAATAAATTTGAAAAAAACGGGATATACACTTTAGAATGTAACGATTGTGACGCACAGTATGTAGGTATGACAACTAGAAATTTCAAAACTAGAATCAGGGAACAGGAACTTTGTTTAAGAAATAATAATTATTCCGAATTTGCGAATCATTTAATAGAATCAGGCCATAGTTTTAATAAAGAAAAAACAAAATTTAAGCATTGCAATATAAATTCATACTTTAATCTTTGCGCTTTAGAAACGCTCGAAATAAACAAAAAAATGAAATCTAAAATTAATTTAGTGAATAAAATAATAGCGCCTTGCAAATCTCCTTTACTAACCATGTTTCCGTATAATATTGACTCCTCCCACCGCTTTCCCCCTCCCCCCAAAATCATCCCTCCCACTACTCCCACCTAATTAATCTTTGGTACTTGCATTTATTTTTTTTAAGTTAGTTTTAATTCTGCTCGTGAATGATACGGTTGTATCGAAACCGGTCGCGGAAAAATTTAATTTAAGTAACAAATGTACATTTAATAAAACTCTTCAAAAAAACAAAAATCACTATTTGTTCATCTTTAACGACCCAAATGATTTGAATCCCTTAACTCCCAACCACTTCCTTATGGACACAAGCGCGTCTGTTATTCCTGAATTGGATATCCAAGAAGTACAATACAACCGACGGAGTCAATATCAAAAAATGACGGAATTAATTCAATCCTTTTGGTCCAGGTGGAAGAAAGATTATCTCGAAGAACTTCAAAGAAGAACCAAGTGGCAAGTCAGTAATCAGAGGTCGCTGAAGAAGAATGACTTGGTCATTTTAAAGGAGGATAATCTGCCTCCTGCTTTATGGAAAATGGCCCGCGTTCTATCCTCTCATCCTGGAGCTGATGGAATTGGAAGGGTAGTCACCCTCAAGACTTCCTAGGGGACATTCGTGCGGCCTATAACCAAAATATGTTTGCTGCCCCTGGAGGATATCTCGGATCCAGTCCGGTTTCTCCCTTCTTGAGAAAAAAGAAATAAAAGAAAAAGAAGTAAACCTCATTATGTATACGACACAACAAACAATCACAAATATTCTTGAGTAAAGATAATAATAACACATCAATGAATGAAGATCGCCCATGAATATTTTGTAAATTCCACTTGACAAACTCGATGACTTTTCCTGCCCAGATGTTGATAAAAATGGAAAATGGTTTTTCCTGCATGTGGCCCATAACAATCAATGGATGAAGCAGAAGCCCCCTTCCTGGAATTCAAGATTTTTGTTTGTGTCGTACTGAGTCATTTATGTTAGGTTTCTTTTACTTACCATTTTATTACCTGTTGTTGATTGAGAACTAACATTTTTTTGTTGTTTTTTTTTTGTTTTTTTTGTTTATTAGAAAAGAAAAAAAAAACAAGTAATTCTCTGTAATGAGATTTTAAGATTCGATTTTATTATTTATTTTGAAAATATTCAAATGCTTGGATTTAAGTATCATTAATTATTATTGGTTTTTTGTACTATTACGCTAACTTTTTAAACTTTTTGTATATTCCAAACTTACGTTATTAATCATGTTTATTTGTACATTTCATGTTTATTATAGATGTTTCTCTAGTTAAAAATTTAATGATTGGAAAGGGTTAGGAAAACTCTTGTGATTCAACCCCTCTCGGGCGGGTGTGTTAAGTACTGAGTTAATTGAAGCATTAATTCATTATGAGGTGACAATTATTTAAAAAAAGAACGCTGTTGTTTTTTTTTTGTTTGATTTTTAGTTGCTGTCATATTTTGTTAGAGATCAAAAGATCGTATTGAAAAACGGTCAAAATTATTTTAAAATGTGTTGTTTTGTGAATAAATGACTCAAAAAGAAAAGGGGTAAAGTTCGGTTTATGGGCGAAATTCCTAAAAAATAAAACTAGTTATTTTTACACTAATTTGGGGTCGGGGAATCCGAATCTGAAAGAATTAGGCGGCGGCAAGCAATATTAACTGAAATACACGACTTTAAAAAAATTTATACACATACAAGAAAATAGCCATTTTGGAAGCATTTTGATTCCTAGAAAATCAAACTAGTTATTTTTATACTAACTATGGGCCGGGGAATCCGAATCTGAAAGAATTAGGCGGCGGCAATGTAACATGTAACATGGTTTGTGATACAAAAGTGAGTAAAATTTATAATTTATAAAAAATAAGTACTTAAAATATAAACATGTTATTTTACCTTATTAATATTACTGCTTAATGGCAACACTTAATTTTGTGTGGTAAAAACATCTATGTTATCTTGTTTTTCTATGATCTTTGTACTACGTGTGTCAAAATACTTCCGAAATGATTATTTTCATTTGTGTGTGTATAGAAAATTTTAAAGTCGTGTAATTCAGTTAATATTGCTTGCCGCCGCCTAATTCTTTCAGATTCGGATTCCCCGGCCCATAGTTAGTATAAAAATAACTAGTTTTATTTTTTAGGAATTTCGCCCATAAACCGAACTTTTTCCAAGAAAAGAAAGTATCTTTTAATGTAATTACAGACTAAACAACCCCCTAACAATATTTATTTTCTAAAATCTAGACCCCGATGTTTTTTTGGACTGTGATGATAGCAGAGCTATTAAGGGTTGCATAATAAAAAAAAAAACAAAAAACGGAATTTTTAAGTGTAACACTCGAAAAATAGATCTATGTTATATGATTTTCACAAAATTCATAAAAGTGCCAATATCTCGAAATCAATCGTCATTTTACCGATGTCAAATTATGATATCTGCTCTAGACTTTCAGGGGATAACATCGACTTTTGGGAAATAAAATATTCATCATACCTGTATATTTTATTTTATATTACAGTTTAAAACTAAGTAAAGTACTACCATCACAGTAAACGGAAAATGTGGCTTGTGTCGTGATGAAGGACTTAGCCAGCCGAGGAATCGAATACGTGACGCCCGGGTGGGACCCAAACGCGATGCCAACTCAGCCACTGACCAGTCGTATTATTTTTCTATGGTGATTCTAATAACAATAAAAAAGCGTAGTAATGGTTTTTAATCGCTTTTTATATTATCCAAAAATTATTAATTATTTCAAAAATTATTAGATCTCGGTATGTTGGTTCTGTTAATATGTTGTGTTTATGTATGTATCGTGTATAGAGATTATGGATATTATTCATTATTTTCCAGTCTGTTTTTTCATGATACCTCTTCCTGTTGACTTGATCAAGATTTGTATTTGTTTTTTGAAAGCTCACTTGTTTATTTTGTGTTTTAATTACGACCGGAATAATAATGTACAATTTTGGTCCTTGGTAGTACTATGTCCTACCAAAGTCCGAATTCAATGCGAGTGTTCATATATTACGTGAGTATTTAGTTCTTTTTGTTTTTATCTAATTTGTAATTACTAACGTTTTGCTGGCTGAAACCTTGATTAAGTATGTACGGTTTAAATATATCTATGTATATATATCGAGAAAATACATCAATCATTTATTTTCATTTGAAATGGAAATTTGGGAGAAAAAATTTTTTTTTCGTGAAATCCCGAAATTGATATTACATGTACATATTAATTACAGGAACTTAACGGACGTGATTTCTTTCGTTGTTCGGAGTTAACATAGAAATTCGAATTTTGGTAACTGTAACTGCAATGTCATCTGCGTATTCTACTCCAAATAAACTCAAGAATTACTGGTTAGAGTAGGTCAGGTGCTTCTCGTATCACCCCGTAAATAAGCTCGTGAAGAGAAAATGCAATGAGGTATACTGCAGTCTGCAGTACACGGCCAAAAATATACAAGTTAATATTACATTAAATTACACGGTTTAAATACAAATGTACGAATCCATATACCAAATTAATTTATCCTACGTACATTTTCATGTAAGATATTTGTTTGTACCTACCCATAAACTTTTTGCGGTTATGTAATGACTTCAAACTGTTATTTGTATTACGCGGTGCAGGAGGAAGTAGTGGCATAAATCTCTGTAGGTACTTTATCGATAAATTTTGGGTAATGTCATCTGGTACGTTTAAACCTTGTAGGAAATTGGTATAAACATTGCCTGTATTATAAGCCACGGGACCTCTATTTGCCTCTCCTTGTCTCGGTGAAACTTGACAGTACGAAACAAGTTTGAACTAAGAACTTCCACATAATTTACTACTCTAGATTACGCGAGAGTTTGACTACTTTAACAAAAGTAATATATCCCTTTTAGTACATATCATCTAAAAGATTTATTGATAACTTGTTAACCCATTACCTCAACGATTTTTTATTTATTTGTATAAGTTGGATCATCAATTAAATTATCACTATAACTCGATAGTACAGACTTAAAGAAGAACCCAAAAAAAATTATATTTCCCCCCGTCCCCACTCGCTAGAAAAATGATACCTTAACGCAACGCAAAATTCATTCAACTGTTTATATGAAATGTATTGGCAAAAGTAAATGAAATTGTGGTTTGGTATGCAACTCAAACAAAACGATGTTTAATTAATCGAAAAATAATAACTAATATAACTAATTGACAACCTGACTCGCAATCCGAAATCCGGGTGTGGGCAATTAAATTTCATTAAATTAATTTGTGTTATTTTACAATTAATTCATTTAAAATAATGCTCGTATATAGAGTAATTTTGCTGCACATTCCAGAGTGGAATCTCAGTATTGCCCTGGTGTAAGACCACCATTCAGAAATGAGACGTTGCTTGAAATGGCTTTAGCCGTGTACTTTCCCACCTTCCTCTTCCCTATCTCCTTTCCCTCCCCACTACTTTCAGCCTCACAACATATCCCAATTGCGGATGCCATAGTCTTACTGGCTCCAAACGGGAGCAGCTAACTCTTGTGAGGCATTCAAATGAAAAAATAAATAGTTTCTTAAAATCATTAAGGAGTGAGAAAAATTAGCCAAATCCGCGCAATTTATTTTCCAGGTGGTGCTGTTCGAAGTAGTCAAAGGGAAGAGTGCGGTTATGAGCCCCGCAACGACGCGACAGATCGTTGAATTTTTTCGCGCAAGGTACCACGAAGACGAGATTTGTCATGATATGGCAAATGATATTCTTTCATTAGGCACACGATTCCTATGTTCTGCATTATGGTCTTCTTCGGCTAATAATTAAATTATAAAATAAAGTCCCAAAAAGCGTGCGGACCGCAAAAACTCGGAAACGAGTCCCGGTACGATCAAGAGAATTATATGGTGGGGTAGATCTCTATCCCCCCTCCAGAATAAAGATACCCGTTTTTACCTAAAGGGCTTGCTTTCGAAAATATAAGGGCTGGATGTTTCGCCCTCTAGAAATTTCAAGAACAGTCTTCCGGAAAGTTCTAGAAGGTTTGATAATACTCTAGAAAGTTCTGAAAGGAATGGCGGAGTATGTCGGTGAGTTTGAAAGTTTTGAGACCGTTCTGGATGATTCGCTAATGCTAAAAAAATAATGGAAAGAGAAATTTCTAGAATGTTTCAGAAATGAGTGGCGGAGTGTGTCGATGAGTCTAGAAGGTTCCGGAAAGTTCTAGAAGGTTCGATAAAGCTGTAGAAAGTTCTGGTAGGAGTGCCGGAGTACGTCGATCAGTCAAAAAGTTCCGAAAAGTTCTAGAAGGTTAGATAACGCTATAGAAAGTTTTGTAAGGAGTTGCGGAGTATGTAAGTGAGTCTAGAAGGTTGCGGAAAGTTCTATAATGTTAGAAAGTTTTGGAAGGAGTAGCGGTGTATGTCGGTGAGTTTAAAAGGTTCCAAAAAGTTCTAAAAGGTTAGATAAAGCAGTAGAAAGTTCTGGAAGGAATGGTGGAGTATGTTGGTGAGTCTAAATGGTTCTAGAACATTCTGGAAACTTCCCTAATACTCTAGGAAGTTATGGAAGAAGAAAGTTCTAGATGCTTTCAGAAATGAGTGGCGAAGTGTGTCGGTGAGTCAAGAAGGTTCTGGAAAGTTCTAGAAGTTTGGATGATGTAAATCTTTAATATTAAAAAAAGTGTGGAACGTGCATGCCGCTGAAACTCAGAGACGAGTCCCGGTACGATCACGGGAGTTATATTGTGTGGTAGCCCTCTATCCCTCATTCATGAAGAATTTTTTTTCGTGAAGGGCGTGCTTTTGAAAATATCGCCCCCTAGAATTTTCTAAAACAGTACTAAACATTCCAAAGTATTCCTGAGCATTCCGCCACATTCCCGGAATATCCCGGAACATTCTGAAATGTTGTGGAATGTTCGGAAATAGGCTGGAACCTACCGGACCATCCCAGTTCATTGTGAAACATTCCAGAACGCTCCTGAATGTCGTGGAATGTTCTGAAACATTATTCTGAAACTTCTTGAAGTCTTTTTATATCGGGTATATGAAGCAAGATCAGTCGTGGATTCGAACGTCAGTTCAATCTCACATCAACTCCCTGGGCGAAGCCAGATGCCCCAGCCAGAGTAATTGAGAGCATTCCACAACGTTCCAGAACATCCCAGAACATTCTGAAAATTTGTAGATTGTTCAGGAATAGGGAATCGGGAACCTGAGCGAAGCCGGGTAATCCAGCTATTAATTAATAAAATTAATTCCGAAAATACAAAAACAAAAAGTAATTCCTCCACTTTAGCATTGACTGATTCAGAAAAGACAAAGTAGTATGAACAATGTCCAACAAGCAATGCCTTCTTTTCTCTAAGGTTTTCTCTTTCATCTAGTTATCTGGTTTCCCAACTCATGATCATACTTCATCAAGAACAGTGCAAACGCCACTCATTTACAAAACCGCTGACGAGGCAAGTTACGAATAAAGACTGGAACCACTATTGGAGCAAAGTTGACCAGAATATTTATAATTCCGTTGTCATGGAGGTCAGAGAGATTATTGCCAACGTTGCAAGTACGAGCTCCATTCGATCATAGTTGATGAACACTAATAAATACCTAACGATTATCCTGCTACCGGCATGTGAGTATTTACGTAATTCCTATATCTACAACCGCCAAAACCAATTCAAATTCAACTGTAATTAAAAGAGCGGAGGGAGATATACAAGGGTTTTTAAAAGTACCCACGAGATAAAGATTTTGATAAATAATTAAAAATTGAAAAACAAACAAATTCCACCCTTTATATTATTTATTGAAAGCCAATCATACCAATCTTGAAATGCTGCATAAAGTCTTGGTCGGATTCAGCTTTACTCATATTAAAAAAAAAATGGATTTCATCACTTTGAAAGATGTCAATAGACATCGTCTTGGAGATAAAGGGTAAGCGACGTTATTTTTTTTAAATCTTTTCCTCGTATAAAAAAATTAAATCAACAATACGTAATGTATTTGGAATTTATTTATCATAAAACACAATTACCTATGTTTCGATTGGTTTATTTGTTAACATTTTCATTTTTTTTTTTTTTTTTGTTTTTTTTAATTAGACAAAAAGTAAATATTAACAATAATAATGTGTTACATATCATTCATCAGTTTTTGTGGTTACCCAATTAGTAAAGAAATATTCTCGGGTCTTACTGGGGAGCTAGTCTATGGACTTATGTTATATATTAAGAACTGCTTGTAGATAATATGTATAGTTACAAAAACGAAAATAAAATACTGTAAGATATTACAAAATATTGTACAATAAGAAAAATACATTTAATTATAGAAATAGAATATCTACAAAATGTTTGATATTAAATTTTAATTATTTAGAAATGTCATAGTTTTTTTCAAATTCAATCATTTCAATGACAATTTTTTCTAGTTTCTAAAATGGTATTTGTTTTTACATCTACTCCAAAGCCTTCCGAGGTTCCATGAAATTTCATGTGTCATTGGAAGTTATAGGTAAAAATATTGACTGAAGGGTTAAAGATAAACAAAAAAGTGGAATTCCTCCTACTTACATAATTTTAAGCAAATATGTTGTTTGTGAAATGACACGTGACTTCGCTTGAAGAGGATTAAACCTGCGAAGCGTGGGTGGGAACCAAACGCGTTTATCACTCGACTACTATGTGGCCAAAACATATTATGATACCATAGCTCACCAATCGAGAGGTTTTGCCACATGACGCAAACGTAAACATTTCTGTTTAATTTATTGTTTTATTATTTCATATAAATTGTAAAAGTATATTCCTTCCCAAGGTAAGTCAGGCGCAGACATGTTTTAAAACAACCGATTTAAGTACTTAATGGAGCGAAAAGCAATCATAATTTGGCGAAAAATCTAAATTGTTATTTGTATGGGCGCGAGCAGAGCCAAATTATCAGGAAAACTATTAAAATTTGCCTCCGTCCCTGTTTGTGAAAATACTTTTCGTGCAGCATTTTAATTTCGCTAGGCAATAACATAAAACTAATCGACGAAATGTTAACAATCACAACATGACTTTTATTTGTATAGGTTCCGTTACAAAACAGAACATTAAGAAATGTGAAAAAACAACACATAAACAATAAGCCTAACCAAACCTAACCGAACCTAACTAAACTTAAAATAGCCTTACCAATAACATCACCATAGCAGCCGGCGTAGTCCAGCGGTAAGGCTCTTGACTGGCAATCCGAAGGTCGGGATCGAATCCCGGCGTGGCAAATAAATGTTATTTGATTAATTTGTGTTATTCACAACAAACTCATTTAAAATAATATGTAGTATATTTGCGACACGTTCCAGAGTTTCCACTCTGGAACTATTGATAAACTACAATGCAAACATATACATGAGACGAGGAAAAGAAATAAACTAAGACTCCCCTTCAGGAAAAAAACACAGAGTCAAAAGTCATTGATGTACAGAGCTTTGAAGATATTAGGAGAATTACGATATTAGAAGAGAGCATAAAGGCATTTAAAATTAAATTGCGAAGATATGTGATTGATTTGGTATAGATGTGATATTTTAAGTGTATGTATATATTGGCCGGCGTAGTGCAGCGGTAAGGCGCTGACTCGCATTCCGAAGGTCGCGGGATCGAATCCCGGCGTGGCAAATAAATTTTATTTGATTAATTTGTGTTATTCACAACAAACTCATTTAAAATAATACATAGTATATTTGCGACACGTTCCAGAGTGGAAGATTCTCTTAGTATCGCCCTTGTGTAAGACCACCATTCAGAATTGAAACGTTGCGTTGCTTGAGATGGCTTTAGCCGTGTTTGGTGACCAGATCTGAATAGCCAGGTACTTCTCCACCGTCCTCTTCCCTACCTCCTTCCCATCTCTACTACCTTCAGCCTCTCAACATAACCCAATTGGGGATGCCATAGACTGTGATGAATTGCATTGATCAACAGTGAAAATTAGGAAATATCGTAGCTTCCCACTTTAATTTAAAAAGAAAATATCAATTACTTATAAAACGGACACGTCTACGACATCTATCGGATTAGAGTAAAGTGAATTCATATTTACGGTAGGGATCTATAATTAGACAAAGTGAGACGAGTATTGATAAAAAAATCACAGATGGTATCAACAAATAATCAAAGACAGGGACTCCCCAGTATACTTTGGGCCGTGATATATTGACAGCCAATTGAATTGCAGCAAAAGCGATTAAAAACCAATTCAGCCTATCAACGGGAAGAGGGCCGAGCCCATTTTTAGAACAAAGGAACGACCTTTGGACTTGGCAATTAGGAATGTAATTAATGAGTTTGACGTTCCCACCAAACCGAGAGGTGAATAAACTCCATGGGAAGAAATAATCTGTTCAGGGACAAAAGTACGGTGACCCCAAGAAATGTTATGATTAACCGGTACATTCCAGGGATCAGAAACCCTAGTTCTCGAACGCATTAAAGCATATCAGGTGCGGAAAAAAGGGATACACGTAAACAACGATGGAAAAGTTTAAGTGAAAAATTGCATAGCAAGTGACGAAAACGTGTTGTAAGATGTTAGGGAGATTTTCATCTATAATACGATTGTTTGTGACGACCGGAGATGATCGATTCGAGGGAAAACGTGCTAAAGGAAATGGAAATGTTGAAAAAACAATGGAAAATTATTGTTATCAATTCTAGACGGAGCTAGAATATTACGATGAAAGATTTAGGGAGGAAACGTCAAAAAAATGAGAGTTTTAAAGGATAGGCGAGGGTACATTTCAGAGGTCTAGAGCAGTAACAAGTGTTAGAGAAGAAAATAGAGTGCAGTACGGAGGGGAGTGGAAAATGCTGAAAACATTGCGATAGAAAAACTCAGGAAAAGGAGTCATTTTACGTAATTAAAATGGAGTTTATAGAGTAACATAGTACGCGATTGCAGATAAAAATGAGGCATTACAATGGTTGTCGATTTCAGATGTATTTTGTTGTGATAAACAAGGAATATTCGAACATGAAAATTGTTTAGATAAGGACGATTAGTCGTTAAAAAGGTAATAAAAATTATCATGGGTCTTATGAAATATTTACATTAAAGCATTCTCATAAAAGTTAACGACACTGAAATAAAAAAGGATTTATTGCCAGGTGGGTACAGGAATTAATGTATACAACTGTCAAGGCATATGGTTTATGGGATTTTGCGTAAGAATGAGACAAAATTTGAGGGGCGATCTCTATGAAGCAATAAAAATGACAGGAATTTAAGGGCCGAAGTGGGGGTATCTCCTATAAAGATGTTAAAAATGATATATTTATTAATAACAAATAGAAAATGAAATTTTTCAAGAGGCAGCAAACATCAAAAAACGATATGGTTATATCAGGGAAGTACAGGGAAGCAAGGGGAGAGAAGATACGACAGAGAAAAACAAAGGAAATCTTAGATTAACAGTGAATAAAATAAATACGGCTTGAAATATAAAAATCTATAGAGATATGAACAATAACGTAAGAATAAATAAGGAAATTCATGGAAAGAGTGTCGTGAATAAAAGAAAATTCGAGAAAAAATGGAAAATTCAAATATACGACGTAAATAGAGAAAATTCGGTTTTAAATGGAAAGGTTCATATAGAATACAGGAAAACTCGAGGAAAAATAATAAAATAAAAATGAACAATTTGCGAGAAAGGCTTCGACATGAAGATATCTCTGATAGGCGAATTTGGGGACAGATTTGGAACATATGGTAGATGCCGTACGCACGGACATGTTACGAAATAGATGAAAATAGAACTTTAAAATTATTAAATTCAAGCTAATTTTGTATGAACACCAGGACAAAGGAAGTTGGGCCATTAAACATGGATCTTACTAAATCCGGATCTTGTAAGTATGGAAGTACGAGACAGAATTTAAAGTATCAAACGCGGAAGGTACTAAGGGACCGCATTCGACAATAATGGAGAGGTTTCAAGAAATTACGAGTTGATAGTAATTAGATTGGTTTATTACAGGAGATTCAGATACGATCTTTTGGACCTGAGAGGGGTATAAAAGTCTAGACAAATGCCAGTTGAGGACAGTCTACGGTCGTGGTCGAAAAGGTAGTAAGTTCGCGGAACGTGACGAAACGGTGGGTGATTTAAAGTTGAAAAATTCTAAGTGATAATTATTTTGATACTTAGAAAAATTTCACATTCTAGTCAGTGATCTACAAAAAAAAATACTTTGCAGTTAGAATCAGTGAAATAAGAATAAAGCCAACGCATTAATTACTTGTGAAAAATAAAAGTGCTCGTGATAAATACAATTTGTTTTAGTGGAAAATTCGGATTTTATAATCACTTAATATCGTATTTTTAAACTTAGAAATTTCGCGTTTAATATTAGTGCAATAAATAACTGAAGTGATGTGATAATTAAGGGTGAAGAAGTTATAATTAAATACGTGTGTTCAATCTAAGTGAAAGTGTTCTAACAAATAATAAATATTTAAACTAATTATCTTAAATAATAATAATAAAACAAAATAATAGTTTATTAATACATAAAAGTTCGGAGGGATAAAAATTTAATTTAACAACAATTTACCATCTCTAAATTAATCGTGAAGTAACTATCATTTAAAGTGTTATCTAACCAACGAGTTTTGAGATAAAATACAGTTAAGAACGATAGAGTTCATGCATCATTTTAATTAATTAGATTAAATGGAAAAAAAAAAAAATTGAAGTCAAAAAGATTTAATTAAATTTAGGAAAATACAAATTAATTTAGGAAAATTGCAGCAAGGTTACCGTGTATTTCCCGGTCGGAAAAACCTTGGTAGGGGTAAGTCTTTTCCGTTATAAAATTTTACAGATTCCAAGGAGAAAGCGGAATGCAGCAAACATTGGTATTTGGATTAATTATTTGACCAAGATATTACTCGCTTAATATGTGATATGTAACTATATTAAAATATTATAAGTATAATAAGTATATTTTATATATTTATATATGTATGTATATAAACATATATATATGTAATTTATTGTTCCCAAGAAAAATTTTAATCAAAAAGGAAAACACTTATATAAAAAGAGGAAAAAGGGTATCGATTCCTACCTCTGAATTCATCAATCTATTAAAAGTAGTTATGTGTGATAAATTTACAAATCAATATTTTATATTTAATTTTATGTATGTAGTAATATAATTTCAGAAAATCCAGAGCATTTGAAATAAGTTATGATATTAGAAATTATTTCAATCATAATATAATTATACATATCAATATTATAAATTATTTATTGAGACAAAGTATATATAAATGAATAAATATGTATACGTAATCGGGTATCAGACTAGACAATTGCGCTAAGTACATCATTATCAAACAAAGAAAATTTTAGAGACATCTCACACGTCTCCGGAATGTCTAAATTAAACACACCTCATACGCTTGAATCTAGGTCACGAGGCCGTCGAGAATGTTTACAAAGCTCAAATTGTTTACAAAATAAGTCGGTCACTGGGACACTAGTTCGAATACAGAAAAAAAAGAAAAAAAAAATGACCTTGATTAGTGGATATCGTACTTAGGTATTAACTTCTAGGAACGGGATAAAATTATTATATTGCGCAATTAGTAAAAAAAAAAAAAAGGGGGAATTAAACACTATCTTTAATTTGAACGTAAAGAGGTATCTACAGACCTAAGCAATTGAAAATTAACAGATTTATTATAGCAGTTCAAAAGGGTGTATTGAAGATTTTCATGAAACAGTTGATAAATCACGGGATAGTTCAAAAAGGTGTGTTGAAGATTTACATGAAACATTTGATAAATCACGGGATAGTTCAAAAAGGTGTATTGAAGGCTTAGATGAAACAGTTGAAAAATCACGGGATAGCTTAATAAGGGGTAATGAAGGCTTAGATGAAACAGTTGAAAAATCACGGGATAGCTTAATAAGGGGTAATGAGGATTTACATGATTCAATTGAGAATCACGGGATAGCAAGAATTTATCAAAAGTTGAACATTGGAGGGGAGGGAAAGAAAAAAAAAATACAGTTCAACCAACGGAAGGCAGTGGTCGCTTCTATAACAAGGACCATTAATCAAACCATAGAGATGGCGGATCTCTCAAACAAAACCGTCAACAAAACCAAACAAAAGCTTGGAGTTATGGCGAATCTCCAGAACACATCGCCAGATAAGATCTTAATGTACTAGTATCTATTTATATCACCCGCTATTCGTACGTATGTATTCGGTATCAATCTGAGGATTGTGCAGAATCCGATGGGCGAGATCCGAGCTCGGGATGCGATGCAAGTAGTTTCGTATTGCGAGTTATAAACCTTCCCAAAACGTATGTTTACATATATATCTTTTTATGTACTGTTCATTGAATGAAACGAACTCACTTACAATTAGTGCTTTAGGCCTGTCGGGTCACTCTCGTCTCATTTCTTGAACGTGGAGGGAGGATTCACGACCCGTAACTCCACACAAACCCGTGAGTATATGATTGCATATAGGACGAAACCGGTTCGCCCTAAGTAAATAGTAAACTTTGGAGGAGTAGGAATTTGGGGGTATCTGGGCTCGGGGGAAGACCTGAAGGCAGCGCATGATGGCGAAGGAAGGTTCATTTGGGACGCGATAACTTAGGTATCAATCAATTGAACCGTGCCAAAAGACTGTGCGAATTTTGGGTTGACTCCTGATCACCTTGCTTACTTGATGGAGGCAGGAGCCAAATTTTGCCAGAAAAAGGGTTATTCTGAGTTCGTCAAATATGCAATTAACTAATTACATTAACCTACTAAATCCATCTTTTTATGTACCTTATGGCAGCTGAACCAAAATGGAGGGGCGCCCAGCAGATGCAAAATACAATCATAATCAAATTTACTAACATTTAACCATTTGAGTTATATTTAATTATCTGTTCAATTAGTCATGTGTAGTTTCGGTTAGTATTGCTTATTCATGAATTCATTAGGATGTAGGGAATCATAATAAACGTCAAGGGGAAGTTAGCTCATTTAGAGAAACTACTTAAGGTTAGATTTGCAAGAGAGAGACCAATACAGTTTGAAATTCAACACTCTGTTTAGAATCAAGAGGGTTACCACAAAATTTAAAGTAATTAAAGTCCTATATCATAAATCAAAAAATTACACAACGTTTGATGGAGTTTAATTACAACCTAAATACGAAAATATTTACGTTCAAAGTCGTAAATAATGTATTTATTAGTTAAGTACATATATCACTAAAGGTATGTAGTACAAGGGAGCTTTAAGTAGCTTTCTGTAGTTATCAGAGGAAATAAGGGTCCAATTTTCATAAAGGCTTGTGTGACGTAGGGGAGGAATTTTCCATCCCTACCACACATATGCAAAGCCTTAAGAATTTAAATATCGATCAGAGCCAGTAGAAAAGACAAATAAATACAAGTAAAAAAGACAGAACATCACAACTGTCTTGCCGATGACCAGGAGAGTTAAATAAGTATGAAAAGACGAAATATTACAAGACTCACAGGCTCCAGAGGGGAGCAGTTGGGACTCTTGTGCGGTATTCATATAAAAAAAATTTAAAAAACATGTTCTGTTTTCAAGCTCTTTTTTTGTAAAAATTTCTAACTTCTCAGGATCGCGGTCTGCTTTCACGAAGCGAAGAAACAAGATAATTTATCGGCACTTTCTATTGGATATTAAGTACCAAGGTACTCAGGGTATTCTAGGGGTACGAGATAAACCTGAAAATCACTCAATTATGATAGAAATTTTTCGAATATCAATTTTCTTGTCGTCCCTCAACTCAAAAATTGATTTTCTTTCTCTTTGCCGCATATTATGGTATTTACGTTATAGAAGAAAAACGTCGAAAAGAAATTCGGTCAAGATAAGAAAAACTTGCACGGAACCCATTGCAGGAATTTCAGCGTCGTTGAAAATATAAGTTTTTTTTTTATTTATTTTTTTTTATTTGTTTGAAACAAACAGCTTATATACATACAATAGACATAAAAATATACATGTTAACTGCAGTGAAGCCAAAAGAGTTTCTTATGCTAATATTGTTTCTAGATGGAGTTTTAATTTATCTTAAGCTAAATTTTAGACTTAGGAAGGGGAGAGGAAGGGGAAAGGAAGGGGGAGGGGAGGGAGAATATAGAATAAGGATATGAGATGCTCTCGATACCTTCCACACCCCGTATTAATCCAATATCGCACGCGTCACTTCTATTCGATACTTCTGAAGGTTTAAATTAAAAATGTCTACGTTGTGAAACAATTCGTTGTATTGCGCACATATTCGAGGAATCGGGGAATTTTTTCTAAAGTTTGTTCTACAAGTGGGCAAATGAAGTCAATTCGATTGTCCGGTTAATCTTGAAGGAATGCGGAGTTTTATTAAATTGGTAAGCTCTGGTGAGTCCAGGCCATTGTTTAAAATTTTAAATAATAAAATTTGATCAAAAATTAATCGTCGTGTATGAAGGGAGTTGAAGTGATGAAATTTAATAGAATCGGTGTAATTTAGAAAGTGTTGGTTAAGTTTATAATTTAAGTGTTTAAATTTTTTGTTTAATTCTTTCGATCCTAACAATGTGGGCTTGGTAGAAAGGAGTCCAGATCGGTTTGCAGTGTTCTAAGTGTGGGCGAATATATGCGGTGTAGAGGGAATATAGAGTATTTACGTTTCGAAAAGGTTTTGATATACGAATTATAAATCCCAGCATTTTGTTGGCTTTGGTGGTGATATTATTAGTGTGTTGGATAAAGTTTAATTTAGAATCAAGCGTTACCCCAAGGTCCCTGATAGATTCAACTTCGTTGATAAGTGTCCCGTTTAGTGTATAATCAAATGAAATTTTATTTTTATTACGTGTAAATGATATTTTATTACATTTTGAGATATTGATGACTAGTTAATTCAATTCACGGTAGACAAAAAGACGATTGAGGTCCTCTTGAAGTTTAAAGCAGTCTTCTATTGATTTGACAACTAGGTATATTTTTTTATCATCTGCGTATGCTAGATAATTAGAGTGTAAAAAATATTTGTGAATATCATAAATATACACATTAAATAATAATGGGCCTAGATGAGAACCTTGAGGTACGCCGGAGGGCACGGAAAAGAAGTTGGACTTTGATTCCTCAACTGAGACGCATTGGAGTCTACTCGAAAGGTATGAAGTGAGCCATCGGAGTAAGTCACCATGAATGCCTAATTGATTTAATTTTTTAATTAAAATTAAATGGTTTACCTTATCGAAGGCCTTCGATAACTTTAAAGGAGTGAGGTTAGCTATTTACAATGGAGTTCTAAAGCCAATCCTGATGTATGCAATCGTAAAAACTACCCGTTCTCATGTAGCAAATGTCAACCATGTACATATGTTGTGCGCATGTTTGGTGTATTTCCGAACTATGCACTTGTGCCGAGGGGATCAATGAAACTAGTTCCTCGGAGCATCTTCCATTGAAATACCGGCAGAACAAGGACAACATTCCTACTCGACGCGTGTGCTCTAAGGATTTTTTTAATTTTTTTAATTATTTCATAAATGTTTACATGTTACATTTTTTTGCAATTTTTTAACTACCATACTAGGCTATTGCCAGTGTTGTGGTAGTCATACGTGAAATATTATTTTTTATAAACAAATAATAAAATATAAGAAGGAATGAAAAAAATAACATAATTAGGGATAAATAAAACTAAAAACAGATAAAAAATAAAAAATATAAGAATTGAAAGTAATCTAAGTAATAAAGAATAAAAATATAATTTGAAGAAGATTGAAATAAACATTGGTGAGTATTATTTTTCTTGAAATAAAAATAGAAAAAAAAATTTGTAAGTATTCTTCTGCACGAGAGCACATGTTTGTAGTCACTATTGATATTCGTTCTATGAAAGAAATTGGAAAGAGTGTTAGAGAAAGTAAATTTTTTTGTTTGTTATTTTTTTAATGTAATATTAAGTTAAATTAATTGCAATCCGTTTGTTTGTTACGGAAATAATGCTGATGTTAGCACTGTGGAAGATGGTTTGGTTATGTTGAGCAGATGAATGCAGAAAGGAATGACAAAATAATAAATAACGTATAAGAAAATGGTAGAATAAGTCGGGGAAGCCCAATGAAGATATGACTCGACCAAGGCAATCAAGTCGGCTTATATCAACTGTCAATAACAAATATATGAAGAAGAACTGCCGACACCGACTTATCTACCAAGCCCTCCGAGTTATTTCTGCTTTATTAAAAAAAAAAAAGTGAAATTTCGCTAGAATGGAATGTTGACAATGTTGTAGAATACATACAATAAAAATTTTGACAATCCTTAACTTTATTTTCATTTTCCTCTTTCTTTATTCCTTCACGTATCAAAACTTACATTTAAATAATAGGATCATCGGTGCCATTTTTACCTAGCAGATTTCCACCGGGCAGATTTTCACCCGGCAGATTTCCACCCACTCGTATTCCAACTTTCGAATCCACGAGGTGCGGTGAAAATCCTAATTAAACAAATTTAAAATATTTCATTGAGGATTGATCCGTTCATTGAATTATCTTCTCCTGTCATGGGAACTACTCTTGAGACAGGATTACAAAAAAATCCAAAAAAAATAAGTCCTGTCATCATTAAAAAAAAAACATTACAAACATTATTGTAATAGGTTCGAGAACAAATCAACGACTATTACTAAAAAAATATACATTTTTTAGTAATGGTCGCCGATTTGTTGACAATTTCCAAAAATATTGACATGTTCTAGTTTAAATTTTTGCAATAACCAATATTTTAAAGTCTATTGTAGATAACGAAAATATTGCCTATTAATGTCATTTTACCTCTACGTGATTTATTGTGAAATAAAGATTTTTTTACCAGATGTTTCCAATTTTTCTCAGTCCAATAAACTTTATATTTCTTTTTAAAAAATTGCTTGAAAAACCATCAACAAAAACCTTCAGACTTAACGTCCTATCTTTGAAAAAATAATAGTCATGGTCTGACGTAGGTACCTAAAATTCTGACGGATTCAAAGTTGTCGTTTTCATACGCATTGATATTGCTGTTTACTGTTTCATATGCGCATATTTCAACGTTGCGAAGTGTCAATTTCCAAGGGAAATTGCGTATTATGAAGTACCTAGTTCGATACATTATTTCCAAGCAATCCAGTTAAGTACCCAACGTTTTCTCCATAGGCTTATACAAAAGTATTCTTTCAAAAACTGCAAATTGATTTTTCACACACCTTTCTAATTTCTTTGGATTAGCTTACTCCTCGTTGGTAATTGAAATATTCATCATGTCATTTTTAGGTATGTGATTTTATTCACCAGAAAGCATTTCCTGGTACCTATGCTTAAAAAATTATTATAAAATTGCCAATAGGTACCACCACGCTGCTTACTTGCAGCATTAAATTTATTCATAATTAAGTTTCCAAGTATCACTTGCCTCATGTTTCGAGCACGTTAATAATTGGTTTAAAACTTCTTAAGTGTTTAAACCTCGATGAAATGTATTAAGCCACGCACACATTATATAATTGGTATCAAAGTTCTGGCAACAGAACAACAATAAAGAAAATTCAATGAACTCTACCAGCGGTAATAAAAAAGGTTTTTATATTGCTTCCACAATGATGGAAAAATCGTAATTTACCTTAAATTGGCTTTTTATGAAAAGGCAAAAAACCCACTAAAACTTAACTGTTGGTAGGGTGGGAACACCAAGGTATTTCTTTTTAAATATAGTTTTTAAATAATTTAAAATAACTCAAACTAATAATTTTACTCTTAAATTCTGCTGATATTTTAGTTTTTTTTTTGTATTATTGTAATAACAACGCCTAAAACTACAGAAATAAAAGGCTATTACCATATTTTTTTCTGAAACAATTCGAAATTAATAGAGGAATAAATAATTCAAATGTAATGATAATTAATTAATAATAAACGTAATCGTCATCCACGTATGGTACCAATGATTGAAAATTGACAATGGTATTCATGCCCTGTCATCAAAATCAGGTAATCATTAAGCTTGGGAAATTAGATTTTACTGCGGCTCATCGAATTAGAATATGAATTACAGCGATTGATTTCCTAAGTAAATCGCTGTTTATCGAAATTATTAATTAACGTTTTAAACTTCGTGCGAATTACAAATAGGACAGGGGTAAATTAAATTGAATTGTAAAAAATGAGACAGGGGTAATAAATAAGTCCGTCTCCGGGTGGCCGAACCACAGTTTGAAATTGGCTTTAAACGCAAAAGCACCTGTCGTAATCATAAAAACTAAAATACTTCCGGAACTTAGTGTGGTGAACGTATGTCTTAAGGTATGAAAGAGACATGCGTGAGTAAAGCATTAAAGGATGTGATTGTTGTCCATTCGCCCTCTTTGCATACGGGCTTCCTGAAAGAACACATTGTTAAGCTCTCACAACGAACGTTAACAAGATTACCCACGGATTATTATTGTCTCCACTTTTAAGGAATAAGATCACCACATACTGGCACATCCGGTTGGATCTTCAAAGAGAAGATCATTACACTTAGTAATACATTTTCTTACTTAATTGATTTGTAATGTAGGATTGCAGTCTCTAACCAAGGGTAATCTTCCCAGCATGCAAGCGGAGATTATAGAGCAGCAAGTACCCGCGGAATTCTCGTTTCCGTTGAATCTCAGCCGCCAGGTGAAGATTGCTGCAATGTTGCGATGATTCTCGGCGCGGCGCCCAGTCGGCTGAAAATGGTGTAATACGCACCTTTGAATTAACGACAATTTTATAAAGAAATAATGGAATTGTATAAAAAGTTCCTTAAAAAGCAACAAAACTGGGTGGGTTTAACTTTCAATGGCAGGTTTAGAGGCTAAAAATTTATGGTGTCGAAAATGAAACCGAAAATGAAATTTTTTTTAGTAATGTTAAAAATCTATTGTTTTAATCTATTTGGGTTATTTTTACACTTATACAGACTGTTGACAGGTGTTAAATGAAATAAAAAGAACAATAATTGAGATATTTTAAATATATATATATATATATATATATTATTTAAATAAAACAAACAAAAATTAAAAAAACATGTTAACTACTTCCTGGAACAAAAATTTGTCAATAATCAACACTTGCATTATAAAGGAAGGACCTCATTAATTGATTATTTTAACCGGCTGATCCAGTATTTTAACTGGCTGATGATCAGCTGACTCAGCTGATGATAGCAGGTGACACACGAGCCCGAAGTCAGCCGTACGAAGGTTCGGCAGATTTTCTGCCGAAACCGAAACTGATGCCGAAACTCGATTTTTTTGCCGAAACCGAAACCGAGCTTTTGGTCGGTTACTCAAAATTGATAAAAATATGGTAGGTATTATATAAAATTTGGACTACTGATTCTCAGATGATAATAAATTAGACATGTACATTGTACATACCTAGCTTCTCCGGGATTCTGTTTTGAATGTCTGCCTGCCAATTAATTCGCGTGTTTAAAAAAATTGCATTTTTTTAATTCTAGTCGGGGTTACCAATTGACGCGGGATGAAATTGCATGTTGATATTTAAATTATGAGGTTAAATGTTTTAAACAGATGAACTTTAGTATTAACAGAAATTTCATTCCGCGTTGGTAATGTCAAGTTGATTTATTTTGCCTTGAGGAAGGTACGGTTGTTCGGAAACCGGTAAGTAAACAAAGTAATATTGTTTCATTTATTTATAATGGATAACCACAAACTTTTTGCTACATTCAAAAGTAGATATTTTATAATATATGTATGCCTGTACGTTTTAAGTTATTAATACCGCTGTATGTAACGTAATATTCAAGAAATTCTTTGAAAAAGTTATTACACGAACTTCAAAACAAGAGCGTAATACAAGTACAAATTATTGTGAAACAGGACTTCTGAACGTCGAGAATTCACCTAACAAGTTAATTTATTGCTCTGTAAACTCAAGTGCGAACTAGACTTGGCTTTGTTTAAGCAAAGTTAGTAAAGAAGAAACGTTTTTGCTTACACCATCTTTTTGTGGCACGTTTTTGTTTTGAGAAAGTACGCATAAGTTTGTATTTTAGGGGACAAATTTAATGTTATATATAAATACAAAAAATATGCAGATAGATACATAAATTCTGTTTTTAACTTTTGATGGAAAGTACGGATTTTGTGAGTGTTGTTATATTTTAGTTGGAGGTCACCAGTGACCAAGGTGTGATAGTTTAATAAACACAAATTACCACGATGGTAATTACTAAAGTTCGTAATCACCTCATCATACTTCCTTTTCACGTGTGTACTTTCAGGTTTCACTTGCATTGTATTAGGAACAAATAAGTTTTCAATTATCATTTGAGAAATATTTAAATACGTTTATTGTACACGGGAACTTTTGTTTCAAAAAGCATTGATAATTCTGATACAAATTGTCTTTAAGTTTTCTTTACCCCTAGAAAAAACCTTTTAAATGACATAATTATATTTTTTCCACCGAGACAAACCATTTCAATGAGATAAAGATATATATTTTCTACCGAGATAAATCTTTACAGTGAGATAATAATAAATATTCTACCAAGGCAAACCTTTTCAATGAGATAATGATATATATTTTCTACCGCGATAAACCTTTACAATGAGAAAATGATATATTTTCTATCTAGACCAACCTTTTCAATGAGATAATGATATATATTTTCTATCGAGACAAACCTTGTCAATAAGAATATGACATGTATTTTCTACCTAGACAAACCTTTTCAATAATGATGTATTATATTTTCTACCTAGACAAACCCTTTCAATACGATTATGATATATATTTTCTACCTAGACAAACTCTTTCAATGAGATTATGATATATATAAAGTAGTAGTTAGTTTAGTAGTATACTAGTAAAACCTTTTCAATGCTAACTAACTGACTAAGCATCCCGCTGCCGTTTCCACGCAGGGGTAGGCAGAGAGGACGGACCGCCAAACAACTCGGTCTTGGCACACACCCCTTCCCTCGTTTACATTCATATAATATCGTCTCATACATGCTCTTCTATTATTCTGACTCTTGACATGTCCCGACTTAAGTATCTGATTCACTTGGTCATGACATGCCTTTCTTGGGCGTCCTTGATTTCTTCTACCAATCATATTTGCTTCATACATTCTCCTTACACTCCTTTACTCGTTCATTCTCTCTATATGCCCAAACTATTGTGAAATTACTGTCAAACTATTGTGAAATTAGATATGAGCGCATCAGCAGAATGCTGCCTGCTCATTATATAATAATAATATAATAATAATAATAATATCATTTGAGCTTCTTTTTCTTACGACAGATGGGAGGGCTGACAGAGATATCGAAAGAAGGGTCAATGCAGGCAACTCTATTAATGGAGGACTGAACGCCGTTGGCGCCAACAAAAAACTGTCCAAAGAAGCGAAGTTAGCCGTCCGTAATGGAGTGCTGGTACCTACCCTGATGTATGGCAGTGAGTTATGGAACTGGCAGAGGAAGGATTGAAGTAGACTGAATGCTGTAGAAATGAGATCCCTGAGGCGCATGTGTGGTAAAACCATGTACGATCGTTTGAGAAATGTGGAGATCCGCGAAAAATGCAAGGCTGATGTAACCATAATGAGTAAGATTAAGAATGGGACGCTCAGATGGTTTGGGCATGTAGAGCGAATGAACGAAGTGTAAAGAGAATATATAACGCAAATGTGAATGGTAGAAGTCGGGGACGCCCGAGGAAGACATGGCACGACCAAGTGAATCAGATACTTGAGTCGGGCCATGTGAAGAGTCGGAATAATAGAATAGCATGTATGAGACGATGTATGAATGTGAACGGGGCAAGGAGTGTGTGCCAAGATCGATTTGTTTGACGGTCCGTCCTCTCTGCCTACCCCTGCGGGAAAATGGCGTGATGGTTAGTTAGTTAGTTAGTTAGTCTCTTTCTTAATTTTACTCATTACGCTTACATCAGCCTTGCATTCTTTGTGGATCTCCACGTTTCTCACACGATCGTACATGGTTTTACCACACATTCGCCTCAATGATCTCATTTCGACAGGATTCAGTCTACTTTCATCCTGCCAGTTCCATGCCTCACTACCATACATCAGGGTAGGTACCAGTACTCCATTATGGACGCCTAGCTTCGCTTCTTTGGATAGATTTCTGTTGGCGCCAACGGCGTTCAGCCCTCCAGGAGTTACCTGCATTTACCTGCACATCTCTTTCAGCCTTCCCATCTCTCTTTTCAATGCGACAATTATATACATATTTAAACATTATTTTTATTTTATTTATTTATTTTATTTTGCAAAAACAAACAGTACATAATTACATAGTAGAAAATAGTTCCAAAGTTATAGAATTTAACACAATAATTGGTACCAATGGGTAACCGACGAGTTCATCGAAAATCAATTCATCGAAAGCAAATTCATCGAAAACGAGTACATCGAAAATCAATTCATCGAAAGCAAACTCATCGAAAACGAGTTCATCGAAAATCAATTCATCGAATCGCCAATTCATCGAAAATCATTTTTTTGTAGATATTAGAGCTGTCAAAATTAAATACCCAAAAAGGTCTATTTAACTGAGTTAAATGTGTTCAGCAACTGTCAGTTTCGTAGTGACAATGTAAACTTTATAGGTTATCTCTTCGATTTCCGATTGTCTAATACTGCAAAAAAGGGATATCTAAGGAACGGTGACCAGACAAATCATAATGAAACCAACTCATAAAAAACTCAGAAAGGTCATTAAGAGTGATGATAAAAAAATATTTAAAAATTGGTTAAATAGGTTAAGTTAGGTTAGGTTAGGTTAGGTTAGGTTAGGTTAGGTTAGTTTAAGGTGACCAATGCTTTTTTAACTTCTCGGTCCGCTCGGCATTTCTCTCAAATATCAACAAAATATTTTTTTTGTTTTCGATGAACTCGTTTTCGATGAATTTGCTTTCGATGAATTGATTTTCGATGAATTGATTTTCGATGAATTCGTTTTCGATGAATTCGTCGTGAACCGTACCAATGACATGTCGCTGTTATATACTTATGTTTTTATGTGATAAATTATACATTCTACCTAAATTAAGTTAGTAAATTATTGAAAAGAGTTATGTGTATGTGGATGTGTGTCGATTTGTGTGTTATCTGTGCGAATTCAGTGTGCTAGAAATGTGTTTTTTTCAAATACAGGGAGGGAATCAAAAAATATATCGGTATTTGTGGTTTTTTTAATTGAGTTGAATCTTTGATGGATGCGGGAAATGGGGGAGTTGGCAGCAGCGTTCGTACTATTTATTACTGGTTGTGTAAAAAAGGTTGGTGTGGCGAGTTCTTTTAGATGGGATGTTAAAATTTATTTTGGGATAGAAGTTCTGCGCAGTCTATTTCGTTACGTATTATTTTATGGAGAAATGTCCAGAGGCGGCCGGTGACAACATTTGCGAGCAGTGCATTTCACAAAAAATGATAACATTAACATGGGAAAATAAAGTGATTAAAAGGGAGTGACAAACCTAGTACAAACGTTCACTTGTAGAGAAAATCCATTCGTCGCTCTTTCATTTATGAAAACACTTCAATGACACGATTATTAAAGTCCGGAATCGAAGATATCAAACTTTTTTCGATGCTCATCATTGATAAAGCCTTTGGGACACAGTGTTCCTCAGAAATGTTTTTACACGTTTTAACACCGTTCGCACTCAACAGTTGTCATTGGAATAGTATAAATTATTTTTAAATGTTTAACCATTTCACTAAAACACTCCACTAAGTTACATTTATAAAATAATTGTAAAATTGATATTGCTCCGGTCAATGACGGTCACATCCACAAAGCCAAGATGCTTTCAAATATAGTTCTTTTTAAACACTCTATTCACAGTTTTTTCCTTAACTTTACAAACTTGTTTTATATTCATCCATGGTTTTGGAGGTCCATTATTTTTCAAAAACAATTTATTCTCAAATGAACTTCGGTTATTTTTGATAAAATCGACGTTAATCGCAATCTTTTCAGTAGCACTCATGTTTAAATAAGTTTTTTACAGAATAAAACTTGCCAAAATCGTTAAAATGCTGTCAATACCGAAACAGTACTGAAGTTGATGCGCTGCGCCAATGACCGATAGCGTTAAAACCAAAGATATTCAAATACAGAAGAGATATGCTATGGTGTCCGCGTAACTGTCGCCGGATTACGCCGTAATTAGCGTAGTTTTCATACAAAAAGAATTTGTTCATTTCGTTGATTTTTTTGAAAATGTGCATTAATATTGGTTAACAATATATTTTGAAAAAGGAAAGAATTCGTTCATTTAGTTTAACGTTCGTTTGGTTTATTTGTTAATTATTTGTTCTTTTAGTTTATTTGTTAATTGGTAAACAATATCGGCGACACCTGGAAGCGCAGACCCACACAGTAAAAACAGCAGATAGCACATCTACTTATATTTCAATATCTTTGGTTAAAACATAACATTGTTAATTAGTTCAAAATTCGTTAAACGGGACCACATAACGCAAGTTTAATGTTTTGTCATTTGCTCTCCGCTAATGCACGCTAGCACCATATGTCTTCTCTGCTCTCACACGTCAATCTTCCTTATGGGTCTGTACCTGTCTTGCTCATTTCACGCGTCCAACATCTGGAGATGATCCCAGTCTTCGACCAAGTATCGTCAATGATCCAAGTAGAATATTACTTCATGTGACGTCACGCCTCGGCACAACAAAATGTGCACGAATTCCTTTCTCTCATAGGAGGGAGTCTAGTCAATTGTGTAGGATTTTAAAACGAATTGGCGGGAATTCTTCATGAGAGGATTACTATTTTACACTTCTGACGTACATAGATTTTTGGAAGTGCAGTGCACCAATGCACTAAGGAAGCGGCCGCCTCTGGAAATGTCATGTCAGCTACCGTTTGCCTGGATTTCGCATTTGAAAGGTTTTTATTTACGCGCGCTTTTTCTGCAGCGCCGTGAAGTGAGAATAAGCCGCGAGTTCCTGTCCACGAGCGGGCTCGCACATACTAACGGCCTCTCGATCATTCCAGACGCCCGCTTCGAGAAGCTTGCTGTGGCAGCCGCACGATCTCCACGGCATTTCTATGCCCGGATTGTAGTCCGCTAAATCTCGACAGGTGTAGTTATATGACCTTTGTAATGGCTAAGTATGCCCGTAATTATGTGAGAAGGTCCCCGGGGCGAGCCCCCGCGGTCTCACCAAACACCAGATGACGGCGTGTGAGCAAACAGCCGCCGCAGCCTTCCTGCCTCTACACCTACACGGACCCATGTAAGCTCCCTATTTTGTGCCGATTAATTTCCGTAAATTAATTAAATCATGTCGCGTAGATCCGTAGACCGTAGAGAGAGAGAGAGAGATTTAAAGTCGAACCTAGGTGGAGGATCCACCTCGTAGTTGCTGTTTCTATTGTATGATGACCATGTGCCATTAGAGGAATAAACTTTGTGTGTTCATACGCCCTGTTTCACTAACCATTGACCCGAAATACCCCTCCACACCAACCCTCGGGAGATGAGGCCAAAGCCGACCCATGGTCCATGAGAAGAGACTCCTGAGAATGAGAAGAAATTGAGCTGGTCGCGGCAAGGAGAAGTATCATCCGCTCTCTCGCGTCTCGACTAGAGACCATTGTTGCCTTAATATAACCCTTAGTAAAGTTTGTATAACTCCCGTCCGGCTGCTATTACCTACCCCCCCCCCCTAACCTCACCTAACCTAACTTAACCTAACCTAACCTAACCTAACCTAACCTAACCTAACCTAACCTAACCTAACCCCCCCCCCCTCCAACGCCGAGACGATTGCATTGGAGCCCCTTTGATGGGGCCCAGCGCACAGCACTGCCGCCCTAGCACGGCCGCCCTAACAACTTAATGAACATCATATCATTGTACGTTTTTAATATGAGCAAAAAAATACATGATTATAATAAGCCACTAGTAAATCGCACGCCAAGATAAACGTCGTCCCATTAGGGAATGAATTTCCTTCGAAACCTTTTTCAATCACGATAAGGTTTGTCAATGAACATTATCTGGATCCAGAATCTATCCTGGGACTAAATATCATCACGATACAAGAAGAGAAGGAAAAATATTCCCGTCAAGAAGACGAAGCCTCAAAATATGTTTAAATTTCATCTGCTTTTTAATTTTTATTAATTTAATTATTGAAGAAGAAGAACATGCTTATAAATCTAACAGATAACATGAAACGGAACAAGGTGCAGAAAATAAAAAGAAACGTTCGCAACTGGGAATCGAACCCAGGTTTTCCATCTTACCGGAACGACGCGACGCGCGACGCCTCTAACCAGCCTCTAACCGTACTCAACTTTTAAAAAGTTATTTTAATTTTCGTCAGTTTAATGATTAGTTTAGATTTATTATCTAGTATTATCTTTTTCTTCAATGATCAAATATTACATTGATTGTTATAACCTTCAAAAGTTATTCCACTAAAATTAAATCTTAAGATTATGGTTTGGTTTTCCATTCAAAATTATTCATGAGATTTAAAAAATCACAATTCCAATGTAAGGATCTTTGATTTTCCCATCTACTAGGGCTGTCCGTAAAATAAGATCTTCAAGGTGCTGCAGTCGTGAAAAACTATTTACGCGCAATCTTTTAACACTGGCGTGTAGCCTGGTTTCCCCTTGCCAAATCTCTACCACGATGCACCCTCTATGACACTTAGTCTCGGTGTGGTAGCCGTTCGCGATGGAGCTTCTACTCGCCGCACCCGCCAGGTGTGTGTTACGCTCTGTGATTGGTTTTTAAACTTTGCTTCGGCGAAATTAAATAAAGCCACTGGATTGTTCCTTTGTGTGTGGTGTGATGTAATGTATCCAGGTCTCGTCCCCAGTCACAATTGAGTCCAATAATTCTGCGCCATTGATGTCGTAGCACTCAGTCTCCCAAATGTTCTGTCAAAATCTTGTCAATAGTGGTCTTACTGACATCAGGGATCATATCACAGAGCTGCCGAACCGTCACCCATCGATCTGCAATCATTATTTTTTCCACTTTGGCAATTTTTTCGTCTGAAACCGATGGCGTATGGCACGCTTTTAAATTCTCTGCACCATTTGTACACTTTTTTGCACTCATACACTGTTTTCTGTAAACTTAAAGTAGCTGAGAATGAATTTCTACAAGGGTTTTTTTTTTCACAAAAAACTAATTACAGAGCGTAATAACGGCTACCACACCGAGACTAAGCGTTACAGAGGGAATATCGTGGTGGTTATTTGGCAGGGGGAAACAAGGCTACACGCCTAAAACATTGCGCGTTAAATCGTTTTTCGCGACTGCAGCACCTTGGAGACCTTATTTTACGGACAGCCCTTGTATAATATAAAAACCAGTTTTTATTACCTGACTGCTGGCAATGTTCGTTGAATTTTCTTTAAATTTCGTTGCTTTTGGCAGAACGTATTTTCTAATTATTTAAACGCTGTACGCTGCTTAATACATTTCATCCAGATTAGTGATAATTGGGAACTTAATTATCAATATATTTAATGATACAATTAAGCGGTGTGATGGTACTTATTCTTAATTTTATAATAATTGTAAGTACCAAGCATAAGTACCCTGAAACGCTTTCAGGTGTATAAAAGCACTTACCTGATAATAATGATTTACAACCTTTACATATGAAATTAATTTTTGCCTATTCATCATTTCAATTAGTTTTTGCCTTTTCATTGGTCTGAATCTAAAATACAAATACGTTACGTGGTTATAACTTATTTTTGAAAGGGTAAGTTAATTATTTACGAATAGAAACTAACACTTAAAAATATTTTCGATTTCGTTGATTGAAGATTTTTTTACTAAGTGAGTTTTTAAAAATAATAACAATATTGTTGACTGTTAATTATTAATATCAATATTTATATAAAACAGCAAAAAGCATTTCTAAATTGAATATAGGTTTTATTTTGTGTATTTTTCAGTGGAATAATTAATGAAAATGTCTTGCAGAGAGACAACTATTGTCACAAATTATAGTGCAAAATTGAATGGCACCATTCAACCCAAATTGAAAGAGTTTTTCGAAATATAAAAAATATTATGTTAAAAGTACCAGAAAATGCTCGCTTTCAATTTGGTGAATATAAAAAACTTATAAAATGGCAGGATTTCTTCGTGGCTAATAAGCACGTTTTCCATATTAAAGCCAAATGGTCTAGGGTCTAATTATTTCCTTTACTTTTAATGATATCTCAGCTTTTTGTCGTTATTAAAATAAGCACTGGCCGCTGCCGCACCCCGACGCGGGAACGCCTTTGCTTACAAAACGGCCCATTTCACTGGCACTAAAACGCCGAGGTTAAATATATATATACTACAATCATGGCTTCATGAATAAGGTCAACCGTCAAATGAATTTGTTTGACATGGCTTGAATTATAAATACATTATTATAACTCTGTGTTGCCATCATGTATTATCATAAATTTACATCTTCTGTCGGTTCTTCACTTGAAAACTGTCCAATCCCAATAACCGACTAACTACACTTATCAGTTTTTGGTTATTATATCTGCGAAGAAACAGATTAATTGAGAAAAAGAAAAACATTTTCATCGGTTACATCCTAACATTATACCTGCTTCAATAATTAAATAACTAAAAACTACTCATTTACTGTCAAAATATTGTGAAAATAGATATGAGCGCATCAGCAGAATGCTGCCTGCTCATTACATAATAATAATAATAATTAATTATTATAAGCAATAACTATCAGCCTGAAACACTCATCCACATTGAAAAATCTTCCGAGAAAAGATACATAACGCCAACGGGACTTGAACCCGTGCCCTTCTGATTGCCGGTCAGCTGCTCTCCCAATTGAGCTATGGCGGCTTTTATCAATTGGGAGAGCATCTGACCGGTAATCAGAAGGGCACGGGTTCAAGTCCCGTTGGCGTCATGTATCTTTTCTCGGAAGATTTTTCAATGTGGATGAGTGTTTCAGGCTGATAATTATTGCTTATAATAATTGTTACCCTTTGTGCTATGCATTTGTCTTAAACGTTAGTTTAACAATTAAAAATAATAGATAATAATTAAGTTAATCAATCAACCGTAACGTGTTGTCCTCGAGACTGATCGACCTTGATATTTTTTTTTTATTTCTTTTTTTCTCGTAAGTCGATCATAGACGATACGCCTTAAGAGGGTATAAACAGAGAAAACCAGAAATATGTTATTTTTAAATCATATTTTAGACGTATTGACTCTTTTTCATAGAAAATTATAAATTGATTTCGAAAGATTGTTATTTTATCTAGTAAACGCATTTTTTAAATATACAGAAAATTTATTTATTTTTAGTATAATAAGGTTGTACGTTGACAGATTTGTTAAATTTTCAAAAAAGATTTTGTATTATACAACACCCATTTTAAATCATACAATCATGCAGTAAAAAAATCAATAAAAAATCAAGCTTAAAATTGCGAGTCAGCATACATCTCAATCTGAATATAATAAACTAGTGGTTCATGTTCATAATACAAGACTTACTGCAAATGATGGACTTATGATTCCCAGATACCTAAATAAATACGGTCAAAGAACTCTAGAATACCTTGTTCCAATAATTTACAACATGTTACCCAACCCAATAAAAAGCTGTGAATTGAGTTTCAGAAGGAAATGTACGCTAAAAAAATGGTTAAGTGAAAGAACTTTTTTGTACTAATTTCTGTTATTTCGTTTTTTCGGTATTTCGTTTTTCGCTTTTCGTTTTAATGTTTTTTCCATTATTATTTTCTCGTGTCTTTTCTTTTCTTTTATTTCTTTTATTTTCTCTGTTCTGTATTTCTTATAAATTTTATTAGCAATTTTCTTTTCATGTACCCGTATATTTTATGTACCTGTCTCTTCGACTTGGTCAAAGACCTGTCTCAATTTAAAAAAAAAAAGTAATTGTCAAAAGAACCCGTTGACAAACTGATATCAATCATCAATCCTCTTCCTCCTCCACTTGACGAGTCCAGCCCAGCCCATTTCTTGTTAAAATATATATTATAACACAAATGTAACCTAATGTTAGTAGAGTATTATACTGCCCTGATGAAGCTACGGTTGTAGCGAAACCCGGTCGGCATAAAGTATAAAAATAAAAGTGGTGTTTACAAAGTTATTGTTTTATTTTAAATTGATATCAATCAGTTTAACGGGACTTAATTTAAAAATGTAAAAAACTGTAAATAAATAATAAAGGAATTTTATTAATAAAAAAATAAAAATAAAAAATACATTATCTGGTAAACGCGTGTTTCAGAATTTTAATTTTAGTTTAAATAAAATCATTAAAAAATATATACTTACATGTTGTGTTTCTTGACGAAAATTGGTCCGTTTGTGTGTTTGCGCACTTACAAACTAATATATCTCAGATTTTTTTACATTCTTATTTTACTTAGACATTACTGAAAAATGATAAATGCTTATGATCAAAAAATACTAAAATTTAATAGTTTTATCATCATGCCTTTCACCATTTTTGGATGTAGGTATAAATTAAAGCAAATTTTGAATGAAATAAAATCGATATTGATTTATAATTTTAAAAAGCTGGTACCGAGAAAAATTAATCTTTCTCATTGGAACCGCCCTGTACGATCGTAAGAACATCTTTCGACGAAATGTGGATTTTCGGCCGCTGGCTGGTTAAACGCCCATAAGATGGAATCACATTTTTATGGCATTTAGTGTCTCGTCATACCTCTGCCAGATATTTACTCAACATCATACATTATGTTTGACAGTGAGGAATAATATTTTAGATTCTTTATCTATTCATGTTAAATACATTACATTACATTGTCAATACCACACATAACTTTTTAATTTTTTTTAAATACATTACATTGGTGAAGTACTGTGCCTGTATCACTAGAAATTCATTCATTCATTAAGAGCAGGCGCAGTTTGTAACATAAGCAGTTTACAAAACTGAAACACAATATTACATCTTCTTTATATAGCACAAAGCAAAGCCGCTCCCACTGTCTGTACGCTTAGATCTTTTAAACCACGCAACAGATTTTCAGGCGGTTTTCACCAATAGATATAGAGTGATTCATGGGGAAAGTTTAAGTATGTAATTTGTCAAGGATTTGTGTGAATTGGTTGAAATATATAATATACTAGCAGACCCGGCCACACGTTGCTGTGGCTAACGAAACACAACGCTATCTATTGACAACGCCATTACCCAACCTTTATAACCAACTCTATCTGTTAATTTGCATATATATCAAATCCACACCACCCGCTTGCCAGCCCGCTCCCTTTATATATTATATATAAAAATGAGTCCCTGTTTCTCTTGGTCACGCCATATATAATTATAATTATATATGGCGTGACCTATGTATAATTTTAGGTTTTATTCATTAAGTATAATTTTTTTTTATTATTTACATAGGAAGTTATTTATTTAACGCCGAGAGGGCTTTTACAAACATATAGGTAGTTATAGTGAATCCATTACATTATAAATCATCGCAGAAACATTGTAGTACGTAAATTCACGTTGTACGGTCAAGTTGCGTAAAAGGTGTCGGCAAAAAATCCCACCATGTGCTGTGATCCGCTTTTTACTCACGGAAGGAATAACGCCTACTAAACTACCCTAAGAAAAAAAGGTGAGGATCTATTTTTTTTTATTTTTTTTTTTTATTCTTCATTTTAAGCACCCGCTAAACTGCCAAAGCAGTTTGTCAGCAGGTCAATTTAACAATATTAATATAACATTAAATCACAAATATAAAATGAAACCACAATACACAAAATAGATACAGAAGAATAACTTTTAAATAGCTACAATACAAAGGCATAAAATATACAGATAGACAGATATAACACAGGCAAATTACTCTTAGTCATATTTATACATAAGATTACAAAACAATATCAGTATAAAAAGTTTTGATCCATTAGCCATTTTTTAATTTTTTTTTTTAAATCGGTGGTGCAATTTGATTCGATTTTTATGTTTACTGGCATCTTATTAAATATGGTAGGGACAAGATAAGTGAATGTCCGTTGTCCGTATTTATTTATAATTTTCGGAATGGATAAACCCTCATTTTTACTAAATCTAGTGCCATGTGCATGGTCAACTTTTTCTTTATATATTGAATCCAACAAAAGGTTTTGGCATACAATCTTAAACCATAATATCCCTCGAACAGGTAATATATTAACTGACTCATATAATAATTTTATGTCTCTTCTTTGTGCATAAATACTTTTGCTTACCAAGAGCTTAGTCAAAGAGTTTTGAATTGTTTAAATGTAACCTATATTTGTCTTGCACGAGTTTCCCCAAGACGTTATTCCATATCTGATAGTAGATTCCGCCAATGACAAATAAATTATTTTTAACGTACTTATGGGCATGAAAAATTTAATTTTGTAAATTCGCCCAGCAATAGCTCGTAGGCGTTTGCAGATGTTACTTATGTGAGTATCCCATTTCATATGCGTATCTATAGTTATCCCCAAATATATATACGTTTGTACAATTTCAATGGTTCCGCATTTGCAGGATTGTGACGAATTGTGTATACACTCAAATGTATGCGATTTTATTACAGGCGTGATGGTATATTTGGCATGTGGAGATCGTATGTGCATTAGTTTAGTTTTTTTGGAATTTATTATAAGACCCGCATCATGTGACCATTTCTGTAAGGAAAGGAAATCGTGCTGCATGAGTTTTATTGCAATCCATAATTCTTCATGCGAAATGACTAGTGCCGTATCATCTGCATAAACGTAATGTTTCACAAATGTGAAAATTTTATTCATGAGTGAAACGAATATTATGTATAATGTTGGGCCGAGAATTGAGCCCTGCGGGACGCCTGTTTACATATATTTAGCTTTGCTGTAAGTTTGAAAGAGTTTCACTTTAATTTGTCGATTGTTTAAATAGTTTTTGAGTAGTTCTAGAAATTTTCCCCTAATTCCTATCGCCTCCAATATCTGTAATAGTTTTGTCGGATCAATGGTATCAAACGCTTTAGAGTTGTCTATGAATAAAACCAGAATATGTTTTTTTATTATTGAGTTCTTGATTTACGTAATTCGAAAAGTCTTGTAGTAACATTTTTGTGCTTTTATTTTTTTGAAATCCGTATTGGTTAGGATCAATAATAGAGAAACTTTCTAGGTATTTTATTAAATTTACGGAAATGTATTTTTCTAGAATTTTTTCAATAGCTGGCAGTATACTGATTGGTCTGTAATTTTCTATATCAGTATGTTTTCCCCCTTTGTATATTGGCCTAATAATACTACATTTAAGCTCATCAGGTATAACTGCTTGAAACAAGATTTTATTAATTAAATGGGTAATTACCGGACATAGAAGACTTATGTGTTTTTTAATGTCGAACATTCGAATATTGTCAATCCCCGGCGATTTGGAATTATTCAGTTGACTAATAATCCTGCGTATGTCTTCACAGGTAGCTCTGGGCAGGTACATGCTATGCGGCAAATCAACGGGAGATATGTTAGACGCTTTGTAGTCGCATTTGTGTAACATCGAACTGATGCTGTTTGAGAAGTACTCAGCGAATCTATTTACAATGATTTCCTCTGTTTGCCCATTTTTATTTAGCATATACTTTGATATAATTTCATCGCAGTTTGTTTTTGTTTTCCGCCCTAACAATTTGTTTATTTGATCCCACGTTTTTTTGGAATTGCTGAAGTAGTTTTTAAATGTTTCATTAAAATGTGTAGTTTTACTTTTTATGATTAATTTGGAAACAGTATTTCGAAATGATTTGTAATTTTTTTCGTAGTTTTTATTTGAAGGGGAATTTTTCCACCTTTTGAACAGGGAATCTCGGATTTTAATTTTTTCTAAGATGTCATCGGTTATCCACAATTTTGTTGCAAAAGGTCTTTTTGGGGGGTTTGGGCAGAAAGAGATTTTACTTTTTTCATATAGCTCATTAAAAACGTTTTTGAGTTTATTATATATGTCAACGCAATCTTGTTCCGCAAGCAGGGCATTCCAGTTATTACTATGTATGTATTTATCAATTCGTTTTTGAGATAGTATTGAAATACTTTCCCCGCGTTTTTTGGATTTTGTAATTGAACTACTGTATGTGATGTTGAGAGCTGTCATGAAGTGATCCGCTATAGTAAAATCACAAATACAAGAAGAAAGTGAGTCAGCTTGTTGCTGCCTGCTATTAAACCTAATAAAAATGTGATCAATGCACGTACGTGTAATATTGCCGGCTACTAATGCTTCCCTTGTCACATCGTCGATACACTTTATTAAATAATGGCTCGATAATATGTTTTCGTATGACATAATGATGGGGTTTTGAGAGTTTAATAAATCTAAATTAACGTCTCCAAAAAATAAAATATTTTCCAAGGGGTTGATAACATTTGATAATATGGATGAAATTTCATTCAGAAACAATGATTTACTATTATTTGGAGGACGGTATATTGCTAAAATGTTAATTGATATATTATTAGGTAAAGTTATGATGCCAAATACATTTTCAAAATATTTTGTTCCTAGTGATTTTTGCAGAAAAGTGATTTCATCTCTAACATATAATAATATCCCGCCTCCTGTTTTTTTTGTTCGACAATAGCTATAAGATTTGAAACCAGGAATTTCGTAGAGACAAGTAAGGTCGTTTGTAATTGCTATCTCACATAACATCAAAATATGTATATGCTTCCAGCAGGTATTAAGGTAAATGTTAAAAATGTCCCAGTATTTGGAAATGGACCTTAAGTTTAGTTGCACAATATTTATTTGTTCCCTATTGCAACCCTTATGTATTGAAACATTGTGTGTTTTGTCCTCAAACCATTTTTGAAGATCACTGGTTTTGTGAAAATCAACCTCATTGTCCTCCTCAAAATAATAATTATTGGACGCCATAATCGATCGTAGCAAGGTCCTTTTTTAGTGCAGCTTTGTAGGCAGGGCAGTTGTCCCTGTCTCCAGTCGAATGCGCAGCGGGCTTTCCAAATCTAGCGCACGTAGCGCAGACTGGTTTGGCCGCAGTATTAGGACAGGATTCGGTAGCATGGTTCTCTTCAGCACAGTGTCCACATCTAAGAGTGTCTCTGCAGTATTTGTAAGAGTGTCCAATCAGTTGGCACTTAGTACATACGGTGAGTCCAGTGAAGTCTCTGACACGGCATACGGTCCAGTTGACGAATACCTTCTCCTGTTCCACCAGTAGTTTACGTAATGTAGCGGGCATCTCATATACGCGATGACAGGTGGTTCCGTTTCGAGCGCCGGCCAGGTGACTCAGCTTACAGGTTGTTATTGCTCCCTCGATGTCCTGTATATTGGGAACGCTCGTAAGGGCGATCCTCAAGAATTCAGCGTCGTTAAGGTCCCGCGGTACGTTAAAAAATATTAACCTTGAGAGTCTCTTTGTAGGAAGTCGAGCCTTAAGTGTGCTTGAGTTGAGTGCAAAGCATGGTGCCTTTAATAACTTTTCTTGCTCACCTGTGGTTGCCGTGTTTAAGAGGACACCTTTGTTCCTAATTTTGCGAATCCCGGTTATCCGAACGCCTAGCTCGGATGGCCGAATTATATCTTGAATCATTTTTTTTGTTCCATCGCTGTCCTTGGTGGCATCTGCATCTGTTGGGAAGATGCAGATGGCTGGCCTTGGCGCTCCGACGCGATGTCCAGATTGGGTAATCGGTGGGGGTTGGTGATCGACATTTGACACATTTTGTTTTCGCACAATATCCGCAAATGACAAGCTAGCCTCCGTTGCCACGGCTACTCTTCTCATCACGGGTCCTAGGTCAGACTCTAGCTGGATGATTTTTTGCTCCAGGTGCCTTTTGTCCTCTTTTTCATGGCGTATTTTGATTTCCGCCATTTTTAATTGAGCAGTTACTGTCGCCAAATCAGCACGCATCGTCTCGCGCTCCAACAACAATTGAGAAGCGGCTCTGAAAACTTCAGAGACATTTCTGGATATCTTCAGTTGCTGATCCTTGGAGACCTTCGATTGTTTCTCAGCCAAGACTTCTTGAAGGGCTGTCAGATGAGCTTGCGCTTCATTAAGCACGTCAACTCCAGAAACGCTTGAAAATTTTGTTTCTTTGCTGTCCGAGCAATGAGAAGACGTATCGTGGTCCTCCTCTTCTAAGTCCTCAACAAGAACGCACCTTCCTCCATCTTCCATATTAGGAGACATCGTTATGTCCAGCGGGCGTTTTTTCTGGCGATGCATTACGTACGAATTTTTATTTTATTTTTTTTAAAACACATACACTTTTTTCCAATTATTATTTAGAAATGGGATGATTAATCTAAATATAATTAAAAAATTACTGCGACAAAAATATCTTTTTAATTAAAAAACATTAAAAAAAGGCAAAATAAAATAAATAAAAATAAAATAAAATTTAATATAATATTGTTTGTCTGGGGATCGAACCGTTCACCTCAGTAAATGACTGAAACGTGCGACTGACACCACTCTACCAACTACGCCAGTTCACAGGTAGGCGCAAACGAGATTTATGACCTATATTAAGATGTCAATATCGAAAATTGTCAATGGAATGTATTTTAACTGTTTTTATTTCACAACTGTTTATGTTTAATTAGCATTTAAAAAACACTGTTTATGTTTAATTAGCATTTAAAGTCTTTTGCAATTCACTTTGCTAGTTGTTTCAATTGATGTATTTTTTTTTTTGTTATTATTCACTTGAACTGGCATCCAAAGTGAAGACATATAACTTTGAGATCACTTTTAAATCCTTTTGTAAACATTTTCCGTTTGAGTTTCGGTAAAACAGACACATAAGGATAAATCCTACACCGAATTTTATAAATGTACACAGAAATTTCAATTAGTTTTTTATTATGAGTTGTCAAACTTTACTAGGGAAAAAATATCCTAGCTTCACTAAGTGTCAAATTTTTTAGTAAATTCACTATTTGAGCATTTCCTGGTAGAATACCGGGAAGACAAACACACCGATGATTGTGACTGAAGATGATAGTGGGTGAATCATTACACGTCTGGGGAAAAAAACAATCGTAAAAGTGGCGTCAAATTAATTCCCTATTTGTCAAAAAATTGAAAACTACACTTTCAGGCAAAAAAATGATGGCCTCAGTGTATTTGGACCGAAAAGGCATCATTTTGGTCAAATTTCTGCCTCAAGTTGAAACCATCAATGTACAACAATATTGTGATACCCTAAAAAAACTCAAAAGGAGCATTCAAAACAAAAGGAGGGGAATGACCGGAGAAGTGTGCTTGTTTCACGAAAACGTCGGTCCTTACACAGCCTTAGCCACCAATACGCTCTTGGACTCATTTAGTTGGGATGTTTTGAACCACCCCCCGTAATCCCCTACTTGGCATCTTCAGATAATCATCTTTTCACCTTCCTGAAGGCATGTATAGATGAAAATGAAGGAAATGAAAAAAAAAATTTTTTCAACTGACGAGCAGGTGCAAAAAGTGGTCCTGAAGTGGGTGAAGGAGTTGGCGGGAGAATTCTTCGAGTAAGGTATAAAGAAACTTGTGCCACGGCTCACCACGTGCATTGAACGGGTTTGCAGTTATTTAGAAAAATAGTTAACAAGTGTAGCCGGGTCTGCGAGTTAAGTATAATTTTAGGTTTTATTCATTAAGTATTAAAAAAAAACATTATTTACGTAGGAAGTTATTTATTTATCGCCGAGAGGGCTTTTACAAACATATAGGTAGTTATAGTGAATCCATTACATGGGAAATAATAAGTTTGAAGATAATGTTTTTAGGTTTAGCTGAAACTTGCGGGTATCTACTAACCGACGATTATTTGGTCTCGGTGGTCAAAGAGCAAAGTTCTCAACTATCAGTCCGGATGTCTTAGGTTCAAATAAATTTTATTTGATTCCCAATTTAGTGTTTTCACAATTTAATCATCAAAAGTAATTTAATATTTGCGGCACGTTCCAGAGTAGAAGAAACTTGAGTTTTGCCCTAGTGTAACACCACCATTCAGAATTGAAACGTGGCTTAAAATGGCTTTAGCCGTGTTTGGTGGCCAAAAACTTCCCAACCCTCGTTTTCCCCATCTTTTTGCCTTCCTCTCTTACCTTCAGTCTCACAACATACCACAATTAGGGATGCCATAGTCTCACTGGTTCCGGGCGGTTGGGAGCAGTAAGGACTCTGGTGTGGTATTCACATTAAAAAAAAAATAGATATTATTCATCAATATTGTGAACCACTACTAAAGCGATTGTGTAAACAATCAACATCACGCAACCCAAACTAGCAACGCATTTATTGTTACAGTTGTTTTTTTATGTTACAAACATTCTCGGATTACGATTAATCTAGGTAGGTACTAATCAGTACTAATCTACCAAATGCCTTAAAAATGTGAAAATATTGCTGGAGAACTTATCCAGCAAAAGTTTGAATCCGATAATTTGTACCACTTTTACCTCACAAGTTACTTACAAGTTTACATTGAGGTTTTCTTGGAGTGGAAATTAAACCCTCTCGTTAAAAACAAATAACGCTACAGTAACAAAATGACAAAATGTTTTTTTTATGGTTTAAAACGATCCAAGCGAGTAACAATGTGATTTAACATACGGGCCTAATATGGGGCACATCATTTACATTCCCGCGAATAAGGAAGTGATTCATGTCAACACTGAAAACGGACGTGACTCGCCATCAATCTTACCAATGTGTTCACTGTTAAAATTTAAAAGTATTTGAAATGAACGAGATCCGTTTCACACAAAAAAAAACATTTTTTTTAATCTACCCTCATCCGAATATTCCCCTTTTATATATATGTTTTGGCGATCGTGATATTATTAGTATATACATAGTCGCGTGGATATCTACAAGAAATGTTGATTATTCTAGTTTGATAGCTGGTAACGCTGATGTGAACTCTGAAGCGATGAATGAACATTTAATATTAATTAATTTACAGCTTCGCATTTCACGATTTTTCTCACAGCACACAACAGAGAATTTCAGAGTTCATTCTACCGCCAGATGCGGTTGGTGGCGGTCGCCTCCGCGGCGCTCTATATCGTAACATTTTGAAATTATGAATCGAATGCGAAACTTTGAATGAATACCATTCCCTTGTATCATGTCCGTGAAATCTACAGGGTTGACCGAACGGAACGCAAAATTTCATGTACATTGAATACTTTTATGCAAATTTTTTTATTGTATATTATTGTAATATGGATACCGAACAAGAGTCCCAACTGCTCCAAAATATATATTTAAAAAAATATTGTAAATTATTGTTATGTGAATACCGCACACGAGTACAACAGCTCCCAAGAGAGAGAGGTTGAAGAAGAGTTGGGATAAGATGAAGGGGGTGACTGAGGGGGAGGGGGGGGGGGGGGGGTAAAGGAGACAGGGGTAAATAACAAACACGTGAATCGGGTATGGGTACCACCGCCCCGGGAACCATTTTTTAGATAACTAACACGTCTGCCGTAGGTCATCCCAATTGGTTCGCAACGTTTGGTGACTAGCAGGGGTGCCTGGGTTCATGGGGTGAGGTTTTTTCAGGTCTTGGTGGCGGATGCGTCTGCGCACCAGCTGCATGGCAGGTCGGATCTGGAGAAAGTGGTTGATGGAGTCCCTTTGACTTCTCCAGCCTTACTCTCTCGGAACATCGCCTTGCACCGCAGTGGGAGGGATGGATTCATACATCCGCTCTCTTGGACACGCTGACCCCCACATTTCTACCCGCCCCTAATACCCTTTCTAATACCCCTTTCCTTCTCAGAAGATCGTCTCCTCCCTTTCCCTAAAACGAACCTCCACACAACATCCCCAAAGAAGAGATAAACAATGTGTCGAGCGATTGTAAAAAAAAGGTCTCTCCCGATCCGGCCTTCCACGTAGTTGGTGGGCAGACGCCACCACCGCCGAGATCCTGACAAACCTCGCCCCATGAACCCGGGCTACCCGTACCTATAGCAGAGGTGTTGATAATCCAATACATGGTTCCCGGGGCGGCGGTACCCATACCCGCCTTCCAAATTACTGATACTACCTATTGACGGCCAGCGTGGTCAAGAGGTAAGGCTCTTGACTCGCAATCCGAAGGTCGTGGGATCGAATCCCAGCGTGGGCAAATAAATTTTATTTGACTAATTTTAGCCCAGTCAGTGGGGAGTTTTACCTTGCAAAAGGTCGTGTAGTAGCGATTTTGATATATGTTGTTAAAATTGGAACTATTAAGAAAAAAAAAAGTTTTCGACCTTGGGGGGTCGAGCTCGAGCCGCCATCTTGGATTGAAGGTGCCAAAATTTGATTTTTTCAAAATAATTGTGCAATGGTTGATTTTACCACCAAATTGCGAAACACAAACTTAAAGAAGATAAAATTTCAAATATTTTTTGTCTCAAATTTTGTTCTGTAGGTCTAATAGATAACGAGTTACAGTGGCGGAAATGTGAATATTTTTCAAAAATTGGTGAAATTCCCATTTTTTGTTGTTTTTTCGGGTTATTCATTACATAATTACAATTTTGTAAACTCATTTCCACACCACCATGAAGTAGAGAAAATGGCGCATTTTTTATTATAGTATCCCCAGTAGGTCTTCTTCCTCCTTAATGGCATTACAACCCATTTCGAGCCTTGGCCTCCTTCAACATAAGCCTCCACCGCCCACCGTCCTCGGCTGTCGTCTTCCTAACTGCGACATGGAGTAGGAAGACATCATCCTCCCGTCTCAGCCTAGGCTTGCCCGCCTTTTATTTACCTCCTGGGTGTTCTGTTAGAACCTTCTTCGGTACTCGTGTGCTTGACATTCGATGCACATGTCCGGCCCATCTTAGTCTTTGAAGCCTTAGATGGATAGAGAGTCTGGGAGCTTGGTAAATAACATAGAGCTTTATTGTGGCGGATTCTTCATGCCTCTCCCACATGTTAATGTAAGTACTTGCATACTGCTTTCTCACCCCGTATGCATGGACATTGGAGGGTCTAGAGTCGTTCAAATAAATGTAGCTTCGTTCAATAAAATAGATTCTTGACGTGTGCGGTGAAGGAAGAAACCATATTTTTCCTTATAATGCCATTGGGAAAGTGGTGGGGTCCCCTCCAATGCCTCTCCCTCTCGCACCGCTCCCAAGATTCTTCGAAGTACCTTTCTTTCGAAGGTGTCCAGCTGTTCCCGCCACACATCCATAGGCCAAGACCGTTCTAATAATTGTTTTATATAGGGTTTCCTAAGGACGTTTCGGGATTTGAAACTGGCAACAACGCGAAGTAAGTGTTGTTAGTGCCTGTGATGCGCTTTCTTACTTCTACTGGGTTTTCTTTGTCATGCGTTATGATGGAGCCCAGGTATGTAAACTCTTTGACCACTTCGAAATTATAAGTGTCTTTAAATTACAATTTATCTTTTATTCTATGGTGTGGGGTTCTGGTTTGCATCATGATTTTAGTTTTATTCTTATTGATTTTCAAACCCACCTCTCTTGCCGAGTCTCGAAAAACCTCTCTTACAGCCTGTAGGGATCTTTCGACAATGTTAAGGTCAGTATATCTATTCCACAAATTTTCCAGCGATGGTATGGCGAGCCGCACAGAGTTCGACTAATATTCGCTCTTGCGTAATAATATTTTTTTGTTGATCCCCGGTTGGTTGATATTGACATCTTAATAATAGTCTTTGTCATCAATGTCATGATCTAACTCATTGCCTGTGGTACTGAGATGCTGGGCTTCCATTGACAAAATCTCTTCATATTCAATTACAAGAAATAAATTTTAATAAAGTCTCGGGTGCTGGTTTCTTTGTCATTCTTACTGGAACAAGCCCATTGGTGCCACGTTTCCAGCCCCAGTTTTCTGTATTTTTTTTTGGATTCCATACCATTTTTGAATTCCCGTACAAAGCAACAAGAAAGCGTTTGAAGACGCACTGGCAGACCGGCTTTTTAAGGCTTACTAAATGTTCATTATCACTACAAAGTAGTTTCATCCATGCACTCGATGACGTCGGGTTGTCATAGTGGGATCCTAGCCTGTAGCAATATAGGCGCTGAGGTGGCAACGCTGCAGGCACGCAGTATGTTGCCGTCTCTTTCTCTCCTCGCCTCTATGTAACACGAAAAAATACTGTAATTTGAAATAGATTTTGCTATATGTGTTGTGAAAATACGTTAAAATGATAATGTGTAATATGTTCTTACAAAATTTATCATGAAAACTTGAGTTTTACGATTTTTTGTCATAATTTTCTTCTTTCCACCGCTGTAAGTCATTATATATTATATTTATAAAAAAAAAAATCTAAAAAAATTTATGTAATTTAGTCTTCTTCAAATTTGCTGTATACATTTTTGTTGTAAAATCAACCGTTGAGGAATTATTTTGAAAAAAATAAATTTTGGGACCTTCAGTCCAAGATGGCGGCCGAGCTCGACCCCCCCAAGGTCGAAAACTTTTTTTTCTCTTTAGAGTCCCAATCTAAACAACAATATCAAAATCGCTACTACACGACCTTTTGCAAGCTAAAGGTCTTTTTTATCCCCCACTGACTGGACTATTTGGGTTATTTCACAATTATTTATTTTAAAAATTCCAGAGTGGAAGATACTTTAGTATCGCCCTGGTGTAAGACCACCATTCAGAATTGAAACGTTGCTAAAAATGACTTTGGCCGTGTTTGGGGACCAGATCTGAATAGCCAGGTAATTCCTCGCTTCCTCTTCCCCATCCCCATTCTATGCTCCAAAAGCGAGGACTTCTGCCTATCAGAACGCGCCAGTCAACAGAGCGACTGAACTGCTCAACAAGTCTGCATTGACCATCGACATTTTTAACGTAACCTACAGGCAGTTTAACAGTTATCTTTTGACGTATGTCACAAAGTAGTGAAACTGACCTTTTTATGTGTTTTGCTATACTTTTTGTCTAATTTGTAATCTTCTCCATAATGTATTGGTGAATAACCGTTTTACGGAGAACATGGAAAATAAATAAATCTCCTTCCCTTCCCCACCACCTTCTGCCTCACACTATACCCCATAGTCATGTAATAGTCTCACTGGCTCCATAAGGGAGCATTTGGGTCTCTTGTGCGGTATTCACATAAATATAAAATTAAAAATTATGCACACGAATAAATGAGATATTTTTTACAATCCAACTGAATATTACTCTTTTTTTTCCATGAATACCGCACAAGAGTCCCAACTGCTCCCGTCTGGAGCCAGTTGGACTATTACACCCCCAATTGGGGTATGTTGTGAGGCTGAAGGTAGTGGGGGAGGGGAAGGAGTTAGGGATGATGAAGGTGGGGAAGTACCTGACTCTTCAGATCTGGTCACCAAACACGGCTAAAGCCATTTCAAGTAACGTTTCAATTCTTCCACTCTAATGGCCGTAAAATAAAATGAAAAAACAAAATATTTTTAAAATATAACAAATTGTTTTTTTGTGTAGGTATCTACTTTATACCTACTGTTTTTCTGTAGGTCATAAATAGTTATGTCTACGCACTTCGATACACAAATTACAAATAACTACAACTTATTAAAATTCTGGAAGCGAGAATTGAACATCTTCATCTGAACCATAATGTAGGCCTAGCTTCGCGTGAACTATAGGTACGTGAAACCCGGCTTGTAGCGGAACGAAATCTAGTTCCAAAAACGTCCGCTCGCGACCGCTGATGTGTGAGCGCTACAGTCGGAATCGAAATTATGAGATGCTGGTATGATAGCCTGAAAATATAATATATTCCACGGAACGTCTCTTTGATAATTTCAGTTCTGAAACTCGGCCAAAATTAATTTACTTCCCTTCCGTGATATCGTAAAAAACTTTAACCGAGTTTTTCCTTCGTGCCTGAAATCGGGTGAAAATTTCGAGCTCTGGGTGTATTTTTGGCTTTTACCTCTTAGTAAATAAATATCAGAACGTGTTTTCGCATGATGGAAATACGGAAATTAATAAGCTACCGTATTTTTGGCGAAATTGTCCAGAAATAATAAGTTGTCTCAATCATACCATTTGTTCTATATATATCAGTAACCACTTACAGGAAAAAAATTTTTTTTTTCTTTTAATATCCATCAAAAATCCCAACTCTCTGAACCAGAAGAAATTTTGAGAATTTTGTGAAGCTAAACATGTATTTCGAAGATGTCACAGAACTACGAGTGTAATAAAAATTAGTTTCTAAGCTGATATTTTGCGGAGGGGATAATGAGGGATACAAAATGATTGAGTTTGTGAGAACGTTAATATTAAGATGTGATCGATAAGGACCGATTTCCATGATTTGAACAATTCATAAAATTACAAAGTTAATTTTCAGGTTCTTTTAAAGTTCTGTTAATATATCAGTGTTGTGAAGCACCTAGTCCAAATATAAAATAATAACATAACATGAAAATTGGTGCATTGTTCAAATTCTGTAAAACATCTGGCCCTAATCGTAGCTATGACCACATCAAACCAACTATTAATTCACAATTTTTATCTATAAATATGACCAGAAAATACATATTTTTTAAAACTATTATAATTTTTATTACATTCCGCGATATCCGTGTAAACGGCCATTGAACTAAACTTACACATCGCGCCATTGTAGATGACCCAAACAACGTACCCTTAAGAATATGTGTATTGATGCAATTTAAAGAGACATGTCCTTGCGAAACGTCACTGAGAAACAAAAAGTCTTGCTTTAACTCTTCAATTCCCAATTCAAAGTAAATAAAGATTTTTCTTTTTTCTATAAATAAAATAGCTTACATATATATGGTTAAGACAAAAAAATATAAAAAAATTAAATAATTTACCCCCCCCCCCCCCCTTATTTATGGGTGTGTCACCTACAGGTGACACTGGGCATTGTGCTTGAAGGCTCTGAAGAGGAAACAGCATTTTACTCATTCTTACGGTAGGAATAAAATAACAGTTTTATAATAATATTTGTTTATATAAAGTTTTATAATAATATTTTTTTATATAAAAAAAAACAGAGCACTTATTTATTCTGAAAGCTGTACCAACACTTTAGATGCAAACCGATATTGCACTTGGCACACATTTTTCTGGTGCGTTGGTAACAATACCCACATATTCGTTGAGAGCAGACGATTTGGGAGTGATCGTCAACACTTTCTGCACTCCTACCTCGGTAGGCACTCTTATCTGCAGAAGTATGCCACAATCGGATTTGAGGATCGGAGGCTTTCCACATTTATAGTATTTGGTTGTGACATTTCGCCAGAAATCGCAGTAGTTCCAGTTGTTTTCTGACTGTCTTTTGAGCAGCCATGCATTTTGGCAAGCTGCATCTAAACAAAAGCAAACAGAGGAAACCATCACTGTTTGCCGCTAAGAGCTACCCTCATGGAGTGAACGCTTTCGTCAAAACGGTCTACCCCACCTATGTAGGTACTTATTGTAGATCTTGATAATTACTGGGCAATCTACTTGAATTTTTGCCCGTTTTTTTATCCACAAATCTAATTCGTTCCACTTTCGAGATAGGATTCAATCCATGGCAGTTAGATGTAATGATTTTCTTATAAACTTTATGATACGGCACTTTCTTACCTCTTGGCTCTTTTTTCATGTCATTAGAATTGCAGTTCTCCAGACGGTTTTCCCGAACAGTACCTGTGCCCCCAGCATTCAGCTCTCACAATTATTTAGATTTAGAAAATACTTCTTCATCACAGTCTCCCTTACCACCAGAAGTAAAAGTATTGCTGAGACCGTTGTACCATTTTTTATAGTACTGTCTTTTCTTTTTTTTCTTCAGGGCAGGAACGTTGATTTCATCTCCTTCTTCCAAGTCATGTACATTATTTTCTTTAGAGATGGAAGGTCTATTTTGGAGTTCTACTAGAGGTCGAAACATGCGACTGGGAAGATGAAAAATATTAGTCCCTTTTTATCTCCACTATCTTCGTCCATCACACACCATCCATCAGGAGGAAATAAAATAATATCGCCTGAGTCCACCCCGGCCTGCAATTCCTCCACAATTTCATATAACGTCAACCTGTAATATGTAAACAAATTCTAAAACACCATCACAACGTAGCGATGAGGCCAAAATGTAAACAACGGTCTAGTTATTTATTACTTAGAATGAATTTCGAACAATAGAGTCATTATACCAATTCAATAGTTACAATGCCCAGTGGCACCCACAGGTGACACGGCATATTTCCAACGTTGTATCAAACATTCTACAAATTATTTTTGTCATAAAATACATTTGTACTTTAGCTTATTTATTCATTTATTGTATACAATAAGAAAAAAAATGCTTACGGCTTAGGCATTTTTATTTCACTTTATGTCGCAAGAGATCATACAAACTTAGACTACTCCAATTCCGCGTGAAACACGAGAATGAATTTGATAAATGGCATGTGGCTAGTGTTGCCAGAAAAAAATAACGAATAGAGTAACTATTTGCCTTTACTATGGTAGTAGTAGAATTTAAAAATAAAATTTCCATGTTGTAGAAAAAAAATACTAAACTTCTGTCACCTACGGGTGACACTGGGAATTGAAGAGTTAAACTTATTTTTTTACCTACTTATTGTTTTAAAGAAAAAAAGCAACACATACGTATCCATATTACATAGGAGAAGAAGATGAACCAGACGAATTCTATAAAATATATTTAATCAATTTCGATGTTACTTGTAACATATGTAGAGTTGTAATACATATTTGTTTTATAACTCCTCAAAGTAATCTAATTATCGATATTATTATAGGCTTGGTTCCATAAAATTTTATGTGATATCCCCACTGAAGAGATAATCCGATAGAATTGTGTTGTGGGTGTGTACCTGAAGTAGGCTCAATAATAATTTATCGTTGAATATTACTGAAATTAGTTAATTACTTAGCATGTTCAGAAAGTAAGTGTACTGTGACCATAACGAGTAGAGGTTTTTGTTTTTTGAGGGTTGGCTACACTGAGTGGTAGCGGGGGGTCTCCTGAGCAGAACGATTATCGCAGAAATATTGTAGTACGTAAACTCACGTTGTACTGTCAAGTTGCGTAAAAGGTGTCGGCAAAAAATCCCACCATGTGCTGTGATCCGCTTTTTACTCACGGAAGGAATAACGCCTACAAGAAAAAAGGGTGAGGATTTCTGAGCTCTATTGTGACTGGAGATGATAGTGGGTGAATCATTACACGTCTGGGGAAAAAAACAATCGTTAAAGTGGCGTCAAATCAATTCCCTATTTGTCAAAAAATTGAAAACCACACTTTCGGGCAAAAAAATCATGGCCTCAGTGTATTTGGACCGAAAAGGCATCATTTTGGTCAAATTTCTGCCTCAAGTTGAGACCATCAATGTACAACAATATTGTGATACCCTAAAAAAACTCAAAAGGAGCATTCAAAACAAAAGGAGGGGAATGACCGGAGAAGTGTACTTGTTTCACGAAAACGTCCGTCCTTACACAGCCTTAGCCACCAATACGCTCTTGGACTCATTTGGTTGGGATGTTTTGAACCACCCCCCGTAATCCCCTACTTGGCATCTTCAGATAATCATCTTTTCACCTTCCTGAAGGCATGTATAGATGAAAATGAAGGAAATGAAAAAAAATTTCAACTTACGAGCAGGTGCAAAAAGCGATCCTGAAGTGGGTGAAGGAGCTGGCGGGAGAATTCTTCGAGTAAGGTATAAAGAAACTTGTGCCACGGCTCACCACGTGCATTGAACGGGTTTGCAGTTATTTGGAAAAATAGTCAACAAGTGTATCAACAAATATCCTGTTAATTTTTTTTTCTAATACACTTTTTAAAAAAAAAATTCAGTACACTTACTTTCTGAACATGCCTCGTATTAATTATTACTGAAACGATCAATCATTTTCAAAGACCGAAATATTTTCTTGAGCATTTTACATTGGTCTGTATTTTTTTACGTTAGCTCCACACAGGATGCCCCGCTGTGTGAAGGGTCTTTCTAAAGGAAGGAGAGGAAGTTCTGGGAAGGAAAAAAGAACGAAGGGTGGGTAGGAATTCGGGATTCAGTGTGCCCAGATCATCCACCGTCAAGACCTAGACAAACCTCATCCCGTGAACCCGAGCACCTCTGCTAAGTCACCAAATGTAGCGAACCACTTGGGGTGGCCTACGGTAGAGATGTTGGTTATCCAATAAATGGTTCCCGGATCAGCGGTACCCATTCCCGCCTCCCAAATTGGACTAAGACTTACGCATAAGTTTCCTTTAACCCTAGAAAGATAGTCTACGTAAAATTTACAGATGTGTGTTAGAATTATTGGTCTCTCGTTCTAATTAGTACCACTCCGTGGCTATGCTTTTCAGACATCTCACTCGCTGGTTGGACCAGTCACCAGTTTTGAGATATAACGACCGCATGAGTCAAATAGCATAATATTGATGCGTTCCAAAGCTGTATCGGATTGATTTTTAATATTTAATATAATATGCCTGAATTGTTTTGTACACTAGTAAAAATGGCTGATTATTACTAAGAAATAAGTGATTTGAGAAAAAAAAATATTCTTAATTTTTGTTGATTATTGAAGAAGTTTCACGTTTCGTTTTCATATAACAAATAAATATATATTCACAAATTGTTGTATTTCTTATGTCATTTGTTTGTAAACATATAATACCGATTGGTTTGTTCAAATCAATTAACAAAATAAAATATTACAGCTAGTTGTTAAAACTCATGCGTCAATTTTACGTATGATTATCTTTACCGTACATCAAAATAAGATTATCTTTCTAGTGTTAAAACTGGTAAAGATCGCAATCCTAGGGGAATTTCTTCTGTTCTTTGTTCAGAGTCTTTTCCTCTTTGTAACGATGCACTATAAAATCAGAGTATTAATATTTTTGTCCTGATATTATTTTATTTCTCTCTGGTTTCACGGTAATTGATTCCGGTAGCAGCTGTCTGAGGCACTGGGGATATATCGGTCAAGGAAGCAAGACAAATGTTGGGAAGCAATCAAATCAATAACTTTTTGCTACATTACATAATATACAGAAATATTATTGTGTGAAATAAAATAAAATTGTATATTCCTGCCAATTGACACCTGTATTTGTATTTTCTCCTTAATAAAAAAAATAATAAATGTCACATATGATAGCGATATTTGTCACACAGACAAAACTTTTAATAATTCGAATAATGATAAATAGCAAACTTTAAATATAGCCTTTTAGTTTTTCAATCACCACGCGGGCGCTGTACATTGTTTTGTTTTCAGTAGGTTGGATGAGTCCTCCATCACGACAAAAGCAACATTTTCCGCCAACTGTGGTGGTAGTACGAGGTTTTCAAATATATTTGGGTTATTCGTAACCCAACTAAGTATATTTGAAAATAAACTTATGTTTGTCTTTGTTTTTAAAAAAAGTAAAAAAATGTATATTTTATTTAGTTATAAAATTTGACATCTTGTATCTAATGTGTTCTTTTCTAAAAACCACTGTTTGATTTACAACCTACTTCGTTATTCGTAACCCGGGAATGTTTGTCTTCCTTAAAAAATATGTATATATTTTTAAAATTGAAATTGAAACCCTTTTTAACTTTTTTCCACTTATTTATTTCACCAGTACCGGTTTCATCCTATTATGGACATCTTCAGGCTGGCAATTGACATTCTTTTGTTACAGAATTTATTCAAAATTAGGTAGGTAGGTGCACAATGTTAAGGTAGGTACATATGTTTGGGTTATTACGTTACAGCTGCTCTTTAAGGTAAATTTGTCATGAATAAGAAATAATAATATTTACATTGCGAAAAAATATCAAATGAAATAATAATATAACAATGGTCACGATAGCAGAATAATCGATAATTTAATAAATTAAAAATAATGAATTGTCTTGCATATCACGTAGGACAAACCGGAAGAGAAGAATCAACCTGCACAAAAGAACACCTCGTTAATTGGGCAAATCGAAAGGGGGGGGGGGTTATGATCTATTGAACACAATCTTGCATTTACAAGAAAACCAAAATAATTTCTACAAAGAAAGAGATGTCAAAATTCTTCACGTTTGTAACAAAGGACAAAAAAATTCTTTGGGTAAGATATTAATAAACAATAAGGATAAGAGAGATAAATTGGAGAACTCTGGAATCTACCAAGTGAATTGCTCGAATTGCCCTGCATGTTACGTGGGACAGACAGGAAGAGCGGTATCAACCCGTATAAAGGAACATTTCGCAAGTTGGGTAAATCAAAAGGGAGATTTATCGAACGTAGCCTTGCATTTGCTAGAGAACCAACATACTTTTAACAAGGATAGAGATGTCAAGGTTCTTCACATTTGCGAAAAGGGACAGCAATTAGACAGGTTAGAGTTACTAGAAATTAATCGCCTAACGAAGAAAATTGATGGTAAATATATCATGAATAAGCAGTTGGAACATGGTGCTCAGTCGCCATTGATATATCCATTGTAAATTACTTGGAATAATGTTACCTTAGACTCTAAGGAAACATTTTATTCTAAGTGATTTGCAATGTATGTATTAATGATTATTGAACATTTTTTCCCGATGCTTGTTCATGACATATTTACCTTAGAGAACAGTTGTGTAATTCAATTATGTAATTTTCTAATCTGACTATTTTTTTGTCCTTTGTTACAAACGTGAAGAATTTTGACATCTCTATCTTTGTAGAAATTATTTTGGTTTTCTGGTAAATGCAAGATTGTGTTCAATAGATCATAACCCCTCCACCCCCCCCCCCCCCCTTTTTTTTGATTTGCCCATCTAACGAGATGTTCTTTTGTGCAGGTTGATTCTTCTCTTCCGGTTTGTCCTACGTGATATGCAAGACAATTCATTATTTTTAAATTATTAAATTATCGATTATTCTGCTATCGTGACCATTGTTATATTATTATTTCATTTGATAACATTGTGTACCTACCTACCCAAATTTGTATAAATTTTGTAACAAAAGAATATCAATTGCCAGCCTGAAGATGTCCATAATAGGATGAAACCAGTACTGGTGAAATAAATAAGTGAAAAAAGTTAAAAAGTGTTTCAATTTCAATTTTAATACAATAGAATTCCACCACGAATAACAGTACAATAAATAAACTCATATATATTTTTATTTAGTTATGAAATTTGACATCTTATTTCTAATACATTCTTTTTTAAAACCACTGTAATATTATTTCCTACCTATTTAGTAAAATTTGAACTTCACAATGTAATTATTCAATTTTTATAAGAAAAACTATCTTTTTGTAACTTTTGAAGGTTATTCCCATCAATCTAATATATCATTGAAAAAGAAGATAACAATAATAATCTATACAAAAATATGAAAGAGAACAAGATACAAAAAAAGATAATGGTCGCAACTGGGACACGAACCCAGAACCTCGCGTCTATCCGCTACGTGCGTTTACCAATTTCGCCATTGCCACCTACCGTCAAAACAGTCATATTTTGCCCAGTTGCGACCATCTTTTTCTGTTTTTTCTGTGTCTTGTTCTCTTTCATATTTTCATTTAGATTATTATTGTTATCTTGTTCTTCAATTTAAACGCTTCAGATTTTATGTCCGGGTTAAATCGTTCCCGCAGGAAAAACTTAACTCTTTCACGCACTTTTCCACAAATGATTACCTTCTCAATCCGTGTTATGCACTTGCACTATATAAGTATTTATCCACAAAATATTGAACAACATGTTACCAAAATACAAAATAAAATTGTATACAACAAGGACATTCACAGATATAACACGAGGACGTGCAAGGAAATTAGGCTACAAAAAAGGACAAAGCGAATACGCAAAACAGTTTACTGTACAAGGGAATGAAGTTATATAACAAACTACCAGAAACTTTAAAGTCCACACCAATTGGAAAGTTCTAGATGTATTGTAGGAGCTACATAAAACTAGAAAAAATATAGTGAATATGAAATATTATAATTAATTAGCTGCAATATGAAATATTATAATTAATTAGAAATTTGTAAACTTGAATGTTCAAATTACTAATATAAAAATTATTATTATTTTTATACGCACCATTTTTAAATGTCCGGGTTAAATTTTCCCCACATGGAAAACTAAACCCTTTCACACACTTCCCCAAATGATCATCTAGTCAATCCACGCTATGCAATTGCACTATATAAGTATTATAAATACAAAACAATACAAGAACAACATGTCAACCTACCAGAGACCAAATGGTAAAATAATTCACCGACTCCAGATATTTTCATATCAGAGGGTTCGGCTCGGTGGAACTCCTAATTGGACCTATAAATCCTACTGATCCCTCAATATAAATATTTAAAAAATCTTTTGTAATCCTACATGACGTATTTAAAATGACTTAATTTTTGCATTTTTATGTATAAATTCTTTGACAAATCTAATATGCCTAAATTTTGAATGAGAGAGCTAGGCATAATAATAATAATTATTATTGCAGGTATTTGTAGGTTGACTTTCCTTAAAACAAAGTGTGTTTTTAAATTACTTTTAAAGTTTAAGACAAATGGTAGAATAATATTGACCGGTTAGTGGCCGGGTTGACAAATGCGTCGGGTACTTACCCAAGCTTTGTTCTGTTACTTCTGATGCTAGTTTAATCCCCTAAAAACACGCAACATATAAATTTTAACGATGACAGCGTATAGATTATCAAAATGTTATAAATAAGTATGTTCCTGGTTAATTCAGAGCGCTTTTTTAGGTGGAATTTAGAGATATATTACATGTGTATTACATCGTCACCATTTTTAATAATTCTTTTTTTACGTGTACTTTAACATGTATCAACTAAATTCGTTTCTTTCTTTGAAGTTAAATTATAAAATGTAGAAATTTTCACATTTGCGAGGAAATAACACTGAATTAAGTGCCCCTAAATCATTGCGGGAAAAGGGTTTATAATTCTACTAGGCAGAGCTCCCTTTATGTACATCCAGCAACCCAAGAGATTGTAGGGGAGGTTGGAACTCAAATGCGTCTGAAAATAAAATGTTCACACTTTCTGAAAATCATGTGACCCAAATGGACGGTAAGCTTAAGTGATTTTCAGACATTTGAACCAACTGTTTTTTGTTTTTTACATTTACTTCACACAGGAGGCCCTGAGAAAAATAATTTCCCTCAGGGCCTATGTCATCTTTGAAGATGCTGTGTGGAGGGTCTTTTTGAGGAAAGGAAGGAGTGAACATGGGTCTTGAAGAGACCCATGTACAGTCCTACAGGCAACCATGTTGCCGAGTCGTTGAACTCAAGAACAAGTCATAGAAACGACCCCTTCTCATGTGACTAATGTCAACCGTGTACAAATGTTGGACGCGTGTTTGGCGTGTTTCCCGACTATGCACCGGTGCCGAGGGGATCAATGATGCTAGTTCCTCAGAGCATCTTCCATTGTAATACCGGTAGAACAAGGACAGCATTCCCACCTGACGCCTATGCTCTAAAGATTGCAGTCCATCTATTAAGATGGGAGAATCAGTTGCAGTTGTGTACTATTAAAGTATCTGCGGGCCCTGTACAGTATGCCCAGTTTCTGAGAGGCTATCTTAACTCTGGTTTCGATGGAGCCCCCATACCTGAGCTGGTCACTTAAAGTGACACCAAGCATATCGATGGAGGTTGTGTTCGGAAGATTGCTTCCGTTGAAGGAGACTAGATGTTCATTTCGATCCCTTTTAGACGTTATCAAAAAAAATTGGTTTTGTTGTAGAGTTTTGAAAATATTTATTTAATTATTACTATTCTTGGAGTAGTTCATCGTATCACATTCCGGAAGCGAATAACACGGTTTCAGGATTATTAAATTAATTGTTCCAATTATTTTTATTTTACTTGCGCGGTAACAACATCCCCTCATCCTTCTCCTCCAGTACCTGTTTTCCACTCTATCTAAGTATGGCAATAATATGGTTATAATAACTTTTTGACTGCCCCTAGTACATTACGCTGTCGTGTAATGTACACTGTTGTGTAATGTACTAGGGGCAGTCAAAAGGTAATGCCTCCTATTTTTTCTCCTTTAAATGTCGAAATATAAAAAATGCAATTGCATGGGTGGAAAACTACACTATTAATTTTTTACTTTTCAATATAATCTCCGTCCTTTTCCACAGCTTTGGCCCGTCTTTTAACAAGGGCGTGTATATCACAGTGTTGTAAAAACCAAGGTCCCATCCAGAACACCGTTGCCATAACTTTCCCGGCCGATCACACAGTTTTGATTTTTTTCCCTTGGTGAGTTTATGTGATGCAATTCCACTGACTGCCTCTTTGATTCAGGGTCAAAAAAATGAATCCATATTTCATCTCCGGTCACAGTTTTTTCCAGAAACTAAGCGCTGCAAGTGTTGTGAGGCTAGTGTTTTTCTTTTTTCTTTACTCTGGCCCGTTAACTTTCTTAGTACCCACCTTGCACAAACTTTTGTTGAATAATCAGTTGTCGAATAGTCGTCATCACACTGCCTTTACTGTGGAAAAGAATGCGTCATCTGTAGTTATCTGGGGTCACTACGAATGGCGTCATCAACTCCCTCAATTGTGTGCAGTAACTTTTTTGTCAACCAGCGGTATTTGTCCTTCAGCTTCGTTACAGTGATGAACCAATCATCTAGCAGTGCTGATATCCACTTTTGCATCATGGTACACATTTTTCAGTCTTTCGTGAATGCGAATGGGCGTTTCACCTTCTACAGTGAAGAATCAATCACAGAACGCTGTCCGACTGCAGTGTTGCCACCTGTTGAAGAAGGTTTGAGGAATTTCACCAAATTAACTATATTTAAGTACAAAAAATAGGAGACATCACTTTTTGACTGCCCCTAGTACCTATTTCAACTTCAATTTATTATTATTCAATTTATAGTATTCAATTATGGAGGCGATAACGGGTACCGCCGCCCCGGGAACCATTATTGGATAACCAACACCTCTGTCATAGGTCACCCTAAGTAGTTTGCCATGTTTGGTGACTTAGCAGGGGTGCCCGGGTTCAAGGGGTGACGCTTGTCCGGGTCTTGGCAGCGTGTGCAACTGCCTGTCAGCAGCGTGGCAGGTCGGGAGAGACTGGTTGAGGGAAACCTTTTGATCTCTCCAGCAGGACTCTCGGAATATCGCCTTCTCCCGCAGTGGGAGGAATGGATTCATTCGTCCGTCACTCCTGGAAAAACTGACACCCAGATTCCTACCCTCGTACCTTTTTAGGTCCTTCCCAGGACTTCCTCTCCTTCATTTCCTCAAAATACCCTCCACACAGCATCCCCAAAGATGACATAGGCTCTGAGGGGAATTATTTTTCGAGCCTCGTCTGTGCGTTAATGTCTTTTTTTTTTAATATTATGTAGGTATATTGCATCTATTTATTCTTCTTTCGTATGGTGAGGGGTCAGAGGAGGACATCTAGGTCTGTGAGCCAGTCTAGGGCTTCAGGCGTTGCCCTGTGGACCTCATCAATCGCGCCGTGGAATGAATGGAGCGGGCATTCGTTGACCACATGTTCGGTGGTCTGCAACGCACCGCATTCACACATCGCCGACTCTTTAAGGCCCCATCTATGCATCATGTTACCACAACAGCTATGGGAGCACCTTATCCTATTGATAGTAGTCCAAAGTTTGCGAGGCAATGAGAACCCAGGCTGTCTCTCAGTGGGGTCTTTCACGAGATGGGCGTTTTTGACGTTGGCCGATTGCCACTCAAGCTTCTATCCATCTTCTGGGGTGAGAGGTGTTCGAGGGAATCTTTCTCCTTCCGTCCTGAAGGGTTTTCGAGATTTTAAGCGGAATGGCGGGTAAAAAACGACATCATGCAAAGGTATTGCGCTCGTTTGCAGCGCCTTCTTGTATTCCCTCAGTATTGCAATCTCTCGCCTGATATTTGGCGGGGTTATGTTTGCAAGTACGGGGAGCCAAGGAAGAAGAGTCGATTTTAAGGTTCCGCTGATGGTTCGCATTGTGGCATTAAGCTGAACGTCGACCATGGAAGTGTGGGCGCTTCTACCCCATACTGGAGCGCAGTATTCAGCTGCTGAGAAAAACCAGATCAATGGATCCCGTTCTGAGCGTGTTGGCGTCGCATCCCCAGCTAGTACCAGCTAGCTTACTGACTAAATCTTGTCTTGGTTTTTTTGCCCACTGTTTCCATGTGTTTCCGGTAATTCAGGCTCTTGTCCAAAGTTACTCCAAGGTAGCGGGGATGGGGGTCATGGTAAATATTTTTTTCCATCAAACTGAACACAGAGTTTTGCGTTTGCCTGTGAATTGCTGAGATGGAAAGCTGTCACAACTGTTTTCGACCCATTTGGCTTTAGTCGCCAGTTGAGGAAAAATCTTTCCATAGGCTTGAGGTCAGTATTAAGGATCTCTTCTGCTGTATTGAGGGTTTTGGCTTGGGCTGTAATGGCGAAGTCACCTGCGTAAGCAAATTTTCTGCCTTCAGTGTTAGGAAGGTCTCGAGTATAGATGTCGAAGAGCGATGGGGCCAGCACTGAGCCTCGGGCGAGGCCATTATTCAGGGGTATTTTTTGCTTTTTAGCCCGCCTAGAAAAACCCTGAAAGTACGGCCAGTTAGTAGTAGTTGCTCAATAAGTCTATTTGTTATAACGTTATAAGTGCTTTAATTTATATTATTCACTTATGTAATTCTGCTTTTTTACATTTTAGTTTACATTCATTTAGTGACCTTTATATTTCTAAATAAACCTATTTGTGAGCATTAATAACATTTGATCTCTTTGTTGTCACCCTTTTCTGTATATATTACGTTCCTTAAATAATTAAAAATTAGTGGGGTTAGGGGTTAGGCCAAATAAAGAACCTTTATAAATATTTAATATAATGAATGCCTCTAGCTTCACTGAAAATACACAATACTACGGAGATCAACAAGCTGCTATGAACGCTATTTGGTTCACCCTTATAATTTAAAAATACTTTTTAGTATTACATATTACGTTTATTTTCTTTACATAACGAGCAGATGGCTGGTTGCAGTGTTTTTAAAATGTGTATTTTGAAGTGATGTGTCTGAGAAAATATTTTAATATGGCATTTGTTTAGGGGTACTGCATTAAATAATTTAGAACCATTTTTCAGAAAACCTTTCAATTGCCTCTTTTTGTAATATTTGCTATAAAATCATTTGTTTCACATAAAAATACTTTCAAAATGTACTCTCTTCCTCCCCTGTTTATTATTCTTAAATTACACGTAAAACACCGTTTTCACCGCGTATTAACTTCAACCTCCAACCTATCTCAAACCTTTCCCTAATCTCTAACCTTATTTCTATCTCGAATTCTGTGTCTGCGTTTTCCCAAAATAATTTAAAAACAGTCTTCCCACTTTTGTGGTTCAATGCCTTGACCACAAACAATAGTAATTCATGTCAGTATCAGTCGGTCTATATTTTTTAAGTATTACCTCTAAGATAATTTTGTGAGATTTCGATGTGATATACTATATAACTGATTTACTATACTTTTATATGTAATAATAAATGTAAGTAGGTGAAAAAATACCATTGACTCGACGCAAAGGAAGACTACAAAACCTTTTGACTTCAAACCAATCACAAAACACTTTTCTGCAAATCTAACAAAACACATTTAAGAAAACTTTTTCAATATGGCTAAGAAACGTTCAGCCATCGGTGTGGCCCAATGTAGCTGCTAGAAGCAATGCTTTGGTAACCTGCGCTTTATTATTTATGGCAAAACTAAGTCGGCTTACAGATTGTATCGGACCAATAATATATTGCCGGTATGGAAATTAAGCGGAAATTTATAAGCGGTTCATAATGGAAAGCGTAAATTTGCAGCACTGACCGAATGACGGACGTAGTGATTATAGACGAATATTATTTGGTGAGAATGGTTTACTTAAATATAGTCTACAAGTTTATTACTCTCGCCCCTGTTTTTACCGAATTTTTAGGAAATAAAATTACACTAGAAAAATCAATGTATTTTCATTCCTCATACTTATTCGTTACTATTATTTATTACCCGGCCTTGCCAAGAAATTAATTTATTATTTTAGTAAATTTCAACGAACTCTTCGAAAACTTCTTTTCTAATATTGAATAGTATAAATACGAGAAAATATGGCGGCTTTTGTTATTTTTTTAGAGTTGAATGGACATGAACATATACTTTGCGTCCAAAAAGGCGCGATTCCAATTTTCTCTTATTTAATAAATCGAAACCAAAATTTCCTCTGATATCATAAGATTTGTATTTAAATATCTACGTGAAACAAACACAATGATTTCCAATTTGAAAAAATACCATTACTGAACCATTAAAACCCCACCGTTTTGAAACCGGAACCGAAAGGTGACAAAAAAATTTACAGACAAATGAAACAAAACAGCTCCCCAAATATTAAGAAATGTATGCAACAATTTCATAAGAATTTTAGTTCTTCATTTACACAATATTTTATTATCACATTTCTAAAACAATTATATTATATAACATTTTAGAGATGTCACATTTTTTTAAATTTTCAATTCAATGCAATCACTTTATTCATTTTAAGAAAATTAAGGAAAACATTAAGTGCCTTACCGATAAAAGCGCTATACACAACAGTTGATGGTTACTCTACACAACAACCATTGACACACTACATACGTTGATAGTTGCTCTACACAACAACCATCGACGTTTCGTTAATGGCCGCTTATCAGCCGTGCAAAATCCAAAATGCGCCCATCAGTAAAGGTGGAAAATACATAAAAGCAGATTTTATGCCAGCAGCAAACAAAGCTTGCCGTCTAAATTCCGCTTCGTTGATATGATTCAATATCTGAAGTGATTCAATTCAATGAGATAGTTGTCCCCACCGGCATGACCATTGGCAAGTTAATCCGGCAGGCCGGGAGATAAAACAGTCTGTGCTGACGGTAATGGGGATAACCATGGGAACGTTAAAATTAATGCTCTCCATGATAGTCGAGTTTTCAAATCACCCAAGAATCAGTCTGAAGAAAAATGATGCTATGTGCACATACCTTCTGATCCGTAGATGGTTCATTCCAAGCATACCCAAGATAGAATCAGTAGGATATAATCACGGGATGTAGCCTTACTCTCTCAGATTCAGAAGCATTAGAAATGTCTTCTGAACCTTTTCCAACACGAGGGAATACTTCACCTGGTGCAGGATCCAAACCATCGACCCACTCTCAAGCCTACTCCTAACCAATGCATATAACAGTACTATGAGAACCCTGGTATATCTAAAAATTTTAAAATATTCCAGCATTCTCAATGAAACCACAGCTCATTTCGATTTAAGCATTTTGTTGCCGTGAACGCGATACCAGATCAAATACATTATATAAAACTCCTTGTTGGAAATGACCATCTGTGTGAAAAAAAGTATGAAACATTTAGAAACATTGAACTCAATCTGATTTCGTTTACTCCAGTCATCATATATTATGATCACCTTTGTTAAATAAATTTGTCGTTTCACTCCACCGCCTGTTACTAGAAGTTACCAAAAAACATGTATGTTGTTCACACGCGGTAAAAGTGAAACCTTCAGAAAAATAAACTTCAACAGAATGAGATAAATGCAGAGTATCAGGAGTAGGATAATTGTAGGGTTTATTTATTATTATTTTCAAAATTAAAAGTTTTCTTTGTTTTAACAACTTTTAATGTCTATAAAACCAACATGCTTCCAGAGCGCTGCCTGTTTTATAGATATCAAAAGTGGTTAAAACCATAGACATATGAATATATGTAGACCTATAAGTGATAAGTGATAATAGCCATAAGTGATAAAAGCGTATTATTTCCCCCATACCGGTTCCTTGGAACCGGCTGGGCTTACGAGAGCCTCCTCGCCTGAATTTAAAAAATGTGACGTCATCATTCTTGTCCATACCTCGCATCGTACATTTTACGAAAAACACGGCAAAAATGCTAGCTTGTGCTATACATTACACCCTAAAATATGTCGAACATAACAAATGTGGGCGGTTTTCCAGTGTGCTCGTCGCTGGTTACAGGGGGTAAGTAAATTGTGAAACATTTTTAAAAGTGTCTTGACTAAATACGGCAACAAAATATTCGTATGTGAAAAGATGCGAACTTTACTTTGCCGTATTTAATATGTTAATAACGTGGCGAGCAATTCGCGCTCCCACGTAAAAAGGTCTATTCATTCAAAAGCCGATTTTACTTTTAAGAATTAAATGGTGATATTATAATGTGAGATGCCTATGTACCGTCAGATTGATTTTTTAACAAATCACAGTCATCTTTCCCTTCTTCGTACCGCTATAGTTGATTTTTCCCCTCATCTATGGTTAAAACAAAGAAATCTTTTAATTTTGAATTTTTTTTTAATCTTTATTTTTTCCCATTGTCATTTTACATAATTTCTAAATACAGTAAAATGTAAATATAAGTAATATTAGTAAAATAAAAGTTAGCAATAAGTAAATATATAATAGACAAAAATAGGTAATGGGAACCCACTAAGGCACTGCCTGTGTGTGGGTAATATAAACAAGAATGCTATATTATACATCAATAAAATGGTGTCAAAAAATAAATTTGCTGTATTTGAAGAAGTATTATAATATTTTTACGTAGTTTAAAAATTATTTTACATTTTATTCTACGAAGCACCGTACAAAGAAGATGCCGATAAGCTACGAGGCACCGTACAAAGATGACACCGATTAGATCTCATTATCTCGGAGGCTAAATCCTATACATATGTAATAATCCTATACATGTGTATGGGTTTGTCTCTTTTTAGTGTCGCTCGTTTCCATTTCATCGAGGTTCGAAAAAATCACAACGTTGCTAAATAAGCTTTCACTTCAAAAAGTAACATTTTATTATTGCTGTTGTTGTTTTTCAGTAACACCAATATTAATTAGTAAAATAATATCCAATGTTATGCGTTAATAAAACTCAGCAGAAATTTGTTTTTACACAAGGATCACAAAAGGGGCAGGTTTAGTTAAAAGAATAATCTGCCATGTGCGATTAACGTTTTAGGACCGCGATGCGTATGTAAAACGGATGTAAAACCTTTTTATAATTATTGAGATGAAAGAGAACCAAACGAATCGGAATCAACTCATTGTGTACATTTAACCAGGAGAAACAGGGGTATTTGATATGAAAAACATCAAAGAATGGCTTTTATTTATGCCAAAGCAACCAGCTTGCCATTTTCAAACACAATAATGGCAAATAATTCAACATTTTGGTCTTATTTACAAATTAATGTACTGGAGGAATTTTGATTGATACAGCAGCAAACAAATAGCATTCACTGGCAAAAAGCTTTTTCATAGCGGGCTTGGTTGAGATTTACATTTCAATCTAACATCCAAGATAAGATCTGTCTGGGTTGCATACTGTTATTTTGCCGGCTTAAAAAAATCTGAAGGACTGCAAGCTTATGAAAACATATAAGTGATAAAAATTATATGCTTTTCAATTAAAATAGGTCTCTAATTACCTTAAGTTAGTTATTTAAATTGCGCATATTACCTTTTATGTGCAAGTTTAAAAAAATAATTTAAATAGATCAATCATCATCATCATCATCAATCATCATCAAACAGTATTAATAGGCTTGCATCTGCGTGGTTGAATTTAAGAATCCGACTTCCAACGCACGTCTTCCGCCGTGCCTTATCCGCGCACCATTTGAACATCCGTGTACGTGGATTTTCAGATAAAACTACCATTGTAGTTCAAAAATTCGTCACAAGATGACGCAACTTTCATCAGCAAGACGCAAAGGGACGTGCCCTTTCTAGGTATAAGTTCTACGAATTTCCCGGATTTCGAAAGATTGACGGTAATACTCAGTTGTATCAAGCGGCTGTATATTACATATGACGTCATCGTCCGTCTCGATTATTTTTTCGCGGTGACTAGCCAATACTCCCATCACTGATTGACACGTCGACAGTTAATACGAGGAATGGGCTAATTTTGGAACCAGTTCCTATTGGATTCACAAAATGATCACCAACACTAACTTTGCAAAGCCGAAACAAAAGCCGCCTGCAGAGCCTAGCAGTAAAAACCTTCGGAATAATTTATTATTCACGTTAGAAAGAGAGCACTTAAGTTTTTTTTTTTAATAATGCAGGAGGATAAAACCCTGTATCAATACGATATTGACCAAATCCGTCATCTATGGTCGATTATCAATATTTGAAATCACGGTCAACGTTGTTAAGAGATATTCCGATCGACGGTTGATAAATTTTATCCCGGACTCCAAAGTATCAGATAAGTTTCCGTTAACTGACAATATACACATTTATTTGGATAATGTCGTTTATCACGCAAAATTACTGCCTTATTAATGAACGAATTTCAACTAAACTAAAACTTTTAAAATTGAAAGAAGTCATATACGCGATCCATAGATATAAATAATTCAATGAAGAGGCGACCAATTCATTCCGTTGATCTTTGAGAAATATAGAGGTTAAAGTATGACCAAAGGCCTCATTAACTTATTGACTCGGACTGCCAATGCATATTAAGAGGAATATAAACGCTAGAAATATTTCGAATCTCATGCCTGCAAAATTTTAAAATCGAGCGTCTTTTTGCACTAGGCTAGTTAGCAAAAAGTGGTTTTTATTTATTTTTTACGTAATTTTATAAGAACGAAAAAAAGTTAGAACATGGAAAACCTCAAAAATAGTCTTAACCATAAAGGGGTATTTTTTTTAAATTGTTTCTTGTATTACTTCATAGTTAAGTCCTGAAAAAACTTTTTTTTTGTGGTTTACGCTTATATTTTTTGTTACGTAAATAAAAGTTTTATTGTAATTCCAATACATAGAAAAGCTAGTAAAAGCTTCGATTTATCCGTAGCACATTTTGTAATATTCATACTGTAAGCCAATTCGTCGTAAAGATTAATCAAAATAGTATCTAAATAGGATTTCACGTATATATTCATCTTAAGGTTATTATATCAATTCAACATTGTCAGTTTATTCACATGTTTACGTAATTGTTTGGCGTTTGACGTTTCGGAATGTGAATTCAAGAAATTCATTCGTTTAGGAATGTGAAACGCTGGCAACACCTCTAGTGTTGCCAGCGTTTATCGATTTCTTATTTATTCTCTGTCAATATCGGTTCAGCTGTCAACATTGAAACCGTACTAGATACATCGATATAAAATCATTGGAAGTTATGCACATCGATCCGACATTGTAAAGTTATCGATTTCACAGTGATGAGCTCCAGGTTCATTTGGGCACTTTTCGTTGATTACAAGCGTACTAAAATTATTAGCAACTTTTAAAGTTTTATTAGAAATTCCGGATTGACGATCGAAAATGATTTAAATTTAAAAAAATATATGAACATATATATTTCTTTGTTCCTTATTCCTAAAATTTCCTTAATAGGAAAATATCACTGAATACCTTGTGCAAAGGGGATAGGAAAATAGAAATCTTTGCATATTTTGTGTCCCGTCATGCTTAGACAATACGTCTTCCTGTGCATGTTCATTAATAACTTGTGGATCGCGAGACATTTTTCACATTCCGGCGTGAGTTGTGGGTTGCACCATTTCCAGTTCATAAGATCGTATTTTTACTTACTTTTCTTTTCCATCTTATAGATACATACTTAATTCTTTCAACTGGATATTATTACATATCGTATTTGTATTGTATTCACTTGCAGTCCGGAAAATAAATGTGAGAAAAAATAATGGCTCTACAATGGTTTAAATTTTACTGTGTGTTGAAGTTTTACTCTTTGCCGACGATATGAAACTCTTTAAATTCATTAATGATGTGCACGATTGCATAATCTTGCAATAGAATCTCAATAACTTTTTCAAATGGTGTTCAGGTAATAAACTTCAGCTAAATATTAACAAATGCCAAGTTATGAGGTTCTACAAAATTAAACGCCCAATTATATATAGTTATGCACTCTGTAATGTAGACTTAATCTCTGTAGTCGAAATACTTGACCTAGGCATCATTTTTGACCAGAAACTCTGCTTTGTATCTTATGTAACTTCTATAGCCAACAGGGCTATGAAAATGTTAAGTTTTATTTTAAGGATTTTAAAAATATTCACACATTAAAAATTCTGTTCACATCTCTCGTTAGAAGCATTCTAGAATATATCTCTACAATTTGGTCACCTGTCTTTAATAATCACATTAATATCATTGAAAAAGTTCAACGCAAGTTTTTGAGGTGTACTAATTTTCGACTTGGAATCCCTTTAGAATCAATAAATTATGACTTTTTATTACACTCTTTGAAATTGTCGAAGATAAGTGACTGAAGAAAAATTTTTGATCTCATATTTTTATACAAAATTGTAAATCATCAGTTGGATAGCCCTGATATGTTAAAGTTGATTCACTTTCATGTACCACCATTAGATCAAGGTTCCCTAGTATGTATTATTGTGACAATTATACGTCTGTCGCAGGATATAATTCTGTTATAAATAGAATACTCACCATTGGTAATTTTTATACCAATGTTGCTGATATTTTTAATATTTCCTTATTAAAATACAAGGCTCTACTTATCAAACATTTCAGCCTTACGTATTGTAACGAGGTTAATTCATAACACGTTTTTCTTTTTATTTCATTGTATCCGAAGAGTATGGACACTGTATCCTTTTAAAGTTTTCATTAGTTGTTAGAAATTTTTTCTCTTTTTCTCTTATTATGAGAAATTTAAAAAAACAATCTTTCTTCACTGTACTATGACTGTTTAAATATATTAAATAACACATGTTTGTAAATGGCACTTTGTGCCGTAAATTTTAAATAAATAAATAAATAAATTGCTTTATCTGTCAACTCCACGATGGTTCAGAGGTAAAGTTTTAAACTTTTTTTTTTAATTTGGACGGGCTGATATTTTGTACATTGTATACATAAGTTGTTCATAAATTAGAGATCCTACTTTCCAAGTGGAGATGAGTCTACATCATCAATATTCTAAGGTTATTTCAAAATAAAGTAATAATGTGTTTTTTTCGGAATGTGGGGAAGTTTGTGCGATCCCACAAATCCCATGAAGGTATACACTTACAATAAGATACATTCGCGTAAAAACTAGGAAAGTACAAGCAAAGAATTTTTAAAAATAAATGTTCACCGAAGAAAATATTCGTTAATCATATATATAAAAATTTCGTGACACGGTGTTTGTGGTCGCACTCCTCCGAAATGGGCTTGACCGATTTTTATGAATTTTTTTATATACGTTTGGTAGGTATGAGAATAGGTTTTTAAAGTATATTTCATACGGCTATGTAATTAGGGTGCGCAAGACATTCACGAGAAGCGTCGTGTCATTTTGATATTTCATTCGGCATCATGTTCACACGTGGGCAAACCATCGAGCTTTTTTGTGTTGGCTAAAGACGGACTGACAACAAAATATCGTTCACATTGATACGAGCATGAAGAGTGACCCAAAACCCCGTCACTAAAAAATAAACGCAAAAGGGAATCAGTCACGGCTCGAATCGAGCTACCCAGTGTAGTCTAGGTACTTTCGTACGGTGGTTACACAAATCCTTTTTTTTTAAACGCACCAGAATTCGAATTGAATTGTTTTGTTTCATTTTTCTTTTTTTGACAGATAGGAGTTTTTTTTTAAGAAGCGTCATGTGAGACTATAAAAAAAAACATTAACTTATATTCTGTGAACTTGTAAAATAAACTATCGTACCGAGATACTTGTATTTTGTTTCTGAGCCGACTAAATTGATACTCGACCCTATCAATTGGCGCCCAACGTGGGGCAACGCTACCACAGTGGAGAATGAGGATAACAGTCCTCTAGCTCAATCCTCAGCGGATGTACCAAATGGAGAAACCTTTACGAGAGACACCCAGACGACACGAATCCTTGAAATGTTAGCAACAAAACTCGCTAACATAGCCGTGTGTCAAAGGGAGCCTCGCCTGGAGGCAATATTTTCTGGGAGACTGGAAGAATTTCCACGACTTTTCCTGGAACGGTGCGAAGAGTATTTCCAAATAGCTAACACCTACGAGGAAAACAAAACGAGGGTGGCAACGGCCCAGCTCCGGGACAAAGCGAAGGACTGGGCGAATACTTATAAACACCCAGAATGGTCGATTTTTAAAAGATTTTTCCTTCGGGAATACGAGGGACCAGAAGTGGAACTCCGACTTCAAAACCAGATCTACCATAAAACACAAGAGAACACGGAATCCTTGGCAGAGTTTATTGCTAATAAACAAAAAATGTTTGCACGACTCCACCCGGCAAAACAATTATCGGAGTTAGATGTATTCGTGCCTGCGTTTTGTAATAGCCAAATGTTACCCCAGTACATACACATATATGCCACCACCATGGAAGAGTGGATGAACCAGGCCATGAGGTTTGAAAATTCTAAAGGCAGATATAAGATCCTAGGCCAACGCCAAACAAGAAGCAATTTATCTCCTCGCCGGTCAGCTCAACAATATTCTCCGCGTCACCGTTCACCTCAGCGCAGTTCACCTCAGCGTCAATCACCGCCACGCCGTTCACCGAATCGCCAATCGCCATACCGCCATCCCCCGGCCCAGCGATCCCCAGCTCAACAAAATAGAAGAGATAGAAACTCGGGAAACCGGTACCGCCCGGGAGCTCGTTACTAAAACGGCAACCCGGGCAAAAAAGGAAGAAACCGAAACAAACCGCAGAGTGCCACACGGCAATAGCAGGTTCCTTCCTTCCAAGGGTGAGAGTCACCATAGAGGGGCAAACCTATCAGGCATTGGTAGACTCTGCATCTTCACACTCTATAATAAGAATGGGCATCGCCCAAAGTACCAAATTACAACAATCCTCGATTCCATGCCTCAAGTTGGCGAACAAAAGAAACGTGATGCGAATAAAGGGTATGATATCGATAAAATTCGACATCCAGAATACAACACGGGAATGGAACTTCCTCGTGGGAGAGAACCTAAGGGAGGAAATCATCTTAGGATGCGATTGGCTGTCCAAAGAGGAAGCTTCAATAGACTTCATGTGGAACTGTTTAAATTTCGGAAGCTCAATCAGGACATCCACCCACTTTGTGCCCGTTCGCCAGGGACAAAATAGTAACGATGTCCACGGGCCACTATTAGATCGAGTCCCAGAACAGGAGAAAAAAGGATTCACGGATCTATTATCCGAATATAGTGAAGTATTTTCCCCCTTGACAGGCACAGCGAAAGTACCACCGCACAGAATCCACCTGAACACTGACAGACCAATCTGCGTTCCACCACATCGCCTTTCGGACGAGAAGAAAAAGGATTTATACAAACAACTGGAAGGGATGCTAGCGGATGGAGTAGTAGAATCCAGCAGATCCCCATACAGTTTCCCAGTAGTAATGGTGGCCAAAAAGGGAAAAGAAGGGCGACGATTCTGCATAGACTACAGAAGGTTGAATCAAGCAACAATAACTGAACCCTCCCCACTGCCAATCATCCACGAAACACTTAAAGACCTGAGCACAGCCAAGGTATTCACAGTACTGGACCTTAAAAGCGGGTACTGGCAAGTGCCGATGGCACCAGAAGACAGAGAAAAGACTGCCTTTACCACACCAGATGGGGGCAGTTACCAGTTCCGAGTAATGCCATTCGGGTTAAAAGGTGCACCCAAGACATTTCAAAGAACCATGAGCCAGCAAGTATTAGCCGGGTTCCTTAGAAAATTTGCCATGGCCTATCTGGATGATATCGTCGTATATTCCGAAAACTTAAAAGACCACTTACGACACCTCCGCCTCATCCTAGAACGATTGGCAGAGTTTGGGTTAAAATGCTCTCCAGAAAAATGTATCATCGCCACAGATGAAATCACATACTTGGGACACACAGTCAGTGCCACGGGCAACACTCCCCAGAGGCCACACGAAGAAGCCATTAAAAATACACCATCACCTCAAACAAGAAAAGAACTTCGCAGTTTTCTAGGAGTGTGCAACTGGTTGAGGGAATACATACCAAACTTTGCTGAAATGTCAGCACCCTTAACAAATCTTACCAGAAATAAGATAAAATTCCAATGGACCGGAGAAGCCGAAGAAGCCATGCAGCAAATAAAAAATGCAATGGCGGGGCCGCTGGAACTCAAGAGACCTGATTTTAGTAGGGAATTCGTGCTACAAACGGACGCAAGTAAATTAGGAGCCGCAGCAGTACTCTTCCATAAAAATGAAGATGGTTCACGAGATGTGATATCATACTCGAGCACCCGGTTCTCACCAGCTGAAGAAAGGTACCATAGCAATGAACAGGAAGCACTGGCAGCAATATGGGCTATTAAGAAATACCGGCCTTACCTAGAAGGGAGGCACTTTAAGCTCATCACAGACAACCGAGCTCTAACATGGCTAAACGAGGCAAAGAACGAAAGAGCCAAACTCACAAGATGGGCCCTACTCCTACAAGACCACGACTTTACTGTAGAGCACTGTCCGGGGAAAGCTAATGAGCTCGCCGACGCGCTGTCTAGAAACCCAGGACCAACGCAAATGATACTCGAAACGGTTACCGGAAACACCCGAGAAAGCTATCCGGAAGTCGGCGGAGATAACGGCATAAACCAAATAGACTCGGAAGAGGAGGAAGAGCAACAAACCCTAGCAAGTGCGGTAAAATCAGGACAACCGACAGATCGGGAAACACGGAAAAGAATAGATCGATGGAACACTCTAAACGACAGAGAAATCCTAAACAATGCCATCGATATAAATCACTACACAAGGTATAACGTCCACCAAGGAATACTTTGGAAAAGAGACGAAGGAAAGATGGATCGGCTGTTCGTCCCTCGAAGCACAATTCCAAGAGTTCTGGAAGAATACCACAACTCGGACACCGCAAACCACCCGGGAGCAGCAGAAACAACGAGAGCAATATCAGCACATTACTTCTGCCCAGAAATGAACGAAGAGATCCGCAGACTGGTACGCCAGTGCATGACATGTGCCACATCAAAACGTGGCCCAAATAGACCCGCGGCTCCTCAAAGAGGCACGAAACCAAATAGACCATTTGAAGTGGTCGCCGCCGACGTCATGGGACCGTACCCAAGAACCCTGCAAGGAAACAAATTTATTCTTGTAGTAACAGACTTATTCACAAGATGGGTGGAAGCATTTCCGATTAAGTCTAGTATAGCAAAGACCATAATCCACCAGTTAGAAACTGAAGTATTTCCAAGGTACGGCTACCCGAAACGCATTCTCACGGATAACGGACGACAGTTCATCCACCGCCAATGGTTAGCCGCAATAGAAAGATGGCAATGTAATCATTGGACAACAGCTATATACCACCCACGCTCAAACCCCACGGAAAGGAGAAACCAGGAAATCAAAAAAGGCTTGAGAATTCTCCTCAGAGATTCACCTCACAACAAATGGGATGAGAAACTGCCGGGAGTAATAATGACGACCCGAAACAGAAAGAACGAAGCGACAGGCGTATCACCCAGTCAAGCACTACTGGGATACGATATACCGCGACCAGGAGAGTGGCAAGCTTTCCCAGAAAACGCGAACGAGGCAATCGTTTTACCCCATCAGCGAGAACCAGCAGATGAGGAAATAAGAAGGAATCAAGCAGCGTACCAAGAGAGGTACGCCCCAGCGGTGGAAGCCTTACTTAGATACCAACAAGGAGAAGAGGTGTTAGTAAAGGAACACCAATTATCTGGGTCTCCAGAAGGAAATTTCGCAGGGTTTGCACCTAAATGGAGTGGACCTTACAAAATCCTCATGAAAAGTGGAAGAGGTAATATATACTGGGTAGACAAAAGAGGTAAACCCACTAAAATCCACGCAGATGAATTAAAAAGGGTACCAACAATCCAAGAAGTCCGGGTGGAGGATCAAGATAACGAGGTTTTGACTCAAGAAGACCGGGTGGATTGATACGAGCATGAAGAGTGACCCAAAACCCCGTCACTAAAAAATAAACGCAAAAGGGAATCAGTCACGGCTCGAATCGAACTACCCAGTGTAGTCTAGGTACTTTCGTACGGTGGTTACACAAATCCTTTTTTTTTAAACGCACCAGAATTCGAATTGAATTGTTTTGTTTCATTTTTCTTTTTTTGACAGATAGGAGTTTTTTTTTAAGAAGCGTCATGTGAGACTATAAAAAGAAACATTAACTTATATTCTGTGAACTTGTAAAATAAACTATCGTACCGAGATACTTGTATTTTGTTTCTGAGCCGACTAAATTGATACTCGACCCTATCAACTCAATTGCTATTCGAAATTCATATTGATTTTCCTTATTTCATTTTCCTACTTTAGTTGGTGTTTTTTTGCTTTTATTGGCGGTCATCGTCTACAGCGCTCCATTCCCCTTTCTGTCATATATCACATCCCCACGCACTTACAATACATTCGTTATTTTTTTTTTATTTAACAACCAAAATATTCATTAGAAATAATTTATATGGCAGAACAACGTTTGTCGGGTCAGCTAGTAATCTATAGAATCTATAGTATCTATGTACCGTAGAAGCCATTTATCACATGTTTCAACACATTTATCAACTGTTCCTAACATTATACATGCAAAACGTTAGGAACAGTTGAGTTATGCTGTTTTTTACTTATCAAATTCAAGAAACGATAACGAGCTCAAATATTTTTTAATTGCAATTATAAAGCAAGGATTAATTTAATAATACGTTGCGTAACATTCTTAATTAAGTAATTTAATTACCCAGTTGGTAAAGAAATATGTGCCTACCTGGGGAGCTGTCTATTTACTAAGACTTAAAAATAATAAAGCCACAATATAATTGCTAAAAATAGTGGATACTTATTGTTATTTGGGCAAAATGGGGTATTGTTTAGATATTTCATCCAGGGTCCGACAGTCTACAGGCCTTACCACGTCTGGAACTGGATACGTGTGTGTGGAGGTATTTAAATAACAACTCTTGATTTAACGCGAGTGAAAATATATTTACAATGGAAATTTTTGTGTTACAATAATTTGCACAGATTAATTATTTATCTTGATTAAAGGTAAAGCAGGTAGAGAGGATGAACACTAAAACCGGGAAGAATTTGCAAATGAAATTGCGTTGTCACGCACCTAGCCAGAGAGTGGTGACCGGTGATACCATTGTGTAAAATGGATAAAAATGGTATTTTATGGTTTCGCTACAGTTACATCTAAGTTACCATAATAATTCGAAAATAGGTCTTACTATAACCATGTTTGTTGTGCTTCTTTAAAAGGTTCCCAAGTTTAATTTCTGGTGAAACAAAACGAAAATTTTGTTTCCGAGTGTTCCTAGGCATTTCTGTGTTTTCAACAATTTTGACATCGCCCGCGTTTTTAACTGGTTCCTAGAACGTCGTTCAGCAAATTTCTTCCCCTCATTAATCACTTTAAATCTACAGAGTTATTAATGTTCAACCGAGTAAAAAATAAACCGCTTTTTAATAGCATGATGTTCAGAAGATACGACGAATCTACGAAGATTAATAAACTTAATTCGTGACGTTTATGCACTTCGCGGAGACTTCGAAATATACAACACTAGATCGGCCTGCTGTTGAAATAAAGGTCTCGGAGGGAAGTAATACATCTTTTGTGATGAAAAAAATCCGATTTCGTATATTGTTGGGGTGGTTTTTTGTAACAAATTTTAAGTTTGATCATTTTAATGTGGGTACATAATGCCCGGTAACGAAAATATCATAGTCAATAGTCATGTCCACATACAAATCAATATATGCCTATCATTGAAGTCCGTGTTTTTTAATAGAAGTCGTTGTTCCAGAACATTCGAGGATGAATGAAAACAGTTTGCCCGATAATCCAAAGAGAGCATGATAACGAAATGATCACCGTCAATACAAATCAATATATGCCTACCATTGAAATCCGTGTTTTTGATTTGAAGTCTTTATTCCAGAACATTTCAGAATGAAAAGAACAGTGAAAACAGTTTGCCCGATAATCCAAAGAGAGCACAATAACTAAATGATCACCTTTAATAGAAGATTGTTATTTCATCTGGTAAAGACACTTTTAAAATATTTCTAAAACATTGATTTTTCTAATTATAATATAGTTGTACCGTTGGTTGTTGCGCATATTTGTTAAATTTTTAGTCAAATGATGTACTAGAAAGCATATATTTTATAAAATCAATACATTTTCTATCATATCTACTTTTCAGAATATTAATTTTAGTTTAAAAAAAATCATTAAAAATCTATCTTTATGTAAATCTATCTAGATATTCTAAAAACGTCCGATCGCGAGACCGTCGAGGCTTTTGACGAAATTTGAATTCTAGACCGCTGGTTAAACCACCTTAATGGTTTCAGATTATGAAAGTGATTTAAATTCGAAAAATGTTATTTCAGGCACGCTTTAACAAAAATTTAGATTCACAGAAAATTAAAGAACCAGTTTGGTGTAGGTATATTTGAAATATGACAGCCACAGTCGTCGTGGGGTGGGGCTCTCGACTGGCAATCCGGAGGTCGCGGGTTTAAATCCCGGCGTGTGCAAGTAAATTTTATACGATTAATTTGTGTTATTTCACATTTTAAACATTTAAAATAATAAATTGTATATTTACGGCACGTTCCAGTGTGGAAGATACTATGGAAATGCGATTAAGTACCCGATCAATTATTCCTTTAAACCTATAGTTAAACCGTGTCGTGGCAACATTGGTCACGTGACCAATGTAGTTCCTCCAACTACCGCTGATACAGAAGCGAGATATAGATTTGTAAATGTGTCTGACAAAGACGAAATAAATTATAAAACGTGGAGAACTCTTTTATTATTATAAATTCACGCAATATCCTTCCCTGGAGTTGAGTAAGTATATCTACGACTCTAAATAAGCAACCTCCACAATACTCTTAGTATCGCCCCGATGTAAGAGCACCATTCAGAATTGAAACATTGCTTGAAACGGCTTAAGGCATGTTTGGTGACCAGATCTGAGTAGTCTTGTAGTTCTACATTCCTTTTCCCCGTCTCGTTCACCTCCCCACTACCTTCAGCCTCGCCACATACCCCAATTGTGGATGCCATAGTCTCACTAGCTGCAGGCGTTTGGGAGCAGTTGGAGTTAGGCTTATAAAAACTAGTTTAAAGTTCAAAATCTTACGAACTCCTTTTCGGTTTTGTTTTAACGTGAAAAATTAAAGCCCTTAGAAAATGCATGTAAAACATTTAAATATTTGTACCTGAACTTTTCAAAATAAATAAAAAATTAGAGTGTGTAATTCACACGCGATAGACGTGAAATTAGAAAGTCGCTAGATGCTTTCTTTTGCTTGTTTATTTTAAAGTGGTTTGAAGATTGGATATTGGATTGGATAAATAAAAAAATAAAATGTTTAATTTTTTTAAATTTTGTAGGATTCGAACCTCCGTCCGCTGGATTTCTCTGGCCGCTGAGATTTGCGACGCGCTATACCGGTGCGCTATGGGACGCGCGCGGCGAGGCGCGAATTTACCGTACTATATTCCGACGACCCGTAAAAAAACAAAGCGCCCAATGAGCGCAGATTTATCGTCGTTTCCGTTGTATATCTCAACCAATAGGAGCCTTGAGCGCAGTTTGATGCTTCGCAGGTGCCGTAGTGCGTCATTTCCGTTTTATCCAAATTTAAAATCACTCTAATGGGGCCAAAGACGTTTCACTTCAATAAAACACGGTTTTTGGAGATGTTTTTTCTTAAATTAAATTAAATAAAATCAAAATAGTCGGATTAAACGGGAATTTAATTCTTATCGCCATCTACATAAGGAGTTTTATCTCTGATCCCAATTTTTACACAACGTGGTGCATCGCCTTAAACATTAACATGATATTCCCAGAAATGGATTAGGGTAAAGGGGGGCAAAGTGGAAGAGGTGGGCAAAGTGGAAAGTTCACATAAAACAAAAAATAGCGACTTCCCCCCCCCCGTTGCGCTCACTTAACACAAGTCGCATGTCGCCCTTGTGCCCCTGATGAAATTTAGCACGACTGCGGCGACCCAGCGCGGTGCACGTGTATGTTGAGTGATTTGTACAGATTCCTTACGAAAACATTCAAACTTCAACGGTTGATTTTTCATTGAAAGATGAGGATTTAGTTATATGCTATTTATTATTGCATTGCATATAAGTATTGTCCAACGTTATTTTAATACGTCTGTGATATTTTGATACAATTTTTCGATATATATTTTTTTTTGTTCCTTTCACACCATTTGGGCAAAGTGGAAAGTTGTATGTGAGGGCAAAATGGAAACCTTTCCACTTTGCCCGCGCTCGTGAGATGTCCAGTTTTACTCTAACATAACAAAAATCAATTGGAAGAAAAAGAAGCCAAAAAGATGAAAATTATCAAGGAAAGAGAGCACAAAGTAAAAAATACAAAAGAAAATAAAAATTGAGAAAATGGAACAGAAAAAGAAAATTTCAAAAAAACAAAAAATCTGCAAGAAAGATTTGAAACCATTTTCTCGAAGAGAAACAAAGTTAATGAGAAAATTAATTTTCAACCTCAGCCTGGCACATCAAAACAATAACATTTTACACTTTGCATGTTTTGCAAAGAAATTTACATTGATCCTCCAACTAAAGAATGGCTTCAATGTAATGTCTGTCAAGAATGGGCACATGAACTGTGTGTCGATATTGATAATGATGGAAAATTTGCCTTCTTCAATTGCCAATCCCATTAGAGGAATCATGCTATCGTATTCTGTATTTTATTGTTCTATATTATATGTTTCCACTTTACCCTTTCCACGTTTCCACTTTGCCCGCATAGCAGGGCAAAGTGGAAAAAAGTTAAGTTTTCAAAACTGGGTCTCCATTACCAAAACTGTTCTCTTTTAGTATTATTTTTTTCAATTAGCAAAAATATGTAAGTTTCTTGTTTTAATAAACTTTTAAAAACTAAAAAAAAATTACATTTTCTTAATTAATCTGTACACTGAAGTTAAGTTTTCCACTTTGCCCCCCCCTTCCCCTAGGTATTCAAGCGAACGGTCGCTTCTTGTAACTTTTACCAGTCAGTTTATAATGTCTAAAAGACATGACGTAAAAATGCAGAATCATTTTGCAAATTGCTTTCTTGATGAAACAAGACCCGAGCTACTGAAGCCTCGGACTTATATAAATTCATGAGACGTAAGATTAATTACAATCCTTGCTACAGAGAGCACTTACAATCGCACGTAGTGGGTGCGTAATGATAAAGAATTATAAATAGCTGTGCCCTTGATATCTGTGGTCAAAATAACGATACCGAGGAGAAGATCTAAAAAATAAATTTGTAGATGTAAAATAAATGGTTCCATGACAACTCAACAATGTGGCATTTCAACACCCCTCTGAAAGGTCATTAGGTGATGAATTTATTCTCAATAAGCCCGTAACCAAACCTAGCGTAACCTATTTAACCAAGTTTTTTTTAATTATTTTTTGACTTATTGGTGACTTTTCATAGGGGTAATGACAAATATATCGAAATATAAGGGATTTTCTATCCGCAGTTTTACTGGGTGGGAGTGTATTTCCTGGTGTCGCTGATATTGTTGACCGATACTATTTTTATTTTATTTATTAGCGTTATAAACAGTCTGTATAAATTCATAAATGACAGTGATAATAATATGTTTGTCATTGACCAATAAAATAACGACAAATGAAAATTTAGAATCATAATACGAAAATACACAATACCTTTACCTGATCTAAACAATTCTGATAAAGTGCATCTTCTTACTTAAATCTACAAAAAGTGATAAATGAAAATTTTCAAGGGTTTACATTTAAATTTTGATGGATATCAATAATATCTTTCAGGAAGTGGTTTTATTTGAATTCGAACTGCTAAAAGTAGGAGAGAAAATGTGGTGATACTAAAAATTAAAAAAAGAGAAACACAGAAATCAATGAAATATTAAGTTATCAGTTAAACATGTGGCATTCAAAAGTGTTATTTTTTAATGCATGCTGTGAATTTATCAAAGTTTGTGTTAAACACATCGATATTTGGGCATAATCTGTTAAAAGTGCTACAGCTTCTTCTTATAAATACATTTTCAAGATAATTTGTCTTGCTCTTAGGGTTTTTTTTTTGTTTTACATTAACTCCACACAGGAGGCCTTGAGGAAAATAATTTCCCTCAGGGCCTATGTCATCTGGGATGCTGTGTGGAGGGTCTTTTTGAGGAGAGGAAGGAATGAACATTGGTCTTGAAGAGACCTATATTGTAGGAAGGAGGAAACACAGAGGCTGGCAAATCATTCCACAGCCGAGCTGTTGAACATAAGAACGTGTCGAAGAAACGACCCGTTCTCATGTGACAAATGTCAACCGTGTACAAATGTTGAGCACGCGTTTGGCGTGTTTCCCGACTATGCACCGGTGTCGAAGAGATCAATGATGCTACTTCCTCGGAGCATCTTCTATTGTCATACCGGTAGAACAAGGATAGCATTCCCACCCGACGCCTGTGCTCTAAAGATTGCAATCCGTCTGTTAAGATGAGAGAATCTATCAAACGGACCGCCCGTTTCTGCACAGAGTCGAGAGTATTTTTCAGGTATTTTGGAGCTCCAGACCAGAGGTGGCTGCCAAATTCAACCGTGAGGCGCACTTGCAATTTGTACAGGGTTAGCAGTTGTGCACTATTAAAGTATCTGCGGGCCCTATACAGTACGCCCAGTTTCTGGGAGGCTAACTTTACTCTGGCTTCGATGGAGCCCCCATACCTGAGCTGGTCACTTAGGGTTACACCAAGCATATCAATGGAGGGCCTGTTCGGAAGATTGCTTCCGTTGAAAGAGACCAGATTTTCATTTTGATCCCTTTTAGACGTAATCAGACAAGATTGGGGGCTTGTCAAACAAAAAGCTATCATGAACTGTACTGCCATCCGCATAACAGTGAATTGGTGCACATGACAAAAGGTCGTTGATGTGCAACAAAAACAAAGTCGGAGACAGAACCGATCCCTGCGGGACGCCAGCATTTATCGAGTGTGAGGAAGAGGTGAAACCATCGACTACCGTCTGAATCGACCTCTCCCTCAAGAAGTCGGCAATCCAAGTACACAAGGATGCGGGAAGTCCGTAAGAATGCAGTTTGTTGACAAGTCCTCGGTGCCAAACCCGGTCAAAGGCCTTGTAGATGTCCAGTGCAACCGTTTGGGTCTCACTGAAATGTTCCAGGCATCGCCCCCAAACATGCGTCACATACGCTAGAAGATCACCGCACGAGCGGTTCCGCCGGAATCCGTATTGACGGTCGTTGATAATTTTGTTCTTCTCGAGGTATGCGAGCAGTTTTTCGTTGATCACACGTTCCATCACCTTAGACAGAACTGATGTGATCGCTATGGGGCGGTAGTTGGCCGGGTTGGAGCGGTCATCCGTCTTTGGAATAGGATGGATAACCGCTTTTTTCCAACCAGAGGGTACAGAGTCAGTCTTCAGGGACATTTTAAAAAGCTTCGTCAAAATTGGAGCTATTTCTGCAGCGCACCTCTGCAGTACCAGGGCAGGTATTCCGTCAGGCCCACTAGCTTTATTAACATCAAGCCCTCGTAAAACATGGAGTACTTCCCGATGCCGGATCCTCAGCTTTTTCATACGAAAACCGCAGTGAGGAACCGATGTCGGGACAGCACCTTGGTCATCGAGGGTTGAGTTATCCGCAAATATTTTACCTAATAAGTTAGCCTTTTCGGTAGCGGTGTTTGCTAGTCAGCCGTCAGGTCTGGTAAGAGGCGGCAGACTGGATTTGCAGAAATTGCGACCTATTGAGCCCGCAAGCGACCAAAATTGCCTGCTGCCATGCGGGCATACAGCCAGCTTTCTGCTGATCTGCTGGTCATGGTCAAATTTTGATCTATTTATGATTCTCTTGGTTTCCTTTGCCATTTTGTATAAAAGATATTATAAAAGGTGTCCGAAGATCGAGTAACTCTTAATGGACATCTGAAAACAATATTTATGCTACTGTACACCTTCAAGAAATCAACTATATGAACGAATTATTTTCGTATTCTAACTGGATTGTTAACCAATACTAATGCACATCTACAAACATCAAATATTTTCCGTATTCAAACTATTCCCATTAGGAAGTAATCCACCGACAGTCGGGCGGACACCGGAATAGCATATCTCTTGTATTTGAATATCTCTAAGTGATGAAGTTTTATAATTATTATTTATCGTTTTTGAGTTGTCCGGTCACTCGACATCGCAAGCATGCATGCATCTCAACCCAATAATTTATGGGCCGTGTTCTCACAAATTATTCCTACAATGCTCCTTTAATTAACAAAATTTACTACTAAAATGTATAAAGTTTACAACTTAAATGTTAAAGATTGCCAAGAATGCAACAACAATTTTAAATGTCGATAAATGTTTCTTTTAAAGTTCTTCCACGCAAGGGCGGATTTAGGGTATTTTTGTGTACTGTGGAGATCCCATTACAGTACAGAAAATTGTCTCCATTAAACATTTAATTTTTCTATTGTTTTACATTTTCATAAACCTTCCTATACATACTTGAACTTGTAAAAATAAACTTGAAGTATGATATTTCAAGTTTATTTCTAACTGTAATTGTTGATTTTGTGCCCGTCTGCCCCTTGTGCCCCCCCCCCAGAAAAAAATCCTGGATCCGCCCTTGCTTCCACGCAGTGCCGGTTTTCCCTTATGAGAATGCCTGAAGAAAAACTGAACAGCGTGCCACTACTCCATAGTATTTGCCAGTACAAATAAGCAGTGCACCACGACTTCTTAGAAAAAAAAGTCCAACTAAAGGAACACGTCGCGGCGGTCCTTGAACGAGTATCTTGGAACGCACTTTCGAAGCAAAAAAACCTATGGGATATTTCATATTATGACTAGTGTCCGACCGAAACAGAACTTTCTACCGAAACCGTAACCGAATCTTCGGTGTCTCTCAGTTTCGGCCGAAACCGAAACTTTTTACTCATGTTAAAAACCGATTGTTTACTGTTATTTGGTTTATTTTTTACACTTATTCAGACAGTTAACACGTGTTCAATTAAATAAATAAAAAAACGGTAATTGACGTACGTGAAAAAATATATTTTTTTATATTAGGTACTTCTATAAAACATACAAAATTTATAAAAAATAACAAAACATGTTAACTACTTCTTAGAACAAAAATTTGTCAATAATCAATATTTACATTATAAAGGAAAGACCTCATTAATTGAGTATTTTAATTTTCATTGTGTTTAAAATCACAAAATTCTTTTTATACGTTTTACATTAAATAAAAAACCATAATAGAAGTATTTAAAAAAATACTTACGTGGCATACGAGCCACGAACTCACCCAAAGTCAGCCGAACGAGAAGTTCCAAGAAGTAGTTAACATGTTTTGTTATTTTTTATAAATTTTATATGTTTTGTAAAAGTAATATAAAAAAGATTATTTTTTCACATACTTCAATTATTGTTAATGAAATAATTAAAAACACTTACAGCCTTACTAAAAAACCCAGTGAAAATTTTATTCAATTGACAAACGGCCGCGGATGTGAAAACATTACTAATTAAAAAATTGTTCATGGAAAAAAATACACTTGGTTTACACGGCCTGAGAGGGTAGTTTATCTTTGTTTTAGTAATGATGTTTGAACGAAATTTGGATTTTTTCCTAAGTATTTTGAATGTTGTATATATTTATTATTTTTGAAGGTGTCGTAAAAATAAATACCATTTATGAAAACTAGGTAAAATTACCTTTTAGATTTGTGTAATTGAAGTACGCTTTAGTTTTAAAAAACTGCCATATTTTAAGATTCAAACGCGAAAAAAAATGGAATTTTTATTTTACCAAAATATATTTGATGAAAGTGTACAGAAATTTATAAAAAAACAAAATTTAAAAAATACAAACCTTTTATATAAAGAATTTGAAACGAAACTGTCACCTCACTTTTTCCTCGTGCATACAATAAAATAGTAATAAAAAATTTCAAAGTTTTTTTTATTGCCAAAAAACTAACCTAAAAAATGATACTTACTTTTATAACATATGTCTTGCATTTTTAAAGACGTTAATTATTTTGACACGTTTAGGAAAACATGTATTAGATATTAAAATATAAATAAAATATAATAAAATGTAAATTTGAATTTTCATGTTTTAAATAAAATACTTTTTGACATTGCAATTTTCAAAGTATGATTATTTTTATTATAACTTGACTAGAACTTATTAAAAACCACAAAAACTTGGTAAATATATCAATTATACGAATATAATGGTGAATTAGTCATATTATTAGAAATTACGATCACATTTGAGTAAGTAATAATATTACACACATATCCGAGGAGTGATTTTTTTTCGCGCTTTCAGCCCGAACGACGAATGCGCAGGCGCCCGCGCCGCCACCTGGCGGTTATGAAGGAAAACACACAATTTAGTACTTACACTATGAAAAATTACAATGTTGCCAGACTTATAAAATACATTTTAAGAACAAACCTCATTAGTAATGTTATCGTGTTTTAGTGTATTTTTGTTTTATTCATGTTGCTGCTGCAATGCGAGTTATCGGGCGTGCTGTGGTTTTTTTTTTATTAAGGCTGTTTTTTTTTACCACGATAATCTTTATTTTGAGGGAGCGGTCCAGATCGGCACAGACGGGTCGAGAAATAAAAGGCATCAGTCGGTGTAGTGAGTCAGTCTTTATTTAGCTACGTAGCGAGGGTCGAAGCGGAGCGGAGTGACAGTGGTGCCGTTAGTGATGCTGATGCGTGAAAATGGTCAGGAGACTACGGCGGTGAAGATCACAGGTCTTCAGGGAGCCGGCGTGTTGCTCTACACCGAGGTGGTGTAGAAGTGATCTTGGTCCAGGCGGTCGATCACCGTCGTGTTGGCGGGATATGGCAGCTGTGTGTTCTTTGAGTCGGCGCACACACGTGACGCAGGAAGGAACCTTGAGAGGCGATGAGGGTTGCACCTATATGAACAGCAAGCGCGTGCTTGGTAGTCGATAGGTCGGGTGATATCTCATGTCGAGGCGCGAACGGGCCAGACAGCGGATGGTAGTTGGAGAAGGAATCCTCGAAGGTGTTGGAAATGTTCCTGGAGTCACACTGGACAAACTTTAATCGCTTGTTGCGAGATCGGCAGCCCCGCGAGGGCTAGTAACGGCACTGGAACTAATTGTAATCACTGCTCGGTGTGTGTTACTCGACTGTATGAATGACTGGACTGACTGAGACTGAGCGAGCGAGCGCCAAAATGAGTCGCTTTATATACTAGCGCGATCGGCAGAGTAGCTTGCTAGCGCGCCAGGTAATGTAGAGAGAATTCACGCAAAGCGGAGTAATTGCCTGAACTTTCTGCGGGCATTTGTATTGCACAGCCACAACTTCGAGGCCTTTCGCGTAAGTAGCGGAATTATTATTCCTAGGCGGCCGACGGTAGTACTCTGTTTGTGGCGCAGGTAGGTATGTCGTAGTATTTCTCGCACGTTCGATGGAGTCCAGTGGCGCAGCGGTAGATTTTATCAGAGCGGGTTAAGTGACCGCTACAATTTAAAAGTCAACATGTTTCAAAAACGATGTTCTCTTCATCAGGACATACAATGTACTAGAACTAAATGATCGAACATAGAAAGACAGGCGTGGGTAGAAATGGAAGTAGTGGAGGAGGGGAGAGGTAGAAAGGGGAGGTGCTTAGGCTTAGAAGATCAACAAGGGTGAGGGGGGGAGAGGTGGAAAGGGGGGTGCTTAGAAGAACAAAGACAAAAATTACAATGGAAATATATTTAAGATAGGGTTATTCACAAAATTAATTTGATTGTTAATAATATTTAAATTTCTATTGGTGGTATTATTCTTTTAGGTAAACTTAAGATCATGTAACCGGTTTTATTAATATTTATTGGTAATATATTTTTTATTAGCAAACCGTTTAGTATATAAGAATCGGTTTGAGATTGTTCTAATAGACTTTCTAAGTTTTTGCCGAAGTAAAAAATTGCCGTGTCATTTGCGTATAAGAAGATTTCACCATGTAGTTTTAGCTGACAGATGTCATTTATGTATATTTAGAATAAAAGGGGCCCAGTATTGATCCTTGTGGAACTCCATAGTTTATACTCTCGATTTGACTGTTTTTAACTCCTATGTTAACACATTGTTTTCTGTTGGATAGATAGGATTTTATTAGTTTGATAGCTGGACCGGTTACACCTGTTTTTTTCTATTATTTTTAATCAGTATTTCATGACTCACGGTGTCAAAGGCTTTTTGAAGGTCTACGGGAATTGCTATGACATGGTTTTTATTATCTATGCTAGATCTAAGTTTATTTATAAGATCATTAGTTGCAGAGAGAGTATTGGATTTTTTTCTGAAACCGTATTGTTTGACACATAGAAATGATTATTTTTCAGAAAGTTGTCTAGCTTATCGTATATTACTCTTTCATATATTTTTGATAGAATCGGTAGGACAGAAATGGGCCTATAGTTAGACGTTTGAGTTTTCAAGCTCCCTTTATATAATGGGATAACCATTTTACAACTTGCAATTTTACAACTGTCTGGAAATTGACCTTTTTTTAGGCTCAGGTTAATCAGTTAAGTTAGTATAAGAGTTAGTAGTGGGGCAAGTTTTTGTACTGTTGTACATTTTAGTTGATCATGTCCAGCACTCGCGTTTGATGTTAGAGATTTTATAAAAACTAATATTTCGGGTTCAGCACTAATCAAATCAAATGAATCAAATCAAAATATTTTTTTTTTCAAATCCTAGTACTTATACCTAGGTAATAAACGTCCATATGCGAGCTGCTGCCGAGCGACATCTTTTGGCAGATTCTTGAATTAAAAACCGAATTACAATGGTAGCTTTGCTTGAAATTTCACGAACACAGATGTTACTTGTGGCACGGCACATAAGGCGTGACGTCAGACATGCGATGGAAGTCGGGTTCTGGAATTCAACCACTCAGATGCAACGCAGATGTGCTAAATTGATAAATTCAGAAATTCAAAACTGTGATAAATTCAGAAATCGCCTTCATCAATGTATCGCTGCTGGGGGCCATCATCTTTTTGATTTCATCATCAGAACTTAATGCATAAAACGGCATAATGGTGTACCGAATAAAATAAAATATATCCCATTTCTGTAAGTTTCGCCGTTTTTTTTAATAGCCCTTCAAAACTGCACTGTTTGTTTTGCGACACCTTGTATTAAAACTATTTTCCGAATAAAAGAGAAAATCAATTTCTTCTGGGCTTGTCATCTTTAGGGATGCTGTGCGGGGAATCTTTTTGAGAAGGTGAGGTTGTCATCATAGGTCCGACGAAATGTTGGAGGGAGGAAAAACGAAATTCTTTAATGCACCCAAACTGTTGAACTCAATAACGAGTCGTGGAAACGTTCTCATGAGATAAATAAATTCAACCAATTATGAATGTTGGGCGTACATTTGGCGTGTTTCTCGACCATGCACTGGTGCTAATTGGATAAATGACACTAGTTCCTCAAAGCATTTTCCATTGTACTACCGGTAGAACAAGGACAGCATTTCCACCAGACGCCTGTGCTCTAAAAAATGCAATCCATTTGTTAAGACAGGGGAATCTATCAAACATACCGCCTGTTTCTACACTGAGTCAATGGTTTTTTTTAAGTATTTTGGTGCTCCGATCAGGAGTACTTAACAGTGTGTAACGGTGATGTATTCATATATTCAAGTATGCAGTGTGAAACGTATCGTTTTTCTCCGGGAACTAGCTCAGTAACAATCATTGGTAATTTAAATAAGTACTGTTTTTATACCTACCTCTGTACTTTCTCCACTCTGCCTTCTCTCCAATTCGGGTCGCTTGGGTTGGGACAAAGGGGGGGAAGAATTTAATTATAGAGATTTAAAATGTATAGATTTTAATTAGGTTTGGTCAAGTTAGTACAAAGTCCTAATTATCACGTCCCACATCTGTCTCTTTGTTTTCGATGAACAAAGCGAGACTCTTTCATAATATTAAATTATTTATTAAAATTTCTTCGTGACGAAGATATTTGTGGTATGTACAAACTTACACAATCGATTTACCATAAAAAATATATTATATACCTAGTGAAAAGCGAAAGAGATTGTTCCTTTCGGACTGACTCCAAGCGGCCTGATGAGTTTTTCCAACCCGTTATTAAAAATGAGATTTTAGCTTATTTTTTAGAATAACTTATTCCATAATAATTTTCATTTCTCCGATAAATCTTTTAAAAATGACATTTTTTTAAACAAATCCAATAAGCTCAGCTTCGGGTGTTGCTATTCACTTCGTAGCGGACGTTCTTCAGAGATTTTCCAACCAATTTCCCGTTCCAATGAAATAAATTGAGATAATATTATCTAAACCAAAGGGAAATTATTCAGTCACGCTCCGGGCAAAAGCAGTGCTGCTTCCGAGAGGAAACAAAATTCATTTCGATAACTTCAAAATAATAATAAAGTACGTTATAACTCGACATAATATGAATTATGATGACACAGAAATTGTTTCGAAAAATAATATTTGTTTGTGTATTTAGTACAGTCGGGACTCACGAGTTTATCCGTGCACGTGCAAGAGAAATTAACAAACCTATTGTACATGCACTGTTTCCAATATACTTATACCTGTGTAAAGAGATGCGATGCCCGTAGTGCTTAAACACTTTTTGTATTTACACTGTTGAAAAGTTTGGTGCAACGAAATGTGATTAAAATGCATACATTTTTTGGATTTTCTGCGAAATTTTATGATTGCTAATAAATTATGCTTTTGTTGTGAATAATTACCATATAAAATAATTTTTATATATATATAAATCATTTTATAGGCTAATTATTGTAATCATTGTAATCTAACAAATCATTGCTTCAACAAACCCTATTCATCGGGAACTGGTTATTTGAATGCAAGAAGTTATTTATTCTTTAAATGAATACCGAAAACCGAATAAAATCGTAACCAATATATAACAATTTTCTCGGTTCGGAACACTACTGGTAATTTTGAAAATGCCGTTTTTGGGGGATTTTCATCGATTAAGACTTTCCAGGTGTTGGGAATTCTAATTGAGTCATTTATAGTATTCATATTATTTTAATGTTTATAAATTTCTATTGCTTTCCAAAATTACCAGTAGTGTCTCCAATTAGCTTAACCAATCAGGTATCTACTGCCAGCCCCGCCCCCCACCCCCTCCACCATCAATCACCTGCAACCCGGGTACTTTGTACTAGACATAAGAAGTGACTTGCACTCACTTAAGTTTTAGCTTTTGGACCGAACAGACATGCGAAAGCTATCAGTTTGAGACAAAAACTCAAGACATAAGGCCTCTGAAGATGGACAGTGTGATCTGTCCGAAACTTCAGGAGTTAAAAAGTCCTTTCAACGACTACGTTACGCGGGTAAACCGAGAAAATTGTTCAACATCTTACACCCGTGAAAACCTTAATCATAACACCATTTTTTTCACCAATATTATATTATATATTGTTTTAGTAGGTATTTCATTTTGATATAAATTTGACAATAGACAAAGGGCGGGAACGTTCAATCTCTCAGAAGTTTAAGTAAAAGTTTCGCATTCGTCAATCCCTAGAGTTTGTAGATTTTCTAGCAAAACCTTTGATAGAAACTCATTTTGAATATTGACTATAAAATTCAGAAGGGAATAATCCACAATGTATTACTTTCTATGTAGCAAACTTTATTCTGCACGTTAACCTACCGCTAAAGAATTCTTAAGCAGGTACCTAAAAATATATGAAATTCCGGAGATAAATATTTTTTATCATTTACGTTCGCTCACATTCAAAAATCTTCGAAAGAGCTTTACTACAGCGGACTGTTTTCAATGTGTATTTTGAGATGAGGCAGAAATAAGTTTTGATAGTTAAGCGCGTCGCTAGTCTAATTATTTACCGCTAGGTCAAAAAAGGAGTAACTAATTTTTAAAAAGTACATTAATTTAAAGTGTTTAATTTAAAAATTAGACGATAATAGTTGTTTATTTTGTTTATTGTGGTATTTTAAATAGGTACATAGTTATCTATGTACTAATACAATCCTTTTATATGCATACATACACTTAAAATAACACATCTATACCAAATTAATTACATATCTTCGAAATTAAATTTTATTTCTCATATTATTCACTTCCAATTTTATTTCTTCCGGTAATTCTCCAAATCTCTTCAATGCTCCGTACATCAATGACTTTTGACTTCTGTGTTTTTTTCCTGAAGGGGAGTCTCTTTTCCTTCATTTAATTCTCGTCTCATGTGTATGTTTGCTTTGTGGTTTATCAATTTTTCTTAGGAATTCAATAGACGTATGGCCATTGTTTATTTTGTACATTAACAATATGGTATTGAAGTAAGCGCCCAGCGAGAACTGTACGTTAAGGCAAGAAAATCAATCCGAAATGGCTAAAATATTTCACCTTCATGACCTTTGAAATTTCCAATATAAGTAAATACTTATATTGTAAATTGTAATAAAAAATCAAAACGCCAAGTTTTTCATTTTTTTCCATGTCTTCAAAGGCGGGCTTCATTGAAAATGGTAGGAATTTTAATAGAAAAATATTCAATACAAAGTATTAAAAAAGTATATTAATATAATATTTCCCTCCAAAGCACATTTTTTAAACCAAGGGCTCAAAGGATGTCATTAAAAATATTATTTCCCCATTTTAAAAGATGTTATTATTTCTTAGTAAGTACCTAAGAATCCTTGTACTGGAACGAAGAAATCATAAATTTTGCAAGAAAATTCTCGGACATGTTGTAACTTGATATAAAAGTGGACAGCAAGCTGAAATTAAAACTTAATAAAGTTCTTAAAAGTACAAAGGGATTCCGGAAACCATTGTACATTTTAAGACGGTAAGAAACATTATGTTTCTGAAGCAATAAAAAAGAAATCTTTGTGTCTCTTCAAAATAAATTATAATTAAGGCTTTTCAGCGAGGGGTGGATTTGGACTACATATCTCTATTCATACTCTTCAACATTATATGAAATTTAGCCAGAGAGCGATTATATGAAATTTGTTTTGAAATCATTGCTTCAACAAACCCTATTCATCTGGAACTGGTTATTTGAATGCAAAAAGTTATTTATTCTTTAAATGAATACCGAAAACCGAATAAAATCGTAACCAATTTATTTATTTCGCTTATAAAGAAACCTTCAAGTCACCATATTCACGATAAGATTATTTATCAAAGATACGTTAAAAATTAATGATATGGTAAAAGTATTGAAAAATTGTAAAATAAGATTATTTGCAAGACGACGCAACGCATTGATATATATAGCAGGAGAAGATTATGAACTCATAATTAATCATTTAAATGAAGACTTACTTAATATGTTAATATGGCTGAAGAAAAATTAACTAAAATTGAATGTAAAAAAACTAAATTTATGTTGGAAAACGAGTAACGCAAACAAAAAAAGACATATTGATAGACGGTGAAGTTTTGAAAGAAGTATTTGAAATTAAATATTTGGGAGTAATAATTGACTCCAAATTGACTTTCGCTCAAAGTACAAAACAAATTATTAAAAAGATTGCCAAAAAAATTTCGCTGTTGGGAAGAAAATGAAGATTCCTTGACACAGTCTCCAGTAAAAATGTGTACAACGCAATCATTGTAACACACATATGAAACAAATGACAATTTTACAAAACAGAGTCATGAGAACTATATTAAAGAAAAATAGGTACACTTCAGTCAAGAAAATGTTGGAGGAATTAAATATCTTGTCATTTAAACAAATTATTATCTACAAAATAATCAATAGCAGGTTTATTGAATTCCTAAGAAAAATTGATAAACTACAAAGCAAACATATACATGAGACGAGGAAAAGAAATGAACTAAGACTCCCCTTCAGGAAAAAAACGCAGAGTCAAAAGTCATTGGTGTACGGAGCTTTGAAGATATTAGGAGAATTACCAGAAAAAATAAAATTGGAAGAGAGCATAAAGGCATTTAAAATTAAATTGCGAAGATATGTGATTGATTTGGTATAGATGTGTCACTTTAAGTGTATGTATCTATTGGCCGGCGTAGTGCAGCGGTAAGGCGCTTGACTCGCATTCCGCAGGTGGCGACTTTTCGCAACTTTTCCCGCGAAATTTTATTTGATTAATTTATGTTTTTCACAATTTATTCATTTAAAATAATATATATTATTGCAGCACGTTCCAGAGTGGAAGATACTCTCAGTATCGCCCTGGTGTAAGACCGCCATTCAGAATTGAAATGTTGGCTGAAATGGCTTTAGCCGTGTTTGGTGACCAGATCTGAATAGCCAGGTACTTCCCCTCCTTCCTCCTCCATATCTCCTTCCCCTCCCACTACCTTCAGCTTCACAACATACCCCAATTGGGGATGCCATAGTCTAACTGGCTCCAGACGGGAGCAGTTGGGACCCTTGTGCGGTATTCATGTAAAAAAAATATATATTTAGGTATATTGTATATATAAGGATTGAATTAGTACATAGATAACTATGTACTTATTTAAAATAACGCAATAAGCAAAAAAAAAACAATAAATAAACAATAAATCTTTTTTATTTTAAACTCTCACAAGTAGCAATAACTTGGTATTTAGACAAACCTGACACACTTAATTACAATTTTATAGAATAAAGTAGTTAAATAGTGTTTTTTTTATTTGAGAGAAAAACAACAAAAAACTAAAGTAGGGTTGTTTTGAAAAAATTTAACAATTCATCAATTTTTTATGTTAATTTTCTCGTTCTGTGTAAGTTCTATTCGAAATCGAAAACATAAGCAGTATTTTATTTTTTACAAAAGATAAGCTCCTTTGTAAAGAATGGTAATAAAATAAAAAATAAATGATTTTAACGACAGACTAAAAAAATCTGTCTTTTGACTTTTTTTAAGTCGTGCTCTTAAAAACAGCGTTTTTCGTAAACTTCTTTGCAGGATTTTTAAAATGAAGAATTCATTAACTGAAGATAGACTTTTTCTAAAGCTGTTAGAATAAATTGCGTCTAAAAGTATTCTGCTTCGTAGATTTTTTTTCTTTTGGGGCGTCTTCATTACGTCGATTGGCTTATCTGCTCAACACAATGAAAGAAATTTTGGTTTTTTTTTGTCACGAAAATAGTTAGCCTAATAATCTTGCCTGTTATATTAACACGAACAAAATTTAACCAAATAAGTTTATTAGGAACAACAGTATTGCTTTATTTTGTGTGCTGGTAGTAATAATTTGTTAAAATATCAGGGATATGCTGAAAAAACTCTTGGGCTTGAACCAACCAGGTCTCAACCCAGAGAAACCCGTATCCGAGAGTAATGGAAAGAGTTAATTTAATGCCTAAAGATTAAACAATCAAAACAACGCTCTTGCCTAGGGAAGGAAATGAGAGATCTGAAATGTTTATATTTTACGTTCACTTATATTTAGACTATTTGAATATATAGACAGCCATTGAAGTCCTGGCTGCTCGGCAGTCCAGTAGTGCTCAGTCTGCCAATACAGCCGCTAAGCCTTTGGATAAAAAGCCGTTAAGTGTTGACGAAACTCGATAACATTTTGAGATATTAGAGATTTAAATTGTGATTTGGTCGTATTTTGTGTGATTTTGGTTATAGACCGAGAGCTACTGAACCCTTTGGGTAACGGTATGTCTGTATGGCTACAAATTCTTTTAGTGATGAGTCATAGCGTGATAAGTACGATAACCATCACCTTGCAGGCATCAGCGAGGCACGTCATCAGCCCTTATATTTTTAAAAGTGTAAAAAAATAATTTTAAAAAAACTTGTTGATGTATGCTGGAAATTTTTATACGATTCAGTTTATTCGTTATAAAGTTTTTTAAAAAATTGACAGGCGATGGTTATCTTACTTATCATGCTATGACTCATCACTAAAAGAATTTCTAGCCATACAGACATACCGGTACCCAAAGGGTTCAGAGCTCTAGGTCTATTACAAAAAAATGAAGCTATCGTATATAATGGTATAAATACCTTTATCGTCACAAAATTTCTTAATGCTAAATCACTTATATTAATTATAATTCATTTTCAACGTTCACTGAAATTATTCTAGTTTCCACAAACTATCGAATGGTATTAATACAGTAACGTCTGCGTGGTTGAATTTCAGAGCCAAGCTCAAGCGCCACAAATTACATCTGTTTACGTGGAATTTCACACAAAGCCACTGCTATAATTTGAATTCAAGATTTCGTCACAAGATGTCGCTACTTCCATCAGCAGGTCGGTTGGGGATGTCTCCCCCTAGGTATAACTGCTAAATATTTGTGAACATGTAGTATCTTTCCGGATATGGAAAGATTGACGGTAATACATGTTGTATCAAGCGGCTATATATTACATATGACGTCATTGCTCTGTCACTGTTACTTTGGTCCCGGTGAATAGCTACACTGGAAGACATTGGATCGGGGGAATTTATAAAATGGTCATCAACTAACTGGGCGAAACCGAACAAAAAGCCTCCCGCAGTAAAAACCTGGGAAGGTAATTATAATGTAACTTTAATGTTCAAAGCAAAGGACGTCATAAAATTGAAAGAGATATAGATATTATTATTAGCCCGCCATCCTGAATGTCCAAGATATCAACATTCCAGTTTAACGAGGCGAGGGCACGATTTTAAACCAAAACCATTCCAATTGTTATGCTGAAATTTCGCACAGTTTAAGAATTATTCATTGTTAAGGTTTCCGAATGTTTCAAACAGCGTTGGTAAACTAAGTGATTTGTCTGTCTAAGAATCACCCCTAAGAAATACAATTATCTTCTCCCATTTGTAATGGAAGTATAATTGATAGGTTTCTCGCAAAACAATATTACAGATATATTTCACAATTATTTTATTGTTGGGTCATTCATATTGTTTAACTTTGACTAATCGTAATAAAGTATAGTTTTTACAAATACGTTTCGTCATTTCAAAGGCTTATCAAGGCGCTATTCACTAAACAAAACCATTATTCTTATGAAATGCCTAGTTTTGAAGTTTTTGAAGTGTGTATTTCGATCATTGTGTACGATTAATCTGCCGTTTTGTGAAAATATATACCATTTTTTTAACGATTTGTATGAGAACTACTGGAACATTTTTTTCAGAAAAATATTTGTGGAATAGTTAATTGTTAAACGTTATCTGGGAAAACCACGCACCTATAAGTTTCCTGCTTGAAACGTAAACTATTTTTCGCTACAAAAGAAGTAATCGAAAACATAATGAAAATATGGTGAAGAGAGGAAAATTAACATTATATTTAATAAGAATAGGTAGGGGAGGGTGGGGCGTGTTGTGGCGTACTTCTAATTGCATCATCTTATATATAAAAATCTCCTGACACGGTGTTTGTGGTCGCACTCCTCCGAAACGTTTGAATGATTTTTATGATATTTTGTATGTATATTTGATAGATATGAGAATAGGTTTTAAAGTATATTTCATACCGCTAGCTGATTACGGTGTCCCTATCCAGAACAAAAAATGTTTTTGACAAAAAAAAAATTGTATTTTTTTTTATTTGGCATTAAAAAATACCTATAAGCCCAAATTTTAACTCTGTCACCTCTACCCTCCCATGTTTTAATCGCGATTTTAGTATTTTTGTATGAACAAATTTAACCGTCTTTCGTATTTCAAACAGAACGAAATTATTTATGTTATTGAATGTCAGATGGCGCTACGTCCGCCTCATCGAACTTTCATCCACACACGGGCAAGACATTCACGAGAAGCGTCGCGTCGTTTTGATATTTCATTCGCCATCATGTTCTCGCATGGGCAAACCATCGAGCTTATTTGTGTTGGCTAAAGACGGACTGACAAAAATATCGTACACTGAATTGCTCTTCAAAATTCATATTGATTTTTTTTATTTCAGTTTCCTACTTTAGTGAATGTTTTTTGTTTTTATCGGCGGTAATCGTCTACAAAGCTCCATTCCTCTTTCTGTCATAGATCCCATCCCCACACACTTACAATATATTCGTTATTTTTTATTTAACAACCAAAATATTCACTAGAAATAATTTATACGGCAGAACAACATTTGTCGAGTCAGCTAGTATATGAATATATTTTTCTCTTTAGATTTCAGATGAATTATTCCACGGGCTGCCACATTTATTATTCGTTTTATCATGTTAATGTAAGTACTTGCATACTGCTTTCTAACCCCATATGCATGGACATTGGAGGGTCTAGAGTCGTCAAAAAAATGTAGCTTCGTTCAATAAAATAGAGTCTTGACGAGTGCGGTGAAGAAGGAAACCATATGTTTCCTTGTAACGCCGTTGGGAAAGTGGTGGGGTCCCCTCCAATGCACCGTATATATTAACACGCAATTAAAATTTAAACCATATAATAATTTTCTTTCGTTATTTCAGTTATACTTCCATAACAATAATTTACTCTGTCAATCCCATCCCGTGGAAATGTTTCTGCTACATCATTGCCTTACTTTATCTAACTATTCTCTTCTTATTTCTCCGAAAACTTCCAGTCACATAAGACGATTTTCTATCTCGTGGAAATGCTTACCTTCTGACAGAATATTTGTGGCTTGTAAATTATTTGACATTTTCTGAATTAAGACATACATAGGTACATGCAAAAGCTATGAATTACTATAAGATATCTAATTTGTTAACTCATGGTGAAACATCAGAATAATGTTTGTAAAAATCAGAGTATAGTATCATGTTGAAAATTAATTGTATAGTTACAGGCTGTTAAGGGACGTACTTGACTTATTCTAACCAATGATTCCTGACATTATTAGGAGTAAAAAATGTGTATAAAATTTTGGTCTCCAGTGGCATGTTTGATTTTTTTTTGCTTTTCTACAAAAACACAAAAAAAGGTAGGTGTTGGACAGTTGGAGGCGGGGTGAAGGGTTGGTCGGTTACTCAGCTGAGTGACCAGTGACGACATGTGGAAGAATGTTTTTGTTTGTTTGATATTAAGAAAAAAAATTGAAAAAAAAGTGACTGGATACCAAAATTGCGTTTAGATACATTTTTTACTCGAAATAATGTCAGGAATCACTGGTTAAAGTAATTTAAGTATGTTCCTTAACACCCTGAATATATAGAAATCAAAATATGTTTGCTTGGGGTATATGAGTATATGAGATGTCTATGCGTTGCTAAACCATTCTTCCGATTGCGGTTAAGCTTTGGGATTTTATGTGCGCAAGCCCGCGATGGTTTCTGTTTACAATAGTAAGTTCTAGCATCATGAAATTATGCATTGCTAACCCTTCATCCGATTGCGATGAAACTTTAGAGATTTGATGTGTGAATGCCGGTGATGGTTTCTACATATAATAGTGAGTTCTGGCATCATGAAATTATGCGTTGCTAACCCTTCATCCGATTGCGATAAAACTTTGGGGATTTGATGTATGTATGCCCGCGATGGTTTCTATATATAATAGTGAGCTCTGGCGTCATGAAATTATGCATTTCTAAACCGTTCATCCGATTGCAAGGAAACTTTGGTGAGTTGTTGTGAGCACGCCCGCGAAAGTTTCTATATATACTTGTGAGCTCGGCATTATGAAATTTGTATAAAAATTGCAATAGGTGACACGCGAGCTGATTGGAAACTGGACGTACCGGGACTGAATGTATAGAATGCGGGAGGGGGAGAAGAACTCGGGAGGAGGGTTCGTGGGACGGGGGAAACGGGAGAGGGGGTAGGGAGAGGGAAGGCGGAGAAGGCAGAGTGGGAACGCGTGAGGGGAAGAAGATGCGGGAGAGGAAGGGGAGGTGGAAGGGGAACGGGAACGGGACGAATGGGAAAGGACACGCAGGGAAAAACAATTTCTTTATTAAGTGCCGGGAACTCGCTAGTCTTAAATAAATATAACTACAACTCTTTTTATTCACAATCTTGTAATCTCCGAACTTAACTTTAAGACAGGAGGTTTTGGCGTGATTTCTCACCGGTAAGTATGTTAATATATTTTTAATTGAACGCCGCAAGATTGATGTGATTATAGCATTGAAAATTTTAGCAATTTTCAGTTTTTCAGTTTCAGTGCCGGCAACCCGGGCGATTATTTATTTTTCATTTATTTACATAGTTTTATTTTACCCACCTCACTAGACAAAGTCAGTTCCGAGGTAGGTAAATAACATTTTACATATATTTATTAAAAAGGATATGAATCAGAGTAGATATAATATTATTAAAAGATAAAAAAGTAGTATAAAAAGATTAAAAAATTATGTGATAATAAAAATTAAAAAAAATAATAATGATAAAAAAAGAAGTATAAAAAGATAAAAAATAATGTGAAATTATATGCACTTTGCCTGTTCCTATGCCTACTATGCTTATATGAAAAAAATATATATATGAAAGATAAAAATAAAAAAATTAAAAAAAACAATGAAAATAAACCTATATACATATACATACATGAACATTCATACATGTACATTTTCTTTTCCATATATCTATATATGTACAAACACACATATATACTTACATGTATACACACATATACATGCGTACACACATACATGCATACATACATATGTACATACACAAACATGCATGCATACATAATGTTGTTATATTAGATATTTATGTATAAATTTTGTTTTTTTTGTTATGTGACCTATTTTTGTAAAAAGATTGCATACGTAAATTAAAATTATACATTTAGATAAGAAAATATAATACCGTGGGTAATAGTTAATATTGTACTCTGTATTATATTAATTTATTACATTACACCACAGGTACATGATAGTTAATATTATTAACAATACACTGCATATTTTGATATTATATAATTTCGTACGAAATTATATGAAATGAGTCTATAAAATGTACTCGTATTAGTTATTTAGGATATTCCGAATGTCCTTTCTTTCCTTTTCAGTCAACCATATAACAAATCTTTTGAACAGCCAGTCCAATTTATTTGGGGTAACGTAAGTTTTTGTTTGTGTTAGGAAGATATTGAAAATGTGTGGAGCCAGGTACGATTCATGTTTTTTTGCAAAAGTTGATTTAATATAGGGAACCTGAAAGTGATTATTTACTTTTGCTCTTGGATTTTGCGAGTGAGGTATGTGGTGAGGTGATGTTTTTATACAGTTTTTATAGATGATTTTTCTAATTTTAAGTAAGTTTATTTACGTCTAGTAATTTGTTTTTAATCATTAGCTGTTCCGTCGGATGTCGGTAAGGTTTTTTAAACATAATTCTAATTATTATTTTATTATTTATTTTAAGAGGATTGAGATAAGTATCTGCTGCTCCTCCCCATACTGATATACCATACGTTAAAATACTTTGACAAAGTGCGAAATATACATTTTTTAATTGATTTAAGGACATGATGCTTCATATAGTTTTGATGATGTATGATAACACAGGCCTGCAAATTGACACTTTTTGATTTTTTTCACCGTAATGGGTAAATCGTATGTATTTTGGTGCGCTGAGTCCAAATATGCTCTCAATTTTTCAAAATCTCTTAAAGTTATGCAAAACCCGCGGTACATATAGGTAAAAATGCATTTTGAAATGAAAAAAAAATATCTATTACTAGTGGTTTATTTACATCTTTTAATACAATTTGATAAAAATAATATGTATATACAATAAGGATTTATAATTCTTTATAATATCTACATCTTTTTCCCTCAAAATTCCGTTTTGAGCTTTTCCGTTTGTGTGGGATGTCTGGAAGTCTCTATGGAGCATCATAGGTCTGCAAATTGACATTTTTTTTTAAATGGTAATGGGTGAATTATATGTATTTCGGTATGCTGAATCCGAGTATGCTATCCATTTCAACTCATCACGAAAGGATTTTCCGCAAAGTGGAAATTAAAATATTGGCAAAACCTGCCTTATACTACTACTAGGGAATGTTCAAAAGAAAAAAAAACATAAAATATGCAAATTTAATTAATTTTAAGTCATAAAATATTTTATTAACATTATATACAATTATAAATCTATATAAAATCTGCTTTTTCGAAGCTTGGTTTTGTGCTTTTTCTTTTGTGGGACGTTATATTAAAATTGTTGAGGTCCACTGGAGTCGCCTACTTGAAATCCTCACTAGAAGTTTCTTCTGATGATGGCAAATCGTCTAGGCTTTGGGGGTGCTTGTGGTGTAGGAATGCCAGGTCCTTAAGGGACCAATTTGGGTAACAAATTTGTTTTTTTTATTTTTGGTACTATACCCTTGCACATTGCACGAACAAAAGTAGGAGTCATCGCTGTGGTTTCGAGGCTCTCTCCAGAGATCATGGAAACACCAAAACGAAAAAATTAACTTTACTTTTTGACCATATTCTAAGTCCTTCAACACATCCTGAACAAACCCAATGCGGGGCCCAAGATTTGTCCTGGTCCCCCTATCTTTACACCAAATACGCAAAATACACTTTTTTTTTAAAATCAGTAATATTTCATTGTTGTTTTTTCACTACAAATTCACCACAAATATAGCAAAAACTCTCAGAAGATTTTACACAACCCCTTGAAGTCATTTTTGAAACGCACCTTAGGAAAGTTTGAACAGAAATAATAAATAAAAGGGCATGGAAGGTAGTGGGCAACTTGGGAATTTCGGCATTCTCTCATACTTACTATGGAAAATCCCGATATATGTGATTCAACGCTGACTAATTTTATCGTCATACTTGATATCTAATTTGTCACTGCTGTGTTTGTTTGTTTTTACTATTTGTTGTCTATTTTCAATGTAACTGGGGAACCACTTTAGCGGTGGACCGGTTATGCCGATATTTTTTAAGTTTTTGGTGTAGTAAGTTATGTGAAATGGTGTCAAATGCTTTCGCTGGGTCTAAGAACACTCCTATCACACTCCTATAGCATCAGATATACGTACTGCAGCCGTAAACTGTATTATGAGATATGTATAATGAGATAGGTAAATAAAAATTGTTCCAAGTAGTTTTGCCAAATCATGATTTTTATATGTATTGGTGTTTTTTAGTTTTGCGTGGTTAAAAAAAATAGTTGCTCCGCAATTTTTGTTACATTTGCCCTAATTTTTATTGTGCTACCTTACCAAAATGTTATGACGAATATACCTATATATGTGCAAATGAAATATAAAACGACACAATATACCTACGTATCAGGCGCGGTCCCTCCATACATTCTATGGATGCGGCGCTTCACTTCCTTTTGAGGCGTATAATAAATACAATAATAATTGTTATCTATTTATTCAGCATTAAAAAAGCTTTGAGCTTATTTTTTTCTAGCCAAAAACAGCAATAAATACTGCAATTTAACGACACCGTCCCAACTTCAGCGGCCAATAACAAAAAAACGCGATGCGCGGACTGGACCGAAATTCATAATAACATCAGCATTCTCGATGCTAATGAGTCGAATATCAGCAACAGTGGATTCTCTGCTCTATTGCGCATCCACGTTTTTAGAAAAAGTTTGATATTTGCGCATGCGCGTTTAGTTCTGCCTGCCAAGTTTTGCCTGAAGCAGGATACGCATTCGATGGGAGCATCCAACGCGCAGAAAGCTACTTTAATGCTACTTTAATGCTACTTTAGTGCACAGAATAGCATAACAAATCGATTGGATTAATTCGGTACGTTTTAGAGAAACATTCTGAAATAACATTGCATTTTAAAGTAAACTAATTAGATGTGTCAATATCTTTTCCTGATTTTTCTGTTTTCAGATTTTCGATTGAGTTTCGCTTATATTGTCTTCATTTAATTAAATATTACAATTTGAGGTTTTACTCATAAAGTTAAAATAAAAATAAAAATATTCATCCTAGACTTGCAGAAAAGTCAATAGATGTCGCATATTAAATAAAATGGATAAAGATTTATTTTTATTTTAACTTTATGAGTAAAACCTCAAATTGTAATATTTAATTAAATGAAGACAATATAAGCGAAACTCAATCAAAAATCTGAAAACAGAAAAATCAGAAAAAGATATTGACACATCTGGGACTCGAACCCAGGACCTCTCGCTTACCGGGCGAACGCGCTAACCACTGCGCCACCGTGTCGATATCCAATTCGGTCACTTTTAACTGTATCATACTTCGACTAAGAACCACCCACACTATCTTCATTTTTCTTAACGCATATCATTTTTCTTAACGCATTTCTTAACGCTTATCTTGCAATCATACATAAAGATAGCAGCCAATAGTATATGCGTTAAGAAAAATGAAGATAGTGTGGGTGGTTCTTAGTCGAAGTATGATACAGTTAAAAGTGACCGAATTGGATATCGACACGGTGGCGCAGTGGTTAGCGCGTTCGCCCGGTAAGCGAGAGGTCCTGGGTTCGAGTCCCAGATGTGTCAATATCTTTTTCTGATTTTTCTGTTTTCAGATTTTCGATTGAGTTTCGCTTATATTGTCTTCATTTAATTAAATAAACTAATTAGCTCTAATGGATTCTTTGAGGTGACACAGGAGTTTAAACAAGTTAACTGTGGGTTTAAAGATACGATGAAGGTTAACAACATGAGAAGAATACCTGGAAATATTTATTTTTATCAAAAGAACTTTGGCAGTAAACGAAAATTGTGTTTATCGATAATTACCCGAGGTAAAGAAAGCGAAGATCTTAGCATTGGGTGATTGGATGTGTTTGCTGGCATTTTTAATATAAACATTTATTCAAAAATTCCAAAGAAATTACTTCTTCAACGGTCACATCTCCATAAGATAAAGAGAAAACTATTTTTGACTGATGCTGTTTTTTGTTATTTTTGTTTTAATTATACATGTCCATTAATTTTCCCGTTAAAAAATCTTGCATATATAATACATTTCTATTTTTGATACTGACAATCGTGGTGGAATTACAATAAAATGATGTATTGAAACAATTTAAACCTTTTTTTTGTTAATTCCGTATTTTTGAACAATCGAAATAAAAGTGGAAAAAGGTTTAATTATAACATGTAAGTTCAATTTCGTTAAAACATAATGTAAGATATAAGTTAAATTTAATTGTAACAAATGAGTTCAATTTCATGACAATATATAAGTTCAAATTCATTCTAACATATAAGTTCAATTCCATTGAAACATATAAGTTCAATTTCATTCTAACATATAAGTTCAATTTCATTATAACATATAAGTTAAATCTAATTACAACAAAAATGTTCCATTTCATTACAACGTATCAGTTCAATTTCATTACAATATATAAGTTCAATTTCATTTTAACATATAAGTTCAATTTCATTATAACATATAAGTTAAATCTAATTACAACAAATATGTTCAATTTCATTACAACGTATAAGTTCAATTTCATAACAATATATACGTTCAATTTGAAACTGCAATCACTATCTACAAATCAGTTATTGCTCCACATTTTAACTATTGCTCAACTATCCTTTTCCTGTGTAATGAACGAGAACAACTTAAGTTTCAAATTCGCCAAAACAGGGCAATTGGAATAATACTTCGGCGAAATAGATTTTCAAAAGTAAACAAAATGTTAAAGGAACTGAATTGGCTAACCGTGAAACATATGCTGATCTTGAACGATGATATTTATACATAAGATTATAAGATAAGATATTTATAACAACATTTTACCAAAATACTTCTCAAATAAAGTTATATTCAACAAGGACATTCAGAGACATAACACAAGGACGTGCAAGGAAATCAGGCTTCAAAAAGACAAGGCTAATATGCAGAACAGTTTACTGTATAAAGGAATGAAGTTATATAACACACTACCAGAAACATTAAAGTCCACACCAATTGGAAAGTTCAAGATGTATTGAAGGAGCTACATAAAAATACATAAAATTTAGTTTACAATATGAAATATTATAATTAATTAGAAATTTTGTAAACTTAAATGTACAAATTACTAAAATAAAAATCCATAAATAAAATTTTTAATTTCATTATAACATATAAGTTCAATTTCATTATAACATTAAGTTCCATTCACTATAAGTACATGTAGATAGAATGTCATTATGTGCTGTAAAGGATTTATAATAAAGTGTTTCATGACAACTACCTTACTAGGAATCTATGCTGGGTGTTCACGGGTTTTGATTTGGTATTGATTTGAATTGGTTGTATTATATATTACGAGTAGGTTTAAGAATGTTATAAAATACTAGCTGACCCGACAAACGTTGTTCTGCCATATAAATTATTTCTAGTGAATATTTTGGTTGTTAAATAAAAAAAAAACGAATGTATGGTTAGTGTGTGGGGATGGGATACAGAAGAGAAATGGAGCGCTGTAGACGATGACCGCCGATAAAAACAAAAAAAAACACCAACTAAAGTAGGGAAACGAAATAAAGAAAATCAATATGAATTTTGAAGAGCAATTGTCTTTGGCCAACACAAATAAGCTCGATGGTTTGCTCACGCGAGAACATGATGCCGAATGAAATATCAAAATGACACGACGCTTCTCGTGAATATCTTGCGCATGTGTGGATGAAAGTTCTATGAGGCGGATTTAGCGCCATCTGTCATTCAACAACATAAATAATTTCGTTCTGTTTGAAATACGAAAGACTTAAATTGGTTCATAAAAAAATAATACAATCGCTATTAAAAAATGGGAGGGTAGAGGTGGGAGGATTAAAATTTGGGGTTATAGGTATTTTTGATGCCAAATAAAAAAATTTCACAAAAAATTCTTTTTTTTTGTCCAAAATAGAATTTTTTTCTGAATAGGGACATTAGGGACACCCTAATCATCAAGCGGTATGAAATATTCTTTAAAACCTATTCTCATACCTACCAAACATACTTTAAAAATTTCATAAAAATCGGTCAAACCGTTTCGGAAGAGTGCGACCACAAACACCGTGACACGAGATTTTTATATATAAGAAAGATTCTAATGTGCATAATAAATGTAATTATTAGCAGTTATGATTAATGTTAATATTTTTGGGTTTTGTTTAATTTTGGTTTTATTAAGTTATTTAGGTTACGTTTGCGTACAACTTTAAATATCATTAAATTTAGTAAAGCTTTTAACATTATTAATAAAATACATTTTTAATAATAATAATAATATTATATTTGTCAAAGAATTTATATATAAAAATGCAAAAATCGGTAATTTTAAATACATGTAGGATTACAAAATTTTTTTTAAATATTTATATTGAGGGAACAGTAGGATTTATAGGTTCAATTAGGAATTCCACAGAGCCGAACCCTCTGATATGAAAATATCTGGAGTCGGTGAATTATTTTCCCATCTGGTCTCTGGTAGGTTGACATGTTTTTCTTGCATTGTTTTGTAATTATAATACTTATGTAGTGCAATTGCATAACGTGGACTGAACAAGATGATCATTTGGGAAGTGTGTGAAAGGGTTTAGTTTTTCCTGTGGGGAAAATTAAACCCGGACATTTAAATCTGGTGCGTAAAATGATATTTGGATGATTTGTATAGCGCCTTTAAAATTCACCTGAAGGGCGATGTACGTCTACAAACTTGTAATATATTTCTGCAATCTTACTTCATAAATATTGTTTTATTGATACTCTGTGTATTGTCAAATATCTAATATAATAAATACAAAGCAAAATACGACATACTTATATGTGCAATATCTACTTAAGATTTAGGAGTTGGATATGTTTACTGCCGCCCCGGGAACTATTTATTGGATAACCAACACCTCTGCCATAGGTCACCCCAAGTGGCTTGCTACGTTTGATGACTTAGCCCGGGTTTATGGGGTGAAGTTTGTCCGGGTCTTGGCAGCGGATGCGTATGACTATCAGCTGCATGGCAGGCCGGATCGGGTGAGAATGGTTGAGGGAGTCCCTTTGATTTTTCCAGCCGTACTCTCTCGGAACATCGCCTTGCACCGCAGTGGTAGGAATTTACATTCGTCCGTCACTCCTGGATACGCTGATCCTCAGATTCTTACCCACCTCTAACACCTTTTTTTCCCAAAACTTCCTCTCCTTCCTTTCACAAAAAGACCCTCTAAAGCATCCTCAAAGTTGACATAGACCCTGAGGGGAATTGTTTTCCTCAAAAAATTAATTTTGTATTTCAATTTTAAAGGTTTCTCTTTCTTGTTTGCTATAACTACGTCATAAGTCAACTTTTTTTAATAATATATCCAATTCCACCGTTATTAGTAATTTAACATTGAAAAATATCCTTCAGGTTACAGTTGAATTCCTGTCGTGGAGGGCAATATACAATATCTTTGAATTATTATAAATATGTTAAGAATAATTTTAAAAAAAACAATAATTAGATACCTAAGTATATTACCCATAATAAAATTTAAAAATAATAATTCCAAACACAATCAAACTAATAATTTAAAATTTTAGGGCAATTTCATAAAATCAGCGCAGTGAAAGACCTAATTATGAAATAATACATAATTATATTTTTGAAAAATTTGTACACTTTATAATAATTTGTTTTTAATTTTAGTGAAAGATCACGTCAAGGGAACTTAACCTAGCAGTCGAATAATTTTGTTCATAATCTATTAATACTATTTTTTCATAATCTCTGTAAGTCATTTAAAAACCCGTATGAAAAAAATTAGGCAAAATGTGATAAAATATAATTAAACTAAATTTTATGAACTGTTTTTTTTTTTTGGAATAAAACTGAATAATTTGTTTTTAATTTTAGTGAAAGATCACGTCAAGGTAACTTAACCTAGCAGTCGAATAGTTTTGTAAATTAGGCATAATGTGATAAAATATAATTAGACTTAATTTTTTGAACTGTTTTTTTTTTTGGAATAAAAGTACAAAAAGTAATTTCATTGTAATATTTTTAATAAGTTTTATTATTATAATTATTAACTAAGTCAATTCAGATTTTTTTTAAATAAAGATAACCTTAATTTAGGTGTTGTGAAAGAGTGAAAATGATTTTTGAATCTTCAATGCTCATTAAATAAAGGAAAATTTTGAAATATTTTTAGAACACAACGGTAAAATAAAAGTGGTGGAAAATTTTTTTTGGTATTTTAATACTAAATAAAAATGATGATTAAGTATTGAAATAAGTCAAAAACATTTAAATACCCTCCCGTGTTGGAGCACAACGTCATAATTAATTACCAAAAATCCAATTTATCACCTAAAAATTTCCAAGCTGGAATATTTGAAAAGCATATTTTTTTGTGAGAATGAGAATTTGCGAAAACGTTAAATTTCCTAACCGTTATGTGAAAAAATGATTCCATAAATGTCACAGTGGAATATATTTTTAAATTCCTTTATCAATGTAGATAATTTTGTTAATATTTATCATTTTACCAACCCAGCTCAATTTATATCAGTTGTCAAACATGCGCTCTGTGTCTCTTTCTCTTTGGTGATTGGTGTTATATCAGCAACCTTAAGAATATAAACAATACAGCATAATAGATCCTTGCATTATTCCATTACCTAAGGCACTTCAAGTTCAAGTTCAAGAAAAGGAGAAACCAATCTTCAGATTCCGATAAAACTTACAATATTTCAGTGGGTTTCGTATTTTATTTTTCCCATTTCCCATTACTAGGTAATGGGAACTTTATTTATAATGCGATTTTATTTCAGAATCGTTGAAATGTTCATATAAATTTGATTCTAGAGAGTAATTAATAATTTAATTATTAACGCAGTGAGCAATGTGACATGACAATTAAATAGTAAATGCCTACCGTTTCCTGAAACCCCGCATTAGACAGAATTACGAAGAATTAGATAAAACTAAACTAAATCTCTAACTAACTAACCATTACGCCATTTTCCCGCAGGGGTAGGCAGAGGGGACGGACCTCCAAACAACTCGATCTTGGCACACACTCCTCGCCTCGTTCACATTCATACATCGTCTCATACATGCTCTTCTATTATTCCGACTTTTCACATAATATATCTATTATCCCGACTGAAGTATCTGATTCACTTGGTCGTGCCATGTCTTCCTCGGGCGTTCCCGACTTCTTCTACCATTCACATTTGCGTCATATATTCTCCTTACACTCCTTTCCTCGTTCATTCGCTCTACATGCCCAAACCATCTTAGCGTCCCTTTCTTAATCTTACTCATTACGCTTACGCCTTGCATTATTCGCAGATCTCCACATTTCTCACACGATCGTACATGGTTTTACCACACATACGTCTCAGGGATCTCATCTCTACATCATTCAGTCAGAGATAAAACTCAAAAGAGAATAAATAATAATTCGCTTTCCTCCGTGCAGAATATAACATTTGATGTTGACGTAAATTACCCCGATAACTCTGCCCAACGTGCCAACCAGGCTAATGAAATTTATGAGGATTGATAATAATATTCTACTACCTACTAAATAGATCATAAAATGTTTATATATTATATATTTGTTATTTTGGCTGAGATTTTACCAATTTGATCAACACACGATATTTTTTCCTACTACCTACTAATGCAAAGAATGGTTCTTAAAACACTTCCAGACGGTGGCCTTTAAAACAAGAAACTCTTACAGCCTTACTAAAAAAAAACTTTTCACGGCCGATAACCCATGTAATTGCAATAACATAAATAAACCCCGTGTACACTAAAACACGTTTTATTACCAATAAGCTTTCTTATGTGGTCACGCTGTTAAAATGCATTGAAAATCTGACAACGTTGTATATGGTTTTAATTTACTAGGAAAGAATTTTGTTTTAATTCTTCTCCACCAGGGGCATTATTGGCGCGCTTGTGCATTAAATCTCAACGGCCCGCGATGAAAAGACAGCCCGGTGTGTTTATGGCGGGATGTTAAAAAATTTTGTTAGTACCTAAATGTTGTGATTTTGCTTAATAATTTCTATTGTAGTGACGAATTTACTCTTCTATTCACATAATTGATATATTTACCATGTTATTTGTGTGGTTAACATCAGTTTAATCAAGTTATTGTACAAACGCCGTACTTTCAAAGTTGAACTGTCAGAATATTGTTTTATTAAAAGATAAAATTTACATTTTAAGATCTTTATTTTAAGAGAATTTCTTAAAAGTAATATTTTTTTACAGTATTAATATCTAATACATGTGTTCGTAAACCTATCAAAGAAAGTAACGTCTTTAGAGATGCAAGAAATCTGTTGGAAATGTCGTTATTATTTCTAAGTTATTTTTTTGGCAATAAAAAAAACTTTTTATTATTTTTTTATTGTTTGCACGAGGAAAAAGTGAGGTGATAGTTTCCTTCCAAATTTATTACATAAAAGGACTGTGTTTTTGAAATTTTGATTTTTTTTTTAATTTCTCATCTTTTTGGTCAAAAATGTTTGGGTAAGAAATTTTTTTCCATTTTTTTCCGAGTTTGGATCTTAAAATATGGCAGTTTTTGAAAACTAAAGTGTATTTAAAATACACAAATCTAAAAGGTAATTTTATCTGGTTTTCATAAATGGTATTTTTTTACGACACCTTCAAAAATAAGAAATATATAGAACATTCAAAATACTTTGAAAAAATTCCAAATTTCGTTCAGACATCATTAATAAAACAGAGATAAACTACCCTCTCAGCCTGTGTAAACCATGTGTATTTTTTTCCATGAACAGTTTTTTTATTAGTAATGTTTTCACATCCACGGCCGTTTGTCAATTGAATAAAATATTCACTGAGTTTTTTAGTAAGGCTGTTATTGTTTTGATAAAAATTTATTGAAAATACTCCGAGAGTCATTTTCACTATCAACACAATAATTCAGGGCATTCTCCGAGTTTTGTGGTAATAACATCTGTAAAAAAACGTACCCCTTTGGTAAGTTCGATGGAGAATTTAAATTCAGAAACAAGATTCCATTCTTATTGAGTTATGTAGGAGACCACTGTTATCTCAGTGCTTTTTCGGTTTTATTTCACAAGTCTTCATTTCTTATTGTATATTTAAAGGAATTTGAAGAATTTTATCTGGAAAGGGATATTTGAAAAATTCTTGCACGATTTCATGCAATGTTGTTCATTTTAATTATCAGACACCGTTTAATTTTTCAAATACTATTGAGATCGTTTTCTTCTGGCGTCAAAGGCGTGTATGTATGCCAATTATTTTTAATTTTTTTATAAATTTTTATTAAAAAATGTATTTTACATCATTTACGAAAAAATATGTCACAATCATAGACATCCAAATGGATAGACAAGCAGTTACAGGTGAGGGGTAAAACCAAACTATGGAGGGCGAAGAGGGGAAAGATGTCTGTGATTCGTTATACAATCAATCTGACAGTAAATAGGCATCTCGCATTACAATATCACCATTTAGTTCTTAAAAGCAAAATCTGCTTTGAATGAATAGACCTTTTTACATGGGAGCGCGAATTGCTTGCCACGATAATAACATATTTGCTAAGGCCAAATGCTCGCCCCAAAAAGACTCGCCCCAATACACATAGCAATATTTTGTTGCCGTGTTTAGTTAAAACACTATTACAAATGTTTCATAATTTACTTACCCCTGTAACCAGCGACGAGCACACTGGAGAACCGCCCACATTCGCTATGTGCACATTGAAATGTAGATATATTGTATAGCATACGCTACCGTTTTGGCGTTGTATTTCGTTAAATGTATGGATGTTACCTTCTAGCTGTTCACGGCAAGAATGATGACGTCACACATTTTAGATTCAAGCGAGGCTCTATCCCCTCCCCATGGAGTGAGCCGGTTCCAAGGAGGAGCTCCAGCCGGCGCCATGTGGAGGGGGAAATAATACGTTTTTATCACTTAGGGCAGTTCCATGTATATTCATATGTCCGTGGTCACAATGTACAAAATAATAATTTCACGTGGTGATAATATATAAAATTTACCACCATAAGAAAGCTGACTTTGTGTGCACGGGAGATAATATGTTATTATATATTGTTATTAGTTTTTTAAACGTTATAGTATCCAATTTATAGTTTTACTATTTTTTTATACAGTAAATTTTTAAATGGTTTTTTTATGAACACCGTACAAGAGTCCCAACTGCTACCGTCTGGAGCCAGCGAGGCTATGGCATCCTCTGAGAGTATCTGAGAGTGTCTTCCACTCTGGAACGCGCCACAGAGATTTTTTTTTTTTAATAATGGGAGACGTATATATATATATATATATATATTGTTCCCGTGAGCACTTGGGCCATAGACCCATTGTACTATCTCCCATTTTACCTCATTCCTTTGACCTAGTCCCTTTTACAGTAACCTAGCACCACAGAGATACTACGTATTATTTAGAGATACTACGTATTAATACAAATTATTTAAAGAAAATTTAAAACCCGCGATCGTCGTATTGCTAATCAAGAGTCTAACCCCTCGACCACGGAGGTCGTCAGGATTGTTATTTATAATTTTGAAACTTTCTGGTATTGAATTAAAAAAAATAATCCTCTTATTACAATTATTTTTTAGAGTTTTCGTTAATCAAACACAATAACACAGCCTCCGTAGTTAAGTGGTTACGATACTCCGAGGGTTGCTGTTTCAAATCCCGGCGTGCGCAAGTAAATTTTATTTGAATAATTTCTATTATTTCACAAATTATTCAATTAATTAATAATTATTCAATACATAGTATATTTGTGGAAGATTCCTGTGTGGTGTCTAGATACTTTCAGAATCGCCCTGGTGAAAGACCTCCATTGAGATTCAAAACGTTGCTTGAAAAGGCTTTAGTCAAGTGACCAGATCTGAATAGCTAGGCACTTTTTAACCTTCGTCTCCCTCGTGTCCTATCCATCCCCACTATGCCTAGTGAGCTCGTAACATACCCGATTTTGGGATGCCATAGTCTCGCTGGCTGTAGACGATTGGGAGCAGTTGGAAATCTTATGCTGCAGTCAGAATTTTTAGTCGTGATTTATGACTTAAAAATGAGATATTTAGAAACAAGCACATTTTTGGACAAATTGTGAAATCCATTTTTTTAAGGTGAAACTCTTTTGAGCACTGTTATTATGGTGAAACTCTTGTCAGCACTATTATTACAATTTCAAAAATTAATAGAAGCTGATGGAGACATTAAACATTGCCGTATCATGAAAGGGATGGGAAGATGATGAACACATTGAAAGAAGCAAAGTTGGAATTAAAGAAGCTGGGAGGTAGGTGGGTGGTAAAAAGTGATTTGGAAATGACAAGACAGTAATTTGAAGAGAAGAAATATGAAAGGATGACGTGCGGAAAATTGGTTTTACATGATCGCCATGTGTCTGCCATAAGCAGGTAGCTAACGTATTATCAAGAACAAACAAAAAATAATAAGAAATACATTTTATTCGTAGAAAAGTATTATAATAAGACAATAAAAGTTATGCAAAAGAATGCTAAACATTTTTAGCAAATTCATAAACCTCAAATAGGTCATTTTCGTTCACCATTGAATAGTTGTGCGTGAGTACCGTGAAACACTCGATGTTCAGGCCTGGAGTTTTTTTGTCTAATTTTGTCGTGTCTGTTTAGAGGGCCAACTATGGTTTTTGAGAAAAAGGTTGGAGTTGAGAGACTCGATGTTCACGCCTGGAGTTTTTTTGTCTAATTTTGTTGTGTCTGTTTAGAGTGCCAACTATGTATGGTTTTTGAGAAAAAGGTTGGAGTGGAGAGACTGTTTTTTTTTTATAAATATGGTTTTTACTACAACATAAGAAATAAAAAATTTAAAAAAAAACAAACCAATACTTGCTAGTTTTAATGGATTACAGTGGTTTAAAAGTTAAAATATTTTTTTTAACTGAAAAAGTATTATTAATCCGCTGTCTACTCGTATTTCTGAATTCCTTGTTGTTCGCGCCGATCGTAGGTGAAAACCCGGTGAATTAATTGTTTGTGTTTTATTTGGGAATCAGTATTTATTCTATAGCAATGAATTGTTCCCTTCCTCTCTCCCCACTTGTCCTCCCAGCATTTTAGTTTTTACAATCAACCGGAGTAACAACGGTCTCACTGTGAATTTATAAATCGCATATAAACACGCATCGGTAGATTCCTTCGGAAACTATTTATGTATATTCTCAATTAAATCATTCAAAAACATAGTGAACCATACGCAGAGAAGTCATCTCACCTTTCAGTTTAATAAATTGCAGAGAATTCATCCCAATTTTACTTGCCGTGAGTATCTTCCTTACAACTACAGAGTATTGTCATTGTAAGAACAGAAAAATCGTTTTGCCGTGGAATGTAAAAACCACCAGCCGAACACTAAACTTGTAAAATAGGAAAATATTGCTCCTAAATTCCGTGTTTTCATTTATTTATCTAAGAAGTGTTTTATCTAAGTTTGAATTTATCTAAGAAGTGCAAAATTTGGCAAGACGGATATTAAGAACCAGAGAAGTTATGGTTTCTTTTTTGAAACAGCACAATAAAAAATCCAAAATCAGTTGATAATTTTACGGCTCTAAAAATATATGTTTTATTGATTTTGGAAGGTACAGTTGGTACGTAAATTATTATTATTATGTTCAGTGTACCCGATATACACTGATGTACGATGTACGTATAATGAAAAAAATGTTATGATGTACGTATAATGAAAAATCTACGTATAATAGGTATATGAATGGGTTGGGTTGATCCTAAAATGAGACATTTAAAAACAACATTTTGGCTTGGCTGATCTGGTTTATTTTATTAGTTAATTTATTTGTAAATACTACTTCATTCTAAGGGACTAAAAGTTATCCTGGATCCTAATGTTTAATTAGTTAGGTCAGAATTGACTAGTTAGGTTGTTGGTATAGGGAGATGTCATCTGATTTCCACGACGGGTTTCCAACCAAAACCAAACTCATTTTCAAATTGCAGTCACTAGTTTTACACATTTTGTCTAGTACGCAGCTAAATGGAACATACCTAGTCCGTAGCTATCTATGGCATTCTCATAGTGAAGAGGCTACGAGGAAAATGGGTTATAAAATATATTTTAAAGTTTATTGGGACCTCTACACATCGCGACTTATTACTTACATCACTTTGCTAAAAATTGGAGGTTCATATAATATTGTTGTTATTTTCCTGGAATGCACTAGTACTATTGGGGGCTTGATCCCCTAACCACCCACCCAGACTCTCGCTACTTTATATGCCCTTGAACATACCTACATATGTATATGTTCACTTGTTTATCTATATATGTATATAAAAATTAATCTCTGTTTCCCTCGGTCACGCCATAAGTTCAGAACGACTTTACCTATTTCATTCATCTTTTTTTTAAAGTTTTCTAATACTTTGAAGAAGGTTCTTACGGAAAGAAAAATTAAGAAAATTTGATAATTTCAGAAAATTAACGGCTATTTTAACTTCGCGCGTTTGACAGTTCGCGCAATTGATGAATGTGAATTTAGCTAGCAGCTGTTTTTTGTTTCTTTGTTACAAAATAATAGTCTATGGAGTTTTAAAATTATTGATATTTTAAATAGGTACCTATTTTAATTACCAAATTTGATCGATTGATCTTACAATATACAAAAAAGTATATTTTTAATACGTGAAATATGAAAATTTGACCAAAAAATTGTAATCGGTGGCACGCGAGCTGTTTGAAAACTGAATATATAGAACGCGGGAGGATGGTTGGTGGGGCGGGGGAGCGGGAGAGAGTAGGCGGGGAAGGTCGGGAGGGGAAGGAGATGTGGGAGGGGAACGGGGACGCACTGGAAATGATCTGCAGAGAGAAACAATTTATTTCTTTGAATATTGCAGCTAGTATTAAATAAATACTCGATACATTTATTTGAAATATATATGATTGGAAACGAATTATAAAAAAATCAAAATTTCAATAAAAACACCTTTAAATAACTTAATTAGATATCCCTTTTTATTCTTACTTTTTGTTTTTCTCTCTTCTTCTTTATCTCCCCTTTTTCTTTATGTTATATAACTTACCCTATTATTTGTTTTATATATGTAAAAAAATATATGTATTATTATTGTTATTTTTAATTATTTACTTTTTAACTCGAGCTTTTCTTTAAAAAAAGATGTAAAACGAATTTAATCAACGTATCTTTTAAATGAAAACCTTTACTTAATCTTAATGTAATTTAATTAATTGTATCATTATATTAATAAAATAAAAATGAACAAATATATGATACTAGTAGTTCGGTAGACCCCGCGTCCAAAACAAGAAGTTTCTAATTTTGATAAATAAATATCAAAATTTCTTAAAGTAGGAATCTTCTTAAATACCGACCTACATAGTTATAAACCATAATATACTCGTATTGTAATGTATTATGAACAATTTTTAAAAACTTCAAATAAGAAATTATGCAATTTGTTCAAAGAAACGTGACTATCTCAATAGCTATTATTTTTTCAAACTTTCTTCAGGTTGGTACGTGGTTACCATAACATTCATAATTCAGCCAAAGTTAGCCATCTACTCAAAATAAGGTTTGCTTGCAACACAAGTGCGCCCCACAGTTGAATTTGGCAGCCACCTCTGGTCTGGAGCTCCAAAATATCTGAAAAAATACCCTCGACTCTGTGCAGAAACGGGCGGTCCATTTAATAGATTCTCCCATCTTAACAGACGGATTGCAATCTTTAGAGCACAGGCGTTGGGTGGGAATGCTATCCTTGTTCTACCGGTATTACAATGGAAGATGCTCCGAGGAACTAGCATCATTGATCCCTTCGGCACTGGTGCATAGTCGGGAAACACGCCAAACGCGTGCCCAACATTTGTACAAGGTTGACATTTGTCACATAAGAACGGGTCGTTCTCTCGACTCGTTCTTGTGTTCAACAGCTCGGCTGTGGAATGATTTGCAGGCCTCTGTGTTTCTTCCTTCCTACAACATGGGTCTCTTCAAGACCAATGTTCATTCCTTCCTCTCCTCAAAAAGACCCTCCACACAGCATCCCAGATGACATAGACCCTGAGGGAAATTATTTTCCTCAGGGCCTCCTGTGTGGAGCTAATGTAAAAAAAATAATAATAATATTGGGGCATATTCAGAACCCATAACCAAATGAAATGTTAAATATTTAAGAGTTTAACTTGTAAATGTTAAATTATTTAATATTTATTTTTTTCTCATTAAATTATTTCATATTCAACATTTCAAAAAAGCTCTTCCGATCGCAAATGTTTTTTTTTTTTATTTCCATAGACATTTTACAATTTTATTACTAGAAGAGCTAGGAAACCTTTCACTGCCGACTTTCTGTAAACCCTTGGGGACCCGCCAAATAAAGGTACTAGGGATACCTGATATGTATATTTCACAAATCCACTTATTAACCAAACAACCATACAATTAACTTTCCCTCGTAAAGTCGTAAGCAGTATTGCTAAAACTTTAGCACGGCGATTTATAAAGCTGTAGAATTTATTTCACACAAGTAAAATACATCTTATTTTTTTATTAACCTTCACAAAGTTTAAAATGTACCTACAATCAAAAAAAATAAACACCCAATACAATTTTAAGATTTTCACGGCCAAAAGCATTTTCGTTATTTGTTTTTGGGGTGTTATGCCGTGTTATCTACTGGATCTGCCGGATCTGCCCTGATGATGGACACTGCAACGATGTCCGAAACGTTGGCTAAAGAAGGAGGCAGCGCAACACGGCATAACACCCCAAAAACAAATAACGAAAACCCAACACAATTTATCTATTAAATGGTGGAAAGCATCACCACGCAATACTATTTTTAAAAACTTTATTTTGTACCTACTGGTATTTTATTTAAAATTTGTTTATTTTACCTTTCTTTTAATATTTAATCAAAATCATTTTCGAATTCTCTCAATATTATTGTTTTTTTTCGTTATTTGTTTTTGGGGTTGTTTCTCAACATTGTTTTATTGTGCTTTGAAATTTAAATAACTAGATCCTCTTTCACGTGGGCATATAATTTAGTAAAATAAAAATATAATGTTCATGAGAATAAATAATTTTTAAAAACCTTCAAAATTTTGAATATTGGTTGGAAAATTGTTTTAACATTTTAAATTTTCTACTCCACACAGTAGATTTTATATTTAAAATCTAGTTATACATTCAAACTCACTAACCCTATCAAAAGCTACCACTCTTATTCACTTACGTCGGAAATAATTAGTGCTGGCATCAACCTTTTGATATCCGAGTTCCTTAGCTGACTGCATAATTAATAATCTTTCACGTTCTCGCCTATTATTGATTTTATCTCAGCGGCGTAGAAGCACAGAAAACACTGCTAATGGATCCTGAAATACAACAGACGATTCGGAAATGAGACGTTCTTTGAACAGAATCACGTAATTCTGAAGTTCGCAAAAATGTTTGCTGTTGACAGTACGAGAGTCAAATGAATTATCCTTTTATACGAAAAAAATAATACCAATAGATTTACGTTATTTTTTCGGAGTAATATTTTTTGGCACGCGTTAGGACAATCTGTAAAAGAACGCCTTTTAAGCTTTCAAATGTTGATAAGATTAATCGTAAAAAGGCTGTAGAAATTTCACAAAAAGAGTTTCTGCAATTGGTGTCAGAAATATTTTTTACAATTTTCACGTTATCATTGCAATTACCAAAAAATTGTTTCCTTTTAGATTATACGTACATACATTATTTTATACTAAAGAAAAGTAAGAAAGCGCACGTTGTATTTAAATGCAACCATATAAAACGTGGTTATGGATACCGACTAGAAAATATTTTATCCAAATCAGTTTATATTAATTAAGATTAGAAAAGTATAGTCATTCATTTTTGGATTATTATTATTACCATGCTTTGGCATCGGTCAACATTTCACAATTTATTAATTTAAAATAATATATAGTATATTTGCGACACGTTCCAAATCCAGAGTGGAAGATAGTCTCAGTATCGCACTGGTGTAAGACTACCATTAAGAATTGAAACGTTGCTTGAATGGCTTCAGCCGTGTTTTGTGATCAGATCTGAATAGCCAGGTACTTCCACACCTTCCTCTTTCCTATCTCCTTCCTCTCCCACTACCTTCAGCCTCACAACATTCCCCAATTGGGGATGCCATGGTCTCACTGGCTCCAGACGAGAGCAGTTGGGACTCTTGGGCGGAATTCACATTAAAAAAAAAACGAGTGTGCTTTAAACCACTGAAATAAAACTTCTTTAGCTCCGTCTATATAATAGGAAGAAAGAAAGAAAATGTGCGCGCGCACTGCTCTCTCCTGCTCCTACAGTGTGATACCGACAATAGGCCTGCACTGTATCTTAGATATACGAAACGTAACTGGCTATGAGAGAAAGAGAGAATGAAAATGTGTGCTCGTACCTCTCTCTCTTGCCCCTACAGTAATATACGAAACGTAACTCTCTCTCTTTCTATCTTCACTAACTTATATCTCCCTCTCAACTACCGTTCGCCTCGCTTTTCGTAACGCTCTTGTCACGCATTCACCAGCTTACTCCCCAAGTCAAGCGTGGGTAAAGAAATTTTACTTAAAAAAAGTCAAAGTTTTGGACAGAGTTACGGTGTCCATCATCAAAAGAATCTGTGAGTGATTAAAATGAAGGAGGCAAAGGGTAGGACAAAACATGTCCAATGCAGCTATTACTATGGTTCTTACGAGATTTAGATGATTTCGTGCATTCTGCGTCATTCATTCGTGGAAGACACTTATTTTTCCAGTTTTATGACCGCTGGTATACATGGAATTCTTGAATTCTTCAACATTAATACCTAGAAGGCTAAGATCGATCTAAACAATATGTTTACTGATCTAAACCTAAACAATACTGAAAAAAAATGCAAATTATGTGACCTTAATATATATAAAATTAATATTCCCTATTTTAGCAATGTATTTGTGTTATATTTTAAAATCTGGTTTTCTGGGTTGGGTTATTTTTTTGAGTTATTATAAAATTTTGGGTTATTTTCCTAATAACTAAGGTACCGATGTATTGTTAAGATTTAGTGAGATAATTTATACAATTTTGGCAATTATATACAGTTTCAAAGAATGTTCTGCTATTGAACAGTGATTGGGTTAAATATATCATGCATCTGTGGCTCTCTTTCAGTCTCTTTGTGGCTATCTTTCTGTGTCTGTCTGGCTTTGTGGCTCTTGCTTGTATTTGTATATAATTTTAATAATAATAATAATAATAATGTTTATTCCAGGATGTGGGGAGGATAGTGCAATCCCACACGTCCCATAAAGGTGTACATATTTACACAACAGATAAAGTTTAAAAAAAAAAGTAAATAGAACAAACAAATATAAAAGACATAAGCGATAATAGAAATAAAATAAATAATCAATTATAATGTAGGACGTGGTCTGGAGTGAGCTAGGGCCCAGCGCTCGCTCAGGAGTGGCGCTTGGTGCTGGAAGGCTGCGATCACCACTTTGTTATCGGAAGCCATTAGCCGCATCCTGGCTCCAGTGACCCGGTGTCTGATCAGACCGGCGAATCCGTGTAGTCCTAGCTCCGTAAACATTGAAGATGCGCTGCTGTATCTTCTGTATCCAAATATAATTCTGCAAGCATCATTATATTGGATCCGCAGTCGTTCTATTGAGCTGGTACGGTAGTGACACCATGTTTCACATGTGTATAGGTTAGTGCAAAATGCATTGAACAATGTTTTTTTTACATTGTTACTGCATTTGAAGAATCTTCGGGCAATCATATTAGACAGTATACTGATACTTCTCCGCTGTCGTTCAATATCACCGTCATCCGAGAGGTCTTCAGTAATAATGTGTCCCAAGTATTTTACATTCTTAGATGCGTTTATATTTTCCTCATTAAGTTTTACAGGGAGCATTTTCTCGGGATTTTTTCCATGGTGGAATGCGATTAGTTCCGTCTTCTTGGGGTTGTACATCATGTTGTGGTCATTTGCATATTCTTCACAGATTTTTAATAATGTTCTCAACCCCTTGATCGACGGAGCTAGGAGAATCATGTAGTCCGCATAACTTATGTGATTTAGGCATAAATTATTAATACGACAGCCCGCCCTGGTGTCCAGGCGATTTGATAATTTGTCCATGTATACATTGAACAGGATTGGGGACATACACCCTCCTTGCCTTACTCCTGATCGCAAATATATCGGTTGGGAGTACGTACTTGCCCACCGTACAACGTTTTCCTGCTGAGAGTGCCATCGGGATAGTGTGTTGATATACATAGTAGGTATATTTCTAGCTTTCAATTTCTCCCATAAGGTTTTATGACAGACCCTGTCGAACGCTTTGCTCAGATCTAAGAAGCATCCGTATACAGTAGTTTTTCGTTTCTTGTAATATTTTATTATTTGCTTAGTTTCATAATTTCTAATTAATTTTATGTGGGTATACGTAGCCTTGAACGAATATTTATAGTAATATTATGTTTTAAATAGCCGAGTTTTTGTAACTGTACAGTTAACATCTGTAAAAACCCAGTATAAATCAATTAACAGATAAATAATTCTGTATTATATTCTATTTCATACATTTTTTTGATGATTTAAAGATGTTTAAGAACTGAAGAATTTTGTATGTCCAACTGGGTTGTGCTACCTTCACCTTCTCGGGCTTTCATGTTTAAAACTACCTTGCGACGACAATTATCTTCTTCTTCAAATTTCGCAAATTCACTTTGTGCACCATTTTATTAATGAAATAATTAAAAACACTTTGTAATTAAATGCGCAAATAATTTTTAAAAATTCACACTCTAACGTTAGATCTTTGAGAAATATTAGAAATTAGAAAAAATCTCAATGGAAATTTAAATATTACTAATAATCAAATTAATTTTGTGAATAACCCTATCTTAAACATATTTCCATTCTAATTTTTGTCTTTGTTCTTCTAAGCACCCCCCTTTCCATCTCTCCCCCGTCCTCCCCCTGTTGATCTTCTAAGCACCTCCCATTTCCACCCCTCTCCTCCCCCACTACTTCCATTTCTACCCACGCCTGTCTTTCTATACTTGATCATTTAGTTTTAGTACATATAATGTCCTGATGAAGAGAACATCGCTCTTGGAACATATTGATTTTTAAATAAAGATTATCGTGGTAAAAACAAAGTGTTTTTAATAATTTCATTAATTATCTTCTTGTATCCATCTAATCTGATGCTTGGTACGACAAGACAGTCCTAAACGTTGAAGAAGGGGGAGACGAAGAGAGCGTTTGAGTGGAGACCGAATAGTGGCCCTAAGCATCGAGTTCCCACTTATTAATAGACTAATCGGTGACCTCTTTGTGCGATGCTTCGTAGCCTTTCGGCTTCCTCTTTGTGCGGTGCTTCGTAGAATAATAATTTTTAAACTTAGTGACAATGTTTAGTAACAATGCTTAGTAACAACAAAAAGTGTTTAAAAATGAAATATTTCCAAGGTTTACATTTAAAGTTTTCATTCTATTAAATATGCTACAGCTTCTTCTTATAAATACATTTTCAAGGTAATTTGTATTGCTCTTAGGAATATGGAATGTGCCGGGAGATCGAGTAACTCCAAAAAAGGTAAAGGAGGAGCTCAAGAAGGAAACAACGCGGCAAGGCTAATCAACCAAAAAAACAACAAATATTTTCTTTTATTTATTTTGTTTTGCCAAGAGACAACAAACGTGATATCATATGTTACCTTATTCCAATATAAATATTGTGTGTGCTTTGTTTGTGATGTTGACTTTGTTTTGTCTTTAATCCATACATTGAATTGATTAGATAGCTTTGGCAAAGCGAAATGGAAACGTGGCAAATTTCCTTTCTTACGTGTACAAAAGAAGATAAAATACTGGAACTCCAAAACATTTGTGAACATTTTCTGTCCTGACTTAGTAAGCTAGCTCAACTTTTCTTTCACAAAATTATCGTTCTACGTGCTGCCAGCAATCTGCTTAAAACCACAAAAGCCAAGTTACCCATTGTGTTTCAGCGAGTCATGATGGAAAATGATAAGCAAGGAATTATCATATCTTCTTAAACGAACTGAAAATATGCTGTAAGGTAAATAATATTTAAACATTTCACTATGAATTAACATCACCTTTGTTCCTGATTAAGAACATTATTCCGAAAGGTGTTGGAGCGATTACAACCTATTGTATGTAGATTGATCATACTGTATTATTTTATTATCCCCATGATAGACTTAAGCCTCGCGTTTCAACTAAATTATAAACAATCTATTAAAATAAACATTTGAACTTGACATAAATGTTTTGTGAAGATCTCAATCAAACTCACTTTGAAGTATAAACAGAGTTGAGAATGTAATATTGTTCAAAATATCATATCAAGTTACGTCACGTAAAATATTTTAAAAAATTATTAATGCGTGATATTAATGTATATTTTTTACATAATATTATATTATATTATACTAAAAGTCGTAACAACGTCTCACAAATGTCCACCTACGCCGAACTTGCGTTATGAAATATCATATTTTCACATTTGATAACAAGTTTTTAACTCACATTGAATATTTCAAAGTTTGTCAAGTAATATATGTATACATGTCATTCAAACAACTTTCTAATTGTATATCATGTTGAAAGTTAATATTTGGAAAGTTTGCACCTATACTGTACCTGTACAACATTAAATTTTATTTTTTATTGACACTCAATTGAAACTTATTTACTTCAAGTACACGAGGGGGCTTAACTTTTAAGTGCGCTATTTTTAAATTCATTTTATAATGTACTAGCAGACCCGGCAACACGTTGCTGTGGCTAACGAAACACAACGCCATTACCCAACCTTTATAAAATCCACACTACCCGCTTGCCAGCTGCCCGCTGCCCGCTGCCTGAATTGAATATTTGAATTTCTCGACTTTTCTCTACTACAATAAGCATGTTTTTATACATATAAACCTTCCTCTTGAATCACTCTTTCTATTAGTGAAAATCGCATGAATATCTGTTGCGTAGTTTAAAAGATCTATGCGCACATACATTATGAGCGACTTCATCAAATAAAATAATTCAAATCAAATACCTGCTTACTCTAGGACATCTATTTTCCAATTTATTCCGTAGAACGAATTTCAAAAGTGACTATAGTACGGCCCGCCAGCCGTTTTAAATCACACAAAAATATGTTTTATTTAAATTTCTCGGCTTTTCTCTAATATAATTTACATGTATTATACATATTAACCTTCCTCTTCAATCACTCTATCTATTGGTGAAAACCGTATGAAAATCCGTTGCGTGGTTTAAAAGAATAACGCGCACATACATTTTGAGCGACTTCATTTTATACTATGTAATGATAATTTCGATAATGATTTTTAAGTTCTGTTAGGTTCAGTACACAGTTATGCATGCAATAACGTAAATTCACACTAATTATGATAATGATTTTTAAGTTCTGTTAGGTTCAGTACACAGTTGTGCATGCAATAATGTAAATTCACACTAATTATGATAATGATTTTTAAGTTCTTTTAGGTTCAGTACACAGTTGTGCATGCAATAACGTAAATTCACACTAATTATGAATTCGCAAATGGATTCGTGAAAATATTATGAGAGTATTATTAACAATTAATTAACACTAGCTGTCATCACCCTGCAGTGTTCAGGGTTATGGATGGTTTGGAGTAAAGTTATGATGTGCATTGTGGTGTGGTTTTGACAATAAAGTCGAGTTCGAAGCATACAAAATTGGGTAAATTCCTGTTTTTCGAACACATTGTACGAACGAAAAACATTGAAATATTAATGATGTTTTAATTACCTTTATTGAACCATGACCATAAGCATCATAAACTATTACTATAACTCGTCGATCGTAGAATTTTAAGTATTATGAAAAAGTTACATTCCAAAAGTATTCAATTTCGTCAATTTCTTTAAACTTTGAGTACGATGCGCGACCGGATGGCGGTAACCGATATTTTTAATGTATTTTTTTCCTATTATTACAATAGACACAATTAATTCACAATTACTTAATTTAAAATTATATATACTATATTTGCGACTCGTTCCAGTGTGGGAGATACTCTCAGTATCGCCCTGGTGTGAGACCACCATTCAGAATTGAAACGTTAGCGTTGCTTGTAATGGTTTTTGCCGTGTTTGATGACCAGATCTGAATAGCCTGGTACCTCCCCACCTTCCTCTTCCCCATCTCCTTCCCCTCCCCACTACCTTCAACCTCACATCATACCCCAATTGGGGATGCCATAGTCTCTCTGTGTCCAGACGGAGAATTTGGGACTCTTGTGCGGTATTAATGTAAAAAAAGTCAACTGGTCTCGCACTGTTAACAACGGTCTGAAAAACAAATATTTTTTTTATACCCTCCTCAACGTATACACGTCATGTGTACCGCGTTGATAGTACCTACTTCTGGTATAGGCAAGATGCCGAACGCCATTTTAACCCCTGACGCACAGTGGGCTGAAAATCGCTTTTCATAGACATAGAGACTTGAATTTTCAAGGGTCTTTTTTTGGCTAGAAATGGATTCTGCTGATCATTACTATGCTATAAAATTTCGTATGAAGCAATTGCGTGTACAAATGAAGGAGATATCATTTTTAAAGAAAAATTTGTATGGCACTGACATTAAAAATGAGGTTATCTCTGGAATCATAAGGTTGGCCATTACATCCTTACACACATATATACTACTATTTATTTGTATTTTTTGACGTACTTCGTATTGTGGTGCAAAGTGCGATTTTTTGTTTTTAATCTTCAAAGTTGAAAAAAAAAACTTTTTTATGTTGATGATTCATTTTAATGCTTAAATGCATTATCATCCTCTTCTTCAATATTTATCATGATTACTGATTAGTAATTAATGTTGAAGCACCCATTTCCGTACATTACTTCGACCAGAACTGTCAAATATGCCAATAATGCCAATATGGCGGAGTAACTCTAGAGTAACTATCGGTTTTCGGAAAGTAAGTACAAAAGTTAAAAGTAACGTACAACAAGCAGTCAAATTGATTGAAAAACGTATTTTGGTGAAATTTAACTATATTAACGGCCTTTTGTTTAACTTTTACTTCTTAAGTTAAAAACAAAAGGCCGTTTTTGGCTTACTTTGTTTATCTGTTCTTATCAATTTTTCTTAGTATTGCGTAGAAGTATTCTCTATTCCTACGGTGTATTGTAATTATTTACACACTTAAGTAATACTCACTAACAAAAAAATTTATTTTAATTTTTGAGGTTGGTATTTCGGCCGATTGGGGGGCTTCTTTGGCACAATGAACAACGAGTCATCAGACGATACATTGATTCCTGCGAGAAAAGTGACTTCTTCCGTAGAAGAGTTGTCAAATAGCTGGCAGCTGATTGGAGGAGCGTTCACCAATCCAACAATTCACCAACTGAACCGAGTTTAGTTGACGTCTAGACTTAGATTCACAACAAATTTTGAATATTTGATTTTTTAAAATACATAAAAAACTTTTTTTTTTTGTAAGACTAAGAAAAATCTAAATGGAAAAATCACAGAGCTAATTTTTAAAACTATAGTTGCTCCACTCTTCAATAGGTAGGTCATTTAAAATAAATCTTATTTCTCAACACTTTAGCGATAAAAAGGTGCCAAATGGGGCTAAAGGGGTAAAAACGACGTGTTGAAAATATATCGATTTTCTAATGCAAAAATTTACCTCCGGATTGACTTCAAAATTTCGAATATAAAAATTTTTATGGGTTATTTCTGGTGTGTATAAAAGTTACTTTGAATATGATAAAAACGGGTAGGAGCCAACCAGTTGCACTCAGTGCAAGCGCCTTATTCAACGTCTTCTACCTCAAATGAACCGATTGTAATGATGTTTTCGAACCAGTAGCGTAGCGAGGAGGGGCGGACCGCCCCGGGTGCCACCTGATGGGGGGTGACACTACACCCAACGGGAGGTGACACCCCACCGTGGAAAAAAATTACGAAGGGTATGCTAGCTACGCCACTGTTTCGAACCTACCGTTTTTCCCCAAACTTCTCGGAAGCAAGCTGGTATCACCATTGATTATTTCACACTGTCTAAAACTTGTGATAGATATGGAGAGTAATTTTCCAGTTATTGACAAATATAAGCTTCGCAGAGAAGTAACATACACGAGAAAATAATTTGACACTAGATTCTTGTCAGCTGAACTAAAAACTATGTTAATTGATGCTGCCAAAGAAAGAAACAGCTTCTTCGCACACCCCGATAATTTGTTACTCTTGAGGATCAGTTAGAAAATTTACCCTAATTAGAATATTCAAGAATTTGCTACGCGTCTTGTTCCATATCGTGTGTCGTGTGAGCTAAGAAATCATGTAAAGCAAGGCTGTTCTAACTTCAAAACGTAAATCACGATCATATTACCACGATCTTATTTGGGCAGAAAATATAACCAAAACTCCAATATCATTGAAAAATACATCTGATGAAGATCTTTAATTAATATTGTAGCATAGGTAAATTGCCTCTTCTGGCACTGACATTAAAAATGAGGTTATCTCTGGAATCATAAGGTTGGCCATTACATCCTTACACACATATATACTACTATTTATTTGTATTTTTTGACGTACTTCGTATTGTGGTGCAAAGTGCGATTTTTTGTTTTTAATCTTCAAAGTTGAAAAAAAAAACTTTTTTATGTTGATGATTCATTTTAATGCTTAAATGCATTATCATCCTCTTCTTCAATATTTATCATGATTACTGATTAGTAATTAATGTTGAAGCACCCATTTCCGTACATTACTTCGACCAGAACTGTCAAATATGCCAATAATGCCAATATGGCGGAGTAACTCTAGAGTAACTATCGGTTTTCGGAAAGTAAGTACAAAAGTTAAAAGTAACGTACAACAAGCAGTCAAATTGATTGAAAAACGTATTTTGGTGAAATTTAACTATATTAACGGCCTTTTGTTTAACATTTACTTCTTAAGTTAAAAACAAAAGGCCGTTTTTGGCTTACTTTGTTTATCTGTTCTTATCAATTTTTCTTAGTATTGCGTAGAAGTATTCTCTATTCCTACGGTGTATTGTAATTATTTACACACTTAAGTAATACTCACTAACAAAAAAATTTATTTTAATTTTTGAGGTTGGTATTTCGGCCGATTGGGGGGCTTCTTTGGCACAATGAACAACGAGTCATCAGACGATACATTGATTCCTGCGAGAAAAGTGACTTCTTCCGTAGAAGAGTTGTCAAATAGCTGGCAGCTGATTGGAGGAGCGTTCACCAATCCAACAATTCACCAACTGAACCGAGTTTAGTTGACGTCTAGACTTAGATTCACAACAAATTTTGAATATTTGATTTTTAAAAATACATAAAAAACTTTTTTTTTTTGTAAGACTAAGAAAAATCTAAATGGAAAAATCACAGAGCTAATTTTTAAAACTATAGTTGCTCCACTCTTCAATAGGTAGGTCATTTAAAATAAATCTTATTTCTCAACACTTTAGCGATAAAAAGGTGCCAAATGGGGCTAAAGGGGTAAAAACGACGTGTTGAAAATATATCGATTTTCTAATGCAAAAATTTACCTCCGGATTGACTTCAAAATTTCGAATATAAAAATTTTTATGGGTTATTTCTGGTGTGTATAAAAGTTACTTTGAATATGATAAAAACGGGTAGGAGCCAACCAGTTGCACTCAGTGCAAGCGCCTTATTCAACGTCTTCTACCTCAAATGAACCGATTGTAATGATGTTTTCGAACCAGTAGCGTAGCGAGGAGGGGCGGACCGCCCCGGGTGCCACCTGATGGGGGGTGACACTACACCCAACGGGAGGTGACACCCCACCGTGGAAAAAAATTACGAAGGGTATGCTAGCTACGCCACTGTTTCGAACCTACCGTTTTTCCCCAAACTTCTCGGAAGCAAGCTGGTATCACCATTGATTATTTCACACTGTCTAAAACTTGTGATAGATATGGAGAGTAATTTTCCAGTTATTGACAAATATAAGCTTCGCAGAGAAGTAACATACACGAGAAAATAATTTGACACTAGATTCTTGTCAGCTGAACTAAAAACTATGTTAATTGATGCTGCCAAAGAAAGAAACAGCTTCTTCGCACACCCCGATAATTTGTTACTCTTGAGGATCAGTTAGAAAATTTACCCTAATTAGAATATTCAAGAATTTGCTACGCGTCTTGTTCCATATCGTGTGTCGTGTGAGCTAAGAAATCATGTAAAGCAAGGCTGTTCTAACTTCAAAACGTAAATCACGATCATATTACCACGATCTTATTTGGGCAGAAAATATAACCAAAACTCCAATATCATTGAAAAATACATCTGATGAAGATCTTTAATTAATATTGTAGCATAGGTAAATTGCCTCTTCTGGGTCAGAAGAGGCAATTTAGCTATGATTAATATTCAATATTAATATTAATATTCAATTCTTAGAGTATTTGGATGCATATCATGTTGTAAAAAATGGAGGTCTTCACTCAGGAGAATTTCTTTGGTTTTTTATAAATGAAGCACTTTTTGGTTTTCACTTTAAGTTCTTGATTTTTTATTGTTATGATTTGAATATTTACATACTGACGACAATAACTTTCCTCACCCAACGGACAAGGGTTCAGTAGTATTTTAAATTCTTAGTGCAAGTTTTCGTAAAGAAGTAAGTCAATTTTACTGATGCAAGCCTTTTTATAACGGTTTCGTACATCGTGTGTACCTTGTCTGTTGTGTGAGAAAGGAACAAAAAATGAAATGATTCTATCGACATCTAGCGAACAAATCAGACAACTCTTGAATCGCAATCCAACCTTTGATGGTAACTCAACTTCATAATTGGTTTGAGTCCTGGGTTTAAATCTAAACATATTCCGCCCCAAAATGGGCAGATATTTATTTTGAAATATCGAATCCATTTTTCTGCAAACTAAACAAATAACATTATGCAAACCAATTATGAGCCTAAATTAAATATTGACTTTGCTCAAAATCAAATTCAAATTCATTAAATTAATTTTAAAGTTATTCAATAACATAACACACTAAGACAATTCCTAAAAACAAACTACATTTTTTCAAAAACAAACAGAAACCATAACAATAATTACATATAAACATATAATATAGACAGCACAAACATGTCGCGGCAGGTTTCCTGGTCATCCTTCCTTCCTCGGGAAAAAATCAAATAAAGATAAATCATCCTTCCTTCCATAGTTCATTGTCATATTTGAATTATTACAATGTCTCTCCAGATATATCTATGCAGTTTGCAATTATAGCCAGCAGGCTATCCTGATTTATAAGCGTTCATTTTTAAGTGTTTTCACCCTTTTTTTTTAAATATATGGATCTACAATCCTTTTTTGTTTTATTATTTTTTATATCACTCCCTACCACACTCAAGTTTTTATTGCTATCCACATTTTAACACTGGTTTTTACTTTTAATTTATTATTATTTCTTATTTTTGTCCTTTTTGGTTACTTGTATGCACAAGCAATTTTGATACTGTTCAACGTAAAATTGTTATTGCACTTTTCACGCACAGGGAATTTTGGAGGATGTTGACATCTTCAGCTCCTCGTTATCGTCTATTGGCAATAGACACAGCTTTGAAATCGCCCTCTGAGTAGTTCCATGCGATGTTTTGAGAGTTGCCACACGCACTCTCCCGTCAGCTCCTGGATGGACTGCAATTACACGTCCGAGTTTCCACACACATGGTGGTAGGTTGTCTTCCTTCAAGACCACCATATCGCCTGGTTTTAGCTGCGCATTAGGTCCGCTGGTCCACTTCGTTCTGCCTTGGAGCTGAGCCAGGTATTCCAATCGCCACCTCGACCAAAAACATTGTATTAGTAAGGATAACTTTTGATAGTTATTCAGCCTGTTGACTGAAATATTTTGTAGATCTTGTTCTGGAATCGCCGCCAAGCTTTCACCAACAAGAAAGTGACCGGGACTGAGGGAGTTTAGGTCATTTGGATCATTTGACAATGGGGTAAGAGGTCTAGAATTTAAACAAGATTCAATCTGACACAAAACGGTATTAAATTCCTCATATGTTAATAAGGAGTTACTTGCTACTCGTTTCAAATGACATTTCACAGATTTTATCCCGGCTTCCCAAAGGCCTCCAAAGTGCGGCGCCCTTGGCGGAATGTACCCCCATTGAATTGATAGCTTTGATAATGATCTCTCGATTTCATCGCTAGAGCTTGACAAAAAATCATAAATATCCCGTAGCTGATTGTTCGCGCCTTTAAAATTAGTAGCATTATCCGAAAATAATTTACTCGGCCTTCCACGGCGTGCGATAAAACGTTTCAAGGCATTTAAAAAACTTTCTATATTCAAAGACAGTACAAGTTCTAAGTGTATGGCTTTTGACACCATACATACAAATAAACATATATAAGCTTTTACGTTACTAGTTTTTCTGTGGGTACCCGACTTAATCAAAAAAGGTCCACAATAATCGATCCCGCTTATCGTAAAAGGTTTAGATTCCGTTATCCTTTCGGCTGGAAGGTCTGCCATTATTTGCTGCATCGTCTTTGGATTTGATCTATAACATATTATACATTTCCTTATAATCTTTTTCACTAAATTTTTACCCATTATTGGCCAGAACTTCAATCTGATTATTGCCAATAAGGCTTGAGTACCTGCATGCAAATGTAAATGATGGTAGTTTTTTACAATTAATTCGGTTAAACTATGATGTGGTGGCAGCAAAATTGGATGTTGTTGATTTATTGACAGCAATTTTCCTTTGGAAAGCCTGCCGCCTACGCGAAGTAAATCATTATGCAAATAAGGATTTAGTGAGTGCAAATTACTACTTTTTAGGACATCCTTGCCCGACTCTAAGGCACGTATCTCTTCCCTGAAGGAATAAGCTTGCGCTCTGGATATTAAAACATTCAAAGAGTCATTTAATTCACTTACTTTCAATTGACCATAACGCCTGAGCGATGGGTTCCTACAATTAAATAAAAACCTAAATAAATAACCTGTTACTCTTTGCAATTTGGTTAGAGATGAGTATTTCCTAAAAATGTCCCAATTTTGCGTTACTGATGCCAACACTACAGTTTTTGTTTTCACCTCAGGTGGATCTATGTACGTAGATTCTCCGCATGGCCAACCGGATTCTGTAAGGGTTAGCCAATCGGGTCCGTGCCACCATATGGTGGATGTCAATAATTGAGAAGTCCTACTACCTCTGGATAGTACATCTGCTGCATTGTCCTCTGATTTCACATGCTTCCATTGTGCTGGTCGACTTGATTCTTGAATTTCGCTCACTCTGTTAGCAACAAAGGTGTTCCACCTAGCTGGTTGGTCCCTTATCCAACACAAGACTATCTGAGAATCACACCAGTAAGTAGTAGATACATCTGGCATACCAATAGCTCCCTTCACATAATTAATCAATCTTACTAACAATATAGCTCCACACAATTCTAGTTTAGGTAGAGATGTGCTTTTTAAGGGTGCCACCCTTGATTTAGAAATTATTAGATTGGAGTGGATTCCACCCGAGTCATCGGTGGAGACCATATACACGCAGGCCCCGTAGGCTTTCTGTGATGCGTCACAAAATCCATGCAAATGCAAATTCACATGATTTTGACAAATGATTTTCCTAGGTACCTTTAAATTATTTATCTGCGGCAATTCTTCTATATAAGTTCTCCAAACTTTCAAAATTTCAGGGGGTATATCATCATCCCACTGAGTTTTGCTCTGCCACAAACGTTGCATTAATAGCTTCGCTACTACCGTTACAGGTCTTATCAGACCCAGGGGATCAAAAATGGATGCTATGCAGGATAACATCTGACGCTTGCTTCTAATTGGTTTTGTTATGGGATCTACAGTATATTTCCAATAATCCTGCTGATTATTCCAAGAAAGACCTAATATCTTTCCTTCCTTTGAGTTATCCTTTATAATCATATCGCTAACCTCCTCCTGATTTGAGCATAGCGACGACAAATTTGACCGCCACTTTCTTAGGTTCATGCCAGCGGATGCTAGAATAGCAGATAGTTGCTTCTTGATTAATAAGCAATCTTCTTCACCAATGTCGCCAGCTATTAAGTCATCCATGTAAAAATTTTCTTTAAGAATTTGACTGACCTTGGGATTTGTGTTTTGATTTTCATTTCCTAGCTGCTCCAAACATCTGGTGGCTAAGAATGATGATGGTCCCAAACCGTAGGTGACTGTATTCAGCTGATAATGTTGAATCTCCTCGCTGGGTGAGTCTCTCCAAAGGATACGTTGTAAGTCTCTATCCTCCGGCTGCACTAATATCTGCCGGTACATTTTTTCTATGTCGGCCGTTAACGCGTACTGATGTTTTCTGAAATTCAATAGATGTGCACATAAATCCTTTTGCAATATCGGCCCAATCATGAGGGCATCATTTAGGGTAATTCCAGTTGAGGATTTAGCCGATCCATCGAATACGACTCTGGTCTTAGTAGTTGTACTAGATTCTTTGATTACCGCATGGTGAGGCAGATAGTAGTGTATTTGATTTGGTGACGGTGGTTCACATTGAGTCATATGACCTAAGTCCTTGTACTCCTGCATAAAATTCTTGTAATCTTTCATTAATTCTGGGTTTGGGGCTAATTTTTTCTCCAAATTATATAATCTCTTCTCCGCCATAGGGAGAGTTTCGCCTAGCTGTTTCGCACAGGGGCGTTGTGGTAAACTTACTATGAAACGGCCTCTGCCATCTCTTTCATGAGTAGCTGTGAAGCTTTCTTCACATGCTCGCTCCTCGTGATTCCTATGTTTAATAGGACTTAGCTCCTCTAATTTCAAAAAATTTTCAATTTGCTTATGTATTAAGTTGAGTGAAAGATTACAAATTTTTACTGGCCTCTTTTCTGAAGTGAAGATGTGTCCCGAAACCAGCCATCCAATTTCGGTTCGTTGCAATATTGGTCCGGAATCTTGAATCTTCATCCGGTCAGAGTGCAGAGTCTCCCAGAAGGTGTCAGCCCCGATCAACATGTCTATCGGGCCGGTTTCATTAAAGTTTGGATCTGCCAATTGCAATCCTTGGGGGATGCCGGTGCCTTTTTTCTGAAATGAGATTTGCGGCAGATTACTGGTCACCTCCGACAATACTAGGCATTCAATCCTCTTTGAATATGGTGAATAATTGGAAGATATTTCCAATTCCACAATGTTTTTCATATGCTGTATTTTATTATGAATTCCGGTAATAGGGATATCAGTTTTTCTAATTTTTAATTGCAATTTAGAAGCGAATTCCTGGCTAATGAAATTAGACTGTGCTCCGGAGTCCAACAAAATTCTAGCTTTAATTGGATTTCCTTTATTATTTCTCACGTTAATCACTGCCGTTGATAATAAAATGAAATTGTTGGATGTTTTCGATGCATGATTGTTAACAAGAGGTTCTTTTGAAGAAGTATCGCTTCCCTGATGACTTTGCATTTTATCTTCATTTTGTAAATGTAACAAAGTGTTGTGTGAGCTCGCACCACACTTGCGACAATTATATTTACTTTTACAATCTTGAAATTTATGTCCTACCGCCAAACATTTCAGACAAGCCTTCAAACGACGTATTGTTGTATTCTATCCTTTATTCCTAGATTTAAAAACTTTTGACAATTATAAATTCTATGATTCTGATTACAATTAATACATTTTAAATGTTGCGATGATAACGAAACATAAGTTTCTTTTTTTAAATTAGAAGGAAATCCCTTGGCATGATTCTGTCGCTTGTCGTTTGGTGCTGAGAATTCTAAAACTTGTACTCGTTCGTATAGACATCTCATAAACTCTTCATAAGTGGGAATTTTATTTTTTATTGGATATTGTTCCCAGCGCATTCTGGTTTCGCTATCCAATTTATTTGACAAAATATGAATTAATAATATATCCCAACTTTCAGTGGGTAGATTTAAATTATTTAATGCCTTTAAGTGCAATTGGGCTTCATCTAATAATTTTCGTAATGCCACATGATTTTCTGATTTTATTTCTTGCAATTTAAACAATGCATTAACATGTTTATTTATTATGACCCTGTCATTCTGAAACCTATCCGTGATCATTTCCCACGCAATGAAATAATTATCACGAGTTGTAGGTAAGGACGCAATCAGTCTTGCCGCATCATCATACAAACAAGATTTCAAATAATAGAATTTCTGAATAACATCTAATTCGTCGTTGCTGTCAATTAATGAAATGAATGCATCCCTGAAATGTAACCAATCTTCGTAATTTCCGCTGAACTTTGGTAGTTCTAAAATTGGGAGCTTGACGCTTTTGGAACGGACGATTTTACCGGTTTCGTTTAATCTATCCTTGGCTTTTGCCAATACACTATAATATGAGTTTTCAAACATTTCTCGTTCGTTCCCTTTTTCTAATTCATCCTGCGATAATGTTTCAATTTTTTCTTGCAACGCTTCGAAGATGTCTAGTAATGGTTCGAATTTTTGAATGCGTATTTCGACTTCAGAAAGTAATAACTCCCTGTTCTCTAAGTAATCTTTGAATCTGGTTAATTTGGCTTTACATATGCCGCGCTGGGCAATTAACACTTTTAAATCCATGATTTCCGTAAATAACAATCAATTTAACAATACTCACTGATCGTTCTGGTGTGGCCCAATCCTAACCACGGTTAAACACTAAAAACTTGCACTGTCTTTTACTCGAGATAGTTCCTTTTGTTTTAACAAAACACTAGAACACTAGATGCATGTATTCAACAACAAAGAAAATCTATTGTTATTATTTTGTTATGAACGTTCGCGACGCGATCTGACTTTAAAGAAGCTGCTTTACCGACTGGAAAAAACACTTCGGAAGCCAAACTAACGCCCAACGATCGCGTTCAGATTGTTTGAATAATCAATTAATACATTTCATGCATTATAATAATTATCCTTCTGTTTTTTGCGGTAGCATAATCATATGACTAGCCACAAAAAACCTTGTTAGTTTCAGTTGCAAATAAATAACGACAGTACTTCGTACTCGTCGCCTGCTCTACTGACAGTATCGAAACATCAACATCAAAAACAAATCAATGAAAACACAAAAAACTCCTATCTTTATGTTTTTTGCGACACTATAATCATAGCCAGCCACAAAAAATCTCGCCAATATCAATTGTAACAATTAGCCCGCTGCGATTTTTTATATCAACAACAATAAAATACCGAAGTGGTCTAACCGAATTTGTTTTTTCTATGGGATCAAATGGATAATTAGGATGGTCACTTGACCGTGTTGTGGATCCGCTTCATCAGAATTCTCCTGGTTTATTGCTGGTTCATGTCTGGCTTTCATTGATTTTTTGATCTGGTTCCCAGGATCGCATTCAGCCGAAAAAATCGTATCCACTCGTGGGATCATACGGCTCAAAGGATCAAATATAAAAAATGGAGGTCTTCACTCAGGAGAATTTCTTTGGGTAGACTGGTTTTTTATAAATAAAGCACTTTTTGGTTTTCACTTTAAGTTCTTGATTTTTTATTGTTATGATTTGAATATTTACATACTGACGACAATAACTTTCCTCACCCAACGGACAAGGGTTCAGTAGTATTTTAAATTCTTAGTGCAAGTTTTCGTAAAGAAATAAGTCAATTTTACTGATGCAAGCCTTTTTATAACGGTTTCATACATCCATATCTACCTTGTCTGTTGTGTGAGAAAGGAACAAAAAATGAAATGATTCTATCGACATCTAGCGAACAAATCAGACAACTCTTGAATCGCAATCCAACCTTTGATGGTAACTCAACTTCATAATTGGTTTGAGTCCTGGGTTTAAATCTAAACACATGTATTTTTTTATTAATTCCCTATTTTGTGTCTTATTGAAAACAACAGTGCATTTCGAACGGCTTATCAAACTACATTTTGAGATTTAACAAGGGTGAGTTTTTCTCTGTTACTTGAAATTTCAATGTCAATCCGGAGGTGAAATATAACAAAATAATACCAAAAAATTTGTTAATTTTTTGTTTTCATTAAACACCCTTTTATCTATATTACACTCATCAATATTGGAAAAAAATCATAAATTGAAAAAATTCATACTCTACCCTACGTATACATTCAGAGGCGCAAGTGCGTACTAATTTCTCGTCTAAACGTGTTCATTAGCGGCAATGTTAAATGGGATTTTATAGTTTCTGGTTTTCGTTAAAAATTGGGAGCGTTAGAGGTCAAATCGTACTAATTGAACGTACAAAAATGTAACCTATTTTTCGCTTCATGTCTCATCTGAATATGATGTTTCAATGAAATCAACGGAATGGAACGGCAAATATGCAAAAGTTAATCAAATGAGAGAAGAGCTAAAATGGATGCCAATAAACAAGAGATTGCTATATAATGTGTTAATTTTTTACATAAAATTATGAATAACCCAATGCCAAAATGCATTATGGATGATGTTTTTATTAAATATATTCATTATTATTAAACCAGAAATGTAAACAAAATTATGTAGATGGCTGTATATCAGAAAAAAGGGAGTCACGGAACTGCTTAAAGTATAGATGATAAATAATAAAATAGATGATGAGATGCCTGAATGTCTGTAGAATGAAGGAAGATTGAATGTAGGTATTAAATTTTTCTTTTTTGGTATTTTGGTTGATGGTGGCCATTTTAATCGGTCGTACGCCACAGTAGGAGGTATGCACGGTCCTAAAAATCGTTTCTTTGAATATAAGTAGCTATTCTGGAGAAAATATATTTACAAACATGTTAGATTATAAACTATTTTTATATAAAATATGTGAACACGTATTCTGATAAGATACAATTTACAAATCGTTAATTTTGCAAAAAACAAGTAAGTCATTACGAAGATAGATTGGGCTGGCTCACGGTGAAAAATTAGCGTCAACACACGACGGATTAATGCATCAGTAAAGATTAAATATTCCATAAGCCGCCGCTTTTTTAATAGACATAGATTTTGAAAAGTGCCAGTTGTTACCATGACAAACATCGGTTTCAGTCGGGACGATGGAAAAAAATATTCATTTAAATTTATATTTCATAAAAACTAAATTACTTAGGTATGGAATATTAACCATAATGTATATATTACTAATAGAAAGTGCGGCGGCTTATTGAATAATTAATATGTTAATTTTTTCAAATGGTAAATCGTCGTGTTCTTTAATTAAGTAATAATTTAGTATCAGTCAGTCAGTTTCAGTGCCGGTAACCAGGGCGTTTATTTTATTTTCATTATGTACATAGATTTCTTTTACCCACCTCACTAGACAAAGTCTGTAATTTCGGAGGAAATTGTTGTTTTTATTTATTAAATAAGAGAAAATTATAAAAATTCTTCTTTGGACGCGAGGTCTATACTTTTCAGTGTTTCGAGGTACTATCAGACCACGCCATAACGTAGCAAGCGTTTTTGGATCTAGTTCAGCATAACGCTCGCCATTCATTCCCAATGGCGTGTGGCGAGCGATAAGCTGAAATAGGCCCTGTATAGCACTCATATGGCGTGGTTTGACATAAGCATTATTATAAATTTTACGCCATTAAATAATTCTATTTTTCATGATTTCAGACGCACCGTTGTCAATTATTCATGAGTTAATGATAATTAATTATTAAAAAATATAATTTTTCCCTATAACTTTCGATTAAAAATGTTCAGTTTGGTTGAGTATTTTGATCTCAAATCTAAAATAAGTTTTGCAAACAAAGGGCCGCTCAGCCTTTCCTCTTAATAGTTCCACTTTATTTGTATTTTATAATGCGTTATTTTAAGTTTTTTTTATGTGAGTACCTCACAAGAGTCCAAGCAGCTCCCGTCTGTAACAAGTCAGACCCAATGTGAGGCTGTATGTTGTGAGGCTGAAGGTAGTGGGGAGGGGAAGGAGATAGGGAAGAGGAAGGTGGGAAAGTACCTGGCAATTCAGATCCGGTCACCAAACACGGCTAAAGCCATTTCAAGCAACGTTTCAATTATAAATGGTGGTCTTACACCAGGGCGATACTGAGAGTATATTACACTCTTGAACGTGCCGCAAATATACTATATAAGAATGTTTTATAGAGAAGCAATGTTTTTCTTATTCTAGTAGTTTGATTAACACTTCTGGGGAATATAATAATAATAATAATATATCTTTATTCAATGATATATTGACAACGTTACAACTAAAAAAGTACATGTTCAATGTAGATTACAAATAGATTACATCAGTACAAAAAAAATGAACAAGTAGAAAGTAATGTAAAATCAGTTACACAGAAGTAGCATAATTATACAATATGTTTAGTTGTCCATAGTCTGCCTCACTAGGTGAACCTGTATTGAGGCAGAATTTTTTGTAAATTGTTTCTCACAATTTTATCTATGATTTAATGTTATAGCTATGGATGCTGTTTAACTCATTGGCTAAATGAAAACATTGTGTTTTAATTCCTTTTCTCATCCCTTACTCAATATCAACCAAAAAACGCATACATATCGCGTCAGTTGATTTACGCGTTCAAATGTTATATTTTCAGATCTTCACAAGATTACGACTTACGCTCTAAAGAGGAAATACGATCTGACGACTATATTTTATTGATTTACTCATTCAAAAAGACCAGCATTCAAATATTTATCTTCGTGAGTGGTCAGTGCCTAGTGGTCTGGTATCGAAATGCACATATTTTAATGCATAGTTATTCTATCTTGAAATTATCTAACTGGATTTTTCTTAACATTTTTTTGAAGACTTTTAATTTTCAATGTGCAATTTTTACCTTAATTTTAAATTTTCTGCGACCGGTTTCGACACATCCATGTCATTCACGAGCAAACTTAAAACTAAATTAAAAATTCTATACAAGTACAAAAATTAATTAGGTGGAGGGTAGTGGGGGGGGGGGGTGATTTTGGGGGAGGGGGAGAACGGTGGGAGGAGTCAATATTACATGGAAACATCGTTAGTAAAGGTGATTTAATGGTGCTATTATTTTATTAACTAAATTAATTTTCAATTATTTTTTTTTTGTTTATTTCTAAAGTTTCTAAAGCTCACAAATTAAAATATGAGTTTACATTGCTAATGCTCATAGTTAATACCCAAGAAATACATAAAAATGGATCTTTCGATTCGATAAGATCGCCGCAACGAGCAAAATTATTATGTTCTTCTAAAACCTGAAATATCTTTGAAATTATGAAAACATCCCACGCATCTGAAATCATGCTATATTCAATTCTATTACACGTTAAATATTAAATCCCACTCGTTTTCCCAGTGACTTCATAATACTATTATTACTAAAGTTTCATTATTCGAAAATTCCTTTAACTGTGCGCAAAATTAACTAATAGCCAAAATTGCTTCAAAGGGTTCGTTAACCTTACAACTTGAGTTTGATATTAACTCGGATATCGTTTTTCGAGATGACATGTCATATTATGTACCTACCTGCTAGTTTAGATTATGGTACCAAAATCTAAAGGGATTTAATATATGAATTTAATTTTTACTGTATTTAAATATCGATTTCTTTTCCTGCTTTTTTGTGATTTCCCTGTATCGATTTCCCTTCCTGGTTTTTTGTAATTTCCCTTCAATTTCGCTACCTGAAATCCCTTCCTGCTCCTTTATGATTTCCCTATATCGATAGCGCTTCCTGATTTCCCTTCCTGCAACAATTTTTTTCTATTTTTGAATGTTATGAACTTTCCATAAAAATGTTTAAACATTAAATAATATTTCTTTGTTTGAACTAGTACTGTATTAAAATATAATTAGCCGTTGGAAACAATAGTTATATTATTTCAACGTCCAACGCTGTTGAAAATAATTAGCGCCAACAGTTGAAATATAATACCTACATGCGAATATTATTCAACGCAGTCAACGATTCAACTGCCTAATAAATAAAAAGGGTTAAGAGTTTGTACTTCGTGAACAACATTACTCGATATTTTAAATGGTCTTTTGGTTATGTACGTACCTACTGCACGTTTTTTTTTTTTCCCATCCAATACGGCCGATACTCAGCGCCATGGAACAAACAAATTTATCAACGGCAAGCAAAAAAATAACCTATTGATAATTTTCAATGTTTTGTACCTATTGTTTTCAACGGTGTTAGAATGATTAAGTCAAAAGGGTCAAGAGATCACACTTCGTGAACGATATTATACCCAATTACACAAGGTCTTTTGTAATGTACATACCTACTGCACGTTTTATTTTATTTTCCCATCCAATACGGCCGATACGTAGCGCCATTGAACAATCAAATTTATCAACGACAAGCAAAAAATAACCTATTGATAAATGTCAATGTTTTGAACCTATTGTTTTCAACGGTGTTAGAATGATTAAGTCAAAAGGGTCAAGAGATCACACTTCGTGAACGATATTATACCCAATTACACAAGGTCTTTTGGTAATGTACATACCTACTGCACGTTTTTTTTTTTTATTTTCCCGTCCAATACGGCCGATACGTAGCGCCAAGCAACAAGCGAATTTATCAGTGACAAGCAAAATATATCTTCAACAGGATAATATTTTCAACAACCACCAACGTCTTCCAACAGTTTCAACTTTCAACGTTATTATAGGATTATTATTACGTGTGTGTCGCGTGGGGCATAGAGATAATAATAATTAATAATACATCAATGATTCGGGGAACCACCCGTTAAAAGGGATTCCTTAATACGATTTTGATATATTTTTTGTTAGTATCGTGTCGATCTCCTATTATAGTTGCGTCAACGTCGACGTTATTTTCAACAGCTATTTTCAACAGTTAAAAATTGCCAACGATAACGACGTTGGCGTTGGATAGAATTATCGTCAACGCCCAGTACTAGTTTGAACCACTCTATTTTCTTTATATACGCCAACCGGTTCCTTCTTCAGGGTAAAATATGCTAACTGAACATTACAAAAAAATGGATAAACATAATACTGTGAACATAGTATTTAGTGAAATGGTGTAAGATATCTAATAATTTTGGATTGGTGAAGAATAATGTTCACTAATCCCTAGCCACGCCCCCACACCCAGCTCTACACATAGTTATATATTATGTTCACCCATTGTTTCGTAATGTCAGTAATAATAATTGTAATGTATTTTGTGTTGAGGAAAGAACTGTTGTTCCGAAACCGGCTGACGTAGAAAAATAAATATATTGGTTCAAACAAAGAAATATCGTTTCATTTAGTAATTTTCTTTCTGATTCTTTTCGGCTTGATATTTATTAAGATAATAAATACAATGTGATGCATTAACGGTTTCATGACTTTTTTATTGTGTTCTCCCGTAGACACAATATTTTCGACAAGTACGATACATTATTTTGGCTGTGGTACAATTTTAATGGCTTTTTAATATGTAACAGCTATCTTGCCTTAAAATAATTAACGTTCCGGAACATACAAAACACGAAATATTAACCGCCAAATATTAACACACAAAACACGAAATATTAACCGTTATTACAACGAAAAAAATATGCATGTACAATGTTTCGGGTTATTTAAGGATATTATTGTTGACTTTCAAATAAACAGCATCAAGGAGGTAATTAAAAATAAATATAAAAAACAGCCAATTCAAAGACATGCATAGTATTTTGTAATCATTTATTATTTTGAATAAATAGTATGGGTCAAATCTGTTTCACTGGATCTGTTTCACTGTTTTCCGTTTCGATACAATAGTTCTTGTAAACAAATAATTTTATTATATTATGGATGGAAGTGGGGAGAACGTTAATAATGAAACAAAATGACGATAATGACAAAGATTAGCAATTCATATATTTTAATTTCGTCCAAGTATTGTTTATTTATTCAGGAAAAAACACAGATGCGGAAAGAATTTTATTTACGTATAATATGTACCTAGAGATCCTTAATTCTGACCTCAAGGCTATGGAAGGATTTTTCCTCAATTGGCGACTAAAGCCAAATCGGTCGAAAACAGTTGTGACAGCTTTCCATCTCAGTAATTCACAGGCAAACGCAAACTCTGTGTTCAGTTTGATGGAAAAAATATTTACCATGACCCCCATCCCCGCTACTTGGAGTAACTTTGGACAGGAGCTTAGCCTGAATTATCGGAAACACATGGAAACAGTGGGCAAAAAAACCAGGACAAGACTAAACTTAGTCAATAAGCTAGCTCGTACTAGCTGGGGATGCGACGCCAACACGCTCACAACGGCATCCATTGCCCTGGTTTTCTCAGCAGCTGAATACTGTGCTCTAGTATGGGCCAGAAGCGCCCACTCTTCCATGGTCGACGTTCAGCTTAATGCCACAATGCGAACCATCAGCGGAACCTTTAAATCGACTCCTCTTCCTTGGCTCCCCGTGCTTGCAAATATAACCCCGCCAAATATCAGGCGAGAGATTGCAACACTGAGGGAATACGAGAAGGCGCTGCAAAAAATCGAAATGCCCTTGCAAGATGATGTCGTTTCTCACCCGGCATGCCGCTTAAAGTTTCGAAAACCCTTCTGGACGGAAGGAGAAAGACTCCTTCGAACACCTCTCACCCCAGAAGATAGGTGGAAGCTTGAGTGGCAATCAGCCAACGTCAAAAACGCCCATCTCGTGCAAGACCCCACTGAGAGACAGCCTGGGTTCTCATTGTCTCGCAAACTCTGGACTGCCATCAAAAGGGTAAGATGCTCCCATAGCCGTTGTGCTCACATGATGCATAGATGGGGCCTTAAAGAGTCGGCGATGTGTGAATGCAGTGCGGTGCAGACCACCGAACATGTGGTCAACGAATTCCCGCTCCATTGATTGATGAGGTCCACAGGGCAACGCCTGAGGCCCTAGACTGGCTCGCAGACCTAGATGTCCCCCTCTGACCCCCCACCATACGAAAGAAGAAGAAGAATATGTACCTACACCTGAAGTTTAAAAATACTAGAAATTCATTAAACGATGAATCGATGAGAAAAATCAATAAAATGATATCAAATATATTTATTTTTGCATAGAACGTAAACAAATCAAGCATAATATTATGATCTATCTTAGGTAAACTAACCGTGTGAAATAGTCATAATAATCTAAGGTTGATTCGAGAGAAGATTAAGCTGATTTTCAATTCATAATATTTACAAATTGGATAAACATATCCATATTGATTAAAAAATTGAAACCATTCCCATTTAATTCGTTCTCCAAACTGTGTTTTTAAGTAAAAACTTCTTTAGCATCGCTGTGATTTGAAACTCGATGAAACGAAAAATAGCGACACTTAAAAGAGACAAACACATACGTCTATAGAATTTAGCCTGCGATAAAATTAAATAGAATAATCAGTCTCCTCTTTGTGCGGTGCTTCGTAGCCTACCGGTCTCCTCTTAGTGCGGTGCTTCGTCGCCCATGCACTCTTGTCTACTTTAGTTTTCTGAAGGTTTCACTTCTACCGCGTGTGAATTGCACATTCTGATTTTTTTAACCTACCATAGAGTTACGTGGATTAGCCGTGCGCAGTGAGTGTTCGTGGCGACATTTGCCTCAAATTCGTGCGTGTTTCACGTGTGCTCATTTCTCAATTCCGAGCGCTTCGGGTCACCTTCAAACACGTCATATTCAGCGAGCCCCAGCGCCGGATCTGCCATACGTTCAAAAACGTGCAAAAACCTGGCGCCAACTCCGAAGGGGCGCGTGAGAAAATAAATATTGTATTAAAATTTAGTTATAATATTCCCTGAATCGTTTATAAATTACCCATAGTACGAAATAATTATTACGCTCTAGCAACACTTTCCAAAGAAACAGAATGCGCACGCATCAGGTTGGTTTACGGCTTACGAATTTATAGTCAGTTACAGAATTTTTTTTTTTAATTCCATATATTTAGTTTAAACGTAAGATCTATTTTTCCATATATCTTTTACCGTCTTTTACGACGAATGGGTGCGATCCAAATTCAATAACCAATCACAGCGCGGTATTTTTGTTCAATAGAACAAACAAACCGACCGCCTTTCAAAATGCTGACAATTTTAGTTAGCGTACGCTCGCTATTGTTTTATTTTGTACGATTTAAGTCTCTAGGAGAAGGTAGTTAAAGACCATTTTCTTATGAAATCTTCAGTAAATTCCATTAACAAAAACATCGCACGGTTTGCAGGATTTGCAGGTTGCAACGTGTTACGTGTTGACAGTTTGATCATTGCAGATCATTGATTTGACATATTATTTAAAGTTCTTATAATTAATATCTATTGGATTTGTTGGATTTGTTATTTTACGGTGTCAGTGTAAGCGTCTTTCGTAAGCCGTCGATACCATACGTCAGTGTTTATTGTTTGTTTGGTGTTTGTTCGCTCAATTTGTCGCTCAACACAGGGGAAATGCAAGGTACAAATTCGAGGTTATATTCTTATTAGTCAGAAGCTGTAGATGCTATTCTTGTGTTGTACGTTGCCATGAGAACGTATTTGTATTTGCTTTTTCTATTAATATTCGCGTTGGGTATATACATAAACGCAGTAAATCTCAAGAATGTCTAATGGACCTAGTTCAGCGAAACCACCCGCATTATCCCGTAACCTATATTTTAAATCATGGTACGGGCACAAACAAAAAATTCGTTGTATTATTTTAAAGCATAACTTGCAAAAAGAGTTTTTCCTAAAATAATCAAAATAACACCATAATTTTATGTTTACCTAATAGATTCAGAGTATATGGCTCCTGGCGATTCTCTTTTTTTTTAAAACCGAGTGTGAGAGCTACCGCCAGGTCACTTGGAAAAGTTACACCCTTTATGTGTCTTGATTTTATTTGATAAATTAGTGTAAAAAAAATAAAAATTAAATTAAAAAAATTAAAAAAATTGGGGTTTTAATCAAAATAAAAATGTAGGGGGTGGCTCTATCGGTACCTACTGCACAGGGCGCCAGATTTCGTAGATCTGGCCCTGGCGAGCCCTACTTTGAAAATAAATAATTGCAGAAAAATCACTTTTAACAATGTTTCATTTTCGCTTCGCATCTGTTACCGATGGGTGCTATTTTGTAACCAACTACGTCAGAACGGTGTGGTCTATGTCATTTTTTGGTAAAGTAATGTCAGTTTAACGGATGCAAAGAGGCAACTCTCAAACAGCATAATATGTTTTTTAAAGATTAATTTATTTTTGCATGATGGGTAAGTGTGCGGGGGAAAGTGTCTGAGATTATGTAGGTGCGTAAACTTACTCCATCTACAAAAAAACATTTTAAAGTATGTACATATATAAGTTTGTACAATTTGGGAGGCGGTTATGGGTACCGCCGCCCCGGGAACCATTTATTGGATAACCAACACCTCGGCCATATGTCACCCCAACTGATTCGCTACGTTTGGTGACTGAATAGGGGTGCCCGGGTTCATGCGGGTAAGGTTTGCCCAGGTCTTGACGGCCGATGTGTCTGCCCACCTGCTGCGTGGTGGACAGGATCGAGAGAGACTGGTTGAGGGAGGTCTTTTATCCTCTCCAGGCCAGAATCTCTCGATTCATCGTCTTGCACTACAGTTGGAGGGATGAATTCATACGTCCGTCACTCCTGGACTCACTGACCCCCAGTTTCTTACCCATCCCTCGTACCTTTTTCCTTCCCAGAAATTCCTTTCCTTTCCTTAAAACAACCCTCCACACAGCATCTCCTAAGATGACATAGGCCCTGAGGGAAATTATTTTCCTCATAGCGTCCTGTGTCGAGTTAATGTAAAAAAATAAAATATATATATATATATATATATATATATATATATATATATATATATATATATATATATATATATATATATATATATATATATATATATATATATATATATCATCTCCTGTATTCTTACAGTAAAATATTCAACATTTGTACGAAAATTCAATTTGGGAGGCGGGAATGGGTACCGCCGCCCGGGAACCTTTATTGGATAACCAACACCTCTGCAATAGGTCACCCCAAGTGGTTCGCTACGTTTGGTGATTTAGCAGGGTCGCCCGGGTTCATGGGGTGAGGTTTGTCTAGGTCTTGGAGGTGGATGAGCAGGACATACTGAACCCCCATCCTACCCACCCCTTAAACCCTTTTCCTTCCCAGAACTCTCCTCTCCTTCCTTTCTTAAAAAAAACCCTCCACACAGCATCCCCAAAGATGACATAGGCCCTGAGGGAAATTATTTTCCTCAGGGCCTCCTTTGTGGAGCTCATGTAAAAAAAAAAACATCCGGATAGGTGATATGCACCCAAGAGCATATTGAATTCAGAGTACATACACTTGAATTAGGGTATGCGTTGCCTAAGTGTAATTTTTGTTATATAAATTTTTGATTTATGAACCCTACGAGGTTCTGTGTTTCACTATTTTTATTTTTTAACTATTTTTGGAGGGTCCTAACTCCTATAAGAAGTAAATTATCAAAAAAGCAAAACGTATCGACAGGCTTGTGGTTGATACGTATTTTATATTTAAACTAGCTGCTTCCCGGCAAGCGTTGCTGTGCCATTTAAAAAATAAATTGTTTTTCCCTGCGTGTCCTTTCCCATTCTTCCCGTCCCCCTACTGCCTCCCCTTCCTTTCCCGTGTCCCCTTCCCTCTCGCGTTCCCACTCCGCCTCCTCCACCTTCCCTATCCCCACTCCACTCCCCCCTTCCCCCATCCCGCGAATTCCCCTCCCGATTTCCCCTCCCCCTTCCCCCTCATGCGTTCCATACATTCATTTCCGGTACATTCAGCTTTCAAACAGCTCTTGTGCCACCTCTTGCAATTTTTTATACAAATTTCATAATGCCAGAGCTCACCAGTAGTTTTATACAAACCTTGTCCTGACAATAACGAACACAGAAAAAAAAAGAATTATCGAATTTGGTGCAGTCGTTCGGAAGTTCTGCGCGTACATACATTTCGACGATTCATTTTTATTTATATAGATAGATTTTTTTGCAGTAGTGTCAAAATCCAGAAATGAAATTTGGTAATACGATTGTACGATCAAAATGCCGCTCGGTTTCCTCTTAAATTTTCCATTTGGAGTTCAAATAATTTAAATAAATGAAACAATGTTACTTTGTTTGAACCACTTGTCTTTTTGTTTAAAGCCGACTGGTTTCGGAACGACCGTCCCTAAACAGAAACAATTTAATTTGTTGAAACCGGTCGGTTTAAACAAATATACAAGTGGTTCAAACAAAGTAACATTGTTTCATTTATCTATAATGGATAACCGCAAAGTTATAGCTACATTAAAAAGTTCAAATAATTTAATTATTTCGACTAATGCATGATGGTTTAAGGCTCATATCTATGACTGGGGCACAGATGAGGTTGTTTTAAGTTATGTGGAAGCTGAAGATAAGACACATACCAAGGAACCGGTTCTGCCTGCTGCTTCGACTATTTTAACCCCCCAACCTTTAAGCTGCTACTGTCGGTCATTTTTCCAAAATCCAAGAGACTTCAGGTTGACAAACATAATACGAGTAAACCAAGTAAAATAAAATGTCCAGGGAGTATCCAACATACATCCCCCTAGGACGTTCGGCCATTTTAATATTTATTTCGCAGCGACTGAAACGCTACTTGCTTCCGAGGGCAGCGGCATTATCGCCGACCTACTTGCATTGTCTTGTTTCCATCATTTTTATCTAATCCAACTAATATGTCACCTTGAAATAATCTTAAACGAATAATTTAAAATTGCACTACAAATTTAAAAAAAAAAAGTGTTACTTTGCACTTAAATAAAACAATAATGAATGTCGCGTCACTAAAATATATATGCATATGTAAATAAATAAATAAATAAATAAATAAAAGAATACACAATAAGAAACTGATCTTCCTCGGTAAAATCTTTAAATCCCTCAATTTAAAAAAAATAATTAAATAAATCAATCAATCACTTATAAATCAATCCCAGCAGCATACGGAGCTGTGCGTCATGTGTCAGTAACGTTGTGTTCGAATACGTTCCCATACATTCTTACAGTGCATTATCACTATTTCAATATCGTTCATGAACTGTCGTTATGTCGCGGCGATACCTGCGCAGGGTCACTGACGCTACTGTCGCTGTGCTCTGAACTCTATCTTACCAAGATCCTTTTATGTGAATGCAAAAATACTCCATCCAATTTTCTCCTTTCTAGCGGGGCTCTGCATAGAACACTGAATAATGTAACGAAGGAGGATCAGGGTACCGGTGAATTACAATTATGTCACTTTTTCTAAACACATTAAATAATTCCTATAGTAGAGAAAACCTTTTCATTTTTTAAAATAATGTTGACAACCTGTACATATTTATTGTGCCAACTTTCCTGAAAACGGCGTTTGTTTTCTTCCGAATTTTTCCAGATAGATTTAAGTCATCGGATTCGCTTTACTCCAACACGACAAACGAAATATAATAACATTTATCCTGATTATTCAATAATTTAGTTTGATTTTAAACCTGTTTTGTCAGGCATAATATTTATACATAATTTTTTTTGTTAAACTGCTGATTACAAGCGTTTTCTCCGACTTTTTAACTCTAAAAAATAAATTAAAAAAATATATGAATTAAAAAAAAAGTTAACTTTAAAAAATTAAATATTTAAATAAAACTAGAAAACGAGTATTAAAAAAATTAATAAAAAATAGTTGTATATTATTGGCCTAGCCCTAGCCAATGCACTAATCTTCTAAAAGCGCCTATTATGAGTGAGCTTTAACGCGACTGTTTATTGTGCAGGATGGCTCGCAGCGACTCTGTATTTATTGTGCAGAATAGCTCACAGCCGTAGTGTACACCAATCTTTTCCAGGCCTGGTTGGCGTTTTTCCTGTGGGTGGGATTTGGTTAATCTTCTCGTTTCAATCTGTATTGATTTGACTTAATTAATAACAGTAAAACAAAAACTTTTCGAATTTGTATTTTATATCTTATTCATATTATTCTAAGGAAAATTATGAAAGTTATGTTTTTAATAAAGCATTATAGATAATTTACTTAGGTACCTACCTACCGACGTTATCTAATTTTAATTCTAAAAAAAAATATTACGAAAGAGACAGTTTTTATAACATGTTTTTCCCTTGAAACATATTTTTATTTTGTGATATGGCATCATTGGTGGGTACATACATATTATTATATAATTATTATAATTTTCTTCCGCATTTATATCTCAATTTTCTACTGATTAAATACTGGTAGTTCTGTGAACAGTAGACCTCTTATCGAAAAAAATATGTTTCTAATTTTCTGTTATTTAAGGCGCGGTGCTCAAAAAGAAAAAGATGGAGAGATATATATACCTAACGAATGTTAGAGAGAGCGCTATATATATATTAAATCGATAATATTCAAGCGAATATTGCGAAAATATTTAATAAAACATGACTCGTTTAAAACAGAGCAAAAATCTTATGTGAATTATCTAAAATAGCATTTAAAGAAACATACTGAATTTTTTTATAAATATAACTTGTAAAATAATTGAAAAAAACGTGTTTATAATAATTTTTTGAGCATACTTTGCGCTTTTTTTATCGAGAGGATTTCATATAATTGCCGTTTCGGCGTGGGGAATGTATAGATATTATCTTCAAGAATAACCTATATTTCTTTAAAAGCTTTAAAACTTTAAGTATTTAAGGAAAATATGTTATAAATCAGTATAAATGCGGGGAGCCGGGCCTTAAGGCCCCGTGGTGCGTAGGCGATACAAGGGTGTATTTTTCGTAATTATTTTCTAGCAAACGATGAATGGAATTTTTTTAATTATACTCATAGTCAATATATACATAATGAAATTTTTGTACATGAATCTAAAGTATGTTTTGCGGTGAACGGCGCCGCTTTCAAAAGGACACTAAATTGCTGCTTGGTGGTTGACAGCGATTAAGCCAAAAAAATAAAATAAAAATGTATTTAGAAACTAGACTTATAGGTTTACAGCACTATGTGGGAAAAAATTAATATTAAAAAAAAATTAGCCAGCGAATTTTATTTCCGGTTTTTATGGGAAATTTTTATCCTCCCTCTGCTGTAAATTAAAAACCCCTCTGCTGTAAATTAAAAGTTCAAATTAGGGATGTGACTTTAACATAAATAATCGATTATTATATAATCGAGTTTTATAGAAAATTAAAATCGCCAAAAAAACGATTTTTTAGAAAATTAAAATCGCCAAAAAAATCAATTTCTGTTGGAGAAAAATCGATTTTTAATTGTTTTTTTTTCAAAATCGTTTATTTTTTCACATCCCTAGTTCAAATCCGTTTGGCTTGATTGGAAGAAAAATATATTTTCGATGGTTGTATTGTCGTTTTTTTTTTGGATTACAGCATTAACCAAGTGTGCCAAGAAATCCACCATGGGTTTCTTACGTTTGTACCCGTCGCGTCGCCTGCCAGCTAATCCACCGTGGATTTGCTAATAGTTCACCGTACTCTATTTTATGATATTTTGAACCTTGCAAAATACACCTACCATATTCAAATATATTTTATAAGATTGACAAGGATTTAACGTAACTTAATATAGCTCTAGCTTGTCATTTCATCACTTGAAAATATGTTTACTTTTTCTCTAAAAAGTGCGTTGAAACATTGTGTGTCATACGTCGTAATTCCGATTTATTTTTGATGCTCTGTTTATTTACACGAAAGCATCATAATATGATTAATTTTTATTCTGAAGAGAATGCTTATTTAGCCATCAAATGTAATAAAATCAAGAATAACTTCGTTACGTCTTCATTATTTTATATTTTTTTAAACATTAGAAAGAAGAAAAACACATTTCTTTAAATATCAGTAGGTACTATCCTGGTATGCTACATGAGATAGATGTATAAAAAATTACAAATATTTAAACACATTATCTGGTAAGAATTTACAAATTACAAAAACATCATTGCAAAATACAAGTAAGTCATTACGAAAATAATGTCAGTCGGGTTAAATAAGTAGGTACCTACATTTTAAAATGTTTGATCCCATTTCAAGGCGACAATTTACGTAAGCACCTACGAGTACATGGAAAATGTCCATACGTCAAAATGTTAGTTAGGGTTAATAGTTTACTGACAAACGCCGGTACCATTCGGCCAAAGGCTTTGAAAATGTCGATTTTAACTTATTAGTTCACGTTTCTAACTTCATCTTCTAATATGAAAACTCTTATAGAATGAATTGCTTATATTTTTTATGAATTGAGTCAAAGGACGGTATACAACGGGCGTAATAAATGGATAAACATTTTTTTATGTTGCACTTTTTTTTTATTTTCGCATGCCTTTATAAACGAGGGATTATTTCTTTGTTAGATATAACACGAACAATAAATACTTAATAAATATAACAATACGACTAACGAGAGGATTCTTAATCACAAGTCCGTAAGTTCTCTTGTTGACGGATGTGTAAGCAATAATTGCTTTGTTCAAACTGTATTTTATGCAAACTTTTTCGTAATATAAAGCTCACACTGTGTTTGTTTCTTTTGTTTCAGTTTCATCAGCTGCTACGCTTTTAAAAAGTGGAATGAAAGCCTCAGAGAACCCAAAATTTTCGCAATTAAAAACATCATTTTCAAAATGTGATCTCAAATTTATGTCTGTTTACAAAGAAAGACGCGTGAATTTGCAGAGCAATTTATGAATTATAATTTCCCCAAAAATTAAAATGAGTTCTACACCCTCCGTTTCGGAGGAACTGACAACCTTAGCCGAAGGGGTTGTCAGAACAATAGAGACTTCGAGTGAATTAGAATGGATAAACTTGTGGCCTCACCATTACATTGACAGTGATGAAATGAACGACACGTTTAACCCCAACATGACAAGCAACGTCACGTTGGATTGCCGAGAAGGATTTCAGGAAGGGTCGTTCCTAGCCTCAGCTTGCTTTCAAGCAACAGTATCCTTCCTCTACTTTGCTATATTCTGCGTGGCCCTTGTGGGCAATGGATTAGTCTGTTACGTGGTGCGCGCTACACCACGGATGCAAACAGTGACCAATTATTTCATTGCCAATCTGGCTTTGGGGGATATTTTGATGTCTCTGTTTTGCGTGCCGTTCTCTTTCATGTCACAGTTGGTATTGAACCACTGGCCTTTTGGAGTGACTCTGTGCAGACTAGTCAACTATTCGCAGGCTGTTTCAGTGTTAGTGAGTGCTTATACGTTGGTGGCCTTGGCAGCGGACCGCTGCAGGGCTATCACAAGTCCATTGCGACCACGGCTCTCCAAGCCAGCTGCGCAAGCTGCCATTGGAGCTGTGTGGGTAGGCGCCCTCGCCACCGCAGCGCCTATCCCGCTCGTGTCAGCCCTGGCTCATCCCACGCCGTGGCACGAGGCTTGCCAGAGGTATGTCAAACTACTTCTATAGACCCGTTGTTTCATCTGATCTAACCTTCCCTAAGCTTTGATCCATACGTTGTTTACGAGGTGTATGACATCAGCCCATGTAAGGTTGTGAGGCAAGAATCCGAAGAGAAAAGATTAAAATAAAATCCTTTTGAAATTTGATTCATTACATACCGACCTTTGAGGTGATTCAAAAAGAATTGGTTGATGAATATGTCAATCGGTGTAACAGAAATGTTTGAATCCACCTTCCCTGCAAACTCCGAGGGGGTTTACCGTGTTGATTAGTTAGTTACATGATAGAATTAATGGCAATTGATTCGATATGTAATTATTTTATTCTATGTAATTAATACTAATAGTACTAAAGTACCATTAACAATAATTGCATGTCGCGTTAAATATCAGAATAATAAATTATCAAAACATTTTTTAAATACCAATGAAGTGTGGCATTATATCGTGTAGTGATAAAAGAAAGTATAAAATAAATGCTAGCTCTTTAAGAATATAGAGTAAGAGACACAGTGCATACAAAAAATATAAGTACGCATTGGTAAAATTAATATTGATTGAAACATATAGTACTTACAGCCTTCTTGTACCCATCTTCCCTTGCAGTTAAATAGATCCGCCGCATCCGGGTATCGGGGTATCTATTACTAACCGGGAACCTTTATTGGATAACCAACACCTCTGCCATAGGTCACCCCAAGTGGTTCGCTACGTTTGGTGATTTAGCAGGGGTGCCCGGGTTCATGCGGTGAGGTTTGTCCAGATCTTGGAGGCGGATGACCAGGACACACTGAACCCCAGATTCCTACCCACCCCTTAAACCCTTTTCCTTCCCAGAACTCTGCTCTCCTTCCTTTCCTTAAAAAAACCCTCCACACAGCATCCTCAAAGATGACATAGGCCCTGAGAGAAATTATTTTCCTCAGGGCCTCCTGTGTGGAGCTCATGTAAAAAAAAATAAAACGCATGTAATTTAGTTACAAGCCAGTCTTTGAAATGCTTTGAAATAAATACATTTAAACTAGGATTTTGGAACGTGTAGCTTTCATAGGTAAATAGTATTCAATGATATTAAGTAAATCAGGGCTGTCAAGTTTGAACAAAAATCAGATATAATTCTTCGTTCTGAAAGTTTTAATAAATTTAACCGAGTTACCTAATGTGTCTTAAAAATTTTTGTTAAATTTTTTGTAAATTTATTTATTAACGCCTTTTTTCGGTTATTGAATCTGAATGCATTTTAAAATGGGGTGACCAGATTTATTATCGACAGTTAAGTTGAGATTGAGTTATACAGGGTGGGGCAGAGTGGAGTTACTAGTTTCAAAAAATCACTGAAGGCCCCCCAGACCGAGCAGAGGGGCGAGGCGGGTGCCGTTAGGTCGGGAAAATGATGCCGTTTATGTTAGTGACCATGCCGTGGTAAGGTAAGTACCGGGACTTTATTGTGGAGACGTTCTTTAAAAACGGGTAAAGCGTTGTGTCTACGCATGGAGCTTTCCGGGTGTATTATATATATATTCCTAATTACTCTGGAATTTCAAAGAATGAAGCGAAGCATTTAATTAAGTAATATACCTCATTGAATGGTGTGCACTTTACCTCGTACCTACATTGTTAAAGACTTTGGGGAATGCATTATTGAACAACCATTAACTCTTTGAAGCAGTGTGGTATCAAAATCGATCACCAATGCCAAAACCACCATACTTGTTAGGTCGAGGTAAATTGACCGAATTGCAATTTTTAGAAATCAATTTTTCTAATTCAATTGTTCGAAAACATATTATTCGAACATCAATTAACCGAAACACTAGTTTTTCAAATTGATATAAGTATGTATAATGTACACAGTACGTACAAAAGTATTTGATTACAGGATGGACAATATCAACACACCTAACCTAACCTAACCTAACCTAAACAAACCTAACCTAACCTAAGCTAACCTAATTTGACCTTACCTAAGCTAACCTAACCTAACCTAAAATTAAAGTGATTCCTGACATTATTCGGAGTAAAAAATATTAATGAAATGTTGGTCTTCGGTGACATTTTTGATGTTTTTTCCCTTAGCCCCACCCCGCTGTTGATCCCCTCTCCCGCTCCAGGAATCCCTTTCCCCTCACTCCTTCACTCCTTGCCGCTATGAAATACACACGTTTTTAAAAAAACTCGCGCGTCACCTATTGTAAGTTTTCATACAAATTTCATAACGCCAGAGCTCACCGTTATATATAGAAGCCTTTACGGACGTACGCACAATAATTCACCAAAGTTTCATATCAATCAGATTATTGGTATTGGAAATAATAAGGAACAAACAAACAAACATTCATTTTTTTCTGTATAGATGAACTTTTGATTTGAACCTGAGAATTTCATAATATATATTTTTTTATTTATTTACGCCCGGCTGTATATACCAGTAGGTATATAAAGATTATAATAAAGGAATATAATTCTATCGAAAATTATACAAAAAAAGAGTTTACCATTTCCAATAACTTTTGATAGGAACCTTCGAATTTTATCCTTTGTGTGCACGCTGATCAGATATCAATCACCTCATACCCGAAAAGCCTTCGGCCAAATTTAAAACAACTTATTTTTGCGTCGTTATAAAAAGTCTTGTTGTATTGAAAAAGTTTAAAAAAGAGACGAAATTAAGGAAAAAAGATAAATAGAGCTCATTAAGAGCTCTTCAAAAGATAAATAGAGCTCATTGAACGGTTTGCACTGCGCATCATTTTAGACTTAAGAAAAAAATAATTGAATTATAATTAAAATTATTTGATTTACTATGGAGTATGGAGAATGCGTATATCATTAAAAGAGCAGACCGGTCAGTGGCTGAGTTGCATCGTGTGGCATCGCGTTTGTGTTCCACCCAGGCGTCGCATGTTCAATTCGTCCGCTGGCTAAGTCCTCCATCCCGCCACAAGCAACATTTTCCGCTGACTGTAGTCGTGATAGGAGATTTTCAAATATTGTTAGGTTATTCGTAACCCGGGACGGTGGACGGTGTACACTGTATATTTAGATTATTGGTGTAGGCGTGACATGAGATCTGATATCTTAATGAACGTGGATGAGATGGTTATTTATTTGCACAACATAATACGTCTGTGTTGTAAAGCTACATACTGGTTAATAGAGCTGTCGGAGATTAAGGAGAGCGAGCGGGAACATCCATCACCTTTTATACCCTGTTTCTGCCGTCTCGCTCTTGCATATTTAAAAAGCAGGAGTACCACCAAAACCATTCTCACAGTTATGGGCTGTGGGCTGTGTGGGATGCGTTTGATTGAATTCCCACTATAAGAGCGATCTCACAGTATGCACCGTATAATGTGCATTGTTGTAGACTTTTGGGAGAGCACATGATTGAATTACCGTCAAAACTAAAAATGTTCGTAAAAGGTGTATATTTTTGCCAAAATGTTTTGTGAACACCTCACGGCAAGGTTCTATAATATAAATGTTGTAAAAATAATAATGATGTGTGAGTGATAGTGATGTATCACGTTATAAGTTTTTGCAAGTAACTACCTACTATGTTTTAGATAGCCCTTTATAAAATATGGTAAACTTCACTAACTTATCTCATTTATCATCTTCCTACTGATGAAATTTCCAGTTGCGAGAAATGGACGTAAGCGTGATATATCATTGTTTGAGTTATTCGTAATTATAATATATTCCAGCCATTGTTTAGTTTAGGCCACCATTGTTCCAGTCTCTTTTGGCTCTTCTCTGTCGCTTCGGTTAACCGATGAAATTTTGCGAAATTTCGTGAGATTGTTTCCCTAGTTTAATTATGAACAATTTATCGACCACCGAAGTAATAATAATATTTTTAATTGTTTTGTTATAGATAATCGATGTGGGCACCCAAAAAGGTAAAAAAAAAACTGTACAACAGACTTTTTTTAATTCAGATTTCAATTTAAAAATATTAATTCGTGATGGTTACGAATCCGAACTTTCATTCATGGGGGTCACCATGTATGGATTCTGTCTGATATTTTATATTGTGCGTCTTTCTATATTATTCTAAGCCGTGCGGTTTTAAACCACGGACCCGACGTCAATGTCTGAATTTCTGTACCGCGTTCACTGTAATGTAATAAAATGATTAAAATAGTACTTTTGTGAATAGAAATAAATTCAAAGAATTAAATTTAACAAAAATATAATGAATTAATTATTTCATACCACAAATAAGGAATTACAAAGAAATATATCAAGTACCTATAATGAAATATTACTTAATGTAATGTAACCAATAATGAAAAAAATGGGGTGTGAACAGAAATGATCTTATTGTAAAAACGGAACAAATAATATTTACTTTTATAAAAAAACATATACATATGTATATTTAAAAAAACAATACACCCTGGATACAGTACACTATTATTTATTATATTGAGTTGAGTCAAACATATTGCTTACACACACGATTTACATGTTTCAAACTGTGGAGGGCCTTTTTAGGAAAATGAAGGAGATGTAGTCCTAGGGAGGAAAAAGGAACGATAAATTTGTCCAGGAGTGACGAACGTACGAATTCATCTCTCCCACTGCGGTGCAAGGCGATGGGTCGAGAGCGTCCGGCTGGAGAGGTCGAAAGGTCTCCCTCAACCGGTCTATCCCGATCCGGCCCACCACGCAGTAAGGGGGCAAACGCATTCGCCTTCATGATCTAGACTCTAGACCAGGGTTTCCCAACCAGTGGTTTGCGGACCACTAGTGGTCCGCAAGAGGGTAGAAGATGGTCCGCCGTTCAATAATTAAAGGGTGGTCCCTGGTCGAGAAGTCTGAATAAAAAAAATCGGGACAACACTCAGTTTATCATTATTGTGCCTTGTGGTCAGTGGCCATTATGATATTCCGTTTCGCCCCACCCCATCCTACCCCGTTCTATCCCCTCCGTTGTGGTAAATATTCTGCTACAACCCGTCCCATCCTATTCCATTCCGCCATTTCTGCGCTGTGGTAAATATTCTGCTAGAACCCGTCCCATCCTATCCCATTCCGCCCCCTCCGTTGAAGTAAATATTCTTCTAGAAGCCGTCCCACCCTATCCCATTACGCCCCCTCCGTTGAGGTAAATATTCTGCTAGAACCCGTCCTGCCCTATCCCATTACGCCCCTCCCGCTGTGCTATCCTTCCCGGGTGCCACCCATGCTAGCTTACGCCACTGACCACAAACAGTGGCTTAGGCTAGTATGGGTGGTACCAGGGACGGATAACGTGATGTCACCCCATTAAAGTTTCGAAAACACAAATTTTGACTTCATAAAAAATTGGTTCGTTCTGGGGGGGGTGACTAGACCGGTGAAGTGGTCCGGGTTCCCTGGTCGGAGGTACCCATACCCGCTCCCAAATTGAATTAAAGAAAAAAATATGGACTGGAGAGGAGTGGATTAGGTCTCCCTAAACCAGTTTCTTCCGATCCGTCCGGCCACCCATGCAGGAGGCGGGTAAACGCATTCGCCGTCATGATCTAGACTCTAGACCCGTGGTCGTCAAACTGCGGCCAGCGGCGGATATTTGTGCGACCCGCACAAATACCTGCCGCTTTCTTTTTAAATGTTTTTTTTACATATGCAATTATGCTGTCCAGCTATTTTCAAATATTTTGTGTGCTTTATGACTTTAAAACGTTAATTTTAATTGATTGACATTTGATTTTAAAACGCTCAACCGGTTTTTGACCACATCCTAAGTCGATTATAAACGCCCATAAGGGGGCGTTAACGCCCCCTTATGGGCGTTTGAGACTTTCAGGGGGGCAGTAGAAGAGCCAGAGAAAATTAGATAGCATTGAGATGGCACAGTGAAAAAAACATGATAATCACGAACTAATAAAGCAATGTAAACTTAAATATTGTGTAATCCACCTGTCTCGACACAAGTAGGTATATCCTAGTGAAACAGGCATCGAAAAACCTAATATAAATATACTTTTTCACCCCCCCTCCCTCCGCCAATTCATAATTGTGCGGCCCGCGGTGATACCTCACATTACACCTATAGCCGCCTCCCATTTATATATTTTTTTTACAAGAGCACCGCCCAAGAGTCCCCAACTACTCCTGTCTGAAGTCAGTGAGACTATGGCATCCCCAATTGGTGTATGCCATGAGGCTAAAGGTAGTTGGGAGGGGAAGAAGATGGGGAGGAGAAAGATGGATAAGTACCTCGCTATTCAGATCTGGTCACCAAACACGGCTAAAGTCATTTCAACCAACGTTTCAATTCTGAACACTAGGGCATCTCCTACTCTGGAAGTGCCGCAAATATTCTGTATATTATTTTTAATGAATTCATTGTAATAATTGATTATTCATTTTATTTTTCGTATTATTTTTGTTTTTTTTTTCCTATTCTATGTACTTGATTCTTTACTTAAAATCTGTTGTGTGTATAGGTTTAACTAACTATACGGGACTTGTGAGATTGTACCATCCTTCCCACATCCTGGAATAAAATATTATTATAATTATAAATGTGTATTTAGATTGTGTAAATGTTAAGCAGATGCTTGATAGCTGATGTCGTAATTTTTACAAGTTTACTAAAATTGAAAGGCAAATTCCTTCTTTTGAATGCAATTATCGTGTCATAAATATATATTTTTAAATGCTTTCAGCTTCACAAGTACTCCAAAGATGACATAGGCCCTGAATGATTTTTTTACTTAAGAGCCTCATATTTGGAGCTAATGTAAAAACAAACCTTTAAACCAGGTCACTACGTGGTTTATTGTTTGTTTGAATAGGCCACTTGCATCACATTTAAAAAAAAATCCGGTTTTGGCAAATATTCTAAGACATTACGTATTTTTTATCGTATTTTTGAAACCCTGGCGATTTTTGGAAAATTTCAATCCAAAAAATTAGACCATTTTTTAAAAACCGGAAAGTCGGGACATAATTTTATATGTGCAAAAAAAACAATAATTACATAGCCGAAAATCATTTTAAAAAATGACATTTTCCACACCAATGGCCCGGGAGAATAACGAGGCATAACAAAAATATTACAACTCATAAATATTTTTTTCCTTGATCCATCTTATTGATCATTAATCATTATAATGTTCAACGTCTATAAATCACTAAATCCAATGTAACAAACTTGTACTTGTAAATTACAATAATAATATATTATAAAATTTGATTTTGTTAAAATCAGCACCATCACCATTACGCTTCTAAAACAGTCACAGAAGGCATAAAATGTACGGGGTTTTCTTCGTAACATCTGTCAAAACGCCAAACCAAATGATAAGTTCGCAGAGAACAAACAATAAATCTAGTGAATGTTAAATGTCAAATTCAAAAATTTGTCGGAAATCTCATATAAAAAAATATATATCAGTGTGGAATTTAAAAAAAATTATTGAATATTTTCGGAAACGGGACATTTTCATGTAGTGACGTCACGAGCCTAAATAACGAATTTATTTATTTAAAAAATAAATAAAAACTGTAAATTAAAAAAAAAAAATTGTAACATTTTCGTAATCTTAGTAAAAAAAATTATCCACACGATTTTTTATCAAGTCATTTTGAAATCCATGCAAGTGGCCTATTATGTAAATTAATAGTTCGACTCGATTTCACATCATTTTCAATAAATTGTTATGTTTTGTTTCGTTTAATTTATGTTGTTACAACGACGATAGGCAGCAGATTTGGAAGTTAAAATTTTAATTAGCTAAGGCTAAAATTGTTAACACGTTTCATTGCAATTTAATGTAGGGGACCGAATAATGAACAATGCTAAGATAATCTCGACAACCACGTATGTTCATAAATAATACAATTCAATGTTATCTACCATTCGGACTAATTCCTAACTTATTCTCAGAATAATTTAACAATGCGGAAAACCAACTTCCTACTTCATATCTTCCGTAGGTTCAAATGTCATACCGCAAAAGAGTCCCAACAGCCAAAGGGAATGTTGCATCTCCAAAGTGTGGGGTTATTTAGAGCCCGAAGGAAGTGTTAAAAATTGAGATGCTACCGGCACCTATGGGTTGCTTGAGCAAACTCCCAGGCTTTAGTATTTCAAACAAATGGTGCGAAGCTTGGCTAGTCGCTGAGTGTTCGGTAGATCGGTAGCAACCTGTTTTAACTACGAAGTACGGACTACAGGAGAAACCATTTTTTTGTAAATACTTCCAAATGTCAAATGTATAATAGTTAATTCTTTAAATGTGTGCAGGTTTTTACATTATAAAAATGCTAGCATCTCATTATTATTGCTTCTTCCTAACGCAAGTTTTAACAGTAAACAACTGCCAGTGTTTGGCCCGGTGTGTTGCCACCGTAAAATATAATACATTTATAACATGTCCAAGTGAAATTAAAAAGTGAAGTTTTTTGCAAAAGGAATTATTTTATTTAAAAGGACCCTTACAATTTTAACAGGAAGTTTGCGGGGGAAGGAGATGGGTAAGAAAAGCATAAGATAAAAACCCTCTTTAAATATTTAATTAAAACCTACACGTTTCGGTACATGTTTCAGAATTCATGAATGTATTCTATTTTTCTAACATAATAAGGAGTGTTCTCTTGTCGTAAGTGACATTCTCCTGTGAACATTCGGGAAATATTCGAAGATTGTTGGGAAGAGAGTGGAAAAAAATAATATCAGATGATGCAAGATGAATAGAATAGGACATGAATAACTTTCCGATCAAAGTTTCGAGCAGACGCTTTTGTAGTATTATCAGCAAGATGAAGTTCTCTTGTCGTTTACATCATGTGAAATGAAAAAATTTGGAAAGTGATCAAAATAAAATTTATTTCGCTCTCCTCAACAATCGGGATTTTTAAGATACCATAGTCGATACGAAGGAGGGATCATTGTGTGTTTTGTAAAAATAAGAACAATAATTTAAAAAGGATTAATTTAACATTTTCAGAAAAGGCTTTAGCAATTCTTAGTGCTTCACAATGGCACCACCTCCCGAAACCGTTAAAAAAACTGTCATCTGAACAAAAGGTTTTAACTTAAGTAGGTACCTACACAAGTTCAAAGTTCATAATACACAGTTCAAGGTTGAGGTTTATCTTTTACAAACCGTTTCTTTTAGCTGAAAGGGATAATTCTATATTCTCGTGTAAAAGTAATTAACTTCTTGAAATGTTTCATTTTACCCGCGGTGGTGAAGGGTAGGTATATACAACTCTCAGTGGCTTTTGTCCCGCAGTCTAATTAACTCCATTCTACCCAGTTTTAATCATCTGCTCTATTGGATATTTTTTTAATCATAAGTGCCTACCAGAATTCTTGTTTAAATGTCAATAATTTTCAAAGTTAGAATTTTTTAAAACCCGCCAAAAATGCTCCTCATCTGGCTACGTACGTCATTTCATGGGTTAACAGCAAGGCCATTCCTACACCGGTCGGTATGAAATCAAATCTTAAAATAAATAATTAATTAGAATATGTATGTTTTAATACTTTTTAAATAATTTGGCCTCCTGTGTGAGGCTCATATAAAAAAAAATTGTTTTAATCGTTTTTAAATGACGATTTAGTATTTCTGCGCATAATTATCATTAAATGTTCTAATTACGGTCTGTGCTGTGCATTATTCTTGCTTTTTGTTCTTGCTGGAATAAAAACTTAAATAAAATAAAAAAAAATTACATTTGAGTGAAAACAGGTTCAATGAACTCAAATTTGCTTTGATTTGAAGTGAAATTTAAAAAAATGGAACTGATTGTGTGAGAGCGACTATAATATAATATTTTAACCAATTTTCAAAATTGGGTTTAGTTGATCAGATTTTGCCATTTTCCACAGAAAAATAGTATTTCATTTATTTCCAAAAAATAGGTACAGCCAGTGCATTCAGCCAGTGTTATTTTTGTTGGTACTTAATTTTTTAGTTGCGATTCTTCACGAGAGTCTGATTCCATACCATCCCTAATTTGATGGGTGTTGGATTGCTGAAGTAAGCGAAGATGAAAGTGAGAAGGTAAGATTATGGTTGAGATTTATCTGGTTATTCAGTTCTGATCGCTAAAGAAATCATTCTAAAGTAACCTTTAATTATTTTAAAGTAACCTTTAAAACAACTTAAGATAACTTGCATCATAAAGACCATACTAAAGGTCCCCATAAGAACGTCAAACACAGAAATTTTTAAACAGTTTAATGTTCCAAGCATGATTCAAAGGCAGACACCTCACATGCTCATGAAACCAAAGCCAAACTTACAGACCTAATTAATAATCTTAATATACCAAAGTGTAACTCTTCATTTGGTCAAAGAAGTTCTGAATTTTTAGCAGTAAAGTTATATAACAAACTCCCACTTAGTATCAAACAAATTAAAACAAAAAATAGCTACATTAAGGACATTAAATGTTGGCTGAAGGAACTATCGGAAAATGAACTTACTAGTATACTTAAAACATCGTCATAGAAGTTTCTGGAAAACCTTATTCAAACAATGAAGTTAAACCATAGAAGTCGCTGAAAACTTATCCAAAGCATAGTCCCCCTCAGCACAGGATCTCCTAGTGAGGAGGACTACGAATATATTTTCTATTATATAATATATACATCTAACTAACATGCACTTGAATTCTTAACATTTAATCTTTATTATTAATTTCTGTATTTCAAAATTTGAATTTTCATTTTTATTTCTACTTTTCTTTAAAATATGATCTTTTTTCTCTTTATTTTTCACTTACTTTTAAATGTTTCATCATTTTTATTTAGTATATTTAATCATCTGTTTTAATAAAATAGTATTTTTATTAATTTAAATAAATATTAAATATACGACTACCATAACACGGGCATGAGCCCAGTGTGGTAGCCAAAAAAAACAAATATCTGTAACTTATAAAAAATTTATGAAATAAAAAAATTAAAAAAATATAACAAGATATTTATTATGCACTTAAGCACTCTGTCCTACAATATGGAATCGTGGCTTGGGGGGGGTGCATATAAAGCAACCCTACTGCCATTGGAAACAATTCAAAAAATATTAATTAAAATCATATTAAAAAAGCCCTCTTACTACCCAACTATAAATGTTTTTCAAGATTTCCCGGTTCCCCCACTTACAAAAATTTATGACAAAATTGCACTATTACAAATACATAAAGATTTCTTTAGTAAAAATAATTTACCACAATTAAATATAAGCAAAAGAATAATATCTGTTGGAGGATTAACCGTGCCACTATTACAAACCACAGCAGCAAAGCATCACTATATATTCAAGGGTATAAACTTATTTAATAAATTACCCCTTGATATACGATCGGAAGAAAGCTACGAAAAATATTTAAAAAAAATTAAATTAAAATACACTAGTACCACCTCTTAACTTTACTTATTGTTTAGAAATATGTTTTTGCCTTATCAATACTTTAAATCATTTATTAACTAACCTATATTTTTATTACTTTTATCTGTATTTTCTCATAAAATCACTAATATTTGTTGTTAAATTACTAATCCTTTTTGTTTTAATTTAAACAAATGTAAAAATTTTTAGTTGTCCTCTCGTAAACGCAAGTAGCTGCTTTATTAGGAGAATGATTGAAATATTGATGTTTATATTATGTTGTAAAATTGTAACATTGTTATAAGTTTCAATAAAAAAAAAAATTTCATATAAAAATGTAAAAAATGTTATATAGTTACTAAATAAAATAAAAATAAAAATAAAAATTATGAAGTGTTAATATTTTATGGAATCTCATTGCAGTAATAATAAGTTGATTAAAAACTTAAACTCATTTGATTTAGTAAATCCATACAAATATGAAGCTTATAGTTTAGAAGAAGAAGAAGAGTTTATAATTTAGAAGAAGGCGCAAATAAACTTTACTGTTCTGACCCAGGCAACTTACCGCTCGGCCAAGGAGTTTATCATTTCAGTTCAAAATTTATCTGCAGAATATTCTTTACCAAACTCGTGTCCTAGATTCAAGAGCACCAAAGTTTTTCCTGTAATTCTTATTTACCAATGTGAACTCAAACAAATGCGCTTTATTGCTTCGTATGAATTTTGTGGCACTTTTTGCTGCTGACTGATTTTGATCGGGACAGACTGGTTGAGGGAGTCCCTTTGACTTCTCCAACCCTATTCTCTCGAAATATCGCCTTGTGCCGCAGTGGGAGGGATGGATTAATCCATCCGTCACTCCTGGACATACTGACCACAGATTCTTCTCCACGCCTAATACCATTTTCCTTCCCAGAACTTCCTCTCCTTCCTTTCCTAAAAAGACCCTCCACACAGCATCCCCAAAGATGATATAGGCCCAGGTGAGAATCATTTTCCTTAGGGCCTCCCGTGTTGAGCTAAGATAAAAAAATCATTTTTCTTTGATTTTATTTTTGCTCTGTTCATTATCTGTGCAGCTGATTGGCAGATGCATCCGTCGCCAAGACCCGTACAAACCTCACACCATGAACCCGAGCACCCCTGCTATGTCACCGAACCTAGAGAACCACTTGGGATGACCTATGGCGGAAGTGTGGGTTATCTCATAAATGGTTCCCGGGGCAGCGTACCCATACCCGCCTGTAAATTGTAAAGATGGGCCACTGGATGAGTAATAACCTAATAATCATATAATTTTGGCGAAGTGAAAAGCACTTAATTTAATTAAAAGCTTTTTAAATTAATATTTAATCGAAATTCGGCTATTAAATGAAGATTCCCTACGAAGTAACGTAAATAAAAACTTTGCCTTTTACTGAAATTAATTTAAGCCAAAAAAACTCTCAAACACAATTGAACGGGGTATTTGTTAATGTTTTTTGAAAGGACTAAAATTTACTTGCAAAAAAACTGGGAGAAAAGCTTACGGCGACGGCCACACTGAATATTAAGACCAGTGATCATAATTGAGTGAGCCAAAGGAACCTTTTGGAAAAACAAAATAAAAAAAGGTATTGAAATTTTTTTTATAATATTATGTTCATTATAAGTCACAAGTGCCTATGGGTAACACCATGGAACTATGTAATATCCATACTCTTAGGGTAACACTGTTAACAGTATTATTACTGCCCCCATAGTTTTTTTATAAAAAGAATTTTCGAAAAAAAACTTTTATGCCACACATACACTACTAAAATCGGTCACTATCCTCAGTTTAAGGTGATGGCAGTGTTGAAGAAAAGGATTATGTTATTTTTTTTCCGATAATTAGTGTTTATGATTACAACAGCTATAAAAAAAAAATATATATATATATATATATATATATATATATATATATATATTTTATTTCAATATTGTTTAGGCATGTTTGGCTTTTAACTAACATTTGATTTATAATTACCCATAGACTCAGAGTTCCTTTATCTCATTTTAACATATTAATAGGCCACTTGCATCACATTTTAAACATTCTATAACATTCCTTTTTTTTATCATATTTTTGAACCCCTGGCGATTTTTTGAAAATTTCAATCCGAAAAAAATCAGACCATTTTTTATAAACCGGAAAGACGGGACATAACCTTATAGGTGCGAAAAACGATAATTACGTAGCCGAAAATCATTTAAAAAAAACGGTTTCCACACGAATAGCTCAGGAGAATAACGAGGCATACGAAAAATATTAAATCTCATAAATATTTTTTTCCTTGATCCATCTTATTGATCATAAATCATTATAATGTTCAACGTTTTTAACAGACGGATTGCAATCTTTAGAGCACAGGCGCCGGGTGGGAATGCTATCCTTGTTCTACTGGTATTTCAACGGAAGACGTTCCGAGGGACTAGCGTCATTGATCCCTTCGGCGCCGGTGCATAGTCGGGAAACACGCCAAACGCGTGCCCAAAATATGTACAAAATATGTATTCCTCCTGTGTGAAGTTAATGTAAAAAAAAAGATTCCTACCCACCCCTCATACCTTGTTCCTTTCCAGAACTTACTCCCCTTCCTTTCCCTAAAAATACCCTCCAAACAGCATTCTCAAGGATGACATAGGCTCTGAGGGATTTTTTCTTCAGAGCCTTCTGTGTGGAGATAATGTAATTTTTTTTTTTTTATGTGTTTTTCCAACCGGACAGATGTTTGAAAAAATCTTGCATAACTATATCTAAATAAAGAGTCTAAAACAAAGCAAACCTAATTCATAGATAATTTCACATTGATTTCTAGTCAATGTGTTTCATATTATCTAGAATCTAGATACACTTTCCTTTTTTTAAATATTAGGTCCTTACATATGAAATTGGCGTTTTGTATGGGAGGAACATAAAGTCGATTTTTTTTAATATAATATATTTATTTAATCAAAGTATATACCAGTGTTATCTATGCACTTTTGCCATCTCATAGGTAGTTCATTGATCCCTTTACTAAAAAAACTATTCGGACGGGAATCAATAAAATCTTTGAAGGCGGTTTGGACTGCCCCATCGGAGTTGAATTTTTTCCCTTGCAAGAAGTTATCCAAATTTCGAAAAAAATGGTAATCTGTTGGGACAAGGTCCGGAGAGTACGGTGGATGTCTTAGACATTCCAATTGAAGCTCCTCTAATTTGGTAGCGGTCTGTTGTGCAGTGTGTGGTCTAGCGTTGTCATGAAGCAGCAATGGTCTAGAACAAGGGTGGGGAACCTGCGGCCAGCGGGCCGCATGCGGCCCGCGAGGCCATTTGGTGCGGCCCGCGGGCACTTTTGAAAGAACCACAAAAATTTACACAGAACGGGATGTTTTTTCAGGGTGTTTCAGATGCATTTTTAAGACGTTATTACAAAATCGTTACTAGCAAATAGTTTAGATAAAAATTATAACGTGATAAAACCTCCCATTTTACTTTCATTTTAATTTGGTATGGTGAAACGATATTGAATTCCATCGGAACTTTTAATTTTCTTGTAAGGGACAGTTCCGATATTTCAGGATTGATGGCAACTCTATCCGGAGGAGAATCTTAGGCAGTCTGTCATAAATTTCTAGTGGATAGTAAATCAATAAAATCCTATTAATGACAATTACGAAGAAAAGAAAAGTTGAAGCTGAGTGAAACTTGAAATCATTTGAAACTAAATTAAGGACAATAATTAAGGCTAAACTAAATTAAGGCAAGGACAAAAGCCTTCTACATCGTTTGAATACGCTGGTGAGTGCGCAAAATTAAATGAGGCATTTAATGTACGATTTAAGGACGTGAAAAGAGAGCAAACGGATTTGAACATATTTGCCAAACCGTTCAACGTCAAACCATAAAATGTGCCTGATAATCTGCAGCACGAAATTATTCAATAACAAAGCGATGATGAACTAAAAGCTAGATATAACAAATAAAGTCAGGATTCACTGGTTATATTAAGTCAAGCACGTCCCTTAACATTTTGTATATAATGCAAACACAAATGCCATAATAATTGCCACACAAAATCATTAAATCTAATTTATTGTAATTAGTTAAATGAATATAAAACTATATTGTGGACAAAAAAAATATCCTACAATATGTAGAAAAACCATTCACGTAATCAAGAGTACAATTTAATTTTAGCTGGTTGACTAGTGGACTCCTATTCATTCTGAAGGTAAAACCAATCTTGTGTTCACAATGCAAATTCCTGTTGCCGATTCATCGGCTAACCCTAACGCATTTCGAAGGTAAAACCATTTTGGTGTTCTAGGTGCAGTATTACTTAAAGCTAGGGACTCACAATGCTTTTCGCTCTGATGGAAAAACCAGTTCTTTGTTTAGAATGCAACGAAAAAATTCCAGGTGGGGGTTTCATATTTGGCGCATTCCTCGTGTAAGAAGTACATTTATAAAATTCTAGTTGCGTACTGTGTGCTGCAGAATTGGAGGAAAGCCATTTTCATGTTCTAAGTGGAGTTTTAGTTCTCCGCGTACAAACTCACTTTATAAGTAAAACCAGTTCTGTGTTTAGAATGCAACGAAAAAATCCAGGTGGGGTTTTATCTCGCTAACACGTTTCGCAAGAAACCATTCTCGTGTGTGAAGTGCAGATACAAAATTGTATTTGCATATGTGCTGCCAATATTGGAGGAAAGCAAGTTCACGTTCTGATTATAGTTTTAATTCCGCGCGTACAGATTCAACCTGTAATTAAAACCAGTTCTGTGTTAAGAATGCAACGAAAACACATCAGGTGTGATTTCATTTGCTGACGCATTTCTTATGTTGGAAGTGCCTTTATAAAATATAAATATAAAAATATAGTGCCTTAATAAATTGAAACTTGTTTCGTGTTCAGAATGCAACAAAAAATTCCAGTTGTGGTTACATCTGCTGATGCATTTTGACGGAAACTATTCTCGTGTTCAAAGTGCAGTATAAAATTGTCGTTGCAGACTACGTTAAACCATTTGCATGTTCTGAGTATCGGCAGTTACGTTAGTTAGTTAATTAAAGAGTGTCGGCAGTTACGTAACCATATTTAAAAAAAATAAAATAATAATAATATTTATATTGAGGGATCAGTAGGATTTATAGGTTCAATTAGGAATTCCACAGAGCCGAACCCTCTGATATGAAAATATCTGGAGTCGGTGAATTATTTTCCCATCTGGTCTCTGGTAGGTTGACATGTTGTTCTTGTATTGTTTTGTAATTATAATACTTATATAGTGCAATTGCATAACGTGGATTGACCAGATGATCATTTGGGAAGTGTGTGAAAGGGTTTAGTTTTTCTTGTGGGGAAAATTAATAAAACATAAATTAAAGAACATCCAAATTCCCCGCGATGCTAAAAAGGTTCCCCACCCCTTGTCTAGAGGGATTAACCAGCCTCGGTTGTTTAGCAGCTAGTTTTTCCATCATGGTTTGCAGTTGCTGACAATAGACATCTGCCGTAATCGTCTGGCCAGATTTAAGAAAGCTGTAGTGAACGACACCAGCACTAGTCCACCAAACGGTCAGAAGTAACTTTTTTGGAGTCAATTTTCGCTTGGGGCATGGTTTGGCTGGTTCGGCAGGGTTCAGCCATTGCGTTGAGCGCTTCCGATTATCGTACAGGATGCACTTTTCATCACAGGTAATGATTCGATTTAAAATCCCTTCATTATTGTGCCGGTTGAGTAATGCAACGCAGCAGTCAACGCGCGTTTGTTGATTTGCTTCACTCAATTCGTGAGGTACCCACCTTTCAAGCTTTTTCACCTTCCCAATTTGCTTCAAGTGGATTAAAACAGTTTTATCACTAACACCACAGCCTGCAGCTAACTCGGACGTGGTTTGCGATGGATCCGCTTCCACAATAACCTTCAATTCTTCATTATCAACTTTGGTCTCCGGCCGTCCACGGGGCTTGTTCTGCAGGTCGAAATTTCCAGAACGAAACCGTTGGAACCAAAAACGCACTGTGTTTTCTTTTGCGGCACCGTCGCCATACACATCATTAATCCTTCGAGCCGTTTTTGCAGCACTGGTGCCACGGTGGAACTCGTACTCGTAAATAACGCGATATTTCAAGTTTTCCATTTTGTTAACTAAGTGACGCAAAGAAAAAAAACAATTAAGGAAAAAACAAATGAATTATAATTTTCGAAACACAAATACATGAGTAAATACCTGTATAAATTTGAATTTGGAATTCCTAACCAAAAAGAAGATATTTGAGATCAAAGTTTCCAGTACGGCAAAACGCTAATTTCATATGTAAGGACCTAATATAAAAGCTAGCGTTTGATTTTCATCAAAAAACCTTCTGTAAACATGTCAGGAATGTTTTAATAAGAGACATTCACATTCTAACTCACATTTCAAAGCTTCAATGTACTTAAATAGGAATTCCGTGAAATATCTATAAATACTTTATTCGCAAAATAGAATTTGTAAAAATAATAAAAAAAAACATTATGTATCTTTGAAATAATCTCAGCTACTTATCTCTAGAGATAAGTAACTGAGATTAATATTATTATAAATTAAAGTACCCCGCGTCGTCTGTCTGTTCGCAATAAACTCGAAAACTACTGAACGGATTTTCATGCGGTTTTCACCAATAGATAGAGTGTTTCGTAAGGAAGATTTAGGTATGTAATTTGTCAAGGGTTTGTGTAAATTGGTTGAAACATAACGATAATTGTTAGAAGTGTCGGAAAAAGCCAAGCCGCCTGGTTGTTTTCATCGAAAACGCTGCCTAATCCTATTGGGATATAACAAAACAATGCATAATAATAATAATAATATTTGGATGATTTATATAGCGCCGTTTTTGTGAAAAATCACCTCAAGGGCGCTGTACAAACTTATAATACATTTCTAAAATCTAAAAAACTACAAGCTAGGCAAACAATTATAAACAACTTATGGCTAAAAATTGCATACATTGGTTCATTGATCACCGATACGAAAATATGTGTACAATATTTTGACCAATGAACACGATGCTGCCTAAAATTTAATGAAAACAGGACCATACTTACCTGGGAGGTCGCTTGAAATTAACACTGTGTATTGTTCATTTAAAGAAATTTAGATAGAGTTCGCACGCAGAGGACATTATTGTGAACACATGTTATTTAATCCTGAAAAATATTTTAATTTTAATATGTAATGTATTCTTTGACGAGTGTATTTTGGAAAGTAAAAGCAACATATAAAGGTGGGAGATGCAGTGGTACCAATAAGGATTTGATCTTTCTAAATGTGATTCGTCAAGAGACAGATTGATGTGTAAGGAATCGAGTAATTTTAATTCAGTAAGAAAAGTGTGATTAAGACATATCATAGACAATACAAGTATGATACTCTCAAATAGGTATATTTAAATTACGGGTATGAGAGCCCAAAAAGGAAGGTTTTTAGTTTGGACCTAAACTCTGTTGGGCTTGTTATGCATCTTAATTCCGGAGGGAGTCTATTCCAAGCCTTAGGCCCAGATACTCCGAAAGCACGATCTCCAAACATAGTATTTGGCTTTCGTTTAGGTTCTATTAGTCTGCCTTTAGCAGATAAAGTTGCTTATCTAAGGGTTAATTGTCTAGGACCGGTATTTTCCGGGACGCATAATTCGGAGATGTAAGGTGGGGCCATTTCGTAGATTGATTTAAAAACCATCCAGCACAATTTGTACTGGATTCTCTCAGGGCACTTGAGCCAGTGAAGGTTACGAAGGTGTTCTGAAATATGTGAATATTTAGAAACCCCAGTTATGAGCCTTGCCGCTGCATTAAACACGGATTGAGCCGCGAGACTACGTAAGAGTTAATTAATAGTTTTTATTTTTATTTTAACTTTATGAGTAAAACCTCAAATTGTAATATTTAATTAAATGAAGACAATATAAGCGAAACTCAATCGAAAATCTGAAAACAGAAAAATCAGAAAAAGATATTGACACATCTGGGACAGATGTGTCAATATCTTTTTCTGATTTTTCTGTTTTCAGATTTTCGATTGAGTTTCGCTTATATTGTCTTCATTTAGTTAATTAATAGTTTTGTCGCCTCTGTAGGAAGGTTTCTTCGAACTGACTTGAGTTGTCTTAGGTGAAAAAAACCGGTGCTTACTGTCCTATTTATTTGACTTTTTAACGAAAAGTCTGAATCTAAATTAACATATTCCTCTTTTATAGATCTACAAAAAAATCCGCGAAGTTATATCTATCTTTTACGGATAGTTTACCATACCCATTCTATCTTCTAAAAAATGGTCACGTACATTGCGGTAATTCAAAAGTTATTTAGACGGATACAGTATTAATCCTTATTAACTTAAATACGTTAGTTACCCCAAGCATTTCATGCACATTATTATAATCTTTCACACCATCTCTAAGTATTATAAATTAAAGTCCTCCGCGGCATCTGTCTGTCTCTTCGCGATAAACTCAAAGACGGTGGTGGTTATAAAGGTTGGATAACCATCCAGTAGATGACGCTGTGTTTTATTAGCCACAGCAACGCGTGGCCGGGTCAGCTAGTTTAAAATAATTAAAAAAATATGTGTCCTTAACTAATCGAGCTCGAAACAGATAAAATTAAATAAAGGCACTGAAAAAAAAACACGGAACGAAACAGAAAATTCGTGAGGCGGGTATGGGTACCGCTGCCCCGGGAACCATTTATTGAATAACCAACACCTCTCCCATAGGTCACCCCAAGTGGTTCTCTATGTTTTATGACCTAGAAGAGGTGCCCGGATTCATGGGGTTAGGTTTGTCCGGGTCTTGGCGGTGGATGCGTCTGCCTACCAGCCGCATGGCAGGCCGGATCAGGAGAGAACGATTGAGGGAGTTTGACTTCTCCAGCCGTACTCTCTCATACGTCCGTCATTCCTTGACATACTGACCCATAGATACCTACCCAACCCTCATACCCTATTCCTTCCCAAAACTTCCTATCCTTCCTTTCCTAAAGAAAACCTCTACACAGCATCCCAAAGATGACATCGGCCTTGAAGGGAATCATTTTCCTCAGGGCCTACTTTGTGAAGTTAATGTAAAAAAAGATAAAATCAATTTGATCAATTTTTTTTTTAATTCTGTTTTGCTTAATGTCTAGTTCACACGAGAACAATACAATATTGTATTGTCCTAGCTCCGAACCCATTGTCTTAGTGTGAACAGAAGTTTGGAGGACCAGAGAATGAACTAAGACATGTCCTAGAGATAGTGGGAGGCTATTAGGCCCGGTCGCATTGTCAAGTCAGAAGGACGTATCTAGAACTCGCCCATAACGCGCCGCGACGCACAGTGATTCGTTTCATACATGCTAGACGCTAAAAACTCTTACACATAATTAAATTATTTTTAACCCTCTATTGAGGTGTAGTCAATGCTAATTGTATGAAAATTAGTGTTAAAAATGATTTTTTTTTTTAAACTTATCGTTTTTTTTTTTAATTTTTTAAAATAATTTTTAAATAATGTATGAATAGAGTATTTGAGGTTTATAATAAAACAATTACATGTGAAAAGTAAAACAAGTGTATTTTGATTGTAATAAATTGCTAAAAGTACGGTCCATTTTCTGCGTATATTCAAAGATATAAGCCTTATTTGGTTTTTCAACTTTTTTCACCACTTGCACTGAGCTTATCAAGTTCAAATGTATTTAAAATTTTGTTAAACATTCCCTTAAGCTTTTCTTTCTTCGGCAAACTCTTCCATGTCACGATCAATTCCAGCCTGGAAATCTCGTATGTGGTTCCTGTAAAATGAAAAAATAATAATAATGTGGATTGGTGTGGGTTAATATCGAAACTGATATGAATAGAATATTAGTTGCACTATTTAAAAAAAGAAAATTATCGTGCGATTTTGATATACTCTCTGAGATAAACTCTCGAGAAGTTAGAAATTTAATATTTTTTAGGCCAAAAAACAACACAAAAATTATTTATTATTTAAAAAACAACAAAAATTATTTAAACTAAAGTATTAAAAAAATATTTTAAAACATACCTTCCAAAGTAGCTACCATTTTACAGAACCGAAAAAAAACACTTTTCAAACTTAGTACACAATTTTAAACGTTGAGCTGCGACAAGCGAATAAATGCAAATGATAATTTCAAAACACATTATTCGGCTTTAGGCCTCTGGTATGTGTCAATGCGTACACCAATCACCCCAATTAAGCATTCATTTATTATCCTGTCTATTTGGTAATGTCGCCATGACGTCATTGTTTGGAAATTCAAAAGTGACTTATTAGCGTCTAGCTTGTATGAAACGAATCACTGTGCGACGTAGGTATATTTCCGCGTTTGAATTACCGCCGAATTGTTGCATTGTCCCGTTGTCCTGTCCTGCGTGGTCTAGGCTGTTCACGGAGCTGGCATAATACAATATAGTATTGTCCTCCTGTGAACTAGGCACAATTCTGATGAACGGTGTCCAATTATAAACCCATATTACATCTGTAGCTACAGCTGAAAAAACGCATTAGGTACTTGTATTAGTGATTGTAACTATTTTGGTATTAGTAACAGTAAATACGTGCATTACCATGGACGAATTTCTTACATTTCCGTACAATACTTTGCCTGAAACAAGGAGAAAACCCACTTGTGTACACCATTTTACCGACCAAAGCGTGTTTACTAAAGTACTTGAACTCGATCAAACAAATAACTTAGCCGACTGCCAAAGAAAATTGCCCTTTTCAGTTTGACTGTGATGTCTCATGTCATTCTTTTCTGTAACACTGTTTGCGACTTTTTTTGAAGTTCTTGTTTTTAAACCCCGTCGTGATTTGGAATTCGGATGAAACGGAAATGGCGCATTACAGAACCTACACATTACGATATCACTTTTCCAGGCTCCTGTTGGTTGAGATATGAAACGGAAATGACACATTACATTACCGACGAAGCATCAAACTGCGCTCATTGGTCGCTTTGAATATGATGTCACTTTTAAAGGCTCCTGTTGGTTGAGATATGAAACGGAAATGACACCTTACATTACCAACGAAGCATCAAACTGCGCTCATTGGTCGCTTGGATTATGATGTCACTTTTCAAGGCTCCTGTTGGTTGAGATATGAAACGGAAATGACACATTACATTACCGAAAAAGCATCAAACTGCGCTCATTGGTCTCTTTGATTATGATGTCACTTTTCAAGGCTCCTGTTGGTTGAGATATGAAACGGAAATGACACCTTACATTACCGACGAAGCATCAAATTGCGCTCATTGGTCGCTTGGATTATGATGTCACTTTTCAAGGCTCCTGTTGGTTGAGATATGAAACGGAAATGACACCTTACATTACCAACGAAGCATCAAACTGCGCTCATTGGTCGCTTGGATTATGATGTCACTTTTCAAGGCTCCTGTTGGTTGAGATATTAAACGGAAATGACACCTTACATTACTAACGAAGCATCAAACTGCGCTCATTGGTCGCTTGGATTATGATGTCACTTTTCAAGGCTCCTGTTGGTTGAGATATGAAACGGAAATGACACCTTACATTACTAACGAAGCATCAAACTGCGCTCATTGGTCGCTTGGATTATGATGTTACTTTTCAAAGCTCCTGTTGGTTGAGATATGAAACGGAAATGACACCTTACATTACCAACGAAGCATCAAACTGCGCTCATTGGTCGCTTGGATTATGATGTTACTTTTCAAAGCTCCTGTTGGTTGAGATATGAAACGGAAATGACGCATTACATTAACGACGAAGCATCAAACTGCGCTCATTGGCCGCTTTGATTATGACCACACTTTTCAACCTTCCTATTGGTTGAGATTGTTTTGGTAAAGTTTGGCTTTTACCGCATGTGAACTGCACTCGTTATTTTTTTTCAATCGAGTATCTGCTGTATATTATTACGTTTCTTGCGTATGTGTTTTGACAGTATAAACGGGATTTTTTTTCAGTAAAAGAAAATAAGGGAAATATACGGAGAAACACAACCAAAGAGGGTCTCCGTGATTAAGGGACAAGGCTCTCGAGTAGTAATCCGAAGGACTCAAATCCCGGCACGCGCAAATAAATTTTGTTTAATCGATTTGTGTTATTTCACAATTTTATTTATTTGAATTTATGTAGCGTATTTGCAGCACGTTCCAGAGTGAAAGATTCTTTCAATTCAATTCAATTCAAATTATTTATTCTTTCAAAATTATTACAAAATTTAAAATTTTAATGTGTTTTTAAAATAAAATTGTAACAGTATTACATTAAACATAAATGGTAGGCTAAAAACTATACCAGTATTAATAGAGCTTGCCTTTTAAAAGCAGCTTCACTAACGCTAAATATGTCGATATCCGAATAATTCTATTCAACAGCAAGATTGTTCTCCCGAACGGCATGACCATTGGCAAGTTAGTCCTGCAGGCCGGAAGACAGAACAGTCAATGCTGTCGGTGGCGAAGATCATCATCAAGGGAACATAGAAATGAATACTCTCCAAGATTGAGTTTTCAAACCATCCGCGAATCAATCTGAAGAAATGCGTAGCAATGTGCACATCCCTTCTGACTCATAGATGGTTCATTCCGAGCATACCCAAAAGTAAGTCGGTAGGATAGAGCCACGGATAATAGCCTTACTCCCTCATGTACAGAAATCTCAGAAATTTGGTTGAAGAACACCATTTAGAATTTAAACGTTGCTTGAGATGGCTTTAGCCTTGTTTGGTGATCAGATCTGAGCAGCTAGGTACTTCCTTCCTTACTTCCTGCAACCTCACAACATACCCCAATTGGGGATGCCACAGTCTAACTGGCTCCAGACAGAAGCATTTGGCCCTCTTATAAGGTAAATTAAAGTCTCATGTTTTTACAACTTACCTAAGTATGTTTATTTTGTTAAATTGAGATTTTTTGGGTATTTTCACGTTTAAACTACGGCAAGCGTGCGTGAATTTTATTTACTTCCTTCATTGAAATTTGTTACACACCTAAATCATATTTTATGAAAATTTTGTAATGCGGCAAATTCGGTTATTTATAGAGAGAATGAGGAAGCATAAAGACGAGGAAATTTAAGTACCACGTTTTCACTTTTGGCATTAATTTATTCCAAATTTATTCTCGGCTCTTTACTCTAAGCACTACAGACGAAAACAAACAACTTTAGAATATTTTTAGCTTCTTGTAATGTTGAAACAATTTATCTTTCATATCATGCCAGCCAGACCCCTCACAAAACACGGGGTGCTATAAGTCCTATTTCGAAAAAGATAATTGAAATATATATTTTTGAAGTGAAACTTTTTAGCACCGTTGTGATTTGAAACTCTATGAAACGGAAGCGAGCGACACTAAAAAGGGTCAAACACATACATCTATAGGATTTAGCCTGCGAGAGGATGAGATAGCAATAAAATATTTATTTTATTCACGAGTAGGTATAGTACGATTAATCCACGTAAGTCTCCTTTAGCGTAGTGGTATAAAGTATAAGGCACCTGACGAACGTTTGCAGACATTCAGCCAGTCAGGGATCGAATCCTATAAATTCCAAAAGAATTTTATTTTTTTATTAAATATTCCAATCTTCCAATCTTCAAACCACTCCAAAATGAACAGGCAAAAGAAAACACAAAAGACAGCGACATCTAGCGACTGCGAAGAAGAAACCACCTATATTAATAAATTGACCAAATGTACAGGAAAAGGTGCAATGGAATTCGACGACAAAAATATGGAAAAAATCATCTCCACATTGATAAAAAAAAGTGCTTCGTAATCTTCTCACTCTTGTCTACTTTAGTTTTCTAAAGGTTCACTTTTACCACGTGTATTTTTTTTTTTTAAGTAATCGGAGATGGTTTACATATATATATAGTTCCCGTGAGCACTTAGGCCATAGACCCATTGTACTATCTCCCATTTTACCTCATTCCTTTGACAGTAACCTAGTCCCTTTTATAAAGTTCATCAGCATTGTCATTGGAAATGAAGCTATATCTTCTGGTTCGACAATGTGTCTTCCCAGGTCTCATTTCCCCTCTTCACTCCTCCTTGGTTCCCTGAAGGTTTCACGACGGAAGAGGGCTTCATCTCTCCTCTCCACTCCCTAGTTCCCTGAAGGCTCCACGATGGAAAGTTCACCTCCCCTTGGTTCCCTAAAGGCCCCACAAGGGAAGAATCCACCCCACCCTGGCTCCCCGAGGGCCCCAGGAGGGAAGAGAACTTCATCTCTCCTCCTTGGTTCCTTAAAGGCGGCCCCACAGAGGAAGAGTTCACCAAGATGGCCTCATTTCTCTTCTTCACTTCTACATGGTTCCTCGAAGGCCCCACATGGGAAGAGGACATCATCTCTCCACTTCATTCCACCTTGGTTCCACAGAGGCCCCGCGCTGGAAGGGTGCCCTTCCCCTTGGTTCCTTGAAGGTCCCACAAGGGAAGAGTTCATGGAGGTGGCCTCAGCTCACCTCTTCACGGTTTCTCCTCTTGGTTCCTCCTACGGCCCCAGGAAAGAAATCCACAGAGGTGGCCTCAGCACTCCTAGGTTCCCAAAAGGCCCCTAGTTTTCAAATGGTCCAATTTTTTTTTGTCCCACGAGTTACCAGGGAAATAGAAGGTCCACTCCAGCAGAGCCCTGAGTGCTGGAGTGAGGTCTATATACTCCGAGATGCGACCTTGTTTCTCGGAGGCACCGTTCGTGACGCTGTTCCCCAGGACATTCAGCCTGAGCATGGTAGCTCACACCTTGGCTTGGCTTGGCTTACCACGTGTAAATTGAACACTTTTTTTAAAATATCATAACTTATTTAACGTTTGTCTGAATTATTCAAAGAATCAGTCCCACTTTTGAAAATGATACTTACATTCAAAGCAAATTTGAGTTCCATGGTTCATTGAAACAGAATTTTGAAAGACAGACCTAACCGAAATTAGTGCATTTAATAATACTTTTACTTCATAAAAATTTTCCATCTTTTAAGATTCGTTGCTTTTGAAAAAAAAGACAGAACTTGAATAGAACTTACTTTTGAAGTTTATTGAAACAGAACGTGAAAATTATTTTAAAAAATAATGAATTGTTCAAATTTTTCGATACAACTCTTCCTAAGATTCAATTGTTTTCGTTAGCCCTAATTTGATGAAAAACTTTTTTGGGGTTGCGGTACCATGAAGAAGAATGATTATATTATAATATTTAAGATAAATTCACCACTTGTTCTATAAATAGGATAGAGCCCCAGTGATTATGCAAGAATTCATGTGTGACCAAGTCATCAAATGGTCATTCAGCGCCATTTAAATGCCGGTTCTAAGGCTTCAGTTGTAAAACATTTTGTAATCAGCAGATGACGACCACTATCATGTTAAGAGCGTTTAACCAGCCAGCGGACGAAAATCCACATTTCGTCGAAAGTTGTTCTTACGATCGTGCAGGGCGGCTACAACGAGAAAGATTAATTATTCTCCGTACCAGCTTTTTAAATTATAACTCAATATCGAATTTATTTCAATTCAAATTAGCTTTAATTTATACCTTCATCCAAAAATGCTGAAAGGCGTGATGATAAAACTATTAAAATAATGTACTTTTTGTAATTATTTTTTTATTATAAGTGTTTATCATTTTTCAATAATGTTTAAATTTAATAAGAATGTTAAAAAAATGTGAAATATATTAGTTTGTAAGTGCGCAAATAAATACACAATTGGACAAATTTTCGTCAAGAAACACATGTACGTACATAATTTTTAATGATTTTATTGAAACTAAAATTAAAATTCTAAAACATACGTTTGCTAGATAATGTATTGATTTATTTTACTGCATGATTATATTGTTTGAAATGAGTGTGGTATAATACAAAATCTTTTTTGAAAATTTAACCAATCTGCCAACTACCTATGGAATAACCATATTATACTAAAAAATTTAAAAAATTCTCAAAATTTATTACATGCGAATGCTAGATAAAATATTCTTTCGAAATCCATTTATAATTTTGTTGTGGAAAAGAGTCAATACGTCTAAAATCTGATTTGAAAATGACATATTTCTGGTTTTCTCTGGTAATGCCTTCTTAAGCTCATCAGCTTATTACAATTTGATTGAAAGCTGAAACGAACCTAGAATAAGCGTTTAACCGGTACTGATGTCCAGTACCTTCCAAAATGCCAAAAAAACTAAATGGCGCTGAATGGCCATTTGATGAGAATGTTACTTTTTTTTGCATTATTAACTGTGCCTAAGTCTTCAAGTAAGCTTAAGCGAAGAGGACTTTAAAATGCAAATTATTTGGATTGTGCTGTCATAATATAACAACATTTTTTTACATTAGCTCTACCCGGGAGGCCCTGAGAAAAATAATTTCCCTTAGTCCCTGATTCATCTTTGCGGATGCTGCGCGGATGGTATTTATAAGAAAAAAAGGAGAGCAAGTCTTGAGAAGGAAAATAATTGTGAATTGGGAAGTAATCTTGGGGTCAGTATCTCTGTACAATCTATAATATAAAAATGAATCGCTAAATGTGTTGGTAAGCGCAAATCTCGAGAGCGACTGAACCGATTTCGCTAATTCTTTTTTTAGAATATTCCTTGAAGTTCGAGGATGGTTCTTACGGAGAGAAAAATTAAGAAAATTGCGCAAAAAATTAGATAATAACAGAAAACATCGCACGTTTGACAGTTCGCGTATTAGAGAATGACATTTTGCAAAACAATGAATGATTGTTCAATCAGGATTCTATTTTTGAAAAGTTGAAAAATTTATTTAAAGTAGGAACTCCCCTAATATTTTGAATCGAATCAAGAATTTCAGATATTTTAAATAGGTACCTATGTTAGGTACCAAATTTAATATACATGAAAAATGGAAATTTTAATAAAAATTGTAAAAGGTGGCACGCGGGCTGTTTAAAAACTGAATGTACTGGGATTGAATATAAGGAACGCGGGTGGAGGTTTGGCGGGACGAGGGAGCGGGAAAGGGAAGAGGGAAGGCGGGGAAGGTGATAGGGAAACGCATGAGGGGGAGGGGGGAGGGGAACTCGGGAGGGGGGTTCGCGGGACGGGGAAGGGAGGGAGGAGTGGAGTGGAGAGAGGGAAGGTGGAGGTGACGGAGTGGGAACGCGAGAGAGGAAGAGGACGCAGGAGAAGAAGGGGAGGCGGAAGGGGAACGGGACGAATGGGAAAAGACACTCAGGGAGAAACAATTTCTTTATTAAATGGCATAGCAATGCATGCCGGGACCATATGGGACGCAGGAGGAGGGTTGGCGGGATGAGGGAGCTGGAAAGGGAAGAGGTAAGGCGGGGAAGGTGGAAGGAGAACGCGGGAAGGGAAGGGGAGGTGTGAGGGGGGAGGGGAACTCGGGAGGGGGTTCGCGTTACGGGGGAAGGGAAGGGGCGTGGAGTGGAGAGAGGGAAGGTGGAGGTGACGGAGTGGGAACGCGAGAGGGGAAGAGGTCGCAGGAGAAGAAGGGGAGGCGAAAAGGAAACGGGACGAATGGGAAAGGACACTCAGGAAGAAACAATTTCTTTATTAAATGGCATAGCAACGCATGCCGGGACCAGCTAGTAAATAATAAATGTATGAATTAACCAAATACCCTGGCAAAGTAATGCTTCAATGGCTTGATTTTAACCATTTTGTAGCACGCTACCTATAAATGTGTTTATATAAACAAGTAATAGGGAATGATTAGCACAAATTGTATTTATTAGGAAATTTCCTCCCCCAAGAAGGGGAAAAAACGTAAGAGATTATATATGGAAATAGTTGGTTTTCATTATTATGTTCAAATTTCCGGATTGCTGACTCCATTTTTGGTTAGGAATTACAAATTGATTATTGTTTTTTTTTGTTACAACACTTACGAAAAAATACTGAATGAATTCTAATGAAAAGATAAATAACTTTGTTTACATCACTTCTATTTATACACAACCAACATGTGACGTGGACGATGTTCACATCATCAGGATCAAATGTATACTAAACTTAAAAATTAAACATAGATCACATATTGTAATTTCATTGAAAAAAAAATGGGTTAACTTTTTTACCTAAAATATTGAATTCGAAATTGGATAGGTCCGATGGTTTCGAACTCCTGCAACTCCATAGAGAGGTACATGAGGTCGGTACCATCGATACATCGCATCGGCTTGATACATCAAAACATACTTATAGGTGTAAAAGATACGGTTAATGTTGCAATTTTGCAAACCTTGGATCACGTACTTTTAAATTTGCTGGTTGGATTTTTATATTATGTACGTATTTTTTTAATCGTAACATATTAATATTATATATCTCACTGTACTAAATTTTGTTGCCTATATTTTATTTAATTTATATACTTTTTATTCCCATCGTAACTTTATCTAAACTATTTGTTTTCTCATGTAAAAGATGGAGGTACTGCCTTATTATTTATATAAAAGCCATCTGGGCGTAAAATAAAAGAAATAAATAAACAACTAAATAAATTAATGTTCTCCAAAACGAGCTTAAAAAATCATTTGTCATATAGTTGGATTATAATTGTGTAATTTCTACTATTTAAGAAATTCTAAAAATTATAGTACTTTATTAAAATTAAATAGTTATAAATACATTGGGAATTCATATGTCAAATATTGCTTTATAAGTGTGTAAATTCTGACTATGCAATTGTAAATGTTCTCTTAAATGGCCTGGAAAGAATCTCCTACTTGTGATCTCACTAAAGAAAACAAATCCAAAACTCCAAATTGACCTTGAAAAAAATCACATCTTTGCGATTCTTTTAAAGACTTAAAGAAACCATCCATTATTTATATACAATTCTTAATTTTCTCAAAAGTTGTCTTGACAGAAGCAAATTCCCGTGATATCTTGAACGAAACCATTCCTTTGTTAAGAATATTATGAACTAAATATACAATTTGGCTGTCCTGAAACGGGTATTCTGCCCAGTTGGACAGACAAAGTATCATATTGTAATGTATTGTAATATATATGCATATGTAAATAAATAAAAAATAAATAAAAAATAAAAATAAATAAGGGAGGAAAGGGTAGAATGTTTAAATGTTCTGGCGCTTATAAAATTATCAGTAATATCACTTCCACATAGGATTCATAGTTTCTTATGTTAAATTACATTAAATTTGACTGTCGGAAATTCATTTCGTGTTTCCGACCAACCCTGAGATTAACATTATAATTATAGAGTCTTAATCAATACATATATTAATTTAATAACAATCTTCTACAACAGTAGATTCAATAATTTTTTGTATTATTTACCATTCTGACTTTTATTTCTAGTAGTCGATTGACATTTTGTATTTCATGCTCTAATTCCTTCAGTAACATATTTCATACATTACACACTATTTCAAATTCACTATTATTTAACACATCATTTTAAATTGGTTACGATCTACTCAATAAAGTGGTGTATTCAAAGTTATTTTATTCACATCACAATTATGTACATCTACAGAGTGATTTTTACCTCTGAAAGTGCATTGCATTGCATTTATTGTTAGAATCGATACCATTTTTTTTCCATTTGCTTCCTTATATGTACGCATTTTGTGGAAATCCCCGGTAGAGGGTACCAGTATAGTATTTGTATGAAAAAATAATGAAAGATGCTCACCCAACTGTAAGTTTCTTTCAAAGCAGGAAGATATACAAGCAGCTTGGGAGCGACTTGTTGTCTGTTCTCGGAACAAATCTACTTACACCGAGTAATTTAGAGGGGTAACTCTTAATTTAAGTTAAAAGCATAAAGCTAACTTCCTTTTACCATCTTTACTTAAGAGATCTCAACTAACTTAGTGAGGAAGTCCGAAAATTAACAATGTTAATTTTGCTCTTCGAGTACAGTGCGTACTTACGTAAGTTATGCAAAAGGAAAATAATATATGCACTATTATGTTGTTCAGGTTTCAGGAGAAGCAAAAACTATAATTTCGCGAGCAAAATATTTTGTGCTTATAAAATGCTTTAATAGAGAAAACCAAATCTGGGGTTTCATCTTGGTCTTAAGTTAAGTTAATTTGTCTCGATTTAATTAAATAAACCAATTTATTTTCAATGGCGAAGGGGTAAAATTACATCTGATAACAGTAAATTGAAGTTATCCCCTAATCACAGTTTAAATTATTCTTAGGTCATTATATCTTATTCCCAAGTACCACTTTTGAAATTGATTTTTGTCAAATAGCTAAATTTTCCCACTCATTCACCCTAATGTTTGTGTTTGAGAATCTAATTTTGTTTTAGATACCTTGGAAGGTACTTTAGTTCACTTACTAGGCAGTTTGTTGAAACAAATTTTATGTGCAGTTCTGGTTTTCCTCATTTATATGTTTTGGAGTCCTAATTCCGAATCCTAGTATCAGTTTTAGCCAAAAAATATGATTTTTTTTTCGCGGTTTGTTATTTTAACTCGAAAAAACAGTTTTTGCAAAAAATATGTTTTCATTAAAATAATTTGCTGAAAAGTTCTTTAATTTAGACGTCTACACGTTTTTTCACTACGCGTTGCCGTTTAGACTCAATTGCTATTGGAAGGTTGAATGAATGAATGGATGAATGTTTTCGCAGTTTTGGATATTTTCGAACTAAATTTTTCAAATTCGAATTAATACATTAAATTTGCATGTTTAAGTAAACAATATTTATTACCTTTATCACCAACTTTCATCTGGGGAGTTTGTGCAGTATTCAATAGTTAGTAGCTCGGCTGTGGAACGATTTGCCGGCCTCTGTGTTTCCTCCCTCCTACAACATGGGTCTCATCAAGATCCAGGTTTACTGCTTCATTTTCACAAAAAGACCCTTTGCACAGCATTCTTAAAGATGACATAGGCCCTGGGGGGAATTATTTTCCCGGGGGCCTCATGTGTAAAGTTAATGTAAAAAAAAATATCGGTTAAAACATCGATCGTCGAGATGATTAGTCAAATACTAAACGTGGGTTGTTTCAAAAAATTTAATGAACTCATCAAATATTTTTATTTAATTTTCACGTTCTGTGTAGGTTCTATTCAAGTTCTGTTATTATTTCGTTATAGGCCAGTTGCTGCATGAAACTGAAATAATCACAGAACTTTAATAGAACTTACAGAGAACGTAAAAATTAACTTAAAATATTTGATGAATTCATCAAAAAAAATTTAACAACCCATCTTAAGTTTTGAGATATGAGGAAAGCAATATTCAAATGCTCACCATAAATTTTCATTTTGTGGGTGGGTATGGGTACCACCACCCCAGGAACCATTTATTGGATAATCAACACCTCTGCCAAAGGTCACCCCAAGTGGTTCGTTACGTTTCTTGACTTAGCAGGGGTGCCCGGGTTCATGGGGTGAGGTTGGTCCAGGTCTTGGCGGACTGGCGGACTGGCGGATGGCGTCTTCCCACCTGCTGTGTGGCGGGACCGATCGAGAGAGACTGGTTGAAGGAGGTCTTTTAACCTCTCCAGCCAGAATCCCTCGACCCATTGCCTTGCACCGCAGTTGGGGGGATGGATTCATACGTCCGTCACTCCTGGCACACTGACCCTCAGATTCCTACCCACCCCTCATACTTATTTCCTTCCCAGAACTTCCTCTCCTTCCTTTCCTTAAAAAAGCCCTTCACACAGCTTCCCCTAAGATGACATAGGCTCTGAGGAAAATTATTTTCCTTTATAATGATTGTTACCCTTTGTGCTATAAATAATAATAATAATATTTGGCTTATTTATATAGCGCCGTTTTTGTGAAAAATCACCTCAAGGGCGCTGTACAAATAAGTATTTAAAGGAATTAATATTACTGGCTTAGAACTAAGATTTACAATAATAACTAGTGACTTACATCTAAGACTTACAGCTAGAGACTTATTTTACTGGCTTACAATTAAGATTTACAATTATAACTAGTGACTTACATCTAAGACTTATATAGCTAGTGATTTATGGCTTACAATTAAGATTTACAATTATAACTAGTGACTTATGACTAAGATATAATATAAATGCTAACCTAAAGCAAGTGACTTAATAACATACATATTTACAATTAGATTAAGATTAGCGCCAGAAGAAATAAGAAGAAAGAATAATGCTCATAATATGTTTTGTAATGAGCGCACTTTGAAAACAAAAGTAAAATTTTATGATACTCTCAGATAGGTATTTTTATTTAAGGGTATGAGAGCCCAAAAAGGTAGGTTTTTAATTTGGACCTAAATTCTGTTGGGCTTGTTATGCATCTAAGTTTCGGAGGGAGTTTATTCCAAGCCTTTGGCCCAGACACTCCGAAAGCACGATCTCCAAATTTAGTATTTGGCTTGCGTTTAGGTTCCATCAGTTTGCCTATAGCTGATGAGGTTGCTGATCTAAGTGTTGACTGCCTCGGACCAGTATTTTCGGGGACACAGTTCAGAGATGTAAGGTGGGGCCATTTCATTGATCGATTTAAACACCATCCAGCACAACTTGTACTGGATTCTTTCAAGGCACTTGAGCCAGTGAAGGTTACGAAGGTGTTCTGAAATGTGTGAATATTTAGGGACTACGGTTATGAGCCGTGCCGCTGCATGAAGTTTGTCAGTTGGATATTTTGGAAGGCTATGCATAAAAATCTTGTCTTAAATGTTAGTTTATCAATTAAAAAATAATAATAGTACAAGTGACCCAGAAAACATCAACATATCTTTACTACTCTACAAGTTTTTCTGCATTACATTTTATTTGGTGGTGTTTATGAGTAATCCGTATTGTGCCAGTTACACGGGACACTATTACATCACGAAGCATTATATTATTGGGGATTATTCTTTAATAATAGTTACCCAACATCTGTTGTAACGAGTATTGAATTTGAATATACCTTCGAATCATAAATTCCTGATACACATCACCCACTCAATAATACAAGCCTACGGTTATAAAACATATACTTTTAGGTGGTTATCTTTGTTAATTTATGGCCAACAGTGTAACATTTCGGGGTAACATCGCATGAATATGAAATAAACAAATTATATTTGTAAATGTAACGCAAAATACGGTAAACAACCTCCTACACAGAAGTTGATACGCGTTCTATCTCTAGCAATAAAACCTGTATCAGAATTGCAGATCACCGCCTACGGAACAATCTAGAAATTATTCCTGATTCGCCGCGGTTTGAGATAACACGGTTAATTGTAAATATTGATCTAATAATCCAATAATTAGAATTTGCAAGTGTTTGAAAGTCGCATTAAATGAGCGAGGTCTTGTCTGGAACCGTATGCTTATTTATTTTTTATTACCACATATTGAAATATATTTTTCTTGTGTTTATTGATACCCCTCAAGCCTAAGGAGTATTTTGTCAGAAAGTCAAAATATTTCCACTTTTCAATGAAATTTATTTTTTTTTTTTTTGGTACCAATGACATGTCGCTGCTATCTACTTATATTTTTGTGAGATAAATAATACAATATACCTAAATTAAGTTAGTAACTTATTAAAGTAGAGGGGTGTGTGAGAGTGTTTGTATGTGTGTAAATGCGAGGGTGCGTGAGTTGGTCTGCACCTTTATTCGAGGACCTTCACAGGCCTTTAGACCCAGAATCCGAGGACTCACACGAATCCGAGGACGTCCTCGGATTCGAAATGCGAAAAACTGAATATGTACCTATAATCTATGCGTTCTGATTGGTCAACTGTCGAAATTTTGGGCCAATCGGAGAGAGTCCTCATTTTCGTGGTGAAAAATATCGTGTTTAATTTGGCTAGTGTTTCATTAGTACGGGTGTGTGACCACCAGGGCGGCGCCGCTAATGCTGGAAATCACACACAGACCCTAAACCGAGGACTCTCTCAAAGTCCTCGGTTTCGAAGGTGCAGGAATGTGAACACCAGGAGGCGCTGCAAGCTCGAGTGTCAAGAAATCTCTCCTACGCCCTAAACCGAGGACCCGTCGTTCGAAATTCCTACGTGCATGTGAATATAATAAGTATTGCACTATTAAGATTGTGCCGACAAGGAATTCAGTTTTTGACAGTTGAAACAAAATTCATTATTGCGTTTAGTTCGTATTGTGCACTATGTTCTGTAATACTGTTTAATTCGCTGTACGGTATTGTAATATTTAATAAGTAATTAGGACACCTGCTCAAGTATTTTATTAATCCGCGTCATATATTCTTCTTTCACTCCATTCTTCGTTAATCCGCTCTATGACCCTATTACCTACACCTCACAAAAACGCCTCTGTCTGAATTAAGGACAAGGGAAGAATATCGCCACCTGGATGGGTGATGTTGTCAAGCGGGTTAACGAGGAGCTGTAGGAAGGGTTTTATTAATGCGGATCTTGAAGAGTCGGAAAAAATTACTGAAAAAATTACCAAACGCAGAGTGACATTATCATCAAATAAAACATACAAAATCGTTAAAAAAATATGGTTTTTTAGGTAGTCTGACAAAAAAATTAAGACAACAAAGTCGTTTATAATAAAAATTATTGATATTTTGGTAGAAAGCAGTCACTTTGTGGTTTGACATATTAATTAAAGGAAAACAATAACTTTGTTTGTAACCACGATTTATTGATTTAATTTTTATTTACCGACCGGTTTCGCTTAATACAAGCATCTTCAGGGTATAAATTAAAACAAAATAAAAATAAAAAGTTTTAATTTATACGCTGAAGATGCTTGTATTAAGCGAAACCGGTCGGTAAATAAAAATTAAATCAATAAATCGTGGTTACAAACAAAGTGATTGTTTTCCTTTAAAAAATTATTGAGCCAATATTTTTTCCTTCCAGGCATGATCTTATACAGGGTGTTAAGGGACGTACTTGACTTACTTTAACCAGCGATTCCTGACATTATTTGGAGTAAAAAATGTAAATGAATTTTTGGTCTCCGGTGACATTTTAGAAGTTTTTTTTTTCCTACAAAAACATAAAAAATGGTACTTGTTGAACAGTTGGAGGCGGGGTAAGGGGTTCGTCGGACACCCGGCTGAGTGACCAGTGACGACATGTGGAAAAAAAATTTTGTTTGTTGGATTTTGAAAAAAAAATTTTTGAAAAAAAAAAAAGTCGTCAAAAAAAGTTACCGGAGACCAAAATTTTATTTACATTTTTTACTCCAAATAATGTCAGGAATCACTGGTTAAAGTAAGTCAAGTACGTCCCTTAACACCCTGTATTTTATTTCTTGGCGTTCTTTTTTATGATGTTGTGCACAGAACATTTTCCATGTTCTGTGTCTTAAATCTAGTTCATTGGTCAAACATTCTTCGCACGCTTTTTTATTTGGAATTTTTTTTTCAATTAATGGAAGACAGCCATTTAGTCCAGTCAACGAATGCTCCAAAGGGAGGTGTAGAGTGCGTGAGCAGGGACCTAAGCCATTCCTTCAGAAACATGTTTAGGGTGCTTAGGGTGTAAACATACTAAAAGTCCTGACGTCTAGGTGGTGAGCTGTGGGGGGAGAGGGGGGGGGGGGTAAGGTCCCAATTTTCGGGTTACCGCTTGTATCTGAAAAACGGTGCGTCACAGAGGAATTTATAATAAAAGCTTATAAAATTCTCTACAACTTTTATAATTTATGTAATTTTCTAAATCTCTGCCGTTTTTGAGTTACACGCTCCACAAATGTGGATATTTTCGAAAACAATCATTTTACCTCACATTTTTCATCAAACATTACTTCATATCTTCTAAAATATTCATCACACATAGATATTTATTTTGAAAAAGTTGTAAAAAAATTAATTTCCTTTTAGAATACGTATATATATATATATATATATATATATATATATATATATATATATATACATAAATCTCCAACCAGTAAATATTTACAGCAATTTAATTTTTTTTCGTAAAATATCCCCATTTTCAGAAAAAGCTGTTTTTATCTTACTACTGACACACCGACGCGTGACGACGATTATGCGATGCTCTGATCGCTTTTAGTCAGGCGTATGGTCAGCTGAAACCACATTGAAACCACATTGATGCGATCATTCAAAAGCCGAGGAGGCATATCAGGAGGCAGAGGTGTTTCGCACAATGTAGTCAACAAGTGGTTAGTTGGTATGAGCGTAACTTATGAGATCTGCACTTCCCTTGAAGAGTTTTGTGGACTCTTCTTCACGTCAAGTGAACAGCACAAGGACCTCGGACAAGCCCGCCGAAGTAGAGATACAGCAGACATTTCCTAACTCAGTAAGTAGTTTGATGCACATCCTCCCTTCCCACAAACCAGTGAAATAATGTCAATTCCCAATGTCTCCCGTCAGCTCGTCGATAAAAATTCACAATGAAAAGGTTGCAGTTGATCCAACGTATCTGTTTCAGCGGATAAGCAAACGGTCAAGCAAACTGATAGGCAAACGATCAGATGAGGATTTGAAGAAATTTTTTGAGTATAAATTGGCCCCATTTCCCTTGGCACTGTTGAATGAAAGTGGGATGCGAAAGACAACTAAATCGGTCCTGTACAGCTTATTTGAAACTACCAAAAAACTGGTCTACTGTCTCAGATGAACATAGTTGTGGACGGAGGATTTCTAGTACACAGAGTAATTTGGCAAAAAGATGCCTCCGTTGCCACAATTTGTGATTAAAATGTGAATTAAAATGATTTTTTCCGAAAATATCCACATTTGTGAAGCGTGTAACTAAAAATCGGCCGGGATTTAGAAAATTACATATAGAATAAAAGTTGTAGAGAATTTTATAAGCTTATTTCCTCTGCGACGCACCGTTTTTGAGATACAAGCGGAAACCCGAAAATTGGGACCTTCCCCCCCCCCCCCCCCCTCCCCCCCTAGCTCACCACCTAGACGTCAGGACTTTTAGTATGTTCACACCCTAAGCACCCTAAACAAGTTTCTGAAGGAATCGCTTAGGTCCCTGCTCACGCACTCTACACCTTCTTCCTTGACAATCATAAGCTTTTTATATTTATAATATAATACAATAATATCGCACGTAATACCCGTTGACTAATGGTTGCATTTTGCGAGAGACATATTATGGTATCTTGTTCAAACCCTAAGTAAGAATACAATTTCGCTGGAGACGTGTCGTCGGAACAGTTCGGAAGTTTTCGGTACTTTCCGTATTACGATCGCCGATCACTAGCCGATCTGCTGTTGCACCGGGCGCGCAGGTGGAGGGGTGCACTGCCTGTCGGGTGTCAGCCGTAATGATCTCTTACCAAATTTATATATTTAGATAGGCAATTCAATTTTATTTTGAACCTTTTTTTAAGTTTTGTGCAAATTTATATTTTAAATAAAATATTTAGGAATACGATGAGGCTTATAATTTTGTTGACTGTTCACCGCACGAGTGAACGTTAGGACGAGCCGCGCCTGCTTCCAAGATACGTGTAAGAAATTCGTTCCACACTATTTCGAGGACCCAAGACCTCCAAAAACTACAGGACACTAAAACGAGGACCTTCCGAGATCCGTGTATTTTACGTATGTGTAATCCTGAATACGTGGACAGGCCTCGGATATGGGAAGTCCTCAGTTACCGGGTGTGTATTCCGGTTTTTTGAGGACCGTTTTCTAGGTGCTTACCGGGTGTATGATGAAACCGAATAGTCAGCAACCATCACGATTAACTTGAGTATACGTATAAGTGTAGAATACATGTCTACTATATATAATATAACAGGACCTCGAATTCGGGTAGCCAGTTGAAGTCCTCGAAATCGGGATTGGACAAACAAGGGTGTGCGTGTGAGTGTGTGGATGTGTGTTTTATGTGTGTGAATTCAGTATGCTAAAAATGTTTTTCTTAAATAGAGGGAGGGAATCAAAAAATATATCGGTATTTGTGGTTTTTTGAATTGAGTTGAAACTTTGAAGGATGCGGGAAATAGGGGAGTTGGCTGCAGCGTTCGTATTATTACTGGTTGTGTAAAAAAGGTTGGTGTGGCGAGTTCTTTTAGATGGGATGTTAAAATTTATTTGGGATAGAAGTTCTGGGCAGTCTATTTCGTTATGTATAATTTTATGGAGAAATGTCATGTCAGCTACCGTTCGCCTGGATTTCAGGGATTGGAGAGTGCAGATGTAATTATTGTTGTATTTATAACCGAGATACTTAATAAATTTATTTTGTATGCGCTCTATGTTGTTGACGTATTGGGTGTATTTGGGATTCCAGATAGGCGATGCAAATTCCAGTGTACTTCTGACTAGTGAGGAGTAAAGCATTACTAGAGTATGTGGATTTCTAAATAATTTACTCAGACGTACTATAAAACCCAACATTTTGTAAGATCTATCAGTGATTGAATCAATGTGCGTTTTAAATATAAGTTTACTATCTAAATAGACTCCAAGGTTCTTACATTCATTTTTTGAGATCACGGGTTTATCGCAGAGTAAATATGAAAAGTTAATTAGATGCTTGTTTCTAGTAAAGGACATAGTGTTCACATTTATAAACAAATAATCCAAATAAATGGATTATTTCTAATCGTATCCAGAAACTAAAATCTGTTTTTGAAAGGTGATAAAATACGCTTTCAAATTTAATAACAACATATATAATTATAATTTTATACTGATACGTATTATATACTAGCTGGTCCCGGCATGCGTTTCTATCCCATTTAATAAAGAAATTGTTTCTCCCTGAGTGTCCTTTCCCATTCCCACTCCCCCCCCCCTTCTTCCGTCCCGCGAACCCCCTCCCGAGTTCCCCTCCCCCTCATACGTCCCCTTCCCCTCCCGCGTTCCCCTTCCACCTTCCCCGCCTTCCACCTTCCCCGCCTTCCCTCTTCCCTTTCCCGCTCCCTCGTCCCGCCAACCCTCCTCCCGCGTTCCATATATTCAATCCCAGTACATTCAGTTTTTATACAGCCTTATATATATATATATATATATATATAAATTTAAACATTAAAATTTTGTATGGAAACATAAAGCGAGCAATAGCTGATTTGGCATTTATACACAAAATTTTAAATAATAACATTGACTGTACCGAACTTCTTTCCCTAGTTAATTTTAACATACCATTAAGACATACACGCCATACAGAACTATTCCACGCGCTTAATTACAAGACAAATGCAGCATTTAATTCGCCTATCAATCGTGCTCTTCATATGTTCAATATTATTGTCTAAATTCTAACAGCGACATTTTCTCCGATTCACTGCCCAAGTTTAAAAAGAGCATCATATCAATAATATAAATTCGTTCAATGCGCGTGCATACATACATACATACACACACATCTTCCCACTACACTCATCTCCCGGTAATTACTTAATATGCATTCCATAAATAAGACACTACAATGAAACACATAATAGGTACCCACCATGAAACATACTTATTAATTGCAATTTTTTTAAAGCAAAGTATCTTATGTTTTTAAAAACTAAAATTACTGATAACGAACTAGACAAAACACACATTTTATTAAACAAAAATTATAAACGCTAATGTGTTTTTTTTTCTTTTCAGAAAAAATAATTATAAAATTGAAGGTTAATTATAAAATAATTATAAATTGAGGTCGGAACCTTTGCTTTCATAAAGATGTACATTTGAATTATTTTGAGGTTAACTTTAGATTTGAATGTTTGAATATGAGACCTGTATGAGTTGTTTCCAAAGGCAAACAAATCAGCCTGAAAGGTTAAGGTTTTAGTATGATATTGGGATGGCGGAATAATAGTCAACATGTCGATTGTAATTAAAATTAAAATTTATGTGAATACCGGACAAGTTTCCCAGCTGATTCCTTGTGGAGCCTTAGAGACTTAACACAACATACCCCAATGGGGGTGAATTGAGGCTGAAGGTAGCGGTGAGCGAAAGGAGATGGGGCAGAGGAAGGTGTCAAAGTATTTGGCTATTCAGGTCTGGTCACCAAACACGGCTAAAGTCTTTTCAAGCTATAAATGATAAACACATTTTTTACTCCAATTATTCTCAGAATTCCCTGTTTAAAATCTGTCGGGTACATGCAGTTTTAACCTGGATACGTTATAAAACACGATAACATAATATATATTACATATAATTATATATATAATATATATTATGTTGTATATTAACAATAAAATGAGCAATAGAGTAGGTTATTTATATTTTGCTAAATTTATTTTATATCATCTACACTGGGTTTGTCAAATTGACTATCCTAAAAGGGGAGTCCATACTAGTTGGTCAATTAAAGATCTCTCACACCTGTAATTAAATCTAATAAATATAAGATAACATGTAAAATTGATACTTTTTATCTGAAATAACATTTGCGTTCAGTTTTTAACTATACAATTCAATTTACAGGAGCATCTGCCGCGAAGAATGGCCGCTACCCTCGCAGTCGTACTACTACTCCATGGCTCTGATGGCCCTGCAGTTCGTGGTTCCGCTCGCTGTGCTGGTGTTCACGTACACACGCATCGCCATCGCCGTGTGGGGCGAGCGCCCGCCCGGGGAGGCCGAGAACCTCCGGGACATGAGAATGGCGCAGTCCAAAAGAAAGGTACCAACCTAATCACACATCCAATCTAACCTCGTAGTAGTATTAGTAGTCAGTCGTAGTCATGTAGGTTAAGTATTATTTTAGAAGGGTATCATCTATCGCAGTTCGTGCCTAATGTACGATTGGTTACGATAATAGCCGAAGGCATCTGGAGGTGAAATCGATAACTACTATATCGGATCTATAGGCGTAACTTCCGATGAATTCATATCGATGTCCCGAGCACGCTTTCAGCGTTGACAGCCGAACCGATATTGACAAGTAATAAATTTAATATTTACATAATAGTTTTTCAGACTCTACCATACCCAAGCCAATCAAGAATTTAGTTATTAATTGGCCATAGATTACGGGTTTGATCAATATCGTATGGATCAAATATCGTATTGAATCGTAATCAAAAATTGCAATCCAACACGATCTATGAAAAATGCTTGTTTTGAATTCAATCCAATGAATTGTAATGAAGTTCTAAAGGTGATTAATGAGCTGAAATTAGGTTTTTCGAGTGGAAATGACAGTATAAGTGCAATGATCTACAAACAAAATTCTTCTGAACTAGTCAATTACACACATTGTAAATGTTAGTTACACACTATTTTTCCTAATCACTTAGTCCAGTCAATGAATATGGTCCAAAAGGAGGCATAGAATGCGTGAGCAGGAACCTAAGCGATTCCTACAGAAACTTGTTCAAAGTGCTTAGAATGTGAACATACTAAAAGTCCTGGCGTCTAGGTGGTGAGCTAGGAGGAAGGGAGGGAGAATTTTCGGGTTTCCGCTTATATCTCTAAAACGGTAGGTCGCAGAAGAAAATTTTTTGAAAATAAGTAAAAGCTCATAAAATTATCTACAACGTTTATTCTATAAGTAATTTTTGAAATTACAGCCGTTTTTGAGTTACACGCTCCACAAATGTAGATATTTTCGAAAAAAGTCATTTTACCTCAAATTTTTCATCAAATATTTCTTCATATCGTCTAAAATATTCATCAAAGAAAGAAAATTATTTGAAAGAAGTTGTAATAAAGTTTATTTCCTTTTAGAATATATATGTATATATATACATATGCAAATCTCCGACCAGTAAATATTTACAGCAATTTTGTGTTTTTAGTAAAATGTCGTCATTTTTAGATAAACGCTGGTTTTTTTCTTATTACTGACACCACTTTTGTTTGTAACAGATTGTGGGACTTGGACTTGGATTTCATTTATGTTCAGAGTTCCTAAAACAATTAGTTGAATGACTCTAACTTTTAGCGGACGTTCTGTGGAGAACCACATGTTCATCCATGGCATCTTCATCCTCAGTAGTGGATGGTTCTTGCTGAATGGGGTCTACGTCGTCTTCGTCGTCGTCCTCGACAAGACTATTGAGGCATCTCCCTTAGCAGTGGAGGCACACTGCAGAACAGGTCAGCATTGCTTTTCGGCATCCACATTTGCCAATTGCACAATCCTCGGTGCAGCTGCAAAATATCATTTTCACGAGGACCTCCGGTGCTGGTAGATCTTCTGTTGTAATTGGCACCAGGGTGTCTCCTTCGTATTTCCACCCCCATTCTTCAGGGGACAGCTTAATCCCGAGCCGCTGCTGAACTTGATGGTTGGTGCGCCGGGAATGCTGTTTCGCTTCGCTCTCTATTGGAGGGAGGGAGCTGATATCAGGCTTCATATTTGCCACCGACCTTGTGAGCGACTGGAAGCGGTAATGGTTAAGGGAGGTCTGTCTTTTTGGCGCTGCCATATCATTTCAGGAAGCATTTATTTTCAGTCTCTTCAACCTCGTCGTGAGTAGAGGAGGGGTTGTAAAAGATCATTGCCACTTGCTTGATGATTTCTGACTCTAAGTAAAATTTTGAGAAGCCCATCTAGCTTCTCCTGAAAGTTGCAGATGTTGTGTCGTAGTCGGTAAATGAATGTACTAACAGGATGTGTTCATTTTTGTTTTGAAGAGTTTAGAATTTTCAATGTAGGTACATTTGTTACTTTATTAAGAATAACATGTCAACCTACCAGAGACCAAATGGGAAAATAATTCACCACTCCAGATATTTTCATATCAGAGTTTTCGGCTCTGTGAAACTCCTAATTGGACCTGTAAATAGTACTGATCCCTCAATAAAAATATGTAAAAAATCTTTTGTAATTCTTGTAATGGTCCGACACTCCTGGCTTTTGACACCAATTGTGATGAACCCTACCTAATTGATTTATTTTTCTAAGCTTCTACCTCGTAGTTCAAATCTCGTAGCTACGTTCATAATTCTACCCTTATGTCCTACTGATCACACCACTAGGTATGATGGCCTCTTTCCGGATTGTTTCTTCCTCAGGCTCGTGATTTTCAAACCCCTATTCTTCATAATCTAGCTAAACCTACCCTATCTTCTCAAATCCCTGCGATTTTCTCACAGTAATCAAGATTTAAGATTTTTTGTTCACATTATATCTATATTATTCGTTGTGTCCTTTTTTAAATCAGAATTTACATCTATTTGCATACTTAATATGCACACATATGTAGAGAAGATAATGTATTACGTGTAGTAACCCCTAGATTCTTTTAGAGAAAGTGTGAGAATTTTCCGATCTATTTAGTTATTATTATTTTAGTATATTTAACCGAGTTTGATAAACTAACCCCGCCTTAAACTTCGTGTCTATTTGATTTCCGTAGGAATTTAGTTTGTTTATTTAATTCTTTCTATCACCGCTACATCGAAAACATAAAACAACAGTTAATAAATTCAACATTTCAAGGAAGAAAACTTTACCTTACCGTTGTAGGATGGTCGTATTTGAGGGTCCAGTTTTCTCACTCGAAGTCCTTGTCTGCAACTTCCCCTAACACAATGTTTTTGTATCCATTGTTAGTATTCATGGTTAGTATTCGCATAATTATTGGAAAAGTAGGAATGGATGGATATGAATGGATATGGGGATAATATGTTTTCTGAAAAGTCGGCTCTTCCTCTATCCAAGTGAAGACCTATGAACAACAATTACAAACCGGTTTCTCCCAGTACGCTTTTACCCTCTTCAACGGGCGTCTCATGCTACGAAAGGGGCTCTTCACGCCAGCTGGGGGGAATTCCAAGTCTTCATGCCGTTTTTCTGTCTTACTCCGACTTCCGTCTCCTCCGGATTTAATTTAACTCTACTGAGTCTAGAAGGGGTACTTCATGTCTTCCCTTATCATGTCTCTATCCGTTGAATGTGGCGTAAGCTTGCGACCATCCATCCTCCCATGCGACCGACCTAGCGTTACACTCCACCTCTGACTAGCTGACATAAAACGCACCTCATGAGCCTTATGTTTGCTTTCAGGTTCGACGACGACTTGCGGTATGCAAATAACCTGTAGCTTTAATGCCGCGACAGCGTACTGTCCGCATACGTCCTTTCTCTCCCCCCCCCCCCCCCCCCCCCCCGCCCCGCATGCCCCATCTCGAAAATACCGCCACGAGATCAAAGCTCTCCGTCAAGAAAGGTTGACACTTACATTTCCGGTTAGCTCATAATCACATACAGCAGCCTTGAAGTTTTAAATGCGTGAGCAAATTCAGGATTCAGGATTGTATGGTTATTTGAACACAAGTGTTTTTTAAATGAGGTCACTAGCTCCTCGAGTGTTTGGTATTTAGGATTATGGGTATTTATGGGTTCTTGGATACCTTTTTCCTATTAGAAAATTAAAGAATTAGATAAATCATGTTGTATCTTTCTAAGTTGTCATTGAATCAATGACCTCCTGAATAATTGTGATGAGCTCTCTTTGAGTTTGAAGCTAGTCGCAGTACTTTACTTTGCGAAATTTTGCACGCTGAATCAATGCTACTAGTATAATCAAGTTGTTTAGAATTGGGTGAATTAACGCCGATATTGTTTCACATATTGACTGAAGTTTCCGTCGTAAGCTATAATTGATAAACCTGCCCCTTGACATTTATGCTTTGTTTTGTTTATTCGTTGATGGAATCTAGGTGACTGTGTCAATGGATGACATTGAACTCCAATCAAAATTTTAGATACACAATCGAAGTTCATATAAACACACCCTAATCATGCTGGTGAAAGGAAGCAAATAGGTATTTGTTTTACAAGTACGCTAAGATACAAAAAATTGATTTAGTGATGCGTTTCTATCTAATTATGTGTTAAGTATTTCTTTTACAACATTTCATTCTGTATGGGTGAAGTGACATGCGAATAAATTGGTTAGTTATTTATTTACCCTTACTTGGTATCGTGTTCATCAGTGTCAGGTTATCCGTAGGAACCTGGAAAAGCTTAAAGATTGTAAAGACTCACCAAAGTTCTAATGCTTAATTTCAGTTCCACCGGCTAATTATCATCGGTATGAATTTTATTAGAACATCCAGACTACCTGTACTTATCGCACTCTTATTTCGACTCCCACTTATCTTTTAACAATTTAACCCTACAGGATCCGGGATCTACCTCCTTCTTTTCCCCTTTGAATATATCTCTGATGTATAAAATCCTCACGTTTTCCTTTTATATCTGCCGTTATTATAGAAGAAGAAACGATTCTATCTAATTAACCCCGGCGATCCCTAACCCCCCCCCCCCCCTTTTCTTCCATATTTGATTTCAATCTAAAGAGGAGAATCGATTCTAAATAAGCGTTCACTCGGATATTATTTTATTATTTGATATATAATTACACTTATTTACTCTTTAATGGATTAGTTTATTAATTCGAAATTTTCTTTAAATTTCAATTATTCCACTTTACAACAATATTTAAGTTTTATTTTTTTTTCAATCTAAATTATAATTCTTTTATAACAACAAAAGATTTTCTTTGAATTTGAATTATTCCACTTAAGAACAAAGTTAAAGTTTTATTTTTTTTTTTTCTCAATTTAAATTTTAATTCTTTTATAACAAACTTAATATTATTCGTCACTCAAATTACAACAAAACTAAAAGAAATACTTTCACTTTATTTTATAACACTTTCGTTTAACAACAAATTAGTAATTTGGGTTATTTATTCGAACTTTGGGTTAAGTATTTTTAAGATTTCGGATCAATTATTATTATTACTTTTTCATCTAACGATAATTAATATCTCGTAATAAAATTTCCAGCTTTCAGCTTAAACGTTAATTTTTATTTAACAAAACTTAGTAGACTGTAATTTTTATTTATTTAACTTCGGACAATATAACTTTATTTTAACCTTCATAGAACAGATTTAAATTAATTCAAACACACTCTATTAAACTCTTACCGCATTGAATTTGTAATTAATTAATTAATTATTAGGATTTTATTGAATAGGAAATTATTGCAAACACTGATTTTAGATTTATTATAATATCATAACACTCCGTTAAATTGCACGATTAACCCTATCCAGGCACTCCACTGACTCTATTTTATCACTGAATTTTTTAAAGTATAAAACTGACTCTATTTTTCCACTGAATTTTTTAAGTATAAAACTGATTCTAGACTCTATTAATAAATTACCAGGGTAATTCTCACGACACGCGCGACGTTTTAAGCAACCTTGCCAGTTATCGAAGGACTCCCCTTGAATGCCCCAAAACATGCTATTTTATACCCAACACATCTCCAAAAGGTCGTAATCGTATTTTCCTTGACAAGAAAATTTAATCCTAAATAGCTCGAAATCTCGAATCTTGTTCATACATAAGACCTTTCGATTTTTACATCCTAGTAGTTCTGGTTACGTCCCATAATTTTGTCTCGCTTCTCTAAGGTTTATAGTCCCGGACTTAGTAAGCTGCCGTCCAGTTTGCCCATTTTTCACATGTCTCCGGTCTTCAAAATATATTTTATAAACATGGTCTTAATCTTGTTTTTTTTTCTCAATTTAAAATATGCCCATAAGTGATTTGCTAAACCTATATTTTAAATTGACATAAATTTTCGCGAAATGTAGATTCTTCATTCTCCTAGTTTTAAACGCAAATTTTCTGTACGAATTTTCACGGAAATTCTTTCTTTTCCCCTAGTCTACCTAAGCAATTATGTCTCACAACCTTATTTTCACTATTTATTCGGCATATTTAACTTTTCCTTTTTCTCACCAGAATTTCCTTCAAGTAACGGTGTTTTAGCAACTATTCTTAATGATTTTCCCTTCGTTGTTCATAAGGAACCATATTCTGGTTCCGTATCTACTCTACTTATAACGTTTTGAGTTTTTCCAATTTCCCTACCTGAGTTTTCCGGTTATGTCGATTTTTCGTTCTCTCCCCTCTTCCTAACTCATGATCCATTATTGAAATTTGACGTTTGCCATTTATGTAGTAATTCCATCCCCACGCTAAAACCTTTTTTCCTTTTTTTGATATATTATTTATGGTGTTTTTTCTGCCCACTACCCAGTTTCACACTGGAATATCTGTCAAGTTAACTACTTCGGTCAAATTCCGCCCCAAAATCCATCTCATCTCACAAAATTTCAAATGAATCATACGCTTTGACATCTGTTTACTTTATAATTTCTATATACCTGGTAATAAATACCTTTTTATCTAAGGGTCGTAAAATTTTATGGGATTTTTATAATCTAAATACTACGTAAGGCTTGGGTTAATTTTAATTGCCTTTTTAATGGCTAATGGGCCTTGTGTAAATAAAAGGCATGTTTGGATCTCCATTGTTTATGAAAACAAAATACATGTGGGATCGACAACCATTTCCCGCGTCCACTTTGTCAGTAACCAAGCTCAATTATGTGATCCTTTCAACGGCACGAATGACGTAAACCGATCATTTCTGTTGAATAAAATCATCTGTAATGTGTCCGGTATTGTTACTCGACCCAGGCACTTTAACAATACTAATTGTATTTTCTTTGAGATTCCAATTAGCACACCAAGCCATCCTCTCGTATGTTCTACGCCCCCAACGCAACCACCATTTTTTTTTTAAATTTCTTCTAAAAATCGTCTTTCTAATATCTCCGCTTTATCTGAAATTGGTAACAATAATTTTCCATTGTTTTATACATATTATTTTTACTTTAGTACGTTTTTTCCTCGAATTTGGCATCTCAGCCGTCATACGTAGTTATTCTATAGTTGAAAATCCGCCGGCAAGCGTCCCCCTTGTCCCCGCGTCCTCCTACTTAATATTTTACTGATAAAATTTTCCATCGTTATCCAAGTGTGTTTTTCCGCAACTAAAAGGCTCCAATACCTTCGACGTCTAAGGTTTCCGATCTCCTAAATGTACTCGTTATTAATATCATTTCTTGAGTTCGTTGTACTAAGGTCCCTGAACAGTTCGATATTTATATCTCAGTGCATTCAACCCTGATCTCTGTGGGAATGTCAAAACCATAAATTACCTTACTAATCACTCGGGTAAAAGTCCAATCTTTTGTGTCCACAATGGGCACAGCCCTCTTCCTGCTGATAGGCCGAGTTCAATTTTTATTGCTTTTCCTGCTATTTGGTTGGTTGTTTCAATCCTTGTGTTTGTAATTGGCCCTCATCTCTGGAAATCCCGTTAAATATTGATCTTATCACCATCTGTGTGTAATCTAAGACAACTATCAATCATCAACCAACCTTACAATACCTCCATTTTCGAGTAAGTTTTGAATTTGACCATACAGATGTCGTTGCGCAGCGCTTTTCTTCTTAGAATTAAAAAAAATTCCTCGTAGGCTTTCTCGTAGATAGGAGGTTACCATTTATCACATCCTACATGTATTTAAAATAACTGATTTTTGCATTTTTATATATAAATTCTTGGACAAATCTAATATGCCTAAATTTTGAATGAGAGAGCTAGGTATAATGCCAGTAGCCGAAATAACATTTAATATTAACTTTTTAATTTGCTTATTGTTTTAATTATTTACTTAATATTATCTACTTAACGTATTATTATTTACATACAATATTACATAATTGTTTATTATTGACTCATAATTATTATGTATTAATTTATGTATGTTTATTTACTTACCATTACTAAATTTAATTTAATGAAGACAATGTTAGCGAAACTCAATCGAAAATCTGGAAACAGAAAAATTAGAAAAAGATTTTGGCACCGCTGGACCCGAACCCAGGGCCGTCTGCTTTCATGTAAACAGCTCTACGCTATGGTTAGTTTACAGTAGAATGTTATTGTTGCCTACTAAAAACCTACTGCCCAACTGTAATAATTAATGTTTGAATAACTGTATTCAGTGCCTCTTTTGCAGGATTATTATTATATTTTTATTAAGTTTTTATGATTTTTTTTTTATTTACTTCATCATTGTAAACTGCACCTCTCGATACAGGAGTGCTCTAGTGAGGTGTGCAGCGTATGTTTTTATATATTAGTACACTTTTCAATAAATAAAAAAATAGGGTTGTGTCGATGGACCATGCTAGACCTTCTGGTAGACGAGCAGACGACATCCGTGTTGCGGCTCGCAGCAACAGAATAACATAGAAGTGGGTGGTTTGGTATATTTATGACTTGACCCTCCTGGAGTAAAAACGTCTGGTCCAGTTAAGTATTTGTTGTAAACTTTTCGATAAACGTAAATAAAGCAACTCGTAATCACAACAACCTCGACCTTATTTGGAAGTTTCCAAGTATATTTCAAATAGTCTTCACTAACTGGAATTAATAGATACTACAAACCGACGGTAAAAACTATAAATTATGGTAACATTTTTGACAGCAAACATTTTAAAAACGCTTATCGTTGACTGGTATTGTGCTTCATTGTGATAAAAAGTCTTTGAAATAAAAATCCACAAAATGTCAATTTTTTGCGTAAAATTTACTGGTCTAACAATATGTGAAATCAAGGCAAAGGCAATTTTAACAACGGCAATTCGGAAAAAAGGTTCCCTACAATGAACTTTGATTTCACCCTGTAAACTCCTTAGCCTAAACGATTGAATTACCGACATAAGGTTCTACAGTAATATGTTTTGCGACCTTCCAAAATTATTCAAGCAGACAAACGGTTTCAGTCCGCTTAGCATGGAAAAAATAAACAAGAAAAGGATTTACATAATCGTACCTCTCTTTTTACCTGAAGGCAGTGGGAATGTGGCATCCCTCTTATTGGGAATATGGAAAATTATCGTGAAGATATGGAGCAAAAGATGGTTTAGAAGTTCTTTGCTATTCAGGCATAGTTACTAAATATAGATGTTGACATTTAGAGCGATATTTCGTTTCGGTCTATCACTACCCGGAGGGTTTCTTCCACTGTATTTGTAAAGCCGGATAAACCATGTCGGGGCCATTAGGCAATGCACGTCTCGGGGCCCCGCTACCATTGGTGGGGGGTGGATTCTGGTCCTGGGCGGCCTCCAAACGCCTCCATGTTCCCTCAATCAAACATTAAACTAAACAAGGCTTTAAGGCACCGGACCACGGTAAAAAAAATTAACATTTTTTTAAATTTAATTTTCTGAAAGATGCCTTTGTTAACAACGCTCTCACCAAATGTTGTAAAGAAATTCAAAAATTTGACGAAGATACATAATTTTATGTGAAACCGTTTGAAACAGTTGGTATGTTGAATTATTTATCTTTCAGCAAAACTTTGAATGCGTTTTTCTCGAAACTTTTTTAATACTTTTTTTGTTTTTCAACCTGGTTGACAACATATTAAAAAAAACTATACATCCGATTTGCATGCACCTAGTCTTAAACTGTTCGAAAATCCAGTGTCTATGAAACTACGTTGGGAAATTTAGATATCTAAAAAAAAGAAAAAATGGCGGGAAAACATGGAGGCGTTTGGAGGTCTCCCCAGAGCCAAGGGCCCATGCGAACTGAATAAAAATCTTTTAAAATTACATCCACTTTAACTAGGGGGGGCTCATTCAGCTTTGTCGCCCCGAGCCTTTAACGGGCTAAGTCCGCCACTACACTTTACCCTTTTCTTTCTTCCAAAAATATTTTTTCTACCACAACGTAATTTTATTCATAATTTATTTGTATTTTACTACATTACAAAGGTATGCCATCACCCCATTCAATAAAAAAATAAACGAAAACAATGCAATAACTCTTTATTGCACATAAAATGATACATATATAGAAACAAAACTATATTTAAAAAAAGATAACCTTGGTATGGAGAGAAACAAAGAACACTAAAGCTTGTATAAGTAAAGCAACTTAAGTTGGAAGCACTAATAATGCTTTGAATTGATGTATTGGTATATCTGTGTGAACGTCAAGCGACGCCCACTAACTCGATAAGGCTCTCTGTCTTGCTTACGTCCTTTATTGTAACTAGTTAGAAGAAAGGCAAGTTTTTACGACACCCCTTGAGGCTGCACTTACGGGGTGTTCTATTCATTCCTTTCCTACATATCGCAAGTGAAATAATTACAAATTTTTAAATGAGAAAAATAAATAGTTTTCATTATACTTTTGTATACGTTTGCCCTGAGGAAGGAACGGTAGTTCTGAAATTTTTCTCAGGGCGCGGGGCCCCTACCCGACGCGGGGCCAATCCGGCACTGACTGCAAGTACTACCACGGAGTTTCTTCCACTATGTAATGTACGCAAGTGCAAATAATATCATATCGCAAGTACTGCCACGGAGTTTCTTCCACTGTGTAATGTACGAAGTGCAAATAATATCATACCGCAGATACTGCCACGGAGTTTCTTCCACTAGTAATGTACGTAAGTGCAAATAATATCATACTGCAGGTACTGCCACGTAGTTTCTTCCACTATGTAATGTACGCAAGTGCAAATAATATCATACCGCAAGTACTGCCACGGAGTTTCTTCCACTATGTAATGTGCGCAAGTGCAAATAATATCATACCGCACGTACTGCCACCGAGTTTCTTCCACTATGTAATAGTACGTAAGTGCAAATAATATCATATCGCAAGTACTGCCACGGAGTTTCTTCCACTATGTAATAGTACGTAATTGCAAATAATATCATTCCGCAAGTACTGCCACGGAGTTTCTTCCACTATGTAATAGTACGTAAGTGCAAATAATATCATTCCGCAAGTACTGCCACGGAGTTTCTTCCACTATGTAATAGTACGTAAGTGCAAATAATATCATACCGCAAGCACTGCCACGGAATTTCGTTCTCTATGCATGTAAGTGCAAATAATGTTCTCAAACGCCCTGTAAAGCAGAATTGGAAAAAAGATTTCTCCATTTTTTGACGACCACCAATGAAATTCACAAATATTGTTTTATTATTCACGCAGAAATCTACAAACGTAAATCATTTCAAAAATAAAATACAGCACTTTATTAGTTTAAGTGCTAGAGAATAAAATCAAGTGGGGAATCGAGAAATATTATTTGTTCGAGATATCTACTGGATTATTTTATTTTCCCTTTAACATTTTTCATCAATCTACTGTATCGAGATTGAAGAGAATGAATTTAAAAAATATTGTTTTCGTAAAAAACGTAAGTACCTACCGCTAAACTTGCCTGATTGAAATTTTTTTTTTATTATATTGAACCAGCTTTGATAGGTTAGACCACCATTCAGGATCGATACTTTGATTAAAATACCTTTAGCCATTGTTGGTGCCCAGATCTGAATAGCCAGGTACTTCCCCATCACCCGAGCCCTCCTCTACCTCACAGTGTAGGTACGCCAATTGGGGTTAACCTTGGCTCTGGATAGTTGGGAGCAGTTGGGACTCTTGTGTATTATTCACATAAAATATTTATTGATTGAGCGTAGCGAAATCCTGTTTTAACTCTATTATTTGGCAATTCATCTGTACGTAAATTTGTTACGTTCCGATTCCGGTTTCAAGATGGTGATCGTTTAGATCGTTAAAATCGTCGTGTTAGTAAGAAGCTTATTAGTAAAAATAGATTTGTTTCAACTAGGGAGGCGGGCATGGGTACTGCCGCCCCGGGAACCATTTATTGGATAACCAACACCTCTTCCATAGATCATCCCAAGTCGTTTGCTACGTTTGGTGACTTAGCAGGAGTGCCCGGGTTCATGGGGTGACATTTGTCCGGGTCTTGGAGGCAGATGCGATCATCGGAAGAGAATGGTTTAGGTAGTTTTTTTTTAATTCTCCAGCCGTACTGAGTAGTTAAGGGAGTCCCTTTGAATTCTCCAGCCGTACTCTCTCGGAACATCGCCTTGCACCATAGTGGGAGGCATGGATTCATTCGTCCGTCACTCTTGAACACACTTACCCCCCCTATTCCTATCCACCGCTCTTACCCTTTTCCTTCATTCCTTTCCTAAAAAGACCCTCCACACACGTTGTAGAGTGTCTTTTTGTGTAGTATACAGCATCCCCAAAGATGAAATAGGCCCTAGGGGGAATTATTATCCTCAGGGCCTCCTGTTGGATCTAATTTTTTTAAAAGATTCACATTTTCACTGTTCACAGAACTATTAGTTTATAATTAGTTTGTAAATAATCACTTAAACTACTCGGTTTCATTCATAGAATTACCTCTGAATTCAAACATATAAGTACACTTAAAACTCTTTGCTGTTCGCCGGTTCGCCCTCATCTTGAATATGCTAGTGTCATTTTGTCTCCATTCTATGCTGTCCACATTTGTCACATCGAATCCGTACAACATCGCTTTCTAAGAAGAATTGCTTGGAGGTTAGGTCATGAACGAGGCGAGTACACATATATTACGATGAAATTGAAAAAAAATTAAACATTTCTTTTTTAGAAAGGACTCCGATCTAATTTGCATATTTAAAATTATCAACAGTATTACACCTGATTTGTTACAACCCATCCAGTTTAACATCCCTCCCCGTAGACTCCGAAATAATGGCAGTCGATGAGCAATATTTAAATGCGTCTTCATGCCTTGACTTAGTGTCTTCTATATGTACTTTTTATATTTTATATTGTCATTGCTATTCATTTATATGTGCTCTCCTTTCACTGTCATCTCTGCTTTTTTATTCGTGTTATTATTATGTTTTTAATGGACTATTGTCCGTAAATTATTTTTTTTTTTAAATTAAAATTATATTTCATATTGGAAAAGGGCAAAGTATACGGTTCTTAGGGTCTGTAAATCTAAGATGGACCTAAGGGAGCAGAATATATGGCAGAATTTACGGAGTTTTTTTACTGTGTCACTTATGTGGGCTTCCCAACGCAGTTGGTTGTCTATGATTATCCCCAGATATTTATTTATTTTTATTTATTAGAGATAATATATTACAAAATTATTACATAAAATTTATAATACATTACTCCCAATGAGTTTAATAAAACTCATTTCGGGAAGGACAACATTATACATCTAAAGGAAAATTATTTTTACATAAGAACACGGAAATCAATGAACAATACATAGATTTTTAAATGGACTATTTGACTTCCTTTGATGATTTAAGGACAGAACAAGTGCAATTAATATTAGGTGTGATTTCTGGAGTATGTAAGTTGAGTGAACATGAGTGAATGATTGGTTTAGGGCAGTTGTTAGGTATATTATTTTGACGTATGGAAAAAGTCATATATTGTGTTTTATCGATGTTAAGTGTAGGGAGGTTTGTGTCTAGCCAATGCTTTACTTTTATTAGGCCATTATTAGTTTTATTAATAACGGATTTCCATGTTTCATCTTCGAATATTAAGACCGTGTCATCGGCAAATGATAATAGTTTACCTTCAATATTCATGGCACATAGTAAGTTAATTTATATAAGAAATAAAATTGGTCCTAGGCCTTGGGGTACACCATAGGACGCTGATAATTTATTACTTATATGTTTTTTATAAGAGTTTGATATGTTTTTATAAGAGATAAGAGTTTGTTGTGTTCGGTTTATCAGGTAGTTTTCAAACCATGTGTAGGCTACTCCTGTTATTCCAATCTGTTGTAATTTTTTTAGTAGTAAGGGATGGGAGACCGTATCAAATGCTTTTGCAAGATCAAGAAAAACAGCAAGTGGTTTGCGACCAATTTCGAGATTATAAGAAACTACTATCTTTGTGAGGGCGGCTATTGCATCTGAAGTACTCCTACCTTTGCGAAAGCCATATTGGTTATCTAACAGTATTTTGTTATCTTCGAGGAATTTGCAGAGTCTACGTTTCACCGCTTTTTCTATAATTTGAGATATTGTGCTTAGTAAGGATATTGGTCGATAGTTATTTACAGATAATTTATCACCTACTTTGAAGATTGGGATTATTGTGGCCTGTTTTAGGGAGTTAGGGAAAATGCCAGTTTTGAAGCTTAAATTGATTATGTGTTTAAGAGGGGAGATGATATATTTTTGGATGTTTTTAATCATTTTTGCCGAGATGTGATCTATTCCGGTGGAGTTACTGTTTTTAAGAGATGCTATTAGTTCTGTAATTTCTGTTTCAGTGGTGGGAGTGAAGTGAAATGGCTGATAACTCAGAGTATCGATAGGTATATTCTTTGAAAGATCTTTCTCTGAGATACAGTTTCTGTCTAAAATATTTTTTGCTAAGTTGGGTCCGATATTGGAAAAAAAATTATTGAAATGGTCAGATATTTTTTTAGGTTCGGAATTTACATGTATCGTTTTGTCATCGATATTAATCTTAATAATAGGAGTGTCGGTTTTATTAATATTAGCTATTTGATATTCCAATTTTTTTTTATCATCGGTAACTTCACTGATTTTTTTTGTAGTAATCTCTTTTAACCTTTTCAATTAATTTTTTGCAGTTGTTTCTATAATGTTTGTAAAATATGAGAGAAGTATAATCATTGGGATTTTTCCTACAGAAGTTATGAATCTTATCACGTTTCCTGATACAATGGAGAATACCAGTAGTAATCCATGGTTTAAGTTTTGTGTCCGTTCGTTTTTTTTACATTTTGTATATGATGTTGCATTAGCTAAGTGGTTATGTAAAGTATTCATAAAAAAAATCGCATGCAGACGTGGCATCAGTACAAGAATAGATAAGTTCCCAGTTCTCCTTCGAAACATGATTTAGAAGAATTTCATAAGAAATGTTTTCATGGGATTGAGTGTTTTGGGGTGGTTTGTGTTTATTTTTTTAGATGAAAGTGATGATTGCATAGTGGTCTGTAATAGTTGATTGAAATATAATTTATTTATTGTCTAGTTTACTCTTAACAAAGACATGATCTATACAGCTGCTATTGTTTGAGTCTGGTTCTCGTGTTGGAGCGGTGACTGCAAGGAAGTATCCTAATAAAGTTAATACATTTAGGTATTCATTGGCTTGAGGATGCATTTTGTTGATTATATTTATATTCATGTCACCTATTATATAGGTGTTTTGGCAGTGTTCTATGTTTGATAATATTACTTGTAGTGATTGTAAAAATGGTGTTATGTTACGTGTGTTTGGAGATCTGTATATGGTAAGAATTGTTATGAGGTTATCAAGTTGAATTTGAAGACAGTTTGCGTTTTGAATTCTGACTTCTTTGACTGAGTGTTCGATGTGATTTTTAATATATACAATAACGCCATCGTTTTGGGTTTGGTTATAAAGTGTGTTGTAGTGATTGTAGTTTCTTAACGTTTTAGAAATGAAATATTTTTTAATCAATCACATCATAATATAATTTAACAATTACATCGAAATCTAAAGCAAGATCAGCAAGAAGAATTAGTAATTCATCAAAAATTTTGTTAATGCTTCTTATATTCATGGAGAAAATTTTAGGGGCAGAGTTAACTGGTAATAATTGACGAACTACTTCAGAATCACTAGTTGATATACATGGGATAGGTGTTGTTTTATCAAGTAAATCTGTTAAGTCTTCCATTTATTTTTTTTATTTTTTGCGTTAATTGGTAATTGTAAAGATGCAGTGATAGTGGTTTCTTTGAAAGTAATGCAAGGATTAAGTTGTTGTAGAGACATAGTGTGAAGATATAATTTATACTGGGTTATTTTAAAATTAGGAGTATACAAATAAGTATCGGAAGCGATGGTTAAAAGTATACGTGGAACACAGGGAATTTTAAATAAAGATTTTGCGATAAAGACTGTGTTTATAGTTAAAAATAAGAAATGGTTAAGTATAGAAAGAAAAAAATATTTTCAAAAATATCTATTAGTGGCAGAACTAAAAACAATAAAATTTGAGAAGGTAGTTTCACTCTTGATAGTACTTTTAGTTATATTATTTTGAGTGATTGTTTCAATGTTTCGAATATTGATAAAATAAATTGAACCATAGGTTTCTGTTGTAGGTAATAGTTGGGAAGGATTTTGACAGTTATTCAAAGCGATAACAATAATAGTAATAACAGTGACCTTCATAATGGTTACAGTAACATAAAAAGCTGTAAAAGTGTTCTTTGTAATAAGTACAGTTATAAAATTCTGACATATGGAGTTAATATCAAAAATACAAAATTTATCTTTGTTTGTACTAGAACTATATGAAATGTTTAATAGAAATTTAAAAAAAGGTTTGATGATAACAATAATGTTTGTGGATAAAAATAAATTATAGTTTAGTAATGCATGAAAAAAATATTTCCAAAAGTATATATTTTTGGTAAACCCCTAATTATCAGAATTTAAAAAGTAAGTTTTACTCCTGATAATAATTTGAGTAATACATGCATGTTGCATATGATAACAGTTGCAGTAATATATAATAGTTGCATGTTGCATACAGATAATAAAAACATGTTGAGTATTATTAAGTTAAATTGTGCCATTGGTTTTTGATATCGGTAGTAGTAGTGAAGGATTTTGACAGTTACTCAGAGCAATGACAATAATACACAGTTCGGTGACCTTTATAATAATAGCAGATTTTTTTTTTACAATTAGAATCCATTTCAAAAATATGAGATTTAAATATGTGATATGAGATTTAAATATGAAACAACATTTATTTTTTAAGTAAATAACAGTATTGTCAGGGAATCTTATTTTTGTAAAGTTTTTTGAAAATAAGTTAACTTTATAGTAATAATAATCTATGATTGTGGTATTATAAATTATATGGGAGAGAGAAGTAACTGATTCCATAATATTGTTGAAACTCGAGAAAGATAAATTAAAAACAAGTAGATTATCAAAATAGTAGGCGAAGTAGAGTTTATGAAATGTTGGGGGTGGACGATAAAAGATGTTTATTTTTTTCGTTGATGTGTAAAACAGGCGTCCCAATGTCTTTTCGTACATACACCTTTCCGTCTCGAATCCAGGCGAATTTGAAGATGTTGTCCCGTAAAGCCTTCCGTGCAAGAAACCAGAGATGTTTAGCGCGAAATGTTAAGTGTTCGTTGATGTAAATCTGGTAGCGAGTTCCTGACATTCCTATAAGCGTGGTATTAAGTTTATTGTCTCTATTTGTAGATTTTTTGTTGAAGGCTTTGATGTCGTTAAGGAATTTCTCACGATCAATGGTAGTTTTAAATCTTAATATTATAGGCCTCTGTTGATTTTTTATTGGTTTTTTGGGTGACACGGTATGCTGTATCTACGTTATTGAATTCCGTGTTGGCGTTAGTTGTTTTTTTTAATGTTAAAAATGATGTTTTGAATTGTACCATTGACCATCCTAAACAGTACTGTAGCTCAAACGAGTTCAAATTGGAAATTTGTTTTATACATCAATGTATTTATTATATATTTTTGAATGTAGCTATTACTTTGTGGTTATCCATTATAATAAAATGAAACAATGCAACTTTGTATAAACCACTTATAAAGTGTGCAAATCCGACCGGTTTCGGAACAAACGTTCCTTCGTCAGGGAAAGCTTATACTAATTTGACAGTTTAGAACAATGTTTTATTATGGTAGGGGTGGAGCCGTTGTTAGTTAATAATGTAGATTGGGTGGGTAGGTATTAGTGTACAGTGGGTGGGTAGGGGAACAAATCCAATACACAATCTACATTATTAACTAACAACGGCTCCACCCCTACCATAATAAAACATTGTTCTAAACTGTCAAATTAGTATAAGCTTTCCCTGACGAAGGAACGTTTGTTCCGAAACCGGTCGGATTTGCACATTTTATAAGTGGTTTATACAAAGTTGCATTGTGTTTATTATACTTTAGTTACGATTTATTGATTACTGTAAAGTTAGAATTCAACCTGGTGAAGTAGAGGTATTATCCAAGTACAGAATGGTAATTAAATATTAAATTTATAAATGTTTAATTTAACGGTTCGTAGCCCAGTTTGGAAAGTACGTTTTTTGTATTTCTTGGGCATTGACTATGTAACAATTTCTAGACATTTTTGTTTTGAAAAGTCTGCCTGTGCGGACGTAGCCTTAAGGTTATTAATAAACGTGAGAAAATTGTCTAATTGTCTGTTACTACCCGACCAAATTATAAACACGTCATCAACATACATACACCATGTAAAGACATTAGATAATAGGGAAAGTCCACAATCAAATAATTTGTTCTCAAAGAAGTTCATAAATATCTCAGCAAAAAATGGGGAAGCGGGATTTCCCATCGGGAGACTATTATGATGTTTGTATAATTTATCATTAAGGGTTAAAAAATTAAATGGAAAATTATTAAAATTTAAAAAATTATAAAATTTAAAATTAAAAAAATTAATTTTGTTAATAAAATAATAGCACCATATAAATCCCCTCTACTTACGATGTTCCCATGTAATTTTGAATCCTCCCACCGTTCTCCCCTCCACCAAATTCCCCACTCCCACTATCCCCGCGTAATTAATTTTTGTACTTCTATAGAATTTTTAAGTTAGTTTTAAGTTTGCTCGTTCATGATACGGACGTGTCGAAACCGGTCGCAAAAATTTAAAATTAAAGTAACAAGTATACATGGAAAATTAAAACTTTTCAATACAAACATGGAAAATACGTGTTAAGCTTAAGAGGGAAAAACACCAGAGAAAACCGAGTCATTTTTAAATCAAATTTTAGACGTATTGAGTCTTTTCCCCAAAAAATTATAAATTGATTTTGAAAGATTATTATTTTATCTAGTAAACGCATATTTTAAATTTTGATAAAAAATGTTTATTTTTAGTATAATAAGGTTATACCATAGGTCGTTGGCAGATTTGTTAAATTTTCAATCGATAAATCTTATTTTACAAGACATATTTCATACCATATAATCATTCATTATTGAAAATCCATATGTTATCTAGTAAACGCGTGTTTCAAAATTTTAATTTTAGTTTAAATAAAATCATTAGTCAATACATCCAGAATTTCTCAGTCATGGAACATCTGCGGTGAATCTCTCAGACGCTCCATTAATTGGCCGCCCCTACGGAGGCGTTGCAATTTTATGGCGCAATACAATAAAAGCCATTCTGATTGACTGTAGAGATCCAAGAATCACGGCTATTGAACTGGAGTCAGCAAATGGAACTCTCCTTATAGTCACGGTTTATATGCCGACCAATTCAGCTGAGAACTTACCGGAATTCGCAGACTGTCTGGGAAAAATACACGCCATTATTGAGGAACAAAACAGCTCCAACTCCATGATTATAGGAGATTTCAACGCGGATCCGAGGTCACTTTTTGGACGTGAACTTGCACATTTCTGTATAGAAAATAGCTATACATACACCGATATTGTGCATTTAAGCTCTGATACATTTACTTATGTAAGTGACGCCCACGGAACCACCAGATGGCTTGATCACTGTATTATGACACAGGGGTTGAATCGTGCAGTGAGGAGCGTAAAAATCACAGCCGATGCGACGTGGTCAGATCATCTCCCACTAACTGTGGAAATAGATCTAAATCTAACCCCCATTATTTCCAACAGACAGAATCGATCAAAGGTTTTTGGAAAATGGACGGCGAAATCCGAAAATGATATTAAAACTTACAACGCCCTTGCCAATAAACTATTGTTAAAAATGAAACCCCCAGAAGCCGTAAGATGTCAAAGACTTAACTGTGATAACGAAACTCATAAACTTGAACTAGATTCTCTCTACGGTAATATTGTCCATATACTAAGAAACTCCGCCATAAAAGCATTCAGAAGGAAAGAACCCAAAAAAATGTTTGAAATTGTTCCTGGGTGGAATAATGAAGTCTCCACTTTGTACCGCCATTCAAGACATGCATTCCTCTGCTGGGTTCAAGCCGGAAGGCCTACGGAAGGCCGTTTCGCAGACGAAAGGAAAACTAGTAAGAAATCTTTTAAAATTGCTCTCCGAAAATGTCAACACTCGGAAAACAAAGCACGAATGGATAGCATAGCTACGTCTATGCATAACAAAGATTTCAGAAAGTTTTGGCAAAAAACTTCAACTGTGCTGAAAGCCAAGAGCAAAGTTCCACTATGCGTCAACAACATTACGGGTGATGAAAACATAGCCAACGAATTTAGAGACTTTTTCTCTTTAAGCGAGGATCAAGGAGATACCATGAAACCTTCGATAATGACATGCCCGCCTGCGGCCAATGATGACCTGGTCATGAATGTTACTCATGAAATGATTGAAAGCGCAATTAAGCAAACCGCCCATGGTAAAAGTCCAGGATACGACGCCATTGGTATTGAGCATATAAAATACGCAGGAGATCAACTTCATACTATTCTAGCCGCCCTGTACTCAAGCCTCCTAAGACACACACACATGCCGATGGATATGAGCAAAACTATTATCGTACCAATCCTGAAATCCAATCAGCTGGATGCATCGGTATTAGGAAATTACCGACCGATTTCCTTGGCGACAATGCTTTCGAGACTATTTGAAAAAATCTTATTCGCGCTAGTTAAAGAGAAACTATTTACCCTTGATAACCAATTCGGCTTCAAGAGCGCCTCATCAACCGATATGGCCATTTATGGAGTAAAACAAACAATAGCCTATTACAAAAAAAGAAAAACCACAGTCTATGGGTGTTTTCTTGACCTAAGCAAGGCGTTTGATCGTGTCTCCCATCAATTATTATGGGAAAAACTCATAAAGCGAGATGTTCCAGCAGCAGTGGTTAATATGCTGGCTATTTGGTACGGACAACAGGAAAATCACATTCAATGGGCAGGAGCTTCTTCAAGACCTTTATTCCTTAAGAGCGGTGTCAGGCAAGGGGGGAATATGTCTCCAACTCTATTTAATGTGTACATTAACGACCTCTTACAAGAGTTGAACGATACACGAATCGGTTGTCATATCTGCGGACAAGGAAGTAACAACATTAATTACGCCGATGACATGGTGCTGCTTGCACCTTCGATTAAAGCGATGAGACGACTTGTGCAAATATGCGAAGAGTACGCAAACTCTCATAACCTGTTGTACAATTCTAAAAAGTCAGTCATCGTCGCTTTCAAACACAATAAGGAGCCATCACATATTCCTCCAATATATTTAGAAGGAATTGAACTGCTTGTGGCCTCACAGGTTAAGTATCTGGGACATATCCTAACCGAAGACATGAAGGATATAGAAGATATGGAACGACAAAGAAGAGCAATTAATATACGGGCCGGAATGCTCTCAAGGCGGTTCTACCACTGTAGCGAAGATGTCAGAAAATTTCTATTCAAGACATACTGTACTGCCCTGTACACGTCAGAACTGTGGACACAATACCCAGCAGCGCAATGGGACAAACTGAGGGTGTGCTACAATAATGCATACAGGCAACTTATGCAACTACCGAGGTTCTGCAGTGCCTCCACGATGTTCACCGAGGGGAGGGTGCACTCATTCCCAGCCCTACTTCGCCACCGACTAGCCAGCTTCTGGAGCAGGATACGGACTTCAACCAATATCATTGTCGTGGCTGCATCCGAGTGGCTCAGTTCCCCATTAAATGAGCGGTGGATGCAGATGATGAGGCGACCTCCATGATGGACGATCCCAAAATATCTTTTTATTTTTAGTTCTGTCTACTTATTATTTATTTTAATTTTATGCTTATTTTTTGTTATTTGTGTGATGAATTTTGTTTTAATTTTATGCTTTAATTAGGTACCTACCTAATATTTAAACTATTTTTTTTTTCTTTTCTTTTATAGTTGTTTATGTAATATGGCAGACTGGGATTGCACTACCCTCCCAGTCTTGCTGGAATAAAAACTTAAATAAATAAATAAAATAAATTTAAAAAAAATATCCGAACACTTTTTATGACGAAAATTTCTCTATTTTGTCTATCATTTACAGTCTTACAAATTAATATATTTAAGATTTTTTTACATTCTTATTTTGCTTAGACCTTATTGAAAAATTATAAATACTTATGATCAAAATTTTAATAGTTTTATCATCACGCCTTTCAGAATTTTTGGAAGTAGGTATAAATTAAAGCAAATTTGGAATGAAATAAAATTGATAAATGAGTTATAATTTTAAAAAGCTGCTACGGAGAATAATTTATCTTTCTCATTCGACGAAATGTGGATTTTCGGCCACTGGCTAGTTAAAGGCACTTAAAAATGGAGTGCAGATATTCCTGGCAAAAAAATGCAATATTCGTGACACTTGAAATCACCGTTTGAGTATTTTGACGACTTCAGAAAATATCTTTATTGAGAGATTCGTTGAAAATTTTTCCTCGTTCCCTTAAACAGCAAAGGTATATAACGGAAAGGTGGCTTACAAAGGAACACTCAATAGCTGAACAGTATCACAAAGAAACTCAAGAGTCAAGAGATTTATCTCTTAACAAAAAAAAGGTTGTATTATCGAAAACAACCGGCTATCGTGAAACAACCGGCCCATGGTGTAATAATATCAGAACTTTATTATAGCTTTAAGGGAGCTTGAATTTTTACTTTGAAATTTGATAAACTTTTCGAATTCAAATTTGGGAGGCGGGTACCGCCGCCGCCCGGGGATTCATTTATTGGATATCCAACACCCCATGTGGTTCTTCACTACGTTTGGTGACTTAGCATATACGGGTACCCGGGTTTCTGGGATAAGAGGTTTATCCAGGTTTTAGTGGCGGATGCATCTGCCCACCTGCGTGGCGGGCCGGATCAAGAGAGACTGTTTGAGAGAAAAAAATCTCCAGCCGGACTCTCTCGACTATCGCCTTGCACCGCAGTTGGAGCAATGAATTCAAACGTCTGTCACTCTTGGACACACTGACCCCCAAATTTCTACCCACCTTTTGTAGCTTATTCACCTCCTGTGTGGAGCTAATGTAAAAATAAAATAAAATTAGTAAAGTAAAATTCTTTGAAATACCTCGTCCTTTTGCATCAAACCTAAAATATTTCATATTTGCATTTGATAAAATTTGAATTATATGAAAACCTAGCAAACGATCTACAAACATGTATCTTTGCGTGGGTCTAAATTAATATGTTTTTACTAAGTCATGTTAACACAAAGAAATTAATTATTACAGCGCGCGTTTGCTGATAAAATTTCATAAACTAACTACACAGCAGTGCCGGTCCTTGAGTTTTCAAAGCTAAGATTGAAAAACACGACATTATTGTAACACGATATTGTTGTAGCTGAAAATGATTTTTTATTCAAAATGTCAATTTTTTGTTTCGAGATTTTCAGAATTCTTTCAGTTTGGGGATGCGCCGAATGCAAAAAGTAAAAATCAAAAAAGCAAAAAATAAAAATCTTAATGTAAAAAGTAAAAATTTTGAAAAAAAAAACATTTTCAGCTATAACAACATCAAAATGTTCGTATTTTTTTATCTTTGCACTTACGAGAGCTACACAGATATTAAATTAGTAACGTAAAATTTATTTTCTCGAGAAGTATTGAAACACCCATTCTCGGCATATGACCAGAATTATAAAATAAAATATTCCAATACCCTACCTCTACAGAGTTCAAAAACATTCGGAGCAATATTCGATAGAACGGTTTTCGTCATAAATTAATGAAAATTCGTGTCAAGTCACTTGCTGGACGGATTATTTATCCAAATATTAAAACCGTCCAATTTATTTTTCAGTGAAAGTGGTGTCTTTACTATAATTAAAGTAGAAGGTGCCCATAATATTTCCTGAAAGGAAAATAAGGGGACATGATAATAATGGCTTATGCCATTATTTTTTTCTCATTACAATGGCCATTAGCGAAAGAAGCCGGATCAAGCGAAAGTTCTTTGTGATTTTTTTTTAATTCCTTTTTTTTATTTATCTCATTTTGGGAGGCGGGTATGGGTACGTCCGCCCCGTGAACTATTTATCGAATAACCATCACCCGTGCCATAGGTCACCCTAATGTTTCTCTACGTTTGGCGACTGAGCAGAGATACCCGGGTTCATTAGTGAGGTTTATCTAGGTCTTGGTCGCGAATGCATTTGCCCACTTACTGCGTGGCCGGCCGTATCGGGAGAGACCGGTTGAGAGAGACCTTTTGACCTCTCCAGCCGGACTCTCTCGACCCATCGCCTTGCACTGCAGTAGAATGAATGGATTTATACGTCCGTCACTCCTGAACACACTGACCCCGCAAATTCCTACCCACCCCTAGTGCATTTTTCATTACTAGAACTTCCTCTCTTTCCTTTCCTTGAAAAGATCCTCCACACAGCATCCCCATTGATGACATAGACCCTGAAGGAAATTTTTTTCCTCAGGTCCTCCAATATGGAGCTAATATAAATATACATATTTTAAGTAAAAAAGTTTTTGCATGACTATGTACTTCCGAAAACCATAGTTCCACTATTTACGAGTAGTTAGAACACTTGAGTCGCGTTCACATAAAATAATAGCTGTACGTTTATTAAATATGTTAACGCAAACTTTGTGTCACGTGTTAGAAGCACTCGTAATGTATTTACTAACAGTTGTGAGATAAATACGATCATGTAAAGTGCGAAATTAGTTTCCGGCTTCCGGCTCTGGTTTTTTCCGGCTTTGATTACATTGCACGTAATGGCATAAAACAATATCGAGCTGATAAAGGAAGATTTCCTCTAATGAAAGGAAGTTCATGTACGCTTGTCGTAGTTTGAGAACATGCGATGCAACAGATCTTTCCAGTATCAACGTGGCGTGGGGACGCGGGGAGGGGGTAAAGTGGGATGGAAACAGGTGAGTAACTGGGATGAGAACAGAAACGTATGGCAAACGAAACGCAGGGGAGAGGTGACGGAGGGATTGGGCACAAGGGAGGGGCAGAGGGAGGAGCAAAGGGAGGGGCAGAGGAAGGTTTGCAAAGGAGGATAACAGCGGTAGGGGATAAATTTTTGAAAATCGATGCTTCTTACACGGACAGGACGGTATTTTCGTTATTTATTGTTTGGCTGTTATACCATTTTGCGCTACCAGGACAGCTATGTAATTGACAGTGGTGGAGTATGAAATCTGCACAATACCAAAAGACAGAATTAAACAAGAGTCACTGCGTAACTGCGCTTTTCTGGCTCATGTTCACAATTTGGCAGATAGAATTGCCAGGCTATTGAGAAAAGAAAGCATCAAAACTGTCTTCGCAACCACGACCAAAATGCAAGACCTACTCTCTGCAAAGACTAAGTTTTCTCTGGAAACAGATGGAGTGTATAAACTCAGCTGTTCCGGACGTGCCAAGATTATGCATTTCGAGCATGTAAACTCGACCACCCTGACAAATCGGCAATCGCCAAGCATTTAATTGAAACCGACCATTACCTTGGATTTGTTCCTGATGTCCTAAGAAGACCCAAAACTCATGGATCACTCCTAACTAGGAAGGCAATTGAAATTCACAAAAAATCCCACTTATGTTAATAGAGATGGTGGAGCAAAGCTAAAAAATAGTTCTTGGTAACCGGTAATTAACGGCTACACCAAAGCCAAATGCAGAAAACCATTTAGAATTATACTGCAATACCAGCTCGTAGAGGAGTGAAGCTGGCAACACGATATCGCATCTACTTACATAAGCACACACTTCAATTACACATCTGCCCTTACGATGGACACTGTAACGCTGTCAGAAACATTGGATAAAAAAGAGGTAGCGCAACATGGCTTAACACCCCAAAAATAAATAACAAAAACCTTCCGATGGTTTCGTGAACGTACCAGAAAAAAACTGATGTAGTGGTATTGGTGTACGCACCAGAAACAAAACATATTATGCATCCAAAAGCACTTAAATGAACAGAACTAAAGCAAAAACACTAATATAAAAATAAACAAAGAGTCGTAGTGTGTTATTTCCGTATTGTGTTTATGTAATTATTTATTTTCCTGTTGTTTTTATGAAATTTCTTCCCGTTATTAATATTAATTGAGGTCTTAACTTTCCACAGATGGTGAAAATGATGGTGGTCGTCGTAGTGGTGTTCACTATGTGTTGGCTCCCTTACAACACTTTGGTGGTAAGTGCATTTATTTACTAATCAACGACTTGCAGGTCTGTAATAGTCCGTTGCAACATTCTAAATTTTTATTTGAATAAAACTAAATTTACGTAACGTCTCAATAATACCCCTCGTACTCGTTCAGAATATTATTTAAAAGAAAATTTGAATGGCTTATCTCTGGAATCGCTTCTAACGTAGGCATGTCAAATAAACTTTATTACTAGCATGAGTACGTTAGATATTACAAATCCTCAATTCAAATTGTAACCGGACAACTCAGATCAGAGGTAATTCAACGCACATTTTGAACATGATATAAAATCAATAAAAGTGATGAAAAAAGATTTTGTTGGGTTTGTTTCATAGGCAAGTTAAATTTTTTCATCACTTTTAATGACTTTATATCATTTAATGTTTTTGTGATTAATTCGTGGAACTCCGTTTAATTTTTTGAAAACATAATTTAAATTAAATTTAATGTTATTATTAAGTTCTGCAAGTATTTTAGTTTTTCCCCTCTCCATACCCGTTACATTCATTTTTCAAACAGCTCGCGTGCCATGCGCGTATTAAAACGTAATAATCAAACACAATAACGTAATAATCAAGCGCAGTAAATTTTAACTATCAAAGAAATCTCCATACTAACCAAAACAAATAACAAAATTACAGCGCACGTCAAACAATTACTTAGCAACTCTTTGCTTTTCGTCTGGACAATAAACGTATAATAAATAAATTCATAACGCCAGAGCTTACCAATATATATAGCCTATAATAAATCCCAAATAATGTAGCTTTCTATTAGTAAAAAAAAAATTTTAATTCATTCAGTAATTTTTGTGTGAAAGAGTAACGAACATACATCCATACAAACTTTCGCCTTTATAATATTAAATAATACCTAATAGGAAGGATAGGATAAATGTCGTAATTTTTCAAGTTCGGGAGGTACATTTGTTTTTTTGAATGGTAATGGCCCTCAGGCAAATATTTTTCTTTATAAAATACTTTCAGTTTCACAAATCCTCCCACAATAATTATAACATTATAAAAGTTGTTACTCTGTTCCTTCCTGGTGAAAGTGTGTCAATCTGAAATAATATCGTGTTACTAGACAATGAACATACGTATTTTATGGTTCCATGACAACTCAACGAAGTGGCATTTCAACACTCCTTTGAAAAATCATTAAAAGTCATTTAAAAAAAAAAATTAACCCGTCACCTAACCTACGGTAAACTATCTAAGCAAAATTATTTTTTCATCTTTTGACTTTTCTAACTCATGTGATACATCTATTTTAATTGTATGTAGTTCCGTACGAACAAGGTTAATGAATTAATAAAAAATGTTTATTAATAAATAATAATTGCTTATTGTCTTTTTCTTTGGTCTTCGCTCTAACCTCTCTATTTTGTGCAAGTCGGGTATTCCATTTCCTACACTAATTGACGTATTTTTTTGTCCAGGTAATGCTGGACGAATCCTGGGAGCGCTGGTCTCCACTGCCCTACGTCTGGTTTGCCTTCCACTGGCTGGCCATGTCCCATTCCTGCTACAACCCAATCATCTACTGCTACATGAACGCCAGGTTCAGAGCTGGATTCCTACAAGTAAGTTTATAAGACATGTTTTTGGCAATACCATATAGATCTGTGCTTTATCCTACATAATCAAAATCTGTTCGGCCTATTTTTTCTAAATTCTAAACATTATTTTCCTATTATAATTCCATCCATTGAAAAACGAATATAACAATAGAAGTGCCTTCCCTTTTTTTAATGGAAACAAATTCTATTTAATCCAACCGCCCAGCCTTTCGCCTCACTCACGCTCGCCTGAAATTGTAGATCTCTATCCTGTTTGAATTTCAAAAACGCGGTTTTGTTAAATATAGGCCCAAATTGTGCAAATATTTAGATCACGAAACACGCCCACAAGTGAATTCTTGCGTTATTCTTTATCCTATGATTTCTTCCTACTGAATGACGGCCTCCGTGGTCGAGGTGCAAAGCTCTCGACTAGCGATCTGGAGTTCGCGGGTTAAAATTCCGTCGGCGTACGCTAGTAAATTTTCATTAAATGAAGACAATATTAGCGAAACTCAATCGAAAATCTAAAAACAGAAAAATCGGAAAACTAAACGGTCACATCTGGAACTCAGAACCCAGACCTACGCCTTCTACCCGATTCGGTCACATCTAGCTGTATCATGTCGACTAAGAACTACCAACATTATCTCGCATATTTTATTGGCTGCTATCTTTTATGTATGATTGCAAGTTTCTGGGAGAAAAATGCTATCTAGATAGTGTCTTGGATATATTTTATCCATTTTTATTTTTAATGTGTGACATCTATTGACTTTTCTGCAAGTCCAGGATAAATATATTATTTGTATCCTTTTACTGAATGAGTAAAACTTCAAATTGTAATATTTAAATCAAATGAAGACCCGGGACCTACTCATTAAGTTAAAAATAATAAAAAATATTCTTCTTTTTTTACATTAACTCCACACAGGAGGCCCTGAAGAAAATAATTTCCCTTAGGGCTTATGTCATCTGGGATGCTGTGTGGAGGGTCTTTTTGAGGAGAGAAAGGAATGAACATTGGTCTTGAAGAGACCCATGTTGTAGGAAGGAGGAAACACAGAGACCGGCAAATCATTCCACAGCCGAGCTGTTGAACACAAGAACCTCCCCTTCCACTCATAAAGGCACCTTGCACATCCCATATTTTACCCTTTGTTTCCATTCTTATCCCTTCAATCAATATTCTTCCGTACAGCTTGCCAACTGAACTTAGCAGGCTAATAACCCTATGATTCCAACACTCCACACGTGACCATTGATAACACTCCATACGTAACCCTTAACGGCATGATTACAGCCCTTCTCCGATCTAATGGCGTGTAACTCTCTACTAAACACTGGTTAAAAAGTTTGCACAACCATGTGAGAATAATATGGCTATCTCCTTTAAAGTATTCGGCAGCAATATTGTCGAAACCAACAGCCTTACCATTTTTCTGCATTTAATCGATTTTTTTTTAATTCCGTCCATGCTGATTTTCCCACATTCACTACCACCCGGGTTGCTTTCGAAGTTTCCTCCAAATATTTCATCGATCTCTCTTTTATTTCTTCCTCATTTGTCAACATTCTTCCATCTTTCGATTTTATCACTTTCAGGCTTCCGTTCTCTGGACCAATCCGGGACCTTTTGACTTCTGATTTAGCATAATAATATACACACAACAGTTCCAATTTTGAAATGACACTTAAATTCACAGCAAATTTGAGTTCATTGAACGTGAAATTATTCCAGCAGGGATAACTAACGCACGTCGTCACAGACAGCCAAATTTAATTTTTATTTTTATTTTTATTTAAGTTTTTATTCCAGCAAGACTGGGAGGGTAGTGCAATCCCAGTCTGCCATATTACATAAACAACTATAAAAGAAAAGAAAAAAAAATAGTTTAATTAATGTTTGATTGTATCGTTGTTTCCTCTTATCCAAAGATGTCATCGTTTACGATTTTTCCTATTTTTAGGCTTCTTCTCTGTTAGCATTGTGTAGGTATTTCCTTTTTCTGATGTTTTATATATTAACATCAGATAAAATTTATCAGGAAGTCGAAAAAAATATACTGAAGAGATTGAAATGGGTTATTTTTTCTACTAATATGTTCTTTTCATCCTTTATCTTCCTTGCGTGAAACAGGATCTTATTCTTCCTTCCTAAAAAGAGATAATCCAAAATAATAAAATGCGCTTACTTTCAAAATGATAATTGATGTTTTTTTTTTCATTTTTACTCTTGATTTATTGGGTTCATTACGGTTGTAATAGTTATCATTTAATAAATATCTACATACGCAAAGTTAATTATTTATTTAAGGGCCAGCAACCCGGATTTGTACCGATTTATTACATATTTCCCTTAAAAACGGTAAGTTTTAAAGCTCTTAAAAAAACATATGTTATTCTTGAAGATAATATCTAGACTTTGCCCGTGCCGAAACGCAAATTATATAAAATTCCCTCGATAGAAAAAAATCGCAAAGTATGCTCCAAAAATTATTATTAACACGTTTGTTTAAGTTATTTTACAAGTTATACGTATGAAAAAATTCACAGTGTTTCTTTAAATGCTGTTTAAGATAATGCCCGCGAGATTTTTGCTCTGTTTTAAACGAGTCGTGTTTTATTAAACATTTTCTCAATTGTCGCATCGATTTTGTCGCTGTAAATGTTAGCGCTCTCCTCTAACATTCGTAATTTCGTATCTCTCCGTTTTCTTCTTTTCGGGCACGTTGCAAAGCCTTAACGCTATGAAAAATCGCGAAAGACCAAACTGGAGATACTTTAAAACCAATACATGTATTTTATACCAATTCTAAGTAAAAATCTGCCTACTATTAGTTACTACCTAGTTAATTACAACCAATAACTTTAAATTATCTTTGAATAATGTTTAACTAACTAACTAACCTTTTTGTTTTCTTACTTGAGATGATTAACTGATATTTCGCGTTATGACTTGCAACGATTATTTTTTTTGTGACTAAAAAATCTAATTAATTGGTACATAAGTGTCAAAGATAGTTATCAAATTTTAACAAAAACTATAATCTAATATAATATAACGGGTTGACAGAAATCTGAATACTTAATAGTTCCAGATCTAAAGGCGGAGGCATCCTGATAGCGGTCCACAAAAAAACTGTCTTCGAATCTACATACGAGTACTTAACTAAGCATTGTAATAAGCTTAAAATCGATATTTGTTTTGGTATGTACATATTTAGTTTTACTGTACATTCCTTATTGTGAAAAAAAAAACTTAGGAGAATTGGGTGCTGTCAAAATCAAAAAAAAAACATATTATTAGTTTTTGACGATTACTTAAACAATTTCTTGTGTTCTTCATTTTAGTGAAATTGATTTTATTTAAATTCCTCTATTCACTGTGAGAAAATGGGTTTGTCCAGATATATAACCTTTTCTCATTGGATCATGTTTGGTACATATGATAGTAATCACTTATTTTAATCAATAAAATAATAGACATAAAATAATAAAACAAGAGTCATTGCTAATATTCTATTAAAGTCCTTTCATCAATTTTATGTTATCAGAGCAAATATAAAAGAAAATATCGTCGTCTGAAAAGATGTTATTTTATTTTGTACACATCCTTTTGAGAAATGAATGTTGTGTGTAATTGGTTTTTGAGCGCGGGATATGGAATAGTTTTTTCGATCATATATTTCGTATTGGACAGTGGAAATTAATGTTTTCTAAAAGATAATTGTTGTCAACAACGTTGTTAATGATTTTGAATAAAAATTTCTGATCGAATATATTTCTCCTATCTTCTAAAGTTGATAAATTATGGAATGTCAATAAGTCCTTTAAGTGTTCTGATGTTCGAAAGGATTTAAAGTCAGTGTTTCAATAACTTTTTTGAATTCTTTCTAATCTTTCAATTTCAACATTATATTGGGGTTTTTTTGTATTTCTTGGGCATTAACTATGTAACAATTTGTAGACATTTTATTTTGAAGAGTTTTAATTTTCAATGTACATTTGTTACTTTAATTTTAATTTTTTTGAGGCCGCTTTCGACACATCCGTGTCATTCACGAGCACACTTAAAAACAAACTTTTAAAAAAGTTTTTTTTAAGTTTGCTCGTGAATGACACGGATGTGTCGAAACCGGTCGCAGAAAATTTAAAATTAAAATAACAAATGTTATATTGGGGATTCCATATGACAGATCCGAATTCTAATATTAAACGAACAAGAGAGTCATACAGTATTCTAATTACGTGTGGTAATCTGAATGATTTGGTCACTCTTAAGACAAACTTTTAAAAAAGTTTTTTTTAAGTTTGCTCGTGAATGACACGGATGTGTCGAAACCGGTCGCAGAAAATTTAAAATTAAAATAACAAATGTTATATTGGGGATTCCATATGACAGATCCGAATTCTAATATTAAACGAACAAGAGAGTCATACAGTATTCTAATTACGTGTGGTAATCTGAATGATTTGGTCACTCATAAGACGAATCCTAGAAGTGTTTAGGCCCTGTAACAGATGGATGTTATATGTGTTCGGAACGACATCCCGGAGTCCATTATTATTCCCAAGTCCCTTACTTCACAACATCTTTTTATTTCTAGGTCATTGATTTTGTACGGGAATGTTAGGGGGTTAATGCTTTTGGTGAATGATAATATGTTACATTTTTCCAGGTTAAGGAACAGTTGGTTGTTTGCACAATATATTCCAAGCCAATATCCTCTTGCAATGTTAGTAATTTTTTTGTAAATTTTAGTGTCATTAGCAAAACTTTCGAATTTCGAATTTTTAAAACATGTGCCTACATCATTGATATACAAAATAAACAAGAGAGGTCAGAGATGTGATCCTTGTGGAATTCCTAATGGTATATTACAAAAACGAGAGGAGAAATCCTTAGCTCTAACTGCTTGACTTCTGCTTGTGACATATGATTTAATCCATCTTAAAAGGTCACCATTAATCCCGATTTTTAACAGCTTCTTCAGAAGCAGTTTGATGTTCATTTTATCAAAGGCTTTTGAAAAATCCGTATAGATAGAGTCTATTTGATTTTTAGTACCGATAGAATTTAATATAAAATCTGTGTATTCCAGCAGGTTTATCTCGACTGACCGTTTTCTGAAATAGCCGTGTTGATTTTTAGATATGATTTATTTTACTGCTGGAAAAAGTTGATCAAGGACTATGTTTTCTACGATCTTGCTGATAATTATGAAGTCATAGTAATAAAAATCGCAAAAAATTATTGTGTTGCTCAATTATAATTGCACGCCAAATTTTACCTCAGACAAGTAATTTAAAAAATATATATTGTTTACATCATAAAATAAAAGTTCAAACTTTTTATTGTCCTCTGCATTTTTAGTTTTTTCTTTACAAACAGTAAAGTTTCGTAGTAAAATATTATGAAGCAAATTCTTTGCTACGTGGAGTTCTGCAATGGTCGCATTTGGAGCCAACTCACATTCCAATATTTGGAGATGACATGAAATAATTCATAGGAATAAAAAATTGTAACGCCTGTCAGATATTTTCAAATAGGGTGTTTAAAAAAAATTGTGATATCAAGAAAGCAAATTTCTACACAACCCTGGTAAATTTTAACATATACCAGCTATATCGTACTATAACCGAAATAATGCTTTTTGGTATCACAATGAAGCATATTCAAATCTTACCACATTGTAAAGCGTTGATATTGCTGTATCTAATATTTGTGAAATATATAAATGTAATTTCACGAAGGTATTCTTTCAAAAATTCATGCAAACTGCGGAAGCACCACATTCTCATTAAGCTTTTATTAAACTGAATATTATAATATTCATTCGAGCATGATTTCAGAATTTGCTGAGAAAATTTTATTTAAATTCCAAACCTTTATGATTCTTAGAATAAGTGGATGTCGCATGAGAATTCGTCGATTACAAATACCTTGTGGAGTATTATTTCTTTCGTTGAAGAATATTAATTAATGATTTATTTAAATTTAAAAATCATTTCCTTTTGTAATAATCAAGAGCAAGGTACTAATATTCTACATGTTGCGGTCGCTTTAGTATTTTATCAATTCCCATCCTTCCCTTTTCAAATTTATTAATTATATAGGCTTTGGCATAATTTACGCTGCTCTCAGATAATATATAGTTTAATATTAATTTTTTACAAATTTATTTCATATACTTATTAGCAAATACTGCTGCTGCGAGATTGTTTTATTTATGAAATAAGTAACCACAGTGTACTGTATAAAACTGAGTTTATGTTTTAAAGGAACATAACTTATATAATTATATATTGTATTTTCTTGTAAGGAATAAAAGTTTGAAGTTTATGATCATTTATTATTTAATATCAAAATTACCTAAGTTTAGAGTACTTTATATGATGTACCAAAGATGGTTTATATTCATGCATTATGTATATTGACCAAAATTCTCGCGTTTTCAATACAACATTTTTTATGGTGAAATCGCAATAGGATGGATGAAGGTAAACAAAAAAGTCCTGAATTTTCTGGTTAATAGAAGAATTTTTGCTTTACGTAAAGTAATTGAAGCCACCACAGGAAAGAAGAAGAATTGAAGCTTTCATTTAAAAAATCGTCCCGAACCTTTGTGAACTCCTACAAATAACATTTATAAACTAAGTTGGTAAGTTTTTTCAGCCTGTTCTAAGTGGTTATGAAAGCTTTTGCTACCGAGAAAAAAAAAATTCAAAAGAAAAGGTGAAGGGAAAGCAGCATGAAATAAGTGTTTGGTAAAATATACTCAGGATTATTAATATTCTTTTTTTGCTCCGTGGAAAGAAAACCAAAACTATTTTTTTAATCTTTTCGAAGCTTCCTTTTGGTTAAACGTAACTGAGCCAAGGTCTAGTCCTTTTAACTCATAGTATGAAAGCATTTGTGGGGTTTTCAAGAAATATAATATAATATCCATTGCAAAATCTTTCTACTGTAAAATGTTACTAGTTGGTATCTCTAACGTTCTGCTCCACGTATGTGGAAAATTCTCGGAGTGCCTCGACAAAAACGAGTTCTTGGAAACCAGTGGCGGCCCTTCCATAGGGGTCATTAGGTCAATGACCTCCTAATTATTTGGATCGAAAAAACTAGGCAATTCTCTATTTTAATGCGCCCCAAAGTTTGTTCAGACATTAGAAAAACAATACTTCATTTGTGTATTATACTGCCATCTCGTATCCAAATCAGAAGCTATTTTATTTTATTTAAAAAATAAAATCATAGCGTACCTACTAGGATTAGCACCATCTTGCGTCCAAATGAGAAGCAATTGTGCGAATTCATCGTAGGGTCAGTTCAAAATTTGACCCAGGACGATCTACTATCTCTTTCTTTGGTATACAGACAAAAGAGGTAAAACGATCATGTCTAACGTATGCCTAGAGTAATACCAAATATTTTTTCAAAGAAGCTTAGGTCATGTCCCGGGCGAGACAGAAGTTAGTTTATTAAGGATGTTAGAGTGAGACGTCAAAAAATGTCAGCTGATATGTGATTTATTTGTTTACTTGTGACAAGGGCAAGGCCATCTTGGATTCATTAGTCAGCAGAAAGCACGTTTCATTGTTGACGCGATTAACATTGAATAAATTAGAATGTCGAATTCCGTAGTTAATATTTTGAAAGAAATATCGGATAATTCATTGAACCATGAAAAACGTATTCAAATAAAGTGTCTCGGCCGACCAAAACCTCAAATGCAAATCGTTTCTTTTTTTTTTTTTTTTTACATTAACTCCACACAGGAGGCCCTGAGGAAAATAATTTCCCTCAGGGCCTATGTCATCTGGGATGCTGTGTGGAGGGTCTTTTTGAGGAGAGGAAGGAATGAACATTGGTCTTGAAGAGACCCATGTTGTAGGAAGGAGGAAACACAGAGGCCGGCAAATCATTCCACAGCCGAGCTGTTGAACATAAGAACGAGTCGAAGAAACGACCCGTTCTCATGTGACTAATGTCAAATGTGTACAAATGTTGGGCACGCGTTTGGCGTGTTTCCCGACTATGCACCGGTGCCGAAGGGATCAATGATGCTAGTTCCTCGGAGCATCTTCCATTGTAATACCGGTAGAACAAGGATAGCATTCCCACCCGACGCCTGTGCTCTAAAGATTGCAATCCGTCTGTTAAGATGGGAGAATCTATCAAACGGACCGCCCGTTTCTGCACAGAGTCGAGGGTATTTTTCAGGTATTTTGGAGCTCCAGACCAGAGGTGGCTGCCAAATTCAACCGTGGGGCGCACTTGCGATTTGTACAGGGTTAGCAGTTGTGTACTTTTAAAGTATCTGCGGGCCCTGTACAGTACGCCCAGTTTTTGGGAGGCTAACTTTACTCTGGCTTCGATGGAGCCCCCATACCTGAGCTGGTCACTTAGGGTTACACCAAGCAAATCAATGGAGGGCCTGTTCGGAAGATTGCTTCCGTTGAAAGAGACTAGATTTTCATTGCGATCCCTTTTAGACGTAATCAGACAAGATTGGGTCTTTGAAACATTAAATTCAACGAGATTATTTTTACCCCAAGAGAAAACACTCTCGAGGTAACCGTCCATTCTTTGCTTAAAAGCCTTACGAGCTGTTGGAGTTTGTGAGCCCTTTGGGGGCTTGTCAAACAAAAAGCTATCATGAACTGTACTGTCATCCGCGTAGCAGTGAATTGGTGCACATGACAAAAGGTCGTTGATGTGCAACAAAAACAGAGTTGGAGACAGAACCGATCCCTGCGGGACGCCAGCATTTATCGAGTGAGAGGAAGAGGTGAAACCATCGACTACCGTCTGAATCGACCTCTCCCTCAAGAAGTCGGCAATCCACGTACACAAGGATGCGGGAAGTCCGTACGAATGCAGTTTGTTGACAAGTCCTCGGTGCCAAACCCGGTCAAAGGCCTTGGATATGTCCAGTGCAACCGTTTGGGTCTCACCGAAACGTTCCAGGCATCGCCCCCAAACATGCGTCACATACGCGAGAAGATCACCGCACGAGCGGTTCCGCCGGAATCCGTATTGACGGTCGTTAATAATTTTGTTCTTCTCGAGGTATGTGAGCAGTTTGTCGTTGATCACACGTTCCATCACCTTAGACAGAACTGATGTGATCGCTATGGGGCGGTAGTTGGCCGGGTTGGAGCGGTCACCCTTCTTTGGAATAGGATGGATAACCGCTTTTTTCCAACCAGAGGGCACAGAGCCAGTCTTCAGGGACAGTTTAAAAAGCTTCGTCAAAATTGGAGCTATTTCTGCAGCGCACCTTTGCAGTACCAGGGCAGGTATTCCGTCAGGCCCACTAGCTTTATTAACATCAAGCCCTCGTAAAACATGGAGTACTTCCCGATGCCGGATCCTCAGCTTTTTCATACGAAAACCGCAGTGAGGAACCGACGTCGGGACAGCACCTTGGTCATCGAGGGTTGAGTTATCCGCAAACATTTTACCTAGTAAGTTAGCCTTTTCGGTGGCGGTGTTTGCTAGTGAGCCGGCAGGTCTGGTAAGAGGTGGCAGACTGGATTTGCAGAAATTGCGACCTATTGAGCCCGCAAGCGACCAGAATTGCCTGCTGCCATGCGGGCATGCAGTCAGCTTTCTGCTGATCTGCTGGTCGTGCTCGAATTTTGACCTATTTATGATTCTCTTGGTTTCCTTTGCCATTTTGTTGTAAGCTGTTCTGTCTTCGGATGTTCTAGATGTGTTGTAGGCTCGGTAAGCCGCGTTTTTTCGTCGCACTGCTTCAGCGCATTGTCGACTGAACCACGGCTTTGAGCCTACACCAGTTTCCTTAACAGTAGATTGGATGAAGCCATCCATCGCGGATGTGATGACCTCACCAATTTCCTGGGCACATCTTGAGGGATCCGAAGTCCGAAAACAGACAGCTGACCATGGGAAAGCATTAAAATGTGCCCGCAGACCGAACCAATCTGCTGACCTATAGTGCCACACTTTTCTCTTCAGCCTCTCGTTTGGTGGTCTGAAGTTTACAGGGATTGATGTCGTCACCAGGCAGTGGTCGGACGATCCTAAAGGCGCTGTGACTTCAATACTGTAACCGTGTGGCACAGTAGTTAAAAAAAGGTCTAACAGATTGGAACGGTGAGTCTGGACATCAGGAACCCTTGTAGGCTCCTGAACCATTTGCTCCAATCCGTAGCAAAGGGCAAAGGATTCCGCTTGGCGTCCAGCCGAGTCTGTTGATCCTGAGAACTTCAACCAAGGTTCGTTATGAACATTGAAGTCCCCCAGGACCACAAACTCTGCCATAGGGTAGCGGGGCAAGAGGTCATCAATAGTGTCGCTTAAATGTTTGAAGAGCTCGGACGTGTCTGATTCGCTAAGGTTCGGTGAGCGGTATAAACACGCGTAGAATCTTACCGTACTGGCAAGATTGACGCGTACCTACATTACGTCGAATCTGGAGTTTTCCAGATTCAACAGTCGCACACAGTTGACGTCAGCTCGACTATAGAGACAGACACCTCCTTTAGGTCTGAACTTGCTTGCGAGGGTGAAGCCCGGGCAGTCCAGATAGGAGGCGTCTACAGGCTCGGCTATCTGCGTTTCAGACAGGAATAGTAGGTTGGGGCGTTGAGAATAAAGGTGGTGGTGGACGGAGTTTAAATTGGTATGCAGGCCGCGAATGTTGGTGTAATTCACCAACATTTTTGGCCTGCGCCGGGGTCGCCTACTACTCGCCGCTGTAATGATGTTAATTTTTGTTGTTTGTTTTGTCATGATTTTAAATATTTTTATGATGGGGTGTGGGGGGAGGGAGGTCTGGGAAGGAAAAGGTATGAGGGGTGGGTAGGAAGCTGGGGATCAGAGTGTCCAGGAGTGACGAACGAATGAATCCAATCCACCCACTGCGGTGCAAGGCGATGGATAGGGAGAGTCCGGCTGGAGAGGTCACCCGATGCGCCCCAAACGCTACTGCTGGGTCCCCTCCGGTCACGAACCGGCACAACAGCAGCGGCGGGGTTTTTACACTCGTTGATGGGGCAGCCCACCCTCAGTCGTGAGCCTGAGGGTCGGGCCCCTGTACTACCGAGCGGCCCGGACAGCGGTAACCGGTTGTAAAGGGTCTCCCTCAACCAGCATCTCCCAATCCGGCCCGCCACGCAGAAGGTGGGCCGACGCACCCGCCATCAAGACTTGAACAAACATTACCCCAAGAACCCGGGCACCCCTGCTAAGTCACCAAACGTAGCGAACCACTTGGGGTGACCTGTGGCAGAGGTGTTGGTCATCCAATAAATGGTTCCCAGGGCGGCGGTACCCATACCCGCCTACCAAATTGAAAAATTACCCATACCTATACCTATATATATATAAAAAGTACCCATACCCGCCTACCAAAAAAAAATTCTGTTACCAAAGATAAAAATAAAGATATTAAACGTTACTTTAATTTCAAAAGTTATAATTTCTGTGAATGGATTGCGGCTGTAACAAAAGAAACCTTTACTTTTGTTTTAACTGTTTGTTATTTGATTCAAGTGATACGCAATGGACACGGATGGGTGTCAGTGATTTGAAACATTTGAAAGAAAAAATAAAAAAGCATTCTTATTCTACATTGCACATTAATAATTCAATGAGTTTTGTTTTGTTAGGAACCATTGATATTCGGATTCAATTAGATAGTGCATATCGTAAAGTACTCGTGGACCACAATGAAAAAGTGGATAAAAATAGATATATTTTAACAAAAATTTTGAAATGCATACAGTTTTGTGGTTCTTTTGAACTGGCATTAAGGGGTCACGATGAGACAAAAGAGTCAGATAATCCGGGTATATTTCGTGGCTTGATTAACTTTATTCAGGAAATAGACATTGTATTAAAAGAACATTTAGAAAGGTCTTCGAGTTTTAAATAAAACCATATTGTGCTACCGGCTTCGGCATAGGTGAGGACTGGCGTTTTTATAATATTCCCTACGCATTAACAATAACTCTGATAAAAAAAAAATCGATTGACCTTCCACTTCTAGACCCCTAGAGCCGCCTCTGTTGGAAACCATGTTCTATTGTAGCAAGGCTTTTCCGTTTCATAAAATGGTGCCTTTTATCTGTTATATTGAAATCGTAACTATTGAAATAAATCAGTAGAAAGCGGATTACTGGATACGAATGTTCTTTTATTTTCTAGTTTTAGTATATTTCAACTGAACCATTTTAAACAGTTTTTTTTAATTCAGAAAACTCCAACAAAACTAATAACGTCAGAAATACTGAGTAATAAAAATGGTTGACTGTTATTAAAGCGTTAAAATTTAAGCGTTTAAATGTGATATTTTTTATAATCATTGAACGTGTAATTGCGGAGCAAACAAATTTGCGTCTATAAACCATAAATTGTTCATGCGATGACGAAGAGTGTTTCAAATAGTTTTTGTTTTCTATTGCGGTTTTTTTTTTCTATTGACTAATTACTCTAAATTCATAAAGGACAAAAGTTAATAGTTTTGAGTAAATTACATCCATGGAAATAATAATAATTAATGAGAAAATTATCTCCAAGGAAACGTTAATTTCTTTCGTCTGTTATTATCACTTTATTGTTGTATCGTAAAGCGAAAGTAGAAAATAGTAATAACTTTTCGCGTATTTTCGGTATGTAACTGTGTTTTATTATTAGGACAATATTAAACTTATGGCACTGCGGTTAGGGCATAAATTTATCAGTGGATACTTTGATAATATTATCCATGTTTTGGTGTGTATTTAAAGCAGAGCACGTGTAATAATACTTCAGGTAAATTAAAGTAAAAGCTCGGATTACAATGTAGAGGGGAAGATTTCCATCTTCTTCAGAAAATTAAATCAGTCCTGCCTGTTTCTCCTGGCGCCGGAACATCCTTTACAAGATTGCTTTTTTATGCGATATTTCGTTCAAACTCTTTGCATATCGTTTTTTTTAGCTCTTGTTCAGCCGGGTTAACTATTTCATAGCAAGAAAACAACGTAGACTAACGTCGAAAAAATATTAATATCAACTTGAAAAATGTTACAAGAAAAGACAAATGCAAAGTAGTGGGAAAATTAGCCAAGGTTTTTATTATTTAGATTACTACAATGGAAGTCTTGCTGCACCTGGTCCCACAAAGGGATGCAAGATTTTTAAAAATATCGATATATCTATATCGATATATATCGAGTTAAGTCGATAGTGATATATCGATATATCGGTCTAGCAAGTCGATATATCGATATTTCTTCTTTTTTTAAAAGCTTATAGAAATCCAATATAGTTCTAGTTATACGAAACGTTTATCGATTATGTGTGTATGTATATTTTTATTCATTTCTCTGTGAAGAATCACATATTTTGGAGAGGTACATAAAATGTCTTTTTTTTCATAAATTTATTTTTTTAAAATTATTCCATTATTTTGTACCAGCTATCGAATTTTAAAATTTTAACTTCAGTATGCTTTCTTATAGCCGGTTTCTGTTTTGAGTTATAGTGGCTCCTGCCTTTGAAAAATGACGTTCAGAAGCAACACTTGTTGCCACAATTGGTAGATGACTCATTGTCACTTTATAAAGTTTGGGATATACACCTTGCATCTCTTGCCATGTTTCAGAAAAATATAATAATAGCATTTTAGCCGATTTTGTGGGTATTTTAATTTGGGCGGGTTTTACGATATTTCAATACGATGTATTGAGTTTCTCGATATTGATATATCGATATCAGCGTATCGTCGATATCGGTAAATATCGATATTTTTAGGAGTCGATATATCGATATTTATCGGTTTTCCGATATATCGTTGGATCCCTAGTCCCACATCACTAGCTATCCTCAAAAGCATGGGTAATATTCATTGCATAATTGCCCATCACAGGACTGCCCGCATAGGGTCTACCGCATTGTCACAGTCCTGACTGAAGGATATTCTCAATTGTGGATAACATGTTGCTTCTTTAGCAGCTTTATTAAACAATGAAAACAAAACAATAATTTTAAAAGAACAAGAAATCTGAGTTTAGGTTTTTTAATACTCTCGGTATACTTTTGAATACTGCGAGGTCCCTAAGCAAAACAAAAAAAAAACAAATTGGGTTGGGATTGGGAAAGAAAACATTGTTCTTCACGAAATGAGATGAGGAAAAGTGTTGGCTTGGGTGAATTCCTGAATTGAGTGATGCTATACTGCAGGGTTTCCCAACCAGTGGTCCGCAAGAGGCTAGAAGATGGTCCGCGATGGTCTGCCGGTCAATAGACGACCCAGCGCGCGGGCAGTCCCTGGTCGAGAAGTCTGAATAAATAAAATCGGCACAATATTCATTGTATCATTATTGTACCTTGAGATCAGTGGCCGGTATGGTATTCCGTTTCACCTCACCCCATCCTACCCCCTCCGTTGTGGTAAATATTCTGCTAGAACCCGTCCTACCCTATCCCCTCCCGTTGTGCCAACCATGCTAGTCTATGCCACTGACCACAAGCAGTGGCTTAGGCAGCATAACGTGGTTTCACCCCCTCCTCCCCATTAAAGTTTGAAAGTTGACAAAACACAAATTTCGTCTTCTAAAAAATTGGTGGGGGGGTGGCTAGAGAATTGCTGTCTTGGGGTGAACTCGATCGGGTGGCCACTGTCACAAGTGGTCCCGGGTCAGAAAAGGGTTGGGAACAAAGATATTGAAATATAAGTAGATGTGCTATCTGCTGTTTTTACTATGTGGGTCTGCGCTTCCGGGTGTCGCCGATATTGTTTACCAATTAACAAATAAACTAAAAGAACAAATAATTAACGAATAAACCAAACGAACGTTAAACTAAATGAACGAATTCTTTCCTTATTCAAAATATATTGTTAACCAATATTAATGCACATTTTCAAAAAATCAACGAAATTAACAAATTCTTTTTGTATGAAAACTACGCTAATTAGCGCGTAGTCCGGCGACAGTTGCGCGGACACCATAGCATATCTCTTCTGTATTTGAATATCTTTGGTTGGGAACCACTGTGCTAGAGGGACGAAGCAAGCATTTATTTAAAACAGGACACCTGATGCTCATAAAGAAGATGTTAAATAATAGTTTTGAATTATTATTTTATTAAAGCCGAGGCGGGCCCATGTGCTATCTCCCATTTTACCTCCTTCCTTTGAGTTTGTTTCCAGGGCCCGTTAGGGTTTTTTTTTACATTAGTTCCACACGGAAGGCCCTGAGAAAAGTAATTCTCCTCAGGGCTTATGTCATCTTTGAGGGTACTGTGTGGAGGGTATTTTTAGGAAAGGAAGGAGAGCAAGTTCTACGAAGGAAAATAGTATTAAGAGTGGGTAGGAATCTGAGGGTCAGTGTGTCCAGGAGTGACAGGCGTATGAATCCATCCCTTCCATTGCGGTGCAAGACGATGTTCTGAGAGGGTACGGCTGGAGAAGTCAAAGGGACTCCCTCAACCATTCTTTCCCGATCCGGCCTGCCGTGCAGCTGGTGGGTAGACGCATCCGCCGCCAAGACCCAGACAAACCTAACCCCATGAACCCGGGCACCCCTAATAAGTCACCAAAGGTGGGGAACTACTTGAGGTGACCTATGGCAGAGGTGTTGATTATCCAATAAATAGTTCCCAAGGCGGCGGTACCCACACCCACCTCCCAAATTGAAAGGTCCGCAGAGGGAAGAGTCCAACAAAGTGGCCTCAAGTCGCACGTTCCACTTTCCCTTAGTTCCCTAAGGCTTCACGAGAGAAGAGTTCTCAGAGATGGCCTCAGCTTACCTCTCCACTCCTCCTCAGTTCCCTAAAAACCTCAAGAAGGAAGAGTCCACCGAGGTGGTCTCAGCTCTCTTCTCAACTCCCTTTGGTTCCCTACAGGCCCCATGAGGTAAGTGGGACTCAGCTCTTGTCTCCACTCCCCCTTGGTTCCGTGAAAGCCCCGCAAGGAGTGAGTCAAATCTCTATTGTTTTCTGAAGGTCCCACGAAGGAAGATTCTACAGAGATGATCTCAGCTCTCCTCTCCACTCCACCATGGTTCTCTGAAGGCCTTAAGAGGGAAGAGTTCATAGTTGTGGCCACAGCTCTTCTCTCCACTCCCCCTAGGTTCCCTGAAAGCCCCACTGAGGATCAATCCACTCCCCACGGGTTCCCTGAAGGCCCCGTGATGGAAGAGTCCACTTCTCCTTCATTCCATGATGGCCCCACAAGGGAAGATTTCATGGAGGTGACCTTAGCTGCTGGGGTAATATTTAAATACTCAGAGATGCGAACCTCTTTCTCGGAAGCACCGTTCGTGACACTGTTTCCCAGGTCATTCAGCTGAGCATCATAGCTCACACCTTAGCTTGCCTGCCCTTTCTCTGAAGCACCGTTCGTGACACTGTTCCCCAGGTCATTCAGCTGAGCATCATAGCTCACACCTTAGCTTGCCTGCCCTTTCTCTGAAGCACCGTTCGTGACACTGTTCCCCAGGTCATTCAGCTGAGCATCATAGCTCACACCTTAGCTTGCCTGCCCTTTCTCTGAAGCACCGTTCGTGACACTGTTCCCCAGGTCATTCAGCTGAGCATCATAGCTCACACCTTAGCTTGCCTGCCCTTTCTCTGAAGCACCGTTCGTGACACTGTTCCCCAGGTCATTCAGCTGAGCATCATAGCTCACACCTTAGCTTGCCTGCCCTTTCTCTGAAGCACCGTTCGTGACACTGTTCCCCAGGTCATTCAGCTGAGCACCATAGCTCACACCTTAGCTTGCCTGCCCTTTCGGAGAACGGATTAACATTAAAAAAGTTTTTTTTATATTTTTTGGGCATTAACTATGTAACAATTTCTAGATGTTTTCTTTTGAAGAGTTTTATTTTCCGTGTACATTTGTTACTTACATTTTTTATTTATCTGTTACCGGTTTTTACACATCCGTGTCATTCACTAGCAAACTAGTGTGTAAAACAGATTTGTCGAAACCGGTAACAGATGAATAAAATATGTCATGGAAAATAAAACTCTTCAAAATAAAAAGTAAAGAAGTTAACTTTTTATTACATACTCGTTTTTCTTTCGCAATCTTTTACGTAACTTTTGTGTTGGTAAAATTACCATCGCGGTATGAAAAAATAACTGTCGAATAATAATCAATTTACGTGATAAATTATACAAATAAACTCTAGCTGAAAGTGGTATTTTTCAAACCCTCGTTAATCTTTTCATATTTATCCGATGCAAACTTAAACACTCCGTGCAATACCAAAGATCCAGATTGATAGATTGTTTTATAAATAAAACAATAAATCAATCTCATCACACATTCAAAGTTTATAGAACTTATCGATTTCAACATCTCGAAGATGAACTTTACAAGACAGCAATAAGATTGTTTCTTGGCGCTTTTCGACTTCTCGATCCCTCGTTAACCCTTAATCATATTTTTTATATGTAAAAATTATTCGTTTGTCAATTTGCCTAATTCTGATAAATAGAAAAAACGTAAAAGCTCTAACTTTCCAAGATCTAAACTAGCGGTGGCAATAATATAAAAAATATAAAAAAATTTAAATTAGCTCCACCCTGGAATATCTGAGAAAAAAATTCCCTCGTGGCCTGTGTCATCATTGGCTTGCCGTGTAGAGGGTCTTTTTAGTGAGTGATCCTCCCTTATCCTTTTTTTTACATTAACTTCACACAGGAGGCCCTGAGGAAAATAACTTCCCTCAGGGCCTATGTCATCTTTGAAGATGTTGTGTGGAGGGTCTTTTTGAGGAAAGAAAGGAGTGAACACGGGTCTTGAAGAGACCCATGTTGTAGGAGGGAGGAAACACAGAGGCCGGCAAATCGTTCCACAGCCGAGCCGTTGAACTCAAGAACGAGTCATATAAACGACCCGTTCTCATGTGACTAATGTCAACCGTGTACAAATGTTGGGCGCGTGTTTGGCGTGTTTCCCGACTATGCACCGGTGCCGAGGGGATCAATGACGCTAGTTCCTCAGAGCATCTTCCATTGTAATACCGGTAGAACAAGGACAGCATTCCCACCTGAAGCCTGTGCTCTAAAGATTGCAGTCCGTCTGTTAAGATGGGAGAATCTATCAAACGGACCGCCCGTTTCTGCACAGAGTCAAGGGTTTTTTTTAGGTATTTTGGAGCTCCAGACCAGAGGTGGCTGCCAAACTCAACCGTGGGGTGCACTTGCAATTTGTACAAGGTTAGCAGTTGTGTACTATTAAAGTATCTGCGGGCCCTGTACAGTACTCCCAGTTTCTGAGAGGCTAACTTAACTCTGGTTTCGATGGAGCCCCCGTACCTGAGCTGGTCACTTAGAGTTACACCAAGCTTATCGATGGACGTCCTGTTCGGAAGATTGCTTCCGTTGAAGGAGACTAGATTTTCATTTCGATCCCTTTTAGACGTTATCAAACATGATTGGGTCTTTGAAACATTAAATTCGACGAGGTTATTCTTACCCCAAGAGAAAACACTCTCGAGGTAACCGTCCATTCTCCAATATTGGACTTTGTGTGCCCTTTGGGGGCTTGTCAAACAAAAAGCTATCATGGACTGTACTGTCATCCGCGTAACAATGAATCGGTGCACATGACAAGAGGTCATTGATGTGCAACAGAAACAAAGTCGGTGACAGAACCGATCCCTGTGGGACGCCAGTATTTATCGAATGCGGGGAAGAGGTGAAATCGTCAGCAACCGCCTGAATCGACCTCTCCCTCAAAAAGTCGGCAATCCACGCACACAAGGATGCGGGAAGTCCGTAAGAAGACAGTTTGTTCACAAGCCCTCGGTGCCAAATCCGGTCAAAGGCCTTGGAAATATCCAGTGCAACCGTTTGGGTCTCACCGAAACGTTCCAGGCACCGCCCCCAAACATGCGTCACATACGCGAGAAGATCACCGCAAGAGCGGTTCCGACGGAATCCGTATTGACGGTCGTTAATAATTTTGTTCTTCTCGAGGTATGTGAGCAGTTTGTCGTTCATCACACGTTCCATCACCTTAGACAGAACTGATGTGATCGCTATGGGGCAGTAGTTGGCTGGGTTGGAGCGGTCACCCTTCTTTGGAATAGGGTGAATGATCGCTTTTTTCCAACCAGAGGGCACAGAGCCAGACTTCAGGGACATTTTGAAAAGCTTGGTCAAAACTGGAGCTATTTCTGCAGCGCACCTCTGTAATACCAGGGCAGGTATTCCGTCAGGCCCACTAGCTTTATTAATATCAAGCCCTCGTAAGACTTGGAGTACATCCCGATGCCGGATCCTCAGCTTTTTCTGGTAAGAGGTGGTAGACTGGGTTTGCAGAAATTGCGACCTATTGAGCCCGCAAGCGACCAGAACGCTCTGCTGCCGTGCGGGCAGGCAGCCAGCTTTCTGCTGATCTGCAGGTCGTGCTCGAATTTTGTCCTGTTTATGATCCTCTTGCTTTCCTTTGCCATTTTGTTATATACTATTCTGTTTTCGGACGTTCGTCGTATCCTAATCGTTTCGTATCCTAATCCATTCCTCCAACTTCGGTGCAAGACGATGGGTTGAGAGAGTCCGGCTGGAGAGGTCCGGATTGGGTCTTCATCAACCATTCTCTCGCGCAGGGGGTGGGCAAATGCATTGGCCGCTACCTAGAAAGACGAGACTCAGTTTTCAAACAAGACACGTGAGAAAAAAGAGGACGAATGTCAATGACGTCAATACGAGCACTCACTGGGACCAATTTAACTAGGCTGTTACGTGTTTAAAAGCACCGACCCGAAGCCCAGCCGCAGCCGCTCCAAGCAAGCCTTCGAGTCGGAACGGAGATCTAGCGCAATCGGCGCATTCGTAGAAAAGAATGCAATACAATTAGAGATACGTCATAAAATGTATGCAGTGTTAGTCGAATCGACTGAGATTAGTATTCTAGGGTTAAGAAGTGGTTCCCACTACCCAAGTTAACCGTAATACAAAGAATAGTTTTATTCGAAGCTCGTGACGGAAACGCGTTTTGTAAACAAAAATCAAAAACTACTGCAGAATTTCACGGCGCCGGCGGCGGCGGTGAGAAACTTCAAAGATCCTCATTTTAGTACGTTTTCGCAATAAATTTGCAACTTAAAACCGAAGTTTACAGCAATTTTTATGATTACTTTGTTTGTTCACGTTGGATATCAGCGGTCGTGGCGTGTGTTTCGGCAATAAACGTGTTAAATGTATTAAATTCGCAATATTACGTGAAATACTGTTGACTTTATGGCTTGCATATTTATTTTACTGGATTAAAAATTGGCTGTCCTCTTTCAAATGTTTGGAAGTTTCCAGTTCAGATACGGTTGAAATAGAGTTCTTGAAACATTTATTAATCATAATAATTTTAATATGTATTTCAAATATATTATTATAAATAGTAAAATACAACAAATTACGAAATTATTAATCCGGAGCTAAATTGAGTATAACTCAACTACGAGTATTTGATCACCGCATTTCAAGGTTTAAAATTTGCATACATTGTAAACTTATTTTCATTTTAAGTCTTTAATTTCATTTGTTGACAACCCTGCATTATTGCAACTAATGTCATATATTATACGGAAACAATAATTCAGGACGGGTAAGCCACCCAGTGAGGCCAAGATTATTGGATTGTACTATGAAATGTAAAATGTTGTATCAAATAATGTCAATACTAATTACTATCTGTCTTTATAAACACTCTTATTCCACCCATACTCATCTTAGGTAACCATGCAATATGTAGAGGTTTTTTATTGGTAACCATGGTTCTTAGGTAACCATGCAATATAGCAGATATTTTGAACAGCACCGAAAGAATTTACAATAAAGGATATTGAAAGTTATTTTTTTAAGTGAAACTTCTTTAGCGCCGTTAGTGACATGAAATTCGGGTGAAACGGAAATGCGTCAGAACTCAGTTCTACACAAATACTATATTCTAATATAATGCTGTAAATTGGCACCTCGGCGCGTGCCTTCCATAGCGTAGTTGGCAAGGTGCCTGACAGATCTCAGCGGTCAGATAGACAGACATCAAGCAAAAGGGGGTTCGAATCCTACGAAATCCAAAAAAAAAAAATTTCTTTTTTAATCACTATCCAATCTTAAAACCACTTAAAAAAGACAAGCAAAGGAAAAGAAAGCGACTTTCTGATTTTCTTTACTCTGATTTTTTTAAATACTTTTTTGTAAATTTTAGTTCATTTTAATCATATTAGTATGTTTTCATTGCATAAATTTTGTAATATTTAAATAAAATTATTGAAAGCGGATACGTCAAAGCTCCACAAAGAACACAAAAAGCTCATAGAAAACGAATAGCTGCAATAAGCCGGCCAAATTCATTGTGTATTTTATAACAACTCTTGGGATTATAATTCGACATTGTATTGAATTTTGCCAAATAATAATCGTAAAATGCAGAACAAATAGACAATTTGACACGTGGCAAAATCTGTTATATTTTCTACCGAAGAACCCAAAAATTACTACAGCAAACACGTGGATACTCCTTGCATGCACTTGGAGTTGTATCATGGATGATCGATAATATCCCATATAAATACGATATTGACTTTATCCGTCATCTATGGTCAGTTAAAAAAATTTGCGAGCACGGTCAACAATTGGTAAGGATAATACTTAATAATAATCAATCGGTCAATATTGACGATTGATAAATTTTAGCCCGACCTCCATAGTACCAGATAAGTTTCATTTATTTCATTTAATAATGTCGTTCGTTTTGCAAAATTACTGGCTTACCGGCAAGCGATCTATAGACTTAAATAATGAAACTGGGATGCGACCAATTTATTCCGTTCGATCTTTGGGAAATGAAAGTAGCTGAAATTAGACCAAAGACCTCATTAACTAATCAACTGTCTCGACACAGATATATCCTAGTGAGACAGGTATTAAAAAAACCCTATGTAAATTAACTTTTTATAGAAAATTAAATAAATAAAAATATATGCTTTTGAATGTAGCTAGGAATAACTTTATGGTTATCCATTATAGATAAATGAAACAATTTAACTTTGTTTGAACCACATTTATATTTGAGTAAATCCGACCGGTTTCAGAACGACCGTTCCTTCTTCAGGGCAAATATATACTGATTTGACAGTTTTGAAATATGGATGGGAACAATGTATTATTATAGTAGGGGTGAGAGCCCTAATAGAAATAATATCGGTAATTTTTTGAGAAATGCTAAAGATAAAGACCATAAATTGACTAATTCCGGAATATATAAACTTAAATGTAATGATTGTCCCTCATTTTATATTGGAAAAACAACTCGTAATATTGAAATCAGAATCAAAGAACATTTAAGGTGTCTTAATAATAATAATTTTTCTGAGTTCGCTAACCATATCATTGAAAATAGCCATAGCTTTGAAAAAAATACGGGGATAAATATTCTTCATATTAATAATAAAGGAAAACGTTTAGATAACTTAGAAGCCTTGGAAATAAAAAAAAATCCCTTAAAAATAATTAATCTATTATCAACAAACAAAAAATATTGTCTTATAACCCAATCATGGATATGTTCCCCTACCCACCCACTCTTCCAACGGCTCCATAATAATACATTGTTCCATTGTGCCATAATAATACATTGTTCCCATCCATATTTCAAAACTGTCAAATCAGTATACATTTGCCCTGAAGAAGGAACGGTCCATCTGAAACCTTTCGGATTTACTCAAATATAAATGAGGTTCAAACAAAGTTAAATCGTTTCATTTATCTAAATAAAAAAAATTTATAACTCCCGTTTAGTGTCAAAAAGTAAATTCGGACTGCCAATGCATATTTATGTTAGTATTTCAATTCAACATTGCCAATTTATTAATATTTTTACACGATGTTTTGATATCTTGGACATGTGATGAGACATCCAGACAAGGACGAGATCTTGCATCTCATAATGCAGGGAAAGATTGCCGGAAGACGGGGCCCTGGAAGAAGGAGAACCTCATGGCTGAAAAACCTGAGACAGTGGTTTGGCCAGTCTGCTGTAGAGCTGTTCCGGGCAGCAGTAAATAAAGTCCGCATAGCCAACATGATAGTCAATGTCCATTGAACGGACAGGGCACAAGAAGAAGAAGATGTTTGGCGTTTGACATTTAGGAGGGTCAATTCATAGAAAATACCCCCAGCGTTGCTAGCTTATATCGATTTCTTATTCCCTGTCAATATCGGCTGTCAACGGTGAAACGGTGCTCGAGACATAGATATTTTTATTATTATTTATTTATTTATCTATATAAGGTATGTTTACATTACATTATTCGATGCCTGTCTCACTAGGGTATACCTGTGTTGAGACAGGCGTAGAGGTACATAAATGAATATCATATATAAGAATATTTAATTATAACATAAGAATATTTAAGGTAAGATACATACTGATTTTGACAATTAAAATAGAAAGATGATTGAAAGTGTGGCTAAATACCATAAAGAGAGCATTATATAGATATAGGAAGAGATGAATAAAGTAGTAAATCCTGTCAAATCTATATAGGGAGTTATATTATACATACAGGATTTTACTATTTTTTTATTTAATATGGGTAAGGACGGTAAGGACATATGTAAGTTGGTAATTCTGTCTATTTGTAATCTGATTTGATATGGAATATGGTAATCGGCAGTTACGCCTAGAATCAAGGGCGGATCCAGGGAGGGGTCATGGGGGTCATGACCCCCACATGGGCTGGGTCCAGGACCTAGGTGGACCTACTTTTTACTTGTATCTATTATTATAAAAATTAAATTATAACTTCTATTGTCTTTACCACGACTATGTGACCCCCCCTAAGCTGGATCCGCCCTTGCCTAGAATAAGGCGTGTGGTAAAGATATCGATTTCATTTGTTGTTTTGTGTTTAACTCGTAGAATTCCATTTATTTATTTTTAATTATGTAAATTAAATTATTAAGTTCTGCTAGTATTATAGTTTTTGTTTTTGTTACAGCTGTTCCGGCTTACACGTCCATTTTCAAACTGTCTCAAAACTGATTCAAACAGATTGAAAATGTCTTTGTGAGCCGAAATAGCTGTAACAAAAATTAAAACTAAAATACTTGCAGAGCTTAATAATAACACAAAATTTATATTTTTTAAATATCCCTGACTCTATCTTGAAAGAACATACATACAATACACATCTAATCATTTCAAAATCTTTCAAACGGTAATAGGTACTAATAATAACAATAACTATATTTTATTTTATTTTATTTATTTATTTTATTTTGTAGAAACAAACAGTACATAATTACACAGTAGAAAAGAGTTCCAAAGTTATAGAATTTAACACAATAATTTTTACCAATGACATGTCGCTGTTATATACTTATGTTTTTATGTGATAAATGGTTATAATATAATAATATAATGTATGTGTCGGCGGCCGATCGTAAAATCAGGCAGATCATGATGCGTCTAGCTACTTCGTGAAGTGCCTGGCGGCAGATCATGAAGTGCCTCAGGCGCATCATGATCGGCCTGATTTTACAATTTGCCTGCGATATGTATAATATGTATATGCAGCACGTTCCAGTGAAGTGGAAGAGTGGAGGATACTCTTAGTATCTCTCTGGTGTAATGCCACTATTTAGAATTGAAACGTTTGCTTGACTTAAGTTTATTGACTTGGATGGCTTTAGCCGTGTTTGATGACCAGATCTGAATAGCCAAGTACTTCCCCACCCCCTTTCTCTTCCTCTTCTCCTTCTACTCCTAACTACATTCTGCTCAAAACATACCCCAATTGGAGATGCCTTAGCCTCACCGGCTCCGGGCGGTTGGTGGTTGGCAGTTGGGACTTTTGGTTAAGCATAAAAAAAACTGATTTCGTACTCTCTCTTTCAAACACCATGACTTTAGATTTATTCGTATCATTAAGTCGTTCTTTATACATACTTCGTTCATCCTGGACACGACAGATTGTAGTTCTTCCATACTGTTAGTAAGCTGCGCCGCATCATCAGCATACAACAGGCAACATACTTTCAGGTTACCCAATATCTGAGCTGATCACTTAGAGTTACATCAAGCATATCAATGGAGGGCCTGTTCGGAAGATTTCTTCTGTTGAAGAAGACTAGATTTTCGTTTCGATCCCTTTTAGACGTAACTAGACATGATTGAGTCTTTGAAACATTAAATTCAACGAGATTATTTTTACCCCAAGAGGAAACACTCTCGAGGTAACCGTCCATTCTTTGCTTCAAAGCCCTCCGAGCCATTGGAGTTTGTGAGCTTTTTGGGGGCTTGTCAAACAAAAAGCTATCATGGACTTGACTGTCGTCCTCGTAACAGTAAATTGGTGCACAAGACAAAAGGTCATTGATGTGCAACAAAAACAAAGTCGGAGACAGAACGGATCCCTGTGGGACGCCAGCATTTATTGAGTACGAGGAAGAGGTGAAACCATCGGCTACCGTCGCCCTCAAAAAGTCGGCAATCCACTTATACAAGGATTCGGGAAGTCCGTAAGAAGGCAGTTTGTTGACAAGTCTTCGGTGCCAAACCCGGTCAAAGGCCTTGGAAATGTACAGTGCAACTGTTTGGGTCTCACCGAAACGTTCCAGACACCGCACCCAAACATACGTCACATACGCGAGAAGATCACCGCACGAGCGGTTCAGCCGGAATCCGTATTGACGGTCGTTAATAATTTTGTTCTTCTCGAGTTCTTGAACAACACCTTCCATAGCTTTTTCCTTTCGACTCATACTTTCGGGAGGTCTAGCACGGACGATCGATAAATTCTACATCAATACGATATTGACTAAATCCGTCATCCATGGCCAGTTATCAATAATTGCGAGTATGGTAAACAATTGATAAGACCTACTATTGATAAATTTTGGCGTGACCAAAAATTTAAGCTGTCAATAAACAAAACGTTTTGAATAATATCGCTTGTCATGCAAAATAACTGGCCTACTAATTGGAAGAAACATGGTCTCGTAGCGATTTGACGTTAAGGAATATAAATCCATGGATGGTGTTGCCAGCGTATACCGATTTCTAATTTATTTCCTGTCAATATCAGTCTGGCTGTCAACAGTACGGCCGTGCTTGCGAAAACAGTATAAAATCGTCGGTAGCTACGCCTACCACTCCGAATTTTAAAGTTATAGTTTTCGCTGTGCTATTCTTTCCATTTACAGGCCAGTGCAATTAGCGCAAAAAAGGGGGTCGCGATCGGAATTATCCCGGTAGTCCCAATTTTTTTTATATGTTTTATACACTCATCTTGTGATTTCAAATCTGAGTTTTCGACCTTGGGTCACTTGAGGTTTCGCCGCCATTTTGAAAAAACCAGCTGGAATCGAGCCAAAATCTAGTTTTTCTCAAATATCTCCTTTCCAATAAAAATTTCGGCTAAAGTAGCTTTACGAGTTTAGTAGAGTACAAAATTGCCTACAATTTTAATTTAAAGAATCCGATAAAATTTTCGGCTAAAGTAGCTGTACAAGTTAAGTAGAACATAAAATTACCTATAATTTTGATTTAATGAATTTTCTTCTATCTCTAATAAATATCTAGATATGCAGTCGTAAAAATGTGTACAAGTTTATGAAAACAGGTAAATTGTTTGATTTGGTTCGGTTTTTTGTGCGTATCGTGAAAAAATTACTGATGTCAATTTTGTAGCGAATAAAATTTTATAAAAACATAGTTGTATGATTAATTTTTTATTGCAATTAGGTAACCAGGTTCTAATACAAAACTTTCACAAAAATTAGACCAAAATTGAATCAGAAGAATAGTGTTTTAATGTATGCATACCTTGATTATTCTTTTTTTTAACAATGAATGTTGAAATAACATGTAACATTTGTAACATACATAACATCAACATTAACTATCAATGTAATCACAACATATAAATAAAATTATTAATTAAGGTAGGTACATAGATGTGGTAATATAAATATATGTATAAATATATATATATATATATATATATATATATATATATATATTTTTTTTTTTTTTTTTTTTTTTTTTTTTTTCTTAAAATTTATAGCTATTGACTTTAGTTTCTTACTGCAACTTACGGGCCCCAAACAGCTTCAATATAGTCTTTCTATGCGTCATCAGCCGAATTTACGGCGAATGGGTCATCAAATTACTCGTCATCATCATGAACGAAGGCTTACACAGTATTCTCGCACGAGCTGCCATTACAGTGAATACAGAGTAGGGAGCATTTCAAACCCGACTTTCCACATGTGCACTTTCCAGCGCAACCTTTTTTGCATTAGCATGATATAAATTTCAGCAACGCCTGAGGTGTAGCCTCCTTCGTCATTGGTACTGGAGTTAGTAACACAACAGCTTCCTTCTTCCACCCCATTCAGTTGGATCTTTATGGTGACCAAGCCAAGTCTGCACTTTGAAGTATGTTCTGAAATGAGGCTCTGAGTAGGTAAATAAAACGAGACTTGTTCTTCTGATTTCCCAGAAACTTTTCCGTAGTGCTTTTCTTTTCAACCGAATCTGGATATTCATCGAATACCACCACTGCATTGGCTCCATAATGATTTTGTTCATGCCTGACATATTGCTGAAAAATTATTGAAAAAGATTGACCACGACCCATACAACATTTTGCAGTAAATATCCTCCATCAACTACGTGTATTTTACTGCTTCCCAGTTCTGTTATTTGGTAGAGGGTTGAATGACAAGTAAAATATGAACATGATTCCTTTGCGCATGCCTTCCTCCGAGAAAAGAGACAATGGGATAGGAGATAGTTCATATTGGAAATATTCTTTAAGTTCAATTTCACACTTTTTGGCAATACACATACGATGGAATAGCATTAGTGGATCTATTGTCATAGTCACACCCTGATTTTTTACGCTGCTGGTCACCGCCCCAAGAAAAATATCGCATCCTTACGTTTAAGTGTAGGTTTCTAAAGTTCTGATTGATAATTTTAGACATGACAAATTTCCCAATCTTTTCCCATTCTTTTCATCGTATCACTACTTATAGACACAATCACGTTTGTTTTATGAAAAGGTTCATGGCAAGCAAACCAATCAATGAGAGTTTGGACGTCTTTGCCATCCCTCTTAATTCGTGTAGGCCTCATCTCTACATGTGCTCTGACATTCTGATTCAACCCCACAGAATGACTCGATGCCCTCACAAATGTTATGCAGATAAACAAATCCGTAATCCTATAAGAGCTATAATCCTGTGTGGCCTAAGTTATGATCGACAAATGTTTCAAGGGGGCTGGCGACCATAGAGAATTTATGAGAAGAAAAAAAACAAGGATTTCAATACAAATTTAACCAATTCCCGAAGAAATAACACTTATAATATAATTTTTGTTTATGACTTTTGTATTTAAAAAGGCCTAAATAAGCTGAAAAAACCATCTAAGAAGCTAAATCACATTTTTGGAGGTGACGACCTCAATTTAGAACTAAATGTAGCTCTAATGGAGCAGAGTTGGTAACACTGATCCAGACGCGACACAGGTGATACCCGATGGCCCGTCCTGGAGTGGCTAATTGGCACCGGGGTGGCAGAGTGGTGATAGGGGGGAGACGGGTGAGGAGAAGGGGGGAAGTGGAGGGGGGTGACCCCCCATTCTCGTTAATTTATAGTTATAATATGTATGATGTGAACAAAAGTCGAATAACGTGGTAATGTCGTGATAAATTTTCTGTTTTGACCTACCTATATTTATTTATACATACTTTATATCAGTAAAAAAAACTACAAAAAACCTAAAAATCATACATCTTTTGATAAATTTTATTTTCTACAAAATTGACATCAGAATTTTTATCACAAAACTGTACTGGAAAAGAGATGCGCACAAAAAACCGAACCAAGTCGAGCAATTTACCTGTTTTAATAAACTTATACACATTTTTACGACTGTATACCTCGATATTTATTAGAGATAGAAGAAAATTCATTAGATCAAAATTATAGGTAATTTTATGTTCTTACTAAACTTGTACAGCTACTTTAGCCGAAAATTTTATCGGAAACAAGATATTTGAGAAAAATTTGATCTTGGCTCGATTTCGGCTGGTTTTTTCAAAATGGCGGCGAAAGCTCAAGAGACCCAAGGACGAAAATTTAGATTTTACATCACAAGATGAGTGTATTAAACATATAAAAAAATTGAGACTACCGGAATAATTCCGATCACGGATCGCTAATTGCACTGGCTATTAGTGTGTTAGGAGATTTTATATACAGTTTGGACCACTGGGGAAATAATATTGAAAACACTGCGAATGGTGTGCATTACATATATTTATGTTGAATTGTTTATGTGCTTTATTGTTCTCTTTGGAAAGGAAAAGCAAATCTTACAGTGGGCGTTACTGTACAGTAGGGTGGTCACAAGAAATCAATGTTGAAATTTTTTGGGGGGGGGCCCCCTAAAAGTTGCCAATTAGCTCAGAAATGAGATTGGTGAAGTTTCAGCTCAATTGGATAAGGTTAACCCGTGCCTCATCAAGGTTAAAGTTTTAACTTTCTATAAAAATGATTTTTTTTATAAAATACCTAACAATATCGCAAGATTTAATTACATATGCTGTCCAGATTTTGGTTTATTTCTTTTCTCAATTGGTACATAAAAAGGGGTGTAGTTAAAACTGTTTTCAAAGTAAAAACAGCACAATCCAATTTGAAAATGATGGATTTAAGGAGAAAAGAAAAGCAAAAACGTATAAAAAACAAGAAGAAATAATGTTCAAAATATGATTATTTAAAATATAAAAAAGAAAGTATTATAAAAGAAAGAAGTTATCATTATTATTATTTACATTTAAAATTAATTATCCTTACTTTCCGCATATAATATTTTAGTGTTTTGGATGTAGTGTTTTGTATTTTAGTGATTTGTGTGTAAATGCATCACTCAAATTTATGAATTTAACCTCAATACAGGCTGCTAGTCCTAGTGAGGTTAATATTTTTGTATGTAAAAAAAAATAAGAACACATGTATGGTGAGAAATTATAAATAAATAAATAAATTATCAGATTAAGGTGGTAACGGCTTAGATAGCGTGGCGTTTGAAGAGTCAGGAAATTTTTTTCTACATTCCGTTATAACTTGTTACAGAAACCATCGTTGTTATTCGTCTTTTGTCAAACAGGAATTGAAGTCTTAGATTAGTTTTACCCCTCTTTCGGCTGTGTAATTGACAACCTTGAAACCGTTCACTATTTTTTTGCTTTTAAATGATGTGCATTTTCACACCATATATCAGGATCCGTATTTAAAAATTCTGTATCATTTTCAAACCTTTTGAAAAATTTAGAGTTTGATGAAAAACAAAAAAATCAATATCTTTGTCATCCAATAAATTATTCACTTGATGGAGACTGAATTTTGCTTTCACATCCCTATCATCACATGTTTTTTCTTCAATTGGAATTAATTGTAGACTTTTTATAGCCACGCTTGTTTTGACACTTTTTTCTAAATTTTCATCGAAGAAAGAAAATGCGACTTGCTCAGAATTGAGGAACCACAAATGATTTATCATTTTAGACAGTGCCTTGTCTGCAATGTTCTTTATCGATTTCTCTGGATTTTACAATTTTTTTTTAATATACAAGAGATTTTAAAAATGTAGGTCTTTGTTGGAGGCCAAAGTGGATTTGAGGGCATTAAACCACGCTTTTACATAAATGTTTATTAAAAATAAACAAATGTCAGTGATAGCTTTTTTTTTCTAAATTTGTTAATGTAAATTTATCCCTGAAAAGATACATTTTGATATAATAAATGACCTTTGCCATCCAAAACAATTAATGAAAGTTGAATTAATTCTTTGTAATCATTTTTTATCTTCAATAGCAATCGTATTTCAATACTAAACTTCAATACTATTGAAGATAAAAAAATATTAGACATGAAATAGGGAAATCAGATGAAATGTCAATTTTTCTTACAGAACAATTAAAAAACAAATTGAAGAAAAAACATGTGATGATAGGGATGTGAAAGCAAAATTCAGTCTCTATCAAGTGAATAATTTATTGGACAAAGATATTGATTTTTTTGTTTCTCATCAAACTCTAAAATTTTTCAAAGGGTTTGAAAGTGATACAGAATTTTTAAATACGGATCCTGATATGGTGTGAAAATGCACACCATATATCAGGATACAATTTAAAATAATAAAAAAATAGTGAACGGTTTCAAGGTTGTCAATTACACAGCTGAAATAGGGGTAAAATTAATCTAAGACTTCAATTCCTGTTTGACAAAAGACGAATAACAACGACAGTTTCTGTTACAAGTTGTAACGGAATGTAGAAAAATTTTTCCTGACTCTTCAAAAGCCATGTTATCTAAGCCGTTACCACCTTAATCTGATAATTAATTGTAAATGTAAATAATAATAATGATAACTTCTTTCTTTTATAATACTTTCTTTTTTATATTTTAAATAATCATATTTTGAACATTATTTCTTCTTGTTTTTTATACCTTTTTGCTTTTCTTTTCTCCTTAATCCATCATTTTCAATTTGGATTGTGCTGTTTTTACTTTGAAAACAGTTTTAACTACACCCCTTTTTATGTACCAATTGAGAAAATAAATAAAGCAAAATCTGTACAGCATTTGTAATTAAATTTTGCAATATTGTTAGGTGTATTATAAAAAAAAAAATTTATAGAAAGTTAAAACTTCAACCTTGATGAGGCACGGGTTAACCTTATCCAATTGAGCTGAAACTTCACCAATCTCATTTCTGAGCCAATTGGCAACTTTTAGGGGGGTCCCCCTAAAAAAATTCCAACATTGATTTCTTGTGATCACCCTACTGTTCAGGGATTTGATTAAAATTTATCGTCCTAAGCGTTATTCTTCAATCAATTAGAAACAGATTGAGGTGAAATGATTCGAATAGGTATATAAATATTAATACATTAATATGAAGTGTAATTAAATAGGCATACGTCAGAAAAACAAAAAAAGTGGGTTTCTTATTTTAGAAAAGCTTCGAATTTAATTAAATGAAAGACATCGTAATATTTGCATTTCAAAAATGTCCGAAGCCTACGGTTAGAGTTGTAAAAAATAAGATGAATATCTATCGTTACTTCTTTCCCTTATTGGGTGATCCTACGAACTTTTTCTTAGAATAATATTTATATTTTATAAAGGGACCTCAGTGACTGCTTGGGTATTTCGGGTATTATGGGCAGAACCAACCATAGATAAAGGAAAGTAAAATTGAAATAAACAATAAGAGTGCAGTTCACAGGCGGTGGAAGCGAAACTTCACCGACACACTCCCAACCACCCCCCAACCAATAGGAGCCTTTAAAAGTGAGCCCATGATCAAAACGGCCAGTGAGCGCAGCTTGACGCTTCCTGGGTACAGTAAGTAGTTAAGGTTTCATTCTATCTCAATCCCTCGCAGGCTAAATCCTTAGGTGTATGTGTTTGTCACTTTTTAGTTTCGTTTCCGTTTCATTGAGTTTCAAATCACAACGATGCTAATGAAGTTTCACTTCAAAAAAATCACGAGTTTCACGTGAGGATGTAGATTGTAACGTGTATGTTAAATAAATACGTCGCGGAACGTGGTATTCAGGCTAGACGTTGGGATTTAAGATAATAAACAAGTCTCACGACAACGGTCCGTGAAAAATATTTCCCCAGGCTTTCGAAGATTTCGAACATTCTTTCTGATACACAATAGAAGGGTTGCAAACACTCCAAGCTTTTCTCGTGAAGATGGGGATGCTTTAAAGATATTTTTGAATCAATGGGTATCAGAAAAGCAGGTGGTTTACGTGACAATTTATGCTTTACGTGCGTAAAGAATGAAAAATCTATATTACACTGCCGTCAGCTTCGACAAAGACAACTGAGAGCAGGAGCATTCAGGATCACTTTGGAGATTTTATTTATTTATGGTTTCTTTACCAATTATTTAATTTTTAACCTAGTGAGGTTAACAATTAAATAATTGGTAAATAAATAAAATAATATTAACCTAAATAAATAATATATAATATTAACTAATAAATAAATAATATTAACCTGAACACCTTGTGAGGTGCTTAGATTAATATCTTTTGTTTAATTATAAAAAAATAACACAAAATAATACAGGTATTGACAGTACAATATTGTTACATTAATGTTTCCTATTGTTAGATTAATATTACTTAGGGGCCATCCATTTTTATTTATTTTTTTTTTATTTTAGTTTATTTAGGAAACAAACAGTTATACATATTTTATAAGAAAATAACATATTACATGATTGCATTAACCAGCGAAGTTTCCGCTACAATTTATAATATATAAACATGGATTAAAACATTAAAGAAAACATAAAGTGGTAGAAAAAAAAGAAATATATATATATATATACAACAGAAATGAAAGAAAAAAAACACACACACAAATTAAAGCATATGGGATATATAAATCATCCAAATATTATTATTATAATAAAAAGATGGAAAACCAACATAATGAGAATGAAAAAAATAACATGCAGCAGGGGTGGAGAGTTCGTAATTAACAATTTGTTTTAATTTTTTCTATTATGGATTTAATAAATTGGCCTGAGGACAAATGGAAAATATCAGCGCCGTAAAAGATATCATTGTATTTTGTGCACGTCCTTCGGAGAAATGAATGTTATGTGTAATTTGTTTTTGAGTGTGGGATGTGGAATAGTTGGTTTGACCTTGTGTTTCTTATTGGACAGTGGAAATTAATGTGTTCTAGAAGATAGTTGTTGTCAACAACGTTGTTAATGATTTTGAATAAAAATTTTTGGTCGGATATATTTCTTCTATCTTCTAAAGTTGATAAATTATGGAATGTTAATGAGTCTTTTAGGTTTTCTGAAGTTCGAAAGGATTTAAAGTCTAGCAGCCTTACTAAAAAAAAACCACAGCGCGACCGATTAACTGTGTTATTGCAATAACATAAATAGAGCTCGTATACACTAAAAGACGTTTTATTACCAATAACGTTTCTTTCGTGGTCACGCTGTTAAAACGCATTGAAGATGTGACAACGTTGTATATGATTTTAATTTACTAGGAAACAATGTTGTTTTAATTCTTCTCCGCTAGGGGCATTATTGGTGCACCTGTGCATATCGGCCCGCGATGACAAAACAGTTCGGTGTGTTTATGGCGGGATATGGAAAATTTTGTTAGTGCCTAAATGTTGTGATTTAACTAAATAATTTCTATTGTAGTGACGAATTTACTCTTCTGTTCACATAATTGATATATTTACCATATTATTTGTGTGGTTTACATCAGTTTAATCAAGGTATTTTACAAACGCCGTACTTTCAAAGTTGAACTGTCAGAATATTGTTTTTTATAGGTTACTTTAGATAAAAATTTTATTTTAAGATCTTTATTTTAAGAGAATTTGTTAAAAGTGATAATTTTTTATAATATTAAAATCTAATACATGTGTTCGTAAACGTATCAAAAAAATTAACGTCTTTAGAGATGCAAGAAATCTGTTTTAAATTTCGGTATTATTTCTAAGTTATTTTTTTGGCAACAAAAAAAAACTTTGAAATTTTTTATTATTTTTTTATTGTATACACGATAAAAAAGTGAGGTGATAGTTTCCTTCCAAATTTATTACATAAAAGGACTGTGTTTTTTAAATTTTGATTTTATTTAAATTTCTCTACATTTTGGTCAAAAATGTTGTGGGAGGAAATTTTTTTCCATGTTTTTCCGAGTTTGAATCATAAAATATGGCAGTTTTTGAAAGCTAAAGTGTATTTCAAATACTAAAATCTAAAAGGTAATTTTATCTAGTTTTCGTAAATGGTATTTGTTTTTACGACACCTTCAAAAATAAGAAATATATAGAACATTCAAAATACTATGGAAAAATTACAAATATCGTTCGGACATCAATGGTTAAAACAGAGATAAACTACCCTCTCAGGCCGTGGAAACCATGTGTATTTCTTTCAAAGAACAAATTTTTAATTAGTAATGTTTTCACATCCGCGGCCGTTTGTCAATTGAATAAAATTTTCACTGGGTTTTTTAGTAAGGCTGTAGGTGTTTCAATATCTTTTTTTGAATTCTTTCTAACCTTTCAATATTTACTTTGTATTGGGGATTCCATATGACTGATCCGAATTCTAATATTGAGCGAACAAAAGAGACGTACAGTATTTTGATTACGTGTGGAGACCTAAATGGTTTGGTCACTCTTATGATGAATCCTAGAAGTTTGTACGCCCTGTCACAGATGGAATTTATATGTGTTCGGAAAGACATTCCGGAGTCCATTATTATTCCTAAGTCCCTCACTTCACAACATCTTTTTATCTCTACGTCATTGATTTTGTACGGGAATATTAGGGGGTTTATGCTTTTGGTGAATGATATTGTGTTACATTTTTCCAGATTAAGGAACAGTTGGTTGTTAGCACAATATATTCCAAGCCTATTGATATCATCTTGCAATTCTTGGCTGTCATTAATATTAGTGATTTTTTTGTAAATCTTAGTGTCATCAGCAAAAATTTGGAATTTGGAATTTTTAAAGCATTTACCTATATCATTGATATATAAAATAAACAAGAGAGGTCCGAGATGTGATCCTTGCGAGATTCCTGAAGGTATACTGTAAAAACGCGAGGAGAAACCCTTAGCTCTAACTGCTTGACTTCTGTTTGTTACATATGATTTGATCCATCTGAGAAGGTCACCATTAATCCCGATTTTTAACAGTTTCTTCAGAAGCAGGTCAATGTTAATTTTATCAAAGGCTTTTGAAAAATCCGTATAGATAGAGTCTACTTGATTTTTACCACCCATAGAATTTAAAATAAAATCTGTGTATTCCAGAAGGTTTGTCTCGACCGACCGTTTTCTGAAAAAGCCGTGTTGATTTTTAGATATGATTGTTTGTACCGCCGGAAAAAGTTGTTCAAGAACTATGTTTTCCATGATTTTGCTGACAATTGGGAGTTTGGAGATGGGCCTGTAGTTGGTAATGTTAGTTTTGTCCCCGCTTTTGTGGATTGGTGTAATGAGTGCTTATTTCCAGACGTTGGGGAAGTTGCCTTCTTCAAATGACATTTTGAATAGCAAGGAGAGAGGATAAGCCAATTGGTCCCGGCATTTTACATAAAATATGGATGGAATTAAATCAGATCCCGCACTTTTATTCGGATCAAGTTTTTTTAAATAATTAAGTACACATGATTGATTGAAGTTAATATTGTGGATATGTAGATTAGAGTTGTCGTCATCATTCTCACAGTTTATAAGATTGAGGCGAGGGTTGGAATTTTCTACAAAAACTGATCTAAAATAATCACTAAAATGGTCGCATATGGATTGTCCATCATTGCAGGAAATATCTCCAAGATACATTTGCTTTGGTAAATCGGAAGAGGATTTCTTTGATTTAACAAATGACCAGAACTGTTTGCTGCACTTTTTTATTGAATCTTCTGCCGTCATAATGAAGTTTTCATAACATTCTAACGCGATTTTCTTTTGACGATTTCTCAGTACTGAAAATGATTGGTAGTCAGCCAGGTTCTTGTATTTTTTCCATTTCTTGTGATATTTTAATTTCTCTTTTACAATTTTAATAAGTGGTAAAGTGTACCAGGGGGGAAACCTTTCTAAATTACCGTTAATTTTTTTTTCGGGGATATATTTGCGAATAATGTCATTTATGATATTGTTAAAATCTAATACGGCTTTTTCGGTATCCTTACCTTGAAATTGGAGTTTCCAATTTATTTTGGATAATTCCTCAGTGATTTGACCGTAATCACCTCGGTGAAACATTTTAACTGTCCTAGATGAGCTGGAGAGAGACGGTACAGTAACAGGTGATAACTCTATGTCTAATGCTCTGTGATGTGAATCTTCAGGCGTCAGAGGTTCGGTACAATGGGTTATACTACATTTTGAAATATTTGTCATGATTAAATCAAGAATTCGTTTGTTTGTATTGGTTATAGAATTGAATTGGTGTAGTTGGGTGAATGAAAGGAAGTCTACCAAGGCACAGCTAGCAGTGTCTTCTGGAAAATTTGGTTCTAATTGGTTTTGCCCTTCGGTTAACTTCCAGTTTAGTTTGGATATATTGTAGTCTCCAGCTAATAAAAACAATCCTTCCGGGTGATTTGCGTGCAGGTCTGATGTGGTGTTGAAGTGATGAGTTAGGTTGTGGATGTAGTTGGTGTTTTGTGGATGATATGTGCAGCAGATATATAAATTTTTGAGTTTATTATTGTTACCTAGTATTGGCACTGATATCCAGATCTCCTCAGTATACGTAGACCAGGGAATTCTCTGAGCCTTCAGAGATTTGGATGTTGCAATTAGTACCCCCCCTCCCTGCTGCTGTCCAGACAAAAAGTAGTTCCGATCCTCTCTAAATACATCATACCAATTGTCAAACAATTCACTGTCCTGGATTGATTTATTTAGCCAAGTTTCACATATAAGATAAATATCGTAATTGTTCAAAAGGACCTGATTTAAGAAGCTATGAGTTTTTGTGCGAAGACCTCGCACATTTTGAAAATATATGTTAAGCATTTTTAAATATTATGTTCGTGAAATTGTTTGGAAAATAGTTTGGAAAAAAATAATTATGCTGTGATTGGGGGCATTTTTGAACATACGATTTTTTTGTTTTTGTTTGTGGTAAATTAAAATGTCTATGGTTTTAAGAGGCTTTTGTTTTGACAGATTGATTGTTATATCTATGGACAGATTACTAATACAATTGCAATTCAAACAATTGATAAAAACATGTTTTAACATTATTTGATAAGAGTTTAAAGGGAATTTGTAATTAACGTATAGTGATGATTCGTGTATTACGACTAAGTAGAAATTGAATATTATGTTAAGGTACTGCAAGAGGTTAAATTTGATATAAATAGTAATACGTTTGATATTGTTCTGTAAATTTAGTTTCCTAAAGGGAGGGCCGATGTAGAAGCGTCTTGTGTGGGCATTGTCTTCAATGTTGAAAGTCTGTTAACGTCATCTTGGTCCGCAATTAAAATTATGGGTGTTGTATCTCTTACACGAATGAAGATTTTCCCATTTTTTATCCAGCAGTAGAGAATTTTTCTGTCCGTTTTTATATCTCTACATTGTTTTAGGAGATGCTGATTTTTGGGGGTTAAATGTTCATTGATGTAAATTCTGCTGGCACCAGGAAGCTGCAATTCTGAGGCAAACATTCCCTTCCTCTTCCTTATTGCAGCTAACAGGTTATCTTTCAGGTGTCGGCGTGTAAATTTTACGATAATGTTCCTCTGTTTTCCATTTGTCACATTTCGGTTTATTCTGGGGGAGATTCTGCTTGCGAAGTCCACTTCCTCTCGGGTGATTTTACATCCAGCTGTAGCACCAATTTTGGAGAGAATGTCATAAATATTTTCGTTTCTATCTTCTGGAACGCCACTTATTATAAGGTTATTTGCACGATTATATTGATCATTGCGCTCTATTTGTCCTTCCAAATGTTTCACTTTCTTCTTAAGCTCCTCAATTTCCTCCTTGAACTCCTTTTTGATAACTTCTACTATGGTATTTTTGAAGTCTGCAAATGATTTTTCTAGAAACTGGATTTTAAATTCATCCATAAATTACGTCACACGAATTTCATATTTTTTATGGCCCCCACCCCTCCCCCCTTCCCTGTCACACATCGTCATATTTGTGAGACCCCCCTCCCCCTATCGTTAGGTCACATATTTTGCAAATTTACATCTAAAAATAATCAAAACAGTAGTTCAAATACTTTTTACACGTGATGTCACAGTGCTGATGAGCCCACCATACCCCTTGTCGCGCAATATCACACTCCTCTACTCCCCTCTCCCTCCCTTAAGGTGTGACGTAATTTATGAATGGCCCCTTACTGGATAAATTTCCACTCCCTGAAGGAGGTTAGTACATTATAATGTAAACATAAAGGTTGCTTTCACAACGTAAGCAACGTTTAGGTATATCTCATTGCTAATCATTATTTCTTGTTCGTACAATAATTATTACTGTAACCAAACGACAATGCTATGAATGTTATAATTTAACTTTATTTCATTATCAGATTTTATCTTGACATAATTATCGTACATAGAAAGACAGTTCTGAATAGAAAGTCAAATAAAGTTAAATACACCAATAATATACTTATTATATCATATTAATCTTATTCGATAATTTAATAATAAAAATAATGTATAAATAATAAAACTGTAAAAAAATAAGAAGATATTATTTAAAGAGCTTATTTCCTCTGATTTTTTCTGATTTTTTTCGTACAAAATTTTAGTCATCGTTTTTCTTTTCCTTTGTTACGTCTAAAGGTATTCTCTACAAAGGAAAGAACAATATATTATTTGAAAGGAAACCACGGAACAAAATACTGAAAATTAAAAAAATATGCGTTCCTTTAGTGTGCTTTATTGCTTTCCTTTTTTAATTTGGGAGGTGGCTATGGGTATAGCTGCCCCGGTAATCATTTATTAGATAACCAACACCCCTAAATTTGTCACTCCAAGTGGTTCGCTACGTTTGGTGACTTAGCATAGGTGCCCGGGTTCATGGGGTGAGGTTTGTCCAGGTCTTGCGGGCTAATGCGTTTGCCCACTTACTGCGTGGCGGGGCGGATCTTGAAAGACTGTCTGAGAGAGACCTCTCAGGCCAGTCTATATCGACCCATCACCTTGCACCACAGTGGGAGGAATGGATTCATACGTCCGTAAAACTGGACACATTGACCTCCCAGATTCCTACCCATCCCTCACACCTTTTTCCTTCTCAGAACTTCCTCTCTTTCCTTCCCTGAAAATACCCTCCTCACAGCATCCCCAAAGATGACATAGACCTTGAGGAACTTTTTCCCTCAGGGCCTCCTGTGTAGAGCTAATATAAAAAAATAGTGTGTTCTTTTTTTCCTTTCCTTCCTCTGAACTCGTAGTTTTTTATGTAACCCTAATATTTTTTTACGTAACCCTAAAATTGGACACTGCAATCCATAATATTTTTTATATAACCCTAAAATTGGACACTGCAACGCTGTCCTAAACGTTGGCTAAAGAAGGAGGTGGCGCAACGTGGCATAACACCCCAAAAACAAATAAGGAAAAAGTTGAACTGGATATTTCTTTGTTTCAGGTTTTGAGTAAAATCCCATGTTGCGCTCGCTACGTAAAAGCCCGACTCTCCTATGGGGACAACATGAATCGCTCGAGTGCCGGGAACATTCCTATGACAGGTAACTAATGCTCTAATTGTATTTAAAAACGAACATTTAAATTTATTTTTATATTTATTATAGTAATGCTCATCAAACGCCAAAATAATATTGGGATGATTCACAGTATTTCAAATCTAACAGTTATATAAAATGGCGAATCAACGAATTTTTTTTTTACTTTTTCCGTTTCAACTTTTAACTAATTATATTGTTAATGAAAAGCATAAAAGTCATTTTTTAAGTTTGTTAGCTGATTACAGTATCATAGAAAGATTAAATGTTTGTTAGCTGATTACAGTATCATAGAAAGATTAAATGTTTGTTAGCTGATTACAGTATCACAGAAAGATTAAATGTTTGTTAGCTGATTACAGTATCATAGAAAGATTAAATGGACCTTGAACCTTTCGTTGTAACATTTTAAAAAAATAGAACCGAATATAGAAAATAGATGTTACATTGGAATTTCTGTGAACAAGCTTTTTAACATTTCCATTTTCATGATTTTTTTCTCATTTTAAAATGCATACAAAAAACTCGTTTAAAATTTAAAAAAGTTTAAACTTTATAATGTCATATTCACTAAAGAAACAAATAATTCGAAAGTTTTATCAAAATATCGACGTGTTTTCAATTTGTTTCACTCGAAGAATACAATTTGGAACTTTTCTTAATCCAGAAGGCACACGAAAACTTTCATTATTTGTTTCAATGCAAGTCCAAACCTAATGTCTCTCGAATGAGTTTGACTTTTCATAACTTCAAAGAAACCTTTTTTTTACTTCTTCAAACATAGCAAAGCTATGGGGCCATACAATTACGTCACACCTTAAAGGGGGGGGTCAAAATTGCAAAATGCGTGACTTCAACGGGGGTCTCACAATGGTGACGATGTGTGACAGGGACGGGGGGGGTCAAAAATCATGAAATTCGTGTGACGTAATTTATGGATATCCCCTATTGTGTGGCACCATTTTAATTCAAAATTAATAGATTACCTACTAAGTTTTAATTACATTTATTGTTTAAAACTTAAAATAACCATTATGAAGTAAGCTTACGAAACATGTCGGTATTTGAACAATAAACGTAGTTTAAACTTAGTCTACTACCTATTAATTTTAAATCTTTTTTAAATTTACATTAAATGCTGTATTTTCTTTCCATCCTCGTAACTCTATTTACCGAAAAATTGGTCAAAAGAATGTACACTTTAACGTATTTTAAAACGCTAATTACCCACAGCCTTACCTACTAATCAAAAAACACTTCCCAACAGTTAAGCGATGTTTTAGTTGCGTATTGAATAGAGACTGTACAATTTCTATTTCGAACTCTTACTAATAAAAATGTCTTTAACTGGTTGCGAAAGAGCTGCCAACATTGCGTTTTGACAGATTGACACATGTTCCCGTCTTGAAAAGGTTAGGTTATTTCTGACGTCGATATTATATTTTAATTGACTGTTACCGCGCTGTTTTAATAATAATTCCATGAGTAATATATAGATATTTTATAACCAAAATTTCTAATGCATGTGTAGATAAATACAAATCTTAGAAATAACCTTTTACATTACGATGATTCCAAAATGTTTTTTTTTTTTTGAATTATTAATTTTTTTTTTTGTATAACCGAGGTAAAGGGTGAGATGACAGTTTTCTTGCAAATTCCTTAAAAGGAAGGTGTTTTCAAAACTTCACATTCTCTTCAATTTTTCGACGTTTGGAGTAAAAATATTTTTTTTGGTTTTAAACTTTTTTCTTGTTTGAAATTAAAATATTTCAATTCACAAATATGAAAGTTTATTTCAAGTACGAAAATCTAAAATTTAATTTTATCTAGTTCTTAAAAATATAGGTATTTGTTTTTACAACCACTTCAAAGAGATGAAATATATCTCTTTTGAAATACCCTCGAAATATCCCGAAATTCGATGAGAAATTTCAAGTTTACACAACGAATAAACTACCATCTTCCGCTGTGTACACGATGTGAATAACTTTTTATGGCTGTTAAAAAAGGTTTAGAACATTTTCGTATATTAATAAAGTTTTCACGTACATGGTTGTTTATCAGTCGTATAAAATTTACACTACCTTTATAAGTAAGGCCGATTATTTTTTTCGAACATATAGTATCTGCCTATCCTTTGGGTAACCGACGAGTTCATCGAAAGCAAATTCATCGAAAATCAATTCATCGAAAATTAATTCATCGAATGATCAATTTATCGAATCGCCAATTCATCGCAAAACATTTTTTTTTTGTAGATATTAGAGCTGTCAAAATTAAATACCCAAAAAGGTATGTTAACTGAGTTATGTGTTTAGCAACTGTCAGTTTCGTAGTGACAATGTAAAATTTATAGGTTATCTCTTCGATTTCCGATTGTCTGATACTGCGAAAAAGGGATATCTAAGGAACGGTGACCAGACAACTCATAATGAAACCAACTCATAAACAACTCAGAAAGGTCATTAAGAATGATGATAAAAAAATATTTAAAAATTGGTTAAATAGGTTAAGGTAGGTTAGGTTAGGTTAGGTTAGGTTAGGTTAGGTTAGGTTAGGTTATATGGATTGTTAGTATCTTCTATGGGTACCTTACTTGTTACGCACAAGGGGTCTCCTAATTCTTTTTTTACTATATGTATCTTTAAGTTAATTATTTAGTTATCGATTGATTCGTTAATTTCTTTTATTCTTTTGGTAATTTTTTCTAAGTACGCCATATATATTTCGCTTGGTTTTTCTGATTCCAGATTTCTCGTCTATTTTCTTCTGTTATTCCATAGTTTTTTAGTTCAAAATTTAGTCTGAATTTGTCTACATCAAAGATAGAGCATTTTTCTAGTACATGTATGCTGTCCTGTATTGATATTTTGTCGCACGGGCATTTGTCATCATCTATTATTTGAAAACGTTTGAGATATTCTTTGAAGCACCCATGTCCTGTCAAGATTTGGGTTGCAGTAAAGCTAAAAACATTTGCGTGTTTTCCTTTTTGAAGTGCCGTGCTTATATTTGGTAAATATTTTTTTTTGTAATTTTTCCCGTGCTTTTCTCTATATATCTTTTGTTCCATTTATTGTCAGTTACTTTCTTTAAAGCTATTTTTGTGTAGCTTTGAGGTACCTAGCTATAGTCTGGTCTTTTTTAAGTGTTTTCCCCCTTTTCGCTGCTGTATCTGCTCTTTCATTACCTTCTAAGCCGTTGTGCGCTCTTACCCATTGAAAATTTACCCTGTTTTTATTTTCTCTGCATGTTCCTAGTTTTTCTAAACATTCTCTTGCTATTTTGTTTGTTGTTCTCTCTTTGCTCAGCGTTTCTAAGGATGATTTACTATCTGAATTTATGGTTATATCTTTCCCTTTTAAATTATTTATTTGTATCCATTCTTTTGCTTTTTGAATTGCAATCATTTCCGCCTGGTATACTGTGCAATAATCTTCTAACTTATAAGATTTTGATCCCCAATCTTGTCCATCTACTTTTATAACTACCCCGACACCCACTTTGCCTTCTTGTTTACTTCCGTCTGTATAGATTTGTATAGCTTCTTCATTAATCTTATTTCCTTTATCTAGTTCAATTGTTATATTTTCTTTAACTATTTTCCCTGGGTGCGGTAGTTTGTGGTTACGTGGTCATTATTTCCCTGTCAGCCGGAAAGAAGTTAGCTGTTATTCCCCTTCTATTAATTCTGTACACATATTTCACTTCGTCTATTTTTAGATCTATTGGTGGTGTTCCCGCTAAGGCTAAAGCTGAGGTGGTGGATATTGTCCTGTCCACCTACACTATCTTCATTTTCTTTAACGCATATATTATTGGCAACTATCTTTATGTATGATTACAAGATTCAAACCCGAACTAAATGCTCTCTAGATAGTGTCTGGATAAATCTTTATCCATTTTATTTAACATGCGAAATCTATCGACTTTTCTGCAAGTCTAGGATGAATATATTATTTTTAATTTTTAACTTTATGAGTAAAACCTCAAATTGTAATATTTAAATAAATGAAGACAATATAAGCGAAACTCAATCGAAAATCTGGAAACAGAAAAATCAGAAAAACATATTGACACATAGAGCAAGAGGTCCTGGGTTCGAGTCCCAGAGGTGTCAATATGTTTTTCTGATTTTTCTGTTTCCAGATTTTCGATTGAGTTTCGCTTATATTGTCTTCATTTATTTTAATACTATTGTTGACGAGAATTGCTGTCTTGTTTGGGCTTTCTCTGGTTCCTTTAGTGGATTGGTAAACTTGCCACCTTTTCGTTTTTAGCTGCCCGGTGTTTCCTGTGTAAGGTTCCTGCAGCAGAATAATGTCCGATTTGTCCGTATTGACCACACTGTCTGTCGCGGATTGGCATCTTTGCGCGTTCCATTGTTTGATTTTAATTTTTCCTCCCATATTGAATTTGTGCTGTCCCGGTTTTTGCACGTATTTATTGGCATTTTTTTTTCTATTCATAATTTGTGTGGTCAATAGATCTTTCGATTTCTCTCCTGTAGAGTGGACATTCATGCGTTCCAGACCTATGTCTTGATGGAGCTGAGGTTTTCCTCTTCCTGTTTTCATTTACACATGACCCGCATTTTACTTCGTCAGCTTTATCTTTATTTGGACATTTTGCAAACGTGTGTTTCCCGGCGCAGTGCCAGCACCTCGTTTCCGTATCACAATGTTTCTTTAAATGTCCAAACCCTAGACAGTTCATGCATTGCATTGTTGAAATGAAGTTTTCAGCACAGATTCTTTGAAATTCGATATTTACTCTACCCAGGTTAACGATTTTCTTCCATATTTTGGGATTCGTTTCGATCACGACGTTTGTTAGGCGCGGATTTTTATTTTTTTGGAAAAAGAGTATTTTCGAGTCTTCTTTTAGGCCAGCGAGGTCTTCGTTCTGCTCTTCCATTATTTCTATTATTTCTGCAGACTTCAGTTCTTTCTGAATACCTTTCAAGATTATTTTGGGATTTCTTTTCTTGGCGCAGATCGCAGATACTTTCTCCGACGACAGAGCTTTCATTATTGTCTCTGCGTCTTCTTTCTTCTCGCAGCTTATGATTGCTCTCCCGTTAGTAGATTGTCGGATATTTGTTATGCCCACCTTCAGTTTCCGTGGGTCTAGGGAATTTTTAACTCCTTTCAAAACCTCGGCGCTATCTTTTTTGTCTTTGTGGCTGACGACCACTGCGTGTCTTGGAGTAGGAAGTGGTGGAAACCTTCTATCCATTTCACCTTCGTCTTTTTCTTTTTCATTGTCAGGTTTTTGCCTGTTCCATAGTGAAGACGGCGCAGTAATTTTATCTTCTATCCTTCTGATTTGTTCCGCCATTGTATTTATAGCACTTAACATAATCGGACATTCTTTAACTTGCGGCGAATTATCAGTTTTAATAAGTTCCATAATTTTTTTGGTAGCACTGATGATGTCTTGGGATTTCGCTTTTCGAAGAATCGTTTCGCATAATTTTATGATTTTATCATCCTGATTTTCGATAACAATAGAGTCGTTTTGACTTTTGGTGAATGCAGGCATAAGGTCATACGTTTTTGTCGACATGTGCGCATGACTTGTTTGGTGAGCGCATCATTTTGGCGTAAGGATAAAGCTGCTTAAAATTTTTATTTTGATAAACTTGAATCTAGAATGGCGTCACTGAATTTGAAATATTCTGCGGTCGCCGGAAGGACGCCGAACAAGGCTTATATGATGATGCTACTGAATTTAAAAGAAACTGAGACAAAAACTCGTAAAAACTGAATTTTAGTTGAAATTTGAGCGAATCTAAACCACGTCACTGAATTTAAATGAAATTAGAGAGATTCTGCGGTCGCAGGAAGGACGCCGAACAAGGCTTCTATGATGATGCTACTGAATTTAAAAGAAACTGAGACAAAAACTCGTAAAAACTGAATTTTAGTTGAAATTTGAGCGAATCTAAACCACGTCACTGAATTTAAATGAAATTAGAGAGATTCTGCGGTCGCAGGAAGGACGCCGAACAAGGCTTCTATGATGATGCTACTGAATTTAAGAAAAAAACTGAGACAAAACTCGTCAAAACTGAATTTAAGTTGAAATTTTAACGATTCTAAACCACGGTCGCCGTGGGGGCACCGAGATCAAAAAAGCGGTGAACGCAATGAGAGCTAGAAAGCGTGCAAAGAACAAGAAACAAAAAACACGAAACAAAGTATGTGGTTAGTTAGACAGGAATTGGCTCTGTGAAATTTTCTCACCGATAGCTGCACTCCTTTCGGAACTTCACTTGATACTGCGGTTAGGTTAGGTTAGGTTAGTTTAGGTTAGGTTAGGTTAGGTTAGGTTAGGTTAGGTTAGTTTTGGTTGACCGTTGCTTTTTTAACTTCTCGGTCCGCTCGGCATTTCTCTCAAATATCAACAAAATATATTTTTTCGATGAATTGGCGATTCGATGAATTGATCATTCGATGAATTGGTTTTCGATGAATTGATTTTCGATGAATTGGTTTTCGATGAACTCGTTTTCGATGAATTTGCTTTCGATGAATTGATTTTCGATGAATTGATTTTCGATGAATTCGTTTACGATGAACTCGTCGTGAACCGTTAATAAATATAACAAATTGAGCTGCCGAGTGTCCTACCCAGTGGCGTAGTTAGGGGGCGGCCCGCCCCGGGTGCCACCCAATAAGGGGTGACACCCGACAAAAAAATTACGAAGAATATTGTCACATAAATATTTTACACATGAACACGGTCTGTTATTTATATTTTTGTTCCTAGCTCTTACTATTGCTCTGGTTGTTGAAAAAGTTGTAATTCTGTTGATGTTATTGTTAAAAAAACGAGGTGAGTGGATTGGATAGTTAATTTTGGGGGGGGGGTGACACCACGGTATCCGCCCCGGGTGCCACTCATGCTAGCAACTTGCAAACACAATAAAATCATAACATTTATGATTTTATAGGCGTCCTACCTACATACATGCAAATTCTTTTGATGATACTTTTTTATTTACTTACTTTAACTTTTATTTACCCTGATTTAGTTAAAAAAAAACAACCTTCCTTCACTTAGACTTTGGGTAAGCCATCTATTTATAGTTTTCTAAGTGAATTTATCAATTATTAATTAACACCCCACCCGTAAAGCCCTTTCCCTCTACCCCAATGGACGTTTAGATAAGATATTCGTCGATGTACATTAAATTAACATCCAATTTGATCTATATCCTTAGTTATAACTGTACCCCAAATCCTTCAACAACCTTAGTTCAGGAAGATTTATACTTCCATAAGTGTATTAACCAAAAATGAATTTGTGTCGGGTTTGGGATTTAGGCAGGGTTTGAAGTGTATAAATATTTATAACAGTAAAGACTTCCTGCAACCAGGGTTAGCCAAAGTAATTTGCAGAATTTTCAGAAAATATCATAAACATTATTATAAAATTTTGAATTGTCTGAAGTTAAACATTTTCCAAACATTTTTTTCTATTTTTTAATTTTGAGTATTTTGCTTTTCTGCGTTCATCTTCACCTTAAATTCGAGAGAATCGAGTAGAAACAATGATTCTTGTTATAGAACACAAAATTTTTGTTTTAAAGAAAGACAAACATTCCCGGGTTACGAATAACCCGATAATATTTGAAAATCTCCTATTGCCACCACAGTAAGCCGAAAATGTTGCTTGTGATGGAGGACTTAGCCAGCCGACGAATCGAACACGCGATGCCTGAATGGGACCTAAACGCGATGCCAACTCACTGATTGACCGATGACCAATGACCCATAAATATGCCAAACCACCCACCACTGACCGATCTCTCAGTCTCTGGTAGACTTCTTCGGAAACTATTATCTTGAAACGTGCCTGGATGTCTCTTGAAATCTATTATGCTGGAACAGTGGGGATGTCTCTTGAAAACTATTATGTTGAAATATGCTTGAATCTCTCTTAAAATCTATTATGTTAAAACATGCTAGGATGACTCTTGAAAACTATTATTTTGAAACATGCGTGGATGTCTCACCACACACGGCTAAAGCCGACAAAGTTTCAATTCTGAATGGAGGTCTTATCGTACAACTAGGGTGATTCTAAGAGTATCTATCGCTCTCTATTATAAGACTAATCAAGCGCATGGCAAATTATTTTTTTTCCAATTGGAGGATATTTAATTAGTTATGGAATAGCATGCACAGGATTCGTGCCGAACGAAAAATAACGGTTGTATGTATTATTTTGTTTGAAGGTAGAAACTTTCGCAGATTCAATTTTTTTCGTGTATAAGTTTAGTTTTTTTTCTCTATTAGGTACTTTTGTAACTTACGAAACATAACATAACAAACTTACGTTGTCTAACTTTTTCATATCTCGTTAGCTCAGTGACACAACAAACCCTTAAAATATATAGATTTGAGTTCAAAACGTTCATCGCTCTTTTAGCTGTAGTTTAAAATCGGCGATTCCGTTAAGTTTATATTAAATGTTTAGATACAATCACTCAACTGGATCTTTTACGATGCGTACAAATATTTGTAAAAGTCTATAGACATAGGTGTGGGATACCCGAGCTTACTTTACATCTGCTACCGTATTTATTGGTAGTTAGCCTATTTGAGCGCTTAGAAACCTTGCTGAAAATATTACGTAAATTACGTTCGTATCTATCGTTGGCAGCGACAGTATGCAATGTAAGCGTTTATGGCATGCAGAGCAGAGCGCACTTGAGTGTTCCTGCAATTTTACTTCATGTCAGTGAAGTAGGTGGGAGTGAATAATGGGGACCTAAGCACTTCTTCGAACAGAGGCCATTATAGAGCACATTAAGCACTGCTCCTTGTTGTCAGCAATGGTATATAGTACATACCACATATTTATGGGAATCCACACTCTGGAGCTCTAACTGTCCAGAGCCAACGAGCTTTCTGTGGAATGTTGTAAGTACTCGTATGAAGAACGTTGAGAGGGGGAGTGGATGGGATATTTAGTACCTGACTATTCAGATCTGTTACATAGATTTTGCTCTTTCAAATAACGTGTCTAATCTAAAATTATGACCTCTCTTAAGTTTTTTGTATTTCTTGGGCATTAACTATGTAACAATTTCTAGACATTTTGTTTTTTGAAGAGTTTTATTAAATGTACATTTGTTACTTAAATTAAATTTTTCCGCGACCGGTTTCGATACAACCGTATCATTCACGAGCAGAATTAAAACTAACTTAAAAAATAATATGCAAGTACCAAAGATTAATTAGGTGGGAGTAGTGGGGGAAGGGGGAAAGCGGTGGGAGGAGTCAATATTATACGGAAACATGGTTAGTAAAGGAGATTTGCAAGGCGCTATTATTTTATTCACTAAATTAATTTTAGATTTAATTTTTTTGTTTATTTCGAGCGTTTCTAAAGCGCAAAGATTAAAGTATGAATTTATATTGCAATGTTTAAATTTTGTTTTTTCTTTATTGAAGTTACGGCCTGACTCTACTAACCATGTTTCCGTATACCATGTTTCCGTATAATATTGACTCCTCCCACCGCTTTCCCCCTCCCCCCAAAATCATCCCTCCCACTACTCCCACCTAATTAATCTTTGGTGCTTGCATATTATTTTTTAAGTTAGTTTTAATTCTGCTCGTGAATGATACGGTTGTATCGAAACCGGTCGCGGAAAAATTTAATATAAGTAACAAATGTACATTTAATAAAACTCTTCAAAAAACAAAACCTCTCTTAAGAGTTATACTGAATAAATTACCTCTCTGGAATACGATTCAAATAGATTCGAATAGATTCCGACTAAAATGATACATCTGGGTTTAGAGATGTTGTAACTCCGGGTTTGTCTCACAACATTTTCCATAAGAACACCGGATCAACAAAACACTTTGGAAATTATTTGGTGATGTACTACGATGAACTTGGATGACTCATTCAGCTGGCGGTAGGAATTATTCTGGACCTCGACCTTGAGTATATTTTATTATAGTCTCAATCCTTGTATTATCAACAGTTATTTGCCATCTATGGGTAACTTCTTATGCATCTAGTGCTATCTAGAGTCATCTATGACTTCTTAAATCTTAAACTACTCTCTAAGATGTCCCAAGAACAAGCTAACAAATCTGCTACTTCATAACCATTTCAAAAGTCATCAAAAGTTTTTTATGTGAAACTTCTTTATCCTCGTTGTGATTTGAAATTCGGATGAAACGGAAGTGCGTCACTAAAATTTATTATTTGACGGTCCTCGGTTCTAATATAATGCGGTAAACTCACAACTACGCGCGAGACTCCGATAGCGCCGCGGTATAAAGCACCTGACCATCAGCGCCCAGAGAGTCATCCAGCTAACGGAGGTTCGAAACCTATCAAATCCAAAAAATAAACATTTATGTTTAATCAAATGAAGACAACATTAGCGAAACTCAATCGAAAATCTGGAGACAGAAAAATCAGAAAAAGATATTGACTCCGCTGGGAACCCGGAGCCAATATCTTTATCTGATTTTTCTGTCTCCAAATTTTCGATTGAGTTTCGCTAATATTGTCTTTATTTAATTAAATATTATAATTTGAGATTTTTCTCACAAAGTTTAAAAAATTAAAATAAATTTATGTTTTTGTAAATCAATATCCAATCTTCAAACCACTTTAAAATAAATAGACAAAGAAAAGAAAGCGACATCTAGCAACTTTTTAGTTTCACTTCAACCGCGTATAAATTGCATAATCTAACCTATGTAACCATTTTTTCATCACTTTTAATGACTTTTCAAAGGGGATGCTGAAGTTGCATGATTTTGAGTTGAATGAAAAAGATATTGGCACCTCTGGAACAAGAACCCAGGACCCTTTGCTTAATTGGTAAGTGCTCTACCAACTGAGCTAAGGTGTTTATATCAAATTCTCGTCACTTTTAACTGTATCATACTTCGACTAAGAACTACCAACATTATCTTCATTTTATTAACGTACATATTTTTGGCTGCTATCTTTATATGTAATTGCAAGATTCAACCCGAACTAAATGCTATCTAGATAGTGTCTGGATAATTTTTTATCCATTTTATTTTTAATATACGATATCTATAGACTTTTCTGCAAGTCTAGGATGAATATTTATTTTTTTTTACTTTATGAGTAAAATCTCAAATTATAATATTTTATTAATAGCGAAATTCAATAGAAAATGTGGAGACAGAAAAATCAGAAAAATATATTGGCACCTATGGGACTTGAACCCAGGAGTTTCGCTAATATTGTCTTAAATTGATTAAATATTATAATTTGAGGTATTCCTCATAAAGTTAAAAAAATTTAAAAATACACTGTTTTATACCACCGTTCATACATATTTCAACCGTTCACTAATAACCACCAGATTTAAATTTCCGGGTTAAATTTTCCCCACAGGAAAAACTAAACTAAACAAAAACAAAAACAAAACTAAACCCTTCCACACACTTCCTCAAATGATCATCTAGTCAATTCACGCTATGCAATTGCACTATATAAGTATAATAAATACAAAACAATACAAGAACAACATGTCAACCTAGCTGAGACCAAATGGGAAAATAATTCACCGACTCCAGATATTTTCATATCAGAGGGTTCGGCTCGGTGGAACTCCTAATTGGACCTATAAATCCTACTGATCCCTCAATATAAATATTTTAAAAAATCTTTTGTAATCCTACATGTATTTAAAATGACTGATTTTTGCAAAAAATAATAATTAAAATAAAAAAATCATTTTTGTGGTAAATAGTTTTGTAGTGGGAAAGTGTAGAAAACCTCCCTACCAATCGTACCACCACACGGAAAGAAAACCTATTTAATCAATCCCTAGTTATGAATGACGGTTAGTTATTAAAAAATAACTCTCTTTACTCGCTGATTAGCGAGCAAATCATAGAACTTTACTAATCAAACCTATTGATAAAACTTATCGATGCGGCATTATCTAATCTTTGCGAATTTCAAACAACACATAACAATAATATTCACTATAAACACCGTGAACACCGCATGTGAACACCGCATTTATGTGAACACCGCATTTATGTGAACACCGCATAAGGGTCCAGACTGCTCCCAATCGCCTGCAGCAGTGGCATCCTCAATTGGGGTAGGTATGTTCTGAGACTGAAAATAGTGAGATGGAGATGGGGAAATTACCTGGCTATTCAGATCTGATCCATTTCTGAACCCATTTCAAGCAGCGTTTCAAATCTGGGTGGTGGTTTTTAGAGATGAAACGGATAGTTGTTTGGCCGGATACCGGATATCCGGCGAGCTGCGAGGCCGGATGGCCGGATATACGGCGGCCGGATATTTTTGCCCATTGTCTCGTTGCATGTCGTGACGAGTTTAGTGCCGCAAGTTGCGGCGAACGCGATCAGATCAATTCGGGCGGTTTCGATTGCCATCGTGAGTATTCGTGAGTGATCGCGAAAATATTCTCTTTCATAAGAAGAAGAACAAGAGGTATATTATGGTGCTTCAATGTCAGTATTTAATCATTTCAATAAACTCTGTATTTTTTACGATTTTTAGTTCACTATAATGGTGTTTGTGATTAGTTAATCACGTTAATTTAAGTTTTCGCTACTCTGCGAGGTTTTTGTAAGTTTTTACTAAAAGTTTTTAGTTTAGATATTGTAATGTTCTTTATTGTGGCCTTACTAGCCCACAAATAATAAGAAGTACACGTAAGTTCTTTTCGTCTTTTATTGTGATGTATAATGGATTCGATAGTACTGTATTATTGTCTAACGTAGCGAGTGATTACAAAGGCTTCTCGAATAGTTCTGCCCGCGCCGACGGCTGCATCGGCTCAGAGAGCCCCGCGGGCCGCTCGACAAACTTCGTCGGAACCCGAACGTTTCCGAATGATCCAATACATGGATAATTACATATACTACAGATGTTTACTATTTATGTATTTATCATTAGAGTGAATATCTCAGAAGAAAATTTAAGTTTTTTGGAAAGCCTTATTTTAGTTTTTTGGAAAGGCTTTTTTGTAACTTTTTCGATTTTAAATAAAAGCCGTCATAATTATAGGCCATTTTATAGATATTTACCTCACAAAGATTAATGTATTGCATTTTATTATAGGAAATTGTCGTAGTTTTTTATCCAGCTGGATGTTGAGTTACTATCCGGTATCCGGCCGGATAGTAAATTTAGACGTACCGCAAATATTCATTGTTTTATTTTAAGTGATGAAATTGCGATATAACACAAATGAATCAATAAAATTTACTTGGACACAACAGGATTTGAACCGGCGACATCTGGATTATAAGTCAAGAGCCAAACTAAGTCCCCGAAAACTTCTATGCGATAAGCTATTTATAATAGCTACCTAAAACTGAAAAAAAACTTTTTTTTACTTTAGCTCCACACAGGAGGCCATGAAGAAAATAATTTCCCTCGAGGCCTATGTCGTCTTAGGGGATGCTGTGTGAAGGGTTTTTTTAAGGAAAGGAAGTAGAGGAAGTTCTACAAAGGAAATAGATATGAGGGGGGGGGGTAGAAATCTGGGAGTCAGTGTATCCTGGAGTGACGGACGTATTAATCCAGCCCTCCAACTGCGGTGCAAGGCGATCCTATCTGGAGACCTCCTCAACCAGCCTCTCTCGATCCAGCCCGCCACGCAGTAGGTGGGCAGAGGCATCGGCCACCAAGACCTAAACAAACCTCACCCCATTAACCTGGGCACCCCTGCTAAGTCACCAAACGAAGCTAATCGCTTGGGATGACCTATGGCAGAGGTATCGGTTATTCAATAGGTGGTGGTGGTATCCAAATTTGACAATAATGCATTGTATATGAACCCACATATTTACAAAATTAACAGTTTAAAAAGTAAGCTTTTTTAAGTTTTTTTATTAAGTTTTTTCAGGTTTATACTCGTATCTATCAAATTTTTAAAAATTGTGTCGTCTTTGGAGTGAAATGAAGATTTTTAACTGAGCAACAGAAAGATTAAAAATAAACTTTTAACTTGTTTAAAAACCAGTGTGGAGTTTTTACTCTTTTTAAAGGCTTTAAAATATTTCGTTTCGGCGCCAATTTTGCATTGTTTCCATAAAGCCTTTTATAATTTGTACTGTTATCTGAAAACAGTCAGTTGCCAGCTTGCCCTTATCAGGAGTTACTGGATTTAAAATGAAAAGGGGTTTAGTAATTACAACGTGACGTATTTTCCATTTGATTTTACAAATTAAACGTATAAATGTAACAAGGGAGTTTAAGGCGATATAAATACAAATATAATAAACATTAATACAATTGTAACGTAAGCGTTAGGTAGATCTGTGAATTTGCCTTTTGAATCAGTACAATGAATTTGTCCGCAAAAACGACGTTATACGTCTTTTACGCATATAATCAATGTGAAATGATGAGGTGAAAGACCACCTTTCAGAATCGAATTGAAATACTTGACCTGAATATTCAGGTACTTCCCGACCCTCTTCTCCACCTCTTTCCCCTCCCACTTCTTTCAGTCTCACGACGTACCCAAATTTGGATGTCATATTGCCATTGTCCCAGTGGTTCGGGCAGATAGGTTCTCGTTATTAGACTCGTTCATTTTTTTGTATTTACTTACTAAACAACATTTTTTCAAAGAAAGACAAACATTCCCGTATTACTCATAATCTGACAATATTTGAAAATCTCCTAATACCATCACACAAATCGGAAAATGTTGCTTATATCGTGATGAAGGACTTTGCCAACCGAAGAATTTAACTTACACTACACACGGTCATTCCGAAAAGAATAATAATAATTAAACAGAAGCAGGCTTCTAGAACCCATGTATTTATATAAATTTCCTTTTGTTTCCTGGATGCGGTCGTTAAGAATTTTATTTATTGTAACCTTTTACAGTTTTCTTAACGACGTAATATTCTATGAAAGTCACAATTAAAATATCACATTAAAAAAAGTACTTTTCTTTACAAGAGAATAATTGGTTTATGTCTAAAAACTGATCTATCTAACTTATGATAGTGAATTTCTCCACAGATATGGTAGATAGACGGGATGGACTGGCGAATGTGTGAATATGTGAGTTCTGCATAGTCAAACACGTCACTTTGTGCTTTGCATAATCACCGTCTCAAACGAACTATTCTGTTATCTGACTCTTATGTTTTATAAAAATATGTATTCTAAAAGAAAGTCTACATAAGGGTGTGTCCCGCTAAAACTCAGAAACGAATCCTGGTACGATCAACGGAGATAAATGTTGTGGTAGCCCTCTATCCCCCGTCCATGAAGAAGGAAGGCTTCCGTTTTTACTTGAATAGCGTGCTTTTGAAGATATAAAGGCTGGAAGTTTCGCCATCTAGAAATTTCTAGAACAGTCCAGAATACTTTGGAGCATTCGCAAGCATTCCACAATATTCCAGAACATCCCGGAACAATCAGGAATGTTGTGGAATGTTCCGGAATAGGGAATCGGAAACATAATTTTGGAACATTCCAGCACACTCTCGAATGTTGTGGAATGTTCTGCAACGTTGTGAACCATTCAAAGTTTTTTATGTATGGGTGGGGCACTCATTGGTAGTGGTACAGCAATATCCTGTGTAGGTTCGAACCTCAGTTCAATCTCTTATCAACTCCCTGAGCGAAGCCGGGTACCTCAGCTAGTAGCTAGTAGTATCTCAGTTAGTACCAGCTAGTACCCCAACCAAGGATTTCATTTATTCTATTTATTATAAGTGCAATAAATAAAATTGCAAAGATTGGTTTTTGATGGGCAATGTGGTCCTGAGGGAAATATTTTATAAATGCTTTCAGCTTCACAAATCTATAATTATAATATCTCGTTATTTTTCACGGGTCTGCGCTAGTTACAAAATAAATATCGCAAAATCAATCAAATGATATGTGATTTGAGTTATGTTAGAAATTTCCTAGGTAATCCTCAAACCAACATATTCGAAAAATTTCTAATAAGGGCACAATTCACTGATCTATTTATCAGATCCATCAATCACCGCTGCCTGTCAACACACGCCATCCTACTTAATACAATATAAATATAATAATATTAAGTTTGTAGAAATACTAGATATCGTTGTACGAAAACAGTGTGAAAGTTGAAATAATATCTTTATTGCTGGTAAAATCAACGGCGGTGTACGGCGGTTTTTTGTTAGACAGACTCTTGGAGGGGCAGGTAATGGTGAAAAAGTTAATAATTCAATAAATTAATTAATATAATATTGGACAATTCCTCATACACGAACGAAACGTTACGATACGAATGCACCACCCCAGCCAGTAGCACTCCTGTCCCTGTGTGGTTGGTACTCCAGGGGGCAGTAATTTGTTTTGGACTTGGAACACGGGCTTTGGAACGGGATGGGAAGGTAACCTTATAGGTATAGGCCAATATTGGAATTATGTGGGTATTAATAAATTAATTTATTGAAAATTATTTTTGTTTGTTTCTTTTTCCTCTTATTTATGTCTTCATTATTCTTGTCTCTTCTTGGCTCTTCCTAGTTCTCCTTAACTATTATTTTCTCTTCTTGTATTTTCTTGCTTCTTCGAGCTTCTTCTTGAATCTCCTAGTCTCTTCCAACATCTTCTTGCTTCATCCTGCCCACTCTCGAACTTTCTTGGCTCTTCCTAGTTCTCCTTAACTATTATTTTCTCTTCTTGTATTTTCTTGCTTCTTCGAGCTTCTTCTTGAATCTCCTAGTCTCTTCCAACATCTTCTTGCTTCATCCTGCCCACTCTCGAACTTTCTTGGCTCTTCCTAGTTCTCCTTAACTATTATTTTCTCTTCTTGTATTTTCTTGCTTCTTCGAGCTTCTTCTTGAATCTCCTAGTCTCTTCCAACATCTTCTTGCTTCATCCTGCCCACTCTCGAACTTTCTTGGCTCTTTCTTCCTAGTTCTCCTTAACTATTATTTTCTCTTCTTGTATTTTTTTGCTCCTTCGAGCTTCTTCTTGAATCTCCTAGTCTCTTCCAACATCTTCTTGATTCATCCTGCCCACTCTCAAACTTTCTTGGCTCTTCCTAGTTCTCCTTAACTATTATTTTCTCTTCTTGTATTTTCTTGCTCCTTCGAGCTTCTTCTTGAATCTCCTAGTCTCTTCCAACATCTTCTTGCTTCATCCTGCCCACTCTCAAACTTTCTTGGCTCTTCCTAGTTCTCAAAAATTTTCTCTTCTTGTATTTTCTTGCTTCTTCGAGCTTCTTCTTGAATCTCCTAGTCTCTTCCAACATCTTCTTGCTTCATCCTGCCCACTCTCAAACTTTCTTGGCTCTTCTAGTCTCTTCTTTCCCATTTTTGCTACTTTTTTGCTCTTCTTGCCTCTTTTTGCTTACCTCGATTCGTTTTGCCTCTCCTTGCTTCTTCTTGCATATATGTTTAACAATTCCTACCATGAAAAAAAAATTGTTTGTAGCCCGTATGAGAAAATCAATACCACAATAACACGGTCATCAGCCTAGCATGGTGGTCGAAAAATCCACACATAATGTTACCATAATACGAGTATTTATGCAATGAATGAAGAAAAATTTAAAACAAATTCAAAATAAAATGTTAAGTTATAATCCAAATCTTCATGAAAACCTTTTTCTATTATTTGTCAACAAATTAATCTGACAAATTCCAAATCTGGTAAATAAAAGTTCAGGCTTGTTTCCAAAATGTTATATTTTACTAGCTGGTTCCCGGCATGCGTTGCTATGCCATTCAAAGAAATTAATTGTTTCTCCGTGCATATCCATTCTCATGCATCCCCGTTCCCCTCCCGCCCCCTTCCCCTCCTGCATTTTTCTTCCACCTTCCCCACCTTCCCCCTCTCTCGTCACCCTTCCCGCGAACACCACATCCTTCGTTACCTTTCCCCTCCTGCCTTTCCTCCCTGCCGGTAAAATATATGAAATACATACATTTTCAAACCACTCGCGCACAAATGTAGTAATTTGTATACAAATTTCATAATGCCAGTGCTTACCATTATACATAGAAATACTCTTCCGCTAAAATGCAATGTTCTGTAAAAAATTGAGTCAATCTATCGATTACTTTCCGAGATTTTCGGATCCAAACATACGGAACCTAAATTTTCATTTTTTATACAAATTTCATAAGGCTAGAGCTTACTCGCCCCGTTATTAACATATTCTCGAAGTCCAAATGCGGCAAAGTAAAGTTCGCCACTTTTCACAGACAAATATTTTGTTGCCGTATTTAGTTAAGACACTTTTACAAATGTTTCATAATTTACTTACCCTGTAACCAGCGACAAGCTCATTGGAGAACCGCCCACATTCGTTATGTTCGACATAATTTTAGAGTATAATGTATAGCACAAGCTATCATTTTTGTCGTTTTATTTCGTAAAATGTATGATGTGAGCTCGACGCTGGTACGGACAAGAATGATGACGTCACATTTTTTAGATTCAAGCGAGGCTCTCGTAAGCCCAGCCGGTTCCATGGAACCGTTATGGGAAGGGGGAAATAATACGCGTTGCTTAGGGCAGGTCCATATATATTCATATGTCCATGGCTTCGTTCAATAAAAAAAATATAGTCGTGTGCGGTTAAGAAGGAAACCATGTGTTTCCTTATAACGCCGTTGGAAAAGTGGTAGAGTTCCCTCCAACGATGTCAAAGCATTCACGAACCCTTTTACTGCCAATAATATAGTCAGGTGGTTTGCCAGTGTTTTAATTTTTGAAAGCTCGAGTGTAAATTAATTTACAGGGATAAATATATTTTTTCATTCCAGCTTTTATCTCAAAATCACTCCAATTCCTTTTCAATTTCAATATTTCTATTTATATTTATATTCAATATTTATATTTGTATTCATTCGCCCAGTGAAACACTGTGGTATTTCCACGTCAAAAACCCAATAAATTTATCGAGTTTTGAAAATACTGCAAAATTTTTTTGCAAATAACCACATTTTATGTTAGAATTCAATCAATAATTTCTGCCTTTCTTTCAAGCGGTTGTGGGTATGTTATTTTTTCTCTTAAAAAATAGTAATTTTGGTTGCCTGAGCCACCTGCGTAACATTGGTTCAATGAATTCAAATTTGCTTTGAATTTGAACCAGCGATGAAGTACCTACCTACCTACAACATAATATTTTTTATCTTCCAAACTATCCGGTGATTCTTGATACAAAATGTTTTTTATTTAAAATCTTTGAAAGCGAATGGGTTTAATTATTGTGTAAATCTTTATTATAAGAGCAGCACAAAACATTTTTTTACACATTACGGAATGTTGTAATCGTAGGGTTTGTGAAGCCGAAAGCATTTATACAAAAATATTTGCCTTAGGATTTGCCTTTCAAGTGAAAAAAAAATATTTATCGAATTGTAGGCGTGGTCTAGAAGTAAAGCTCTTGACTCGCAATCCGAAGGTCGCGGGATCGAATCCCGGCGTGGGAAAATAAATGTTATTTGATTAATTTTTGTTATTTCACAATTTATTCATTTAACTCTCCGGCAGCCAACTGGGGCCAAAGGAAGACCCGAAATTACTATCCTTCTTATATATACTTAAATACACGATAGTATTTTAGGTATTCCTGCGCAAAGAATTAATACATAATGTGCCGTTTAAAAAAATGTGAAAAAATTGTTGATCGCGGGAAAAAATATTTTGTGAAATACAGGTAATATTCCCTGCCCAATAAATGGACAAATAACAACAACAACAACAAAAAAATAGATTTCTATGGTTTAAATGCCCATAAATCAGAAAAATGCATGTGGTCGTCGGCCGACCCACGTGGTTACGGACGTTATGTTTGGCATCTTGGCCTGTCGAGATTTAAAAAAATAATATACATTATATATAAAAAGATATTGTTTAACTCAGCTGATTATATTAAAATTAATAAATTTCTAGAAGAATTTAACTGGTCACATATTTTCAGTAAAATGTGCATGGAAGACGCTACTAATAAATTCTACGAAATTATTTACGAAGCTATTAACCTTTACGTCCCATCACGAACCATTAAACTGTCTTCAAAATATCCCGTGTGGTATAATTCTTGCTTAATAAAAATCATCAAAGAAAAACTAAAATTTCACCGTAAATTTAAAAATTATTCCAAACTTTCTGATTATCATACATTCTATTACTTCGCCAAAAGACACTCGAAAAAGAATATTACACAAATTATATTAATAATGCTGAATTAAGCATAAAGAATAATGTGAAATTATTTTGGACCTTCGTCAAATCAAAACAAACCTCCTCTGATGTACCTCGTAATGTATTTTACGGAAACATTTCTTCAAGTGATGGGCAACAAATTTGCAATCTTTTTAATGATTATTTTCAATCTGTATTTGTCCCATCTCAAACTAAAAACATTTCCACTAATAGTAAAGATGTAATCAATAACGATAATAAGAGTTCAATACATCTTAATTCAATTAATATCGATAAATCTTTAGTATTAAAATACTTGAAAAATATCGACACGAAAAAAAGTGCTGGATGTGATAAATTACATCCAATATTTATTTTTAATTGTGCTGAACAACTCGTTACTCCCGTGACATTACTGTTCACACTTCCTATCAAAGAAGGCGTATTTCCAACTATTTGGAAAAAAGCTTTTGTTACGCCTGTTTTTAAAAAGGGGGACAAACACAATATTGAGAATTACAGGCCTATATCAAAGTTATGCATTTTAAGTAAAATCATGGAAAAAATCGTTTATGACCAACTCTTTAATTTATGTAAAAACACAATTATCAATCCCCAACAACAAGTTTTTTTTTCAAGGCAGATCGAACTTGGGGCAGTTCACCGATTTTGTTCTTAATTCTATGGATAAAAAGAAACAAGTTGACTCTATCTATACTGATTTTTCTAAGGCTTTCGACAAAGTTAATCATGATACACTCTTAAACAAACTCGAAAAAATTGGTATAAGTGGAAATCTCCTCAGATGGTTTTCATCTTACATTAAAAATAGAAGTCAAGCTGTTGCCCTAAAAGGTTACATGTCACAGATAATAACCATTCTCTCGGGGGTACCCCAAGGTTCTCATTTGGGGCCCCTGCTCTTTACTTTGTATCTCAATGACATCAAACATGTCATCACTCATTCTGACTTCACTCTCTACGCTGATGATATGAAAATATATAAATGCTTAAGCTCAGCAGATGATTGCAATAAATTACAAGAAGACATCAACAGCTATCCTTCAATAATTTCGAGTGTGGTCAGTAGCAGACTCAGTCGTGTAGTGATCAGTTGTAGCGATGGCAGATGCTGTGGAACTGAGAGAGATTAAACACAACAGCCTTACTAAAAAACCCAGTGAAAATTTTATTCAATTGACAAACGGCCGCGGATGTGAAAACATTACTAATTAAAAAATTGCTCATGGAAAATAATACACTTGGTTTACACGGCCTGAGAGGGTAGTTTATCTCTGTTTTAGCAATGATATCTGAACAAAATTTGAAATTTTTCAAAAGTATTTTGAATGTTCTATATATTTCTTATTTTTGAAGGTGTCGTAAAAACAAATACCATTTATGAAAACTAGATAAAATTACCTTTTAGATTTGTGTAATTGAAATACACTTTAGTTTTTAAAAACTGCCATATATTAAGATTCATACGCGAAAAAAAATGGAATTTTTTTTTACTAAAACATATTTGATGAAAGTGTACAGAAATTTATAAAAAAACAAAATTTAAAAAATACGGACCTTTTATATAATGAATTTGGAACGAAACTGTCACCTCACTTTTTCCTCGTGCATACAATAAAAAAATGATAAAAAATTTCAAAGTTTTTTTATTGCCAAAAAACTAACCTATAAAAATAATACCGACTTTTATAACAGATTTCTTGCAACTCTAAAGTCGTTAATTTCATTGATACGTTTAGGAACACATGTATTAGATATTAATATTTAAAAAAAACACCACTTTTATGAAATTCACATAAAATAAAATACTTTAAATGTAAATTTGAATTTTCATGTTTTACATAAAATACTTATTGACATTTCAATTTTCAAAGTATGATTATGGTTATTATAACTTGACTAAAACTTATTAAAAACCCCAAAAACACGGTAAATATATCAATTATGCGAATTTAATAGTGAATTAGTCATATTAATAGATATTGCGATCAGATTTGTGTAATATTTCACACACACCCGCGAAGTGAGTTTTTTTTTTGGCGGTTTCAACGCGAATGACGAATGCGAAGGCGCTGCCATGTAGCGGTTCTGTAGGAAAACAAACAATTAAATTATGTACAGTATGAAAAATTGCATTGTTGCCAGACTTAAAATACATTTTAAGATCAAATCTTATTAGTAATGTTATCGTGTTTTAGTGTATTTTGGTTTTATTCATGTTCCTACTGCAACACAGGTTATCGGCCGTGCTGTGGTTTTTTTTAGTAAGTCTGTAAAAGCAGCGTTTATCAACACCTGTTCGTGATTACAAAGAATTTTTCCAAAATCACGAGGGCATTGGCAATTTCATCTGCTACGAACTGCAGTTCGGTTATCTTTTTCTGTACTTTCACTATCGCTGCTTGATCTTCTCTGATCGAAGTACTGTACTTAAGACTCAAATAACACCGATAAGAAAGAAAAACCGTAAATAAACAAACCATCGAAAACAGGTTGGAACCGGCCGCGGTACAGTCACAAGCCAACATGCCAACAACCTTGTACTTATTCTTGCAGGATATTCTTGCAAGTATCATTATGAATACGAAAAAAAGGAAATGCTTATACTCCTACCTTTTTCTTCAGCTCAAAGCCTTATACTCCTACCTTATACTTACAAGGATATCCTTCAGTATTATGAATACGGCCCAGTGAGTCGAGTAGGTACTCTTAAAATGACTACACTCAAAAATTCGCAAAAGACGAGTTCCAAAATTACAATTTAAAAAAAAAATGAAAATAGGAATTATAAATGTGGATCTCAAGAGTGAAAGGGTTAAACAAAACTCAGGGACGCTTAGTATTGTTGTAAAAGGTATATTTTGTAATGGATTTCGATAATAAAGTAAAATAAATAAAAAATGAATTAATGTGATTATCGGGAAAATAGTAGCAAATGGTGTCCTCTTCTTCGCGTCATGAGTGCGCAAGGATTACTTCAGTTCATGTCCCCCTTTGCTTGGTCTGTAGACCTCATCAAATATTCGATCGATGACAGTTGCAATTGGAATAATCTATATCTCTACCACACAAGCCTTGCAATCTGTCGCTACAATTGACATATTCCGACAGCGAGAGGATGACTGTTGACATATTATAGACCTACCATACGTCCGTCGACTGTCACTAGATTATTATTACATAATCGGAAGGCGACGCCGGTCGACTGTTACTCGAATACATTACATAAAGGAGGTAGCGCAACACGGCATAACACCCCAAAAATAAATAACGAAAATAATCGGATGTTATTAATAGACTAGCGACTGTACGGTTGAAATTTGAGAACCCGACTTCAAAGTTTGTTAAAAAGCTACTATTGTAGTTGAACCAAATTCAAGCAAGTAGCCAATAATACCAAAAGACGGCGCCACTTACGTTAACATTTGGAAAGGCTGAGGTCCAAGTCGAATGTTTAAGTAAAAGAGTAGTTAGAGATATAAGAACAACTTAATTTATTACTTGAAATTGGCAAACAAATAGTTGTATAAAATATAAATACCTGCATTATTCCAATAGGTTGCAATACGGAGAGAGAGAGAGAGAGAGAGAGATTGTTTAGAGTTTAGACCGTTAATTAAAGGTATGCCGTTAGGGAGTGTCGTCACGGCTAGAATGGCCACCAGAGGCGAGGCTTCGGGGCTCCGAACCAGGGGGCCAAAAAGCAGGAATCTCGACAGGCCATCCGCGTTTCCAAACAGTCTTCCTCAATCAACAGGAAAGAGGCTCCAGACTCCGAACCAGGGGGCCAAAAGCAGGAATCTCGACAGGCGATCCGCGTGTCCAAACGGTCTTCCTTCATCAACAGGAAAGAGACCCCATCAGCCTAGCGTGCCCAGAACACGATAAAGCCACCTCTCAGGCAGCGTGACTATTATCGGTCTGCAGATTGTTACATATAGGGGGAGTACGTATATTATCGGACAACGTATGGTATCGTACAAGTGTTATTTCTCTTACTGGCGTATAGTTAGGGCGATGCAAGTTAGTTTATAATATTGCCGCCCTAATTCTGGATGCCCGGTGTTTCCATGACTCTCGCCAAAGCCGGTTGTGTCGTTTTGTGCCAAAAAAAACGAACTTTGACCACCGCACATTGTGTCCGCAGCTTTATTCGAAGACAAATAAAAGGTGCGTTATTAATTTAATTGCGTTTTTACATATAAGACGGTACACTACATTTCAGTGGCAATCAAATGACGATCTTATGTTTTAAAATTTGTATCCCATACCAGGTAGGCGGTTATTTTGTTAACTCCAAGTCGTTTGGTTAATATCGGACATGGCTGTTACGGATGATATCGGACCCACGAATAAATGCTTATTTTTTTTATTTATTTATTCAAATTAATAGGTATACCTACACCAAATGAAGTGTATCGTATTTTTATACACTTTATCGTGAAAATATATTGTATTACGAAAGTAATATACAAAGGGTTTGCTATAGTTGATTTAAAAACATTATTTTCAAAAAGTCAATATGTTTTTCATCCATTTTTCCAGATAATGTCGAGGTTCAAAAAAAAAGTGGGAGCAGGGGCTCGGGGTGAATGGAAGGATTGCAACATGAAATCAGCAGTGGAATGCGTTTGTGACAATTTGAGAAGCTGTCTTATATTGTGATGTCCCTAAAAGTACACTTAGTGACAGGTTGTTGAAATTGAAGAAAGTATTTAGCATATTGAGGAAATTAGGTTCACTTCTAAAAAGTTAAAAAATTGTAAAGAATGAAGACAAAACACAAGTACCGGGTCGCCTAACCAAAATAAATCACGAAAAACTACCAGGATACAGTCTATGCCAAAAATATTTTCAAATGAGTAAATCAGAAAAGAATCTGCCCAAATACAAAAAAAAATAATGTTAACACCATCAATTATAAGAAAGCGGATAAACTAAAACTACATAAGGATTAAAACAAAGATGAAGTCTGAATTTTATCTGTAGAGAGAGCTTCGAAGAAGATTGGATTCAATTTTTTTTTTTTTTTACATTAACTCCACACAGGAGGCCCTGAGGAAAATAACTTCCCTCAGGGCCTATGTCATCTTTGAAGATGCTGTGTGGAGGGTCTTTTTGAGGAAAGGAAGGAGTGAACATGGGTCTTGAAGAGACCTATGTTGTAGGAGGGACGAAACACAGAGGCCGGCAAATCGTTCCACAGCCGAGCCGTTGAACTCAAGAACGAGTCAAATCGTCAACCGTGTACAAATGTTGGGCGCGTGTTTGGCGTGTTTCCAGACGTGCCGAGGGGATCAATGACGCTAGTTCCTCGGAGCATCTTCCATTGTAATACCGGTAGAACAAGGACAGCATTCCCACCTGACGCCTGTGCTCTAAAGATTGCAGTCCGATGGGAGAATCTATCAAACGGACCGCCCGTTTCTGCACAGAGTCAAGGGTTTTTTTAGGTATTTTGGAGCTCCAGACCAGAGGTGGCTGCCAAATTCAACCGTGAGGCGCACTTGCGATTTGTACAGGGTTAGCAGTTGTGTACTATTAAAGTATCTGCGGGCCCTGTACAGTACGCCCAGTTTCTGAGAGGCTAGTTTAACTCTGGAGCCCCCGTACCTGAGCTGGTCAGATCTCACCAAGCATATCTATAGAGGATGGATATTCAATGCCAAGGTTGTCACGGATGGGCTCATGAAAATCGTACGGGTCTTGAATCTTGCCAGCATTTATACAAATGTGAATTGTGCCAGAAATAATATTTATTTTCAGTGTAACGTGTTATGTAAAGTTTGAACACGGTTTTACGACTTTTTTAAAATAATTTTTTTTATAAAAAAAAAACATGAATATTTTTTGTCCACTTTTGTGTCCGATACCACCTTTGATGTCCGATATTAGACAATTCTTTCAAATACTTTGTTGCCCTTTTTCTTATATTTCTCTAGCTTGTATTTTTTTTTAATAAAGATGAATTTTTAATAAAGGTGTCTTGATACATGTGAAATTTTTTACATTTAATCATTAGTAACCGTTTTATTTTAAAACAAAAGAAATTACGGTGTTAAACCAAAGAGCTAATTTGTCCGATACCACCCGTCGAATTCCGATAATAAACGAAAAATTCGTAATTTTAAAATCTAAATTTTGGGAAACAGTGATGGTTATTGATTTTTAAAATTAGCACAGCATGTAGATCTGTCCTTTCCACTTATGATTAATTCATAAATTGTTTATATTGAAGCAATAACAACAAACTACAATTGATCAACACTATGCATCCGATAATATCCGTACTTCCCCTAGGCTTCTGGATTTCAAATAGAACGCGAAGAAGATAAACGTTTGTTGATCGAAGCTTTGAACATTTTGAGTAGTAAAATATCACGATCAACTCGGTCGATTGCCTTGTCAAAATCCGTAGATAGCTAAGCTAAGCATAGCTAAGGAGCTATTGTTATAAAAAACATATTTCCTAGTTAGAGAAACTTTGTTTTTCTATGCCAAAAAATTCAGCGTCTTGTTGTTATATTGAGGTTCTGAAAATATTTTCAAAATTAGTTTAGAATAAATAATAATCCACTGATAATGGTAATGATTTACATTGTAATTATTATTCTATCAACAACAGGTGCCGGCTTACTAAAACTTTTATCGGTTTGATTACCAAACATAAAATGGCTTCAATTTAATTCAACTAACTTCGGGCAAGTTTCTAAAAATTCTCTAAAGCTTCTGTTTGTGAAGTTTTGAAGTGAAAAACAAAATAGTAGGTAATTAGCCAAAAGTTTAAATATTTGAAATACGAGATAGTTAAATAAGTTGGAAGATTTTGAACAGATCGTTTCAATTTCATCTGAAGGAATGAATCAGAAGAAATATATATAAATATATATATATATATATATATATATATATATATATATATATATATATATATATATATATATATATATATATATTGTAAATATTTAAAATGTATCCACAAGCTCCTCCATCCACAAGCAAATGCTTTTAATGGAGGAAAAGTAACACTGTAACATGTTCTATTTTTTAAGAATAAGAAATAAACTAAACTTAGAATACCTAACAATATTAGCACAGCATGGACTGGAGCCAACGATAAATGTTCCAACACGAGTCACACACAACACAAAAAGTTGTATAGATCATATAATGATCAAAACAAAACTAAAAACCAAAACCATAGTACTTGAAAGCACTATTACAGATCACTACATGAATATGATAGCAATAGATACCGAAAACACAAAACCTAACCAACATAAAATATTCACAAAAAAAATAATTGACTACACAAACTTAAAAGAAAAACTCAAAAAAATAGACTGGAGTACAATATACCAAATAGAGAAGGTCGAAGAGGCCTGGGACAAATTTACAACAATTTTAGCGCAAGAAATAAATAATAACACTACTCTAAAACAAGTAAAACTTACGCACAAAGCAAAAAAAATTAAACTATGGATAACGCAGGGAATATTAAACTGTATTCGTAAACGAGACAGAATTCACAAACAAATTAAACATCCGCCATATGACATACAACAACTTAATTACTACAAAAGATATAGAAACATCTGCACGAAAATTATTAGAGTAGCTAAGGAGTTGTATTTTAGAGAAAAACTTAAAAAAGAAGAAAACAATAACCCAAAGGAAATATGGAAAATATTAAAAGAAGTTACATACACACAAAAATTCAAACAAGAAAATACAATCGAACATCTAAACATTAACTCAAAAAAGTAGACGCCAATACAAATAAAGAAACTATAGCAAATCATGTAAATAACTTCTTCGCAAGTATAGGAAAAGTCTTAGCGAACCGTAAAATTCTCAACACAAACACGACAACACAAACAAACAGTTCAAACATCAATACACAACCGAAACAACACAGATTTGCAATAAAAACAACTTCGGAAGAGGAAATTGACAAAATAATAAACACATTAAAAAACCGTATTGCTCCTGGATTAGATGAGATAACGACGGATTGCATTAAGATAATAAAAACAGAAATTTTAAAACCCATAACACACTTAATCAATCTAAGTATAACACACTCCTGCTTCCCTAGTACTCTTAAAAAAGGACTGGTGATCCCTATTTACAAATCCGGAGACAAAATGCAAATAACTAACTATAGACCTATCACTTTGTTAAACTCGCTTTCAAAAATTTTCGAAAGAGTAATAAAAAACCAAATTATAATATACCTGGAAGAAAATAAATTAATCTCGGAAAAACAATATGGATTTAGAGAAAAAATAGGCACAAAAGAAGCTTTGGCGTGTACAATAGACTATATACATAGCAATTTAGATCAAGGGTATAAATGCATAGCGATATACCTAGATTTAGCTAAAGCTTTCGATTCAATCTGCCACCAAACGCTTTTTAAAAAATTAGAAAACATAGGCATCAAAGGCAAGGAACTCCAACTATTAAAAAGTTATATGAGTAACAGAACACAGCAAGTAAAAATTAACAACCATATTAGCAAGCCACTGCCAATTACATATGGAGTTCCACAAGGAAGCATACTAGGGCCCGTTCTTTTCACTATTTACATTAATGAACTTTGCAGCATGAAAATAGACGGTGAAATAGTTAGTTATGCAGACGACACAGTTTTACTCTTTAAATCTAAGGATTGGAAAAATGCATACAACATAGCGAATCTAGGAATCACGCGAGTGAAATCATGGCTAGACTCAAACATACTTACACTGAACATATCGAAAACAAAATTCACAACGTACAGTATAAATAGCACAGGACAGCCAAAAAATAACACAAACACCATAAAAATACACGAATGTTTAAACACCAACATTTGCGTTTGCCCTCCTCTAAAAAATAAAGAACAAATAAAGTATCTAGGAATCATAATTGACCATAACCTTAGATGGACACATCACATCCAACAAGTGACAAATAAACTCCTCAAAACGATACACATTTTCCTAAACATAAGAAACATATACAAAATACAACAAATTAAAACAATATATTTTGCTCTATGTCAGTCTATAATAGAATATGGAATAATTGCTTGGGGAGGAGCAACAAACTCAGCTATCAAACACCTGGAAATTGCGCAGAAAACGATCTTAAAGGTAATACTTAAAAAACATAGACTTACTGATACAGACCAAATATTCAACCGTTGTGACGTACTAGACATACGACAATTATATGTTAAATCGCTACTAAATTACATTTTTGACCAAAAAACAACCTTCAACAAACACAAAATATCACAAACAGACCAGTTAGACAAGCATACAAAGAAAACTTAAAAACTCCGACGGTAAATACAAGCTTCGGACAAAGACATTACCAATATCACGCTATAAAAGCATTCAACAGTCTAACACTTGAAAATAAAATTGAGGAAAACAAAAATAAATTCTGACACAAAATTACAAAATGGATTAAAGACCAAAATAGACGATACTACCAAAATATCATAGCATAAAATAACAAAACATATAAGTAACACACAAAACCAATATAAAACACAATCACCCACAAACACACAACACGTATTAAAAATATCGTTTTTAACCTTATATAATATTATTTATTCTTAATTTTACGTTAATTCTAAATCTCTAATTTTTAAGTTTAATTTATCTTAATCGTATGTTTTTTATTTACTTTTTTCCTTTTTTTCACCAATATTATGTATATATATATTTATATGTATTGTGTATAATTTTGTATATGAAATGGAGGCCTCAGCACGGGTAAACCACCCAGTGAGGCCAACATCATTGAATTATGTAAAATATGTAAATAATATTGCATCAAATAAATAAATAAATAAATAAATAAGATAAATAAAATTATTATTAATTATTATTAAATTTGTTGTTTTTATACATTCGTGATAATCTATTTTATGTTCAACAAATAGTTTACTTTTATGCTAAAATATAATAATATAATGTATTATACTAGCGCAGGCCCGTTAAAAATCACGGGATATTGTAAATATAGGATTTTTTTTTTTTTATTGAAATAATAGATGATACATAATATAATCAACAAAAAAGTCCTTCAAAGCCAATTGAATCGGTTTGTCAACAGGTGCTTATATTTTAGTTTCATATTTATACATTTTGAAAATTTAAAATTTACATCTTATATCTACAGATTCAACATTTTTTCATACATATCAAAATCAATATAAATCTTTTTTTACATGAGCTCCACACAGGAGGCCTTGAGAAAAATAATTTCCTTCAGGGCCTATGTCATCTTTGGGAATGCTGTATGGAGGGGTTTGTTTAAGGAAAGGAAGGAAAGGAGGGTTCTGGGAAGGAAAAAGGTTTAAGGGGTGGGTAGGAATCTGGGGTTCAGTGTGTCCTGGTCATCCGCCTCCAAGACCTAGACAAACCTCACCCCGTGAACCCGGGCACCCCTGCTAAGTCACCAAACGTAGCGAACCACTTGGAATGACCTAAGGCAGAGGTTTTGGTTATCCAATAAAGGTTCCCGGGGCGGCGGTACCCATTCCCGCCTCCCAAATTGATAACCCTATTTAAAAAAAAATTGCTGAACCTATTAAAAATAAAATACTTGCCTTCGGATTTCAAAAGAAGAAGCTTTTCGAAAGAAGAAATTTACCTGTTGAAAGGGAGAAGGAAAACTTTAGAAATTACGACTCTACGACTAATCAAGCATTTTTGCAAAAGAAGTGCGCATTACAAATAAATAATATTAGTACCTACTGTATCGCTTGTCGGGTATGATTTACATTTAAGTATAGGTGTATTTTTTTTAGTACAAAGTGTTTTAAAATTTTTAGAATATTATCACGAAAAAAAAAAAATACACGTGATATCTCATTACACCCCCCCCCCCCCCTTTCGTGCCTCACGTGATTAATGGACGACCCCTTACGCATCAGGGGAGCAGGGGGTAATGGGAGCCAGCGGGTAATGGGAGCGGTGCGACTAGAGACAAATTAAACGTTTATTCATTTTCAAGATGGTGGTATTCGGGTAATCAGAGCTTATTAGGCTCTGATTACCCCTTGTAACTCCAATTACCCCGTATGCATTTTAATATGTATTTTTTTAGATGAAACAATGCCTGGATCCTTAAAGCTAATTATTATATGGTTACATTTATATTATGTAATATTTATATGAATAAGTGAGATTTCAGACTGACTTATAGAAAATTTAGAGGCTGACTTAATAATTAAGTAGCTCCCATTACACAAATGGGAATTTATAGGCTCTCATTTCCCGCAAAGTCGGGTAATGGCAGCGATTCTGTTTTTTTGAAAAAAGTTTATCTGTGGCCAAACGCCTAATAATGTAACGTTAACGCTGTGATTATAGTCAAATAAGTAAGGATTTAGTTTCTAATAAAAAGTTCCTAAAGTATCTATAAATTTGCCTTTTATTGAACTTTTTCCTCAGTAGGCTCCAATTCCCCCCCCCCGCTCCCCTGCTTCACGCATGCACACATGTACCGAAAACTGAAATTAGTATGTTTGATTAGGTTCTACGACAACTCAACAAAACAACACCCATTTTAAAAGACTTGAGTTATGAAAAAAATTAAAAATAGTAACCTAAATAATTTATTTTACTTTTTCTCGTAATTTTTAATGACTTCAAAGGAGGTGAAGAAGTTACATGTTGTAGAGTGGTCCGGTCACCGTTTGATTATGCTTAAACATTAGAAGTGTCATTCCCATTGGGAATGTATGGCGAGCGATATATGTACTCAAATATAACAACCAAAAGAAGATGGCGCTTCTAAAGCTAGGTGTGATTCTAGATACCTACTAGCATCTGAGTAAACCGAGTGAAGCGTATTGTTAGGGGGTGCCTGGTGTGCCCGAATTACGGTCAATTTTTCCTTACTTCGTATAAACTATATCAACCTTTTTATAAGAGATTTTTTCCTTTTACCTAATAATATATTATTATATTCAATTTCATTGGCCTGCTTCTTCATCGAAAGATCTTGAGTGAGTTTGTAATTGTCGGCAATATAAGATATCTTTCAAATAAATTAATTGTCCAGTCAATCTAGACAAAAAAAAACACCCAAAAAATTTGTGATTTTTCCGCAAGTGTTACTTTTTGCAGATTTTATCAATGAATCTTCTTCAGACCAAAATTTTTAGAAGTAATCCAAAATTTCAGTCCATTCAGCATACCCACAACGTGCGATAATTGCTTTCAAAGTTAGAACCCAAGCCTTGCATGTCGCTCCGTAAGAAAGATAATTTTTTCACAATTCTAATTATTGGTTTAGCAAATTTGTGTTGACAGTCCCGCGTTTCCCATACTTTTGGACTATAATTCTGGGCACCCGGGGCGGACTGCTCCAATTGCTCCTGCACAGGGCTGGCCCTGGACTCAAGTCACAATTGAGTATATCCCCCAGCCTCCCTACTAGTGGTGAAATTCGCGCAGGTTTAAAAGTATTTCGCACGACATGAAAAACTTAGATAAAGCTTGTATTTTTAATTGAATTTCACCAATACTGAGGACGGCCATATTAAACCGTTATTTTATTATTACTAATCTGTTTTCTTTTTCTCCAGGCTTGGAAACAACTGATCAACTACTCTTCAGGATGAACACAAGTTCCACGTACGTAAGCGTGCGCAGGAACACTGCGCAGTACCTGCCCAGACCGTCCATGGTGCCTGGGATCACCGCCCCCAAGGCCCGCCACCCATCCATCAACGGCCAACAGTATCGTGTATGATTTTAGGATATCAAGGTGGACACTATCTGCCTTGATCCTCAACAATGCGAAGAAGCAAAAAACGATTTCAACAAGTTTTAATATGTCATACAGACAAATCATTTTAAACAGGACACGTTAAAATACACATGTGCACACCAATGGTATCGAAAGTTTCAAAAAGCTTTTTGAACATAGCGAACTTTATCAATTACGTTTAGATTTATGCTCACAATTTAATTCAACAATGTTCTTTTTTTTTGGTTTCGTTTCATTCTTCAGCTTCCTAAAGCCGGTTACAGATTGCTATAACGTAACACGCAATGTAATACGCAATGTTAGAATTTGCCGTCCACATTGTCGCAATGTATCATGCAATGTAACAGAATCCCCATAGTGTGGACGCCTTGCGCGCACAAACCGTGCACACTACGCGCACGAACAGAGCATTTCAACTCGTGCGCGCCGCAATCCACAAAGTGTCGGTTTTTTCGCCGAACACAAAGGGGCGCGCAGTGTGCACGGAGCGTCAGTGTGGACGGCTTGTTCGTGTCTATACTGCAGAACGCGCGCGAACAATGGAGGACTTGTTCTCGGCAGACTGAGCTATGTTCACCGCGCGCATGGGGGAAATAGACACGAGTAGGTACATGCTCGGTTCGTGCGCGCACTGCGTCCACACTTATGAAATGTTCCTTTCATGTTACATTGCATGTTACGTTACAGCAATCTGTACCCGGCTTTACGAAAACAAAATTATAGGTAATTAAATTAATTTTAGAGCCTTCGGTCTCTTTAAAATGATTTACCTACCTGTACAATCATATTAAATAATAAATGTACAATCTTATTAAATCTTTGTGGATTAGTGATTTTTGAATTTGCAAATCAAAGTGTGGACAATTTTGAACATAAAATTTTCTGTAATCGAGACATAAGTCTAAATTTAGAAATGTGAAGGGTTTGTTAATAGTTGATAACTCTTCCTTATTCTTCTGTTCGGCATAAAAATAACCGGAAACCTTGAAGCTATAAAAATATTTGAATTGTGGATATAATATATAGGCGCGTTCTCTAAATACCCTGGACTTACAGGGTAACTATTTTACAATTTCTTCATCGAGTAGAATACCGCAAAATTGTTTCGGGGAAGATTTCCCTGACGATAGCTGACTTCCGATAGGATAGGGAGCGAGAAGAAGAACAATATGTTATCATTAGTGGTGTAAATGCGACAAAGTTTTTTTAATGTGAGTACCACACAAGAGTCCCAATTGCTTCCTACTGACTGGAGCCAATGGGACTAAATCCTCAAGTGGGGTATATTGTGAGACTGAAGAGAGTGGAGAGAGGAGCGATGGGAAGTACCTGACTATTCAGATCCGGTCACCAAACATGACTAATGCCATTTCAAGCAACATTTCGATTCTGAATAGTGGTCTTACACCAGGGTCATACTGAGAGTATCTATCACTTTGTAGTATGTTCCATAAAGGCAGAGAAACAAATTTTATTTAATTATATAATTTTGACTCTGTACATTTGGTTTTAATAGATGGTTTAATTTATCTGATGCTAAGCGTGTCGCAAATAACGTACTATCTATAATTAATATGAACAAAAGTAAGAGCAAAGTGTACATTATAGAGGATAGTAATCGAAGAAAAACTAGAACATAAATTAAATGTTGTTTCATCTGCATACTTATATGTAATTATTATCACCAAAAACGTTTATTTACGATTAGTGAATAATATGTATTGATAAGTGCAAAAGTGAAATGAATGAAAATTTCGAATCTAATCATCATTGATGCTCAAAATTAAATCAAACTGAAATCAATTTTTGGGAGAGGGTACAATTTTGAAATCAACTGGAAAAGGGGGGCTCTTGAAATGTTACAGATTTACAATCACAGTGCATCCGATCTAACTTGATTGCGCTATCTCAAGCTCATGTCTTTGTCAATAAGATTTGACACTTATAAAGAAAACATATTTTGGTTTGATTCTCAATGTTAAAAATTATTGATTTTTGGGGTACCTTAATACCCAAAATTATTATGCAATAAGAATTATCATGCGCTTCCTCCTTCTTGAGCCAACGTTTCAGACAACCTTACAATGTAACATCTGCTCTGTTAATGAAAACTATCCGAAAATGGTAGTAAGGCTATCCGACTCAAGAAGTAGGAGATAGCGTAAAACCTTATTTTGTTGAAACCGCAACTTTGAAAACCATTTTTCTCATTCACTATTTCATATTACTACTAAGGTAGAGTAATAAAATAAGAATAGAAAGGTATATAAATGGTACACTATTTTTGGTATAATATTTCTGTACAAATATATTATATCCAAAAAATATTTGTGCTGAACAAATAATGTTATTACAATAAATATTTTTCTCAAACGAACATTGTTGAACCAGTTTAGTTTAAAACAATATGTAACACAGCCCTTACACGAAGGATTTTAACCAGCGAATCCTGAGCATATTTGGGGCAAATGTTGATGTTGTTTTGGTGTCCAATGACATTTTTTTGTCAATTAAAAACATTAAATATATTTTTCCATCACACGTCGCAACTGACCAGTAAGAATAGTAGAGCGTTTATAGCCCAGGGGGCCGTTCAAGTATTACGTAACGCACTTGGGGTGGGTCTTGTGAAATGTTACTGTGCGTTACCAGGAGGGGAGGGGGGTTCGAACAACGCGTTACGTTACATGTTTTTCTTTATTTAGATAAAAAAAATAGGTAATTAAAATCTTCCAAGTTCGCAACCCTTTTCGTTCTCGAAATCTCTTGTTTTATTTATTACCGCAAACGCGATTCAAACAGGATAAAAGGTATTTAAGCGACTTTCCGGTACTTTGCGCAACTTAATTGTGACTTTCAGGTAAAAATTGTCACTTGGGCGTTACGTAACGTTTAAGAGGGGGGGGGGGGGACAGAAAAACGTTATGGCTCATTACATGGGGGGGAGGGGGGGTCAAATATCTTCAAAAATTGCATTACGTAATACTTGAACACCCCCTAGCGAGGGTTATTTGGTAAGCGTTGCGTCTCATTATACCAGCACGGTAACACACAAAACATCGCACTTATGTGATGCACTTGTGCAACTGAAAAATATTTTTTTTGTTTTTAATAGAAAAAAAATATCATCCGTCAACAAAATGACATCCACATTTTTTACTCCAGATATGCTCAGAAATCACTGGTTAAAATTCTTCGAGTACATGCTGTTACACTCTGTATATATATATATATATATATATTTTTTTTTTTTTTTTTTTACATTATTCAAAAAATAAAGATACATTACATACAGAAAATATATTACAATGTACATAGTAATAATTTCACGTGTTGTATATATGAGAAGTACCACCATAATAAAGCTAGGCTTGTGTGTATGGGGTATGGTTTATATTGTGTATTTCTTTATTTATATGTTTATAATATTTTCAGTGTGTTTTTAAGGAAAAAAAATCAAAGATATTGAAATATAAGAGATGTCCTATTCACAGTTCTTACAAGGTGGGACTGTGATTCCTGGCATCACCGATATTGTTAACCAATACTACTGCATACCTTAAAAAAATCAACTAAATGAACGAATTCTTTCCGCATTCAAACTATTCCCATTAGAAGGTAGTTCGCCGACGGTCAGTCGGCCATCATAGCATATCTTTTGTAAATTTTATTTCAATTTCTTTGAAAAAAATTTAAATCGTTATTACATTTCCGATACTTTCTGGTAATATATTAAAAAAAACTTTGCTCCAAGATATTTATAATTGAATTAATATGCATATTGTTTCAAAATTGGAGAAGGAATTTCAGTTTATAGTGGATTGGTTTTCATATTTCACGAAAATATCTCACACCAAATGAAAAAAAAAAATTTTAATTATTTATATTCGAGGATATGTATATCTACTTCCATAAAGTATTTTCGTGTTCTTGGTATGTTTAAATGTAAGTAATAATAAAGGTTTAAAATAAAAATTATATCTACTTTTCATCTGTGAATATGTAGTAAAAGTACAACTGAGGTGGAAGCTAGTCCTAAATATTAAACTTATTGATGTTATTGTATGTCAAATTCAGGCATTTCTTCAAAAATATGTATTAAACCTAGTATTTTGTTGAAATAAGTTCCGGGATCTCTTGTTAAAAAAGTATATTATTATTCATGTAGATAATTACACATTTTAAATATAAAATATTCTACCAATTTAAGTAAGGACAAGATTAAATCTTAAATTATGATTGTATTAAATTTAGGTGATTATATAATATTAAAATTGTATTTCTGAAAACATAAAATGTTAGGAAGTTGTGATACTTTGGAAGGTAATGAGAAGGTTTTAGAAGACATGTGAAAAATATACCAAATAAATTTTTGTAATATATCCTTCAATAAATGTAAAGTTTAATGTTTTAATGTGAATGTTTCATAGTTAGCTTTATCGAAATCACTTTACCGAGAGCCAATTATTGAATGAAATAACACTCTTATACATTTTTATTATTGTTGATAAATTGTGTAAATATTAAACTTGACAAAATAATGTTCTCTCTCTCTCTCTCTGGTTGTACCAAACTTAAATTTTAAAAAAGCGTCAATATAATTTAAAAACATATTTATGCAAATAAAAATTATGTATGTTTTCATCAATTGAAAATAGTATATTCTTATATTTCCCATATTTTAGTAATACAACATTTATATAATTATAAAGTTATAACCAACGGAATACAGTTGATTCCGCTTAATTGGGATACAAGGGCCCCAAACATTTTGTCCCAAATAAATGGATATCCCAAATAAGCAAAGTTTAAGAGATGTAAAAAATATAGTTATATAAGATTATTGTTTATCAAGCTTTTTTATGTATACAGTTAGGTACATATTACATTTATACGAGTCATCTCAAATGTCTTTAATTTTTATGATATTTTTGAAAAAATTTTAAGTAGAGAAAAATAATTATATACTAAGTACATACGGGGGCTGTCTGTAAAATAAGGTCTCCAAGGTGCTGCGGTCGCGAGGAACAATTTCACGCGAGATCCGGCAACACTGGCGTTTAGTCTGGTTTTCCTATGCCAAATTCCCACCACGCTGCACTCTCTGCGACACTTAGTCTCGGTGTGGCAGCTGTTCCGTTTTGGAGCTTCTGTTCGCCGCACCCACCAGGTGTGAATTGCGCTCTATAATTAGTTTTTTGTGCAAAGAACAAAATCTACTTGAAGTGTATGGTAAACAAACAGTGTATGAGTGCGAAAACGTGCGGACGGCCATCAGTTTCATATGAAAAAATTACCAAAGTGGAAAAACAATGATTGCAGATCGACAGGTGACGGTTCGGAAGCTCTGTGATATGATCCCAGATGTCAGTATTGACAAGATTTTGACAGAACATTTGGGAGACCACAAGGTCTGCCCAAGGTGGGTCCCAAAATGCTCGCCTAAGATCATAAACAACAACGCATTGAAGCAGCCCGCGAATTTCTTGAGTGCTACGACATCGATGGCGAAGAATTCTTGGACTCAATTTTGACTGGGGACGAGATCCGGATACACTACACGACACTAGAGACAAAGGAACAATCCCAGTGGCGTCATTCAGATTCGCCGAAGCAAAGTTTAAAAACGAATTACAGAGTATAACTCACACATGGCGGGTGCGGCGAGCGGAAGCTCCATCGCGAACGGCTGCTACGCCAAGACTAAGCGCCACAGAGAGTGCAATGTGGTGGGGATTTGGCAAGGGGAAACCAGGCTATACGCCAGTGGTGCAGAATTGCAAGTAAAATCGTTCCTCGCGACCGCAGCGACCTTATTTTACGGGCAGCCCTCGTAATATATGAACATGAAAAAATTGAATAATCATGAACAGACAGACAATTACATATTATCATAATAACAGTCACCCAAAATATTACTTCTTACATTCGCAAACTGAACAAATTTACGTTGACGAATGTCAACAGATGGCATTGTCTAAGTTGGCGAGGGTAAAATCTACCGGGTAATTAACTCTGAACTCCCGTGAAAATACCGCAATTCTTAATTAAAATTCGTTTTCTGAGACGAGTTTTGCATTGACTTCATATCAAAATTTGTCCCAGTTAAACGGAATGGTGTCCCAGATAACCAAAGTACGTTTCTTCATTTGGTTTCTGTTCCTTGGATTTCAACCCAAATAAAATGCTGACCCAACTATCGGGTGTATATATCAATTAAGAGGAATCGACTGTTTTCCTATTATTTCAAGTGTGGTTTAGTCCAAAGAGTGATTCCCCATTCATAAAGCATCTCTGCAAAAGATGTATTTTTAATCACAATACTTGAAATTACCTAAGAATACATGTGCTTATAAAGTCAATTTGGATGGCAAAAAAAAACTAACATAATGTAAAAGTAAGTAAGTATCAAAGTATTTCAAAATGTATTATTTGAATGAAAATAAAAATCTTTGTTTAACCTCTTGTTTGCCAGTACTTCCTTAACCCTTATAATCACAGTAGACCAAATTTGTCCCAGCTCACATAGGTCTCATATAAATCGTTGTATATCCCTTACCGTCATGATGAGAAATATGATCTAAACGTCGTTAGAAAGAGAAAACTCCACATAGTCTAAGATCCCCATATAAAACGACCATCACCGAGATGTTTATTTGATGAAACGTATTTTATATTTAATTTAATATATCAATATATTGCATATGGGTTTCCTAACAAATTTTAGTCCAGGGTATGATTAATTAATAATTATTATAAGCAATAATTATCAGCCTGAAACACTCATCCACATTGAAAAATCTTCCGAGAAAAGATACATGACGCCAACGGGACGTGTTTGTTGACATGAGTGTTTCAGGCTGATAATTATTGCTTATAATAATTTTTACCCTTTGTGCTATGCATAAAAATCTTGTCTTACGTTAGTTTAAAAATTAAAAATAATGATTAATTAATAATTTAAATATATATTTTTTAAACATTTCACCAGTTTGAGTGAATGTGTGCGACTGAGAGGTCCCAAACAACCATCCCATGCGATAGAAGAGGACACAGCATAGCAGCTGTTTGAAGTCCATCCATTTAAAGAAAGAGAGTGCGCATGCTATTTGTTCTTGAAAATGAAAAGGATAGCGATAGACTCGTATACGCTGTGCATCATTTTGGAGTAGTTTATTATTAAAATAGAGGAATAGTTATTAAAAAAAAAATTAATCAATTAATTATTTATGTGTGTATATTTTGATGCCACCGTGTTCATAATGAAATAATCTTTAATTTCATTTAATTTTAATTCAATAATCAGACCGGTGCAATATGCTGTTATCGATTTACCTATTTATACCTACCTGTTAAAAAAAAAAAAAAATTTAATTATTAATTAATCATACCCTGGACTAAAACTTGTTAGGCAACCCATATGCAATATATTTATTGACATATTAAATTAAATATAAAATACGTTTCATCCATAGACATATGAATATTAATAGACCTGCCCTAAGTGATAAAAGCATATTATTTTCCCCTCCCCCATACCGGTTCCATGGAACTGGCTGGGATTGAGTATGGCTTCTCGTGAATCTAAAAAATGTGACGTCATCATTCTTCTGCGAGCCAGCGTCAAGCGCTCATCGGTGTATTTTATGAAATAACACCGCAAAAAACATGGTTTGTGTTTTGAAAACGTGTAAATATATACTATCACTCGAGATACACGGCGTGTGCTCGTCGATGTTTATTGGGGTAAGTAAATTATGAAACATTTATAAAAGTGTCTTAACTAAATACGGCAACAAAATATTGGACCCTCAAAATAGGCAAACTTTATTTTGCCATATTTAGGACTTCGCAAATTTGTTCACTACGCGGCGAGCAATTCGCGCTCCCATGTAAAAAGGTCTATTCATTTAAAAGCAGAGTTTATTTTTAAGAACTAAATGGTGAAATTATAATGCGAGATGCCTATATACTGTCGATTGAGTTATTGACGAATCACATATCAGGAAGCCATCTTCCCGCTCTGCGCCCCGCTGTAGTTGGTTTCTCCCCTCACCTTTATGTTCTGGTCTAGTAATATTCATATGTCTATGGTTTCATCAAATAAACATCTCGGTGATGGTCGTTTTATATCGGGATCCTATACATCGGGATCCTATACTAACACTTTATATTCCAATGTAGAATTTAACCATAGAAAATTTTAAATGTGCACCTCTATGAAACCAAAGTTTTCGATAGCAATTTGAGAAAAATGTATAAAATTTCGAGAATATTTTATTCATTATTTTTTTATGAAACGACAAAAACGTGAGGTCATAATAACTTTTATAATACACTTGCATAAAAATATATGTGTGTTATTATTTTTATTAATTATCAGTAATTTTAGTTAGTAAATTAGTTATAAAGGGAGCCATTTTTAAAACTTTTTATGTTTGTATTAAAGATTTTAATATTTCAGAAACTATGTGTTTATTTCTAATAATACTTGAAAGCATATTCTATCATTTTTCTAAAACGATTTTAGTTTTTCGGGTACATTCAGAAATATTCCATTTATTTGGATATTATTGCAAAGTGGAAATTTTCTGACCTTCCGGCAGAATATGCCCGAGACCTGAAGGGTTAACAATACTATTAAAAAATCATATCTCTGAATATAACTACCTATTCTTGGAAAACTACTTAACCACTCGAGCGATGTCCCCCAAATTTAGGTAAATAAATTTTAAAATATTTAAATTATAAACTTGTTTAATTATTTTTTTTTATAAAACCTTAAATGCAGGAATAAACATAAAAAATATTGATGTACCCATCCTTTGAAAACAAAAAAAAAGTTTATGCCAACTGTTAATTGTACATTTTTTATATTTATATTTCATTATTTATTTATTTATATTTCATTAATTACTTATTTATATTTCATTATTTATTTATTTATATTTCATTTCAAATGGGCCTAGTGCCAATTAGATTGGATAGTGAACAAAATGTAAAACATCCACAATTTATGATGAATATTGTAAATAAATGTTGAAATCAATATATGTATTTATTTTTGTTCATCCATAACTAAGATTTTTTATGTGAAAACCACTCATGAGTCCCAACTGTCTGGAGCCAGTGGCGCTACAGCTTCCCCAGGTGTTGTGAGGCTGAAAGCAGTGGGGAGGGAAAGGAGAGAAAGAAGGTTGTGAAGTATCTGGCTATTCAGATCAGGTATTCAAGCTATTGGCTATTAAGGTCTCCAAACATGGTTAAAGCAATTTCAAGAAACTTTCTATTACAAATGGTGGTCTTTCACACGGAAAAGTACCTACCACTCTGGAATGTGCCGCAAATATACAGGTAAATCATTTTAAAGAGACATTTGCTTATGTGGCGGTGTACTGTATGAATCAAAAAATAATTTCATTTAATAATATGTAATTATATTAGTCCGCCTCGGCACAGGACCCCCTAGTGAGGAGGACTAAGAAATGCAATACTTTATACTTAATTTCACCATTACATTTTGTATGTAAAAAAAATTTTATATAGTCGCTAAAATAAAAAAAATTTAAAAAAAATTAAATTTACTTTTGTTAGGAAGCTAAAGAACGGAATAAAAAAACATAAAAAGAACACTGGGCTCATGGGGTGAGGTTTGTCCAGGTCTTGGCGGCGGATGCGTCTGCCCACCAGCTACAAGGCAGGCCGGATCGAGAAAGAATCTTTGACTTCTTTCTCTAGCCATACTCTCTCGGAGCCTTGCACCAAGGATGGATTTATATGTCCGTCACTCCTGGACACACTTACCCCCAGATTCCTACCCACCCCTCATATCCTTTTCCCTCCCAGAACTTCCTCTCCTTCCTTTCCTAAAAAGATACTCCACACAGCATCGTCAAAGATGACTGAGGGGACTTATTTTCCTCGGCCTCCTGTGTGGAGAAAAAAAAGGGCTTCACAACAGAGGTCTCTCAACCACAAGTAAGAAAAATACCAAAGTTAACATTAAACATTATTTTATTTTAAATTCATACATACATTATGAAACTATATAATATTTTACATAGAATTTTTCTAGTGAATGAGAAAAGTAAAAGGCTAAAATAGATTCACCTACTTTGTTTTCCAAAACTGATTTTAAATGTCAATAAAATAGCTAAAAAAATAATAGTTTTCTTTGTAAAGTAAACAAGAAGTTTATTTTAAGGAATTTGTTTTTTATCACAAATGAGCTCAATATTATAAAATTATCATTTAGGCCCTCTGTTCATGGAGATACTTACAATCTACGTAATTGTGACGAAACCACAAGTACCCTGCTGATATACTACTTTTTAATGCTAGTCTCCGTACACGGCGCTATCCGAAATATACTGAACTTGATCATTTTTCTCGTGCAGCCGTGGAGTTAACACGCTGTCAAGCGATGTCATATGACTTTTTTTCCAACATCAATCCATGCCTTCTCCACTAAATTCTTTCTTACGTATTCTGGTAAAGTATAGTTATATAAACATGCATTTTTTCCACTTCCAGAACAAATCTAACATTACTTTCATGTTCCGACGCCATTTCTGTCAAACGTCAAACGAATAAGTATCAGACACAAATGATGCGACACGTCGCGTGCGATCAGCACTGTCGGTATCGTGATACTGATTGGAAACTGACAGCCACCGCGTAGCGCCATGAACAGAATCCATGCCTTCTCCACTAAATTCTTTCTTACGTATTCTGGTAAAGTATAGTTATATAAACATGCATTTTTTCCACTTCCAGAAGAAATCTAACATTACTTTCATGTTCCGACGCCATTTCTGTCAAACATCAAACGAATAAGTATCAGACACAAATGATGCGACACGTCGCGTGCGATCAGCACTGTCGGTATCGTGATACTGATTGGAAACTGACAGCCACCGCGTAGCGCCATGAACGGGCACCAGCAAAATTGTACGGGGGTACTCACGATCGACGCGTATGATACGCACACGAGGATCGAGTATCTTGTAAGTATCTCTGTGAACGGAGGCACTTAGTACACAATTCAGTAAAACATAATTTTAGTCATGTTTCATAGAGTTGTACCTACATAAATATCACTTTGGCTTCTGGTATGAGTATCAGCAAGGATCTTATACCAAGGTTGTAGGATTCTAGCAATTACTAGGAATCTAACCTTACCATTAAGTGCTTGTGCATTATTACCATGACGCAAAATACATATAGGCTCTTTCACCAATCATACAAAGTGATCGCTCAGTTAAATATTTCAGAAGCACACTGTCAGGAGTTCATTTTTATAGATTGAGTCTATTTTTATAGATCAAAATCAATATATAATTATAAGTGCACAATGTGCGTGCCGCTAAAACTCAGTAACGAGTTCCGCTACGATCAAAGGGATCGTGTGGTAGCCCTCTATCCCCCATCCATGAAGAAGTTTTCCATTTTTACCTGAAAGGCGTGCTTTCGAAGATACAAGAGCTGGAAATTTCTAAAACAGTCCAAAACATTGGAGAGCATTTCCAACATTCCAGAACATCCCGGAACATTCTGGAATGTTGTGGAATGTTCAGGAATAGTCTGAAATGTTTGGGAACATCCCGGAAAATCCCAGATGATTGTGGAACATTCCAGAACACTCTCGAATGTTGTGGAAAGTTCTGGAACAATGTGGACCATTCGAAGCATTTTTGTATAGGAGGGGCTACCCATTGGTAGGGGTATATAAAGCAAGATCCTGTGTGGGTTTGAAGGTCAGTTCAATCTCATATCATCTCCCTGAGTGAAGCCGGGTACCCCAGTTAGCTAATTATAAATTTAACAATAACATTTTTTTTATAAAACGTAAAAATGTGGGATAAGTGGTAAAATTCAGGTGGATTCATTGGCTTGAAACTGCAGTAAGGAGTTTGTTTCCTTATTAATATTTGGAGGTATGATTTTCATTAAATCAAATGGCTGAATTGAAAACTGAAAACCTGGAAAACACAGTCGCTTGAATGGTTAAAACTGTCTTGTAACTTTATTTAGAAAAATGTGATAAAAAAAAATTATAATTAATTTATGTATTTAATTATTACTGTTTATTCAGTGTTGAACACTGTTGTACTTGACAATATTATTAAAAGTTGTAATTTGACAACTTCTTCACATATTGGGAGTTAATTGAGTAATCCATGGCCAACAGTAAAATTAACACAAGGTTCACTCTGTTTTGATTGGTGAAAGCAGACGTTGGTATCTTTAGAGACTCATGTGTGACCGGCACATAGGACAAGTTGTATTTCTACTAGTGCTGAACCATTTTTTCTGAAAATAAAAAAAAATTAATAAACAATGTGAATTTTTAAATTAAAAAACCATGATAAATAAATTTTCACCAGTTAGTAAAATCTGTAAGTTCATTCTTTCATTAATTGAGATGTGAAGACATATAAGATACATAAAATTGTCCAGTTAATTAGCCAGATATCTCCGACACCATTTGCGAAAAATCGAAATTTGAGTTGAGTATGCAGTTATAAGTAAAAGTGTTGGTACTCTTCTGGTATAATATTCAGATTACTCATAAACACCACCGAATCAATTATAATGCAGAAAAACTTGCATGGAATCCATCAGCGAAAAGAAGTGACTTTGAATGCAGAATAATTTCCATTACATCATTAATAAAAGTTGAAAAGAGGAGTGGTCCTAAATTAGAGCCCTGAGGAACTCCCAAGAGCAGAAAAAAAATTTTTTTTGAGAAATTTCCATGTGACACAAATTGTTTTCTTTCAGTAAAATAACTGGCAAAAAATATAGAAACCGGAAGGAAAAACCTATCGTTGACAATTTATTTAATAAGATGTCAAATTTTACGGTATCAAAGAAAGGCCTTTGAGAAATCATTGTATAGCAGTCTACTTGGTCTGCTGACTAATCAACTGGAAATACATACTACGTTTATAAAAAGTCAATCCCGGGAATTTTTTTCAAAGAAACAAAATTACGGTGCTAGCCTTTTATTATATTCACAATCCGGTTCTTTGCAGAACCAGATTACTGTGCTAGCATTTTTTAATCCCAGGATCCCAGTGCCAGCACTGATGTTTTAAATTATTATAAAAAAATAGGAGTTGAAACAAATGTTTTAAACAGATTTTTAACTAAAATCCAATAATATAAGCTACACAAAAGAACAAAAATGGGAAAAAATATATTATACAATAAAATCATAGAATGTGAAGTAAATCCAAAGCATATCTCAAGTTTTGAAATTCATACCAATTTTAAAAAAACATTTTTTTGTTTTCCTGTAGTTGTCAAAATTTACTAAAAACGAGACGATAAAATAAAGTGAAGTAAAAACGAAATATCAAATACACATAGTCAAATGTACAGCTAATAATATGATTAAACAAGACAACTTACCAAACAAACAAGATGGGATTTGTTTTTGCAAGTGTGACATGTTATTTTGGGTAATTTCCCTGTGACAGGATGGAGTTTGCAATAGCACACATAGCACTCGGGAACACTGTCCAGTTTTCGTTGAATGGAGTTTAACCACAGTGTGATGGTCTGCCACAATGAGCCATTCTAAAAAAAAATTAAAAAAACAATGTTGTACAAGAAAGAAACACGGGTTGGTAAAAAGTTCTGCTTTTGACAATCGCCAAAATGACGACATCATGTAAATATATTAACCTTTATTCCAAAGGGTACAAATATTTGCAGTTTTGAGTTAAGTATGAGGAAATGTTTAGAATACCAATGCAATCTATAAGTTAAAAAAATTAACAAGTGATAAACCCTGTGAAAACCTCTTGTACATTAAAAGATTAAACCTACCCAAAATCTTATATCCTAATTATTTATTTATTTATTTATTTATTTACGGACTTACGTCCAATTTAAAACAAAGTATCACGAAGTATAGAAATGAACAATGTAAGGATTCGGATGGTACATGAAAGCAAAGACAAACAGTGAAAATAGAAGAAAAATAAGTGTCAAGTCACGTCAAGACCTTGCAAAAATTAGGGTGAATATTACATATCTTCATTTGTTTAAAGAGCGACAGAAATCATTTAAGCTAATACCAAATAAATCAAGGTCTTGACGTGAGTTGACCAGTCTACACATTCTGGACAGTGGTGAGTTATAACCATAGTTAGTCGAGTGCTGATTGAGGAAAAGCAGGTCTTTATTTCTGAGTCTACGAGAAGGTATATTAAATGTGATGAGTTGTAGTAATGTAGGCGAGTCGATTAAACAGTTAATAATTTTGAAGAAACAAATGAGATCAGATTTTATCCGACGGTCTTCTAAAGGAGAAAGGTTTAGAGTTTGTTCAACTTCAGCATACGAGTAATTGCCTCGCTCTAATCCTAGCCTCCAAGCAATTCCCTTTAGGAACCGATGTTGAACGGATTCAATATGACGAATACGGACAGCATAAAAAGGAGACCATATAATACAAGCATATTCAAGATGGGGGCGAACCAAGGAGCAGTAAAGAGTTCTTAGGGTATTTATGTTTTTGAAGTCAGAAGTGGTTCTAGTGATAAAACCAAGTAGTTTGAGAGATTTATTAACAATCGTATTTATATGTTCCCGGAAAGAAAGCTTGCTATCAAGAGAGACACCAAGATCTTTAATAGATTGAACAGTTGTTAGGCAATTATTATTTAATTTGTATTCGAAAACAAATTATCTATTATCTCAGAACTATACTTTTGGAGTTGTTACACTTTGGGACTGAAGTACAATAACGTTATATAAAATAAATAGACTTGCCATAGTCTCACAAACTCGAAATATAATGTGACAATTAATCAACACTCTTCTGTTTTCAGCGATTTTCAATAATTTCTTAATTCAAAAGTTATTCATGTATGATAAAGATAGACGCTTAAAAGAATATGTGCATATGGACGAAACAAAAGATAGAACGCGGGCGGCATTTTCGTATTCAAAATTCAAAAGTTCCGTCGAATACTGTCTCAAGGCCGACTAAAGTAGGAGGCCTGGGCACCAGTCGAATTTTGAGGTGTCAAATTTTCAAGCTATAATGAACAACGATAGTTTGAAAATGGCGTTGATTGTTATTGTATTTGTTGTTTTTGCTGATTTGTATGTTGTTTTACCGCAAGCAAGTAACTAAAGAATCATTAGATTATTATTATAAAATGTAAATTTTACTTAGTGACGGCATCGACTTAGTAATTTGGCTGTTGCGCATCCAGACCTGTACTTTAGTAGGCCTTGAGTTCTCTAATGACGCATAAAATCTTTGGGCGGAAAGCAATTGTATTATTTATATAATCGATAATAATAAGTAATTTGCATGTATTTACAAATGAAATGTTATTCCTTCGCTTTTACTACTGTTTACTACTGTAATGGAAACATTTTCTCATCATACGGGAGGGAATTTTGGCGCTTTATAATGCAATTTACATATTGGTAGGACACGACCTTACTCGACGCGTGGCAGTTTAGTACTAAAGTACTAGAAATCGAGTACAGTGCAATTGTCTTGTTGTTGGCTTCCCACTTTGAGATTTCTACCACGCGTCTACAGTATATGTATAACGTCATTGCTGAAGTATTGTATTATAAGCACTGAAAAACTTTGGAAAGGAGATTTTTTGAAGTGAAAACTTCTTTAGCACGTTGTGATTTGAAACTCGGTGAATCGAAAAATAGCGACACTAAAAAAGAGACAAACACATACTTCTATAGGATTTAGCCTGCGAGAGAATGAGATAGTATAGTCGGTCTCCTCTTTTTGCGATGCTTCGTAGCCTCCCCACTCTTGGCTACCTAGTTTTCTGGAGGTTTCACTTCTACCATGTACTTTTTCAATTCTTTAAAAATAAAAAAATACCTTTGTTTTTTTTATTAAAGAATTGATAAGTATATAAAATAGTATTTTTATTTGGTTTTTTAATATGAGATTTTAATATACTACTCTTCCGGTAATGTAAAGAGGGCTTTGAAGCAAATAATGGACGGTTTTTTTTTTTTACAGTGAATACCGCACAAGAATCTCAACTGCTCCCGTCTGGATCCAGTGCGACTATGGCATCCCCAATTGGGGTATGTTGTGAGGCTGAAGGTAGTGGGGAGGGGAAGGAGGTGGGGAAGAGGAAGGTTGGGAAGTACCTGGCTATTCAGATCTGGTCACCAAACACGGATAAAGCCATTTTCAAGCAACGTTTCAATTCTTAATGGTGTTCTTACACCAGGGCGATACTGATAGTATCTTCCACTCTGGAACATGCCGCAAATATAGTATATATTATTTTAAATGAATTAATTGTGAAATAACACAAATTAATCAAATAAAATTTATTTGCGTGTGCCGGGTTCGAACCCGCGACCTCCGGATTGTGAGTCAAGAGTCTTACCCACTGGACTACGGAGGTCGTCAAAGAGAGGTCGTCTCGAGAGTGTTTACTCTTGGGGTAAGAATAACCTCATCGAATTTAATGTTTCAAAGACCCAATCATGTCTGATTATGTCTAAAAGGGATCGTAATGAAAATCTAGTCTACTTCAATGAAAGCAATCTTCCGATGAGGCCCTCCATTGATGTGCTTGGTGTAACTCTAAGTGACCAGCTCAGATATGGGGGCTCCATCAAAGCCAGAGTTAAGTTAGCCAGTTAGAAATTGGGCATACTGTACAGGGCCCGCAAATACTTTAATAGAACACAATTGCTAACCCCGTGCAAATCGCAAATGCGCTCCACATTTGAATTTGGTAGCCATCTCTGGTCTGGAGTCCCAAAATACCTGAAAAAACCCTCAGTTTGTGCAGAAACAGGCAGTCTGTTTGATGAATTCCCCTATCTTAACAAGCAGATTGCATTCTTTAGAGCACAGGCGTCAGGTAGGTATGCTGTCCTTGTTCTACCTGTATTACAATGGAAGACTAGCGACATTGATTCCTTCGGCAATAGTGCACAGTCGGGAAACACGCCAAATGTGCGCCCAACATTTGTATATAGTTCACATTCGTCACATGAGAATAGGTTGTTTCTATGACTCGTTCTTGAGTTCAACAGCTCAGCTGTGGAACGATGTGCTTGCCTCTGTTTTTCCTCCCTCATTACTTTTTTTGGAACTCCTCATTCTTAATACAGTTTTACATAGGTTTGGTACACGTACGCCTCGGGGATTTAATTTAATTACCTGATGAGACAGAAACATGGTTATCCAAGCCACATTATTAGAGGGGCTGCCACTGGAGATAACCTTGGGTATGCCCAGAGGGTGATTGCTGCAAAGTTGGATCATAAGTTCCATTTTAGTATTGTCCACGGTGTACTTGGCAAACACTTCATTCACCGATCCATGAATTGAAAACTGAAAAAAAAATTATCACTTAGGTAAATTCGGTTAATCAAATTCAATGCAGATCATGATAATAGTCGGGATACGTATCTTTGCCGTAAAACATTCAGTGCGGGTCCATTGTTAATTTTTATATAGCACTGTATAGCAGAGGCGACTCTAGGGGTCCAGAAGTGGAAGGTCAATTAAAAAAAATTATATTATGAACAATATCAAATTAGATACGATTTAAGATTTTCACGGCCAAAAATATTTTTGTTATTAGTTTTTGGGGTATTATGCCGTGTTGCGCTACCTCCTTCTTTAGCCAACGTTTCGGACAGCGTTGCAGTGTCCATCATCAGGGCAGATGTGTAATGGTTAGGGGTGATGTTTGTACTTATCTACTTAGGAGCGATACCGTGTCGCCAGCTCCACTCCTCTACGAGCTGGCTCTACAATATACTTCAACATGTTTTTTTGCGTTTAGCCTTGATGTAAAAGAGGTATTTATTTGAGTCATCATAGAATATTTTCGATTTCTGTATGTTGCCTGTGGTATACTTGATAATGAAAGGTGCATATCTATAGAAAAAATACTTAATTTTAACCGTAAACTGCTAATCAAAAATTCGACATGAAAAAATATTTAAAAATTTATTTTTAACGTATTTCTAAAATAGTCTACGAAGTTCGGATTTGCGACATCTATGGTCTTAATAGATAAAGCATTTCAATAGCTTCGTTTTAAAATAAATGGCTGGCCGTGGAAATTTTTACAATAAATGTTTTACGAATGGTAGGAAAATGTCGTCCAATTTTGGACCGCTATCAATTGCAGAAAAATAAAAGTGGTCTATTTTTCGACCATAATCGCTCCAGTGGATAATTTGCCGGTATTCGTATTACAAATTCAGTAGTCCCCTGTATGCCTAGACTCGAGCGCCAAGCTTTGTACATATACCTGTGGGTTGGGTTATCTTACTTTTACACACTAACAGCCGTTGTGTCCAACCTATGCTCAGCCGAGATCTCCGCTCAGCCCTGCTCAAATGCCCAAATACGCTGTGTCGAAACACAATGATCGTCCCACCACACTCAAATGTAAGGAAGGTAGCCGGGTGGATTAAAGTTGCTAAGGAAGACCTACTTATAAAAACTGACAACAGAGCGAACAAAAATCCGCGAAAACAATCGAGCTGTCAATGTCAATTAATTATCGTAATTATCTGTCATCAGTTCACTCTTTTGTCGGCTTTTTTATTTTGTTTTTCAATTTGAAATATGAATCCTATATTGAATATAGTGAATATGGTTGAATGGGCAGATATGCTTGACGATAATATTGGATTATATAGGCGGCGGCAAGATGCCGATATAAATTTTATGGAAGTATTAAATGACGGCGATTTTTAAAACCGCTTTAGGATGACAAAAGCGTGTTTTTTATATGTTTTGAGTCAAGTAGAAGATAATTTAACTTACGCAAGCGAAAGGTAAAGTTTTGACTTATTCGAGTGTCATTTTTGTAATAATATGTGGAATATAATTAGCACTTGTCAGGTTTGAAAACCATTTATCTAATGTTTATTACCTATGCTTTATTTCTGTTTTAGAAACTGCCCAATATTGCCATGCAATCAATTGCTTGTTGCTTTACGATTTTACGCTACTGGAAGTTTTCATATTACAAATGGGGACATAAAATTTGCCCATCCACAACTAGCAAAATTGTGAAAAATGTCTCTCGTGCCTTGGCAAGTTTAAGACCTGTCCACATTAAATTGCCGGTAGGGGAAGAGGGATGTAGTGAAAAGGGAATTTCATGAAATAGCCGGATTCCCCAACATAATAGGTGCGATTGATTGCACTCACGTCAAAATTCAATCCGTGGGTAAGTGGGGGACAAGCGCTCTGTGAACTGATTCTAATGTCAAACTTCAAACGCACATAAACAAAAAAGTAAGTCAATTAACACCTTATTTTTAACATATTAAATACGTTTGTTTTAAAAATGTAAAATGTCGGTTTATGTATTACACTATTTAAAATAAAATATCTGTATAAATAATAAATAAAATTAATTAACGTTTCGGTATTAATTTAACATGTAAAGTTCCTAACTTGACGTCATTTTTTGGTGTACGAAAGCAAATGGGGCTACACACCGAGCGCTACGATCAAGTTGTTGGACACAGCTAAAATGGAGCATTTTTCTAACATACCTTAGCTTAGCGGCGCAAGGCGCTAGGCTCAGCTTCACTCGGATTAATCATCCGAAAATGTTGGACACAACGGCTGTAAGTTACTATACTGCCATTTAGCTTACTTTCGCTGAACATTTTACAGCTACCAGGGTCAATTAGTTTGGTCTTAGGACCTTTCGGTTAGTCCACTGTGTATTCTAGCATCTGTCGCACATATTTCTATTCATTTTGTTCGGCCACATTTTTTGTTTGAACTAATTTACAAAATGGAGTCTTCTCGCAAGCATAAACAACATGAGACTTTAACTTTATACAAAAGATCGATAGCGGCGTTTGTTCGTTTTTATGAAATATTATAGGTTCCAAATAAGACTTTTTCTTGAAAACTGAAATGGGTTATTTTTTTTTCTAGTTCTTCGAAAAACCTTACAAGAATGTTTCAATGTATTTTGAAACCATAATGAATTTTTAAAAAAAAAAGCAGATTTTGTTGTGAAATACCTCAACATTGGGCAGCTCCTTCTGTTTACGCCCCACCTCGGCCAGCTGGTGCGAGATGAGTATGGGGGCTACATGTGCACGCACCGTCCGCTCCACAAACTGTGCAGTGCGCGACGGCAACGCACCCCACCACCCCCTGATGGCACAGTGCACCGCCCCCACGCGCAGGGACTGAACCAGGAATGCGCAGGCCAACCCGCTGAGGAGTTCTGGACGTGGCCATTCTGAAATACGCAATTCAATTGGTTATAGAATTAATACAGCTTGACACAAATAACTTGTCAGATATTGGACCGGTAGCCACTCCTGAAGGTTGATTCTGTATCTTTTTTGTTTTCTTTTGCATTAACCTCTGGGTGGCCATGCCATTTCACGAAATTTCACTAAAAAAGCACCCCTTTGAATTTTGAATTAAATGTTTTGTCGATTAATTTTGATCTATTGTATATTTTATTGATTGAAACACGTTCCTAGAACAATAAACTATGTACCAAAACAACATTACTTGCGTTAATTACGTAAATTAATAGGTTTTACGATGTTTTAGTCAGGGAACTCGCATAAATTTTGACGGTTAAAAATCGCGGCAAAAGTGACATTTCTATAACATAGATAAAATCGTTTAAAAATATTCTGGGGTTGCAAGGTGAATGAAATTTATACGCATCTCACAGAGTAATGTTGGCGCAAGCGATTCTGACCCTGTTCTTCATACAAATCAGAATTTGTATTACATAGAAGGGCCAAAATCGCAGACAAACAGTTTTTGGTCGAAAATTTTATTCAAATTTCCGAATTATTTTCTCGCGCATGCGCATAATACGCGTGCGCCCGCCCGTCTCCGGCCCATTAGAGGTTAAGACAGCGTTACGAGACAATTTAGGCAAAATCCATTGAATATCGGAAGCCGTCAGTCATGCGTAAATCGTTCAGAAGAGTAGTCTGTATCTTTTGTGCCAGCTTAATGCGTCTTAAATTGATTGTACATTTACTTATAAATACATTTTTACAAATTTTAAATCTTGTTTATGTTCGTAACAACGATTCTATTGACAAATGGGTCACTGCTCAGCTATATTTATTTATTTATTTATTTATTGTTTCTTTACACTGTAGGTAAAAATGTTTACAATACAATTTGTTACCTCACTAGGACAAGCCTGTGTTGAGGTTAACAATAATTATACAAGTTAACAAAATAACACAGAATTATACAGATTTTGAAAGAACAATATTGTTGTATTTCTTACAGATTGAGATTAGATTATGGGTACCTACTGGTACCTACTAAACTGATGGCGCTAGGTACTACATTAATGTATACTTTTAGGGTGACCACAGTTTTGAGATCTGATTTAAAATAAAATAAAATAAAGTTTTTTTTTTTTTTTTAAGGATTAAGTTGTGAATAATAAATATATGTATATAATTTAACATGCTGTAGATTTGGCAAGAGGAAGATGAACAAAAACAGTTCAAACAAAAATAATATTATTTTAGCTTATTATTATAAACATACTCATTTAGCTAATAATTTAGAAAGGACAAAGTAGAGAAAATCAATTGGCAATCCTCGACTAACACAAATAATTTAAGATCCTTCTTAAAAGTGTACAAGGAATTAGATGACTTTATATGTTCTGGAAGGCTATTAAATATGAGTGGAGCTTGATAAAAATAATTTCTTTGACCAAAAGAAGATTTAGTTTGAATTGCCATAAAGTTCAGACCAGAGCCAATTCTCGTAGTACGAATTTGCTGTGTTCTTTCTGCAAAATTAATATTATTAAAAAATCTACAAAGCGTTTGTGTAATATATAACTGTTTTACGTTCATTACATTACATTCCTTAAAAAGTAAATGAGTTGGATATTTAATTTTTTTCTTAAACATAACTTTAAGAATCATTTTTTGGGCAATATTAAGTGGTTCTATATAAGTCTTTGGGCAGGATCCCCAGCACACAATATTATAAGAAAGCAGAGACTGGATTATTGCAAAATAAACAGTTTTTAATTTTTCTTTGTCTAGTATATGTCTCAGTTCTTTAAAGATATAGGTAAGTCTCCTAGTATTATTTACTAACATATTAATATGATCATCCCATCTCAAAAATTTATCTATTTTTACACCAAGGTATTTGATGCTGACTACATTTTCTAAAGGGTTGCAGTTACATGTTTGAAAACAATTGTGAATAATCAAGTTGTGAGTTTCAGAAGGCTGACTTTTACTTGAAATGCTAAAAGTGATAAATTTGGTTTTTTGTGCATTCAAAGTTAATATATTATTGTTTAACCAACTATTTACCACTTTTAAACCTATATTATTTTTGTTGAAAGTTTCATTCCAAGTTTTACCCTCAAATATTAAGGCAGTGTCATCTGCAAAACTAATAATGTTACCAGGAATATTCAGACTACATAAATCATTTATATAAATAAGAAACAATATTGGCCCAAGCACACTACCTTGCGGGACTCCAAAGGAGATTGATTTACCCTCGCTTAACATCTTATTTATTTCCACTTGTTGTGTTCTGTCACTAATATAAGATCTGAACCAGCCCATTGCTGTATTATTAATGCCTAAAGATGATAATTTTTTAAGTAGCAATTCGTGGGAAACAGTGTCAATATATATATTCAGGATTTCTCCTGAATGTATAGCAGTATTCCGTATGGAGCTAATGAACTAAATACTGCACTCGTGTTAAGACACCAACTCTTTAAAGTAGTTAAGCCAACGCTAGAGATGACGGCGCATTTTGTCACGTAATCCTCATTTAGAGATGTCAGTCGCGGAAAAATTTGCAAATCGAATTTCATCGCATACAAACATCAAAATATTATGATAAACAGATCTTTTTATGTACGCCTATTAGGCTTATATCCAAGTAGTTTTAATAAATAGTAATTTGTGTTTTTAACATCAGGCTAATTTGCTTGCTTTTCGGAACAACTCACATAGGTCTCACAGAAATCGATGTGTCTCCCTTACTATTATAGTGAGAAATAAACGGTGTTAGAAAGAGGAAACACCATGCTTTATACTCAAATCTAAAAATTAACCACAAAAGAAGTCAAAAAAATACCTTTATGAAACCAAAGTTTCGGATCACAATTTGAAAAAAATTGATGAAATTTATTATTAATTATTTTTACATGGAATGACAAAAAAGTTAGGTGACATTAAAGTTTATGATACATTTGTCTAACAAAATATGTACGAATTTTTTTTTTTTTGTTATCAATAATTTTAGGTAGAAAAAAGGTGAGACATTTTTTAAACTTTTTTATTACTGAAAGCAAAAAATTTATATTTCAAAAATTATATGTTTATTTTGAATTATAAAATTTGAAAGCTTATTTTACCACCTTTCGAAAACAGTTTTTAGTTTTCGGATACGTTCAGAAAAATTTCATTTATTTGGATTTCATGGCAAACAGAAATATTTTGACCCTCTGACAATAAATGGAAATAAGTAATAAATGTGAAATAATGAATTTATGATTTGGAGTGGGACAAAAAAATCAGTAGGGTGTTAAAAATTGTTTATAGGTGCTACATTGTATCTTTTCCCTGGGTAGGGGAGGGGGATACAGTTTCCCTGCAATATAGCTGAGTCTTGGCTCTTGTTGAAAAATTAGCAGAATTACCTTTGGTAAGAAGTTCCGGTGCATTCTTGAAATAGTTTGGAGAAGTGGCTGTCAGCTGTGATTCATCAGGCAATAAGCGGAACAGTGCACATACCAAATGTTCTACGTATTTACCTTCCCTGAAATGACAAAAGCATTAATACTATACAATTACTTCAATAATAAAAGTAAACCCACTCCATTTGATGAAAGTAAAGAATGTGTACCTGAAGAATTCCGTGTACTGATACTGTAAGAATGTTACAGATTCTTGGGAAATATTTAACATGTTTTCCCAAAGCAAAAGGTAACCAAGGGTCATGTTGTAACTGTCCGTATAGGGTTGTAGAACGCAATTCTCTTCTCCAATCCTGGAAGCATTCAAATTCATTACAATTATATTATAATTCAATGTAATACGGGAATCTTGCAGGCAATGATTATTGTATAATTATTTCGAAAACAAAACACTACATAATACATACTTATAATTCCTTTTTATTATTCGTACTATTCGACTTTCACCACTGGAGCGCATTTTGCAACAATATGGCAATATTTAAAATACCTGGGACTGCTTTGCTGCCAATTTTGGCAAATTTTCCCTTTTTTGTAATATTTTCAAACATTTTTTTGTAATATTTTCAAACACGCCTGCGGTTCAATTTTGATGTTTTTTAGTAGGTGAAAGATATTACTTATATTCATATTCAACAGATGGTAGTATACTCTAGTTATTTATGAATTATCTCATTTTACAAAATCGTATTATGTAGATTTGTTTAAAAGTGCCTCAGTGTAAAATGCGGTTTTTTATCGTGTTTTAGTGGATTTTTCTAACAATCTAATTTGTATACCAGTGTAATAATGATTGAATTAGTAATGCGTTCAACGTGTTTTAACAGGTTTCTAATTTGTATACCAGTGTAATAATGATTGAATTAGTAATGCGTTCAACGTGTTTTAACAGGTTTCTCAGTGTATATTTGAAAAACAAAATTTTTGTTGTTATGTTTGCATATTTTGTGCTCCAGTGGTTAATACGTAAATGAAATCCTCAGCACATTCCCAGTCAGATCCAAGTGAGAATATCATTATCTCTGTTGATGCAATTATATAAATCTCCCTTTCTCCATCCAACCTACTATCCACGTACCTATCCCTATCTGACAGTGTATGGCAAATTTACCTATGTGTGAACATTTGCTACAACAAATATTGGAACAATTAGTTAATTAAAGGAGTCTGTGCAATGATCAACTCTATTGTGATCTCTCAGTAAATTTAGTATCGACTCAAGAAATCTGGGCAGTGACCATCTGGTATCCCCTCTGGGTGTATAAGTTCGAATCTCTTATGTGTGATTGTGCAGTGAATACAACCAGTATCCCTCAAGGCCATGAGAATGATTCTTATCAACAAGAATATGTATTGGAAGATAAAGCGTACGTCAAGATCCCAATCTTTACCAACTCCCGTAGTTGTGTCAACTTGAAACGTATTTAAAATTATTGATTACAGTCCAGAGAATTCAGTCAATATATCTGTGACTAAATTCTCTATTTGTTAAAAAAACATTTATGTATTATTATTATTATTATTATGTATTAATATCTGCCTGAAAGAACCTCCTACTTTAACAGATGAATTAAAATTGTTTAAACATAGGCGTCAGATGGGAATGCTGAACTTGTTCGTATTCCCAAAAATAATGAGCCCTAAGGAAAACGTGAGCGCCTCCTGCATAATTTGATTCAAAATTATAAAGTTATTACGTGTAAGGACTGAGGACTGCATCCACACATTCCTGTAACTGAGTAATGGATGTCACCATCTTATGTACCGAGAGAATTAATGGTTTAGCTACTGCTTCTTCATCGGTAAATGTGGAATTGGCAGCAGCTCCTGTAATATAAGACATACAGCATTATACATTACTCAGTACATACATAGACTAAATTATTATATTTAATTAAATGAAGACAATATTAGCAGAACTCAATAGAAAATTTGGAGACAGAAAAATCAGAAAAAAATATTGGCACCTCTGGGACTCGAACCCAGGACCCTTTGCTTACATGGCAAGTGCTCTACCAACTGAGCCTTCGCTAATATTGTCTTCATCTAATTAAATATTATAATTTGAGATTTAACTCATAAAGTTAAAAATTAAAAATAAAAACTAAATTATTACATTAACATTATGAAATAGGCATAGGAATTTAAGGAAAGGATGAAAAATAAGCCACATTTTAAATCCGGGTTGAGTACCATTTGACCTATAGGTACATTCTGTGAAATTTTGATTTGCATTTTGGTTGAAGCTCCATCATACACTAGTACATGCGGGTAAAAAGTTGAATAAATTATAGTGCATAGGTACATAAATATATTAGTACAGAATCGGGATCATTAAGGGGGGGATAAGGTTTTAAAACCTTTTTTTTAATAATTATTTTTTCTGAATGTACAACATGTCGAGAGTATTATGTCAAAATTTCAAGTAAATCGGAACAAAAATAAAGAAGATACAGCCTTTCAATCGACCGGCCCTCATGCTCGATTGAAGTATTTTTCGAACATAAAAAACTTTAAATTGATTTTCTCGCAAACAAATTTTTGTAGTTCGTGAACATCATAACTCAAAATCTACTTGATCAATCTTTTCGAAATTTTGTACACTATTTCTACACATAAATTCAGCGCCCTTGAGGTGATTTTTCACAAAAACGGCGCTATTATCCAATTATTATTATTATTATAAATCAACAGGTAAATAACTCAAAATCTACTTGGCCGATTCTTTTGCAATTTTGTACACTATTTCTACACATAAATCAACAGGTAAATAACTCAAAATCTACTTTACCGAGCCTTTTGAAATTTTGTACACTATTCTACACATAAATCAACAGGTAATCAGGAAGAGTTTTTTTTTTAATTTTTACCAATTTTTCCATTTTATAATAACAAATTCACTGAAAAATTTTAGCAAAAATCGCATTTTTGATTTCAACATAAAAAAAACTCTTCCTGACTACCTGGGAAAACATATCACCTTTTAAACGCATTTCGACTTTTTTGTTTCAAATGATCCAGTAACGAGTTATGGTGTTCACCGCATAACAATTTTTTTTCTAGGCGCCTCCGGAGATTTGCCCTCACGGACTTTTTTATTGATATTTTAAATTGAAACATACAACGTGAATATGAAATAAATAAACCAACCCCCCCCCCCTCCCCCCCCCAACTTAATCATAATACATTATTTACATTGGTACCGTAAAATTTTCACAGAAGTGAGAATAAAAGTGTACTTACTGTCAGTCTCAACCAAACTTGGTGTCAGATATTTCAACATGTTGTGAGCAATATATTTCAATAAATGAACACACGGAGAACTCAGCACATCCAGACACAGATGCATAATGGTTTCAACAGAATGCTTTTGATTGGATACCAAATAGTTCACTTTGAATTTTTGTATTGTGTCATACAGCGAATGAAAGAAGAACATTTCTTTAGAGGTTGCTCGTTCTGCAGATATGCTGTCCTCTGAAAAATATTAAAAATATCAATAATTAATATTAATTGAGTGATTGTTAATATTAATTAATCAAATAATTTTGTTACTTGACAAAAACTAGAAACTCATGCCTGTAATCAACATTGCAAAGAAGCACCAATTCTAGTGCTCAATTTCACAAGCAATATGTTATTGTAATGGTATATCAAATTGGCATACGCCAACCTTATAATCAAATGTCACATTTCATGTCAATGTGTACAATGTCCTAGTCCAAAAAATATAAGAACAATTTGCACATCAAATCAATCCATCGCCAACTTCTAACAATACATTTACATATGTCTGCCAAGTGTCTTACGTATATATGAAATCTCAACACTCCCCAACGAGGTACCAAAATGGAAACCGGTACCTATCACAGTTCGAAGTGCTGGGCGCGATAGACTCCTTGAGTCTCGACCTTCAATTAAGTTGAGTAATTTTCGTTATTTGTTTTTGGGGTGTTATGCTGTGTTGGGCTACCTCCTTCTTTAGCCAACATTTCGGACAGCGTTGCAGTGTCCATCATTAGGGCAGATCCAGCAGAACCGGCAGATGTGTCGGATCTGCAACGCTGTCCGAAATGTTGGCTAAAGAAGTAGGTAGCGCAACACAACATAACACCCCAAAAACAAATAACGAAAATACTTTTGGCTGTGAAAATCTAAAAAAATAACTAAGTTGAGTAAGTTCATTTTTCCAAGCAATTTATCGCAGTATCATCACAATGGATCACTTTTCAGCTATTTGACAAAAAGTTCAAGTTCTTGACCGCCGACATTAAATTTTCGCGGTGCTCCAGCTAATAAGTATTTTCATAATAACTTACTTTTTGCAAAATGATGTTTTTGTAAATTGTACCTTCTTACCCAGATAATGTGTTTATATATTTATAAAAATTGTATAATATAATCTACCATAAGTAGTTTCCCCAAAATAGCTACGTAGTTATATTTAAAGAAATGATTTTTATTAGAATTTTTGCAGTGCGCCAGTTAACACTATTTTCTTAATAACTTACATACTACACTGCACTTTTCACTCTCTGGATTTTTATTCATAATTAATGAAGGCTGGAAATAAAACACTGATACACTATCAAAGCCATAATTACAACTTGGATCTATAGTTTATCACATTAATAATAATTTTAGACAATATTTTTCATATGTATAGATAATGTACACATGTGTGGAATTACAGCCTCTTTTTGGCACCAAGTTTCAACACTTTCATGACTTTTTTACGCTCCGTGTTTTATCAAATTTATCTTTGAAAAATGCCATCGAAATGTTTTAGAAATGGGTCAAAAAGAAAAATACCGACCCACTTAAATCTTTACAATAATCTAAGAAGGCTCGAAAATAGACGTGGGCAGAATGATTCCCAGGAGTGAATCGATTCAGTCTGATTCCCATGGCCTTTTGAATTGATTCCTTTAATTCATTCCTTTAATTCAATTAAATCCCAAAAAAAAAAAAAAAAATAATAATAATAATAATTGAAAATTAAATGAATGGGGAGGCTAACACCGCACACGAGACCGGGAGGCCACGGAGTACCCGGAGTACCGCAAAAGAGGAGACTGATAGGCTACCAAGCATCGCACAAAGAGGAGACCGATTATTCTATCTTATTATCTCGCTAAAACCTATAGATTAATGTGTTTGACTCTTTTTAGTGTCACTTTTTCGTTTCATCGGTTTTCAAATCACAATGAGTGGGGAGGCTACGAAGCACCGCACAAAGAGGAGACCAATAGGCTACGAAACACCACACAAATAAATAAAAATAAATAAATAAATAAATAAGTGTTTATTCCAGTATGTGGGGAGGAGAGTGCAATCCCACACATTCCATAAGGGTAATATACACATACATACATGTACAAAGTATTTGAAAGTAAAAAAAGAAAAAGAAGGTGGATATGAATGTACACGAAACAAAAAAAAAGATAATAAGCTAATAGTAGTAAAAGGAAAAACAAATGAAATAATAATATTAAGCTTTCAGGATTCTGTGAGCACGTAAGGAGCCAGTATTTTTCTCCAGTGTGCATCAATACTGGATGATGGACTGAGGCGGGCTTCCATGACGAGGATGTTTCCAGAGCTGGTTATCCTTTCCCTAATTCCTGCCACCCTGGATCTAATAAGGGCTGCAAAGCCAGGAACTCGCCCCTCCGTGAACATCCGGGAAGCGCTGCAATATCTGGGGAGACCAAACATTATGCGGAAGGCGTTGTTATACTGAACCCGAAGTCTTTCTATACTACTCTTCTTGTAGTTTGCCCAGAGTTCACACGTATACAGTGTTGCGCAGAAGGAAAGGAAGAGCGTCCTTTTTACAGCAGTACTGCAAAGGCGGAATCTTCTACTGAGCATGTTAGCTTTTACACTGAGAGCTCTTCTTTGCCTATCGATGTCGTCATCGTCCATCAGATTACTGGTGATTATGTGTCCAAGGTATTTAGTTCCTTCAGTCACCTGCAGGTTCACACCATTCAGGGTAGCTGGAGGAATATTTTTTGGTCCTTGTCCATATCTTACGACCAGTAGAGCCGTTTTAGTGGGGTTGTATTGCATGTTTGTTTCTTCAGCAAACTCTTCGCAGATCTTTAAAAGAATACGTAGGCCCCTTATGGATGGTGCCATCAATACCATGTCGTCCGCATAACTGATGTTGTTCAGGAACTGTCCTCCAATTTGGCAGCCTACCCCTGCATTGTTTAGCCTGTCGGTGAGTTCGTCCATGTACAGGTTGAACAATATCGGGGACATGCATCCTCCCTGTCTAACGCCGCTCTTCAGGAGGAAAGGTTCGGAGAGTCCATCTTTCCACCTTACTAAGTTTTCCTGCTGTCTATGCCACGAGTCGAGGATATGTATCACCGCCGGTGATATGCCTCTTTCCCTTAGTTTACCCCATAGTAGAGGGTGAGAAACCCTGTCGAAGGCCTTGCTCAGATCTAGAAAACATGCGTACGTGGTGGTCTTTTTATTCCTGTAGTATTCCAGGGTTCTTTTCACAGTAAATATAGCAGTATCGGTAGACGTTTGCTTTTTGAAGCCCATTTGGTTGTCCTTAGTTTCCAAGATGGGACCGATCTGGTTTAGTAGTAGACGTTCGAATAATCGTGCGATGGTGGTGGCAATTGAAATCGGTCTGTAGCTACCCTGGGAGGTAGAGTCCAACGATTTTGATTTGAGAATGGGAGTTATTATTGTTCTTGTCATGTCAGTTGGTAGGTATCCATTCTTTAAGATGTCGGTAAACAGACTCGCCAGCAGTTGAAGAATTGGTCCTCCAGCGTGTTTGATGTGTTCGATACTCAATCCGTCGTGACCAGCTGATTTTCCAGCTTTCATGTATCTCAAGGCGGTGTTGACCATGTCTGCTGTGATCAAAAGACCACTGTCTTCATTTAGGATAGGACTAGGTGGTGGTATGCTTGCAGTGTTCGGTGAGGTCGGAGTAGAGATGGAGAAGTGATCTGCAAAAATGTTAGCAATTGCTTTAGTGTTTGTTTCTCCATTTATGTTGCACGGAATTTTACATTTCACGTTGCAGTGTTTATTTGTCTTCAGCCAAAACTGTTTGAAATCACGACTATGTAAATCTCCTGCTATTTTGTCCATTTGAATTTGCTCACAGTCGTTTTGGCATTTTTTCAGTGCTAGTTTGAACGCAGCACGCTTTAATTTTCGTTCATCCGCAATTGAGCCCTCATGAGGCCTGCCATTTTCAATCCATATCATCATTGCACGTCTTGATTCTATGTATTTTTGTGCGACAAAATCATTCCATCCACAGATTTGTTTACGTCGTTGCAATCTTCGTTTACGATTGTTAAATACGGCAATCGCGGCGCTTCGCAGGGCCTCTATAATACGTGTATACAGTGTCTTAATGTTAGCTCGAGCAGGGTTGTCACTTCTCTCGTACCGCGTAAGACCTTGTTTAATTTTTTGTAGAAAAACTTGTGAGGTTCGAGTATAACTATGGATATCGCGTTCGTTTTTGGGATTCCAAGTTGCACGGTCGGTTTCTATACATGCATAAATTTCGGTTTTCGGTATTCCTTCTGTTTGTAAGGTCAATTCGAGAGGCCTGTGATCGGTCCAGTCCACGTCGTAGTGTATTTTCATATCTGAAATCTGTTTGAAGATATTTTTTGTCACCAAACAGTGGTCTAACCACCTGGTAGTGTGATGCGCGTCACTGATATACGTGTAAGAGGTTTCTGGTAATATTACGGTATCAGCGCATGTAAGATCATATTCTTGACAGAAAGATTTCAGTTCATTTCCGAAGAGTGAGTCCGGATGTGCATTGAAATCTCCGATGATTACGGAGTTGGTGTAATCTTTTTCGTCAATAATTGCTTGCAAGGCCGCAAGACAGTTAACGTACTCTTCGAAGTGATCTGTTGTGCAAGTTGGCATGTACACGGTGAAAATGCATAAATTTTCGGAATTTAGGCCTAATTCAATGCCCGCCATGCGGCAATTATTCAACGGGATCGTGGCAGCCCTGAGACATTGCCTGTATAATACACCCACTCCTCCGTGTGGCCGGCCGACTAACGGGCCCATCGATATATCAATTGCAGAAGTTCCCAAGCTATTGTAATCTGGATGTATATGGGATAAGAACTCTAAATCCGACGGGAGTAGCCACGTTTCTTGAATTAGAACAATATCATGTGTATCGCACAGATCATAAATGAATTTTTCTGAACTGCGGACGGATCTGCAATTCACCGATATGATCTTTAAATTGTTATTATGCATTTTGGTTATTGTTCTGTGTGCGTGATTCTTTGAATCTTCGGAAAACAATTCCCTCCGGCCATAATTCTTCCACTAGGTATTTTTTTACTTCATTTGCTTTTACCACAAGTTTAAAAGAGTTAAATGGAGTTTCGTGGAAAGGCTTTATTAATTCTACTTTGAACCCATCCAAGCCGTTACTTTTTAGGTAAAAAGTTACGTCGTGCTCCGTCGTATTAGTCGCAAACCTCGATACGTATACTGATGCGATTATATCTGCAGATTTTAATGTAATTGATTGCGCTTTGCCTCTCATATTGTGAATGCGTTTCTTATGCACAACGATTTTGAAGCCGCTCTGGTCGGTGGTCACTGGTTGCGACCCCTGCGTGGAACCCCGCTGCTGGTTTACGTCGACGTTCACCGTATCGGTAGTAGGTGAGATTGTGTGGGTTCCTCGTACATTGTTCTTGTGCGTATTGTCCGGAGTGCTGATAGTGTTTGTTGGCTCGTTCGGATTACTTTTACATGCGTCTACGTATGATGCCGGCCTTGTGTTATTGTTTATTATAGGATTACCCACATGTTGGTCGCCGTTTTGTTTTGGCTGATTTATTTGTGTCTTCATCTTGTTCTCGTTACGCATATTCATATCCTTAATTTGATCTCGAAGTGAGCTAAGTTCTTGCATTATTTCGGCTGTGTTTGTGCTCGATGATTCACTCAATTCGTTTTTAATTTGCCGTATTTCAGATTTCATGGCGTTGAAGTCTTTTAGTAATCGTGAAATGTCAACACTGTCAAAGTTAACAGGCGGCAGTTTATGTAACTGTCTTGCGACGAACACCGGTAATTTGTCAGGGTCTGTCTCTTTCAGGGCTCTCAGGATGTCTTGAAGATCGCGGTTGACCCTGCCGTCTCCTTTACGTAGGGTACGCTTGTCCGGAAGCTTGTCGAATAAGATGTTCTTGGCCAACTTTATCTCCTCCTCGGAGACCGAACATTTAAATCCTATATTGTTTGTCTTTTTTTAGTGTCGTAATTTTTCGTATGTAAAATGTATTTATTGTTAGCAATTATATCTTAAAATTATACAAGTTTTCGTTTCACCCTTAAAATTTTATTGATTTTATTTTATTTATTAAACTTATAATTTTGTTCCATTTCACGTGATCTAATATAAACATACATTTAACATTAAGATGAGTATTTTATGACAGCTAACCACAGCTAATTGGCCTTATAATATCTGCAAATTTACATATTATATCGACCCAAGATCTACGTCTAAAAGTAGGTAGGTACAATATCTTCCGTACGTACCAAAAAACAGATAAGCATCATTTTAGCTTCTCACTGCTGATGTTCAGATTCAAAGTCGAAAGTTTTCGACTAACTATGTAATGAAATTGACGGCTTGGCGCGCGGGGGAATAAATGAACCGCGCGGACGGATTAAGGGCAGGCATTGCGGAATGAATTAGTAACTTTTGACTAATGTTTTGTGTCTTACCTAGCAGTGACTTGATTTACTCGCGAGCTGCGGACCTAGGACTGGGATGCGTTTGGGACATATCGTGACATTGACGTGGTCTGAGATTCTGAGGTCTGAGATTTACAAAAGACCATGACGTCACAAGTGAAAAAGACTTTTGTTTTAATTCCTCTGTCTGTCGGAATCGGACAATCTCGATTTCGACAGACTAGATACCTGGGACTCGGACATTGAACACGGACCTGGGACGGCGGGGACCTTATGACAATCTCAGGACTATTGATTAGGATGAATGATTAATTCATTGCGTGAAAGAGATGCTCGGGCAACCCGGATGAATCGCGGCCGCGTTTTGGCCATTTTGGGACATGGACTTTGATGATGTTCGGGTGTTTTTAGAATGGCGGCACGGCGGTAGCGGAATACAATCGTAATAGGCGAGTCGTTCACAATACCGTCCGTCGACCACTTCGCGGCGCGCGGCCCGTTTAATAATATTTAAATACCTATGAAACAATATAATATTTAAATCGTTTACAGAACACATTATTCATTGAAATAATTTAACAGTAAAATAAACGGAAATTAAAAATGTATGGTGTCATTAAAAATCGTAGGATGCAAGGCCAAAGATAAGAAATGAAGAATCAATTCCTTTTGAAATTGAGAATTAGATTGAGTGTGTCACAAGATTGAATTTATTCATTTAATTCGGTCATTCAATTTTGCCCACGTCTACTCGAAAAGCAGTTTGTTTAGCAAATACTCTTTTTGCGGTAAATTTTCGGGATTAGTGTCCATGGTTATTACGAATAATTTTTAGAAAAAAACTTTAGATTCGCCTTAATCACTATAAAAGGAAACTTTTTGCATCATGGGCAGCGGAAAATGATGCATTTTAATTTTCAATTGCGTAAAATTAAATTTTACTTTTGATAATTACGCGCCTTATCATGTATCCCACGAAGTCGGCTACAGTCGTATCTAGCTCTTGTTTGTATCAGGGATACCAACATAGCAAACAGTGACGGAATGGCCGCCGGATTATCGCCGTATCGGTTCGCGAAGTTAAATTTAATTTTATGCAATTGAAAATTAAAATGCATCATTTTCCGCCGCCCGTGATGCAAAAAGTTTCCTTTTTTAGTGATTAAGGCGAATCTAAAGTTTTTTCTAAAAATTATTCGTAATAACCATGGACACTAATTCCGAAAAATTACCCTTTTTGCATGTACAATTCTTGTTTCATATGAACTTCTCACGGCCACATTGTTTCAAAGGCAGAAAAATAACCTTCTATGTGTGTCATTCACCAAATTTTACTTTTAAAAAGAAAATTAACACGAATAAAATTTATTCTAATCTAGAAAAATGTATTCAATAATAAAAATAAAATTCAAAAGGCAATAAACAATTGAAAGTAATCCCGTAATAACTGAATATTTTGAATAATCAAAAAAATGAAAATTCCAACTATTTACTCGATTTACTTGAAAATGAAAGTTTCAATTCAAAAAAAAAACTTATACCACAAAATTGACTCCAAATGTCAGCCAGTTTCCTGCTTGAACCATGATTTTCCGAACACCGTGTCCCCACCACGCTGCACTGGTACCTACATCTCCCCTAAATATCAATCGAAAGCATCACCAAAATGCTAACATCGAGGAATGAACAATATCATAACAAGTCGTTCAAATCTAATGTGATTTCAAAATGGCAAGAGATGAAAAATTTGTAAAAAAAAATTCATACTAAATTCTTATCAAAATCATAGGTCCCATAAACAATGTTACGTAACAAATACCCTACCACATTCAAATTACCCGCGAGAACTCGACACTCCGGTGCACATCCTCCCCCGCGCACCGAAGCACAGCGGAAACACCCGAGACATTACGAACGACGCGCTAGCACAACGAACAAGAAATCCGTTGGCGATTATCAAATCCTCCAGCGTTGAAGGCAAGACGCTTGTTCTGCCGCGGTGTGTTTCGCGCGCTCGAGGCCAACATGGCGATATCTCGCTTAAAGTACAGTTGCGGCGTGCCTCTACTGTGGAGCCTGTGATTGAGCCGATTCTGTACTATCCAGGGCGCCAAGCGTTAACCGCTATGGTCGCTAAATACTACAAATCCAAGATTTGTGCCCTTACAAAGAACCCTTATTTGTGCCCTAACTACTAATAATGTCGCGTCCCTATGCCACCACTGCCAGAGTCGAGAGAGATTTGCCCGAATAATGCTGTTAGATAGAATTATTGTGCCTAACTCTTATTATTGCATCATGTATGTACTTCTACCGTGTGTGCGCTTCGGCATATTGCTTGTGTCCAATAAACTGAATGTCTCATAACACCCTCTTTTACTTATTTGCGATAGTCCGTCAGCCAACTTTTTTTACAGAGAACTAAGTCACTAGGAGACTCAATCACACCTGAAAGAGTTTAAGCTTTCATGCCGCTGAGAGCTAGCCGTGGTAGGAAGCTTTGATTCCATGTCCTCCGCGTGGAACCTAACCTGTCATTACATTTTACACCGACTCCGAAGTGGGTATTTTACACTGGCCCCCAACTTTACACTGGCGACCACTGTTTACCATTACATTGGCGACCAACACACGGCGATCCCGCCCTCGCCCCCGCCCTACACTTTTACTGGCTTCAACGTGCCGCCTTTTACAACAAGTCACACTTTTTTACCAGTTGTTTGTTTTACTTCAATATTTCTGAATTCAGAATTGAATGACAGTGTAGGGACACGCGGTTGCAACGCTTGTTTTATGTTATTTTTTCTAAGTTTGCGAATGTACTACCAGCACCGACAAAAGACAAAAAGACATTTTAACAGCCGAGGATTCTGGAGTAGTGTTGGGTAGGACACGACATCAGGATGAGTTTGTATGAGGTACTCAAATACTGAAATGAGGTGTCGAGGTGAGGTGTGGTGAAGTCACCAAATGTAGCTAACCACTTGGGGTGACCTATGGCAGAGGTGTTGGTTATTAATGGTTCCCAGGGCGGCGGTACCCTTACCCGCCTCCCGTGTTTTGTAATACGGAAAATGGATATAAAAAAAGGCCTACCCTCCCACCTCCCTTTCAACCAAAGCTTAACTCTGGGTGGCCACGCCATTTCACGAAAATTCACGAAATTTCACTAAAAAGGCACCACTTTGAATTTTGAATTGAATGTTTTGTCGATTAATTTTGAGCTATCGTATATTTTATTGATTGAAACACGTTCCTAGAACAATAAACTATGTACCAAAACAACATTACTTGCGTTAATTACGTAAATTAATAGGTTTTACGATGTTTTAGTCGAGGAATACGCATCAATTTTGAGAGCTAAAATTTGCGGCAAAAATGATATTTCTATGTCATAGATAAAATCGTTTAAAAATATTCTGGGGTTGCAAGGTGAATGAAATTTTGATACATCTTGTGGTGTAATATTGGCGCAAGCGATTCTGACCCTGTTCTTCATACAAATTCTGTACATAGAAGGGCCAAAATCGCAGACATTTTTGTTCAATATTTTTTCGAATTATTTTCTCGCGCATGAGCCTAAAGCTCCTAAAGCTTAATGATCCTAAAGCCTAAAGCTCCTTAAGCTTGAGGGAGCGGGCCGTATCGGCAGAGACGGGACGAGAAATGAAAGGCGTCAGTCGGTGTAGTGAGTCAGTCTTTATTGTTGCGCTACGTAGCGAGGTCGAAGCGGAGCGGAGTGGAGTGACAGTGGTGCCGTTGGTGTTGCTGCGTGATGATGAGTGAAGAAGGTAAGGAGACTACGGCGGTGGCGATGAAGATCACTGGTCTTCAGGGAGCCGGCGTGTTGCTCTACAGTGGGTGGCCAAATTATTATACTCAAACAAAAAATCGTCGCTATCTGTGAAAGTGGTGGCTATAATTAATTTATTATTGGAAAAATGTTATTGCTTTTTAATTTACTGATTAGCCACTATATCTGGCAACACTTTCATTAGTGCGGCAACACATAAATGTTTTTTTTATCAAAATGGCGGCCGCTAGTATCAGTACACGTCAAAATTTTTACTGTGCTGGCTTGTGAGAAGTCTTTGAAAAAATCTTGGCTTCAGTGTTATCGACTTATTATTCAGTAAGTGTTCGATTTTTTTACATTTAGAATTATTCTAGTACTCGATCAATACATTGTGGTCATGTTTTAGTTAGTTTTTGTTTTTTTATTGGTTGTCGACCGACCTAACCTAAAAATGTTTATTAACAGATATGGGGAAGTGTGCTGACCTCACACCAAGGAAAAAAGCACAGATTTCGACAATGTTACGGCATTGTCAATATACCCAGCGTCAAATTGCTGATTTGTGTGATGTATCACAGTCCAGTGTGCGTAATATCAAGCAAAAAGTGGACGCCGAAATACCGATCAAGGAGGATCGAGTCGGTAAATGCGGGCGAAAACGCATTACAACACCTCGAACTGAGCGAGAAATACGTCGCATTACACTTGAAAACCGTCGAAAGCCACGGCTCGTCATAAAAAAATTCTTAATGATAACGGAGTACAAATATCAGAGCGGACTCTGAGGCGAAGATTTGTAGAAATGGGACTGAAATGTTGTCGGCCACTAAAAAAACCAAAACTCACTCCTGCCATGAAGGCCAAACGTCTGGCCTGGGCCAAGGAGCATCGACACTGGACACAGGAAGACTGGAGCAAGGTTTGCATAACCCTAATACAGGAATACACATGTTTAGAGTATCGTTTTTTACACATTTATACAAAAACAATTTCTTGCAGCTTTGTTTCTCGGACGAGTTGTCAATACAGATTCTCCAAGATAAAACTGAGTTTGTTCGGCAAAAGACGCATGAAAAATTCAATGAAGACTGCATTGTGGAACGTGTAAAGCATCCTGCTTCAGTGATGATATGGTCCGTCATCAGCAGCAAAGGGACTGGAAGGCTGTATATCGTCCAAGAAAGTATGCGTCAGGATCAGTATAAGAAAGTTCTGGAGGAAAAACTGATCCCACAGGTGGCAGAATGGTTCCCTAATAGGAATTTTATATTCATGCAAGACTCTGCTCCCTGTCATTAAGCCAAATCTATCACAGAATACATAAAAAACTAACAGATTAATACCCTGAACTGGCCTGGAAACTCGCCCGACTTGAATCCTATAGAAAATGTGTGGGCAGTCCTAAAAACTGAAATGTCAAGGGATAAAATTATAACAAACAAAAGAGAACTGATTGAGAATATCATTAGAGTATGGCACAACACTTACTGAATAATAAGTCGATAACTCTGAAGCCAAGATTTTTTTCGAAGACTTCTCACAAGCCAGCACAGTAAAAATTTTTACATGTACTGATACTAACGGCCGCCATTTTGATAAAAAAAAAAACATTTATGTGTTGCCACATTAACCTGTCAAAGGCCCGCAAATTCCAGGAAAAATACGGAAATTTCGTAACAAAACACGATTTTGAATTTTGAATTAAATGTTTTGTTGATTAATTTTGAGCTATCGTATATTTCATTGACTGAAATACGTTCCTAGAACAATAAACTATGCACCAAAACAACATTACTTGCGTTAATTACGTAAATTAATAGGTTTTATGATGTTTTAGTCGAGGAACACGCGTCAAAACTGACAGCTTCAATTTGCGCCAGAAATGACATTTCGATTCCACAGATAAAAATCATTTAAAAATAATCTGGTGTTGTCAGATGAATGAAACTAGTGGCTATATCATCAATGATGTTGGCGCAAGCGATTCTGACCTTGTTTTCATACAAATTCTGTACATAGAAGGGTCAAAATCGCGGTCAAACTTTTTTATTTCGAAATATTTTTTTCGCGCATGCGCAAAAGCTGCGCGCAAGTCCGCGGCTCCGGCCGTTTAGAGGTTAATGAAAGCGTTGCCAGATATAGTGGCTAATCAGTAAATTAAAAAACAATAACATTTTTCCAATAATAAATTAATTATAGCCACCACTTTCATAGATAGTGACGATTTTTTGTTTGAGTATAATAATTTGGCCACCCACTGTACACCATGGCAGTGTAGAAGTGACCTTGGTCCAGGCGGTCGACCGTCGTCGTGTTGACGAGGTATGGCGGCTGTGTGGCCTTTGAGTCGACACACACACTTGACGCAGGAAGGAACCTTGAGAGGCGATGAGGATGCTGGTTGCTGGCTCGTTGCCGGTTGCTGGTTGCTTGACATCTCATGTCGAGGCGCGATGGGCCGGACAGCGAGATAGTAGTTGGAGATGGAGTCCTCGAAGGAGTTATGAAGATGTTTCTGAAGTCACACTGGATAAATGTTGTTCACTGCTGACTGCGCAGGGCCGGTGCCCGGCGCAGGTACGTACTTAGTCGCGGCACTGCTCGGACTGTGTTGCTTGACCGATGAATGAAAACTAGACTGAACTGAGACTCAGCGAGCGAGTGCTTGCTTATATACTCGCGGCGAGTAATTACTCTCACGGTAGGCAATGCTGGGTGGATTCACGCAAAGCTGAGAAATCGCTCGAACCTTCTGCGGGCACTTGTATGGTACAGCCACACGTTCTAGGCCTTTCGCGTAAGTGGCGGAATTATTATTTACGAGGCGGCGCGGCCGTAGTAACTGACTGTAGGTATTTCGTAGTTTCCAGCGCGTTCGGTCGGAGTCCAGTGGCGGCGCAATTAATGCGGCACAAGTGGCCGCCACAAGCTTAATGATCCTAAAGCCTAAAGCTCCTAAAGCTTAATGATCCTAAAGCCTAAAGCTCCTAAAGCTTAATGATCCTAAAGCCTAAAGCTCCAAAAGCTTAATGATCATAAAGCCTAAAGCTCCTAAAGCCATTCCTAAAGCCTAAAGCTCCTAAAGCTTAATGATCCTAAAGGTTCAAGCTACTCAAAGCTTTCCAAAGGCCAAAATTGCTTAATGCTCAAAGTCAAAGCTTCAAAAAATAATATTTAGTGAACTACTAATCATTAGCTATAAAATTAGAAAAATTTAATTAATTTAAAATCGAGTGTCAGCTAATACTATTTTTGAAAAACATAGTTGTTTTTTGTACAAAATAATTTACGGCGGGGCCTATGTCATCTTTAGGGATGCTATGTGGAGGGTCTTTTGCGAATGGCTCACCCCATCACCACCTCAAAGTTCAAAATGTCATACAATACACAAACACCTCACACCTCACCACATCACACATGTAGTGCAATACACCAACCACCTCACACCTCACCACCTCATACATTTGTCCCATACGTGACATGACATCTGTAGTAATACAAAGAAAAAGCGTTGGTACAAATACATTTTGTGAGGTGGGGGGACATTTTATGTTTTTGTATGGGACATTTGAGGTGCCTCTTGTATGAGATACGCAACACTATTTGTAAGACCTATTACATGCGCTTTAGGATATTCTTAGCGAACAAGGGGTTAACCCCTTCAGTAATCATTAAAAAATTTGAAAACGGGAAAAAAACACATTTTTTCTACACGCCAGAGTTATCTCGGGTGGGGGATTTTTCGAGTAAAACAGCCGCCCGAGTATACTCAGGGGTATTCCTGAAGTGGTTAAGCATAAAAGATGTGCGCAATTGATATTATACATACGTCGCATTGCATGATAAAAACTTCAACTCACCAAGAACATGAATAAATACTTCTATTAAATGTTGGTGAATGTCAGGTGCGAATATGTCCACCCATTCCTGTGGCAAGTTGGTAACAGAAGGAGTTGGTTCCCGGCGTGTGCACTCTGAAGGAATACTCCAAATAAAAGTGTCCACAGCACAGAATAGCTTGAAGGTTTCACTTGCCAGGAGAGATACCTAAAATAATACATACAACTCAATATTATAAATTAGGCTTATCTATATAAATATCAGACGTTAAAAACATTGCTGCTAGCCTTAAACTTTTAAAAATATAATTGCTGGATGTGAGGGTGGAGATATATGCCGTGGCGGTCAGCCGGTAATGCTCTGGTTACACGGTGCAAGCCAGCATGCGAGTTGGCCGTGTGAGTCACTGTGTCCAGCTACTCACACCGTGTGACCGCATTATACGAGTCACTGTCATGTGCGTGTTGGACATTAGCTTGCAAACAACAGTTTTGTTTCACTCGCCACTCGCCTTCTCCCACCATGTTGCAAGGCAGCCACTCGCAAGATTTTAGTCAAGGTGCTGGATGCTTGGATCTGTGTGCGTGCTTTTTTTTGTTTCAACGGTCAATATATCTGCAATACCTACTTGCCTGTGCCATGCTACTGCTACTCTCCTAGTGTGACCAGTTGAGGCGAGTTGAGCTACTGACATGCGAGAATACAATGGCAGTAGCTGTCTACTGTTAGTATTCAAACAGAAAGAATGCGGGTTTCAGATTACCGGTGCTCGGTGCCTGAGTCCGCTGCCGGGAGTTTGCACCGAGATGTAATTTGCGAGATTTGCACCTGAACCTGGCTTCACTGTGTGGAGTTTCGTATGTTTACATTAGGGATGTTATGGAGCTCCGTAACCGTAACCGAGACTATCGGATATCCGAAATAAAAAAATATCCGTAACCGTAACCGAAACCGATATAAAAGTTTCGGATAAAGGTGGAGTCAAAATGACAGGTTTTTGTTTATTTTGCCTGACCGAGCCGTCACTTGTCGAGCCGTCATAAGCCGCACGTGTCTGTTGCAATTTGCATTGTTTATGATTTATTTACGAGTACCTACTTACTAATATAATTACTTTTTGTTAAGTATAATTTACAATACGGTTACAATTAAGGTTAAAGTTTATTAATAAACATTTTGAAATGGTTTCATTACTGACAAAATTCATTGAGAACTGTTGTTGTGTATATACTTAGATTACAGGAAAAGTGTACCAAGGTTTTATTACAATATTATGTTTGTTTATTATAATTTTGTTTTTGTATTTTTAAGTATACACGTTCATAGGTACCTACATAGCACTTTACTTTTTCCACGCGATCGTAACAACAGTTGATACGGCAAAAAGCCATGCCTCACACGCGCCCGTATCAGCCCTTGTTACGCTAACTTTGGCTGCCGATATCACAGCGCTCCTATGTCACAGTTTTTTTTCCCGCTTGCTAGGACATTCGTGTAACTATCAGGATGCTGACATCTTCAGGCATATTTCGAAACTAAAATTGTATTTCGTAAGGAACATCTATAATCAAGTGAATGTGTACTCGTGCCTTTGAGTGCCATAGTTCACAATTTAGTCGACAGATGGCGCTAGTAGTAAATCGCAGTTTGCGCATGCGATTCAGATTGACCATATTGGACAAGCGTCGAAAACATTTATTGTCGAGATCGCGCGTATTCTAAACGCTTGTTTGTGTTGTGAAACTGTGATTTTGACTTTATTATATGACAAAATATATTCGTTTCGTGTTATTTTTAAGTGTTGAGTTATAGAACTTGTTTATATGAATTAATAATAATAAGTGATTGAGGTACCACTTGTGTCTATCAATGCAGTGTCCTGAGTACAAGCACGCGGGTAAATGGCGCCGCCTTTAAGATAACATGGGTATGTTTTTTGTATGGAATTTAATGTTTTTGTTTTTATAAACATCTAGGAGTGTTTACAGACGACGATTTGGTTTCAAATTGTAGATAATAATCTCATCTGTTTATATAGTATGATAAATCATGCCATAATATGCTGTAATTTGACATAAAATTGGATGGATAGGTATTTGAAAACATGTACCGCGTATGGGTATTGAAAAAACGGAGTAGTTCAACGCGGGGAAAAGGTTAAAGTGGCTATAATAATAGTTATTTATTTGACTGATTGTAAAAATAAATCATAATATAGACTAGAAATAAAGGTCATCATATCTTGCTATATGTATTTTACTTTTATAATTTTAAAATTCTAATATCCGTAACCGAAATTATCAGAAACTAGCGGATAATCTGAAATAATTTCATGTCCATAACCGTATCCGAAACTGGTATAATATTATTCCTACATCCGTATCCGTATCCAGATCTGAAATATCATATCCATAACATCCCTAGTTTACATTAGTAGTATCACTAATAGTAGTAGTACACAAACCTTAGTAGTATCCCAAGACTGTTTAGATTTATCGATGGACTGCATCAGCGAGGACAGGGTGATGGTGATGAAATCCCAGTGATGAGCTTCCAGATCCCAGCCGGTGGTTTCAACGCAACCCGTCAGGAATCTCACAATGGATGCGTTGCAACTGACCAACTCCCAATCGGCCGATGTGATGTCACTAAAATGAAAGAAAATGTTATTTTGTGTTCCGTATCGATGCCTGGAATCCATTATGAGAGAGAGCTAGCTCTTTCGCCCTTATAGTTTCAGTTTCGCGCGTGTTTATTCCCTATATTTGCCCTTTTTTTATTCGACTTACCACATTTTCTCTCTGCTGGCAACACTAGTGACGCGCATCTCAGATCACGTGATGTTATTGTTTGTCATATGACGCCGTTTTTTCGCGCCGAAAGCAGTTTTCGTGTTTCGCTGTACTTAAAAAACCAATTTTGAGTCGAAAATCGAAGTTTATTCCCTGCTCTTTCAGTTTAAACATTAAATATACCGTGATAGATAGTTTTCTGAGAAATTGACTAATTATTTAGTGTGTTTTTTCGGTTGTTTACGTGTTTAAACTGTGCAACAAAATGAGTGATATCGACAACAGACGCTTCGCCGGTCGGAAACAATGATCAAGCACGAGTTTCTCGGAAACGCCAAATGCCGCGCGAAAGCTCTGGATCCGACACTTCGGAAGAAAGGATTACTATCGGGATCCTCGGGTAGACATCCTGATGCAACAGATGTCGGCCATGACGGACGTTTTATCTGGGAATCGGGTAGAGTTCGCGGAGAAAACGGTCTCGGACAAAGAAGACTCAGCGGGAGAGATGCGGCAAGAGGTAGAATCGGGGTTTTTAGAGATGCCCGCCAGCCTAGCCGCTCATAAAAACGTTTTGGAGTTCTGCAATCCAAGCACATTGGTGAAGGAATCGCCGATTCCGAAGGCAGGCGCAAGAAGAGTCGCAGTTATCTCGGCTCTTCAGCGTTTTGGCTCGGAGGAATGATCGCGTGTTCGCTATGCCGAAACACAGAAAGTATACACCGCCACGGCCGCCTTCGTAGAGCTGGAGGTAAATGAAGAACTAGGAGGTTTGATAAGAACTCCTTCGCGCCAGCCCTGGACCGTTCCCTGGGAGCCCTCTCCAATGCAGTGCTATCCCAAACAGAGTCGGTCAGAGGAAACATGCAGGCACTGGTAAACTGGGCATCCGAACCAGGCACCTGCTTGACCCCTGCGACTCTGTTTGACAAGATTCAGGGGATGTTTGCCAAGTACAGTAAGACCACGGACGACGTCCTACAGATTTTATGCGGAAGGCGAACGGAATGCCTACAAAGTAGGCGAAAGGCCCTGCTAGAGGGAGTAAGGGACCCGTACATCAAGGAAGGCCTTGCCAGGATTCCTCCGAGCGCCAGTCACCTCTTCAATAAAGAGGAACTAGCAAGTTATATCGTGGCAAACGGGGGACGAGACAAGATATTCGGTAGTGCATCCTCGTCGTATATCCCCCGTCAACCTCAACCCTCTACCTCACAAGCAGCAAGACCGGTGATAGAGGCTCCACACTCCCGACCTAGGAAGCCCTTTCGACCTGCCCCTAAGCCAGAGAAAGACAGGACGTACAGGCAGCCCGCCAAAAAGCCAGAGCCCTCTCGCAAGGCGGCCAGCGATCGGGGTAGAAGGCGATGGAGGTGACTGGAGGCCGGAGCCATTCTGGGGAGGACGCCTAAAGGCATATCAGGAGGTATGGAGGGAGCTGGGAGCATCACCGCTAATCCTGAACATTCTAAAAGGAGCAAGGATACACTTCATATCAAAACCTCCTCGGGCGCTCCCATCGGCCGAGGTGAAGCAGAATTTCAGGACAAGGTTGTCTCCAGGCATGACCGCACACATCGAAACGATGAAAGCGTCAAAAATCCTGGAGGCAGCAGACGACTCCCCAAGCTTCCTGTCAGGTATGTTCCTTACCTCCAAATCAGACCACACCCTCAGGCCCATCTTCAACCTGAAGGCCTTGAACGTCTTCATAGACTAAAGCCCTTCAGACTCTTCAGTCATTTTCGGGTCCCGGAATTCCTCCAACCCGACGACTGGCTGATAAAAGTCGACCTCTCTCAGGCTTACTTCCACGTGCCAATCGCAAGATCACACCGGAAGTTCCTGCGCCTCGTGTACAACGGAGAGCTCCTTCAGATGACGTGTCTGCCCTTCGGCCTGTCATCAGCGCCAAGGATCTTCTCGCTGCTCTCAAACTGGGTAGCAGAACTACTAAGGAAAAAGGGACTCAGGATTGTAGTCTACCTAGACGACTTCTTAGTAGCAAACCAGTCCAGAAAACTTCTCACCTCCCAAGCCGTTGCTATAGTGCACACACTTCAACAGCTAGGCTGGTGCATAAACCCGGACAAGTGTGTCCTGACACCCACGCAGAAGTTGGAGTTTCTGGGTATAACATGGGACACGAGAGCAGATCAAAAGTCTCTCTCCGACCGCAAGTGCGCTGGTCTACGCCAAGCCTTGCAGGTTCCCTTGGAAGTCGGCAGTTGCTCTCCCAGGCAGGCTCTCGGTCTACTGGGAAGACTCAACCTTGCAAATTTCGTGATCCCTCGTGGTCGCTTGCATTGCCGCAGACTGCACCCGGACAAGTGTGTCCTGACACCCACGCAGAAGTTGGAGTTCCTGGGTATAACATGGGACACGAGAGCAGATCAAAAGTCTCTCTCCGACCGCAAGTGCGCTGGTCTACGCCAAGCCTTGCAGGTTCCCTTGGAAGTCGGCAGTTGCTCTCCCAGGCAGGCTCTCGGTCTACTGGGAAGACTCAACTTTGCAATTTTCGTGATCCCTCGTGGTTGCTTGCATTGCCGCAGACTGCAGAGGTTCAGCACCTGAAACCATCGCGGCCCGTTGCTCTGCCCAACGCAGCACGGCAGGATATACAGTGGTGGCTAGCAGCCATTGGAAGGACAAGCCCAATGTCTTATCTTAACAAGACGAATGTCTTATTGCAGACAGACAAGACAGTAGTGGCTTATGTCAACAAGGAAGGGGGTACAAAATCGTTAGCCCTTCTGGAAACAACGCGGGAGCTACTGGATTTCGTAGACCAGATGGAGATATCTCTGACAGCACAATACATTCCAGGAAGATACAACGGAATTGCGGACCGTCTCTCTCGGGGCGCACCGCTTCCAGAGTGGCATCTACTAAGTCCGGCAACGAAGGAGATATTAAAAAAAAAAAAAAAAAAAAAAAAAAAAAATGGGGTCGCCCTCAAATAGACCTGTTCGCTTCAGCCACTGCTCACGTGGTACCAACATACGTCTCCAGAGACTCAAGCGACTGCTTAGCCTGCTTTCCCAACGCGTTCAGTCAACCTTGGGACTACAATCTAGCTTGGGTATTCCCTCCGCCAAACCTCGTTCCGAGAGTGCTCACCCACCTAAATCAGGCAAAGGGCATGTTCCTTCTAGTCGTCCCAAAATGGGAGAAGACTTTCTGGAGAAGCGACCTAAAACAGCGAACAGACGAACCTCCCATACGCCTGCGCAACCTAGAGGGAGTCCTCATAGACACATCGACAGGACTACCCCCTCCCAGGATTCAGGATCTGGAACTAGAGGTCTGGAGAATTGCGGGTGGGAACAAGCCCTGACAACATGGAGTCAGGAAGAATGCCAACTCCTCAAGTCATCCCACCAACTACGGTTGCCAGGTATCTAGCCTACCTATTTGTTCAAGGAGGCCTAGCCCCAGGGACCATTCAGGTCCACAAGTCAGCCATTGTTACCTTCTGCGGCCCAGCTCAGAATGCGAGAAAAATCAGCTTTGATTTCTTGGTAAGACACGTTCTCAAGGCAATCTCAATGGCAAGGAGGACCAAGGAGAAAGCCCCTATCTGGTATCCCAGATAAGTAATAGACTGGCTGGTCAAGAATTCCCCCACAGAAGACTCGCTGTTTGAAGCGTCACAGAGGGCAGCAATACTCCTCGTCCTGGCGTCAGGCAGGAGAGTTCATGATTTGACACTGCTCAGAATCACCCCAGAACATTTCATCGACAAGAGGAACTCTATTACCCTGTGGCCAATTTTTGGGGCAAAAACCGACACAGCCAACCATAAACAATCAGGTTGGAAACTGACAGGCTCACAAAAAGATAACATCAACCTCCTTAAATGGTTGAGAAAAGTCGTTGCCCTCTCTACAGCCAGAAGAGGTCCTCTACTAAAGAACCTATTTGTGACCACATCAGCAGAAACAAAACCGGCAACGCAAACGATAATAGGGGGATGGATCAAATCAGTCCTCAGAAAAGCTGGAGTCCACGTAACCCCGGGAAGTGTACGCTCGGCTGTAGCCTCCTTAAACTGGTTGGAAGACTACCCCATAGAGGAGATTCTTGCTAGAGGGAATTGGAAGTCCGAGCACACCTTCCGGAAGTTCTACCAGAAGGAGATAGCGCACTCCAGAAGTGAGCACCTCCAGCACTCAATGGCTCCATTCTTTACTCCAGTGTAAATAGCATCACATATAACGCTAAGTTTTCAGATCACCAGGTGAGAGCAAACACATCTCATAATGGATTCCAGGCATCGATACGGAACACAAAATAGAATAATTTTACCTACCAATAAAATTTATATTTTGTTTCCATCGATGCCTGGAATCCAGGTAATCCCTACCTGGTGCATTACGAGTCATATGACAAACAATAACATCACGTGATCTGAGATGCGCGTCACTAGTGTTGCCAGCAGAGAGAAAATGTGGTAAGTCGAATAAAAAAAGGGCAAATATAGGGAATAAACACGCGCGAAACTGAAACTATAAGGGCGAAAGAGCTAGCTCTCTCTCATAATGGATTCCAGGCATCGATGGAAACAAAATATAAATTTTATTGGTAGGTAAAATTATTCTACTTTATTGTATTACTGGACGGAGGACTTTTTTTTTTTTACATTAACTCCACACAGGAGGCCCTGAGGAAAATAATTTCCCTCAGGGCCTATGTCATCTGGGATGCTGTGTGGAGGGTCTTTTTGATGAGAGGAAGGAATTAACATTGGTCTTGAAGAGACCCATGTTGTAGGAAGGAGGAAACACAGAGGCCGGCAAATCATTCCACAGCCGAGCTGTTGAACACAAGAACGAGTCGAAGAAACGACCCGTTCTCATGTGACAAATGTCAACCGTGTACAAATGTTGGGCACGCGTTTGGCGTGTTTCCCGACTATGCACCGGTGCCGAAGGGATCAATGATGCTAGTTCCTCGGAGCATCTTCCATTGTAATACCGGTAGAACAAGGATAGCATTCCCACCCGACGCCTGTGCTCTAAAGATTGCAATCCGTCTGTTAAGATGGGAGAATCTATCAAACGGACCGCCCGTTTCTGCACAGAGTCGAGGGTATTTCTCAGGTATTTTGGAGCTCCAGACCAGAGATGGCTGCCAAATTCAACCGTGGGGCGTACTTGTGATTTGTACAAGGTTAGCAGTTGTGTACTATTAAAGTATCTGCGGGCCCTGTACAGTACGCCCAGTTTTTGGGAGGCTAACTTTACTCTGGCTTCGATGGAGCCCCCATACCTGAGCTGGTCACTTAGGGTTACACCAAGCATATCAATGGAGGGCCTGTTCGGAAGATTGCTTCCGTTGAAAGAGACTAGATTTTCATTGCGATCCCTTTTAGACGTAAACAGACAAGATTGGGTCTTTGAAACATTAAATTCAACGAGATTATTTTTACCCCAAGAGAAAACACTCTCGAGGTAACCGTCCATTCTTTGCTTCAAAGCCCTACGAGCTGTTGGAGTTTGTGAGCCCTTTGGGGGCTTGTCAAACAAAAAGCTATCATGAACTGTACTGTCATCCGCATAACAGTGAATTGGTGCACATGACAAAAGGTCGTTGATGTGCAACAAAAACAAAGTCGGAGACAGTACCGATCTCTGCGGGACGCCAGCATTTATCGAGTGTGAGGAAGAGGTGAAACCATCGACTACCGTCTGAATCGACCTCTCCCTCAAGAAGTCGGCAATCCACGTACACAAGGATGCGGGAAGTCCGTAAGAATGCAGTTTGTTGACAAGTCCTCGGTGCCAAACCCGGTCAAAGGCCTTGGAGATGTCCAGTGCAACCGTTTGGGTCTCACCGAAACGTTCCAGGCATCGCCCCCAAACATGCGTCACATACGCGAGAAGATCACCTCACGAGCGGTTCCGCCGGAATCCGTATTGACGGTCGTTAATAATTTTGTTCTTCTCGAGGTATGTGAGCAGTTTGTCGTTGATCACACGTTCCATCACCTTAGACAGAACTGATGTGATCGCTATGGGGCGGTAGTTGGCCGGGTTGGAGCGGTCACCCTTCTTTGGAATAGGATGGATAACCGCTTTTTTCCAACCAGAGGGCACAGAGCCAGTCTTCAGGGACATTTTAAAAAGCTTCGTCAAAATTGGAGCTATTTCCGCAGCACACCTCTGCAGTACCAGGGCAGGTATTCCGTCAGGCCCACTAGCTTTATTAACATCAAGCCCTCGTAAAACATGGAGTACTTCCCGATGCCGGATCCTCAGCTTTTTCATACGAAAACCACAGTGAGGAACCGACGTCGGGACAGCACCTTGGTCATCGAGGGTTGAGTTATCCGCAAACATTTTACCTAGTAAGTTAGCCTTTTCGGTGGCGGTGTTTGCTAGTGAGTCGTCAGGTCTGGTAAGAGGTGGCAGACTGGATTTGCAGAAATTGCGACCTATTGAGCCCGCAAGCGACCAGAATTGCCTGCTGCCATGCGGGCATGCAGTCAGCTTTCTGCTGATCTGCTGGTCGTGCTCGAATTTTGACCTATTTATGATTCTCTTGGTTTCCTTTGCCATTTTGTTGTAAGCTGTTCTGTCTTCGGAAGTTCTAGATGTGTTGTAGGCTCGGTAAGCCGCGTTTTTTCGTCGCACTGCTTCAGCGCATTGTCGACTGAACCACGGCTTTGAGCCTACACCAGTTTCCTTAACAGTAGATTGGATGAAGCCATCCATCGCGGATGTGATGACTTCACCAATTTCCTGGGCACATCTTGAGGGATCCGAAGTCCGAAAACAGACAGCTGACCACGGAAAAGCATTAAAATGTGCCCGCAGACCGAACCAATCTGCTGACCTATAGTGCCACACTTTTCTCTTCAGCCTCTCGTTAGGTGGTCTGAAGTTTACAGGGATTGATGTCGTCACCAGGCAGTGGTCGGACGATCCTAAAGGCGCTGTGACTTCAATCCTGTAACCGTGTGGCACAGTAGTTAAAAATAGGTCTAACAGATTGGAACGGTGAGTCTGGACATCAGGAACCCTTGTAGGCTCCTGAACCATTTGCTCCAATCCATAACAAAGGGTAAAGGATTCCGCTTGGCGTCCAGCCGAGTCCGTTGATCCTGAGAACTTCAACCAAGGTTCGTTATGAACATTGAAGTCCCCCAGGACCACAAACTCTGCCGTAGGGTAGCGGGGCAAGAGGTCATCAATAGTGTCGCTTAAGTGTTTGAAGAGCTCGGACGTGTCTGATTCGCTAAAGTTCGGTGAGTGGTATAAACACGCGTAGAATCTTACCGTACTGGCAAGATTGACGCGTACCCACATTACGTCGAATCTGGAGTTTTCCAGATTCAACAGTCGCACACAGTTGACGTCAGCTCGACTATAGAGACAGACACCTCCTTTAAGTCTGAACTTGCCTGCGAGGGTGAAGCCCGGGCAGTCCAGATAGGAGGTGTCTACAGGCTCAGCTATCTGAGTTTCAGACAGGAAAAGTAGGTTTGGGCGTTGAGAAAAAAGGTGGTGGTGGACAGAGTTTAAATTGGTGTGCAGGCCGCGAATGTTGGTGTAATTCACCAACAGTTTTTGTCCGCACCGGGGACGCCTACTTCTCGCCGCTGTAATGACGTTAATTATTGTAGGTTGCAAGTTCATGATTTTAATTGTTGGTTTTTTTTTTTATATGATAGGAAGGAGGGTCTGGGAGGGAAAAGGTAAAAGGGGTGGGTAGGATGCTGGGGTTCAGAGTTTCCAGGAGTGACGGACGTATGTATCCAACCCACCCACTGCGGTGCAAGGCGATGGGCAGGGAGAGTCCGGCTGGAAAGGTCGCCCAATGCGCCCCAAACGCTACTGCTGGGTCCCCTCCGGTCACGAACCGGCACAACAGCAGCGGCGGGGTTTTAACACTCGTTGATGGGGCAGCCCACCCTCAGTCGTGAGCCTGAGGGTCGGGCCCCTGTACTACCGAGCGGCCCGGACAGCGGTAACCGGTTGTAAAGGGTCTCCCTCAACCAGCATCTCCCAATCCGGCCCGCCACGCAGAAGGTGGGCCGACGCACCTGCCATCAAGACCTGGACAAACATTACCCCAAGAACCCGGGCACCCCTGCTAAGTCACCAAACGTAGCGAACCACTTGGGGTGACCTGTGGCAGAGGTGTTGGTCATCCAATAAATGGTTCCCAGGGCGGCGGTACCCATACCCGCCTACCAAATTGTAAATGGACTTACAATAACGGGATGGTACAATGCACAATTGATATGGACTTACAATAACGGGATGGTACAATGCACTACAGATCTTTGGGAGACTTTTTTCGCTGTATAAATGACAAGATTCGTTCTACCCACCAAGATGATATATGTACCTACATACAAGTTTACTTACATATCGTAAAGCATTAGTTCCTTGCATTGGTAATACTTATCAATAATCCATGATAAAGTCAACATGGCAGAGGCAGAACAATTAAGGAAATCTTCTGTTGTTATTATAATTTCTGATACTTTTTTACTTTTAGATAAAAAGATAGATCTCAATGCCAATGATGCAGAAACATTCAAATCCTGACCTTGTGTATAAGCAGTGGCTGGATTTTGTATCTGGAAGAAGAAATAACACTGTCAAGGATTTTATACACAAATAATATTAATAATGTATTGCCTGTTTTTAGATTAACTAAAAGTAAAAATCCGTTAAGGCCCTTCGTACACAGAGATATTTACAAGCTACGTGACTGTGATGCAACCACAAGTCGCCTACTGAATGCTACTCTTTAAAACTGGTGTCTGTACTCGACGCTACCTGAATAATACTGAACTCAATCATTTGTTCATATGCAGCCGTGGAGTTAATACTTTGCCAAAGGACTAGCAGTGGAGACAATGTTGTTCTTCTTTATCTTTGTTATGACCATAAAAATGATCTAATAAAAGATTTTGGGTTCACTCGTACAATGAAAAATATTAATTGTAGGGCATTCGTCGCCGCCAAGGAACTACATGAACTAGCGTCATTGATCCCCTCGATCCAACCGGTGCGTAGTCGGGAAACACGCCAAATGCGCGCACCCAACATACTCCCATACTTCCGCTTCTCAAAATACATTGGATGAATTCAACAACCTCAAACTTGCGCGTACGTATAGAGGAGGAATGTCACTTCCATATTCCACCTGGTGTGCTTCTGAAGGTCATTTTTTTCGAGCTGTACAAGCATGGGTGCATTACTTTTCCGCCTACCCTCGTACACTGCAGAAAGAGGAAATGTAATTAAGTTTTCTTACATGCATATTGTGACAAAGGTGTTTAGCGGAATATTCACGAATACTTTTCATATCTTCCATTTTGCGCAGTGCCAGGATTGTGGTCTTGAAGTGCAAGTTATAATCTAGTGACTTCTGGGTGTCCCTAAGAGTGGTGGCACACATCTGATACACCACAGACCAGTACATTCCCTCTTGTTCGGCCTTGGCCTTAACGAAGCACAGGATGTTGTAATAATTGTCTTCCGACAAGGACTTGACAGCATTGGTGGCCGTTGTCTCGATAAGCTTGTAGTATTCTATCAGGGTGACATACCAGCGCCACTAAAATCAAAAACATAATATTATTCATTAATAAACAATGTACTGTGTGTTTCAAAATGTGCTGTACATATTTTCTGACAGGATTTTTTCAAATTTTTTCATGTCAATGTTTGTTTGTTGTTTTTTTAAAAAAAAAGACCATCACCCCAATATAGAATAACCTAACAAGCAAAACATGTAAATGTCATTTGTTGTCTGATGATATTTTTTTTCTATACGCATTTAAAATATTTTCCCATCACATGTCGCAACTGAGTAGTCAGGAAAATAGCGCGTTTATAGCCTGGCGGGTCACTTGATAAGTACTGCGTCTCGTTCCAGCAGCACGGTAACATGAAACATCGCGCGTATCACATGATCCCGTCGCGACGTACAGGAGTGGGATCAGTGGCGACGAGTAATTGAAAATTTATTTTTTTTAACCCGTCGGGCTAATAAGTTTGCTTTTCGGAACAATTCATATAGATCTCATAGAAATCGTTATCTCCCTTACTATCATAGTGAGAAATCTAATATATACAAATCAATATTTGATTGTTTGTTTATTTGTACGTTATGCGCTGCCATACCGTTCATCCGATTGCGATTAATTTTTTTTTACTTAAGCTCCACTCAGGACCTACGTCATCTTAGGGGATGCTGTGTGGAGTGTCTTTTTAAGGAAGGGTAGGATAGGAAGTTCTGGGAAGGAAAAAGGCATAAGGGGTGGGTAGGAATCTGGAGGTCAGTGTATCCGGGAGTGAATCCATCCCTCCAACTGCGGTGCAAGGCCATTGACTTGACCGGAATTGACCTTTTACCTTGACCTTTCCAGCTGGACTCTTTCGACCCATTGGTCGAGAGAATCCAGCTGGAAAGGTCAAAAGGCCTCCCTCAACCAGTCTCTCTCGATCCGGCCCGCCATGCAGCAGGTGGGCAGACGCATCCGCCGCCAAGACCCGCACAAAAGTCACCCCATGAACCTGGGCACCCCTGCTAAATCACCAAACGTAGCGAACCACTTGGGGTGACCTATGGCAGAGGTGTTGGTTATTCAATAAATGGTTCCCGGGGTGGCGGCACCCGTACCTGCTTTCTTTCAAAATTTCCCGTAAGTAAGTGGAAAAGTAAAAAAATCACAAAAAATATAAATCCGTACACAACGCCATCTCTGATACTGACAAAAACAAAACACGGACGGTTAGGCATCGATAATTGCTTCATTGTGTAATTTTTAACTTAATAAAAAAACTTAATTTAATTCAACAGTTATTGATTCTGAGGCGGTACGAAGTTCATCGGGTCAGCTAGTTTATATAATAAAATATGTATGCCTTTTTTTTCATTATCAGTAATTTTTGTTATAAAATACGTAAGGTGAGTCATTTATAAAACTTTTTTATGTTTGTAAGCAAAAATTTTATACTTAATTTGAAGGCGTATTTTATCACCTTTCAAAAACAGTTTTTAGTTTTCAAATATGCTCAGAAATATTCCATTTATCTGGATTTTATTGTAAAGCAGAAATATTTTGATCCTCCGACAAAATATGGTTGAGGCCTGGGGGGTTAAAATAGCAAAAAATGTCATCAGACAGAAAATGACATTTACTTTTTTTACTCCAAAATTGCTCAGGAATCACTGGTTAAAATGTATATGAATTCCTCCTACTTCCATCATTATAAGTGGGAAATGATGAAGGACTTCACTAGCAGAGGCTGAACATTAATTATAAAATGTTGGAATGTACTAACCGCTTGATATTCATTGTACAATGTTTTAACAATAGCAATATTATAAATTATCTTGCTGAGAATATTTTTCATGTCAACAGAGTCCACGGCATTATTCAGGAAACTTTGAGATTCCATTTCTTCTACTACGCCTTCATCATCTGAAGAATCTCGTTCAGTATTTTTTAGATTGGAAGTAATCAATATTTTATCAATCAACTTGGTACAAAACAACAACCACTTCAAATAGGTCTGCAAATCATCATCAGTGAGCTCGTTGTAGGCTTTTCTATCATTTTGTGAATCTTCGATAATGGCTTTCAAAGTTTCAGAGTCTCCAGCCATAGGAGCATCAACTTTACCATTCAATATGTCGGCAATTAAAGCTTTCGAATAAACGCTTGAGAAGCACGTCTCAAGGTCTTTTGATCCCATTTTCATGATGATTTCAATGACTTTGCACAACTTGCTAAAGTCGCTGGTGACAAGATTAGACGTGTCCACACAAGAGCATATTAAGTTGTAGGACAAATCAACTAACGTACTCATACATTCCTTATCAGATGATGTTGAATTTCTGAAAACAGTAATATATCGTTAGATAATAATCAATTGAAATGCGATAATTGGGCAGTCAGCAAACTAACTAAGGTAGGTACTAGCACTCAATTATGGGCAGTTAGCTTCGCTTCTTTGGACAGTATTTAGTTGGCGTCAACGGTATTCAGGCGTTTTTCTAAATCTGTTAATAGAATTATTATTTTACCATAATAGAAAAGGAGATCTCTTCCCAAAATTGGTACAATTTGGTCCGTTTGAGTTAGTTCATTGACCCCTTCAACTATAAGTATTGATGAATTTCAATGTACGAAAACTTTGGTAAAATGCAATGATAAACCTAAAATTCTATCCAATTTTTTGTCTTGTTTTGTACGTCTATGTGCATGTATGTACTTACTTTTTGACTAATTTATTAAACACCACATCTGATGCTTTCTCCGTGAAATCAATCAGCTTTTCCCAGGAAAATGCAGAAAGGGCATCTTGCCAAGAGGTGTTTACTTCCCACCAAGTGTCTCGAGACAAAACTTCACTTCCTCCCTGAAATAAAGGACAAACATGTATGAAATATAGTCCACTCCAACAGAGGGCCTTCCATTCCATAATTATCCTCCTCCTCACACGTCTCGCACGAAAATGACAAGTACAGAAATTCAAATGTTTGTAATATTACTTTACCTGTACATTACAATTAAGCACAAATAAGCTGAGAAGAAGTTCATCAACCCCGTTGTACTTATCGTCTGAGCACAAAGAGGCGGCCAACTGAGACGCGAATGATGCGCACATATCCAAATGTATGGAATCATCGTGGGACAATGATTCAGCTAAGATCGATATGATGCTCAAACACGTCTTCTCATTAATAAGAATCACTGCAAAAGTAATACACAACATTAAATGTAATTCATAGAAGTACAAAAGCATTAGAATGTTGTTTCATTTTAATTACGTAATGGAAAAGGGTTGATTTTACCTCCATTGTTATCTTGAGCAAAACACATCTTTAGTAAAGTGGCATGATGCCTGTCTCCTTCTTTGACTACGAGATGAGTCATTGACACAACAGATTGGTGAACCAAGTCGCCCAGCAGCCATTCCCGAACAGATGCCCGAGAGGAATGAGGATATGCTAAGCAGCGAGATATACACCACTTGATTGTAGAAAGCGGCAACTGTTAAAAAAATTATTAATTTACAACACAAAGTAATAGTGTTTGTAATATATAAGTTATCATCATTATCGCTACAATCCTTGGAGAGCCTTGGCCACCTCTAAGTAGCACCTTCACTTCGACTAGCTGTCCTAAAGAACCTCTTTGGTGGTCGGTTATCTGTACATACATAAATAAGTATCAAAGGTAACATTTACCTGTTCAAATGTCTTCAATAGTTCTTTTTGCTCGACTTCTGTCAAATAAGTGAACAGACCAAATGTCAAATCCACAACAGCTTGCGATCTCATTGAGTCTCCCTTCAACCAGCCCAAGAACACTTCAGAATAGAGAGTAAATAACTTGGTATCTTGATTCCCTTTTAGTATCGAGTGCAACATGGCCTTAAATACTTGAGCAGAGTCAAAATCTAACACAAGCGAATACAATGGTCCCAAAATAGGAGCAGAGATATTATTAGTTTTGGCCCATTGGAGATACAAAGCACAAACATCATTCACTGTAGAAAATAGCTCCCTTTCGTACATCTGTTTTACATTAGCATCTTGCAAAGGTTCTTCTACTGGAAGTTTCTTCTCAACAGCATTAGTGTCAGCATTATCAGAGTCAAATTTAACCCTTGTGACCTTCTTCACTTTAACATGGGTGCTGGATTTAAGCCCAGCCAACAATGCCCTGTGAATGTCTGTCATTTCTTTCAAGTCATCTTCAGGTGTCGCCTTCTCCACTTGAGATGTTATAACAAACATCACATTATTCCAGAACAACCGCAGTAACTGGGAGAAGAAGTTGGCATTCTTGGAAGAGAGAGATTGTTTGGTCCAGAATTTGATCAAGTCTGCCATGTAGCCAACACTAACTTTCAGCGGTGTATATGGATTGATTGATATGTGAGATCGTGCAATGAATGTTAGCCACAGCCTTAAAGCTTTGCCGAGGGATTGTATGGTGTATTCGGCATCGGTAACTCCAACAGAAACATAGCGCAAGCATTCTGCTAGACCTCCCATCCAGGCGGAGCATTCGGATTTTGAGGAAACAACACAACGTTGTTCTGCTCTGTAAGAATTATAAATTAATATAAAAACGGAATATGCTCATACTGCATTAAAGACACAGCTCTAACCAGATGACAGCGGTGGAGTTCGAAACACCCCAATAATAGAAAAATAAGTTAAAACTAATTAAAACATAATTACCCTTTCAAGATGGCCCCGAAGAATGCGTCGTAGAACTGCTGGCTGAGGGTGGAGGCAGACAAGTGTGCCAGGAGTGGCAGTAGCAGGGGCGCCATGCGGCCAGCACTGCCCCAGCCCCCGGCGCTCAACGTCTCGCAAATTGACGGCAGAACCCCCTCATCCAACTGCACCAACTTCCACCATTCCTTAACAAATATCTTTATTTTAATCTACACTTCAAGTTGAGTGTGTATTGGGAATTAACACATTGTGACTAACCATCGCCTAAAACTATAACATATAGAAATTACTAAGCTTGTGTTCCAAAAGCTATCACATTTGACGATGATCAAATCACCTTTCAGGGTATTTTTAGATTTCGACAATCAAATGATCCACATTAAAGACCAGTTTCAGCTTTTCAAAAAAAAGATATCACTGTATATTTTAACCTACCGGTAAATTAGCCATCAATATAATGGCATTTTCCCACACGGAGATAGTCACATTTAGCTCGTTTTCATTCAACTGCGTCAACAGCAACTGGGCTGCTTTGGTTCCGTACTTTGGACCAAACGAACCGGGGAGTCTCTGACATAAACAGCCCAATACTGTATAGCAGCTTGTCCTGAAAAAACATACAAATACTTAATATTGTAAATTTAAATCTGCTCTTCATTAATACAATTCAGTCATTTGGTTTTATCTTTAAACAGAAAGCCCCCCTATATCCATTACAAAAATGTGAAATTGTTGTTTGTGCAATGAGAACTAAGCTTGCAGTGAAAAAGAGCCGAGATACCTCAGCGTAAACCTGGAACTTTTGATATTTCCGCAACAAACCAGTTATAGGTATTACAGTTATGATAACATCCCCAATATTGATAAATGTTATTTCCTTATTCCCAAGGATATGATAACTACATCATCCAACCAATAAAGTTATGGGGTTCTCCCAACACTCTATTATTATACTTTACGTAATCTTAAAATCAAGTTCAATCTTCTAATGGTTTGGGTCTACGCCATATAATCATAAATTATTCATTTGTACAAATACATTTGCACTTATTTATTAAATAAAGCTTATAGTGCTATTTACATATAGAGGGTGTCCGGGGGTAACATGCATTAACTTCGGGAGGTGATTCTACATTATGGTAGGAGTAAAAAAGATTAATAACTTTTTCTGAAATTCCAACTTTTTTTTCCCATACGAAAAGACATACCTACTAAAAATCCTTAGGGCAAGGTAGCACTTACCCAACAAAGTTGCTGTTAACTTGCCGGGTGCAATTGTTGCAATGTTGCTTGGTGTGATTTGTCCTGTATTCATGGAAACCGTTTGTAAACAATACCAAGACCGAGAATTTGTCGTTTATACAGATCGTATGTTTTAAACCAAATTTAAAAAGATAACTGCACTTAAATAATAATTGAAGGCACGCTTCTAATGATTAAATTGTTATAAACTAATTGAACACTTAACTAATGTCATCGCTTTTAACCCGTCAAAGGCCGGAGCCCCGAAACTGGGGGCGTCATATGCGCATGCGCGAGAAAATAATTCAAATATTTGAATAATATTGTCGATGAAAAACTTTTGGTCTGCGATTTTGACCTTTATATGTACAGAATTTGTATGAAGAACAGTGTCAAAATCGCTTGCGCCATCATTACTCTAGGTGGTGTTAAAAGTTTCATTCACCTTGTCACCCTGGAATATTTTTTAAACGAATTTTTCCATGACAATGCGCTGTCATAATTTGCCGCGAATTTAACGGTTGCAATAAATGCGTGTATCGCGAATAAAACGTCGTAAAACCTATTAATTTACGTAATAAATGCAAGTAATGTGGTTTTAGTAGATAGTTTATTGTGTTGTGAACGTGTTTCAGTCAATAAAATATACAATAGCTCAAAATTTATCAACAAAACATTCAATTCAAAATTCAAAGTGGTGGTTTTTTAGTGTTTTTTTGTGAAGTTCCGCGAATTTCCGCGAAATGGCCCGGCATTTGACCGGTTAACTAGTTTAACAAATTTTAAAAATGTCCACCTTCAGCTTGTAAGCAAGCATGTAAACGTAAAGTAATATTATTATCAATTCATACGTTGTGGCGTATCTCATTAATGAATGTCTTCCCGTTCTTTGTTGGCAAAGGAAGGCATTGACCGAATAATTCAATAAAATTACACGGTATTGGCACAATAATTCAATGACAAAATTACGCACAAATAAACACAATTTTTTACAGTTAGGCAAGTCTACAACTCAATAAACAAAAGTAAGTCTGAGAAAAACACGCACTGAATGAAGTTGATCCTTTAAGTCAGTCTTAATAAATACACACTAGATAAAGACACATTAAAGTAACAAGTTTTGACTAACAACAATAAAGTTTTTAAAGTGAAACACTACTACGTGAATAAAATTGTTACATTCGAATTCAACACTGACACTGAGCGCTTGGAGCGGGGATTCAGCAACAGCGGAAAATAATAATGCCGCCCGCTCACGCCGGTCCAATTTTATCTTTTTTCCAGAAAACTACCCCTAAAAGTTGGAATTTCGAAAAAAGTTAATCTTTTTTACTTGTACTATCATGTAGGATCACCTCTCGAAGTTAACCCCCGGACACCCTGTATATACTATTCAGTAATTTAAACAATTTATGTAATTGTTAATTTAGCATCAACATTATATGTACACTGTTTGAAAATGTACCATGTTATTGCATAAAATGTTGTCATTATGTACCTGCTGACAAACTACCTAAGTAGTTTATAGGGTTTAAATGTTAATAAATAAAAGTTAATAATTTAAAAAATTCAAACCTTATTTGAGGGGTTTTGTGAGTTCCGTAGTTCCAAAACTTGGCATTATCCAGAATCTTACCCTGCTCCTCACACAACCAGTCCAGGTGTGACTCTGGCAAATTGCTGATCAGCAAGCCGTACCCCTGAAGACTTGAGATGATCACCCTCTCATACTTGGCTTCACATTCTTCTGGAGTATGTGTCCTGGAAAACAAACAAAATAATAAATCTATTACTTTCAGTAGTCCTCCCCCTCAAAACACATAATCTGATAGTATTATTGTCTCAATGACTAGTTCAGGATCTTTGTAAACAGATGTGGCTGTTTACAAAGCTGTTATTCCCTACTAGCAGCAAAAAAACTGCCGAAACAGATTTTATCTGCTAGTACCTACATTATTGCTGAATTAGTAGGAGTTATGTTATGAGTTTATGAGATAACAAAACGTTTTTTATTATTTTTGGGAAAAATCATAACAGAATAATACACAAACACTTTTTAGATATAATACGCAAACATACTTTTTGGATTACCTAATTTCAAAAACTAAAGTATTTTTCGTAATGTTTTTTTTATTATCATACTTACTTAGGGTTAGAAAGTGAATTGGGCGTGTGTACAACCAAATTATCAGAAATATAGGAAAGGATTTCTGTCCGGCAAAAAGATAGAACCTCTGGAAGCTTGGCAGGAGGGAAAACAGTCTGAAATCAAAATATTCAGTATTAGTCATGAAAAGGTACTTTGAATATTTAAGAATAAGTCAGTAATAATAGGATGATCCTGGTATGTATTTGAAATTAATTTTTCTAATGTTTTCATCATAATAATCGAGCCCACCTGCGGAAAAAGCGTTACGAAAAAGTCTGTTCTGAGATATTGGCTGTTAAATATTTAATTTGCCTGTAATGAGCATGTACATACCGAAAGTTAAATAAATTTAATACAATAATGTTATTCAACTTACAGAAAACGCTTTTATGTTTTTTTAAACTGTCATCTGTCGCTGGCCCGCCGGCGGGTCAAAAAAATTTTTGCTTTTATTTTCAAATGCAATATTAACCCTTATGTATAAATAAAATGTATGAAGGATAAGATCAGAATCGCTTGCGCCAATATCAATCAGGACCTAGGTACTATTTGATTATTGTAGATACTCTGAATTATTTTTAAATAATTTTCTATGAAATTTGCAGTTGGCTTTTCAAAATACCATCCAACATTCGACGGGAATCAATTTTTTCTTTCAACCTTACTAAAAAAAACCTTGTGAAAATTTAATTCAATTGGTAACCGACCGCAAATGTTAAAACATTACTAATTAAAAAATGACAAAAAATTGTTAATGGAAAGATATATATGTACATTACTTACACAGCCAGAGGGGGTTGTTTATCTATTGTATACCCTCGTTTTATTAATAATTTCTGAATGAATTTTGGAATTTTTCCAAAGTATTTTAAATGTCTTGTATATTTATTATTTTTGAAGATGTCGTAAAAATAAATAATAGAAACTAGATATGCAATTACCTATAAATTTTTTGTATTTGAAATATACTTAAGCGTTTAAAAATTGCTGTCTTTTAAACTTTAAACATGAAAAAAAAATTCAAAAAAAAGATTACTGGAAAATTTTTTTATCGAAATGTAGAGAAATTAAAAAAAAAAATTTAATATAAACAGACATTTTATTTAATGAATTTGGAAGGAAACTGTCATCTCACTTTTTCTCGTTCATACAATAAAAAAATAAAATAAAATTTTGAAGTTTGCTTTCCCAATCATTTTGAAGTCCCAAAAAATAACCTAAAAATAAACTGACATTTCGAAAGGATGCAATCTCTAAAGACGCTAATTTTTTTGATACGTTAAACAACATATGCATTAGCCATTTATCTTATAAAAAACATCACTTTCAAGAAACACTCTGATAAATAGCCCATCAAATGGAACATTAAAACGACATAACCCCAATTTTGAAAGCACGAAAATTTAATATAAAATACGCAATTCGTCACTTCATTTGGATAGGGTTCTAACTTCACAATACCTTGTTCTGAGATGTGAGGTGTCAAAGTTTGCAAAGACAATTTCTCCTAATCTGTTTACCAAATTCCAGGTTTGAAGTTGAATCACGTGTAAAGTATTTTAATTGAACATATTTTAAAAGAAAGTATTTAACCCTTCGAATAATAAGAAAATAATTTTCTGTCAAATTTTGCCTATCAAGGTTTGTGCGCAAAATTCCTGGTTCTTCCCATGCATTTTAAATGTTCCTATTTATTGTTTTTTTTAACGCTTTTGCAAAAACAAAAATTGTTATAAAATTTAGATAAAATAATCTTTCCGGTGTGTTTATTAGAAATCAACATTTTTGTTTCTAAATATTAAAATTTTAATATTGGAAATATAATTGGCTAAAAAATTCATACCTGCGAATATTCGAATTAAAGTAATTAAAATAGAATAAACTTAAAATTTAAAATACAGACTCCTTTTCTAAATAATATTTGTAATAAAACTGTCACCTCACTTTTTATCACTTTCATACAATTTTATTTTAAAATTAAATGTGTGATACGTCACAAATTGGCGAAAAATTAAACCGTCACTTTTGATCGGGTTTGTAAAATATCTGAAAAACCTAGCTCATATAATTCTAAGACATTGAGAAGTATTATTTCATTCCGTTTCTAACATAAAAGAAATCACAAATATTGGCATGACAGGAAGAGAGATATCTAACTTTTAATAATGCACTGTCGCCCTGGGACAATCTGGGTCTCCTGTTATTATAACGGCATATGATGTTTTGGGACAACTTGGGTCTCCTGTGATTAGACGGGTTAAATAGAACGTTTACTTACCATTTTAGAACATACAAACATGCAAATAGAACCCTTGTGTAAGCAGTTAAGGCATAATAAATTCATTGCACAAGGTTCTAATTACATTTCCCTAATGCAATTCCTAGCTAGTGTCACATCCTATTTAAATATTTCAATTAAAATATGATAAAACTAAAATTGTTCAATAGATTACGAAAATTCGTCTTTGGAAACATAAAAACCTTAGAAAATGGTTAGGCGTAGTTAGAAACCTATCCGAATGAAGTGACAAACCATAATGCACCTCGTATTTACAATCAACTGTCAGATACAAACAAAATAGAGAGTGGAAGTGATGATAGAACCTTGTAAAATGGATGATTATTGAAAATTTTGATGTTAGAACTTTGTAATACATATATCTACAAAAATACAACACAGATGGTTCAAATTAGAAATGAAATGCTTTGGCATTCAAAGGTCAATTTTGAAAAAATATCAGTTAGAACCCTATCCAAATGAAGTGACGAATTACTGTATAATTTCTTGACAGAAACTAACGAAACATAGCACAAATAAGTTTTAAATATATTAAACTACGCAAATCTAATAAAAAAATTCACCGTTTTATGAAATAAAAACATGATTCACAAAGATATTTCAGTTACAAAATTTTTAATGCACATCGTCAGCGTGCCATTTTAATATTCAAACCGGCGCACGCACTCTTGTGTTGCCAATCTGAAAAATAAATTTCATAATTTTTTTATTGGTAACAGACGGAATTTTTTATTGCACGGTCGTTGTACTAAAATACCGTTTAACGGTTGTGAAATGATTTTTTTTAGTAAGGTTCTCTCTCTCTGGTTTCAATCCTGGGATTGGTTTGCAGCAATTTCATCTATTCGTTTCTTCCACTCTTCCCTGTCTTGTGCGGCTCTTTTGAATTCTGCATATGATAAGCAGCGCACGTCCACCAGCAGGTCCTCCAGGTACTCTCGGCGTGGGCGTCCCCTAGCGTTTGTCCCCTCGGTCATACCCTCCATTATGGCATGCAAGAGGCCTTCTTGTCTTATTGCATGGCCGATCCATCTTGCGCGCCTTTCGGACAAGGTCCTGAGCAGGTGCCTTCCTCCTTCGATTCTTTGGAGAACCTCCTCATTTGTGATGTGGTCTCTCCAGGAAATTCCTAGTAGTCTTCTATAGGACCACATCTCAAAAGCCTCTAGTCTCCGTTTATCTCTTTCGGATAAGCACCATGTTTCGCAGCCGTACATCAAGATACTCCATACATAGGTCTTGATGAGGAGTATTCTCAGTTTCAGGTCTATATTATTCGATTCTATTATTTTCGACATTTTATTGAATGCAAGCCTAGCCTGGTGTATACGGCTGTCGACCTCGCTCTTAGACCGACCGTCCCATGTTATTTTGCTCCCGAGGTACACAAACTCCTTGGTGTTCTTTAGTGGAACTCCTGACATCTCTACTCTCATCTGATGTTGCATTCGGCCTACAGTCAGCAGCTTTGTTTTGTCTTTATTTATCCTCATGTTGTAATTATTTTGAAGAATGCTTTGCATGGTTGTTAAGGCCTCTTGCAGTTCTTCTTCGCTTTCAGCAACCAAAGCAATATCGTCAGCAAACCTTATCATATCCACCTTTTGCCCGTGTATCTTTACACCTTTTCTGTGACTCATTCTCTCCCTCAAGTCATCAATCGCACTTTGTATATATGCGTTAAAAAGAACAGGTGACAGAGAGCATCCCTGTCTCACCCCTTGTCTTATACTGGCTTCTTTTGTATCATTGTCACATCTAATTATAGCGGCCTCATTCTTGTATAGCGCCTGGATTATTCGTCTATCTCTATATTTGATGTCAATTCTCTTCAGAATCTCGAAGAGTAAGGTTATAAGGTTATTATTGAGTACCTACAATAAAGGTAAAACAAAAACATAACGCCATTTTCCATAAATCAACAAATTAGCATTTTTTTAACATTGTGTATCCATAAAATCAGTTTATGCAGAGACAGTTTCACTGCCAAGTTTATCAGGATCAAATTATTATCAGTTATGATCAGTTTATCAAATTTTCACAAGGAATAATTGGAAAAAACTACATTATGTACATTTTCAGAAGAAATCATTGGACAAAAGAGCAAATACTTTTTATCCAATCAGAACTATTTGGCTTCACCGAAAAAGTAAAAATAACGACAAAATATTCCAAGCGCCGACGACCGCACAAACCATCAGTTTCAAATAATGGGCACCTTGACTTAACTTGACGTATGTAGAGCTCTATTGGCAGTCATTCTAGACCTTGTATGACATTCTGTGGTTGAGATTTGAGAGAGAGACAGCTAAGTGAAAAGAGGCAAAAAAAAATTTACCTGTAGAGCACTTTGAGCTTGTTGGGCAGCGGGTACATAGGTGTCGTATTGAGACGTAATCCAAACGGGTGCTAATTGTTTCAAATAAGGAGCTATACTTCTGCCACACTTCTGAGCAACAGCTCCGTGTGCCACCTAAGTAAAACAATTAAAACAATTATTCGGTTGGGGAGTTGAGTAGAAAATTAAAACAATTATTCGGTTGGGGAGTTGAGTAGAAAATTAAAACAATTATTCGGTTGGGGAGTTGAGCAGAAAATTAAAACAATTACTTGGTTGGGGAGTTGAGCAGAAAATTAAAACAATTATTTGGTTGGGGAGTTAAGCAGAAAATTAAAACAAATATTCGGTTGGGGAGTTGAGCAGAAAATTAAAACAAATATTCGGTTGGGGAGTTGAGCTGAAAATTAAAATGTTACATTGTCACCAAATGGTTAGTGCCATTTTTTTTTCGGATTTTACATCCATTTCGGCATTCAATCAAATTGTGATCAGCTGACAAGCATAACAGGGCAGTTGTACTTTCCTGTTGATTGAAAATTGTTTAAAAGCTGATATGGGCTGAGAATCAGCATTTAGTTAAAAAACAGAATGACGCTGATTAGCTAATTGATAGTAATCAAAGATGTTGAAATATAAGAGATATGCTATCCGTGGTTATTACTGAGGGGACTGTGCTTCCTGACGTCGCCGATATTGTTAACCAATACTATTGCACACCTTCAAAAAAGAAACTAAATGAACGAATTCTTTCCGTATTCAAACTATGCCCTTGTAGTCCGGCGACGGTCGGGAGGCCATCATAGCATATCTCTTGTATTTCAATATCTTTGATAGCAATGTTACATTTAAATATCTGTGGAACACCCCAACATTAGTGTTGCCATGTGAAACATTAATTTTTTTATTACGTAATGAAAATAAATTACCTGGGCGGCTTCTCTTATGCGATGCTCCACGTCAGTACTTAACTGGCCGTAATAGCGTGGCCACAGGGACAGAGCAGCGCAAACCACGGATTCTTCTGACATATTGACCAGCGCAGTAAATTCATTTAGTGCCTGGAAAATAATATATGTATACGTGTGTTAGCTACGTTTGGAGATCATTTGGCCTCTCCAGCACGACTCTCTCGACCCATTGCCTTTAGGGATGAATTCATACATCTGTCACTCTTCGACCCACTGACCCTCAAATTCCTACCCACCCCTCGTATTTTTCATTCCCAGAACATCTCCTTATTTTATTTTAAAAGACCCTCCACACAGCATTCCCAAAGATGAATGTGTGGAGCTTAGAAAAAAAAATTGTACCGAAAAAATTCAGAAAAAGATTCAAATGCATGAGTGATTAACCAGCAAAGCAGAATTCCTATTCCGACTGCAGCGCTCAGCGATCGCGAACGGACATTTTTGGAACTAGATTTTCGCGTAGTACCTGATGCGGAGCTGAAGCCTACAGTATGGTTGAGTTGAAATTGATTTAGAATTCTCGCTTCCAGAATTTTTTCCGAAAAAGTAGTTATTTGTATATCGAAGTGCATAAACATAAATAGATACAAGTGAAATGCGTAAACACAGTAGGTATAAAGTAGATACTTACATGAATAAACAATTTGATATACTTTTCTTAATACTTTTTTTTATGTTTGTTTTTTAATTGTATTTTAACCCCTCCGAATTTTCGAGAATATTCGCTTTTGGTGTCTTTAACAAAATGACATTTTACGAAAACTTTTTGTTATTACCGCTTCACAATTAGCTCTCTAAATGAAACATTTCTGAACGTAGCCGAATAGTAAAACTATTTTAGAAAGGTTACAAAATAGGCTTTCAAATTATTATATTACAAATAAATATTAGCATTTGTAAATATTAAAATTTAGAACGCAAACATTAAAAATAGGTAAAACTGACTCACGTGATGTTTTTATGTGAAAACGGTACTAAAATCACAGATTATGTAAACAACAATACTTATTCCATTGTATAAATGTGTAATAAACACTTTGGTCACCTCACTTTTTTATCATTTCATATAAAAATATTTAATAAAAATTTTAAATGTGGAGCGCGGTGGAACTGCCGGTAGCAAATTTGCACGGGTAAATATTTTTGTCAACTACACGACTGACAGCTGATTCCTGTTATGTATTTCCATAGACAACTTGGTAGGGATGTGCAGCTTGATCTACTATCAACCTTTTACTTTTTGTTTTAGGGATGTAACAATAACGGAGTTAGAACGATTTCTATGGAAACACACGCGCTGACGTATAAACACGCTTATTGTACTTGACTGCTGTCCTATTTTTAACGCTTATATCTGCTTACGTTGCGGAGGGGTTAACAGAATAATATTCAGTTGGATTGTAAAAAATGTCTCATTTTGAAATGTTTATTTGTATGAAAAAAAAAAATTATATTTATGTGAATACCACACAAGAGTCCCAAATGCTCCCCTCTGCAGCCAGTGAGACTAACTTATAGACTAGGAGGCGAGATAGGTAAACCCTACGTCATCGACTACAGACTACACGGATGAAACTACTTTTAAGTGATTATAGGCATTTAGAAAACCTTTAAAAAGCTGGTCTGCCGGTGCGCCTCTTGGCAGGAGCTGCGAAGTCATGGAAATAGTCAGCGGTTTTTTTCGAAAAAATTACGTCATCGACTACACGAACGGGAATGGTTTCATATGATAAAGGTCGATTAGAAAATGAGAAAAAAGCAGGTCTGCCAACCGGCAGCCTGGCAAGTTCGCAGGCAGCCGGCGTCAAAGTGGGGTAAAAAATAGAAATTTTTACGTCATCGACTACAAGAATAAAACCAATGAATAACTATAGTCCAGATCATTCCATGTAAGAATTTCGCGGTCTGCCAACCTGCAGCCTGGCAAATTTTTGTGAACGATTTAAAAAAAAAAAAAAAAATTATTGTTCGTTTATCTTTATTATTATTTTTATTTCATTATAGTTTTAAAAACTTATATATTTTAAAAAAATAAGCGACAACGATAAAAAAATATAGAATTTGAGAGTTCAGAGTGTACCCATCCGTTGGGCAAGCCGTTCGACGCCAAATCACTTACGAAACCTGCTGCGGTACCCCTCACCGCTGTCGCGTTTCCATATTGTTATACAAATTTATATTAATAATTAATAGTCCTTTTAAGATTGCCTAATAGTCCACAGTAGGTTGAAAGTTCTAAAAACCAACGCACCGTCGCTGTAAGAGCTGCATTCATCCGTAAAACGAACGGTTCAATAATTTTAATTATAAACGACTTTGTTGTCTTAATTTTTGTGTCAGACTACCTAAAAAAACCATAATTTTTTTTTTTAACGATTTTGTATGTTTTATTTGATGATAATGTTAGTCTGCGTTTAGTAATTTTTTCAGTAATTTTTTCCGACACTTAAAGATCCGTATTAATAAAACCCTTCCTACAGCTCCTCCTTAACCCGCTTCACCCATCCAGCTGGCGATATTCTTCCCTTATCCTTAATTCAGAAAGAGGCGTTTTTGTGAGGTGTAGGCAGGGCTGGGCAGTATTTGAAATACGTATTTGAAATACAAATACGTATTTTGTATTTGTATTTCAATTACTTCCTAAAAATGTATTTTGTAATTGGTATTTCAATTACCTGATGCTGAGGTATTTTGTAATTTATATTTCAAATACTTATGGCTTCAAAATACATTTTAAAATACATTTAGCGATCTTAATAATGATAATGAAAAAAATAAATTGACATAGATAATACATAGACTAAAAACGCTAGAATCCAGAGCAAGATATGTTAATATTTATTTGTCGTTTTCATCGTTCGCGGTATTTATTCATGAATATGTGAGTTTATTGATAATGGATGAAAAAGATTATTTTTAATATTTAATTAAATGAAGACAATATTAGCGAAACTCAATCGAAAATCTGGAGACAGAAAAATCAGAAAAAGATATTGGTTCCACTGGGGCTCAAACCCAGGGCCCTTTGCTTACATAGCAAGTGCTCTATCAACTGAGCTATGGAACCCATTTCCAATTCGGTCACTTTTAATTGTCTCATAGGTACTTCGACTAAGAATTACCAACATTATCTTCATTTTCTAAACGCACATATTGCGCATTATTGGTTGCTATCTTTATATATGATACTCAATTTGGGAACCTTTATTGGATAACCAACACCTCTGCCATAGGTCACCCCAAGTGGTTCGCTACGTTTGGTGATGGGGTGAGGGGTTCATGGGGTGAGGTTTGTCTAGGTCTTGGAGGCGGATGACCAGGACACACTGAACCCCAGATTCCTACCCACCCATTTAACCCTTTTCCTTCCCAGAACTCTCCTCTCCTTCCTTTCCTTAAAAAACCCTCCACACAAAATCCCCAAAGATGACATAGGCCCTGATTGAAATTATTTTCCTCAGGGCCTCCTGTGTGGAGCTCATGTAAAAAAAAAATGATTGCAAGATTCAACCCGAACTAAATGCTATCTAGATTTTTAATATGCGACATCGACATTTAATACATACAATTTGGGAGGCGTAATTAGGGTACCACCGACCCAGGAACCTTTATTGGACAACCAACACCTCTGCCATAGGTCACCCCAAGTGGTTCGCTACTTTTGGTGATTTAGCAGGGGTTCCCGGGTTCATGGGGTGAGGTTTGTCTAGGTCTTAGAGGCGGATGATCAGGACACACCGAACCCCAGATTCCTACCCACCCCTTAAACCCTATTCCTTCCAAGAACTCTCCTCTCCTTCCTTTCCTTAAAAAAAACCACCACACAGCATCCCCAAAGATGACATAGGCCCTGAGGGAAATTATTTTCCTCATGGCCTCCTGAGCGGAACTCATATAAAGAAAAAAAATCTATTGACCTTTTCTGCAAGTCTAGGATGAATATTTTTATTTTTATTCACAAAATTAAAAATAAAAATATATTTTTAAGTTAATCACAGTAGAGCGCACTTGAAGTGAAATAATACAAAACTGCGCACAAATGTCATATTATTATTATTATTATCTAACACCTGGGTCCTATACCTTTACAAGTGGAGCGGAGGTGAGATGCATCTTCTGAGCAATATGATTGGTCAATTTTTGCAAGTCTCTGTTTCACTCCGCTCAGCTTTGCTTCTATGAAAACGCACTCTTATACCTATAATAATCAACACCTTTTTTCAGCCCGATTCCCGCATAGAGACTAGACCATAGACAAAATTTTTCACTTTTCGCGATCGCTATTTTCATCTCTATTTTCATATCTATGATTTCAATTGGCATCACAGCAAACAGCACATGAACCATATTGTTGCTGTGATGCCAACTAAAATCGCAGATATGAAAATAGCGATTGCGTAAAGCGAAAAATTTTGTCTTAGGTCTCTATACGGGAATCGGGCTTAAAAAAGTTGTCGTGTATTGTAGGCTTTAGATAAGGGCACTTATTGTCAATTTATTGCAACCAAAGGTTCTACCAAAACCAAATGTATTTTGTATTTTGTAACTTGTATTTTGTATTTGAAATTAAAAAAAAATGCTTAAAATACTGTATTTTGTATTTCAAATACATGACTCGAAAGTATTTTGTATTTCATATTTTAAATACATGCGAAAACGTATTTTGTAATTTGTATTTCAATTACAGCAAAGCATGTATTTTGCCCAGCCCTGGGTGTAGGTAATAGGGTCATAGAGCGGATTAACGAAGAATGGAGTGAAAGAAAAATATATGACGTGGATTAATCAAATACTTGAGCAGGTGTCCTAATTACTTATTAAATATTACAATACCGTTCAGCAAATTAAACAGTATTACAGAACATAGTTCACAATACGAACTAAACGCAATATTGAATTTTGTTTCAACTGTCAAAAACTGAATTCCTTGTCGGCACAATCTTAATAGTGCAATACTTATTATATTCACATGCACGTAGGAATTTCGAACGACGGGTCCTCGGTTTAGGGCGTAGGTGAGATTTCTTGACACTCGAGCTTGCAGCGCCTCCTGGTGTTCACATTCCGGTGATCGGCACTTTTAACACGAAACCGAGGACTTTGAGAGAGTCCTGGTGGTCACACACCCGTACTAATGAAACACTAGCGAAATTAAACACGATATTTTTCACCGCGAAAATGAGGACTCTCTCCGATTGGCCCAAAATTTCGACAGTTGACCAATCAGAACGCATAGATTATAGGTACATATTCAGTTTTTCGCATTTCGAATCCGAGGATGTCCTCGGATTCGTGTGAGTCCTCGGATTCTGGGTCTAAAGGCCTGTGAAGGTCCTCGAATAAAGGTGCATACCAACTCATTCACACACATACAAACACTCTCACACACCCCTCTCCTTCAATAATTTACTAGTTTAATTTAGGTATAATGCATTATTTATCTCACAAAAACATAAGCATATAACAGCAACATGTCATTGGTACCAATTATTGTATTAATTCTATAACTTTGTAACTATTTTCCATTATGTAATAATGTACTGTTTGTTTCTGCAAAATAAAATAAAATAAAAATAAATAAAATAATGTCTTAGCAAAATAAGTATGTAAAAAAATCTGAAATATATGTTAGTTTGTAAGTGCGCAAATATATACACAAACGGACCAATTTTTGTCAAGAAACACTTGTACGTATTTTTTTAATGATTTTATTTAAACTAAAATTAAAATTGTGAAACATACGTTTCCCAGATAATGTATTGATTTATTTTACTGCATGATTATGATTTGAAATGGGTGTTGTATAAAACAAAATCTTGTTTGAAAATTTAACAAATCTGCCGACGACCTATGGTATAAGGGAACGTACCCATACTACGTGACCAACTTTTTGCAATTTTTAACCCCCCCCCCCCCCCCTAACCTAAGCAACCCGCCGCTCATTTGTATATGGAGCGTGACATTTTGAAGACCCCCCCCCCCCCTAAACATGTCAAGTAGTATGGGTACGTTCCCTAACCTTATTATACTAAAAATAAACATTTTTTCTCAAAATTTAAAACATGCGTTTACTAGATAAAAGAACAATCTTTCGAAATCGATTTATTTATGTAATTTACGCCCGGAGGGCTTTTACATAAATATATAAAGACAGTACAACTTTACACGAGAAAGAAAAATATAATATAAATAAAAGTTACGATAGAAAACAAAAATACAAACATGAAATAAAAATAAAAGCAACAAAAAATTAAAAGTACAGTGAGAAATAAAAAAAATAAAGTTGCGATAAAAAAATACATGCATGATATAAATATACAAGGAACAAAAATTTTAAAGTACGGTGATCAGATGTGTTTACAAATTTACAACAATAATCATGAATAAAAAACACCTTAGTACTTATTGGTTTCTTATAGCGTGAACCGCTATGTGTAGATGTAGGTTTGTAAGTTGCAGGAGTTAGGAACTGTTCAATTTGAATTTTAATATTTTAAAAAAAAAAAGTTTAGTAAAGTCGATGTAGTAAATATACAAAAAAAAATCCTTAGTAAGCATTTAAATTATGGATAAATGATTTTATTATTTCATGTTTATAGTGTATCAGTGACATATTCCATATGGTTCCATGACAGTTGATCCGGCGACATTTGGTCCGGCGACAGTTGGTCCAGCGACATTTGATCCGGCCGACACTTGATCCGGCGGACAGTTGATCCGGCGACAATTGGTCCGGCCTGATCCTTTAGAAGATTTTTTCTTCAAGTAAGTACATATGTAAAGAGGATATACAGTCGTACAACCAAAGTCGATGTACTTATATCTTAAGGCATCTTGAGTGAAAATCTGCTGTAAAAATATTTTTACTAATAATAATTTTGACTCTCCGAAGAAGCATGCGGCAATACAAAATATGACCTTATATCTGCAGTCAGTTTAACAAAAAAACCGTAAAAGATTCCTACTTGCGTATAACTTTTTTATCTGAAAATTACACTAGAGTCCCAACTGCTCTCAACCGTCTCGAGCCAGTGAGTGCCAAAGGCATCCCCAATTTTGGTATGGTGTGATACTGAGGGTAGTGGGGAGGGGAAGGAGATGTGGAAAACATACCTAGCTATTCAGATCTAGTCACGTCATTTCAAGTAATCCGACTAAACATACATACACTGTACACCAGCGAACAAATTACAAAAATCATATGATATAAATATTTTTATATTTTTATTTTTTAGAACTTTTATCATAACACAAGAGTCCCAACTGCTCCCAATCATCTGGAGCCAGTGAGACTATGGCATTCCTAATTTTGATATGTGGTGAGGCTGAAGATAGTAGGGAGGAGAAGGATATGTGAAAAATTTTCCTGGCTATTCAGATCTAGTCACCAAACACGCCTAAAGCCATTTCAAGTAACGTTTCATTTCTGAATGAATACTGACGAATTGCAAAATATGACATTCTTATATGTGCAACATCTACTTAAGATTTAGGAGGCGGATATGTTTACCGTCGCCCCGAGAACCATTTATTGGATAACCAACATTCCTGCCATAGGTCATCCCAAGTAGTTCGCAACGTTTGGTGAATTATAAGGGTTGCCCGTGTTCTTGGAGTGATGTTTGTCCAGGTCTTGGTGGCGAATGCTTTTCCTCACCTACTGCGTGGCGGTCCGGATCGGGAGAGATTGCTTGAGGCAGACATAATCAGGATTTCTCTAGCCGGACTTTCTCGACCCATCGCCTTGCACCGCAATTTTTCTGGCTATTCAGATCTAGTCACCATACACGGCTAAAGCCATTTCAAGTTATCAGACTAAACCTACATACACTGAAGAACAGCGGAAAAAAAATTAAAATCATGTGTTATAACTTTTTTATATATTATATATAACACAAGAGTCCCAACTGCTTCTAACCGTCTGGAGCCAGTGAGACTATGTCATTCCCGATTTTGTTATATTGTGAGGCTGAAGTAGTGGGCAGGGCAAGGAGATGTGGATCATTTTGCTGATGCTATTCAGATCTAGTCACCAAACACGGCCTAAAGTCATTTCAAATAATCCGACTAAACCTACATACACTGTACACCAGCGAACAAATTAAAAAAATCATATAATATAAATTTTTTTAAATTTTTATTTTTACTCATCTTTTTGTTTGTAAGTATCTTTTTTTTAGATATACATACATTAGTATGTCGTATTTTGCTATTCGTCAGTATTTCGAAATAAAACGTTACTTAAAATGTTTTAGCCGTGTTTGGTGACTAGATCTGAATAGCATTTTTTCACATCAGCAAGATGTTCCACATCTCTATCCCCTCCCCACTATCTTCAGCCTCACAACATATCAAAATCGGGAATGACATATTCTCACTGGCTCCAGACGGTTAGAAGCAGTTGGGACTCTTGTGTTATATATAATATATAAAAAAAGTTATAACACATGATTTAAAAAAAAATTTCGCTGATGTTCAGTGTATGTAGGTTTAGTCTGATTACTTGAAATGGCTTTAGCCGTGTATGGTGACTAGATCTGAATAGCCAGAAAAATTGCGGTGCAAGGCGATGGGTCGAGAAAGTCCGGCTAGAGAAATCCTGATTATGTCTGCCTCAAGCAATCTCTCCCGATCCGGACCGCCACGCAGTAGGTGAGGAAAAGCATTCGCCACCAAGACCTGGACAAACGTCACTCCAAGAACCCGGGCAACCCTTATAATTCACCAAACGTAGCGAACCACTTGGGATGACCTATGGCAGGAATGTTGGTTATCCAATAAATGGTTCCCGGGGCGACGGTAAACATATCCGCCTCCTAAATCTTAAGTAGATGTTGCACATATAAGAATGTCGTATTTTGCTATTCGTCAGTATTCATTAAGAATTGAAACGTTACTTGAAATGGCTTTAGGTGTGTTTGGTGACTAGATCTGAATAACCAGAATTTTTTTTCACATATCCTTCTCCTCCCCACTATCTTCAACCTCACAACATATCAAAATTAGGAATGCCATAGTCTCACTGGCTCCAGACGGTTGGGAGCAGTTGGGACTCTTGTGTTATAATAAAAGGTCTAAAAAATAAAGATAAAAATTGTAATATGAGATTTTAAGGTAATATGAATTTTGTGTAGGTAGAACCTATACCTTTTGTCATCCGACCGCTGTCTTCTCAGAGCAAGTAGAACTCCATCGCAGGATAGTGGAGATAAGGATTTAGAGGTCATGCATATAAAAGACGCAAATTTTACTAGTGAAAATTAATGTTGACTTTATTGCAGTTTGCAAGGGAAAATTGAACAAAGGAAATTGTAAATAAAACATAAATACCTTGAGCAATAAGGAACTCCAGTGAAAAATATTATGGCTTTAAAAAAATATGTTCATATAGACCAAGAAACGCTGATTCTGAATATATAAGTTTTATTTCATAATATTAAACGCAGAGTTTTTAAAAAAATATTAAAAAGTGCATTTTTAAACCTCTTTCAAAACACAGCGTTAAGTTGGCATTACTGAAATGGTTAACTGTGACGTCACACTTAACCTGTCACCTGGTGATAGTGTGTTGACATTTGAAATGACTTGAAGTGCACACGTACCTATGCAATTCAACATTTCGTGTGTTTGGTTTATTTTCATACTGTTTATAGAGATTTAGATAAATAATAGTTATTGTGTTTATTGAAACATAATTTAGGCCCTCAACAATTAACGAAAAGGGCTATATTTGCGGACAATCTGCAATAAATTTTGTCTATTTGAGGTTAAAGTCGTCCTATTTTGACATTTTGTTATGTATTTTCAAATTGTTTTTAGTATAGGGCTTTTTATACAAGTTGTTACACACTCGTCATGATCAGTGTATTATAAATACCAGTGTTTCTGTATGTATTATACATAAAACAATGTATCTTCAAAGTAACGCCTGACACAAAACACGATGTCACATGTATTTGCAATGAAAGAGATGATTTATTGTTTTTATATTGCACTTTGATTAAATACAATAACAGTAGCGGTGAAATGTGGACATTTTACCAATGTTTTTCTATATTAAAAGCAGTTAATCTTAAATAAAAACGCCTCAATTTCTCACACAAAAGTCATTGAGTCATCCTATATTAATTTTATTCCGCCATTTTCTTAAATTCAAAATCAGGGATGCTCAGCCCAAGAAAATTATTTCCCTAGATTTCGAAGTGAAATTTCACATTTACGCAATTACCTACGTAGCCACCCGATTGTGTAACACTAATCCTGTTATATGTTAATTAATATGATAATTAATTGGAAAGATATCGGAACTTGGTAAATATACTAATAATACCGTGATTTTCCAAATAAAACACTTTTTGCTACGTGAAGTAATAATTTAAAAGTACGAATACACTCACCACTGAATTAGAAACTGAATTCCAAATAAAAAAAAAACACTTTGCAAAATAAAAATCATAAGCAACCCGCCGCTCATTTGTACCAAGCGTGGTATTTTGAAGACCCCCCCCCCCCCCGAACGTGTCACGTAGTATGGGTACGTTCCATAATATCATTTTGAGTTGTCAGTGTTAAAAATAACATTGCATGTAAGTACATGAACAATAATTAAGATTCATAGGAATTCCAAAAAATATATATACGTATATATATATATATATATATATATACATAACACCGTCTATTTGGCGACCAGCATGGGCAAATATGCATCTAAAGTGGCGACCACCGACATTTGGCGACCGATATACGGTCGCCACTTTATTTTTCGAAATTTTTACACAGTTCATAGTACATGTCGTCACAAGCATTTTGGCAAAAATTGTCCTGGTAGCCAAATTGGGCGTGAAGTGGATGATTTCGAATATTAAAGTTCCGCCATCTGTCGCTACGCAGCTAGGCGCTAGGTGATATACACGGCCATGTATACTACCATTCATCCTACCGACATTTAGGCGACCGGTGTGACATAACATGCCGCCTTTCATTCCTAGCATTTACCCGCCACCGAGGCGTTGGCAAATGTGTTGGGAAACAACGTTGCCGGTTAATTCCAACTCCCGTACAAGAGTTGAGGTGCACGTGGCGGTGGCGTGTTTTGCGACGTTGCCGCCGCGCTTATTTAGCCTCGGTTGCCTCGAATGTTTTGCCTTTTAAAATTTTATCGTGATCAATCGTATTATCGTATACCGAGCATTAACGTACATGTGATTTGGAGTGTAGGTATTTGGCGACCGACCATTTTAGTGTCTTAATTACAATACATTATTGATTACGGTTGACTCAATGAAACGGAACAAAATAATTGCAAGAATAACAGAAATGCAATATCAAGATGATTCTTTGGAGTCATACCTACCTATGACATAGAATTCGGATAATCTGAGGTACTTGCCTTCAATTAATAATTCTTCTTTTCGGTCATTTATACGGTCAAATTTACTTCTTTAAAATTCCCGATTCTTATTTTACAGGAGTTCACTTACTCTGACGGTGATGGTGGGATACGACCCAAATCCCATGTGTGAAACAAAAGGCGAGCTCACCAATTAATTTTAATCGAAAAAATAAAAATATTGCATGGATGATTCATCTAATCAAAACGACCCACGAACATTGTTTCCACAAAACTTCAACGTGTTGACCAAATCGAAGAAGAAAATTGATATAGAAATAACGAAAAATAAATTCAGTGCGCAGATCACATGCCGTAGAAATGAAACCTTCAGAAAACTAAAGTAGGCAAGAGTGGGTAGGCTACGAAGCGCCACACAAAGAGGAGACCGATTATTCTATCTTAGGGGCATACATTAATTGAGCTCAAAATGGGGGGTGGGGGTCCAGTAAAATCTCACCAAATCTTGAACAGTTTTTCAGCATATTGTCGCGATCATATTTACCACAACGGGGGGGGGGGGCGTAACGGGATAGCATTGGGCGGGACGGGATAGGGTGGGACCCCAGATACACAACTGATGTCTCGTGAGGGGAGAGGGGGGGGGGGCACCAAATCTCACCAAAGGGGGGGGGGGGGGGTTAAATTGGAAAATTAACTGCTCACGTTATTAATGTATGCCCCCTTATTCTCTCGCAGTCTAAATCCTATAGATGTATGTGTTTGCCTCTTTTTAGTGTCGCTAATTTTCGTTTCATCGAGTGTCAAATCACAACGGTGTTAAAGATGTTTTTACTTCAAAATAGTACTGCCAGATTTTTGTTTTTATTTCGAAAAGGACTTAGGACAGGTGGTTTTAAAAATTTGTAGGAGTCATCAAAAATTAAAAATTTTAAGTTAATTTTCACGTTCTGTGTAAGTTCTATTCAAGTTCTGTTGTTATAACAATGAACTTGAATACAACTTGCACAGATTGTGAAAATTAACTTCAAATATTTGAAGAATCTGTCATTTTTTTTAACAACCCGTTAATTATAATTTTAATTGTTCGAGGCGTGTTTTCAGAAACATTGTATTCGAGGAAACAACATCGAAAACAATGCGACTAAATTTAATATAAATGTTTTTGTTTTTTACTTTAGTTTCACACAGGAGGCCCTGAAGAAAATAATTACCTCAGGGCCTATGTCATCTTTGTGGACGCTGCGTATAGGAAAGGAAGGGGAGGAAGCTATGGGAAGGAAAAGGATTTTAGGGGTGGGTAAGAATCTAGGGTTCAGTTTGTCAAGGAGTGACGGACGTATGAATCCATCCCTCCCACTGCGGTGCAAGGCAATGTTCCGAGAGAGTGCGGCTGGAGAAGTTAAAGGGACTTCCTTAACCACTCTCACCCGATCCGACCTGTCATGCTGCTGGTTGGCAGACGCATTCGCCACCAAGACCCGAACAAACCACACCCCATGAATCATTAGATGACTAAGTCGTAGGTGAAAATATTGAAATGAACCAGAACCCACCACATCAAATGCATCACAACCATTTAAAAGTTTCTTAAATACTTATCAGACAGTCGCGAGTAAACATTCTACAGTAAAAAATTTCAGAGTGTGCAATTCACACGCGGTAGAAGTGAAACCTCCAGAAAAACTAAAGTAGACAAGAGCGGGAAGGCTACGAAGAAGTGCACAAAGAGGAGACCGATTATACTATCTCATTCTCTTGCAGGCTAAATTCTATAGGTGTATGTGTTTGACTCCTTTTATTGTCGCTATTTTTCGTTTCATCGAGTTTCAAATCCAAAACGGTGCTAAAGAAGTTTTCACTTCAAAATACAAATGTGCAGTTCACATGCAGTAGAAGTGAAACCTCAGAAAACTCTAGACAAGGGTGGGGAGACGACAACGAAGCACCGCGCGAAGAGGAGACTGAATAGCTACGAAGCACCGTACAAAGAAGAGACCGATTAGTCTATCGCATTCTCTTGCAGGCTTAATCCTATGGATGTATGTCTTTATCTCTTTTTAATGTTGCTATTTTTCGTTTTATCGAATTTCAAATCACAACGGTGCTAAAGAAGTTTACACGTACTCGAGTTTAATCTATGTACCTACATCATCTCTAAATATTTAAATTTTTAAAATTAGTATGATATACATAATAAAAAAATGCTCGTACATCTATGGAATTTAGCCAACGAGAGAATAAGAGTATAATCGGTCTCCTCTTTGTGCGGTGCTTCGTAGCCACTCCTCCCACTGTATTCTAATTTATTTTCTGAAGGTTTCACTTTTAATTGCGTACTCGGATTTTTTAAAATTGTTTCGGATACCTATTTAGCTACCTTTTATTATATTTTTTTAATTCTTTTTAAACGTTTTATATCTTTTCATGTACATAAGAAGATGAACATTCATTATAAGTGATAATTAAATCCTTTTTTTACTTTGGTAGAAAGCAGTCACTTTGTGGTTTGACAAAGATATTAATTGAAATAAAACAATCACTTAGTTTGTAACCACGATTCATCCATTAACCTTTTTTATACCGACCGGTTTCGCTTAACCTGCGCATCAGCGTTATTTCATTATATCTACTTTATCGCATTGAAACCAAGCTCACGCACACTAACGAAATTCAAAACAATAAGCGCACACAAACTTAGCTGTTGCCGGCCGAATTCCCTATCAAGATTCCCTTCACCTCACCCACACAGCTGTTATCCCGCGCCGCCGATCGGCTTGCTTGCCCCCCGTGCGACTAGCCCCACCGCTTCCCTTACCCCGCGGACTCCTGTTCATACAAAAGTCACGTGGAATCTGCGTGCAATCGAAATCAATTTAAAAAAATAGGTTGTCGTTGAAAATTTAGTTGGATCTTTGCAGAAATTATTTTAACATAGCTATCCTATCAATTTGACTTAAAAAAATTGGACGGAGGATTTTTCCGGAGCGATATTTTTGACTGATATCAAAAAAGCATGTACCAAAAGAAAAAAAATGTTGGATCTTTTGATTAAATAAAGCTAACACCAATATAAAGACACTTCGTGATCAAAAATTGGAGGGAGGAATTTTCCCGGCAAGAATAGAAATAAAAAAACAAATCTCTTTTTAAAAACACACTTTCCCAAGAATAATATTGTTGAATTTCTATTTAATCAGGTGGATATTAATTACCTAATACTAACAAGATGTGAAGAGTTTTCGAAAGAAATACTTTTCTAGCGGGAGTTATAATTTTTTTTTCAGTTTTTGCTAAAAATAACTAGGTAACTTCCCGTTAAATATTTTGTTGGATCTTTTGTCATTCGTCATCCCTAAATGATACTCCACGTGACTGCAAAGGTTTCATCGACGGAGGAATTTTTGCGTACCTCAAACTCTTTATTGATTTGCCTACTACCTACCCAAGCAATAGGCCACTTGCATGGATTTCATAACGACTTTGAAAAAATCGTGTGGATAGATATTTTTACCAAGATTACGAAAATGTTAGTAAAAATTTTTAGAAATGTACAGTTTTTTTAAATTTATTTTTAAATAAATAAATCCATTATTTAGGCCCGTGACGTCACTACATGAAAATGTCCCATCACCGAAAATGTTAATTATTATTTTTAATTTATAAACTAACGTTTAGACAAGATTTTTATGCATAGCACAAAGGGTAACAATTATTATAAGCAATAATTATCAGCCTTAAACACTCATCAACATTGAAAAATCTTCCGAGAAAAGATACTTGCCGCCAACGCCGTTGGCGGCAAGTATCTTTTCTCGGAAGATTTTTCAATGTTGATGAGTGTTTCAGGCTGATAATTATTGCTTATAATAATTGCCGAAAATGTTCCTATTAATTTTATAAAATTCCACACTGATTTATTTTTTTTATATGGCAGCACTTTGATTTCAGGCGAATTTTTGAATTTGACATTTAACGTTCAGTAGAATTATTGTTTGTTCTCTGCGAACTTATCATTTGGTTTCTTTTTGACATATGTTATGAAGAGAACCCCGTTCATTTTACGATGTCTGCACGTGTTTAGAGGTATAATGGTAGTGGTGCTGATCTTAACAAAATCAAATTTCATAATATTCTTCTTATTATTATAATTTACAAGTACAAGTATATTTCATTGGATTTAGTAATATAGACGTTGAACATTATAATGATTTATGATCAATAAGATGGATCAAGGAAAAAAAATATTTATGAGATATAATATTTTTGGAATGCCTCGCTATTCTCCTGTGCCCTTTCTTGTGGAACATGATCTTTTTTTTAAATGATTTTCTGCTATGTAATTATCGTTTTTTCGCACCCATAAAATTATGTCCCGTCTTTCCGGTTTATAAAAAATGGTCTGATTTTTCGGATTGAAATTTTCAAAAAATCGCCAGGGTTTCAAAAATACGATTTAAAAAAAATGCCGAATGTCTTAGAATATTTACCTAAACCGGATTTTTTTTTAAATGCGATGCAAGTGGCCTATCCGCAAAATAATTATTTGTTCTTTGTAGCATTTTGATCTCGCCTGACTTATAGGACAGTGCAATTAGTGCAAAAAAGGGGGTCGCGATCGGAATTATTTCGGTAGCCCCAATTTTTTTATATGTTTTATACACTCATCTCCTGATGAAAAATCTGAGTTTTCGACCTTCGGTCACTTGAGCTTTCGCCGCCGTTTTGAAAAAACCTGCCGAAATCGCGCCAAAATCTAGTTTTTCTCAAATATTTCGTTCTCAATGAAAATTTTGGCTAAGGTAACTTCACAAGTTTTGTAGAACATAAAATTATCTACAATTTTTATTAAAAAAAATGTCTTCTACCTCTAATAAGTATTGAGATACACAGCCGTAAAAATGTGTATAAGTTTATAAAAACAAGTAAATTGCACGACTTGGTTTGGTTTTCTGTACGTACCTCTTTTTCAGTACAGTTTTGTAGAGAATAAAATTTCTAAAACGATTTTTATGTTTTTTGTATTGTTTTTACTGATTTAAAGTATGAATAAACAAATATCGGTAGGTGAAAACATAAAAATTTATCACGATATTACCACGTCTTTAATATAGAAATAACGAAAAATAAATACAGTGCGTAGTTCACATGCCGTAGAAATGAAACCTTCAAAAAACTAAAGTAGGCAAGAGTGGGTTGGCTACGAAGCACCGCACAAAGAGAAGCCCGATTATTATCTCATTCTCTCGCAGTCCTGTAGATGTATGCTTTTGCCTCTTTTTAGTGTCGCTATTTTTAGTTTCATCGAGTTTCAAATCACAACGGTACTAGGCGATTTGCAGGTGCTAGAAGTTTACACTTCAAAGTACAAGTGTGCAGTTCACACGCGGTAGAAGTGAAACCTCAGAAAACTAAAGTAGACAAGAGCGAAGAAGCTACGAAGCACCGCACGAAGGGGAGATCGAATAGCTACGAATCACCGCACAATGAGGAGACCGATTAGTCTATCTAATCTCTTATACTTATCACTCAGAAGTGATAAGTAAATAAGTACTTTTTTCATTTTTTTATTTTTTCATTCATAGTGTAATAATAAATTTTGTTAATTATTTTAAGTTTTAGATACTTACTTACTAGCGACTTGAAATTCAAATGATACAGAAATGCGTCACGAAAATTTATTATTATTTTAATATAATAGTTAATTAGTTCTAATATAATAGGTACGGTAAATCCTCGCTCTCACTCAAGGCTCCCATAGTCCAGCGGCGTAAAGCGCCTCACGAATTTAGTGGCCAGACAATTCAGACCGCGTGGGTTCGAGTCTTATAAAATAAAATAAAAAACGTTTTAATTTTTGCAAAATTAATATTCAATCTTCAAACCACACAAAATGAAAATGAACCACACCAAGAAGAAACCATAATTATTAATATGATGACCCAATGTATAGCAAAAGTTGCACCAGAATTCGACGTCAAAAATATATATAAAATCATCCTTCACTAACTAACTAACCATAACACCGTTTCTCCGCAGGGGTAGGCAGAGAGGACGGGCCGCCAAACAACTCGGTCTTGGCACACACTCCTTGCCTCGTTCACATTCATACATCGTCTCACACATCCTCTTCTATTATTTTGACTCTTGATGCAGCCCGAATCAAGTATCTGATTCACTTGGTCTTGCCATTTTTTATATTAGCTCCACTCAGAAGGCCATGAGAAAAATAATTTCCCTCAGGCCCTATGTCATCTTAGGGGATGCAGTGAGGAGGGTCTTTCAACATCATTTTACAACTCATCGTATTTCTACGTAATGTGTTTATTTATTAAATTGATAAAATTGAGCACAATCTTTAAATTAAATTATAATTAATTATCAATCTAACAATTAACAATGTATTACGGCCAAATAAACGCATTGTTCCCACCCGCCAGTTACGGCGGGTACCCGCTAGGAGCGAGGAACCGAGGTAGGTACAATGCCAAACCGCGCGCCAGAGCTAAGCGCCCCGTAATTTGAATGATGCTCGTAGTAAAAAATCCCAAAACGTCAGAAACATGCATGTCACTAAAAATCGGCTGATCGCGTGCCGCATGGCCGACCCGAAGAGCTTCGGCATTCTTCGGAAATATTCCGAAGCTTTGGTTCCAGCGGTAGTAAGGTTTGAACAAGATAATATTAAGTAATAACATTTCTCTTCTAAAATGTAACCATTAGTCAAAGGGTCAGCTATGCGTCTCGTGTGACATTATCTTGTTCGAGCCCTTGGGATGTACCTTTTTGACATTATTATTTGTTTGTCACCCATTGATCGAAGTTGTCACGACAGTAAATGGCGATATTGGCGATCCACGCCGCAGAGTGTTTCTTGTGTGTTAATTATTATTATTGGATTATTGCGTTATTATTATTATCTTTGGAAGGTTGAGTATTTTTAAATGGATATCACACCCACCCTTTCCACTAATCTTCCAATAGATGTAATATCAATAGTAATGGAGTGTAAAATGCTTCTAAAAATATTGATACCAGAATAATTCTATAATAATTGGATAATTACTAGAGCGCCGTTTTAGTTATGTTGCGTTGTACAATTTATTATGAGTTCCTAGGCTATATGTATTTTTATTATTTGAATTTACAAACAGATACATAAAACATACCTACTTACCTGGCAGGTCAATTGACTATATTAAACTCTAGACATCAGCATGTTTTTACATCGCACGATATTTTTACTATTACAGTTACATGATATTTTTAGATACTTAGCAAGTAATGTAAAATTATGCATGATGTCTAGATTTTTTTTTAAATATAATATCAACCTTTCGTTTTTTATGAATGGCTTGGTGAACCACCTATAACTTGAGGCACCGGCCGCGCCTGGTAGGAATCAGAGGTTTAGTATATCCAGGAGTGACGGACGTATGAGTCCATCCCTCCAATAGCTGTGCAAAGCGATGGGTCGAGAGAGTCCTGCTGAAAAGGTCGAAAGGCCTCCCTCAACCAGTCTCTCTCCGCCATGCAGTAGGTGGGCAGGCGCATCCGCTGCCAAGACCTCACCCAATGAGTTCGGGCACCCCTGCTAAGTACCAAACGTAGTGAACCACTTGGGGGTGACCTATGGCAGAGGTGTTGGTTATCCAATAAATGGTTCCCGGGGCGGCGGTACTCATACCCGCCTCCCAAATTGAAATGCCACACGTCTTCTCGTTCATTCGCTCTACAATCCATCCGAGCGTTCCTTTCGTAATTTTACTCATTACGTTTACATTGGCCTTGCATTCTTCGCGGATCTCAACGTTTCTCCCAAGATCGTACATGGTTTTACCATACTCACGCCTCAGGAATCGCAATTCTACAGCATTCAGCCTACTTTCCTTCCTTTGCTTCCTTCCTCTTCCTTCCTCTACCAGTTCCATGCCTCACAGCCATACATGGGGGTCGGTTCCAGCACTCTATTATGGATAGCTGGCTTCGCTTCTTTGGACAGTTTTTTTGTTGGCGCCACTAGCGTTCTATCCTCCGTTAATGGAGTTACCTACATTTAACCTTGTTTCACATATCTCTATCAGCCTTCCCATCTACCGTAAACACACTTCCCAAATATACTTCACAATACATACTTCAAAAACTTATCCACCTGCTCCAAGTATTCATCATTCACAACTAAGTTTCACATTGTTTTTGTATCAAACACCACGATTTTAGACTTACTTACATTCATCATTAACTCATTCTTCATACATATTAAATTATCTGTTATATTGTATTTAAATTAAATATCTAAGCATAGTTTTCTATGTTTTCATATTGTTTAATCGAAAAAAATCCCAAGCATTTGGGGCATGGCAAATAATCATTAAATGAGGAATGGTATTTTCTTGTAATGGGTTTTTTGTATTCCTGATAATTTTGTACATAATCTCCCGTTTTATGCAATTTAGCAGAAGACCTTTTCTTTCCTTGCCATTCATTATTGTCAGGATATTTTGAATTTCACATTCTATCTCGTGGTTTCTGAAAATATGCCTCGAGTCCTTTTCGAAATAAAAACAAAAATCCGGCATTCGACCTTTTTTGAAGTGAAAACTTTTGTAGCACCGTTGTGATTTGAAACTCGATGAAACTAAAAATAGCGACACTAAAAAGAGGCTAAAACATACATCTATAGGACTACAAGAGAATAAGATAATAATCGGGCTTCTCTTTGTGCGGTGCTTCGTAGCCTATCCACTCTTGTCTACTTTCGTTTTCTGAAGGTTTCATTTCTACGGCGTGTGAACTGCGCCCTGTATTTTTTTTTGTTATTTCTTTATCAATTTTCTTCTTGGATTTGGTCAATACGTTAAAGTTTTGTGGAAACGACGAACGAAGGTCGTTTTCAGAATGGGGGTGAGGTTTGTCTAGGTCTAGGAGGCGGATGACCGGGACACACTGAACCCCAGATTCCTACCCACCCTTTAAACCCCTTTCCTTAAAATAATTTTCCTCTCCTTCCTTTCCTTCAAAAGCTCTCCGCACAACATACCCTAAGATGAATAATTTCCCTCAGGATCTTCTGTGTGGAGCTCATGTAAAAAAAAAAGAAAAAAAAAGTACGAGATTTTAAATTAGTGACTGATTATTTGTAACCCAATAATGATTGTCTTTCTTAAAAAAAAATTGTGCCTTTATTGCACTTGTCAATTGCTACCTATCGCAATAAGGAGCCAATTTTATGCATCCCAAATAATTATTGGTAACTAAAATAACCTAGTTCCTGTTCACTCTATATATTTTTTTTTCATTAGCTCCACACTGCAGGCCCTGAGGAAAACAATTTCCCTCAAGGCCTATGTCATCTTTGGGGATGTTGTGTGGAGGGTATTTTTGGGGAAAGGAAGGAGAGGAAGTTTTGGGAAAGAAAAAAGTATGAATGGTAGTTAGGAATCTGGGGGTCAATGTGTCCAGGAGTGACAGACATATGAATCCATCCCTCCCACTGTGATATAAGGCGTGGATCGAGAGTCCGGTTGGAGAGATGAAAAGGTCTCCCTCAACCAGTCTCTCCTGATCCGGCCCGCCATGTAGTAGGTGGGCAAATGCATAGGTTGCCAAGACCTAGACACAGCTCACCCCGTGAACCCGGGCACCCCCGCTAAGACACCAAACATATCTAACCACTTGGTGTGACCTATGGCAGGGCTGTTAGTTATCTTGTAAATGGTTCCCGGGGCGGCGGTACCCACACCTGCCTCCCAAATTTTTAATTTGATTGTTGTTTTTCCTCCCAAATATAAAATGATATAATAACAGTCTACCGTTTTGACTTCTTGGGATTCTGTTTTGGTTTCCTTCAAAATAATATTTATGTAACCAATCATTATGTACCTACGATAGATAGACCGTTGGCAAATCGAGAACGAATTAAAAGGATTCTGAAAGCATCGTAATTTAAACGTACTGCATACAGGAATATACGGAGGTCGTCAAATGTTCGTAATGAACGGACGCCCTAAATATGGAATGAAGTGTGATATACGTACGATATACGCGGTTGCCAAAACGGCGGCAATATGAAAGGACGCCCAAAAGACTCTAAAGTATACGTACCTATCAAAAATTTGAATACCCTCAAAACACAATTTCTGGATAATTCTTTTACTATCACTCTTTTGTCAACCTAAAAACATGTGAACATTCACCGCAATTTTATTTAAAAACCTACCGTAAGCAGTGGTAGCCAAAAGGATGCGAAGTGAAAGGACGCCAAATCTGTAGCGGGATGTATATATATATATATATATAAATATTACCAGTAATATTGTCATATGTAATAAAATTTTTGCCAGAGTTCGAAATTTCCCTAGATTTTGTCCTGATTTCCCTTATCCCTAAAAAATATTTTTCTCCCCTAGATCTAGGGAAATTTCCCTCGACATGACATCACTGATTCAAAATGACAACTTAAAAAGTAAAAAACTATGGGTGGGAGAAGACCACCATAGATACGGTGCGTTTCTGGGAGTCTTTAAAAATTAAAACTTTGACAATTATTTTAACTATTAAAACTAAATATAAAAATAAAAATAAAAATGCAGTTATTTAAGTTTGAAGGTCTTTATTCATTAAAAAAAATAAAAAAATTGGACTGGAGTTCTCTATTATTAACTGATGTAGAAAGAGAGAGTCAACCAATTACGATTAATTTTAATACCGCACACGTCCCGTCGCCGTGACAGTCGTGACATTCCTCCAAAAGACGACAGCAATCCCCAAGACACCGTCCAGCACGTCATCCAACGGCGCGCAGAAAATCTCGCCGGCCAAAGCAGAGCAAAGCCGTTTCCTTCCAAGGGATTACACCCAACAACCAGGCACAGCAGATATAGCCCCCATCAGGCGGTAGGTAGAAACTCTCGCCGGCCAAAGCAGAGCAAAACCGTTTCAATACATCCCCCGTTGATTACAGAATCAAATTCACTTCCGCACGCGGTTCAAACAATCGCTCGGCATCCGGCGAAAAATAAAATAAAATAAACAGGCTTCTATGCCATCTGAGTCGTCACACGCTCACAGAAAGAAACAATAAATTCATTCTAGGCTACATCGCACTAGAATTCTTGATCACCAAAAAACTCTCCTCCAAAATCTCCCCTCGCCTCGAAAAATTACGTGATGTCTCCCGCCATCTTTCCTCGAATGACGTTTCCGTCGCCGTGCTAGTTTGGCCAACCAACAAAGTTAAAAAAAAAAGAAAAAATAAATAAAGCATAGACAATAAACAGTACCTATTTTGAGCAGTACCTGCTCACGAAATAGATATGTTACAAAATATATCAAAAAATTTATACCATATGATTTTTGTAATTTGTTTGCTGGTGTACAGTGTATGTAGGTTTAGTCGGATTAATTGAAATGACGTGACTAGATCTGAATAGCCAGGTACGTTTTCCACATCTCCTTCCCCTCCCCACTACCCTCAGTATCACACCATACCAAAATTGGGGATGCCTTTGGCACTCACTGGCTCGAGACGGTTGAGAGCAATTGGGACTCTAAGTGTAATTTTCAGATAAAAAAGTTATACGCAAGTAGGAATCTTTTACGGTTTTTTTGTTAAGCTGACTGCACGTATAAGTATGTCGTATTTTGTATTGCCGCATGCTTCTTCGGATAGTCGGAATTATTGTTAGTAAAAATATTTTTACAGCAGATTTTCACTCAAGATGCCTTCAGATATAAGTACATCGACCTTGGTTGTACGGCCGTATATCCTCTTTACATACTTACTTGAAGAAAAAATCTTCTAAAGGATCAGGCCGGACCAATTGTCGCCGGATCAACTGTCCGCCGGATCAACTGTCCGCCGGATCAAGTGTCGGCCAGATCAAATGTCGGCCGGATCAAATGTCGCCGGACCAACTGTCGCCGGACCAAATGTCGCCGGATCAAATGTCGGGTCACCATTCCATATATCCTATATGCAAATACATATTACCCAAGTTTTGAATTCTGTATAGTGGTATATTGAATTCTGCCCTAGTCGTAGTCAGTGGCGGCTCGTGACTTTTGGGCGTGCTAGGGTGTTATTACTAAAAAAATGGCATTACGGATGTTGTCGTAGGCGGAAAAAAAAAATTGGTAAATTTTCGGGATTAGCGACTGAAAAATCTTCATACAAAAACCGATTTTTCAAAAATAATTTTTTGGTAATTTTTCAGGATTAGTGTCCATGGCTATTACTAATAATTTTTAGAAAAAAACTTTAGATTCGCCTTAATCACTATAAAAGGAAACTTTTTGCATCACGGCTGGCGGAAAATAATGCATTTTAATTTTCAATGTCGTTAAGTAAAATTTCACTTTGCGAACCGATCTACGATAGCCCGCCCGCTGCCGCCCGCCATTTTGTCACTGTTATGTTAATATCCCTGACCTCACACAAACGAGAACTAGATACGATTGTAACCGACTTCGTGGGATACATGATGGGCGCGTAATTATGAAAAACAGAATTTGAATGGTATGTTTGGCTACGCAGGGTTTGTGTAGCGGGCTTGTGTATGTTATCTTTACTTTAAAAAACAGCCTACGTTTTTGAATGGTTTGTTTGGCTACGCAGGGTTTGTGTACCGGGCTTGTGTATATTATCTTTATTTTAAAAAACATCCCAGGATTTGAATGGTTTGTCTCCATTCCAATGCCTGATTAGAGTTACATTATATTATTAATTCTATTTTTCATAATTACGCGCCCATCATGTATCCCACGAAGTCGGCTACAATCGTATCTAGTTCTCGTTTGTGTGAGGTCAGGGATACCAACATAACAGTGACAAAATGGCGGGCGGCAGCGGGCGGGCTGTCGTAGTATCGGATCGCGAAGTGAAATTTTATTTAACGACATTGAAAATTAAAATGCATTATTTTCCACCAGCCGTGATGCAAAAAGTTTCCTTTTATAGTGATTAAGGCGAATCTAAAGTTTTTATCTAAAAATTATTAGTAATAGCCATGGACACTAATCCTGAAAAATTACCAAAAAATTATTTTTCAAAAATCGGTTTTTGTATGAAGATTTTTCAGGAAATCCGTGCGGTGCACGGCCAAACTAAAACTTCCTGAAATTTTTCATACAAAAAACTAATTTTCAAAAAAAAAATATTATTTTTTCGGCTAAAACAACATCAATGATGCCATTTTTTGCAATATCAGCACTCTAGCACACCCAAAAGTCACGAGCCCCCACTGGTCGTAGTATTGCCACAATAAAATGGTAGTACTGACCTTGTGTTTCTGGCTGGCAGATTAAAATTTATAAGCGCCAAGAATTCAGGGCTGTCAATTGTATTACGCAAGATTTTAAATAAAAATACTAGATCGAAAACAGTTCTTCTGTCACTCAAATTTAATAGATTAGATAATTGCAGTAGATAAGTGTAGTTTAATTGTTCTTTTGGTATTTTTAGTTTATAATTTAAAAAACTTAGGAATTTTTTTGTACTCTTTCTATTGTTTGAAAATGCACGTCATAGTGAGGAGACCATACGGTTGAGTTATATTCAACCTGACTCCTCACTAGTGATGTGTATAGAAGTTTTAATGTGTTTAATGTCTTTAAAATCTTTAGCCACTCTTTAGTACAAAACCTAACATTTTTAAACCTTTCTTTGAGATATTTTCAATGTGTGGTATGAAGCTAAGTTTGGTGTCGAAAGTAACACCTAAGTCATTAATTTCAGAAACAGATTCTAGAATGAAGTTATTGATTGTGTAATTGAAAAAAATTGGATTTTTATTTTTTTAAATCTCATAGTTATGCATTTATTAACATTAAAGGTATAGCTTGTAATCCCTACACCACTCAACTAATTTTGACAAGTTGACTGAGAGAATATAACAGTCATCCAGGCTTCGAACTTTATAATTTTTTGTGGAAAAGAGTCAATACGTCTAAAATCCGATTTAAAAATGACATATTTCTGATTTTCTCTGGTTATACCCTCTTAACCACTCGGACACATAAGGTTGTTTTCAAGCTACCTACAACATTGCCAGAAATATGTAATGATGTCTGAGGCATACCTGACTTATTAAATTAGTTATTTTTGGTATTTATTCTGCAATATGTACTCTGCAACGTATACTCTGCACAACAGTGCAATGAATTAATTAAATATTTTCATTAAAATTATTGATTTTCAATTCCACAATAGAATATCAGAAAATAATTATTAATAGTTCCTACACGGGATGAAACATCACCCTAAGTATTTTAACCAGCAATTCCTGAGCATATTTGGAGTATAAACTGTCAATGTCATTTTGCTGTTCGAAAATTTTTTTTTGTTTAAAACCAATAAAAATTGTTGGTAAATATTTCCCTATCGAGTCCACGCTCAAAACACACTTTAAAAAATTAAAACAAATTGTACTAGGTAGATTACAGTTAGTAATAAGTAACTCAGTAACCGGAATTGAAAAATATTTCATTTTAATGGTTATTTTGTTATCTTTAAAAATGCGAAATGTCATTTCTCAAGGAACGCCATGTTGTCAATTACGACGGCAAACGTCTTGCGTGATTTTTCGTGTTTATGAAACCAAACAAAATAATGATTAATATGCATTATTTATCATTTCCGAAGATTGCAATTCGTACTTATTATTGTCTAACTGACAGAAAGTGATTTTTTCTTTTAAAAATGCGTATTTCATCGTCGTAATTAACATGGCGGTCCTTGAAAAATTACGTTTCGCGTTTTTAAAATTTAAAAAAAACATTAAAACGCAATATTTTTCAATTCCGGTTACTGAATTACTTATTACTAACTAGTCCTGGGTCGATCGATCGTTTTACACGACCCGGGTCGCTCACGACACACTGGCGTCATGAGCGGGTCGCGAAGACCCGCTCTTTTCGCGACACAAAATATGAAACTCGATTACGCTTCACGCAGCTACTTTCTACTACCTGAGTCGAGAGAGAAGGTGGCGAAACCCGGGTGTTGACAACCCGCTCGCTCTCTCATATTACATCTATCTATCGTCGATCGCCCCGCCACTTCCGCACCCGAAACCCAGATAGCAGTAGTAGAGCGGTTGCGAGAAGTGGGTCGCGAGACCCGGGTGCTGACGAAAAAATGACCCGCTCACTCTTTTGTGGTCCGTGAGCGGGTTTCAATGAGTGGGTTATTCACGACCGACCCAGGACTATTACTAACCATTATCTGCCTAGCACAATTTGTTTTAATAGTGTTTTTTGAGCGTGGACTCGATAGGGAAATATTTACCAAATTGTTTTCTATCACATATCGCTACTGATCCCATCTCTCCACATCCCATCCCATATGTCGACGGGTTTGAAAGATACACGCGCTGTGTCACATGTTACCGTGGTGCTAGAACGAGACGTAACGTGACCCGCTAGATTATAAAAGAGCTATTCTCCTGACCACTAAGTTGCGGCAGATGATGGAAAAATAATTTTAAGTAGCAGTTAAAAACCTGCTCCGCAGGTTTTTGCTGCTAGGCCCTGCGGGCAGCTTTTGGTTCGGCTTCTCCCAGTTTGAGTGTTGGTGACCATTTTATAATGTTCTTATATTCATTTTATATTCCATTTTATAAATCCGACAGGAACTGGATCCAAAAATAGCCAGTTCCTCGGATTCACTATGATCCAATGAGCTTTTAGTTCGGCTTCGCTCAGTTTCTATGTTGGTGACCATTTTATAAATCGGATAGGAACTGGTTCCAAAAATAGCCAGTTCCTTGGATCCACTGTGATAACAGACACTCAATGACGTCATATGTAATATATAGCCATGTGATACTATTATTCACAACTCGTCAAGTATTGCCGTCAATCTTTCCATATCCAGAAAGATACTTAAATTGCATAAATCCGAAGCACTTATACCTAGGGGGGAAACATCCACAGCGTCATCTTTTGACAGATTCTTGAATTAAAAACTGAATTAGAACGGTAGCTTTGCTTGAAATTTCACGTACACAGATGTTATTTGTGGTGTGGCGTGTAAGACGTGGCGTCAGACATGCAATCGAAGTCGGGTTCTGGAATTCAACCACGCAGACGGAAGGGTATTAATAATGTTCAATGGAAAAACTTACTTTGTACTTCAAATATGCTCAGGAATCGCCGGTTAAAATCCTTCAGCTACATATACATTAATTCGGGTATGTATAATATATATTTATTTTTTTAAAAAGAAAGACAAAAATTCCCGGGTTACAAATAACCCGACTATATTTGAAAATCTCCCAATACCACCACAGTAAGGGAACGTACCCATACTACGTGACACGTTTAGGGGGGGAGGGGGTCTTCAAAATGTCACGCTCCATACAAATGAGCGGCGGGTTGCTTAGGTTTTTGGTCACCGGGGGGGGGGGGGGGGGGGTTAAAAAGTTGGTCACGTAGTATGGGTACGTTCCCTAAACTGAAAATGTTGCTCGAGTCTTGATGGAGGAATTAGCCAGCTGAGGAATCGAACACGGAACGCCAAACGACCCAAACATCGCGTTGGGCATCGCGCCCAATGATATATAGATGTCGGTGGCCGATCGTAAAATCAGGCAAATCATGATGCGGGCACTTTATGCTGTGACTAGGCGCATCATGATCTGCCTGATTTTACGATCGGCCGCCGACATATACATTAGGATACCAATGGCAACGACGACGTTCAACAGCTCGACTTTAGAGTGATTTTCTAGCCTTTGTGTTTCTTCCCTCCTAAAATACGGGTCTGTTCAAGAACATTGTTCAATCCTTCCTTTCCTCAAAGAACCATTCATACCGCATCTCCAAAGATGATATAGGCCTAGAGGGAAATTATTTCCCTTTTACCCTCCTGTGTGGTGTTAATGTAAAAAGATGAACCATCTATACATTTAAAATTGGAATCAACATAAATAATTGTAGGGTTACAACTTGAAAAATGTTTAAACTTATTTACCTTTAATTTTGTTGTCGTATCCTTTTTGCCAAATTTCTTCAAAACCATTTGGAAATTGGGATCAATGTTTGGATCTATTTCATCCTTGATGGAAAAACCTGGTAAAATGGGTACCAGCCCACCATCTTTAGCGGTGGAAAATCCTACAAACGTAGGAACAACTCCGCCCAGAATCTCAGCACTACGACTGCTACTTGAAGGCTGAAAAACAACATCATTTCTCTTGTGAGTTTGTCCATACATGCGAGCGTAAACTTTTGAAAATTGGAACCAGTGTCTTGAGGAAAATATCAAAATAAAAAAGAAACTTTCAAATCCAGGCAAGCAAGGCTATAACAAAAAATACGGTAAATATCGGTTCGGACTGGCCACGCTTATTATGAATAATTTTTAGAAAAACACTTTAGATTCGCCTTAATTACTATAAAAGGAAACTTTTTGGCTTTGGGGCGGCGGAAAATAATGCATTTTAATTTTCAATTGCATAAAACCAAAATTCTCTTCGCGAACCGACACAGCGAAAATCCACGGTTGTACCTGTCACTGTTATGTTGGTATCCTTGATAAATTAACAAGAGCTAATACGACTGTAGCCGACTTCGTGGGATAAGGCGCGTAATTATGAAATTTGTCTAGCGGGCTTGTTTGTGTAACATGGTTTGTGATACAAAAGAAAGTGCCCCTTTATAACGCCTACTCGCATCAAGGCAAGAAAAACATCCCAGTTTTCAAGTAGTTTAGCGGCTACGCTAGGTTTGTGTAACATGGTTTGTGATTCTGGCGTACAATATCACAAGACGAAAGCTAATTTTAATTTTACGTAATCGAAATTTAGAATGAAATATTTTCCACTTCCCCCAATGCAAATAGTTGCCTTTTAATGTAATTAAGGTGAATCAAAAGGTTTTTTTTTTTAAAGTGCATATTAACCGTTGCCAGCGATCTCCAAAAATTACCAAAAATTTTTCAATGTAAAAAAACTTGCCTAAAGGTTTATATAACGTCATTGCCTAAAGGCCTTTATTCATTTAATATTCTAAATTTCGTAATAACAAATAGGTATATACGAATAGAGGTTTGTTAACATAATAATTCTGCTGTGTTTTCATAATTTCGCGGTATTTCATTTAGGTATCCCACGAAGTCGGCTACAGTCGTATTAGCTCTTGTTAATTTATCAAGGATACCAACATAACAGTGACAGGTACGGCCGCGGATTTTCGCTGTGTCGGTTCGTGAAGTGAATTTTGGTTTTATGCAATTGAAAATTAAAATGCATTATTTTCCGCCGCCCCAAAGCCAAAAAGTTTCCTTTTATAGTAATTAAGGCAAATCTAAAGTTTTTTTCTAAAAATTATTCGTAATAAGCGTGGCCAGTCCGAACCGATTATTAGTGTGCTCTCTAATGGTCAGTGGAAGTGTATTATAAAGTTTTGTTGCAAAGTACCTAAAGTTTCTTTGACCAAATGTTGTTTTGGCGAAAGGGATAAGTAAGAGATTTTGCCTTTTGGTTCTTGTATCACGAACAGTTTGGATATTGTCAAAAACAGTTGGGGTTGAACAAATTTTATAACAAATAGGATTGGGGTTGAACAAATTTTTCGGTTTGGTACGGAAGAGAATGACATTATGTGTAGACATTTTGTCGTTAATGAGGAGTTTAGGAGAAAAATTATATGATTTTCTTAAGTGATTATCGGAATATTCCGCATGCTACGACATGAATCGAACCCTCAGTTTAGGAATTTTGGAGGGGTAGGTTGTAGAAAGTTTTGTTAGATTGGTAAGGCGTGTGTTCGGAGCATTGGGAGAAAGAAACAGTGGTGTCCCTATCGCGTCTGATATGTCGGAATGCTGTACAGATGAGCTGGAGACGTCACTCCTTTTGAGAGATTTTAACCGGTGTTCTCCTGATTTCAGATATCCAGAGGGAATCAGAAGTCCACCACAGAACCAGCCACAACCGTGGGCGGGACGGTTAAGTCCCAGACGTCTCTGAAAACTTCCAGGAAAAAATGCGGCTTCTTCAAGTGGAAATATTTAAATTCAGTGTTGTGAAATATTTAGTTTATTGTGTTATGTTGATTTTAGAGACATCTGTTTGTATAGCTTCGTGATTTTAAAATATTATATGTATAAAATGAAATATGTAGCCAGGTTCCAAGTTAGCAGGGGGAAGATGTGATGTATCGTAAAAGCTTCCGACTTATAGCGAAAGATGGCGGTGACATCAGCTATCGGTATAATCCGCTAGATGGCAGGCAGCGTAGTGCCTAAGCTCTCCGGCAGGGGATCGGGGAAGCGGAGAAGGTGTGTTTGAATTATCACTCGCCAGAACCAATTTAGCCAGATCCTAGTTAGGTTGATAACCGAATTCCATTATATACGCGAAGTATAAATAAACGCAGATAACAAACCAGATTCTATTTATTCCTATAGTTATCTCCATCCAAAGTGTGTTGGAGAATCTGCTAGTGTCTATCAAATAACAGAACACTACAGCTGCATAAAACTACACTTGCATAAAACCAAAATTCTCTTCGCGAACCGACAGAGCGAAAATCCGCGGCCGTACCTGTCACTGTTATGTTGGTATCCTTGATAAATTAACAAGAGCTAATACGACTGTAGCCTACTTCGTAGCTTTTGTCTTGTGAGATTGTACGCCAGAATCACAAACCATGTGCACAAACCTAGCGTAGCCGCTAAACTACTTGAAAACTGGGATGTTTTTCTTGCCTTAACACGAGTAGGCGTTATAAAGGGGCACTTTCTTTTGTATCACAAACCATGTTACACAAACAAGCCCGCTAGACAAATTTCATAATTACGCGCCTTATCCCACGAAGTCGGCTACAGTCGTATTAGCTAGGCGTGGGTGTTATTTAACGTAACTAGATACAATAACTAGTTACACGGTATGTAACGGAAATAACTAGTTTCGATAAAATTGCAAGTAGTTATTTTTGTAAATGCGTTATTTCTGTGTAGGGTGTGATATGAGTAACTGATTGCAGAGTAATTTCGCCGCGTTTCGCGTTTCGCATAGTTGCGTTTACCGGCCGGCCGAGCGTGCAAGATTTTGAATCGAACATTTACGAGTAAGCGGGAGTGGGTTCCGTTTCTGGGAAGCGAGCGACCATTTTTTGAATTCAAAGTAAAATAATTCAGTTTGTTTTAGTTCATCGTTGTACTTGTGTATAATATTGAGCACTTTCGGTAAATTTTCGATCGCACTGTCAACGCTTGTTCTTATTACGAACAATTTTTAGTAAAAAACTTTTAGATTCACCTTAATTACTATAAAAGGAAACTTTTTGCATTTGGGGTGGCGGAAAATAATGCATTTTAAATTTCAATTGCGTAAAGTGAAATTTTATCATTTTAAATTTTATCAAAATTCATAAATACATTTAATGCAGTCAGTCCTAAGCCTGAATAAAGTATGAAGGGAAGTTAATTTCATATATGTTGATTTCACTGTATAGCTACAAACACTTAGATACTAGAGAGTGTTTTAATTTATTTTCGTTTCGTGTGTAACTTTATAGTTGGTGGGGGTATACAGTTTCGTGTGTAACTGAAGCTGAATGAAAATAACTAGTTACAAAAATAACCTGTTTTGAAACAGGTTACGCCGACCAAGAAACTAGTTTCGTTACGTTTCTTAAAAACGGCGTAACGACCCACGTCTAGTATTAGGTCTTGTTAATTTATCAAGGATACCAACATAACAGTGACAGGTACGGCCACGGATTTTCGCTGTGTCAGTTCGCGAAGTGAATTTTGGTTTTATGCAATTGAAAATTAAAATGCATTATTTTCCGCCGCCCCAAAGCCAAAAAGTTTCCTTTTATAGTAATTAAGGCGAATCTAAAGTTTTTTTCTAAAAATTATTCGTAATAAGCGTGGCCAGTCCGAACCGATATTTACCGAGTAGGTTATTGTGTCAAAGGATCTACATAAGAAAAGAAAATTACAATAAATCAAAATAAAATGTTTTTTTGTGGAACAATCAATAATAATAATTACATCTGATAGTTGGGTACCAAAATTGGGAATAAATTCGGTGTTTGGGTAAAATTCCTAAAAAATAAAACTAGTTATTTTTATACTAATTTGGGGTCGGGGAAACCGAATCTGAAAGAATTAGGCGGCGGCAAGCAATATTAACTGAATTAAACGACTTTAAAAAATTTTATACACATACAGGAAAATAGCCATTTTGGAAGCATTTTGATTCCTAGAAAATCAAACTAGTTATTTTTATACTAACTATGGGCTGGGGAATCCGAATCTGAAAGAATTAGGCCGCGGAAAGCAATATTTACTGAATTACACGACTTAAAAATTTTCTATACACACACACTTGAAAATAATCATTTCGGAAGTATTTTGACACATGTAGTACAAAGATCATAGAAAAACAAGAAATATACAAAAACATGTGCCGGCAGTGTTACCAGCTCTCAAAATTATACCTTATAAATCGACCAAGTCTTCTTCGTCCGTCGTATTAACACATTAACCTGATGAATTACGACTATCTCAACGGCGTATTCTTAAATCAAAAGTATGAAAATTCGTAGTCTTAAAAATGCGTAACCTAACCTAACCTAACGTTAGGTTTGTGTAACATGGTTTGTGCCCCTTTATACCGCCTGCTCGCGTCCCTAACCTAACCTAACCTAACGCTAGGTTTGTGTAACATGGTTTGTGCCCCTTTATACCGCCTGCTCGCGTCACGGCAAAAAAACATCCCTGTTTTCAAGTAGTTTAGCGGCTACGCTAGGTTTGTGTAACATGGTTTGTGCCCCTTTATACCGCCTGCTCGCGTCCCTAACCTATCCTAACCTAACGCTAGGTTTGTGTAACATGGTTTGTGCCCCTTTATACCGCCTGCTCGCATCACGGCAAAAAAACATCCCTGTTTTCAAGTAGTTTAGCGGCTACGCTAGGTTTGTGTAACATGGTTTGTGCCCCTTTATACCGCCTGCTCGCGTCCCTAACCTATCCTAACCTAACGCTAGGTTTGTGTAACATGGTTTGTGCCCCTTTATACCGCCTGCTCGCGTCACGGCAAAAAAACATCCCTGTTTTCAAGTAGTTTAGCGGCTACGCTAGGTTTGTGTAACATGGTTTGTGCCCCTTTATACCGCCTGCTCGCGTCACGGCAAAAAACATCCCTGTTTTCGAGTAGTTTAGCGGCTACGCTAGGTTTGTGTAACATGGTTTGTGCCCCTTTATACCGCCTGCTCGCGTCACGGCAAAAAAACATCCCTGTTTTCGAGTAGTTTAGCGGCTACGCTAGGTTTGTGTAACATGGTTTGTGCCCCTTTATACCGCCTGCTCGCGTCACGGCAAAAAAACATCCCTGTTTTCAAGTAGTTTAGCAGCTACGCCGGGTTTATGTAACATGGTTTGTGATACAAAAGAACGTGCCCCTTTATAACGCCTACTCGCGTCAAGGCATAAAAACTCCACAATACTAGTTGGTGTACCTTCCTAAAATATTTGAGAATCAATTATAAAAAATAAGTACTTAAAATATAAACATGTTATTTTACGTTATAAATATTACTGCTTAATGGCAACACTTAATTTTGTGTGGTAAAAACATCTATGTTATCGTGTTTTTCTATGATCTTTGTACTACATGTGTCAAAATACTTCCGGAATGATTATTTTCATGTGTGTGTATAGAAAATTTTTAAGTCGTGTAATTAAGTTAATATGGCTTGCCGCCGCCTAATTCTTTCAGATTCGGATTCCCCGGCCCATAGTTAGTATAAAAATAACTAGTTTGATTTTCTAGGAATCAAAATGCTTCCAAAATGGCTATTTTCCTGTATGTGTATAAAATTTTTTAAAGTCGTTTAATTCAGTTAATATTGCTTGCCGCCGCCTAATTCTTTCAGATTCGGATTCCCCGACCCCAAATTAGTATAAAAATAACTAGTTTTATTTTTTAGGAATTTTACCCAAACACCGAACTTTAGCCCAAAATTGCTATCTATTGCAATTATTAACCATTGGAAATCATATTTGTTCAGATTTCATCACAAATTAAACCGTGAAAATTGAGTATTTCATAATATTATTGAGAGTAAAAAGTTCCAATGTACTTCGAAAGCATTTTCCAAATTTTATAGTGCACAAGTTACAAGCGTGAAAGTGTTAATGTTTTTTAGGTAGAAAAAAGACTACATCTGATTAAAATTTGTTGGCGTTTAGTTAATTTTCCAAAACTTAGACATAGAGCATTATTATCAAAGTACTAAAATGATTCATATCAAGTTTGGCCCAAAAGTGTTTATAATACTCACTCTGGCATTATTCTTAGTTCTCTGGGCTTGTCCTTGTTTTTTGCCCCCCATTTTACAAGGAAGGATATAAATAAACCTCGTCAATAATTCAAACTTTGACCAATTCAATGTTAGCACATGTCCAGATCGAGATTGACAAATTAATCATTCGGTAAGATAATATTTCACCCAACAATCAGTGACGGCGACAGCCATAGATAATAGATGTCATAGATGATAGATGTTGATATCACATCAATCTCGATCGTAATTCGACTAGTGATGAGCACAATCGAGGCAATAAATAATTAAAATATTTTAATCGAAACATCAAAAGAATCGATGATTAATCGCTCAGCAGCGTTCAACAAGGGAGCAATAACTTCGGTCAGAGAGTGTTTTTGTATCGGAGGTTGGGGGGGGGGGGGGGTTTAAAATAATTTTTTTCGTAGCTTTTAATGACTTTTCAAAGAGGTGGGTATTGAGTTTGATATACCTTTAGGTATTTTAATGTCAAAAATTCACGGAACTGACAAATGTGCACCATCTACAATAAGGTCGCCAGCATGGGAGTAGGCGGTAAACACAAAGAGCTTAGTCAGTCAAGGTACCGGAAATAGTCATATAGTTTTAGAAAGCAACGAAGGATGAGCTAAAATCATTTTTACGAACGCAGGATAATATAATAATAACATTTGTACCTAGCGGCGAACACAGAGCGGCGAAAGCAAAGCTGGACCGCAATAAAAATTGGAAAGCCAGGATATTTTCGGCAAGGACTAATAAAACCCAATCGCCGCACCGAGCCGAGCGACGGGCGATAAACCTTTGCGTTTGACCCTTGCCGCTGCCGCCGATGCAATTAGTTTTAAAGATCTACCCCAGAGCAGGAAGGAAGACCCGACGGGAGAATCCTCAACACGAAGGCAGTCACCATTTGCCCGGCCTAGGGGTTGGTACTCCACTTCGCCAACGGAGTGTCCCGACCAGGGATAAAAAATTAAGAGTTTTTTTGCAATCCCGGCCAGGGCTCTGCAACGCTCTCCAACTACACGCGACCGCGCGCAATTTCCCGACCAGGGAAATTAACAGACACGCTCGCGGATTTCGACCAGGAACCGCCGATACGTTCGTGAACTTCCGCCAGAAAGTCCAACCAAGTGACCGTGAAATATTCCGACCAGGAAATTGCGCAAGTTCCACTGTGCACAAATTTTCACAACAAAGAACTCTCGCGACTCTACCTGTGCAATAACAAGTGAAAAAAATAGAACTTAAGTTAAAGTGCCTAGTGACTGTGTGCTTACGCGGAGACTCCATCATCAGCAACCAAAGGGAAGTGACTGAACATTTTATTTATTTTAACCACCGAAGTGATTAGATTCTGAACAATTACATAAAGACTTTTCCGTAGAATTAAGCAACCAGACTTTCTAAATTTAAGACGAATTAATTAAGTAGTTTTAAGACTAACACTAGATTAATAATTAACACCCGCCTTTTGTATCCTAATGTAATAAATGTGTCGTTTCTTAAACCAGTAGCTTTTTTAATTGTTCCTCCTTAATTTTAAGTTTAATAGTTTTAGTTTGAACCCGCCGTAAGGCGCGGGTGTATCAATTGGCGCCCAACGTGGGGCGCCAATTGATACACCTGCGCCTTACGGCGGGTTCAAACTAAAACTATAAACTTAAAATTAAGGAGGAACAATTAAAAAAGCTACTGGTTTAAGAAACGACACATTTATTACATTAGGATACAAAAGGCGGGTGTATCAATTGGCGCCCAACGTGGGGCTTACCGGCATTTTTTGTCTGGTAGAAATCCGAGTGTGGATTTCCGACCCATGAACCCTGAGATTAGAATAGTTACGTCCAAAGGAGGAACAATAGTAATCAATTATTAGTTAAAATTTTATACAGCTACAAACTTGGTAGAATATAACTAGATGCTTATAGGAAGGTTTCCAGGAAACGCGAAAATATTTTTTGTTTTTAAAATTAATTGTTAGGTATTTTTAAGATTTTCTTTTTCTGGTTGATTTTTAAATAATATTTTCTATGTCTGGGTTTAATGCTTCCCGCCTCAAAGAGTATTTGGCGCCCAAATTAGTTTAGGTATAGTTTTAAAAATAGATTTAAAAATTAATTATACATGGCATCGGCAAACACAACGCGAACCACGCGACAAACCACGGCGGATGCATTGCAGGCAACCGTAGACGTCGGGAACCTCACACCAGCGAAGGAAAAGATGGAAAACAGGGGGCAGACCTCGTGCCATTCGAGGGTTCTGGAAGATCGATTCGAAGGTTTGCCGGAGGAAGAACCCGAAGAGTTTATCGTCGCGTGCGAAGAATTCTTCAGTGCGACAGGCTGTTCGTCAGCACTTAAAGTGGAAAAGGCTGCGAAACAATTGCAAGGAGAAGCAAGAAGGTGGTGGCAGCCTCATTCACGCGGGCGATGGAGCTGGGAGGACTTCGTTGCGCAACTACGGAAGCGTTACGGCGTAGTGGGAGCGAGGACCTCTCTATTAGTCACGCTGTACGGAGACCCGCAGAAAAGCGATGAAAGCGGCGTTGCTTTCTTACAGCGTAAGCGAGCAATCCACAAACGTATATTCGGACAAACAGGCTTGGACGAATTCTGCCCAGATCTGATAGGGCTGATGATGCCTCGTTATCGAGAGCTGCTGGAGGCGGGCCTAATCTTCGGCACGTACACCATGGAAACACTTACAGCACGAGTAAACGCCATCGATTTCCCGAAGGAAATACTCTTCCGTGCACCGCCGCCCCAACACCAGGAAAGGGCGAATACCCGTAATAACGATGCAAGGCGACCGCGTGACCAATTGCCCTGGTGTCATAACTGCCCAGGAAGACATTGGAATGCAGATTGCCCAGAACTGCACCGCCGCAGGGCGGAAAACTAGCATGGCCCGGGCGCCGACCAGGTCGGACAACGTCGCGTCCAGGGCCCCCATACATAGGTACGTATGAGTACCAGCATTCACAACGAGAAGATCAGACTGGACCGCATCAAGCTCAAGAACCTCCACAATGCGCCTTCGCGTACGCGTCTGTCGTGGAAACACCACGGTATACGCGTGGCCCAGTTACACCGGATATCGCCTCCATTATCGAGCACAATATGCTCCCATTTCAAAAGCCCCCGCAATGTTCTTTTTCTTACTCACCAGTTGTAGACCCATCATATCACCGGCGCGCAACTGTAACACCGGATATTGCCTCCGCTTTTACGCAAAATATATCCATACTTCAAGAGCCGTACGCCGGGCCTAGCGGCCATAATATTTCCCCCCTAGCAACTGCTATGGACGGGGCACCCACGCTAGAAAGCGCTCAACACACGCCTTCAACGAATATCTGGCAAAACGTTATCAACGACGTGCCACCGCCTGTAGATACTTGCTATCCAGGTGAATCTATACAAGCGGGCTCAGATAACTTCACCTGTACGCCAGCCGTAGAACCGACTAGCACAAGCAATCCTATTGTACCGGATATCGAGACGATTCCCGCAATCATCCCCATTGCGCAACACGCAATCGATCTGCAGCAATCGTTCCCCAGTAATTCGCCTACAATCGCTTCTACAACGAAGATGATTTCTCCACCCACTGCATCATTGCGCAATGCTACAGATGAACACGATGACGCTCCACAGCCACCCCCCGGCTCCAGCGGCCACAATACGCCGACGGAACCTGCATCAGGTAACCACAGCAGACCACGCCTGTCAACTATTCCTGAAGAAGAAACTCTTTCAGAAAATCACGATACGCCGTACACTCCGGCATTATCTGAGGAACTTCCGACTAGGTATAAAATAGCTAATGTTTGGCCCAAATTCCCACCGAGGACGTATGAACCAATTGATTACAGGAAAGTGCATAACCGAGGCTCTTATGACGCCAGGAAACCACCCGTTATAACATGAAAGCAGACAATCTCATACCGATAATGAGACCATTGTATTATGTAACTGGATAGATGCCTACATAGATCGTTAGGTAATATGAAGTTGTTAGGATAATTTTATAATTTTTTTATCGATAGTAGAATTGTTTTAGTTAAGTTTAATTATAGTTACTTAGTGCGTTAATAATATTAATTACCGTTAATTTTCGACAAAACACCCGGGGGCGATTGATATACCTTTAGGTATTTTAATGTCAAAAATTCACGGAACTGACAAATGTGCACCATCTACAATAAGGTCGCCAGCATGGGAGTAGGCGGTAAACACAAAGAGCTTAGTCAGTCAAGGTACCGGAAATAGTCATATAGTTTTAGAAAGCAACGAAGGATGAGCTAAAATCATTTTTACGAACGCAGGATAATATAATAATAACATTTGTACCTAGCGGCGAACACAGAGCGGCGAAAGCAAAGCTGGACCGCAATAAAAATTGGAAAGCCAGGATATTTTCGGCAAGGACTAATAAAACCCAATCGCCGCACCGAGCCGAGCGACGGGCGATAAACCTTTGCGTTTGACCCTTGCCGCTGCCGCCGATGCAATTAGTTTTAAAGATCTACCCCAGAGCAGGAAGGAAGACCCGACGGGAGAATCCTCAACACGAAGGCAGTCACCATTTGCCCGGCCTAGGGGTTGGTACTCCACTTCGCCAACGGAGTGTCCCGACCAGGGATAAAAAATTAAGAGTTTTTTTGCAATCCCGGCCAGGGCTCTGCAACGCTCTCCAACTACACGCGACCGCGCGCAATTTCCCGACCAGGGAAATTAACAGACACGCTCGCGGATTTCGACCAGGAACCGCCGATACGTTCGTGAACTTCCGCCAGAAAGTCCAACCAAGTGACCGTGAAATATTCCGACCAGGAAATTGCGCAAGTTCCACTGTGCACAAATTTTCACAACAAAGAACTCTCGCGACTCTACCTGTGCAATAACAAGTGAAAAAAATAGAACTTAAGTTAAAGTGCCTAGTGACTGTGTGCTTACGCGGAGACTCCATCATCAGCAACCAAAGGGAAGTGACTGAACATTTTATTTATTTTAACCACCGAAGTGATTAGATTCTGAACAATTACATAAAGACTTTTCCGTAGAATTAAGCAACCAGACTTTCTAAATTTAAGACGAATTAATTAAGTAGTTTTAAGACTAACACTAGATTAATAATTAACACCCGCCTTTTGTATCCTAATGTAATAAATGTGTCGTTTCTTAAACCAGTAGCTTTTTTAATTGTTCCTCCTTAATTTTAAGTTTAATAGTTTTAGTTTGAACCCGCCGTAAGGCGCGGGTGTATCAAGTTGATTTTATTCATGTAGAAAATGTATTTCAAGCGGTGATTGGCTAGAAAGTTTTGACGTAGCTTGAAGTCCATTCTCCACCGGGAGATTTGAATTTAGTGCAATGTGAAATGCAAGAACGGCGTCGTGCGACTGAATGCATTCACAAATATTTTTTACAATAGGTTGTTAATTATTATACTAACACCAATTATTATTTATTAAAGTTAATATTCGGATTGAAAATACTGATTACTTCTACTTTGATCATATAGATTCGAGGTTATTAGCGCCTCAAGCAATGTTGAAATCGGGATACCTTGTCAGACAATTAATAATATCAATTTTCTAAATGAAGTCTCGCTTATCAAACTACTGTTTCCAGGATTAAACTCAGGGTAAATATGCAGCATAAATAAACCAATCATATATGCAGTTAGTCCACCTCACGGATAATACAGAACGTTCGTGTTGTCGAAGTTTGATGCACGGATAATACGGAATATTCCTTTTTTAACTAATAGACAATCAAATATGACATTTGTCAGAAGTACCAATCTTATAAAATAAATTCTCTAAAATAAACTCGTATGTCATCATAATTTTTAAAAACATCCCGTTTTTAACATTTAATGGTTTGTTTGACATAGCAGGGTTTGTCTAGCGGGTTTGTGTAATTATTCTAATACATTTCTCTCCATGTTCTACTGTTATAAATACAGATACAAACTGTTAATAATGCATTCACTTTGTTTTACACGGCAATAATATTTTTTCTATGATTGGCAGCATTGATTGATTGTCTTTGACATGTCAAAATTATTTTTTTTTTTAAAAGAAAGACAAACATTCCCGGGTTACGAATAACCCAACAATGTTTGAAAATCTCCTACTACCACCACAGAAAGCCGAAAATGTTGCTTGTGTTGTGATGGAGGACTTAGCCAGCCGAGGAATCGAACACGCGACGCTCGGGTGTGACCCAAGCGCTATGCCCACTCAACCACTGACCGGTCATAAAAAATGACCGACCAAATAAAAACGATTCATATAAAAATGGCGTTACCGCGTAAGTGAATTAATTAAAACAAAATTAAAACGTTGAATGCATATTTTTTGCATGTTTTTTGTCTCCCCGGAATAAATACTCTTTTCGTGATAATAAAGCTAAGTTTAACTTCTTTTTTTTCGTTATTTGTTTTTGGAGTGTTATGCCGTGTTGCGCTACCTCCTCATTTAGCCAACGTTTCGGACAGCGTTACAGTGTCCATCATCAGGGCAGATGTGTGATGGCCGTGACTTAAAAAACGAGATTTAAAAAATATCCCATAACTTAACCAATTTTTTTCATCACTTTTAATGACTTTTCAAAGGAGGTGTTGAGTTGAGTTCACTCTGAGTTGTCCGGTCACCATATAAATATGATAAAATATGGTAACATTTTGTTAAGTGGGTACCGCAAAATTAATAATCAATATTTTTCATTACTGGCAATCATTGACGTATATACGTCAATACTGGCACTGGCAATGATTTCTTTACTAGAAAGTAAAATCTGTTACCCACGAATTTCAAATCTCGCGAAACATTTCACGTAACATAATATAACATGTAAAGTTTTATTTTTCAAACCAATCTGTGAATGTTTCACACAGTTAATTTCTAATAATATTGTACTTGCCTTTTCTTATATGTTCTTTGCTGATCGGGGTATTAATTTTTAATTCTCTATCTTTATTATTAAAAATGTAATTTTTAATTTTATTATTTGCTTAAAATGCAGGAAAAATTTCATTTGGTGGGTACATTCTTTGTTATAGAATTGGAAATTTTATGATTTAAAAACATAATTTTCCTCCATTTTTTACCTTCCTAATCTTGTAGAGGATAAAATAGGATTTAAGAAATTTATTCTTGTATTTTTTCGAATGTTTTCAATTAATTTTGTGTTATATCCTTTAATTGATTTTTTTAATAACATTAAGTTCTGTTGAGAAATTAATCTGTGGAAAGCTGACATTTTTTGAGAAAATGGATGATTTGATGTGTCTTGGATTATTATATCTTTATTTAATTTGTTATAAATAATAGAAATATTTAATTAAATGCAGACAATATTAGCGAAACTCAATCGAAAATGTGGAGACAGAAAAATCAGAAAAAGATATTGGCACCTCTGGGACTCGAATCCAGGACCCTTTGCTTACATGGCAAGATTTGCAAGAGCTCTACCAACTGAGCTAAGGAGTCGATATCAAATTCGGTCACTTTTAACTGTATCATACTTCGACTAAGAACTACCAACATTATCTTCATTTTCTTAATGCACATATTATTGGCTGCTATCTTTATATATGATTGCAAGATTCAAAGTTTGTGTTGAAATTTTGTCCAAGCTCTATAGTAAATTTTATTTTCCCTTGAAGCTTATTTAAGAATTTAAGAAAATATTGAGTTGTCTCACTGTATTAGTGGAAAAACAAAACATATCTAAAGGTGGTGCAAAACTACCGATATGGTTTGAATCTTATTACACATTACAATAAAATTCAAAATAAAACGGTAGTTTTGTGCCATCCTATAGATGTCTCTTCCAACAATGTACATATTTTAATAATAAGGCTTGGTGAGTTTAGTTAAACTACTTTTAGATATGAATGACTTAAATGTATTCAGATTTAAAATTAGAGACATGATCTAAAGCCCGGGCAACACTAGGTACTTAAGCCGCCGCATCCCGAATTTCTACCAATTTCTTACGTATCTCCCTTAAACATTTGAAGTTTATAAGCTCTTAAAAAAATATTTGTTTTTTTTTTCAGATTACGTTCCCCACGCCGAAACTCAAGTTATATGAAATTCCCTGGATAGAAAAAATCGCAAAGTATGCTCCGAAAATTATTATGCACATATTATACGTTGTTCTCGCTTATTTCATAAGTTATTTTTAATGCTATTTTAGATGTTCCCCATGAGATTTTTGCTCTATTTTAAACGAGTTGTGTTTCATGAAACATTTTTACAATTTTCACTTAAATTTTATTGTTTTAAATATTAGTCCGCTCTCTCTAAACAGAGAATATATTTAAAATGATAAAATTTAAGCGAAAATTGTATTCGTAATTATATATCTCTCCATCTTCTTTTTCTTCGTTTAAATTTAAAAGATCTTTATTACGTCTTTATAGAAAAATAAATGACATTATTTGTTTAAAATTATGCACTCTGAATAGATTGTTGCGAACTCCTGCATCTCATCAACTTCAAGGTACCTAATCGAGAAACAAGGCAAAGCATATTATTCTGCAACAATAATTCTGGAACCAACTACCACATACATGTACCTATTTCTTGACTACCCACACTTGGAAATAAACTTACCTCAAATATCGATGTATTTAATACAAGTTTACCATTATTTAAGAAATACCTGAATGATATTTTTATGCAGAATATTTTGATATTTAAGGAGCATCATATAGGGGCTATTGCATATATTTGTGTATTTCTATATTAATCTGCAATGTAAAAACCTGTTCCCGTTTCCTTTTTATGTATCTTGCATTTTGTCACGTATCACAATTAGTCAGTCACCAGAAAAATTTTGTAATTAGAATCTTTCTCTTTTATTGTAATGCATTATCTTTATTTAAATTTATCTGTATACTAACCTTTCGTATGATTTTTACTATTTATATTTTTTAAGTTTATGTTTTTTTTTATTTAAAAGTGTCTCTGTATTATAAACTTGTCATGTAAAAGCCCATCAGGGCATTGATACGTCTAAAAATTACGTCTTCACTCTTAACCGATTATTCAAAGTTTTTTTTGTTCTAAAATATTGCGATATTTTGTAATATGATGTCACATCACTAGGGAATGCAATCCCGCAAGACCATGTCAATCCAGGTATTTGCGGGACTGAACAATCTTAGTCCCGCTGGATCCAGGTATTTGCGGGATCCAGCAGGGTGGACTTAGATATCTAATCAATCGTATAATAAAGACCTAATACCTCAATTTACCAACCTTGTTTTTAAAGTTTTAAATTTATACCTAATCAAACAAGTTCTTTAGGACATTTTAAATGGTTTATATACCTTTAGTTAGACATGGGTAAAGTTTAAGTCATAAATTGGCAAGTAATAAGATAAGACACAAATTTACATAACAACTTAAATTTAAATAATAACGTTCACACGATAAACAAAATTCTTGTACAATAAGCATCATAAGTTTTAACATTATTTTGGAAATAGCTTTGTAAAAAAGTTAAAGTATTGATTGTGTCGTCTGATAAACGGCTTCTGAAATTGGACACGTAGCCAGCGACTGAAAAAGCTCGTTCAGCTTCCACGCTGGTTGGCACAATAGTCATTAGCACATTGTAAGTGAATTGAAGGTATGTGCCTTTTAATCCACCGGACTCGAAGTAATTCATTTCCTTCTTTATCAAAACCTCAAGGTTGCTCGTATTGCCAGATCTACTCGTAGGTTGTTGGGCTGTTGATCTCGAACTCTTCATACTCAAATCAAAATAAGTTCGAGTTCGTTTTGAAGTGACATTGGTGCTGCTTCTGCTGCTGCGTGTGTCTCCAGATTAGCGAGAGGAGTGTCGTCATCGTAAGGATCATCAGCGTCAGCAGGAGCAGTGGCTACTGCATTGTTACCCGTGTCCGTGTACTCTAGCCTTTCGACTATAGTTTTGATTGCCTTGCGTATTACACTTTTTGAAGGTAGACTAAATGCGTCATCAACGTTAATAAATTGACTTCTGTCTTCTTCGTACTTATATGGATCATGTAAGTATAATAAAACCGCTGTCAAGTTAGTTCGCCGCTCTGAAATCCGTATTAACTACGCTTCTCTGTAATCCCGCCAGTCCAGCGGGATCCCGCAAAATTTTCTAGCGAGATTAGTCCCGCAAAATGCCTGTATTTCGGGATCCCGGTATACCGGGATTGCATTCCCTACACATCACAAACCACAAATTGAATTATTTTCTATTTTTTGATGATTTTTACTGAATTGTTAAATTACACAGACAAAATGCTCAAAGTAAATTCAACAGTGTTGTGATTGAAAAAGCACTTCTGTATGGAAGCAAAAACTTTTTTTAAATTCCATTCTACTCACTCCAGAACAATATTACAGTAAAACCAAAGACATTCTTGTATTTGAATATCTTTGAGTAAAACTATGTTGAATTTGCCAAATACTCATAGTTACTACCACTAAGAGCACTTAAACACAAATAATAAAAAATATATTTAAAGTTGTTTTATTTCAAGATGTTCATAGTTTGTAAAATTATTGTGATATGTATCATAATTCATGATCTCATTGAGTACTGTTACAGTAATGAAATTGTTTAACATTGATTACAATTACTCCATTTATTCCAAAGATATTTAGAGCGTTTCAATTATCCCCACATACTGTTTCAATCGTCCACACTATGGGGTTAATTGAAACAGATTTCCCCATCGTCTTTCAGTGGTTATTGTAGCTTACCTGTTCGAGTTGTGTCCAAACAATAAATTTTATTTGATAACTAGATAGATTATAATTCATCCAGTATAAACATCTTACCCGTAAATACAAAAGAAATATTACTGCACATAGTTAAAGTAAAAGTATTTCAACCATCCCCAGTCTACCCTACCTACTAGAATAAATGGTCCGAAATTTTTTGCCGGTTTTTTATTAAGGGGGGGTCCTAGAAAATTGGGCTTGATTTCCTAGGGGTTCGTGGCTGAAAAAGGTTAGGAAACGCTGATTTAGAATACAGTTTTGAGGTTGTGAACAATGGTGTAGATGTCGTCGAAATCTACTTTTCTTTTACTTTAGTTCTTCTACGTACGCCCGGTGCAATTTACGGTGCTGTGTAGAGGGTCTTTTCAAGGAAAAAAAGTAGAGAAAGTTTTGTGAAGGATAAATGTATGAGGGATGGTTAGGAATCTAGGGGCAGTGTGCCCAGGAGTGACGAACATATGAATCCATCCCTCCTGCTGCGGTGCAAGACGATAGGTCGAGAGATACCGGCTGGAGAGGTCAGAGGGTCTCTCCAAACCGGCTTCTCCCGATCTGACCCGCCGGCAAGACCTGAACATTATCTCACCTGATGGACGCGGGCACCCCTGCTAAGTCACTAAGTCACCAAACTTAACGAACCACTTGGGTGGACCAGCGGCCGGCATAGCTTTTTTTTTTAAAGGCCCGTATAAGCTAAACGCATTTTCTGCAAACCTTGTCGAAGGCTGAAGTTGAGTGAGTTGCTTGATTTTGCCATAGCAATGAAAAAAGTAATACCATTTGATTAATTTTTTTAGAATTCTACTTTGCCAAGCTGTACCTAATTCTTTTACATGAACATTGTTTCAATCAGCCGGGTTTATTTAATTTCAAACAAAACATTCTGAAATATTTTTATATTTACCGACAAACACTTATACATACTTTTATTCCCTTATAAATACAACATTTTTTGTATTGATCGGAAGGATTGTTTATTAGTTAACAAGCCTTTTGTCTATAAATTATTTTATTATTCATAGGTCGTGTGTACCTAAAATTGTTGACCATGGGTAATCCCTTATTTTTGTAACTCTTGAACATATTCACCTGGAAAAAAAGAAAAGTAATTATTAGTGATACCTAATAATTAATGATAAATATTTGTGCTTTTGTAGAACAAAAAAAGAAAGAAAATTTTTCCCATTTAATATAAAAAATATAAACTCATTAATAAAAACCTCCATTCCCCTACCGTGCCCCCTTCCACTCCCAAGGTTCCCCTTCCACCTTCCCCGCCTTACCACTTACCCGCGAACCCCACCCTTCACCATGTGTTCCCCTTCCCACCCCACATGTTCTCCTTCCCCCCTTCCACCTTCCTCGCCTTCCCCTTTCATCTTCCCACTCCCGTGAACTCCCTCTTTTCCCTTCCCCCTCCCAGATTCCCCTCCACTTCCCTCCTCCCCACCCCTTCCCCACCTCCCCCTTCCCCCCCACCCACTTCCCCCTCTCCCCCTTCCCCCTTCACCCCTTCCGCCCTTCCCTCCCTTCTCCTTCCGCCCTTCCCCCCTTTCCCCCTTCCCCGTTTCCCCCTTTCCTTTTAGGATTAAAGCAGACTGAAGGTGTTAATTACTGTACAGTGTTCTTAATCGATTTGTTGAACGACCTTAGATTTGATGAATACTTACAGATTCATAAGGTACAGGTAAAGGCTGTTCAAACACAATCCAGCGCACATTCTCGTTACACTGCGGCGTGGTCAGCGAGCCCACGTAGGTGTAGTAGTAGGTCCCTAAGGGGGCCTGCATCAACTTCAGGGGGAACACGGCTGGGAATATCAGCTGACCTTTCTGCGCCTTAGTCAGGGTGGACAGCATGGACACCACGGAAGCCAACACTAGTTTTGAAGACTGAAATTCAATGGTTCATGACAAAACATGACGAAACAGAATAGTGACCAAATGTATCAGTGACCAAACAGAACAGTGACAAAATGAAACAGTGACAAAATGGAACAGTGACAAAACGCAATAGTGACGAAATGGAACAGAGATAATACATTAGATCATGAAAAAAAATAATAGTTCATAAATAATATCAGCCTATGGTTGTATTCAGTGGCGAACGTTCAAGTGGCCCATGTTCAAGGGAACATCTTGAACATAGATGATCAAACCCTAAACAAGGCTTTAAGACACCACTGTAAAAAAAAATGTTGGATTTTTATTTCAATTTTTGATGGATGCACTTGTTAAGAACGCTCTCACCAATTTTTTTAAGGAAATTCGAAAAATTGACGGAGATACAGCATTTTATGTGAAACCGTTTGGAAGAGTTTGTATGTTGAATTATCCTTCAGCAAATTTTACCATAAGGGTCCCTAGCTGATGCGTGGCCCCTATGCAGTGGCCTACACTGCCTTGTGCACAATACGGCCCTGCCAGGGCTGGCTTAAACATGTCGGGGCCCCTACGCAATGCACCTCTCAGGGCCCTTTTACCCTACGGGCCCCTACCCGATGCAGGGCTACTAGGGAGTTGCCTACACTTCTTATTTATTTTATTTTTATTTTATTTTATTTTAAATGCACATTTACAATTATACATAACCAATAATAAACATACATTTTATTTTATTAAGTAATAATAGCGTTTTTGAATTGACGAATATTTAGTTTAAAAATATCTATATCAGGGGAAAAGAAATTTAGTAATAGAATCATTTTTCCGAGCGGCATTACTAATGGTAAGTTAGTTCTGCATCTCGGGACAACAAAAGTTCTGTGTCTGCGCGCTCTTGTGAAGTTTTCGGGGACATAAAACTCAAATTTTTGTAATATATCGGGAATACAGATGTTACCGTTTAAAAGTTTATATGCTGTTATCAGCAAAGCAGTTTTCCTTCTTTCGGCGAGGCTATTAATACCCAGCATGTCGGACAAAAAGGCTGATGGATATAACCAGGGATAATATCCGAAGTCTCTAAGATATAAATATCTCAGAAACTTCTTTTTCACTTTCTCAATCATTTGAGAGTATGTTAAATCCACTGGTCCCCGTATTACTGAACCACTTTCCAAAATGCTACGTACTGAACTATAGTATAGCAAACGAATCGCGGCTGAGCTGCAAAAGTGTCTGGAGTTGCTTAGCACAAATCCTAGCATTCTTAAAGCTTTGCTGCATATCGTTTATATGTGGACGTGAAATGTTAGTGCGCATCAAATGTGATTCCCAAATCTCTCAAAATAACAATGTGCTGAAGAGACGAATAAGACATTTTGTAGATATAGTAAATCGTTTTGTTCGCCTTGGTGTAGCACATAATAGAGCATTTCTTAATATTAAATCCTAATTTATTGGTGTGACTCCATTCGACGATAGAATTTATATCACTTTGTAGCTGCAAGCAATTTTCCAAAGATTTTATTAAAAGGAATAGTTTAAGGTCATCCGCGAATAAGAGAAACTTAGAAAATTTTATACAATAATAAATGTCGTTGATAAATAGCGAGAAAAGTAAGGGTCCAAGATTTGACCCCTGCGGAACTCCAGAGTTTGTGATGAAGTTGGTAGAGTGGAATATACCATAAGTTACGTATTGCTGTCTGTTTGAGAAATAACTTAGAAATATAACTTAGATATAACAGCCCTGGCTATAGTGACTGGATTTTCGAAGGCGGTGGCCGACGCTGCCTTACGGACAATACGGCCCTGCCAGGGTCGGCTTAAACATTATGCCCCTTTACTCTAGGGGCTCCTACCCGATGCGGGGCCCCTGGGCAGTTGCCTACACTGCCTTATTGACAAAAGTAGCCTGCCAGGGCCGGCTTAAACATGTCGGGGCCCCCAGGCAATGCACGTCTCGGGGCCCTTTACCCTCGAGGCCCCTACCCAATGTGGGGCCCCTAGGCAGTTGCCTTAAAATTAGCATAGCATGCAGATCTGTCCTTTCCACTTATGATTAATTCATAAATCGTTTATATTGACGCAATAACAACAAAATACAATTGATCAACACTGTGCGTCCGATAATATCCGTACTCCCCCTACTGATATCTCTTCTCTCTTTTATCCAGAATGTCGAGATTTGTCAACGCAAATCAAAGCATTGAATTTTTTGGTGTACCTAAGTCTAAATGATTGTCGGCAGTCGATACGCAATGTGTAATTTTAAAGCATTATCCATCTTCAAGCTACTTATAGTTATCTTCTATATGTACTTTTTATATTATATGTATATTGTCAATGCTCTTCATTTATATATACTCTCCTTTCATTGTCATCTCTTATTTTTTATTATTCGTGTTCTTGTTTAAATGGACTATTTGTCCGTAAATAAATAAATAAATAGACGGTGTAGTGATATAATAAACATTAGAAATAACAATCATTACCTTGAAGAGTAGTGCAACCACCGCAATGGCTTCCGGATCTCCGGATGCAAGCGCAACTGATGCATTTCTGTAAACATAAATCATAGAAACTCATAAAAATAGAAACTATATTAATTTTATTTTATTCATAAATATGTTAACAGACGGGCCAGAAATTATTATAGTATGAATGCTACACGAAATTCGTTGCTATGAGACGGAAGGTATAAGTTACTTTTGCAAGTCGGAAGGAAATGGGAGAGAAAATAACTAACTAAAGATGACGAAAGGAATAAGATACCGTGCAAGTCGGAAGGAAATGGGAGAGAAAATAACTAACTAAAGATGACGAAAGGAATAAGATACTGTGCAAGTCGGAAGGAAATGGTAGAGATAATAACTAACTAAAGGTGACGGAAGGAATAAGATACTCTGCAAGTCGGATGGAAATGGGAGAGAAAATAACTAACTAAAGATGACGGAAGGAATAAGATACTGTGCAAGTCGGAAGGAAATGGGAGAGAAAATAACTAACTAAAGGTGACGGAAAGAATAAGATACTCTGCAAGTCGAAAGGAAATGGGAGAGAAAATAACTATCTAAAGGTGACGGAAGGACTAAGATACTGTGCAAGTCGGAAGGAAATGGGAGAGAAAATAACAAACTAAAGGTGACGGGAGGAATAAGATACTCTGCAAGTCGGAAGGAAATGGGAGAGAAAATAACTAACTAAAGGTGACGGAAGGAATAAGATACTGTGCAAGTCGGAAGGAAATGGGAGAGAAAATAAGTAACTAAAGGTGACGGAAGGAATAAGATACTGTGCAAGTCAGAAGGAAATGGGAGAGAAAATAACTAACTAAAGGTGACGGAAGAAATAAGATACTGTGCAAGTCGAAAGGAAATGGGAGAGAAAATAACTAACTAAAGGTAGCTAAAACAATTATTTCAAAATGATATTATCAAAAATTTACTCTTTGGAATGAACCAGAAATATAATTTTTATATTTGTTTACCTAACCCTTTGAGGAGTATCGCCGCACGTATGCGGCGGCACTCGAACGATCCTTTTTTTTTTATATGAATACCACACAAGAGTCAACCAGGTTTAATAACGTAGTTTCGAGAAAAACGAGTTCAAAGTTTTGCTGAAGGATAATACAAAATCCTAATTTTTTATTTGTCTGTTTTTGCTGTATCTCCGTCATTTTTACGAATTTATTTAAATCCTTTGGTGAGAGCATTCTCAACAAACGCATCTTTCAGAAAATTGAATTTAAAAAAAATTATAACAATTTTTTTACCGTGGTGTGATGCTACGAAATTGAATTTTGGGATGAAATGTACCCTTTGACTCCGTAGTGCGTCGCCCCATGGTTCGGTAAGGAATTGACGTAAAACGAGTAGGTACCTACTGCAAGATTCTGCGCGAAAAAGTCCTACATTGGATTGATCTACAGACATAATGACCTTACTTTGGCGAACTTTACTTATCTGCAACAGAGACGACAGGCTTTCACGTAAATTTGGAAATGTTTTTGCTTTTGGGGTGCCGAAAAATCCTTCTTCGATTTTGCAGTCGCAGCTCCAAAAATGAGATAAATTAGTTGTAAAGCGTCCTTGAGGTGATTTTCCAACGAAAACGGCGCTATGGAAGATTTATTAATTAATAATCCATTTATTATTATTAGTAGTACTTTCTTGAACCCGTAAAAGTATAATCAATAATAATACAACCACTCACTCGTATGTAGTTTTAAAGTGGACGAAATGCATCTCCATGGCATATTTCTTTTCGTTGATAGTGTGCTCCGCTCCCGCTATGTCGAAGTCCCCCCAATGGGCGTGGACATTGGCCAATTGGTAGCTGCCGTTGAGAGGTCCGCCATCCATGGTGGGCTGCTCGCTGGGGGCCCCGCTGCCCCAAGGGCCTCGCACCTCCACTACAAAATTCCATTAATTGAATAAAATTTACCTCTTCACAATCCAGGACCCCTTGACCACGGAGGCTGACAATTTTTTCCGTGTTGGTATATTCTCTGTCGTTTGTTTCAATGATATAGGCATGTGATTTTTTTTTAAATTAGCTCCAGACAGGAGGCCTTGGGGAAAATAATTTCCTTCAGGGCCTGTATCATCTTTGGGAATGCTGTGTAGAGGGTGTTTTTAGGGAAAGGAACGAGAGAAAGTTCTGAGAAGGAAAAAGATATGAGAAGTGGGTGATGAACGTAAGAATACATTCCTCCCACTGCGTTGTAAGGCGATGGGTCGAGAGAAAAGGTGTTAAAAGATCGTCCTCAACCAGTCTCTTCCGATCCATTCCATCTCTTCCACCGCGTTGCAAGGCGATGGGTCGAGAGAAAAGAGGTTAAAATATTTTCCTCAACCAGTCTCTCCCGATCCATTCCATCTCTCCCATCACGTTGAAAGGCGATGGGTCGAGAGAAAAGAGGTTAAAAGATCGCCCTCAACCGGTCTCTCCCGATCCATTCCATTCCTCCCACTGCGTTGCAAGGCGATGGGTCGATAGAAAAGAGATTAAAAGATCGCCCTCAACTTGTCTCTCCCGATCCGACTCGCTGCGCAGTAGGGGGCAAACGCATCCGCCGCCAAGACCTAGACAAACCTTCCCCCCATGAACCCGGGCACCCCTGCTAAATCATCGAACGTAGCGAACCAATTGGGTGTTAGTTATCCAATAAACGGTTCCCGGGGCGGCGGTACACTTAGCCACCTCCTAAGTCCTATGTCGTCTTTGGGACATTTTAAGGGAGGTCTTTTTGAGGAAACGAAGGAAAGTAGTATGAGGAGAGGGTAGGAATCTGAGGGTCTCTATGCTCAGGAGTGACAGACGTATTAATCCATTCATCCCACTGCGGTGCAAGGCAATGGGTCGTGAGAGTCCAGCTGGAGGGGTCAACCGGTCTCTCACGATCCGGCTCACCACACAGTTGATAGGGCAGACACATACGCCACCAAGACCAGGACAAACCTCACTGTTTGGAAAAGGCATTAAAATAAGCGACATCCAAGGGGATATATTTACATCACAGTACCGTACAATGCTGTGGTTAGGAGTAGGCTTGAGAGTGAATCAGTGGTTTGGAGCCCACACCAAGTGAAGTATTCCCTCATGTTGGAGAAGGTTCAGAAGAAATTCCTGAGATTTCTCTACCTGAGGGAGTATGGCTTCTACCCGTAGCTCTACCCTGCCGACTTTCTCTTGGGCATGCTCGCTATGAACCATCTACAGGTCAGAAGGGATATGCTCATTGCAACACATTTCTTCAGACTGATTCGTGGAAGGTTCGAAAACTCAACTATTATGGAGAGCATTAGTTTGTATGTTTCCGATGGTTACTTCCGTCACCGACAGCATAGATTGTTTTATCTCCCGGCTTGCAGAACTAACTTGCCAATGGTCATGCCAGTCGGGAGGGCTGTGTTGTTGTTAAGACGACAATATACCCTAAAATATATTCAGAATCTTAACGACGTAAGTAAAGAAGCCGTGTATACAAATTGCGACTCGCGACCCGTCTATTGGATGGACCTACTGTCGAATTTGCCGTATCAAAGAAAGGAAGAAGAAGACACAATAATGTGGGAATCTTAACGACGTAAGCGAAGAAAGTGTGGACACAAATATACGCCGCGGCACGGCGCATTGTACGAACGTACGGTCGAATTCACCCTAGCAGGCCTGGAGATTCGACCTTTCTGCCGCGTTCATTTTAATTAATTCTGAAGAACGTGTTACAAATATTTAAAATGTGTCTCCATGTTGTTCTCCCGAAGTTATTAGTTCATCGCATAGAAAGATAAAATCTGGTGCTTACCGCTAACTTTATAGTTGAAAAACGGGTTATAAAGTTTTAAAATCGTTGTACGTAAAATATATTAATGGCGAGGTACTGTTTTCATTATTCTAAAATATAAATAACTAGTATTCCTTGTGCGGCGTGGAAATAAAAAAAGTTATTATAGTTACGAATTCGTCGGAAATGATTAAAATGTGAGTTTTGAGCAAACAAAAATTATAAGGGTTGTGTATCGCCTTAAATAGAATCACTTAGAATATCGATATTATTAACAGCATTTGAAGCACAATTCAAACGGCAAACTTTGTTGCTGTTAGTTTAAATCTGCTAATCTCATCTAAAATATTTTCTGTTTTAACGCTTTGTAATTTTAATTTTGTAATGTATTTAAAATGAATAAATTGAATTGAATTGAATATTTTGAAGAAGTTCGTTACCTGTGTGTCCATTGTTGATAATGTTCATCTGAGGGTGGATATCATCATAGTGGTGCCACTTGATGCAAGGAGCCTTCTTGCTCCTCACCTCACTTGTGTCAATATTTATAGGAGACTGAAATGAGCCGTCGCACTGGGGGAACTGGGCACCCCAGTTGAATTGATCTGAAAAAAATTGTTTCTATTAGTTTTTTTTAGAAAGTTTCGGATAATGAAAGACAACTTTATTTTATGTGATATGGTTTTATGATTACATTATTTTACGACTTCGTCACAGAGATCTCGCACATAACACAAATCGAACCATGCACAAAAAAGGATATTCGGTTTTTATTTATCTGTTACATTACTTTACTTTTCATTTACAACAATATTTGGGGGTTTATCCCATATTTAGAATAATTATTTTGAAAACGCCAAACTGAAACATTAAAAAAAATTTTACTTGAAGAGCAATTTTTAAGACAACAAAGTCATTAAAACATTCATTGGGGATGTTATAGTTTTACTGGTTGTGGGTCAGATGTTATGCTTGTGCGGTATCTAAAGAAAAAAGTACCTACCCACATTGATGATGGTATATATAGCTTTATGCCTACCCAATAGAAAAATGTCATTACCTGTGTGATCCCAGAGTGATTCCGAACTACCTGAAATAGAACACAATTTCGTCACTTACATAGGTCAAAATTATTATAATTAGCATTACATACGAGTACTATTATACATTATATTACAAAATATTAAAAAATAGCTAAAAAATGTTAACTCTTAGAAAACTTTATTTTGAAATAAAGTTTTCTGACATGTAAATAAATTTTTTTAGAAATTTATAGTTTTTTTTAATAAATAAATCCGTTTTTGGGCTCGTAACGTCACTACATGAAAATGTTCCGTCTCCGACAATATTCAATTAATTTTGTAAAATTCCACATTGATTTTTTTCTTATATCGCAACACTCTGATTTCCGACGATTTTTTTTTTAATTTGACACAAAATTCACTGGCTTTATTTTTTTTTACTTTTTTATTTATTTATCTATAATAAAATATATTTACAAAGGTTTTATTTGTATGCCTGTCTCACTAGGGTATACCTGTGTCGAGACATGCGTACAGGTATATAAATGAATATAGTAGTTACAAGGATATTTCAGGTAAAATACATATTATGAATAGAATTAAAACAGAAGCGTGATTGGAAGGGTGGTAAATCTTTTAAAGAGAGTTATTTTATAAATGTTGGAGATGGAGTAATGAAATAAATTCTGCCTAGTCTATTTATAGGTTAAATTTGACAGGATTCCATTATTTTCATTTGTTTTATATGGGTTAGGTTGTATGTGAATAGTTATTTCTGTCTATGTGTGATTTATTTTACAGATATTTGTGATAGTGTGGCGTCCAATACTTATAATCCATTTTTTAATATCTTGTTTGAATTTTGTAAAGTAGTCACTTTGTCTGATCGTAGTTGGTAGTGTATTGTATAGTTTGCAAGCTATGTATTTAGAGTGTCTTTGCCCGAAGGTGGTTTTGAAAAAAGGAGTTTGGAGAAGTTCGTTGTTTTTGGCTCGGGTATTGTGTATTGTTTGTGTAGCTTTGTATGGTGTTTTGTTGTTTTTGTGTAAATTAAGTAATATGGATCTTGAGTAGAGCTGTTTTATGTCCATAACGTTGAAGGAATTGAAGATAGTATCAGTGCTGGTAGTAAGCGGCATTTTAAGAATTATTTTTATGATTAGTTTTTGTGCTTTCATGATGGGATCAAGGGCATTGGAATGTGCATTACCCCAGGCTAGAATTCCGTATTCGATGTGAGATTGGCACAATGAGTAATGTACTGTTTTTAAAAGTTTTAGGTTAAGGAAATTGCGTGTTTGTTTGAAAAAGTATATAGATTTTCGGATTTTGTTTGTAGTATTATGTATATGTTGCTTCCAATTCAAGTGTGTATCGAAGGTTACTCCTAAATATTTGATAATGTTTACTTGCTCTAGGCATGGGCAGTCACAGTTCCGGTTGTACTCTGAGAACCTGTTGTTTGGTTTGACGTTTTGACAGATGCTATGAAGTGAACTCTGTAGAGTGGGTGGTTTGGTATATTTATGTCTGTAGATGTCTTAGAAACGTAATGGTGCTGATTTTAACATTATGAATTACATTATTTTAACATTATTACATTATTTTAACATTATTCATTTATTTTATACTACACTATTATAATTATAATTTACAAGTAGGTATAACTTTATTACATTGGATTTAATCATATAATATAAACGTTGAACATTATAATGATTAATTATCAATAACATGGATCAAGTAAAAAAATATTTATGTGATGTAATATTTTTGGTTTGCCTTGTAATTCTCCTGTGCCGTTCGTGTGGAATAAGTCTTTTTTTTAATGATTTTCAGCTATGTAATTATCATTTTTCGTATCCACAAAATTATGTCCTGACTTTTCGGTTTATAAAAAATGGTCCGATTTTTCGGGTGGAACGTTAAAAAAATCGCAAGGGTGTCAAAAATACGATTAAAAAAATTAAAAAAATGGAATATCTTAGAATATTTGCCTAAACCGGAATTTTTTTTAAAGTGATGCAAGTGGCCTATTACATATTACTGCATGCCGTGTTGTTCATACCATGTTTTCAAATTTAGGGAGATTTATATACCATTAGTGCGGGAAAACAGATTCCGAACCCATCATAATAGTGTCTACTGTCTCAATTAGTGTCTCAGCAAATTTGTTTGACCGTTAATAAATCAATTTGACACCTTCAAAAATTGACATTTAAAATCGTATAAATAAGTTGTCTAAAAGTGGTTTTAACCATTGTTTGAAAATGGCCTTGTAAGCCGAAACAGCTGTAACAAAAATAAATACTAAAATGCTTGCGGAACTTGACAATAACATTAAAAAATGTAATTTAAATAAAAAAGTAAATATAATTTCGTTAAAAAAAACTGAGTTTTGAAGTGTGTGGTGAAGGAGAAAACCATATGTTTCGTTATAACATATAAAGTGGTGGAGTCCCCTCCAATGTATTATAATATCAAAGCATTTTGGGTACCTACTCACCTGATTGGATAAATGAATCTGATATATTAAAAGGTCCTGCGATGTTATCCATCTGAAAATATAATTTTAAAAAATTATTCGTTAACAATACATAAGTAATTTCAGCATTTGAAATATTTATATCACTGAGAAAAAATATTTTGCAATTGTTCACACAAAAAAACTAAAATTCGTGTTGTAACTCGGGCGAAGTCAGGTAATGACTACTAATTATTATTACAAATACTTAAGTCTTAAGTGATAGATGACCTTTCAATGTATAGAAATCGCACAATAAATGGTTCCCGTGGCGGCGGGAGTTATTCCAAATTAGTATGAAATTATGAACAGAAAAAAAATCTGTAGGTACTGTGAAAGGATGGTGAAGCAACTAAAGGGAAAAGTCCTAAAACATACACATTATAATATTTTAGCATTCACGTCTCACATTACTCACATTTTCCCAGAGAGTTTCATGTGAGGTGTTGTACAAATTTTCCGAAAGCTGCGATGACGTCAACTTATTGAGGTAATCTATTTTCCTACTGTATCGGGTATCCACGGATTCCAATTCATTATCAAATATGCAACCTGAAACAATAAAAAATATTGTTAAAATTATTTAAAGCCTGAATAACAAAACATTTTTTTTTAAGTGCAGTTATCGTCTTCCTGAATTCGTTAGATTGATTAATCAGCAGTTTCAGTTACGGCCGTTGTTTCCAATTCTACAGATCAACTGTTGAGCCGAAATTTTGGCTCAACACTCCTCAAACGCACAAATACACTCTTCTAATGCTCTAATGCACAAGAGTGAAAGTAATTTGTCAAGAAGGCAGATAATCCCGTGATATTTCACTGGTCTGCGTTAGTACATTAATAATATTACACACATACTTTGTTTTGAGAGCGTGAAAATGGCTACCAGTTAATTTATTTTTAACTTTCATGATGATGAAAATGGGTCACAAATATTTTACTTTACCTCTCGGACACCCTCAGCGGTCATGAGAATCCCCGGGAACCCATACTATAGAAACGAAACCACTACTTAAAACCATCCATAACCCCGAGCAACGTCGGGTACTGGTAGTCGTTTATAAAGAATTCTCTGTGGTTTTAACCTTTTACAATAAACGAACATTTTAGATTTTGTGGTTATAGATATAGAACCTTAAAAATAGCTAAAATGAACAGGTCAAAACCGACTGACCGATATTATATACGAAACCGCAAAAAAATTCAATAGAGCATTTTTCAGAGTTTGCAAGATTAAGACAAAATCCAGGAATAAAAACAGTACAAAATCCAGAATTTTTTTGTTTTCGTACTTACCAGTAGTTGAATAATTCGATAAGAAATTATTCATCATAACAGTCCAAGTTATAAATATGAACGATACCCACTTCATTTCTATTCTGAGAAGTTCGTGAGGTCTGTAAAAAACATGAAGAAAAAATAATTATTATTACACTTTATTGTAATTTTTAACAAAATGGTTCTCTAAAAATTACCAATCAAATGTAATTAATTATAGAAGCAACTCGATTATGATTTGACGATTAGTGGAGAGTCACGTCCCAATACCTACTTAGTTTTATGAAAGGAAGAAATGTTTAATTATTATTGTATGGATGTCTTGTTTTATCATTATGATGAAAAATATAAAACTTTTCTGTTATTTCAGAAAGACTTCAATAAAAAATAAATTTAAAAAAAAACATTGTAGATACTCTCAGTATCGCCCTTCAGAAAGACCAACACTGAGAATAAAAAACATTTCTTTAAATGGATTTATCCATGACTAGCTGACCCGGACACGCATTGCTCTGGCTAATTAAACACAACGCCATCTACTGGATGGTTATCCAACCTTTATAACCACCACCACCTATGAGTTCATCGCTAAGATACAGACAGACAGACGCCGCCGAAGACTTTAATTCATAATACGTATAGATAGATGGTGCGAAAGATTATAATAATGTGAATGAAATGCTTGAGGTAACTAAGTATTTAAGTTGATAAGGATTAATACTGTATCAGTCTAAATAACTTTCCAATTACCGCATTGTACGTGACCATTTTTTGACAGAATGGGTATGGTACGCTCTCCGTAAAAGATAGATATCGCGAACAGGCAGACAGACAGACGACGTGGAGGACTTTAATTTATAATATGTAGAGATGTAGAGAAGGGAAGATAGTAAGCTATCCGTAAAATATATGCAATCCCGGACTTTTTTGTAGATCTATGAAAGAGGAATATCCCACCATGCATTGTTTTGTTACATCTGAAAGGGATCTGAAAGGGAAGGGCAGTGTTTTCTATGAAAGCTCCCAGGCGGCTTGACTTTTTCCGACGATTCTAACAATTATCGTTATTTTTCAACCAATTTACACATAACCTTAACAAATTATATACCTAAACCTTCCCCGGTAACGAATCACTCTATCTATTGGTGAAAACCGCATGAAAATCCGTTCAGTAGTTTTTGAGTTTATCGCGAACAGACAGACTGACAGACAAACGACGCGGAGGACTTTAATTTATAAAATGTAGAGATTAGTGACCAGATCACAACATTCACGTAGGTAATACTTCCCAACCGTGCTCCTCTTCATTTTCTTTCTCTTTCAATCGCTTTATTCTCACAACATATCCCAATTATTAAGAATTTCATAATCCCACTAACTCCGTGTGACTGGAAAAATAGTGCGTTGTCCTAAAAAATTTAAAAGTGCAATTTTCATGACAACAAGTAGCATCGTCATATTTATTGCATTCGTTTTTGCATTTCATTGACTTTTTAATATTCAAACTTAGCATTATTGTTGGTGTTGAAGTAAAAACATTTTAGCACTTGAAATTCACACTAAAAGACACACACACAGACATCTACAGGATTTAGACTGTGAGAGAATTCACACTAAAAGACACACACACAGACATCTACAGGATTTAGACTGTGAGAGAATTCACACTAAAAGACACACACACAGACATCTACAGGATTTAGACTGTGAGAGAATTCACACTAAAAGACACACACACAGACATCTACAGGATTTAGACTGTGAGAGAATTCACACTAAAAGACACACACACAGACATCTACAGGATTTAGACTGTGAGAGAATTCACACTAAAAGACACACACACAGACATCTACAGGATTTAGACTGTGAGAGAATGAGATAGCAATAAAATATTTATTTATTTCACAGGAAATCCAAAAAAAAAAAGTTTTGTAAAATCAATATCTAATCTTCAAACCACTCCAAAATGAACAGGCAAAGAAAACACAAAAGAAAGCGACATCTAGCGACTCCTAAGCAGAAAATACAAATACTAATAAGATGACCAAACGTATAAGAAAAGTGCATTGGAATTCGACGACAAAAATATGAAAAAAAATCATCCTTCACATTGATAAATAAAATCTTCGTGGTCCACTTTAGTTTTCTGAAGGTTTCTCTTCTACCGAGTGTGAATTGCACATTATGATTTTTTTTTATTCCGCTGTTCACATTCTAGAATAACGGGTTAGTCTGAAGTCTGAAAAATCAGTTCCATGACAATTAAATTCAAAGCAAGCTCATTGAACCATCTTTCACGTAGGACGTAGGACTAACGCACATCACAGACAACCGAAATTAGCTTGCTGGATTACGATGGGTTTTTCCCGTTGTTTTGTTTTAATATAATATCCGTGGTACAACGTATCATTAAGATTGGAATTCCACCACGAATTGATTGTCAGTAGATAACAAAAATAGAAATACAGTTCCTAATTTGACACATACTTACCCGTAAGTTCTGCCGGTAATTACACAAAGCGATACACAAGTGATTTATTCAGATATTATTTTTGTCAAAAGGAAATCCTTGATATTTGGTATCCATTCACAAATAGCAAATATGTTCAATAATCTATTGAATATATGGACTATGGACAACCATTGTGTTAAATAGTTGTTTACCTTTGCTGGAGGTCACGTTAGTTGTAATAACCGGTCCTTCCCTTACAATTATGTATAGTATTGTTCGTAATTACTAATACACACTGTGCGACGTATATTTTTTTACCTTATCTCTAAACAGGAGGCCCTGAAGAAAACAAAAATCTTTCATCTTATGAGCGCGCTAATATTAAAAACGATAATATTTAAGCGAAAATTGTGAAAATGTTTAATAAAACACGACTCGTTTAAAATAGAGCAAAAATTTCGTAGGGATTGTCTGAAATGGCATTTAAAGAAACACTGTGAAATTTTTCATTAATGTAACGTGTAAATTAACCGAAAAAAACGTGTTTATAATAATTTTCGGAGTATGCTTTGCGATTTTTTTCCATCGAGGGAATTTCATGTACTTAATTGCCATTTCGGCGGAAAATATGTAATAAATCTCGGACCCATAAGCTTGTTTTCAAGCTACCTGCAACATTACCAGACATATGTAATGACCTATAAGGCATACCTGACTTAGGATCTATGACACACAGCAGCGGTAGGGAATCTATAGGTATTATTACTATCCTGGAACGGGAAACTTTCCTAGTTGGACAGGCAAAGCTTCCTAATTGTAATTTGTACTTTATTTTGTATTTATAATAAATAAATAAATAAAAATAAATAAATATTACGCTTCGTCCTATATATGTCCGTAGGTTCAAAATTGGTATAGGTAGTAAGTAACTCGAACTCGATGAACTCGAATCTAAAGTAAAAAATTCAAAACGGCGGCCATCTTGAAATTTGACAGATAACAAAAGATTTAGGTATTTAAAATTAGTTTGGGAGAGGTTAGGCGGGATTTTCGGTAAACATCTTGAGTTTTCAATGTATTTGGTTCCAAATTGGTCTAAGGAAGGTTAGGGGGAGATGATCTCGAATTTTACGTCAAAACATAATTTCGGCAGCCATCTTTAATTTCTTGAGTTCTGATTGGTGGTAATGGCAAGAAATGAAGTATCTTACATCTTGATGTGATTTTACGTTTATTTCTCCTTCACTCGAAGCCTTGTCTCTCTATTAACCCTTCTGGGGAGCACGTCTTCTCTCCCAGTCGTTTAGTGCTCTAGAGATTGCTAATTGTTAAAGACCGGATTATATGCAACAAAAACAGCCCAAAATATGCATGCAAATATGCAAAAAAATAGCTAAAATATGCACGAAATTTCATAAAAAGGGCCAAAATATGCAACATGAAATAATACCGTAAGTCGTATTATTAATTTTTTTATTTTATTTTAGTAAGCTATTAGTTCTCAAGGTTAACAAATGTATTTAACAATGAAATTTACCGACGTGACAGGACAGAATTTAAATTAGGGTGCGATTTTTGAACTTATTGTGTCTTTACCTGCCCCGTTGATGAAGCTATCAATTTGGCACAAGGGTTCAAACTCTGGGTTATTGTTCACTAAGTTTTCAAAGTTTTCTTTGAGTTTACTCGGGAATAGCTTTGACAACGAGGAATTCATAAGGCGAATTTCCTCCATAACCTGAATAGAGCGTAAATATGCAAGATCTCAAATTTTTTGCTAAAATATGCAACTGTCACTGAAAAGGGTCTAAATATGCAATTGCATATGTAAATATGCATTTGCATATAATCCGGTCTTTACTAATTATAATTTGTATTAAGCTAATGCACCACGTCGTGTAAAATGAGGGATCGGGCTGCTAACAATAAAACGGCGAACGCATATTAACTTGGACTATTTCAGCATATCGCTCGCCATATATATTCCCATTGGGAATGTACGGCGAGCTATATGCCGAAATACGACAGGCCAAATGATCTTTCATAGCTGTGTGTGACACATGTCTAACACCCCTTATAGACTGGGAGGCGAGATAGGTAAACCTTACGTCATCGATCACACTGATGAAACTACTTTGTAGTGATAATGGACATTTATAAAACCTTAAAAAAGCTGGTCTGCCGGTGCGCCTCTTGGCAGGAGCCGCGCAGTCATGAAAATAGTCAGCGATTTTTTTCGAAAAAATTACGTCATCGAGTACACGAACGGGAATGGTCTCAGATGATAAAGGTCGATTAGAAAATGAGAAAAAAGCAGGTCTGCCAACCGGCAGCCTGGCACGTTCGCAGGCAGCCGGCGTCAAAGTGGGGTAAAAAAATAGTAAATTTTACGTCATCGAGTACACGAATGAAACCAACGAATAACTATAGTCCAGATCATTCCATTTAAGAATTTCTTGGTCTGCCAACCAGCAGCCTGGCAGCTTTTTGTGTACGACGTTTTAAAGTTTTTTTTTTCTTAAATTTTCGTTTATCTTTATTATTATTTTTATATCACTATATTTTTAAAATCTTTGAATGCCATATTTTGAAAAAATAAGCTAAAAATATAAAAAAAATAATTTGAGAGTTCCGAGTGTACCCATCCGTCGGGCGAGCCTTTCGACGCCAAACCACTTACGAAACCTGCCGCGGCGCCCCTCACCGCTGTCGCGTGTTAATATTTTTGTACAAATTTATAATAAAAATAGTCCTTTTAAAATTGCCTAATAGTGTATAGTAGTTGGAAGTTCGAAAAACCAACCCACCGTCGCCGTAAGAGCTGCGTTCGTCCGAAAAACGACGGAAATTTCCGAACCCCGTCCGTTTCATATCGGTTTCGCTTGCCCTGCTGCACCGATTACTTCGAATTCAAGATCGAAACTAACGAAAAACTGTAGTCTAGACAATTGCATTCCTGAGTTCCTTGGTCTGCTGACCAGCAACCTGGCAGTTTTTTACGTACGATTTTTAAAGTTTTTAAATTTTGTTTAAATAATTTTCTTTATATTTATATTTGTTATTATTTTTATTTCCAAATGGTTTTAAAAAATTGGAATGCCATATTAAAAAAAAATAAGTGGCAATGATAAAAAAATTAATTTAAGTGTTCCGATTGTACCAACCAGGCTATAATATGGGCACGCAATGGTGGCGAAGGGCTCCGCGGCCAATTTCCAGTAAGTTGTTTCGCGTCGAAAGGCTCTCCCGTCCGATGGGTACAATCGGAACACTCAAAATTTATTTTTTTATCATTACAACTTATTTTATTTAAAATCTTGCATTCTAACTTTTTAAAACCATATTCAAATAAAAATATTAATAAAGATATTGAAAATATATTTTTTTAATTAAAAAAAAATTAAAACTTTAAAAGATCGTACACAAAAAACTGCCAGGCTGCTGGTCGGCAGACCAAAAAATTCTTAAATGGAATGATCTGGACTATAGTTATTCGTTGGTTTCATTCGTGTACTCGATGACGTAAAATTTACTATTTTTTACCCCACTTTGACGCCGGCTGCCTGCGAACGTGCCAGGCTGCCGGTTGGCAGACCAATTATCATTCTGTCTCCGAGTCAAGGGCCCGACCAAATTATTAAACAATAAAGTAATATTAAATTAAATAAAACACGTTGCTACTTCTTACATATTTTTTATGTAATTAACGACATAATAATAATATTAAATACTGATGACAAAATTTTGTGAGAAGACTGGCCATTTTTTAAAATTTAATGTTTTTAAAGGCAACTTGGACGATTGTTTGTAAGTAAGTAATTGATAAATATTCATATACTAGCTTTTTCCCGCGGCTTCACTCGCATGGTGTAAGGGGGGTTCCCACTCCGCCTCCTCCACCTCCCCCCCTCCCTCCCGCTTTCCATACATTCAGTTTTCAAACCTCGCGTGCCGCCAATAGCAATTTTTTTATACAAATTTCATAATGCCAGAGCTCACCAGAAGTTTTATAAAAACCTTATCCTGACAATAACGAACACACAAAAAAATTATTATCCAATTTGGTGCAGTCGTTCGAAAGTTATGCGCTCAGCAACGCATTCAGCGATTCATTTTTTATATGTAAGATTTGTTGAAAATATGATGAAATATAAAATAAAAACTTTTTTTTAATGCGTTCTTATGGGAGTAAATTTAAATTATAAATGACATATTTACCTACGTCGGAACACAAATTTGTCACACATAAATTTAAATTGCTGCCTAATTAAACCCATTTTTTAATGTTTTTTTTCATTAACATGGTAGATAAGGCAAGATATATTTTGAAATAATTATAATTAACTCACAAAAATTCTAACGTTGCATCCAAAATGTGGCAAAATGAAATCTTTAATTACCTAAATACCGTTATTTAAAAAAAGCACTTATCCGTACTTGACACTTTTGATTAAAAAAATATTATTCAGTTCGGTTGGGTGTTTTGATCTCAAACCCAAAATGAAGTTTTGTATGAACAAGGCCACGCAGCCAATAAACTTGATTCGATATCCCGAGAAAGATTGAAGTATTTTTTTTAAATCAGACTTAAGTAATTTAATTATTACAAAATTTCAAGTCACTACGATTTCAAAAGTTTCGTCAATGTAAAATCACGAAAGTTACAATTGAATTTATTCCGATGGACAAGAATCTATATATGCATATATAAAAAATGAATCCCTGTTTCCGTTGGGCACGCCATAACTTCAGAACGACTTTACCTATTTCATTCATTCAAAGTTTACTAATACTTTGTAGAAGGTTCTTACGGAAAGAAGAATTTAAAAAATTGTTCAGAAAATTGGATAATTTCAAAAAACTTAACGACTATTTTAACCTCGAACGTTTGACATTTCGCGCGTTTGATGAAATTGAATTTAGAAGGCAGTTGTTTTTTTTTTGTAACTAAATAATTGTTTATGGATTTTTGAAATCATTTTAAATAGGTAAGTACCTATGTTAGGTACCAAATATAATTGATTGTTCTTATGATATACATAAAATGAATATTTTTATAAAAAAATTGTAATAGGTAGGTGATTGAAATAGGTTGCGAACTGTTTGAAAACTGAATGTACTGGGACTGAATATATGGAACGCGGGAGGGGGGTTGGCGGGACGGTGGAGCGGGAGAGGGGTGAGGGTATGCGGGGAAGGTGGAAAGGGAATGCGGGAGGGAAACGGGGATGCGGGAGGGAAACAGGGACGCACGGGAAAGGACACGCAGGGAGAAACAATTATTTCTTTGAATATTATGGCATTGCAACGCATGCCGGGAACCAGCTAGTTCAAAATAAAAGTTGATCACAATAACGTTTTGGAAAGCGTGCCTAAAGTAAGTCAAACCACATTCGCACGCTTTAAAAATAAATTGAAACTGGAAAAAGGAACTTGCATACCAAAAAATAAATATCCTCTTCGCTCTCTTCAACGAGATGTCGACTGTTGACTAACTGAACAATACTGAACATCAACATGAATTAATTTTAAGTTACGGTAATTTTACACAAATATTTGAGCGTGTGTACTATTAACGACTGCAGGGATAGTTAGGTATGTAGTAAAACCGGACTCACCTGAGTAAGTGAGTGTGTGAGTGAGCGAGTTCACTCTCCGTTAATCCTCGTTCATACGGAGCGATTTCGTCGCGGCTATTTGAATAGTAGCTTCGAAATCGCTTCATCGTGTCGCGTGTCGGTAATAACTAGGAGTCTCAAACAGCTAGTGTTGAGTAGGTACGTCATACAAGATGTACAAGGTGTGTTTTTATTTTTATAGTTAGTTTTAATAGAAAATAATTGTCAAAGTTTTAATTTTTCAAGACCCCCGAAAATCACCGTATCTATGGTGGATTGTGTGACGTCATCACCCACCGATAGTTTTATTTACTTTCAAGTTGTCATTTTGAATCAGTGATGTTATGTCTAGGGAAATTTCACTAGATCTAGGGGAGAAAAATATTTTTTAGGGAAAAGGGTAATCAGGACATAATCTAGGGAAATTTCGAACTCTGGAAAAATTATTATTACATATGACAATATTACTGGTATTATTTATATATATATACATACTAGCTGACGCGGCGAACTTCGTATCGCCTAAGAATCAATAACTGTTGTGTTAACTTATTAACTGAATTAATTTAATTTTTTTTAAGTTAAAATTAATACTCAAAATGAATTATGAAATGTAATTCAAGTGGGAGCAAGACATTTGCTTTATTAAAGCGAATCGAAATGATTTACGTGGCATTATTGTACTACTTTCTGTAAAAACTATTTACTGGGTGGGTTGCACTTGGGTCGATTCCCTTCATTGAAGCACCTTGTGATATCCAACATTTTTCGTTTTGTTGTCGTTAGATATCTTCCCAGTTCCACCGGGCGCATTGAGGAAAAGTAAGCCACCATTTCCATCATCAACAGCCTTCATTGTGGTATCGTGCACTTCCTTCTGTTTTTTTTTTTTTTTTTTACATGAGCTCCACACAGGAGTCCCTGAGGAACATAATTGCCATCAGGGCCTATGTGATCTTTATGCTCACCTATGATGCTGTGCGGAGGGTTTTTTTAAGGAAAGGAAGGAGAGGAGAGTTCTGGGAAGGAAAAGGGTTTAAGGGGTGGGTAGGAATCTTGGGTTCAGTATGTCCTGGTCATCCGCCTCCAAGACCTAGACAAAACTCACCCCATGAACCCGGGCACCCCTGCTAAATCACCAAACGTAGCAAACCACTTGGGGTGACCTATGGCAGAGGTGTTGGTTATCCAATAAAGGTTCCCGTCGCGGCGGTACCCATTCCCGCCTCCCAAATTTGGGAGGGTACAACAGTGGTACATTCGTTCAAACTGATTGGTTCAATGCATCTTGATCATATTCACGTTCACGTACCAATTTTGGATTGAAAGCATCATTCATTGCAAGTTTCATTGCATTCATGAAGCGTCGATCTGGCGTTGTTATTCCTAACTTGACTAAAAAACTACCGCACATGAGGTAACACATGTCTTCGATCAAAAAAAAGCCTGTTTATGTATATCCTCATTCACCCCGAGATCAGGATTCCCTGAACTGACACGAATTCGATGTAAAATGTCATCTTTGTACTTGTCCCATAGTTCACGTGGATTCGATGGGAAACATGTCGAAATAATGATAGCAAATAATGTGCGTATCAGACTGGAGATGCAGAAATAATTGCTTCAGTGATTGTCATGTCCCAATGAGTATCGTTTTCAAACAAATTGATCTGCTGACATGCAACACGAATTGTTGGGCACACTACACCATTGACTTGTGATTCAAACTATGTCGGCCCACGAACATTCACCAGCAACAACCAAAAGTAGAAGCATTCGTTACTTTTTACATGAACTGTGTAAATGCGACCAAGAGCATCAGTAGAACGCACAACCGGATGATCAGTAACCACATCGCCGTGCTTCCGACGTGGAAATCTCTTCGACAAAGCGTTCAACAAAGTATAATAACGTGGCATCTCAGAGTAGAGCAACGTCCGGGCAAACAGATCGCATTGGCAAATCGAAAAGAAACTGGTCAATGTTGTTGCTGGAGGTGTTTCAGCACGTTTGGCAACAATCGATGTAATGAAATAAACTCGTTGATCATTCTCCAGATGCATCGCCAAATATTTTTTTTTATTATTATTTATTAACCAAGAATAACATTACAATATATACAATATACCTACATATACATATATATAAAAATAATTTAAAAAAAATGGTATATACCACCTCACTAGGCTGAGCCTGTTCTGAGGTGGCAGGAATTTAATTTAATTTTGATATCTTAATCTTGGAAGATAAAAAATATAATTTTAATTTAAATAAATAAATGGAATAAAAGAAAAAAAATATAAAGAAATGAAAAAAAGATATGAGATAAATAGATGAAAATAGTTAAGGAGGAAAGAGAAAAAATACAGGCGTTGAGTGTGTTGTTTGATCAAGTTATCTGCACGCAGTATGCAATACCCTTTTTACTACCCACTTATGAATTTTGCGTTTTAGATCTTTTGTCACTAGAATATCTTTTATATCTTTTTCAATTAAATTAAAACATTTTGGAGCCAAATTGTGATAATGTCTTTGTCCAAATGTAGTATTTGTCTTCGGAGTCATGTGTTGATGTCTATGTCTTGTGTCGTAATTGTGTTGTGCAGTATGATGGTTTAGTTTGTCTTTTTGGTAATGTATAGATATAATTTTGATGTATAGTTGGTGTATGTTCAATACAGCAAAGTCTTTAAATAACTGTATTGTCGAGAATCTAAAAGGTTTTTTAGTAATAACTTTAATTAAGGCCTTTTGCGCTTTGTCGAGAGGGTCCATATTAGTCTTCGCAGCACCACCCCAACCAATCATACCATGGGTGATAATTGATTGTCCTAATGCGTAGTATATAGTTTTTAAAGTCTTCACTGGCATTATGTTTCGAATGTTCTTAAAAAAATATATAAGTTTCCTTACTTTACCCGCTGTTTTATTTATTTGTTCAGTCCATCTAAAATAGTTGTCAATTTAAATGCCAAAATATTTGATTATCTGAGTCCGTGTTAGCGGGTTGCACAGGCAGTTTTATTTAGATGTGCAGTCGTGTATAGTTAGGTTTTCGTTGAGTCTTGGTTGTCGTCTGGGATCTATACTAAATGTCATGTATTTTGTTTTGTCTATATTTAGTGTTAGCAGGTTATTGTCGAGCCAATTTTTAATCCGGTTGATTCCTTCGGCAGCTTTTTTGTATACATTTGTCCAGGAATCAGAAGCGAAAATGAGAACAGTGTCATCCGCAAAGCAGATAACATCTCCGCTAATATCTAACTGACACAGGCAATTGATGTAAAGTAAAAATAGTATGGGCCCTAATGTACTTCCTTGGGGAACACCGTAAGTTATGTATCTGTTTTGGCTTGTTACGTTGCCTAAATTTAGTGCGTGGCTGCGATCAGTTATATATGATTTGAACCAGTTATATGCAGAGTTTTTAATACCTATGTTATCTAATTTTTTAAGGAGAATTTTATGGGACACTGTATCAAAAGCTTTACTTAGATCTAGAAAAACCGCAATACAGCTTTTTTTTGGTCAACATTTTTTATAATGGTTTCTGTCACTTTTAATATTGCATTCTGTACTCCCATATTCTTTCGAAAACCGTACTGATTTTCTGATAGAATCTTATGGTTGTCTAGATAGTCTACCAGTTGGATTTTCACAAGATTTTCGAATACTTTTGTGAGAACATTTAAAAGTGATATAGGCCTATAGTTGGAGGGATTATTTTTATCTCCGGATTTGTAAATTGGTACTATGTTTGCACTTTAAAAATGGCTGGGGAATATACCGCTAGTAATACTCAGATTACAGATGTAGGTGAAGGGTAGGGCTATTTGGTGTTTTATTTCTTTTATTAGTTTAGTGTCAAGTTTGTCAGGTCCAGTCGCACAGTCGTTTCTCAGTTTATTTATGTGATGCATTATGTCTTTGGTTTGGAAAGTTTTTACTCTAAATGTATTGTTATCTTGTGCATTAGTGATAAATTTATTAGCAAGTGTATCTTCGTCAGTGTTCGTTTTATTTAGTAGTGTTTGGGCTAATGTTTGACCAATTTCTGCAAAGTAATTATTTAATGTGTTGGCAATATCAGTCTGATCAGTTATTACTGTATCATTAACATCTATTTGTTGGAATTGTGCTGCTGGTTTTCTATTTACATTATTTATTTCCTTTACTGCGTTCCATAATACTTTCGGGTCAGCTTTGTTTTCTTCAATTTTTCGTTTATAATATTCTTCTTTTGTCTGTTTCACTATTGATCGGCAGATATTTCTATATTTTTTGTAATAGTTTTGAAGCCTTATATTATTCGGTGAGTTTGAAGACTGTTTGTGAAGTTTGTCACGCTTATGTAAGCATTTAACCAGGTTGTCATTAATCCAAGGTTTAATTTTTCTATTTTTGTGCATCAATTTTCGTAAGGTTGTGTATTTTGTCACAGTCGTATTTATTTTTTCAGTAAAATTCATCATTGCAGTGTTAACATCTGTTTCATTTAAAATATTAGCCCAGGATATGGATTCAAGAGATGATCTAATAGCGTCATAATCTGTGTATTTTATTTGCATTTTCTTTTGTTGATTGTCTTTCTTCGCGTCATTTTAAATATATAAATATACAACAATGGAATGTCGTTCATGATTGGGGAATGAGAATATACGCCAAGTCGCCTCATTGTAGCTCACAAACTTGATAGCGTGTGATTTCATCGTTTTTTTATTTGTAGTTTTAACGCCAAAAACCGCCATATCGCTGACTTTTGTGACAAATTTGCAGATGTATTTGATTGACTTCACCGAATTGCAATAGGTACCCCACGTCACAATGCGCCTTGAATGTTTTGAAAAGAAGTGGCTGTTTTCCTGGAGTTGTGCAGACATACGTTCACCATTTGTCCCATTTACGACTGTTGACATTTAGTGTGTAAGAAAGAGAGGCAGCATTATATGTTTAAGAACAAAGGAAAAACAGTCAGCACATTGACATTTGACGTTTTTGAATGTTTGGAATTCAAGCAAACTTCAATATTATACCTACCTACCACAATATTCCTGCAGCTCTTTCAAAAGATGAAAATTCGTTCCATATTAAATGTATGAGGAAATGAATTTTCGTCATAACTTTCTTTTTCGTGAATGTTTGCGATGTTTTAATAGTTATTATGTTATCCTAGGCGGAGACAAATCCAACAAATTAAAGATCATCAAAATCGGTTCAGCCGTTCTCGAGTTATAAATAGTGTAACTAACCCGACTTTGTTTTATATATTAAGATTAAGATATATATGTTTTTTTGGAATTCCCATGAATCTTAATTATTGTTGATGTACTTACATGCAATGTTATTTTTAACACTGACAACTCAAAATGATATTATGTATCTAAAAAGATATATGGGACCTCTGAAAAAAAAAATTATTTATGTTTTAAGTTCCGTTTTTTCGGTGATTGAGGTTGATTTTTATTTTGCAAAGTGTTTTTTTTATTTGGAATTCAGTTTCTAATTCAGTGGTGAGTGTATTCGTACTTTTAAATTATTATTTCACGTAGCGAAAGGTGTTTTATTCGGAAAAGCACAGTATTATAAGTACATTTACCAAGTTCCGATATCTTTCCAATTAATTAATCATATTAATTAACATAAAACAGGATTAGTGTTATACAATCAGGTGGCTACGTAGGGAATTGCGTAAATGTGAAATTCTAGGAAAATTTCACCTCGAAATCTAGGGAAATAATTGTTTTGGGCAGAACATCCCTGTTTTGAATGGAAGAATCAATGGCGGAATGACTATAGGATGACTTTAAGTGTGAGAAGTCGAGGCGTTTTTTATTCAAGATTAACTGCTTTTAATATAGAAAAACATTGGTAAAATGTCCACATCTCATCGCTACTGTTATTGTATTGTACCAAAGTGCAATATAAAAACAATAAATCATCTTTTTCAGTGCAAATACAAATGACATCATAAGCCATCGAATTTAGTGTTCAAATGTGACTTTGTATATTGTATTATGTATAACACTGTAGCGGTCCCGACAGGGGCCCCACCTATCTTTTACAGTCGGCTAGCTCAAGTTGTCGGTAGGCAGGAAATCTCTCCTCTTCAAGGTGGTAGGTAGCTAGATTTAAATGGTACATAGGTAATTGCCAAGCTCGCCCACGAGTAATCTCATCAAATGAAAGAGGAAGCTGGGTGAAACATAACTATATTGTCTAGTAAACACAATTACAGCATCTTGCAAAAACACAATATTGGTCACAAAACAACATAAGGCCTGACTAGGTATTGCTAACATAGAAATCTCCCTCAGAGGTCTCTCTGGGGATGCGATGGTTTTAACCGTAAATTACTGTGAGAGGCAAAATTTATTGCAGATTTAAAAAAATCTTTTTTTTTAGCTAACTAACGACTTTTAAAAACAACTAATAAGATGATTTACTTAGTAGCTTTTATTCCACGAAATTCGGCACTTAGGTATATGGTCCGTATTATATTTGAAAAACATTATCCTGGAAATTATCAGATTGTCCGCAAATATAGCCCTTTTCCGTCATCATTTTAATTGTTGAGGGCCTAAATAATGTTTCGAATAAACACAACAACTGTTATTTGTCTAAATGTCTTTAACAATATGAAAATAAACCAAAAACACGAAACGTGGCGTAAGATTTCAAATACCAATACAACTTCAACACGCTATCACCAGGTGAATAGTTAGCGGTGACGTCACCACTAACCATTTCAGTAATACCAACTTGACGCGGTGTTTTGACGAGAGGTTTAAAAATGGAGTTTTCAATAATTTTTTAAAAACTCTGCGTTTAATATTATTAAATAAAACTTATATATTCAGAATCAGTGTTTATTGGTCTATATCAGCGTTTTTCAACCTTTTTCATGGCACGACCCCCTTATTATGTAAGTAAAAAATATTTCGCGACCCCCTACCCTTCGCGTGCAATTTACCTTTGACGACGACGGGGGGGGGGGTGGCTATAGTGTACACCAACAGGAGGGTGGCTAGAGTATATACCCAGAATTGACCACAGAAGCTTTGAAGTGCTTGAATCCATTTTCCACCTCTTACTTGTGCGAGTTGACGTTTTCGTCAATGGCCCAAATAAAAAACAAACAGAGGAATCGATTAAATTTAGGAAACGACTTAATTCTAAATGTTGCAAAAACAGATCCGCGATGGCAGAAATTGATTGACGAAAAACAGGCGCAAGCTTCACATTAATGTGTATGAGACTTAACGGATTTTTGACCCATAGAAATTTATAATTTAAATTCATGTTAACTTCAAAATGTATTTTCATAATAAAAATATTTTTGAGCTTTATTGTTTTTTTTAATATTTTACTTTGGACCCCCTGCGACTCCCTTGTAGAGGCTTCGCGACCCCCAGGGGGTCGCGACCCACAGGTTGAAAAACACTGGTCTATATGAACATATTTTTTTAAAGCCATAATATTTTTCACCGGAGTTCCTTATTGGCGATTACTCAGCAACGACAAAATCGTACCGTGTGGCTGAGACCTAAATTATATACAGGGTGTAACAGGACGTACCCGAGGGATTTTAACCAGCGGTTCCTGAGCATATTTGGAGTAAAAAATGTAGATTTCATTTTGCTCTCCGGTGATATTTTTTTTCTATTAAAAACAAAAATTATGTTTTTAAATCACGCGTCGCCAATGGCATGATCATTGGTCTACTCGGGAGACAACGTCGCAATTTCACACGTGCACACAGTGGAAGGGAGGCGACAACGGCCAGCGCGCTTCAAGGCAGGACCATATTATATGCTCCAATACCAAACAAGTAATATTTAATATTGCGTAAATAATTATTATGCTTATTTTACTCAGATATTATTGCTAGCTTTAAGTAAAGACTTTAAGTACCGAAAATTCCTGATGGAATTCTAATTTAAATAATTTGTGGTTAGAAGACGGGTGGGTTTCTTCATTTACCGAGAATGCTAAATGGAATGCTAATTGTAAAAGTAAACGATCGAAATTTAAAAATGTCTATGCATTTGACCGTTTACTTTTACAATTAGCATTGCATTTAGCATTCTCGGTAAATGAAGAAACCCACCATTAAATAACTTTTAAACAAAAAAAAATGTAGTTCTACGAATTAAACACAAAAACAGTAATTAAATAACTTATTTGTTGACAATAATTGAGAATAATTTCCAATGGTCCTTTTATCATAAATATTAAGAAATAAGATAAGATAAATATTTAACCACCTTTAAAAACACAATCTCCCTTGCACTTGCTTAATTAGGTATCCAGAATCACCAAAACGAAACGCGCATTATCATCGCGAAAAAACAATCTCCCTTGCACTTGCTTAAGTAGGTATCCAGAATCACCAAAACGAAACGCGCATTATCATCGCGAAATTATTGTCAATAAAATCAATGCTCATATAAAACGAACTTGTCATCAGCTGCAAATGCGTAACCGTGACCTTGACCCACAGAATTTAAAATAATATGAAATACATACATGTATAGGTAGAATACGATGTTATTTTAAAATTAGAATGCTGCCAGGTGCTGAATTATTTGAATAAGAAAAATATTTAATTTTATAAATGAATTTAAAAATAAATCAATTACATATTGGAACAATTTTAAAACCGTGTGAAATATTTTGTTCAAAAGATTTATTAAACATCACGCGGTAGGTAGAGAGGATGAACTGCCAAACAACTCGGTCTTAGCATACTCCTCGCAATTCCACGTAGTAGGTAATTGTGTATTCTTGGAAGTACCTAGTCATGATTCAAATTCCAATTCAAATTCCCCATTTATTTTTACCTAACTACACAATGTAGGTACTAATATTTTTCAGTTATGTAGGTACTCAGAATAAGGGTTACAATCAATAAACTATTGGTTTTACCGATCTATTAATACGTATTATGAAGAACAGGATACCTAACACAATTCTTAGAAAGTTCTCGACTTATAATGTGGCCTAACCAGTGTTTTGAAACAATAAACTATTGGTTTTACCAACCCATCAATAAGTATGTTGACAAAGTTCTTAGAAAATAAGTTGATCTAGCAATGTTTTGAATGTAATAGCATACATTTGGATTACAAGGAACTATCCAGAATAAGGATTGCAATAATAACCTGTTTTACCGATACAAATAATATTATCATTTTACAGAAGGGAACGTACCCATACTACGTGACCAATTTTTTTTGCAATTTTTAACCCCCCCCCCCCCCCCCTCCCCCTCCCGGTGACCAAAATCCTAAGCAAATCGCCGCTCATTTGTACCAAGCGTGACATTTTGAAGACCCCCCCCCCCCCGAAGAGGTTACGTAGTATGAGTACGTTCCCTAAGGTAATGGTGCCGATTTAAAGAAAAAAAAATCAAGTCAATAAGTTGACTGTATTCAGCCTTACCAATAAAATACAAACTAACCACAAACAGTCCGATTATGAAGGATTGGAATGTTTCATAATTTTGACACAAAATGTGAGTTCTTATAGAAGTTTCAAATAAATTAATCGTGGTGGTTCGATCATAAGCTTTGAAAACATTTTAGTATCTACTGTTTAAGTGTAATGTTGACTGAACTTACAATACTTAAAAATACTATTTGCGAAAGTTATAATTAAATAATACCTCTAAAAATAATTTAAAAACCCACCCGGCAATGTTTTGTTCGCGTTTGTGTCTGTCATCTGTCACAGATACGAACATAATATTATGAATGACATGTAAGAATAAAAATGCTGACATTTGGTTATAATATTTTTTTTATTATTATTATAAAAGTTGCTCGAAGTGGCCGCCATCGGCTTCAATGCATGCATGCAATCTTAACACATTATGGATGCTTAAATTAGCAGGATTCGCCTTCAGTTCGTCTGCTGCCTCCATGATCAGTTGGATCAATTGCTCTCTCGTCGCTATCGGCTTCGAATATACCTTTTCCTTCAGAGTTCCCCAGAGGTAGTAATCCAACGGTGTTAGGTCGGGTGATCTCGGTGGCCATGCAATGTTAGGACTACCTCGGCCTATCCACCGTCCAGGAAACTCTACATTCAGGTAGTTCCGCACGGCAACGGAATAATGGGGTGGAGCTCCATCGTGCTGGAACCACATCCTTCGCAGTGCTTGTAAGTTTACTTCGTCCAGAATGTCGCCCAGCTGCCCTTGCAGGAACTCCAGATACATCGGTCCATTTAACCTGGGAGGCAACTCGATCGGACCAATTATTTTGTTACCCAAAATACCCGCCCACATATTTACTGAGAATCTCTCTTGGCTCGACGATTCCCGGACAAGCTTAGGATTTTCTTCGGCCCAATGATGCAGGTTGTGGATATTTAATATTCCTGTTTTTGTAAATTGGGCTTCGTCTGTGAATAGAATATTTTTCATGAAATCTCCATTTCTCAACACATTTCGTAGCATCCGTCTACAGTAAATTAGTCTTGAGAAATGGTCGTTCTCCAGTAGACCTTGGCAGCGCCTGTAGTGGAAAGGTTTCAGGCGATGTTTTTTTAGGATTCTCCATACCGTCGTGTGTGTTATGTCTCCAACGATCATGGCGACGCGACGCACGGAAAGCGTCGGGTCTTCTGTCATCATGTTGAGGATCCTCTCTTCAACACGAACTGGAACATCATTATTTCCTCCGCCCTGAACCCGTACGATTCCATGGTCGCGCAGGCGTTGATACATCTGCAAACAAAAATACAATTGCTAACATTATTCTGTTATAAAATATCAGTAAAAATGAATGACGGGTGCGTTTTATATCAGTTTATTTCTGAGAACATAGAAATATTTGATTAACATAGAAAACGTTCCGTAAGTACGAATTAATTTATTTTGTGAGTGAAACTATTTAAAACAAGCTTTCTTGGAACCGATTTTGATTAGCAACTATTTACGTTGGGGGACAAGCACAAAATATGATTATTTAGTTCTTAATTTGGGTTATAAATAAGTGTTAATAACAATTTCAAAATGACGCGACGGCTTGATATTTTTTTCACAAGAATTTCGAACTTTAATTGTAATGAAAATGGAACTTTAAAGCATCTTTTACCAATTAACCTACGTAAATTATTCTTGTTTCTGTTGTATTATTATTCATTTTTTACATCAACTCCACACATTTTCGGGGATGCTGTGAGGAGGATATTAAGTTAAATGAAGTGTTATTTAAATAATTTGAGCTTAAAGAATTAGCCAAGTTGGGAAACATTACCCTATTTTTTTTACTTGGCACGTTTGATAGGTATTATCTTGGATTTCCGAGAGTGAAACATAAAATTTTGGAAAGTTTTGTAAATAAACATACGTAGTGATAACCTTTTTCCGTAACATTACAAGACACAATTAGGCGGATTTTTGGGAGCCTTTACAATGAGATGGCGGCATTAAATGTGTGTCTAGCTCTACGATAATAAATAGGTAGTTAGGTACAAACCTGTACGAAAGTTGTATGGTGTGGTAGACGTCGTTCTGGATATATTCTGCGATACTCTCTTACAGCTTCCACTGAATTTCCTCGGCAAATTCCATAAACAAACACTATATCTGCTTCATGGGCAGGTGGATAATTTTGAGGCATCTTTTAGAATAAACACTAATAATAACAGTAAAACAAAAACAAATTTCAAAGCAACTACGCACGACCCCGTTCACCGTCAAACTCCAAACACAACTGACCGAGCGGTATTCGGAAAGGGGTAGCTTCGCCGCGGTATGGGAGTGAGGGAGCGTGCTGCCGATAACTGTAGGGTTGGCTAGCGGATAGGGGGAGGGGTTATCGCGAGGTTGCCATATCCTTTACTCGAAATATGAGATCAGTGAAGGTGTGTAGAAAAAACAAAAAAAAATGTTTTTAATTGAAAAAAAATGTCACCGTACAGCAAAATGATATACAATTTTTTTTTCTCCAAATAAGCTCAGGAATCGCTGGTTAAAATCCCTCGGGTACGTCCTGTTACACTATTTAAAAATAAAATACTGTATGCGAAAGTTATGTTAAATATTATCTCCAAAAAAATATCTATTTAAAAAACCACCTGGCAATATGTTTATTCGCGTTACGAGGAGGCGCGCAGTAGAGAGTGAAAGAGTACGCTGCCAACAACGGGGTTCGGGTTGGCTAGCGGATATGGGGGAGGGGTTTGCGCGGAGTTGCCGTATCCTTTACTCGAAATATGAGATCAGTGACGGCGTGTGGAAAAAAACCAAAAAAATGATTTTATTTGAAATAAAAATTTCACCGGAGACGAAAATTTCATTTACATTTTTTACTCCAAATATGCTCAGGAATCACTGGTTAAAATCCCTCGGGTACGTCCTGTTACACCCTGTATAGTTTTATACGCAGTTAAATTTATGTGCTTTGTAATTTTATATTTTACCTATATTTTATGGTACGTCCACACTGAGGCTAAATTCGTTAGGGGAATACGGATTTCTATTTTTTAAGTAAGGAGAGCTCTACTACGCATTCTTCGTTTGATTGTTTGATTGTTTTTCGTTGTTTTGTTTTATTGAACCTGCAATTAGAGGCCAATGAAAGTTAATTGTGAAAGTTAGATATTAACATGTCTAGTTCTAGAAAATATCAAAGTTGGAGCGAAAAACGTAAGAAAAGTGGGAGTCTAAAGAAAAAAATAAGATGTTAAGTACCTTAAATGTCTTCAGAATGATGACTTTATTGATAAATAATCCTACTAATATTATAAAGGCGAAAGTTTGTATGGATGTCTGTTTGTTACTCTTTCACACAAAAACTACTGAAAGGATTTTAAAAATTCTTTCACTAATAGAAAGCTACATTATTTGTGAGTACTATAGGCTATATATATTGGTAAGCTCTGGCGTTATGAATAATCTCTGGCGTTATGAAATTATTTATCATACGTTTTCTGTCCCTAACAAAATCGATTTATTGCAAATGTCAGAAAAAAAGTAAACCAATTATCGCCTTGGAAACGATGTTTTTTTTTTTAACTAGGCAATTCACCCTAAAAAGAGTGCTTTGTATCGTCGTACTTAATAACTATCTCTAAAAATGAATCACCGAAATGTATGTATGCGCATAAACCCGAACGACTGCACCAAATTGGATAATTCTTTTTTTTTGTTCGTTATTTTGTATAAAACTACCGTTAGGTTCTGGCATTATGAATTTTGTATAAAAAATTATAATAGGTGGCACGCGAGCAGTTTGAAAACTGAATGTATCGGGAATGAATGTGTGGAATGCGAGAGATGAGAGGATGGAGTGGGGAGGGGGGGGAGGGGGTGTTGGGAGGGTGTTGGTGGAGGAGGGGAGGGGAGGGGGAGGAGGGTGGGGGAAGGGGGTTAGGGGTGGGAGAGGGGAAGGGGGAAGGGAGGGAAGGTGAAAGGGGAAGGTGAATGTTTAGGGATGGGGGGGTGGGGGAAGGGGTGGGTGGTGGGAGAGGGGGAGGTGGTTGATGGGGGGATGGAGTGGAAAGAGGGAAGGTGGAGGAGGCGGAGTGGGGTGGGAGAGGGGGAGGGAAGGAAGGGGAAGGGGGTGGGGTGGAGGAAGGTGGGGGAGGTGGAGTGGGGAGGGGTATTGGGTGGGAGAGGGGTGGGTGGAGAAGGAGGGGGAGGGAGACGGGGGTTGATGGAGTGGAATGGGGGGAGGGAAAGTGGAAGGGGGAGGAGTGGGGGGAGGGGGGGGTGAAGGGGGAGGGGCGTTGATGGGGGGATTGGAGTGGGGGGAAGGGGGTTTGAGGGGGAGGATGGTTGATGGGGGGAAGTGGAGTGGGGAGAGGAAAGGTGGAGGAGGCGGATTGGGAATCCCCTAATACCATGCGAGCGAAGCCGCGGGAAAAGCTAGTATATAATAAAAAAATATATAAAGAAAATAATAAAATAAAAAAAATAGCGAGTAAAAGTAAAAATAATATAAAATATAATACAAAAGCGAGTGGACGGTGCTCCTAAAGTTAAGAATTGGACGTAACTAAAAGTAACAGTATAGCAGATGCAGCACCCGACACCACTGTAGGTATATTCAGATCTAGAGCAACCACAACAAGAAACTAGCGAAAATCAAAGTGAATAATATTTTAGTGTGAATAAGCAATTCTGTTAAATTGCAAATCGGATGAAAGAAATGAAGCTTTTTCACTCAAGAAGAAGATCGAGAACTACAATTTTTTTATGTTATTGGTTTTCCGTTGCAAAATTCTACCGCTGCAGAAAGCACTTCAGTCTGAAGCCACTAACCTTTCAAATGCCTTAAAACGTTTGAAAATTTGTCTGGAAGAATTAGAAAGGTATCGACATGAATTTGAAAATTTAAAAAAGATGAACGTCTCCAAAATCCGGAAAGTTTGTTTAAACATATTTTATCGAGTATTGGACATCATTATTAATCAACTAAAATCGCCTTTCCTTCCAATGAATGAAATTGTTTCCAATTTCCGTGTTTTGCAATCTGCCACTTTGCAAAATTTAAATGACACTGGTCTCTTAGAAAAATCTCTAGAATTTGTTGATATATATTTTAAAAAATGACAATAAGATCCTAAAAATAATCAAAAACTACCATGACTGCCTTCTTTTCCAATCAGATATTGACTCTTTCAATGACTGGTGTAAAATTAATTGCTTGGAACTAAATGTCTATAAGTGCAAAATTACGTCCTTCTACAGATCTAAAAATCCGATTGTTTTCGAATACAAATTAAATAATAATTGCCTAACAACTGTTCAATCCATTAAAGATCTTGGTGTCTCTCTTGATAGCAAGCTTTCTTTCCGGGAACATATAAATATGATTGTTAATAAATCTCTCAAGCTACTTGGTTTCATCACTAGAACCACTTCTGACTTCAAAAACATAAATACCCTAAGAACTCTTTACTGCTCCTTGGTTCGCCCCCATCTTGGATATGCTTGTATTATATGGTCTCCTTTTTATGCTGTCCATATTCGTCATATTGAATCCGTTCAACATCGGTTCTTAAAGGGAATTGCTTGGAGGCTAGGATTAGAGCGAGGCAATTACTCGTATGCTGAAATTGAACAAACTCTAAACCTTTCTCCTTTAGAAGACCGTCGGATAAAATCTGATCTCATTTGTTTCTTCAAAATTATTAACTGTTTAATCGACTCGCCTACATTACTACAACTCATCACATTTAATATACCTTCTCGCAGACTCAGAAATAAAGACCTGCCTTTCCTCAATCAGCACTCGACTAACTATGGTTATAACTCACCACTGTCCAGAAAGTGTAGACTGGTCAACTCACGTCAAGACCTTGATTTTTTTGGTATTAGCTTAAATGATTTCTGTCGCTCTTTAAACAAATGAAGATATGTCATATTCACCCTAATTTTTGCAAGGTCTTGACGTGACTTGACACTTATTTTTTCTTCTATTTTCACTGTTTGTCTTTGCTTTCATGTACCATCCGAATCCTTACATTGTTCATTTCTATACTTCGTGATACTTTGTTTCAAATTGGACGTAAGTCCGTAAATAAATAAATAAATAAAATAAATAAATAAATATCTGAATCATTTGACAGGGAAATTCTCAGTTTTCGGTCCTCCTTCAGAGACGAAATAGAAATGCTTGAAATGAAATACTTGCATTTTGGGGCCCGTTTGGAGACAACTATTCAAGAACAATTATTTTTTGTTTCTTGTTGAAGGTTTGACGGTTGACAGCTCAATCAATTAATAATTAGACATCGGAAATTAGATTGTTTATGAAGTTCACAGTCTTCAGATCTAGTCACTAAACACAGATACTGGTGGATCCTCACCGGGCAGAGCAGCCAGTGTACCTAGCTATCTACTAGTCATAAATAAACTAAACTACTATCTACTACTCGTATGGCCAGAGCGGAATTGATTTAGGTATTTGTGATCAGAACTCACAAATTGAGAGTTTTCTGTTTTATTGGTAGCTGGCATTGATATAGGTACTTATATTTGTTTACTTAACTCAATGATAGCTGGTAGAACTGAAACCGTGATTTTTTACCACTGCTTTTATTAATTGGTCGAAATAAGTAGGTACACTTCATAATAAAGTATTAAATGCGGTCGGTCATGACTCATGACTAGCAATCTGTTGTGGTTTAGATTTTAGATTATTACCAAAATTGCTGTAGTTGGCGAATAGCCTAACCACAATTCTTTTTAAGTCTAGCGGTTTTTTTTTTAAATTTATAAGAGTAATCGTACGACACTTTTTTCCGTTAAATTGGTCACATTTACCTATGAATATTTTTTTGCATGACGTGAGTTGGAATTTTGTGTGCTTTTTTGATGAGATGAGCTTTGGTTCACTTTGGAATTTTTTAATGAAGAATCTATGTTGTTCCCGCAAAGGTTTTAATTTAATTATTTTATCTTTAGGTTTTAATTATGTTATTAAATTTTTATTTATCGAGTTATCCACGGGAAAACATCCGAAAACTGCCAATCAAAACTTCCGGAAAATTATTTTTCAGTGTGGGGGTAACACCGAAAATTTGTGGGGCAAGACCGGAATTCATTTCAGAATTCATTCTAAAATCGCATTTCAACAAATTAGCCAAAAAATGACTAAAAAACGTCTTTCTGTCTGACCCCCTTTGCCAAATTAGCGTGTGAAATATTTAAAGTGTTTATTTATACAACAAAAACGGGCCATTTATAATTTTGGTACATCATTATCATTACTGAATATCTATCCGAATACTGAATATGGTATCCCCCTTACGGGGTAAGATCGACAAAGTGTTTTGGAAACAAGGTCTGAAGAATATATTTTTTTAATGCCCACTTAGTAGAAAATTATGTATCACTCTATCTTAGAATTTGTGGAGTATCTCTATTGACCCCCAGATTCTTACCAACCACTAATATCTCATTCCTTCTCAGAACTTCTTCTCCTTCCTTTCCTAAAAAGACCCTCCACACAGCATCCCCAAAGATGACATAGGCCCTGAGGGTAATTATTTTCCTCAGGATACCAATGAAGCCAGTTTGTGGACATAGTTCATAATTCATGTTGAAAATAGGAAATGTTTATTTTATTAAAAAATTGGAAACGTATTTCTTGTCCAGAGTTTTTTTTTCAAACCGTTTCTATGAAAACCTACTTTTATTTTGATTATGTTAACATTAAAATCACAATAATCCTACTTCCTACTATCCTATCCTACTAATATCCTACTATATAATATTATAAAGGTGAAAGTTTGTATGGATATATGTTTGTTACTCTTTCACGCAAAAACTACTGAATAGATTTTAAAAATTCTTTCACTAATAGAAAGCTACATTATTTGCGAGATCTATAGGCTATATATATTGGTAAGCTCTGGCGTTATGAATAATCTCTGGCGTTATGAAATTATTTATCATACGTTTTCTGTCGCTAACAAAATCGATTTATTGCAAACGCCAATTATCGCCTTGGAAACGATGTTTTTTTTTTTAAATTAGGTTACTATGGACATCCCTTTGGTGTTAAAATTCAAATATGTATAAAATACTAACTCCTACTTTACTGAATGGATTTTAATGAAACTTTACAATAATATAAACGTGTATAAGGCTATAATATATATATATAAGGCTATAGCTCAGAGCTCTGGCATTACGAAATTTGTATGAAAAAATTGCAATAGGTTCTCACGATTAGTTAGATATCTATAATTTTTTAATCGATTCAAATTATTAGGGAAGTAGCTACTTCAAATAAATTCGCAAATTTAAATATTTTCTAAAATAGAATTTTTATTTAAAAATCTTTGTTTTGCAAAATGTCATTCTGAAATTTTGACATAACACAACAATTATTGTTTTAATTGGATAGACATGTATCGCATTTTTTAAGTAACTGCCGTACTGGATTTTTTGGTAGAATATAAATAGAAGAATAATAATTTGACTGGTCAGTGGTTAAGTGGGCATAGGGCTTGGGTCCCACCTGGGCGTCGCGTGTTCGGTTCCTCGGCTCGCTAAGTCCTCCATCTCAACACAAGCAACATTTTCGGCTTTCTGTGGTGGTAGCAGGATATTTTCAAACATTGTTGGGTTATTCGTAACCCGGGAATGTTTGTCTTTCTTTAAAAAATAAAAAAAAATCGTACTTAATAACTATCTCTAAAAATGAATCACCGAAATGGATGTATGCACATAAACCCGAACGACTGCACCAAATTGGATAATTCTTTTTTTTTTTTTCGTTTTTTCGTATAAAACTACAATTGAGTTCTGGCATTATGAAATTTTGGGTGAAATGCAGATCCCGCCAATGTGTGGGATTTTAATAAAAATGCACTTTCTAAATGAGAAAAGTGTGGAAAAGTTGAATAAAAAAAAATTAAGGTGCGCTTGGCAAAATTGAAGGAGATACAGCCGTTTAAAGAATGAATAAAATGACACTTCGTGAACTTATACTACGCCATTTTGTTACTATTATGTTGGTATCTCAGACTTGCTATTAACGAAGGTTGATACGATTGTAGCCAACTTCGTGTGATATATAATAAGGCGCGTAATTACGAAAAACAGAATTAAAAATGGTCACAAACCATGTTACACAAACCTGGCGTAGCCGCTAAACTACTTGAAAACTGGGATGTTTTTCTTGCGTTGACGCGAGTAGGCGTTATAAAAGGGCACAAACCATGTTACACAAACCATGTTTAGCGTAGTCTTGGGTTAGGTTACTTTAATTTGGAAGGTGATAAACAGTTTAAAAAATCGTTGAAAAAAGTCCGCTAGAAAAATTTCATAATTACGCGTCTTTATTACGCGTATTATCACATGAAGTCGGCTACAATCGTATCAACCTTCGTTAATAGCAAGTCTGAGATACCAACATAATAGTAACAAAATGGCGTAGTATAAGTTCACGAAGTGTCATTTTATTCATTCTTTAAACGGCTGTATCTCCCTCAATTTTGCCAGGCGCACCTTAATTTTTTTTTTATTCAACTTTTCCACACTTTTCTCATCTAGAAAGTGCATTTTTATTAAAATCCCCCACATTGGCGGGATCTGCATTCCTCCCGAAATTTGTATAAAGAATTATAATAGGTGGCACGCGAGCTGTTTGAAAACTGGGAAAAAATTCGGTTTAGGGGCGGCGTTCCTAGATAATAAAACTAGTTATTTTTATACTAACTATGGGCCGGAAAATCCGAATCTGAAAGAATTAGGCGTCGGCAAGCAATATTAACTGAATTACACGACTTTAAAATTTTCTATACACACACAGGAAAACAAGCCATTTTGAACTTTGAAACTACAAGTCATAGAAAAACAAGAAAGATGTTACACCACATAAAATTAAGTGTTGCCATTAAGCAATAATATCAATAACGTAAAACTTTCCGAAACGATACTTCCTCACATGATAATTCATCACATAACACATTAACCTGATGAATTATGACAGCGCCCTTGAGGTGATTTTTCATAAAAACGGCGCTTTATAAATTATCCAATTATTATTTTATTTTTATTATTATCTCAACGGCAACATGGTTTGTGCCCCTTTATACCGCCTGCTCGCGTCAAGGCAAGAAAACATCCCAGTTTTCAAGTAGTTTAGCGGCTACGCTAGGTTTATGTAACATGGTTTGTTTATAAAAAATAATTACTTAAATTAGTTATTGATATTATTGCTTAATGGCAACACTTAATTTTATGTGGTGTAACATCTTTCTTGTTTTTCTATGACTTGTAATGTCAAAATACGTTCAAAATGGCTTGTTTTCCTGTGTGTGTATAGAAAATTTTAAAGTCGTGTAATTCAGTTAATATTGTTTGCCGACGCCTAATTCTTTCAGATTCGGATTTTCCGGCCCATAGTTAGTATAAAAATAACTAGTTTTATTATCTAGGAACGCCGCCCCTAAACCGAACTTTACCCGAAAACTGAATGTATCGGGAATTAATATGTGGAATGCGAGAGGTGAAAGGGGGAGGGGGGAGGGGGTGTTGGGAGGGTGTTGGTGGAGGGGGGAAAGGGGAGGGCGAAGAGGGTGGGGGGAGGAGGTTAGGGGTGGGAGAGGGGGGAGAGGGGGAGGGAAGGATGGGGAAAGGGGAAGAATGGAGGAGGGTGTGGGGAGGGGTAGGGGGTGGGGGGAAGGGGGTTGATGGGGGGGTAGTAGTGTGGGGAGGAGGGAATTTGGAGGGGTAGGGGGTGAGGGGAGGGGTGGGTGGAGGGATAGGGGGGAGGGGGTTAATGGGTGGAGTGGAGAGAGGAAAGGTGGAGAAGGCGGAGTGGGGTGGGAGAGGTGATGGGGAAGGAAGTGGAAGGGGGAGGGGTGGAGGAAGATGGGGGAAGGTGGAGTAGGGAGGGTTATGGGGTGGGGGAGAGGTCGGTGGAGAAGGAGGGGAAGAGAGAGGGGGGTTGATGGATGAGTGTAGTGGGGAGAGGGAAGGTGGAGGGGGGAGGAGGGCGGGGAGGGGTGGGTGAAGGAGGAGGGGGGGTTGATGGGAGGGAGTGGTATGGGGAGAGGAAAGGTGGAGGAGGCGGAGTGGGAAACCCCTAATACCATGCGAGCGAAGCCGCGGGAAAAAGCTAGTAATATTATAAAGGAGAAAGTTTGTATGGATGTATGTTTGTTACTCTTTCACGAAAAAACTACTGAATAGATTTTAAAAATTATTTCACTAATAGAAAGCTACATTATTTGCGAGATCTATAGGCTATATATATATATTGATGGCGTTATGAATAATCTCTGGCGTTATGAAATTATTTATCATACGTTTTCTGTCGCTAACAAAATCGATTTATTGCAAACGCCAATTGTCGCCTTGGAAACGATGTTTTTTTTAAATTAGGTTACCATGAACATCCCTTTAATATTAAAATTCAAATATGTATTCCTACTTTATTGAATGGATTTTAATGATATTTTACAATAATATAAACATTAGACTATAGCTCAGAGCTCCGGTATTACTAAATTTGTATGAAAAAATTGTAATTTTTGAAAGGATACAAAAGCAACCATCCTTGCATTGATTTTTCCTTTGCCTTTTTCTTTGCAAATTAACCACTTTTAACGACATTTCTAACGTTTTTCAATACAGTATACTTTAAACATACACTCAAAAAACGAATTATTTTTTATATATTATTTTAACAAATTTACGTCTTTACGTCAATAGATGTAGAAACACACTAAACACATAAAAGCGCGCTGTGCTTGCCGTATGGGCGAAATGGGGTGTGAAGGGAGAGGAAGGGACCATCAAACCTAGCGGCAAGATGTGATTTGTTATTATTTGGGGTCTCAGGTATAAGAATCCGGTCATAGTTACCGGTCCTCATATTTTGCATATATCAACTACCTCTAGCGCCTGCACTTGCCGTATGGTCGAAGAGGGGGTGTGAAGGGAGAGGGAAGGGACCATCAAACCTAGTGGCAAGATGTGTTTTGTTATTATTTGGGGTCTCAGGTATAAGAATCCGGTCATAGTTGCCGGTCCTCACATTTTGCATACTCAACTACCTCTAGCGCCTGCACTATTAGGTGAGTATCAAATGCAGCAATCTCCAAAATTAAATCCGTTATAACTAATCTTCTTGTATATAAAAATGAATCGCTGAATGTGTTGCTAAGCGCATAACTTTCGAACGACTGCACCAAATTGGATAATTCTTTTTTTTGTGTGTTCTTTATTGTCAGGACAAGGTTTTTATAAAACTTCCGGTGAGCTCTGGCATCATGAAATTTGTATAAAAACATTGCTGTTGGTGGCACGCGAGGTTTGAGGGGGGGAGGGGCGAGGGGGGAGAGGGGAGAGGGGGAGGGGGGTGGGGAGGGGTGGGGGGGGGGGAGGGGGGAGGGGGTAGGTGGATGAGGCGGAGTGGGAACCCTGCTACGTGGGTTTTTCTCGCCAAGTGGCAAAACCAAGTATACCTATCGTAAACAACTTTAGTATTGTAATGCTGACCAGGTACTCACAGATTTTATCCCAAAGGAAGCGCCAATTCTGACGGGTTATGGATCCCGTCAAGAATATCTGTGGATCCCAAATATGCTCAGGGGTGGATCGTAAACCAGCGATATGTGTCGTTCTCCAAAGGGATGGTATTGCAAGGTACATAATTTAAAGGCGGAATTGTGAGATCAAACATATAATTTTAAATCAAATGGCAAACATGGGTCGAGGCCTCACTCGACAAATGTTTTAAATATTGCATTTCACTTACCCCCATGGAACCGACCTCTTTTTACTATGAATTCTATCGCTAGCTAACTAATAAAATGTCCGTCTAGTAGCTGCAAGGCACAGGCAGCATTTCTTCTGCCGAGATCTGGAGTCAGTTCCGCCGCCAAAGGGAGTTCGTCAAGCGGCCTTTCTCCGCGACCAAATTTAGCAAGTAACCCCGCCGCCAAAGGGAGAATATCAAGCGGCCTTTCGCCGCGTCCAAAATTAGCAAGTCACCCCGCCGCCAATGGGGGTGTTTTACGTTGAAGAAGGATTGGCATGTAGGTAGGCCGCCCTCGGTCCAGACGAGAGTCAGGGTCGGCGTAAAATTACTTTCCCGCCACAAAGAACAGCGAATATCATCGCGGGCTAACGGTACACCGATCATCCATCAAAACGGGGCTCTGTCCTAGTGTGATCGGACGTATTTATCATGGATTAAATCTTTCAGGCTTCAACAACGCTTGGCCGCCGTACAAGTTTACTTACGGTTGCAGGAATCACAGCTAATCCCACCAAGGGGAATTCAAACTATCGATCACACAATACGTACTCGTTATCACTTTTACCGCCCGGCATTATCTAAAGTAAAAAGGAATTTTTCCCGTTCAAAACTCAAATCTCACAAAAACTCCGTTGACTGTCGCGTAGCTAGGTTCCGGGCCCAACTCTCCGAAACCTACCTACGCAAGAAGTGAGGTATTGCCGCGGAACCGCTCCAGGTGTCGCCTCTGGCCGTAGATAAAATCAGAGCTGGTGTTAAAATTGTTAGGGTCCTTTTAAATAAAATAATTCCTTTTGCAAAAAACTTCACTGTTTATTTCACATTGGACATGTTATAAATGTATTATAATTTACGATGATAACACCGGGCCAAACACTGGCAGTTGTTTTACTGTTAAAACTTGCGTTAGGAAGAAGCAATAATAATGAGATGCTAGCATTTTTATAATGTAAAAACCTGCACACATTTAAAGAATCAACTATTATACATTTGACATTTGGAGGTATTTACAAAAAAATGGTTTCTTCTGTAGTACGTACTTCGTAGTTAAAACAGGTTGCTACCGATCTACCGAACACTCAGCGACTAGCCAAGCTTCGCACCATTTGTTTTAAATACTAAAGCCTGGGAGTTTGCTCAAGCAACCCATAGGTGCTGGTAGTATCTCAATTTTTAACATAGCTGCCGCCTCGGGGTTCCTAAATCGCCTATACCGATTTATGAACCCTTCAAGAAAACATAACAAAAACAGGGGAAGACAATCAAAGCAAAAGCAAAAAAAACACAAATCCTAACTCTAAATACCGTACAAATACTAACAAATAATTTTACCTATTATAAATTAGCAGCCAAAACTTATTTTTCAAGACTATAATCCTGCACTAATTATTATACTATTATTTAAAAATGTACATTCACAAGTTGAATTTTAAGGTGATTAACCTAAACTAATTACATAAACTTAAATTAACCAAAAAAATTTTTACATATTTAAATAATAACTTAACACAAAATAACATTATAATAGAACACAACCCAACACAAAATAATATTATAATAAAACCCAACCCAACACAACACAATTGTCTTTTTTTTCTTCAAGTCCATTGGTTAGGATCTTCTCCAGGTGCAGTCCACGATATAAGCACCACAGCGCGGGGTGCAATCAATCATCAATTTATAGGTCGTCATGTTGTTCCTGGGATTGGTATCTTTAAAGGGTCTTTTTTTTTAATATCTTCACCCTAAAAAGTTTCATCATGGTCGTTCGGGGTGTCCGGACTGACGGAAGGGTCCGGGGCGTCCGTCACAGGTTCAGCTTCCGGATCCAGAGGCATTAGACATATCTTTGTGATAGGCCTGACAAAGATTCCTTGAGGGGTTTTCAGGGTAACCACTCGCACTACACCATCCGCGCCGGGATGTGTACATATAACTCGCGCCATTTTCCATAATGGTGGAGGTAAATTATCTTCCTTCAGAATAACCAGATCATCCTTTTGCAGTGCCTGTTGATTGCTGGTTTGCCATTTAGTCCTTTTTTGTAGCTTCATCAAGTACTCTCGCTTCCATCTATACCAAAAGGTTAACATTAGCGCATGGATTCTCTGATATTGGGTCAGCCTGTTGTCTGGTATGGCTCGGACATCTCTCTCCGGAATGATAGAGGATTTAGTACCTATGAGGAAATGGTTTGGGGTGAGGGGTTGGTAATCGTGGATGTCATCAGACAAGGAAGTCAATGGACGGGAATTTAGACAGGCCTCAATCTGACAAATTAAGGTATACAAAAGTTCAAAGGTTAAAGCAGAATTATTAGTGACTCTATACAAATTAAACTTTGCTGACTTGACCGCAGCTTCCCACAGCCCTCCCTGACTAGGGGCTCGAGGGGTTATGAACCTCCACTCAATACCTCTGTTAGCTAAATAATTTTGAATCTTGTCGTTGTTTTCTCTCAAACTGGTATACAGCTCCTTGAGCCTGTTACTGGCCCCCCGAAAGTTGCTAGCGTTGTTGGAAAAGATCTTATCAGGTTCTCCCCTACGGGATATAAATCTCTTTAAACTGTTCAAGAAAGATAAATAAATAGATAGATAGATAAATCCGAAACTAATTCCAAGTGAACCGCCTTTGTGGAAAAACAGACAAAAATACATAAATACGATTTCACGAGTGGAGCTCTCCTCAGTGGCCCACTTTTGGTTGGAATCGGTCCAGCAAAATCGACTCCCGTGATAGCAAACGGTCGGCTCGGTGTGATTCTTTCGCTCGGTAAGCTGCCCATGATTTGTTTACCAGTACGAGGATGACACCTAAAACACACAATACACTTATGTAATATCTTTTTAACAGTATTTTTCCCAAAAATAGGCCAAAACCTTAATCTTATTTCAGCTAATAGGGCTTGAGGTCCTGCGTGTAAGTTTACATAATGATAGTGACGTATAATCAATTCGGTTAGCTTATGTTTAGCTGGCAATATAATTGGATGTCTTTGTTGGTACGATAGGTGTGTAGCTAAATTTAATCTACCGCCCACATATATAAGACCATCACATAAAAAAGGATGAAGAGATTTTAAGTTACTATTTTTGTTGACATTTCCCTGGTTTTTTAATGTCTTCAACTCCTTTTGAAAGGCATGTGCCTGAGCTGATTTCAGTAGACAATTCAAACTTGCTTCTAGTTCAGCTACACTTAAATTACCTGAAATTTTACTTTTAATATTTCTACAGTTATTCACAAACCGCAGTACATATGCTGTAACCCTTTTCAATTTGATAAATGAGGAAAATTTTCCAAATATTTCCCATTCTTGAATATCAGTAGATATTCAAGAATGGGAAGAATATTTTTACTCTTGAGCTCCGGAGGGTTTGAACAGGAAATGTTCGATATAGGCCAATCGTTGACTCCGTCAGTCAACCAATTTGGTCCATTCCACCATATTGTAGAATTTATCAATTTATCCGCAGTAGCTCCTCTTGAAAGTATATCCGCTGCATTGTCGGATGATGATACTTGTCTCCATTGATCTGGATCACTCAGTTCTTGTATTTCGGCTACTCGATTAGCCACGAAAGTGCTCCAACGAGTAGGTTGACCTTTCAGCCAACACAGCGCTATCGTAGAGTCACACCAATAATATGTGTTGATCTTCATTATATTTAATGCTTGTTTTATAGTTTTCATTAATTTTGCCAGTAGTACAGCACTACACAGCTCCAACTTGGGCAGTGAAATAGACTTCAATGGTGCTACCCTTGATTTGGATGTTATTAAGTGTGAATGCCACTTACCGCTGTGGTCCATTGACACCATATAGATACAGGCTCCGAAAGCCTTCTAAGACGAATCGCAAAAACCGTGTAGCTGTAGCTCTTTTGCTTGCTTGCAAATAATTTTTCTTGGTATTTTCAACTCATTTAGCTGAATTAAATCTTGCAGGTAGGTCCTCCAGGGTGCTAATATTTCATTAGGTAATTGATCATCCCATGCTGCTTTGGACTGCCACAGCCTTTGCATTATCAATTTGGCTATGACTATTATCGGCCCTAGGAGTCCCAATGGATCGAAGGTTGATGCGATGCAAGACAATATCTCTCGTTTGCTCTCGGTTGGACCTGATGGCTTCATTATTACATAAGAAAAGTAATCAGATTCATTGTTCCATGTTAATCCTAATATTTTCTCAGTCTTTGGATTGTCAGTAATAATTTTGTCGGAATCGCCTGAATCGGCACACTTAGCTTGGCCCGACTCGGCTGACAATTCCAACGCATTGGACCTCCACTTCCTCAACGTCATCCCCGCAGATGACAAGATGCTGATTAATTCTTCTTTTAACTTTTTACAGGATTCCAGCTCGTCTGCTCCCGTTAACAAGTCATCCATATAGAAGTCATTTTCTATGACCTGACTAGCTCTAGGAAAAATTAAATTATTATCCATACCAATTTGCTTTAAGCATCTTGTGGCTAAGAAGGAGGAAGGTGCCAGTCCATAAGTCACAGTCTTCAGACGATAATGCTTGAGCACATCCTGTGGCGACTCGCGCCATACTATCTTCTGTAGGTCCAGGTCATCTTCACACATGTTAATCTGGCGGTACATCTTCTCGATGTCGGCAGTCATGACTATCTGATGTTTCCTGAAATGCAATAGTTGGTTATATAGATCCTTTTGTATAACAGGTCCTGTCATCAAGGCTTCATTGAGGGAAATTCCATTTGAGGTTTTGGCGGAGCCGTCAAAAACGACCCTCACTTTAGTAGTAGTGCTGGATTCTTTCACTACAGCGTGATGCGGTAAAAATAGGAGTCACGCATGAATTTTACATATTGTGTCTTTAACTCGGGATGTGACACAAATTTTCTTTCTATATTTTTAAATCTTTTTTCGGCAGTGAGCAATGAGTTTCTCAACTGATCAATGCATGCCCGACGCGGTAAACTTACTACATATCTACCGTCATCTTCTCTAGTATGAGTACTTACAAAACTGGCTTCGCAAGCCTTTTCTTCTTGAGTTTGAATTTAAGTGGAATTAATCTCTTCCAATTTCCAAAATTTTTATATTTGATGACTCAACTTATTTATAGATAAACTGCAAAAATCTGATACAGGCCTTTGTTTGGGGTACACGTTGATAGGACCGGACACAATCCATCCCAGTTGCGTACGTTGAAGCGTTGGTCCTGACTCGAGTTTCAATCTATCGTTGTTTAGCATTTCCCAGAAGCTCTCCGCGCCCAACAGGATGTCGATGGGTGCAGCTATATTGAAGTTCGGGTCTGCCAGCTCCAGTCCTGGTGGTATTTTGAACTCTTTTTTCGCCATTGTCACTTGTGGTAAATTGGTTGTAATTTCCTGTAAAATCAGACATGATATTTCGCGTTTATAATCCGCATTAAGCGAAGTCATCTCCACTGAAATTCTCTTTTTTATGTGTGTGATATTATTATGGATCCCAGACACGGGTTTGTTTATCCATTCACATGGTAAATTTAATTTATTAGCAAATTCAGCTCTCATAAAATTACTCTGCGCACCAGAGTCAATCAGGGCGCGAGCCTTAAACCTTTTATTGTTGGCCCCCACAATTCCTATGTAGGCGGTTGACAATAATATTATTTTTTCTGCCTTTTCCGATGCAGAAAAATTCGACACTATAACCTCGTTATTAGCATCCATATTTGAGGTCTCCGGCGGAGGTACCTCCTTGGGTAGTAGAGTATTGTGGCTATACTTGCCACAAATTTTGCAGGTTAGGTTTGTCTTGCAACTCTGTGCTTGATGACCCAACCTCAAACATTTAAAACACGCCCGGATTGATTTCGTAGCATCAATCCTATCCTGTAATTTTAATTTTAGAAATTTTTTGCAAAAATAAATTTGATGACCTTTATCATTACAATAAATGCAGTTGTTTGCCTTTATTGCCAAGAATACCGATGAATCTTTTTTGTTATTATTGTTGCCTATTTGCATTTTATGTAGGTTAGAAGATTTTTTCTCTGAAGCATTCATAAGCTCCAATACTTGTGCCCTAGCAGATAAACATTTTATGAATTCCTTTAATGTGGGTAATTCACCTTGCAATGTGTATTGTTCCCAATTTTTCTGGGTAGCTATATCCAATTTATTTGAAATTATGTAAATAATCAAAGGGTCCCAATGATCTACTTTAACTCCGATGTTTTGTAACGCTTTCAAATTGACATTAGTTTCATCAATTAAATACCTTAATGCTACAGGCTCTTCATGTTTCATATCCTTTAATTGAAATAGAGTTTGGATATGTTTATGTACGGTAGCCCTGAGATTCGCAAATCTGTCGTGCAACAATTCCCAAGCCGATAGGTAGTTTAATTCCGAAACTTCTAGATTAGCAATTATTTTCAATGCGTTCCCTTTCAGCGCAGATTGTAAGTAAAAGAATTTTTGGACGTTGCTCAAGGAACTGTTATTATGAACCAAAGTTTTAAAGGTTTCAATGAAATTTACCCAATCTTTTTGATTCCCATCGAATTCTCTCAATTGGAGAGTTGGAAGTTTGATGTCGACCCTACCCTGGTCAATTGAGTCAATCGCCCCCTTGGCAGTCGCTAGGACTGAAAAATATTGATTTTCAAACGTCTCGCGCTGAATAGAATTTTCCAGTTCCTCATCCGATAAAATTTCAATTTCGTCCTGTATAGATTCGAATTGATCTAACAATGGCTTAATTCGGTCGTACCTCAGTTTAATTTCAATCGCGGACAAGGAGTTTATAGAATCCGCGAAACGCGTCAATTTCCCCTTAATCACGCCTCTCTTGGCTATTAAAGATTTGATCTTATCCATTGTGGGTACAAATACCTTTTCGTAGCTTAATCCCTGATAAAATGTGTTCCGACAATGCGTATTTATTTATTTGAGAAGCTACCCGCCTGAAAGACAACAACGACAATATTCCTGGCAATTATTAATTGAGAACCTATTGTTCAATCATTAATTGAGAATCATGAGTTGCATAAAATCTTTACGTGGGTAGTGATTTTATTTTTTACAATACAATATTTATGGGATTAATCTTGTTAAAAAACTACGTATGAGTTCTGAATGGATGTTAAAGGATATGGGTACGGGTAGGAAGGCACTAAAAACTTATCTCATTTCCGATGTGAATCCAGTCTTCCTTTGTTCATCTTTGTAATTCCGGTAATTGTAATTTTGGTCATCTGTATTAATTGGCAGCTGGTTCTTGTTTTTTTTTATATTATTGCAGTCCTCTGATTGCAATCCGGATCGTAAGGCCCATGTTAAAATTGTTAGGGTCCTTTTAAATAAAATAATTCCTTTTGCAAAAAACTTCACTGTTTATTTCACATTGGACATGTTATAAATGTATTATAATTTACGATGATAACACCGGGCCAAACACTGGCAGTTGTTTTACTGTTAAAACTTGCGTTAGGAAGAAGCAATAATAATGAGATGCTAGCATTTTTATAATGTAAAAACCTGCACACATTTAAAGAATCAACTATTATACATTTGACATTTGGAAGTATTTAAAAAAAAATGGTTTCTTCTGTAGTACGTACTTCGTAGTTAAAACAGGTTGCTACCGATCTACCGAACACTCAGCGACTAGCCAAGCTTCGCACCATTTGTTTGAAATACTAAAGCCTGGGAGTTTGCTCAAGCAACCCATAGGTGCTGGTAGTATCTCAATTTTTAACAGCTGGCACTCTAATAATTAATAAACAAGTTTCTACCTAATGACGATTTCGACGGGTAGAGTTGTTAGGATGCAGAACAAATGATAAGGATGTTAATAATTATATTTAAAGGAATACGGATTTGTACCGCATCATAACAACCCCCCTTACACCATGCGAGCGAAGCCGCGGGGAAAAGGCTAGTTAATCAATACAATAAACAAATTCTGCTTTGGAAATTATAATAGATAAGCATTTTCCCTTTTTGAATAAAATTATAAACTTATAAATGCATGTGAATTGTTGAAATGAAACGTGTAAGGGACGTGTCCGCCACTCACATAGACTGTAACATAGGGGGCCGGGTAGTCTATATCAGCCGCTGGGTCTCTCGTGAAATCAAAGTCGAGTTCTGGGTGAATTTCCGTCGAGAGATAGTCCGATTGCAGAGAGAGAGAAGTGTAGCTGTCGGTGTTCTGTACTAGAGTGCTTGGTTACCGGGGCCGCACCGCTATTTATGCCAAATCCTCCGGTGACCGAGCGGAGGCTTCGGTGCGTCCAATATTCAATCAATCGGATGTTTCGCAGGTCGTAACCTCCGTCACCATTCGCGTGACGAGCGCTACGACCTTTGGGGCTACCCTTTCATCTCTGTTCTCTCTGCTGACCAAAACCATCTCTCTCTAGCATGTTTATTATTGCAAAAAATATAAAATATTCGTGGGTCCCCCGGCCCTACAATTTTCAGGGGAATTCAAAATATGTCACTTATAACTAGATTTACATTGTTACTTATTATCTAATTAGGCAAAGTGGAGTTTGGCCTACCTCCCATTATCATTTATTCGTCAAATTATAGGTCGAACTCCTGTAAATCAAAACAAGAACATTACACAAAACAATATCAAATCATAAGCAAGACCAAATGCTTATCTTCATTCTAATTGGTCGGCAGAGCGCCTACTGTGGGTGGCATGGTGCGGGTGGGCTCGGCAGCAAGGAGCGGAGGGGGAAACGGTACGGTGCTTTAGCGTAAATACGTAGCCCAGTCGTTTCTGCTAACATTCTATAATGCCAGCTGTAGGGGAGGGTGCCCGCAGAGCCACGGGAAAAAAGAAAACGAGGAAGTTGAACCAACACTCCTCGTCTTCTATTTCTCCGATAGAGACGTCCGCAACAAAACGGTTTTTTGGTTTTCTCAAAATAACGCATTTTGGAGAATGCTGCCTTTGATTCTACACATCTCAATTAAGGATTGGAAGTTCTGGGAAGGAAAAGGGAATGTGAGTAGTACTGTGCCATTAGTCCTAAATACTGTAAATATTAACGTAATCGGTTTCAAAGTCCCGGAAGAAATTCCTTATTCCTGATGAATAAAAACCTAATAAAATTTCGAGGTAGTATGGTCTAACTTGAAATTTGCGTTTTCTCCCTGATATTAATAATAATAATAATATTTGGCTGATTTATAAAGCGCCGTTTTCATGAAAAATCATCTCAAGGGCGCTGTACATATAATAAGCATTAGTAATGTAACAAATACAATCTTATCGCTAAAACTGTAAGAATCTACTGGTTTTTCGATGAGTGAAACTGTTGCGTTACAGACATACAGACAACTGGTCTTTGAGAAGTTGCCTGTGTGCGGATCGCCAATGAAATTCGAAAATTGCTTTCCTGTGGATAGCGATTGAGTTGCCAACTGTTTTTTTTTCAGTTGCCCCATGAGCGGATGGACTTAAATTCAGAAAGTCGACCGGGAGAAAACCAAGTGTGTGGCGGGAGGGGGATAAGTAAGTAATGAGAAGTAAATTCTATTAAGCAATATGGGAGCATTGCCAGGTACTAAAAAAATGTAAGAATCAATACGCTTATACGCTTTTCTTTTTATAAGCAATCCATCAGCGGCTATCCCCCTACGTGGACGTCGCATATGTGATCGTTATATATAATACACCAGCAGATGTGGCCACACTTTGCTGTGGCTAAAGGAACACAACGCCATCTATTGACAACGGCATTACCCAACCTTTATAATCAACGCCATCTGTTAATTTGCACACATATCAAATCCACACCGCCCGCTTGCCAGCCCGCTCCCTTTATATATTATATATTTCAACCAATTTACACAAAACCTTGACAAATTATATACATAAACCTTCCTCATGAATCACTCTTCTATTGGTGAAAACCGCATGAAAATCCATTGCGTAGTTTAAAAGATCTAAGCGTACAGACAGCAGGAGCGACTTTGCTTTATACTATGTAAAGATATACTCGCCATTGTCTACACACTCAAGATAGAATGTGACATGTAAGAAAATTTCAGTAAATTCTTAATTCAAAAGTTATTCATGTATGATAAAGATAGACATTCAAATGTGTGTATATGAACGATATAGATATAGGACCGGGCGGCGTTTTTTTTTGCTAGGAATACTGCATTCTACATCACGGGTGTGACTGCGATACCAAGATGCGCTTACTTGCTTACACTAAGACGAACATGACAAGCCATATGAGACGACCTAGGTTGTCCTTCTTATACTGAACATGCTACATTCTCTTTCTCACTTTCTCTAATATGGTTAAAAATCTTCAGTAAATAATTGTATTTTTTATAATAATTAATTATTTGTGTGTACTTACGTATGAAATATTAATCCTTGACCTATACTAGTGTTTGGCGTATAATGGAAACATTTTGTGATTTTCTCATCACATTCGAGGGCATTTTGGCGCTTTTTTAACGCAATTTACTTACTGGTAGGACATGACCTTATTCGACGCATCTATACATGGCAGTTTAGTACTTAAGTACTAGAAATCAAGTACAATGTAATTGCCTAGTTTTTGGCTTTCCACTTTGAGATTTCTACCACATGTCTATATGTATATTATATATAACGTCATTGTGTGATCCACAAAGTTTCTCTTAACGCATTATGTCCTGTTGCGTAATGGGAAGGATTGCTTTGAAACGATGAGCATTGTTAAAGTTAAATTAAAAAAATATTAATAAAAATCGTCTTAAAAAGCCCTATTACTACCCAACAATAAATTTTTTCTAAGATTTCCCGGTTCCCCCACTTACAAAAATTTATGACAAAATTTCCCTACTACAATTACATAAAGATTTCTTTAATAAAAATAATATACCACAATTAAATATTAGCGAAAGAATTATCCCTCTTGGAGGACTAACCGTACAACTAGTAAGAACCACAACAGCACAGCATCACTATACATTCAAGGGTATAAAATTATTCAATAAATTACCCCTAGATATTTGATCGGAAGAAAACTACAACAAATATAAAAAAAAATTAAACATTCTCTATTTTTTTTTTTTTTATCGTATTTTTGAAACCCTGGTGATTTTTTTTAAATTTCAATCTGAAAAATCAGACTATTTTTTATAAACCGGAAAGACGGGACATAATTTTATAGGTGCGAAAAAACGATAATTACGTAGCTGAAAATTATTTTTAAAAAAAGTTTTCCACACGAATAGCACAGGAGAATAACGAGGCATACCAAAAATATTACATCTCATAAATATTTTTTTCCTTGATCCATCTTATTGATCATAAATCATTATAATGTACAACGTCTATATTACTAAATCCAATGTAATATACTTGTACTTGTAAATTATAATAATAATAACATTATAAAATTTGATTTCGTTAAAATCAGCACAATAACCATTATAGCTCTAAAACACGTAATGACATCTAAAATGTACAGGGTTCTCTTCATAACATCTGTCAAAAAGTCAAACCAAATGATAAGTTCGCAGAGAACAAACAATAAATCTAGTGAACGTTAAATGTCAAATTCAAAAATTCGCCTGAAATCAAAGTGATGCCATATAAAAAAAATAAATCAGTGTGGAATTTCACAAAATTAATAGGAACATTTTCGGAGACGGGACATTTTCATGCAGTGACGTCACGAGTCCAAATAATGGATTTATTTATTTCAAAATAAAAAAAACTGTACATTTCTAAAAAAATTTACTAACATTTTCGTAATCTCAGTAAAAAGATCTATCCACACGATTTTTTCCAAGTCGTTATGAAATGCATGCAAGTGGCCTATTCGGAAAACTTTTTTTCATCAATATGTTTTATAAAGAGTTTATTTTTCATTTGGAATGCCTTTACGTCTGTGTGCATATCAGAGATTAGTTTTTACCTTGAAGCCGTACATTCAGCGTATTTATACCCCTCCGAAAATCTCTCATCTCAAGCATTCCAGCTAATTCATCTTCAATAAAAGCTAAACCTTTAGCACCCGTAAAAACTGCATCCAAAGTGGGCATCAGGAAGTCTTCAATTCAGTCGAAAGATGACGAGCCCGATGTTAAATACATTCACGTATAGTATATTTGCGACACCTACCAGAGTGGAAGATAATCTCAGTATCTCCTTGGTGTAAGACCACCATTCAAAACTGAAACATAGCTTGAAATGGCTTTAGCAAAGATATTGAAATATAATTATATAATATTCGATATCATTTTTCCTTGTATACGACCACACATCATTTCGAATCAACACGGCTTCGTGAACAGAAAATCAACAGAAACTAATCTATGCGAATTTGTTGACACAGTCCTTGTTGCTATGGATAACGGTTTTCAAGTCGATGTAGTCTACACAGACTATTCCAAAGCCTTTGATAAAATTCCACACAGCATTTTAATTGAGAAAGTCGAAGCAATGGGTATACGCGGTGACCTCCTTCGTTGGTTAGCCTCTTATCTCGACAATCGTACGCAAGCTGTAACTGTACTGGGGTTCTGCTCTAGCTTTGTCCCCGTAACCTCAGGAGTTCCCCAAGGATCTCACCTTGGCCCCCTTTTATTCAACATTTTTATGAACGATGTTAACAAAACTATTCGTAATTCTCAGCTGTTCCTATATGCGGATGACAAAAAGATTGTCAAAATCATTAAATCTGAGATGGATTGTATAGAGCTCCAGGATGACCTGAACTCCCTGGTCAATGTGTATTGTTTAGAAAACCACCTTCTTTTGAATGCAGATAAATGTTCCGTCATATCTTATTCTCGAAAGAAAAACACTATACTATATCCGTACATAATTAAAAACAATCTTTTAAATAGGGTAAATGAAATTAAAGATCTTGGAGTTCTATTAGACAGTAAGCTTCTTTTTCAATCTCACGTCGAGCACATCACGTCTAAGGCTTTGAAAATGCTAGGATTTATACTTAGAGTAAGTTCTGTTTTCAAAAATCCACAAACATTTAAGATTCTCTACATATCATACGTCAGAAGCCACCTAGAGTATGCTTCAACAGTATGGAACCCCCATTGTTCTACATATAAATCAAATATAGAAAGAGTCCAGAAAAAGTTTTTGAAATATGTTTCGTTTCGCATGCGAAATGATGTAAATTATGTCTCTATGAACCTCAAAACCCTTGATCAACGCAGAGATATCAGAGACCTAGTAATGCTTTATAAGATAATCCACAATTTTATTGATAGCCCTTACCTATTACAAAATATCAATTTCAGATGTCCAATAAGAGTCACTCGATCTCCAGACATATTTTATATTCCTAAGAGCAATGCTAATTATCTTCAAAATGTGTTTATAAGAAGAAGCTGTAGCACTTTCAATAGATTATGCAGACATTGACATGTTTAACACGAACCTTGCTAACTTCATAAAATTCGTAAAAAGTAATATTCAACGGAAAACTTAATGTTTCATTAATTCCTTATCTTTCTGTTACATTTTCATTTTTCTTCATTTTCATTACATTTTCTTTTTTGATTTCAGCAGTTTGAAAATACATTTTTTGTAGATTTAAGTGAGTAGATGCACTTTTTCAGAACTGTTTATATTATATACATATATTGTTTTGTTTGTTTTTTTTTTATTTTTATTATGGTCTCAAATTTTTATGTCGTTATTTTATTGGTCAATGATATGACTATCTCTAACACTGTTATATATGAACTTGTAATGACTGTTTATAACGCTAATAAATAAAATAAAATAAAATAAGTAGATGTGCTATCTGCAGTTTTTACTAGGTTTGACTGCGCTTCCGGGTGTCGCCGATATTGTTTACCAATTAACAAATAAACTTAATGAACGAATAAACCAAACGAACATTAAACTAAATGAACGAATTCTTTCCGTATTCAAACTATATTGTTAACCAATACTAATGCACATTTTCAAAAAATCAACGAAATGAATTATTTTCATATGCAAACTACTCTAATTAGGGCGTAGTCCGCCGACACCATAGCATATCTCTTTTGCATTTGAATATCTTTGGGCTTTAGCTATGTTTGTTGACCAGATCTGAATAGCTAGGTATCTCCCCACCTTCCTCTTTCTCATCAATCGGGCATCACCTTGGCAAGTCGAAAAATCATCATCGGGGTGGGGGGGTGGTATGTAACTAAAATGGTATGGTGGGTGTGGTGCATGTAACTAAAATGCTTTATGCTTTTTTCAGCACCTTGAGATCTGATCTGATGGGTGCGTGTTAGTCTTAATTCTTCAGAAGCAGGCAGCGAACAATGGCTGTGCACATGGTCAGTCAGAGAATATACAGCGATATAAAGGGAACAGGGTAGAATTTTGGGATTATAGGAATGCAACAATAAATCCTCCCAAGTTCTAAATTCCTCCCAGTGGTTTTGTGTGTATACGTATGGGCTATGTAAATGGCATAGTGATGCAAAATGCAGACTATAATTTTGAATAATTTTTATTAAATAAATATAAACATCGATTTTATTTTATTTTTCTTACCATTCCTGATAGTGTCAAAACACATTTGTTCCAATCGATATAAGTAATGGATATTCGTGTAACAATCGATGACATCAAAAACTTCTTCCAGTCGTAATAGTTTCCAAAGAAAAAAAAGGAAAATATAACAAATGAAAGAAATTAGATTTATTTGATATTTAATTAAAAAAAGTCTTTTCATCCAATATTAGAGCATAAATGATGAACCCTGAACATAAAATTAAAATAAAAGAATATTAATTCAAACAATCATAAATAGAGAAAATCATAGCTAATAACTCTTCAGTCATTGTACTCTTAATTCTAAACCAAATGCTAAAAATGAAGAAAGACAAATTAAAAGTACATTATTAAAATGAATAATCTTGGAAAATTGAAAAGATTACATTACATAATATTTATAATAAACAACATATTTTGAGTGAGAAGTCAATAACATTTGATTTGTGTAATTTATTTATTCATAGATCATATTTTGTAAATAATTTAAATTACACAGTACTCCGGAACTGAAGTGTCCCCGAGTTAACTTTTGTGACCGGAAAATCTTTCAATCTATACAAGATGACAATAATTTATTCAAGATGAACAATTTGGACTAATACATGTATACACACCTGCGGATACAAATTAACCAAAATGTATGAGTGTAGTTAATTGGACCACAATAAAAAGATGGTCAGTTGTATTTTAGTCTGGGGTTCATATCAATTCGGCAGTCTGTGAAACATGAGATAACTTATTTTTAATATTGCAAAATACAAAAATGAAGGAATACAGATACATATTATGGTTATTCAGCATGTACGCACAGTTGAAGCCCCAGATCTAAGAGGGGGGGGGGCAAACCGGGGCACCTGCCTCAGGCGGCAGTTTAAGGGGGCGCCAAGATCGTAATTTATGTTTGATTGAAAAAAAAAACTTGAATCACAAAGCGCCTGGCATCCAGCGTATGCTGTTCTATCATTATTCATATGATTTTAAAACACCCAGTTAGTTTTTCAACACATCCTAAGTTGATAATTTATGAACGTATCCTAAGTCGATTTTTAACGCGTGCATAGCGTACATGATGTCTCTGCCAGGGGAATCCCTGTCGCATCTAGAACTAGGGGCTACACAAGCTGAGACAAATAAACCCAGTCGAACGAACGAATAAACCCGGCGTGCAAACGTCAAGCGAAGCGACGATCACTCACCGCACGAGAGGGGGCGCCACTCATCGAGAGGGGGCACCACTATTAAGTTTCTGCCCCGATTTGAAAAAGTCATAGATCCGGGGCTGCACAGTTGTCAAAAAATTTGATTGAAATAAATAGAGTAATAATAAAAAATTGGACAGTAAGGTCACTCGAGATATAATTTAGGGTCACAGACCGCATAACAATGAAAATAACATGATTGGCACATTTTTAATATTGATTAAATGAGAATTCTTTTAATAAGTAACTTTGATATTCATTAATTTAATCAACACACGTTATGAAGTAAAAATATCCTGGAAAACAGTCATATTATTTAAAATCAATTGTATTATTAATTAAGTAATTATAATGGAGCAGAAACAAGAGACAAACATGTCCAAACCATATAAGCATAACTAATTCGAAGTTAATATAAATTGATACACAAAATATTGCAACATTAACTTTTTCTTTAGTAGGGGACTTTGGAATATTATCCCCCATGCGTTAGTTTTAATGGTGAGTTTGATGCTCATATGGGATTCAGCCCCTTTAGGGGATTAATAATAAATGTAGCAGGGAACATTCTAAATGGGATCTTAACATAAACCCCTGTATTTTTAATAATTCAAAAGAAATAAAAATAAGAAATTAAATGTCCGCAATGAAGTTAAAAAACATATTTATTATGAGACATAACATAAGATTAACTAAAGCACTAAATAATTAATGTTAACAACAATGAGAAGCAATCCCACAAAGAAATAATGTAGAAAAATGAATTTCCCTGCCGACTAAAAAAAAACACTCAGGAGCAAAACAGATAATCAAAGCATTTAAATTATATTCAAAATAAATCCAATGTAAGGTATTTTGTGTATAATATAAAAATAGTAATTCATTGTACCAAATTTAAAAAAAAAACTTACTTAGAATGAGATAAAAATGACAATAATAATAATCGTTACATTTGAACGCAAAAAATTCAGAGAAAAAAGTAACAAACGTACATAAATGCTACCTTATTGCCTAAGAGGATATAAAATTAACACTAAAATGAAAAAATATATTTTATATTGATATCTATTTACATAAAAAATTTGTTTCCACTCTTTACACCAAATATGATTCTCTCGACAAGGATGATTTTAAAGACAAGGCCTTCTTCAAGGCCTGATCTCAATAACAAATGTATGTACAGATCCTTAGGATAATTTAAAATTTGACACCAGCCATTGCTTTGCGCATTTTATCTGATAGAGGCACTCCGCCGTGAGCAATTTTTCGCTTGACGCCTTTCTTGGAACCGGCACCCACTTCTTCCGTCTTTGCGGGAACTTTTTTGGTGTCTTTTGTCTTGATTTTTGGGACAGATTCAGTCTGCAGTTTGGTGGTGGTCTTGAGTACCTTGGTGGCTTTGGGTGGGTGACTTTGGTGATCTTTCTTGTGTTTGGCAAACTGAGCAGCGGTACGGACCGAAGCGCCGCAGTCTGTGCATTTGAAGGACTTGGGAGGGGTGTGCTCCGTGTGGATGTGTCTTTTCAGGAGACCCTCCGTGTCGAAAGCCTTTCCGCAGTCGCACTTATGTGCCTGTCGCACCACTGGAAAGATAAGTACATTATAAGAGCATCTGATAATTATTCTAGTGCCGAGTACAACAAGGTAGCACACTGCACCAGGCTGCCGGGAATATCGGTCCCTCTCAATGAGAAACTAGCTATGAATAAATTAATATTAGCAAAGGAGGTCATATTAAATTGTCTTCGCATTGATAAAATTAATTGTTGATCTTTGAACGGAATATTAATCCTATATTTAACCCCTCCGCAACGTAAGTAGATATAAGCGTTAAAAATAGGACAGCAGTCAAGTACAATAAGCGTGTTTATACGTCAGCGCCTGTGTTTCCATAGAAATCGTTCTAACTCCGTTATTGTTTTAGTTACATCCCTAAAACAGAAAGTAAAAGGTCGATAGTAGATCAAGCTGCACATCCCTATCAAGTTGTCTATGGAAATACATAACAGGAATCAGCTGTCAGTCGTGTAGTTGACAAAAATATTTACCCACTCAAATTTGCTACCGGCAGCTCCACCGCGCTCCACATTTTAAATTTTTATTCATTCTTATATTCATTTTTATACATTTTTTTATGAAATGATAAAAAAGTGAGGTGACAAAAGTGTTTATTACACATATATATAATAGAATAGTATTGTTGTTTACATAATCTGTGATTTTAGTACCGTTTTCACATAAAAACATCACGTGAGTCATTTTTTACCTTTTTTAATGTTTGCGTTCAAAATTTTAATATTTACAAATGCTAATATTTAATTGTAATATAATAATTTGAAAGCCTATTTTGTAACCTTTCTAAAACAGTTTTTACTATTCGGCTACATTCAGAAATGTTTCATTTATAGAGCTTTAATTGTGAAGCGGTAATAACAAAAAGTTTTCGTAAAATGTCATTTTGTTAAAGACACCAAAAGCGAATATTCTCGAAAATTCGGAGGGGTTAACAAGTTTACTGATTTAAAAAAACGGTACTTTATTGTATATTTTTAAGTAATTGGTATCAACTTAATTTTGTAGTGTGCATTAGTTGATTTTTGAAAGCTTCGTCTCGCCGAAAACCTGGCCCGGCGCTATGCTCCCGGTTTGCTTCTCGCCGGAACCCTTCACGTGCTACCTCGTGTATATTGCCAAACAAATCAGCCCGGCTGGTAAAATCCAGCCACTAACCGGGTGTAGTGTGCTAGTACGCTAACGGTGTTCATTCAAAGGGTAAATTTCTGATTGTCTCTCTAATTTGTCAACAAAAAAACAATTATGTTGTGAATTGTGTGTAGTGTGCTAGTACGCTAACAGTGTTCATTGAAAGGGTAAATTTCGGATTGTCTCTCTAATTTGTCAACAAAAAAACATAATTATGTGGTGAATTGTGTGTAGTGTGCTAGTACGCTAACAGTGTTCATTGAAAGGGTAAATTTCTGATTGTCTCTCTAATTTGTCAACAAAAAAACATAATTATGTTGTGAATTGTGTGTAGTGTGCTAGTACGCTAACAGTGTTCATTGAAAGGGTAAATTTCTGATTGTCTCTCTAATTTGTCAACAAAAAAACATAATTATGTTGTGAATTGTGTGTGGTGTGCTAGTAAGCTAACAGCGTTCACTGAAAGGGTAAATTTCTGATTGTCTCTCTAACTTGTCAACAAAAAACATAATTTTGTGTTCCGTATCGATGCCTGGAATCCATTATGAGAGAGAGCTAGCTCTTTCGCCCTTATAGTTTCAGTTTCGCGCGTGTTTATTCCCTATATTTGCCCTTTTTTTATTCGACTTACCACATTTTCTCTCTGCTGGCAACACTAGTGACGCGCATCTCAGATCACGTGATGTTATTGTTTGTCATATGACGCCGTTTTTTCGCGCCGAAAGCAGTTTTCGTGTTTCGCTGTACTTAAAAAACCAATTTTGAGTCGAAAATCGAAGTTTATTCCCTGCTCTTTCAGTTTAAACATTAAATATACCGTGATAGATAGTTTTCTGAGAAATTGACTAATTATTTAGTGTGTTTTTTCGGTTGTTTACGTGTTTAAACTGTGCAACAAAATGAGTGATATCGACAACAGACGCTTCGCCGGTCGGAAACAATGATCAAGCACGAGTTTCTCGGAAACGCCAAATGCCGCGCGAAAGCTCTGGATCCGACACTTCGGAAGAAAGGATTACTATCGGGATCCTCGGGTAGACATCCTGATGCAACAGATGTCGGCCATGACGGACGTTTTATCTGGGAATCGGGTAGAGTTCGCGGAGAAAACGGTCTCGGACAAAGAAGACTCCGCGGGAGAGATGCGGCAAGAGGTAGAATCGGGGTTTTTAGAGATGCCCGCCAGCCTAGCCGCTCAGAAAAACGTTTTGGAGTTCTGCAATCCAAGCACATTGGTGAAGGAATCGCCGATTCCGAAGGCAGGCGCAAGAAGAGTCGCAGTTATCTCGGCTCTTCAGCGTTTTGGCTCGGAGGAATGATCGCGTGTTCGCTATGCCGAAACACAGAAAGTATACACCGCCACGCCCGCCTTCGTAGAGCTGGAGGTAAATGAAGAACTAGGAGTTTTGATAAGAACTCCTTCGCGCCAGCCCTGGACCGTTCCCTGGGAGCCCTCTCCAATGCAGTGCTATCCCAAACAGAGTCGGTCAGAGGAAACATGCAGGCACTGGTAAACTGGGCATCCGAACCAGGCACCTGCTTGACCCCTGCGACTCTGTTTGACAAGATTCAGGGGATGTTTGCCAAGTACAGTAAGACCACGGACGACGTCCTACAGATTTTATGCGGAAGGCGAACGGAATGCCTACAAAGTAGGCGAAAGGCCCTGCTAGAGGGAGTAAGGGACCCGTACATCAAGGAAGGCCTTGCCAGGATTCCTCCGAGCGCCAGTCACCTCTTCAATAAAGAGGAACTAGCAAGTTATATCGTGGCAAACGGGGGACGAGACAAGATATTCGGTAGTGCATCCTCGTCGTATATCCCCCGTCAACCTCAACCCTCTACCTCACAAGCAGCAAGACCGGTGATAGAGGCTCCACACTCCCGACCTAGGAAGCCCTTTCGACCTGCCCCTAGGCCAGAGAAAGACAGGACGTACAGGCAGCCCGCCAAAAAGCCAGAGCCCTCTCGCAAGGCGGTCAGCGATCGGGGTAGAAGGCGATGGAGGTGACTGGAGGCCGGAGCCATTCTGGGGAGGACGCCTAAAGGCGTATCAGGAGGTGTGGAGGGAGCTGGGAGCATCACCGCTAATCCTGAACATTCTAAAAGGAGCAAGGATACACTTCATATCAAAACCTCCTCGGGCGCTCCCATCGGCCGAGGTGAAGCAGAATTTCAGGACAAGGTTGTCTCCAGGCATGACCGCACACATCGAAACGATGAAAGCGTCAAAAATCCTGGAGGCAGCAGACGACTCCCCAAGCTTCCTGTCAGGTATGTTCCTTACCTCCAAATCAGACCACACCCTCAGGCCCATCTTCAACCTGAAGGCCTTGAACGTCTTCATAGACTAAAGCCCTTCAGACTCTTCAGTCATTTTCGGGTCCCGGAATTCCTCCAACCCGACGACTGGCTGATAAAAGTCGACCTCTCTCAGGCTTACTTCCACGTGCCAATCGCAAGATCACACCGGAAGTTCCTGCGCCTCGTGTACAACGGAGAGCTCCTTCAGATGACGTGTCTGCCCTTCGGCCTGTCATCAGCGCCAAGGATCTTCTCGCTGCTCTCAAACTGGGTAGCAGAACTACTAAGGAAAAAGGGACTCAGGATTGTAGTCTACCTAGACGACTTCTTAGTAGCAAACCAGTCCAGAAAACTTCTCACCTCCCAAGCCGTTGCTATAGCGCACACACTTCAACAGCTAGGCTGGTGCATAAACCCGGACAAGTGTGTCCTGACACCCACGCAGAAGTTGGAGTTTCTGGGTATAACATGGGACACGAGAGCAGATCAAAAGTCTCTCTCCGACCGCAAGTGCGCTGGTCTACGCCAAGCCTTGCAGGTTCCCTTGGAAGTCGGCAGTTGCTCTCCCAGGCAGGCTCTCGGTCTACTGGGAAGACTCAACTTTGCAAATTTCGTGATCCCTCGTGGTCGCTTGCATTGCCGCAGACTGCACCCGGACAAGTGTGTCCTGACACCCACGCAGAAGTTGGAGTTCCTGGGTATAACATGGGACACGAGAGCAGATCAAAAGTCTCTCTCCGACCGCAAGTGCGCTGGTCTACGCCAAGCCTTGCAGGTTCCCTTGGAAGTCGGCAGTTGCTCTCCCAGGCAGGCTCTCGGTCTACTGGGAAGACTCAACTTTGCAATTTTCGTGATCCCTCGTGGTTGCTTGCATTGCCGCAGACTGCAGAGGTTCAGCACCTGAAACCATCGCGGCCCGTTGCTCTGCCCAACGCAGCACGGCAGGATATACAGTGGTGGCTAGCAGCCATTGGAAGGACAAGCCCAATGTCTTATCTTAACAAGACGAATGTCTTATTGCAGACAGACAAGACAGTAGTGGCTTATGTCAACAAGGAAGGGGGTACAAAATCGTTAGCCCTTCTGGAAACAACGCGGGAGCTACTGGATTTCGTAGACCAGATGGAGATATCTCTGACAGCACAATACATTCCAGGAAGATACAACGGAATTGCGGACCGTCTCTCTCGGGGCGCACCGCTTCCAGAGTGGCATCTACTAAGTCCGGCAACGAAGGAGATATTAAAAAAATGGGGTCGCCCTCAAATAGACCTGTTCGCTTCAGCCACTGCTCACGTGGTACCAACATACGTCTCCAGAGACTCAAGCGACTGCTTAGCCTGCTTTCCCAACGCGTTCAGTCAACCTTGGGACTACAATCTAGCTTGGGTATTCCCTCCGCCAAACCTCGTTCCGAGAGTGCTCACCCACCTAAATCAGGCAAAGGGCATGTTCCTTCTAGTCGTCCCAAAATGGGAGAAGACTTTCTGGAGAAGCGACCTAAAACAGCGAACAGACGAACCTCCCATACGCCTGCGCAACCTAGAGGGAGTCCTCATAGACACATCGACAGGACTACCCCCTCCCAGGATTCAGGATCTGGAACTAGAGGTCTGGAGAATTGCGGGTGGGAACAAGCCCTGACAACATGGAGTCAGGAAGAATGCCAACTCCTCAAGTCATCCCACCAACTACGGTTGCCAGGTATCTAGCCTACCTATTTGTTCAAGGAGGCCTAGCCCCAGGGACCATTCAGGTCCACAAGTCAGCCATTGTTACCTTCTGCGGCCCAGCTCAGAATGCGAGAAAAATCAGCTTTGATTTCTTGGTAAGACACGTTCTCAAGGCAATCTCAATGGCAAGGAGGACCAAGGAGAAAGCCCCTATCTGGTATCCCAGATAAGTAATAGACTGGCTGGTCAAGAATTCCCCCACAGAAGACTCGCTGTTTGAAGCGTCACAGAGGGCAGCAATACTCCTCGTCCTGGCGTCAGGCAGGAGAGTTCATGATTTGACACTGCTCAGAATCACCCCAGAACATTTCATCGACAAGAGGAACTCTATTACCCTGTGGCCAATTTTTGGGGCAAAAACCGACACAGCCAACCATAAACAATCAGGTTGGAAACTGACAGGCTCACAAAAAGATAACATCAACCTCCTTAAATGGTTGAGAAAAGTCGTTGCCCTCTCTACAGCCAGAAGAGGTCCACTACTAAAGAACCTATTTGTGACCACATCAGCAGAAACAAAACCGGCAACGCAAACGATAATAGGGGGATGGATCAAATCAGTCCTCAGAAAAGCTGGAGTCCACGTAACCCCGGGAAGTGTACGCTCGGCTGTAGCCTCCTTAAACTGGTTGGAAGACTACCCCATAGAGGAGATTCTTGCTAGAGGGAATTGGAAGTCCGAGCACACCTTCCGGAAGTTCTACCAGAAGGAGATAGCGCACTCCAGAAGTGAGCACCTCCAGCACTCAATGGCTCCATTCTTTACTCCAGTGTAAATAGCATCACATATAACGCTAAGTTTTCAGATCACCAGGTGAGAGCAAACACATCTCATAATGGATTCCAGGCATCGATACGGAACACAAAATAGAATAATTTTACCTACCAATAAAATTTATATTTTGTTTCCATCGATGCCTGGAATCCAGGTAATCCCTACCTGGTGCATTACGAGTCATATGACAAACAATAACATCACGTGATCTGAGATGCGCGTCACTAGTGTTGCCAGCAGAGAGAAAATGTGGTAAGTCGAATAAAAAAAGGGCAAATATAGGGAATAAACACGCGCGAAACTGAAACTATAAGGGCGAAAGAGCTAGCTCTCTCTCATAATGGATTCCAGGCATCGATGGAAACAAAATATAAATTTTATTGGTAGGTAAAATTATTCTATTATATTGTGAATAAATAAGTAAAATAAATTAATTCCACCAACCTTTGTGTGTTTTCCTGTGCACTGAAAGATTAGCTTGAGAAGTGAAAACTTGCCGGCAGCACCTCAACTGCAAAGTAGCAGCTGCCTTCTTGGCAAGTCCGGGCAGTTTCCTGCCTTCCATGGAGTTGCGTCCTCCTCCTAGAGATTTCCTCTTCTGTGACATCAGAACAGATGAAATCACTTTCTTTGTTTTCTTGGTGTTTTCATTCATCTTTGGTAGTTGACTGCTGACTTTGGCCGAGATGGGTTTCTTTGTACTTGAGCTGGAAGTGGATGGCACCACTGTAGATTGATCCGTGCTCTCAGATTTTAGTTTTGGACTTTTAGGGAATGAATATCGAATATCAGACTCTTCTATAATAGCTTTCAGCATTTTGGCAGATGGAAGTTTAAGACCTGACAGGGCTGATTCACTAACCCTTTTACGAGACTTGATAATCGTTTTAGATACATTCTTGGGTGCCAAAGGCTGTGACAATCTTCTAATGGGTTTGTTAAACTCGGGATTGATTTTATACTTGGGTTGAGGCTCTGTGATATGTTTGGGTTCCTTGATCATGTATTTAACATCGGGCTCATCATCTTTCAACTGAATTGAAGACTTCCTGATGCCCACTTTGGATGCAATTTTTACGGGTGCTAAAGGTTTAGCTTTTATTGAAGATGAATTAGCTGGAATGCCTGAGATGAGAGATTTTCGGAGGGGTATTTTCAATTTTGAAGCGGTAGGATCCTTACTAGAAATTGTCTTCCTAATAGGATCTTTGGAATCTACAGAAGTAGTGGAATTTATCGATCTTCTACTAGAAGTTCTCGAAGTAACGGTATCGACTGATGAAGTAGACTTTCTTAAATTGCGGAAAATATATAATCTCTTTTCCGATTCTTCAATTTTTGAGGATTCTTGACTTCTTGCAACCAGAGATTTTCTTAAAGGCCTCTGGACACCCGCATTAAGATTAGTTGGCACACTTGAAAATTCCTGAGACTTTGAAGATACTGGATCAATGTTAAGTGACTTCCTTTTAGAAACTTGTGTTCTTAAAATATCATTTGAAAACAGGGATCTTCTACCTGGCCGGTTTGGTGGTGCTCTTTCATTGGTCAGGGGAAGGGGAACAGGAAGAGGAACATTCACATTCAGTGCTGCAGGGATAGCAGAAACAGTTACCTCAACATCTTGATCCTTGGCAGCAATATTTTGATCAGAAACATTGTTGGATTTGTTTAATTGATCATTGTCTGGAACATGCGTAATGACAGATTCTAGTTTAGAAGTTGATTCTATAATAACAGGTTCTAATTTAGAAGCAGTGCCACTCGATTCTGAGACATGGTCCTCTCGCTGTGTACTATTAGGCACAACAGGCAAAACATCCACGTCTGTTAAATGGATCATTTCTTGCTGCACAGATTTTGATTTGTTCAATAACTTTTTTCTAGAGCAAATTGTTACATGCTTGATTAAGGAATTTTCATTTGGGAATACCATATAGCACCTTGAGCATTCGTGGATAATGTCTTTAGTATTCAAAACCTCGGGCAGATTAGTACTTTTCTCCTCCCTAACTTCAATGTGACTTTCTCTGTGCTCTACCATGTGGTGAAGTTTTCTATAAGATTTACCACAAATTCCACAATTGTTTCCATCCTCACTGGTCGAACTGGCGACAGACAAGCGTATATTATTATCATTGGAAGAATCATCAGGCTTACCCTTTTTAGAAGGGGAACAATGAATATCCCTGTGCTCAACCATATGGTGACGTTTTCTGAAGGATTTTCCGCACCCGGAACATGTAGCATCCTCTGTTGGTTTGGTTTCCACAGCCAGTTGTGGCAAAGATTGGAGTGCTTCGGCAATATGCAATTCCCGGTGCTCCACCAGGTGGTGTAATTTCCTAAAGGATTTGTCACAAGTGTCGCAACGGAATCCTGCAGATTCAGTTTCACTTTTTACACTGGCCACTGAAGTTCTGCGTGATCTTGACTCACTGTTTGTGTGCAGCTCACGGTGCTCGACCAGATGATGTAGTTTCCTAAAGCCTTTCTGACAAATCTCACATTTCAACATTGTTTCTGGTTCAACAGAATTTTCTACCTGCTCTTCAGTGACTACCGGCTTTTTGGGTGTTGTGGCTTTAGGAGTCTCTACAGGGGATATAGGCTCGGGTTCAGGTTCATCCACAGTGTGTTTGGTACGGTGATAGACCATGTGAGCTAGTTGCCTGAAAGTCTTTCCGCATATTTCACATTCAATTGGACTGTTGACAACAGGTTTGGTGTTCTTCATTTTAGCAAGTCGACTCATTGGAGATGCCATGGCTGCTGGTGGTTTTTCTAGCAGTTTTTTACCGCCGCCAATTGTCTTCTCTTTGGAGGCTTTATCAGAAATGCTTTTGGCTATTTTTGTTGAATTATTATGTTCATCCGAGTCACGTTTTCTAGGTAAAACCATCTTTGACTCTTCTTTCACTGTACCCAATGATGCCTCCACCTTTTCAACAGATTTATCCACTACATTATTTTCAAATTTGTGATTTAAAGGTGATGAAGAAAAGGAATCTTCAATAGTAATGGTCTCCAAAAGAGATTTAGATGGCATCGTTTTGACCGACTCCATAATTATCACTGAATCATTTCCCGAATCATCTGATATCACTTTTTCTCTCTCTGGAGATAATTCATTGGACAATTCTTTATCAAGTCCACGATGCTGATAAATGTTAGCTTTGTCGGAGTGATCAAATGTTTCCTTCAGGTGTAAAACTTCAAAGGAGGGATCAATTACAGGTTCTATTGATTTAATTTTAAGTGATTCAGTTAACAGTTGTAAACCTTTCTTTTCGGGAATATTTTCACACTTAACTGGTTTTTTAGGATCAGTGTGCGTGTCTGATTTGCCAGATTTAGTTGATTTGTTCTCAGGGATTTCATCATTCAAAACTGCTACTTTAGGTTTCCTTCCTCTTTTTTTGGGTAAATTATCACTCAAGCTAGGATTAAGTTTGGTATCTGTCTTGTCAGAAACGTCACTAACAATTTCGGGTTTTGCACCTTTGGTTGCTGTGATCTTAAGTGTATCACAGTCCTGAGTTATATGTTCAGTTGATTTCTTTTCAGGTGTATTAAAACTCAAGTCATCTTTGGGAGTTTCAGTGATGATTTTACGTTTTCGGGGGGATTTGATGGTTTCTATATCAATAATCCCGTTGCAATGTTTAACATGCTTCAACAAAACATTTTCAGTACGGAAGGTTTTAAAGCACATGGGACATTTGATATTATCATTAATTTTTCCAAATGGTGAGATAGGATATGTGCGAGGACTATTTTCTGACTTAGAGGCTTCTTGGAAAGGAGATTCCTTTGGTTTAGCTACCTCTCTTAAAAGACTTTCTTTACTTATCGTTGTCCCCTTTTCAAGAGTTGGTTTCGTCCGTGTTACCTCTTTAGCAGGATTTTCTTTTGACTTCATCAATTCTTCGACAGTTTCTTTTGTCTTGGGTACTTCTTTAGCAGGAAGTTCTGTTATCTTTGTTATTTCTTTAAATGCAGTTTCTTTCGCATTTATTATTTCATTCACAGAAGTTTCTTTTGCCTTCAAAACTTCTTCAACAAAAGCTTCTTTTACCTTTGATACTTCTTTAGCAGAAGCCTCTTTTGCCTTTGATACATCTTTAACAGATGTTACTTTTGCCTCTGTTACTTCTTGAAAAGGAGTTTCTTCTGCATCTATTACTTCTTGAACGAGAGTTTCTTTTGCATTTGTCACTTCTTTAATGGGAATTTCTTTGAGGTATGTTCCTTCTTTTATGGGAGTTATTGTTGTTTTCATTACCTCTGTAACAGGAGATTCTTTTTCTTTCTCAACTTTTTTAACAGGAGATTCTGCTAACTCAACTGGTACATCTTTCACTGTAGTGTCTGATTTCTCATTGGGCAAATGTTTTTTTAATGGAGTGTCTTCATCAGACTTCAAAACATCTGTCAAAATTGTTTGGTTTTTTTTAGGTCTCCCACGTTTCCGCTTTGCGGAACTTGATAAAGGGCTGTTTGAAATGCTGTTATCAAGATTCATAATTTCTGTTTGACCTGCAGAGTCAGATTTTAGAATGTCAGGATTTTTCTGTACTTTACTCTCTCTTTCAGGAGATAAAGATAGATCAATATTGGTAACAGATTTTGAGCCAGGGGACAATGTAGTATTTGGACTTGTTTTTGGAGATTTGTCTAAAATGTTCTTGACAGGATCCCTTTTAGACAACTGCTTAAATCTTATATCACGTTCCTTTAATTTATAGGTCATTTTCAGAGCTTTCGCTTCACTTTCTTTTTTATATTCCTCCGCATTGCTGTACAGATTTGGGAAAATGATTTCCATATCAGATCTGGTTACCGGAGTAAATACTTGTTTTCTAGGCTGCCTGCACTTGGCTTGAGGCTTTTGCTCTGAATTTGGCGAATCTTCTGCGGAACTGATTGTTTCAGTGTCTATGGGAATTTTCACACTTATAATGTTGGTTGCACTTGTTTTGTCAATGTTAGCCACAGGGGATTTATCTTTATGATCAGTAATAGTGTTACGGTTAATACTGGATGATTTGTCTTTATAATCCATAATAGGGTTTCGATTAATCCCAGGTGACTTGTTTTTATGATCCAAAATAATATTTAGGTTAGTCCCAGGGGATTTGTCTTTACGATCCATAATAGTGTCCCGATTAGCTACAGGTGACTTGTTTTTATGATGCATAATAAGTCGATTAGCACCAGGGGACTTGTCTTTATAATCCGAAATAGTGTGTCCAACAAGGCTTACATTTGCAACTATTGGAGAGTTAGCCTGAACTAATAATTGATGCGGTCGGGGAGAAGAAATTGCTTGAACTACTCGCATTTTATCTACTTCTCTGAAGGCATTTTGTTGGGATCTGTTTTGTATTGATGCTGGTTTTGGATTAGAATTAAGTTTATGACTTGGTGAATATGTTCTTAGCTTTGAAACATTGGTAAATGGTTGACTTGAAGATTCAGTATATTTTGTCAGTATTTTTACTTCACCTTTCTGTAGTAATGCACTTTTATTTGGAATGATTTGTTTTTGAGCTGATTGCACGAGTGGTGGTGATAAATTTTTGGTATAATTTGACTTTTCTTTAACTGGTGATCTGTATAGCTGAGGCAGTGTGGGTTTATATGTTGACACTTCACATGGAGAAATTGCTTTTTTGTTTACAACCATTTCTCTCTGGGAAGGTTGAGTGGTAACACTAGATGCAATTTTGACTCCATTGTTAGACAGCATAGGCAGAGGCATTTCTTTCACAGGTAGGGTTGAAATTTCTACTATTTCACATTCTTCTTCTAAAACTGGAACTGACATTGTTCTAACAGTTTGCGATACATCTTCGAATTCAATGGAATTGCATACTTCCGACAATGGAATGGAGTTTCTTCTTACAAATTTATCAAAATCAACTTCTGAAACAACATTTTTCTCTGTACTCTGGATTGCTTTCACATCAATGACTTTTTTTACAGATAAACCATCCACAGAAATATCATTGTTATTATCTGATACCTGCTGGCTCTCAGTACAAGGTGCAGCAACTCCTTTGTCCACATCACATGTATCATTAGGTTCACCTGAACTTTCCTTAAGCTTGAGGTCGGCTGTATGCTGTACTGTAGGTTTTTCTAAAGTAGTAGCAGTTTTGACATTGAAGGTTTCATACTGGGAACTGTTGGCTGCTATCCATTCTACTCCACTGTCTCCAGTAACCGGTTCTCCTTCCACATAGTCATCATCCTCCAGATCGTCTTCTGATTCCACACTGGATTGGGATTGTAGTGCTTTCAATGGTGAAGTATCCACTAAACTATTTTTTACATTACTTTCAGAACTCTTCATGGAATCGCTACATTCTATCATTTTGGAAGATTTTTGGTCCTTCTCGGGGTCTTCTTCCGTAGTTAAAGAAATTATTTTAACAGAAAGATTTTCCGAGGTGATAGATTGAATTGTTGGCTTATCAGCCAAAGACATTTCAACGGTGTCATCAGAATCTGAAGTGTCTGATATTTGAAGAACTGGAATCTCATTCGTCGATAAGGGAGACCTCTCTCTTTCCATATTTTGGTTTTGGTTTTCAAGAAAAGGAGTAATTTTATTTGTGCTTACAATATCACTGAATGATGGAATATTAGAAGTTACAATATCTATTGATTTATTCTTGGCTTGTATTGATTTATTCTTGGCTTCTATTGAGCTCTCATGCATTTCAGACGCTACTTTTTCTGTTAAACCAGCTTGACAGTCTTTTACTGTGGTGCTCTCATCAGTCTCTATTTGTGTATCATCTGAGTCATCATCGGACAATTCAATTATATTGGGTTCTAAAGATTCTTCATCAATCTCCACTTCAAGAGGCTTAATTTCAGGAATTGTAGCATCATTTAATTTAATCTCCGGTTCCTCTGATTCTAGCCATTCCTCAGGGCCCATAACTAAATCCGTAACACTTGGTTCAGAACTGCTTTCAATTATTACTGCTGGATTTGGTTCAGGTTCAGAAGATGACAGCAACTTACTATCATCATCGCAAATGGTCCCCAAAGTGATCACCTCTTCAGGAACTACATCTTGCTTTAGATTAGGTTCATCAGAGCCTTTTGCTACTTCTGACGAGACCACTACATCATTTTTGGAACTTTCAACTTCGTATACGATACCCAATTTGGGAGACAAAGGGCTAGTTGCATTAAAACTGCTTGAATTGACACTATCAATATCGTTCACTTCAATTATTTCAGAAATAGCTGTAGATATGTTTGCTTCTGTACTACATTCAACAATTAATAATTTATCACTATTTTCAATTGAACCAGAAAAGAATTCTGTCGGTAAGACATTTTTCACATCTGACAATGGAATTTTGGTAGGACTACTGACTTGCAACATCACATTTTCACATTCAATTAAATTTTCAGAATCTTCCATGTCAATTTCATCTTCGAAATCATTTTCTGATGCAACTTTTTCCTCTTGTGGTGAAGATAAATTAGTACTTTCAGCAGGTTCAGTAACGCTGGTAGGTTTTGGATGGTCAAGCTCTTCTTTAGTATCAACAGTTAAAATATTTTTCTCAATTATGCCTGGATCTGAAGAAACAACACACGAAGAGCCTGATGCAAATTCATCCTTAGTCAACTGTACCTCGAGATAGGGTTCTAATATAGTTTTAACTTCTGCTGTAGAATTCAGGTTCTCATTTGTAGTTGAAATAGAAATAGAAGGGACAGTAGCATTCTCAATAACATCTTCCTCCGCAATATTGTCAAATTTGTCAAGCACAATATCACAAGCACTGCTAACAGGAGAAGCAAGGTTCACAAATACATTTTCTGCTTCTTCTGTCTCAACTTCACACTCACTATTAGCATTCTCAGTGACCAATTCTGGAGTTTCACCATTTTCGGGAACCTCTGCCTTATCTTGAGAGATTTCTTTTAGCTGCACTTCTTCTGTGCTTTGACTATCTGCAGTTTCAATGGCAGTGGAGATGTCTTTGAGCTGCTCTTTTTCCAGACTTTGAATATCAACAGAGACATTAACATTGTCTTTTAGCTGCAATTCTTCCGTAATTTGAACATCAATAGTTTCATCAACAGTAGATATGTCTTTCAGAGGTACTTCTTCCGTACTTTGAATGTTCATAGTTTCAGTATTAGTATAGATTTCTTTCAGAGGTACTTCTTCTGTACTTTGAATGTCCATAGTTTCATTAACAGTAGCGATGTCTTTCAGCTGTATTTCTTGTGTAATTTGAATGTCAATAGTTTCATTAACAGTAGAGATTTCTTTCAGAGGTACTTCTTCCGTACTTTGAATGTCCATAGTTTCATTAACAGTAGCGATGTCTTTCAGCTGTACTTCTTGCGTACTTTGAATGTCAATAGTTTCATTAACAGTAAATGTGTCTTTCAACTGTACTTCTTCCGTACTTTGAATGTCCATAGTTTCATTAACAGCAGAAATGTCTTTGCCTTTCATGTGTACTTTTCCAATGATTTGAATGTCCTCAGGTGTTTCATTGACAGTATAGATAATTTTCAGCTGTACTTCTTCAATACTCTGAATGTCCACAGTTTCATTAACAGTAGATATGTCTTTGCCTTTCAACTGTACTTTTTCCATGACTTGAATTTCCTCAGTTGTTTTATTGAGGGTACAAATATCTTTCAGCTGTACTTCTCCCGTGCTTTGAATGTCCACAATTTCGTTGACAATAGAGATGTCTTTCAGCTGTACTTCTTCTGTGCTCTGGATATCCACAGTTTTGTTGACAATGGAGATATCTCTAAGTTGTTCTTCCGAGCTTTGAAGAATGTCCATAGTTTGATTTGCAATAGAGATGTCTTTCAGCTGAGGTTCTTCCGAGTTTTGAATAATGTCTACAGTTTCATTGACAATAGAGATATCTTTCAGCTGTACTTCTTCATCCGTGTTTTGAAGAATGTCCACAGTTTCATTAACAATAGAGATGTCTTTCAGCTGTACTTCTTCATCTGTGTTTTGAATAATGTCTACAGTTTCATTAACAATAGATATTTCTTTCAGCTGTACTTCATCTGTGTTTTGAAGAATGTCTACATTTTCATTAACAATAGATATTTCATTCACCTGTACTTCTTCATCCGTATTTTGAAGAATGTCCACAGTTTCATTAACAATAGATATTTCTTTCAGCTGTACTTCTTCATCCGTGTTTTGAAGAATGTCCACAGTTTCATTAACAATAGAGATGTCTTTCAGATGTACTTCTTCATCCGTGTTTTGAAGAATGTCCACAGTTTCATTAACAATAGAGATGTCTTTCAGCTGTACTTCTTCATCTGTGTTTTGAAGAATTTCCACAGTTTCATTAACAGTAGAGATGCCTTTCAGCTGTACTTCTTCATCTGTGTTTCGAAGAATGTCCACAGATTCATTGACAATAGCGATATCTTTCAGTTGTTCTTCCGTGACAAAAGAGATGTCTGTAGGTTGTACTTCTCCCATGGTTCGAAGGTCAACAGTTTCACTGACAATAGAGATGGCTTTCAGCTGTACTTCTCCCAGTCTTTGAATTTCCACTGTTTCACTGACAGTAGAACTGTCTTTCAATTGAACTTCTCCCATGCTTTGAATATTCACAGTTTCATCGGCATTAGAAAGCTCCTGAAAATAAATAAAACAAATTAATCTGTATTATATTTTAGTACAGTCATCTAACTCTTTGGAAAGCAACAATTGGATAAGTTTCAACATTAGGTTCAAGTGTTAGCAAACTGCCCGATGCTGATGTTTTCGCATATGATACTTGATTTTAACCGGTCAAAGGCCAGGCCATTTCACCAAAATTCACGAAAAAACACTAAAAAAGCACCATTTTGAACTTTGAATTGAATGTTTTGTTGATTAATTTTGAGCTATTGTATATTTTATTGACTGAAACACGTTCACAACACAATAAAATATCTACCAAAACAACATTACTTGCATTTATTACGTAAATTAATAGGTTTTACGATGTTTTAGTTGCGGAACAGGCATCGGTTGCGACGGTTAAAATCGCAGCAAATTCTGACAGCTGATTGTCATAGAGGAAATCGTTTTAAAAATATTCTGGTGTTGCAAGGTGAATGAAACTTCAAGGCGTATCATAGAGTACTGTTGGCGCAAGCGATTCTGACACTTTTCGTTATTTGTTTTTGGGGTGTTATGCCGTGTTGCGCTACCTCCTTCTTTAGCCAACGTTTCGGACATCGTTGCAGTGTCCATCATCAGGGCAGATCCGGTAGATGTGATGATGGACACTGCAACGATGTCCGAAACGTTGGCTAAAGAAGGAGGTAGCGCAACACGGCATAACACCCCAAAAACAAATAACGAAAATGCTTTTGGCCGTGAAAATCTTAAAACGATTCTGACACTGTTCTTCATACAAATTATGTACATAGAAGGGCCAAAATTGCAGACCAAAAGTTTTTTGACGAAAATATTATTCAAATATTTGAATTATTTTCTCACACATGCGCATGTGACGCGCGCGCCGGCGCGTCTCCGGCCTGTCACCGGTTAATAAAATAGCATTCACTTTTCCGTTGTTCGGTATTTGCAGCAATGTTGGCTAAAATATGCTTGCAATAAATAGTAGAAACACAAGAAATGTGTAGTAACCACAAGAAACATGTAGTAACAAAAATATACAGCCAAAATAAGCATTACTTATTACCCAAATTATAACGTACCTTGGCTTTCATTGACTCCAACTCCTCATTTGTAACTGGGACTTGGTTGACTTGCTCCTCATAAACCTCAAGGTTACCGTCTTCATTTTTACTGGAAAAAATTAGAAAAATGTATTAAAATTAATGTTACTTTTACAGCACCCTTTAATAAAGTCCTGTTTCATACGTCAATGGCTGTACCTCATGTTAGGTGTAATAGCCAAAAGATGGCACCACTGCGTTACTTAACCATTCAGGTATTTTAAAATTGTGCAATTTTTTTTACTTAAACAAACTGTCAGATTTATAAAAACTTTGTGTTATTTGGTTATTTCCTCTTCACAATTAAAACTTTATAAATGAAACATTTCTGAATGTAGCTGAATACTAAAAACTGTTTTTGAAAGGTTATAAAATAAGCTTTCAAATTGTTACTTTGGCAACTTTAGGCTATGTAATATTGTTATTAAAAAACTATTATTAATGACGGAAATAGGATAAAATCAAGGCCAACAAACCACCAATCTGACAACAAACCACCTAAATTATTATTATAAGCAATAATTATCAGCCTGAAACACTCATCCACATTGAAAAAATCTTCCGAGAAAAAATACATGACTCCAACGGGACTAGAACCCGTGCCCTTCTGATTGCCGGTCAGCTGCTCTCCCAATTGAGCTATGGCGGCTTATCTTATACCCGCCAAATGATTCAATATATACTAGTGTTTCATTCAACAATTACTGCTTATTATACACGGTGTCCGAAAACTCGTGGTACAAGCGGGAAACTGGGGAATCTACATCACATAGAGTACCCAAATAAACATATAGTTTTTCGATATGAGCATTTTTACATTTAAAAAAAAAAAATAATAATAATAAAAAATTTCGGCTAATTGAGGGTTAAAGACATTATAGGGTATTAATAATCCAAGAGCCATCATATTCCGCTACACTTAAAATACCTAGGCATAAATTTTAAAAAGTAAAATACCACAAGAACCACCGGTTTGAGTCAGGATAGACGGAAAAATATGCATTAAAATTCGATTTTCGTTCAAAGTTCAAAATTTCCCTTTTAAAAACGTCTCCATTGCCGCCGTATTATTATTATTGTATTTGACATTTGCAAAGTTTTGTTTCAAACTAAATACGTGTGAATTAATTAATTTAACTAAACTGAGAACCTAATAACCTATTTTGTGTACGTAAATAGTTGTTTCGTGTAGTAATTGTTGAAATGAAGTGTGATTTCCATAATATCTGCTTAAAAATGCGGCGGCTTATGGATTACCTACCTACTTATTTTAAGCACAGGAAGGTACTTAGGTACTTACATTATGTAGCAACGATCCTTTTGCAATCCAAAGCACACATCATCACCAAAATTGTTTAAAATTATCACCTTAGCACAGTTAGCACAGTTAGCACAGAGCACAGAGGCTATTCGAACTTGTACGAAAGTAGGGTTAAACGACATCTTGAAGGAACCACAGATTCATTACGGTTATGAGAGGAATGTCTTTAATAACCGTGTAAATTTCAATGTAATTCACAAACACGTACTTTGTTTTTTGACGCAAAATGTTGGTTAGCAATTCGATAAATGTCAAAACTTCACGAAATCACATGCATGCCATGTAATAAACAAAATCGGGTATTCCCTCGCTCGTGCATTGCATTGGACTCGGATTCAGACGCGGAGAGACCCTGCATGCGTCTCGTTCTCTTTGAGGAGAGTGTGTGGGTGTGGAGAGCCCATGCGCCGCGGCGGCCATTAGCTAAGGGATCTTTCAATTTAGACGTTTCGTGTCGGATCACTGCCGCACCTTTACCGTGCCGCTTGTTATAACCTGCTGCAGTAAGGTAGCAGTCCTATACCAAACGCCTAAATTGAAAGCTTATCTGACTGCCGTGCGTTTGTATGCTAGTGATATTTAGACGTGGGTCGTTTGATGTTTAAAATTCATTTGACAGCAGTTAAGCCATGGACTCTCACGAAGTAACATTACTTTTAGTGCTCTTGTTGAAAAATATCCAACAGAAACAGAAACAAAAACGACGCCCCCGTATAAGCGCATCACCGATGTTTTCATTTAACATGTAATTTTGGTGATTTCAAAATCTTTACCCTAGGTTAAAGCAAGATCCAAACAATTTTTTTTGTTATTTAAGAATGTCTAGAGAATGTTTCTATGAATTACTTGAAATAGTTAAAACTAAAATTCAACGGCAAGAAACCATATTCAGACATACTAATATCAGCTGAAGAAAGACTACATAAATACCGGTACCGACGCCGCACGGTTGCCGCTCCGTGCACTTTACATGAAAACAAATGATCGTTTTTGCGCCATACGACAAACGCACCGTTTCGGCACTGCAGCGGTCCGACCCTAATGGCGGCCATTTTTTATAAGTTATTCCCTCGCCTGTTTTGGCACGTGTGGATTGACCCGAGAGAAAGAGATGCTAATTTTGTTTCTGAATTTTTATAGTCTGGTCAAAATAGACATTAGAACAAAATTCAATTTCTGACCATTTTTGAAATGAAGAATTCTTTAGCACTGTTCTGATTTGAAACTCGATGAAACGAAAAATAGTGACACTAAAAAGAGACAAACACATTAACACATACATCAATAGGATTTAGCCTGTGAGAGAGTGAGATAGTATAATCGGTCTCCTCTTTGTGCGGTGCTTCTTAGCCTCCCCACTCTTGTCTACTTTAGTTTTCTGAAGTGAAGGTTGGTGTTGCTTTTTTGCAACTAATTTAGCGATATTCAGGTTGATGTTACTGATAAGTTGTAATCTCAAATCGGATTACACTTGCAATATGTTTCTGATTTGAAACTCGATGAAACGAAAAATAGCGACAATAAAAAGAGACAAACACATTAACACATTCATCAATAGGATTTAGCCTGTGAGAGAGTTAGATAGTATAATCGGTCTCCTCTTTGTGCGGTGCTTCTTAGCCTCCCCACTCTTGTCTACTATAGTTTTCTGAAGTGAAGGTTGGTGTTGCTTTTTTGCAACTAATTTAGCGATATTCAGGTTGATGTTACTGATAAGTTGTAATCTCAAATCGGATTACACCTGCAATATGTTTCTGATTTGAAACTCGATGAAACGAAAAATAGCGACAATAAAAAGAGACGAACACATTAACACATTCATCAATAGGATTTAGCCTGTGAGAGAGTTAGATAGTATAATCGGTCTCCTCTTTGTGCGGTGCTTCTTAGCCTCCCCACTCTTGTCTACTATAGTTTTCTGAAGTGAAGGTTGGTGTTGCTTTTTTGCAACTAATTTAGCGATATTCAGGTTGATGTTACTACTAAGCTGTAATCTCAAATCGGATTACACTTGCAATATGTTTCTGATTTGAAACTCGATGAAATGAAAAATAGCGACACTAAAAAGAGACAAACACATTAACACATACATCAATAGAATTTAGCCTGTGAGAGAGTGAGATATACAATCGGTCTCCCCTTTGTGCGGTGCTTCTTAGCCTCCCCACTCTTGTCAACTTTAGTTTTCTGAAGGTTTCACTCCTACCGCCTGTGACCTCTAATATTTTTGTTAGTAAGTACTACAAACTTTGAAGTACAAATACAAAAAAAAACTATTTTTAATAATTAACGTACAACAGAATCACCAGCGTTTACATTAATTAATGTGAAGGTTGGTGTTGCTTTTTTGCAACTAAATTAGTGATATTCAGGTTGATGTTACTACTACTAAGCTGTAATCTCAAATCGTATTACACTTGCAATATGTTTCTGATTTGAAACTCGATGAAACGAAAAATAGCTACACTAAAAAGAGACAAACACATTAAAACATCATCATCATCATCTGTGGCTCTACAACCCAGGTCGGGTCTTGGCCTCCAGCAGAGCCTGCCTCCATGACTGTTGGTGTTGTGCTGCGTTGCGCCAATTTCGGATGCCGATGGTGCTTGCATCCTTCACCACTCCATCCAGCCATCGAAGCTTTGGTCTTCCAACTCTTCTCCGACCCCCAGGTGCACCATCCATAATTCGCTTTGGAATATCTCCTTCGCTCATTCTCTGGATATGACCAGCCCACCTGAGTCTTCCAGTTTTGATTTCCTTGGAGATATTAGGGTCCTCGTAAAGATCGTATAGCTCCTGGTTGTATCTGATACGCCATTCTCCATTATCACAGACTGGGCCGTAAATCCTTCGCAGCACCTTCCTTTCAAAACTTTCTAGGGCTCCTTCATCACCCTTACTGATTGTCCAGCATTCCGAACCATACATAAGAACAGGTCGTATAAGGGTCTTGTAAAGCAGGACTTTAGTTCTTCTGGTAAGGTGGCGAGATTTCATATGCTTCTGTAGCCCAAAGTAGTATCGATTTGCAGCTACTATTCTTCTTTTGATTTCGCTGGATACATTGTTGTCATTTGTCACCATAGTACCGAGATATACAAACTCGTTGACAGTTTCAAATGTATAATTATCTATCTGTATACTTGGTGGTTTCTGACGTCCATGTACGGGCATATATTTTGTCTTCCCCTCGTTGATGACCAATCCCATGTTCCTTGCCGACGTGGCTAAGCTTTTAAACGCCGATTTTAGTTCATATTCTGAGTGTGCGATGATATCTATATCGTCAGCATAAGCAAGGAGCTGAACAGACTTGTTAAAAATATGGCCTGTGGTTTGTATACCTGCATTTCGGATGGCCTTTTCCAGCGCTAAATTGAATAAAATGCAGGCAAGTGCATCTCCTTGTCTTAGTCCATTGAAGGTCTTTAGGGTGTCTGACAGATCCTGTTGTATTCTGACTCGGCACTCAACATTAGACATTGTGAGCCTTACTAAGTTTACCAGTTTTCTTGGGATATTAAATTCATCCAAGGCTCTGTACAGTCTTTCTCTATTTACCGTGTCATAGGCAGCCTTAAAATCTATGAAGAGATGGTATGTATCAACATTAAATTCTATTGTTTTTTCCAGTATCTGTCTCAGTGAAAAGATTTGATCAGTTGTAGATTTCCCCTTACGGAACCCAGTTTGATATTGGCCAATTATGCCATCCGAATATTTCATAAGCCTACCACACAGTACATTTGATAGGATCTTGTATGAGATATTCAGCAGCGCTATGCCCCTATAGTTAGAGCAGTTCATAGGGTCTCCTTTCTTGTGAAGGGGGCAAATTATTCTTCAGTTCCATTCACTTGGCAGAGTCTCAGAGCACCAGATGGATTTAATGATATTATATATATGGACTTGAAGGTTCTCTCCGCCATATTTGAATAACTCTGCAGAGATGTTGTCAGTTCCAGGTGATTTATTGTTATGTAGACTTTTAATGGCACCCACTACTTCTTCTAATGTTGGTGGCGGCTCGACATTGTCATCATCATTAGTACTACCATCAGTGATGTTTCCATCCCTTGTCAAATTTTCACCCACACTCTCATCTACACTTCCGTTTAGCAGAGCATCAAAATATTCCACCCATCTATTCAGAATTCTTGACTTTTCATTCAAAATATTTCCCTCGCTGTCATAGCACATTGTAATTCTGGGCTTGTATTCTTTTCTTTGATGGTTTACCTTCTGATAGAAAAGTCGACTTCTGTTTTGGGCCTTGGCTAGTTCCACTTCCTTGATTTGGTTCTCGAGAAATACTCGTTTCTTCCTTCTGTGCAGTTTTTTCTCATGCTTTCTTAGTTCTCTGTATTCCATCTCTGCTTGCCGTGTACGATGTCGCTGTTGCATTCTTAGGTATGCGTCATTCTTCACATTGGTTGCTTGTTGGCATTCTGCATCGAACCATAATTCTATTGGTTGTGTTTGCCTGCTTCCCAGAACTTCGTCAGCTGCATTGGTAATCACAGACTTAACACCATCCCAGTATGAGTTAATATCATGTTGTTCCACATGGTCGCTGATGTCATCCAGCTTATGATATATGGTTATAATGAACTTTTCTGCTGTTTTTTTTCTGAAGGTTTCACTCCTACCGCCTGTAACCTCTAATATTTTTGTTAGTAAGTACTAGAAACTTTGAAGTACAAATACAAAAAAAAACTGTTTTTAATAATTAACATACAACAGAATCACCAACGTTTACATTAATTAATGTGAAGGTTGGTGTTGCTTTTTTGCAACTAAATTAGAGATATTCAGGTTGATGTTACTGCCAAGCTGTAATTTCAAATCGGATTACATTTGCAAATATGTTTTATTATTATTTTTCGGGCTAACTTGACCGGACTACCTTCCCCCTCCCTCGTCTCTTCCCTCGCGGCTACCCACAAACTGCGAATATGTACGATCAGCTGTTTAACCGTGGAACGACCAAATATTTTATTTTTAAACTGAATTAAATGATGGGCAATTTCAAAACAATGCTTTTAATCCGGATTTCTTTGTTTGTTTTTCTTTTAAATAGTTTTTATTAGTTAGGTACTATGATCGTCGGTAATAATTTACAACAATTTGACCAAAAAAAAATTCAACTTCTGACTCGATTTACTCGAAAACGAAAGCTCAAATCAAAAAAAGTTATACCACAAAATCGACTCCAAATGTGATGTGGAGTCTCCAGTTTCCCGCTTGTACTACGAGTTTCCGGACACCTTGTATTTATATTTTTTTTGATAATTATTGCTTATAATAATTGTTACCCTTTGTGCTATGCATAAAAATCTTGTCTTAAATGTCAGTTGAACAATTAAAAATAATAATTAATATTTGACAAGTTTAAGTATTTCCCCAATAAATGAAGACATAATTTGTCTCGACGCCACCTAGCGACGGATTTAAAACTAACAGTGTCTCTGTCGCAAAAATAAAGTTGGTTGTTTTCAGGTGGAAAAAATATAATAAGCAGTAATTGTTGAATGAAACACTAGTATATATTGAATCATTTGGCGGGTATAAGATAAGCCGCCATAGCTCAATTGGGAGAGCAGCTGACCGGCAATCAGAAGGGCACGGGTTCAAGTCCCGTTGGCGTCATGTATTTTTTCTCGGAAGATTTTTTCAATGTGGATGAGTGTTTCAGGCTGATAATTATTGCTTATAATAATTGTTACCCTTTGTGCTATGCATAAAAATCTTGTCTTAAACGTTAGTTTAACAATTAAAAATAATACCTAAATTATGATAATGTATTTTAAATATATTATTATTATTAGAGTTTCAATATAGGTATAGTTAATTTTATTACTCATTTTTACTAACGGCTTACAAATCTATATATGCTTGCTTGTTTGCTTGCATGTATGTATGTATGATGTTTATGTATTGCTATATTAACCCCTCCGCAACGTAAGCAGATATAAGCGTTAAAAATAGGACAGCAGTCAAGTACAATAAGCGTGTTTATATGTCAGCGCGTGTGTTTCCATAGAAATCGTTCTAACTCCGTTATTGTTTTAGTTACATCCCAAAAACAAAAAGTAAAAGGTCGATAGTAGATCAAGCTGCACATCCCTACCAAGTTGTCTATGGAAATACATAACAGGAATCAGCTATCAGTCGTGTAGTTGACAAAAATATTTACCTGCGCAAATTTGCTACCGGCAGCTCCACCGCGCTCCACATTTTAAATTTTTATTAAATATTTTTATATGAAATGATAAAAAAGTGAGGTGACAAAAGTGTTTATTACACATTTATACAATAGAATAAGTATTGTTGTTTACATAATCTGTGATTTTAGTACCGTTTTCACATAAAAACATCACGTGAGTCATTTTTACCTATTTTTAATGTTTGCGTTCTAAATTTTAATATTTACAAATGCTAATATTTATTTGTAATATAAAAATTTGAAAGCCTATTTTGTAACCTTTCTAAAACGGTTTTTACTATTCGGCTATGTTCAGAAATGTTTCATTTATAGAGCTTTGATTGTGAAGCGGTAATAACAAAAAGTTTTCGTAAAATGTCATTTTGTTAAAGACACCAAAAGCGAATATTCTCGAAAATTGTGTACACTGTGGTGCCCATGTACAGTATGTCAAATAAGAGTAGAAAATATATGAGGGCGCCACTGTTGATCAAATGGCAATACTAAACACATAACTCATGGTGTTAAAGTAAAGCTGTGTAACCTACATTTTTATAAAAAAATTAAAAAGGCATAATAGTGGAAAAAATATTTTTTCATTGCAGTATAGATACCCGCCGATCTCAAAATTAGAATTGCGTATAGGTATATTATTATTATACCTTTGCAATTTTGTGTTAATATAATGAAGAATAACTATAATGTAATAAAATATAAAGCACACTTTAGAAATTGCTCACATTTATTTAATACTTTAATACTAGATAAAATACCAGCGTTGCCTGTGCAACGTCTCATCATGTCTCTAATTTTAGATCTGGATATATTTAACTCGTTTAGATCTAAGGGAACGTACCCATACTACGTGACACGTTTAGGGGGGAGGGGGGGGTCTTCAAAATGTCACACTCCATACAAATGAGCGGCGGGTTGCTTAGGTTTTTGGTCACCGGGGGGGGGGGGGTTAAAAATTGCAAAAAGTTGGTCACGTAGTATGGGTACGTTCCCTAAAAGTAGTGTGACTAAACTCACCATTAGTGATTCTTCCTTTCTATATATTGTTAAATTCAATTCAATCAATGTTAAATTAAATTAAAGCAAATCGCTTTATAAATCACCTTCTAATCAAATTTGTCATGAAGAAAAAATGTTTTTAAAATGTGGTTTACTGTGTTCTATACATTCAGTGTCATTGCACTTCAAAAAAATATTTGACAGTTAAATTGGTGTTGCCAGTCTACAAATTTAGTACTCCAAGTTTTTAAATTTTCTACTCTTATTTGACAGACTATAAGGTAGCCATGTTTTAATTGATTGTTCTTATAATATACAAAAATGAATGTTTATAATATACAATTTGGTGTAACTCTAAGTGACCAGCTCAGATATGGGGGCTCCATCGAAGCCAGAGTTAAGTTCGCCTCTCAAAAACTGGGCGAGCTGCACAGGGCCCGCAGATACTTTAATAGTACACAGTTGCTAACCCATGACAAATCACAAGTGCGCCCCACAGTTGAATTTGGCAGCCACCTCTGGTCTGGAGCCCCAAAATACCTGGAAAAAAAAAAACCCTCGATTCTGTGCAGAAACGGGCGGTCCGTCTGATAGATTCTCCTAATTTAACAGACGGATTGCAATCTTTAGAGCACAGGCGTCGGGTGGGAATGCTATTCTTGTTCTACCGATATTTCAATGGAAGATGCTCTGAGGAACAAGCGTCATTGATTCCTTTGGCACCAGTGCATAGTCAGGAAACATGCCAAACGCGTGCCCAACTTATGTACACGGTTGATATTGGTCACATGAGAATGGGTCGCTACTCTGACGCGTTCTTGTGTTCAACAGCTCGGCTGTGGAACGATTTGCCGGCATTTGTGTTGCCTCCTTCCTACAACATGGGTCTCTTCAAGACCAATGTTCATTTCTTCCTTTCCTCAAAAAGACCCTCCACACAGCATCTCAGATGACATAGGCTCTGAGGGAAATTATTTCCCTCCAGGGCCTCCTGTGTGGAGTTAATGTAAAAAAATAAATAAAAAATTTGGGAGGCAGATATGGGCACCAATTATTGGATAACCAACACCTCTTCCGTAGGTCACCCCAAGTGGTTTGCTACGTTTGGTGACTTTGCAGGGGTGCCCGGGTTCATGGGGTGGGGTTTGTCTGTGTCTTGGTGGCGGATGCACCTGCTATGTAGCGGGCCGGATCGAGAGGACTGGTTTGGGACTGATTGAGAAACTTTGACCTTCTTCCTTACCAGAACCTCCTTTCCTTCCTTTCCCTAAAAAGATTCTCCACACAGCATCCCCAAAGATGACATAGGCCCTGAGGGATTTTTTTCCTTGGGGCCTCGTACGTGGAGCTGATGTAAAAAAAATATGAAAATGAAAATTTGTATAAAAAATTAGGTGACATGCGAGCAGTATGAAAACTGAATGTACCAGGAATGAATACATGGAACGCGGGAGAGGGGAGGGGAAAGCGAGAGGGGAAAGCGGGAGGGGGGGTTGGTGGAAGAGGGAAGGCGGAAAGGTAGAGGGGAAACGTGTGAGATGAAGGGGATGTGAAAGATGGGAGGGGAAGGCGCAGCGGAAGGGGAAAAGAGCGTATGGGAAAGGACACGCAGGGAGAAACAATTTATTTTTTAAGTGGCGTTGCAATGCATGCCGAGAACTCACTAGTATAATATAAAATTATGTACGCAAACTTAATTTTTATCCGACATTTGAAATCATGACCTCGGAACACTCGGAAAACTTAAAAATCCGCCGCAGAAACAATAGTGATGAGATGATGACATTTTACAATTGCATTCTTCAATTAACTTTTGTAGTACCAAACTTCCGCGACCTAATACCTCCGTCCTCTATGGTGCACCGAGGGTAAAAATACCACTAACAGAATGTATTAACGTCAGATTACCATAGAGATAAGCCGGTGCTCAATGGAAACAATTTATTCAGATCCAGTGAGTGGGTACTTTAGGCACTTGAGAAATTAAAAGCAGTTAAATTTAAGAATAAAAAATGTCCTGAGAATCTATCAAATAAATTAAAAAGCAGTTCCATTAAAACTCCCCCTGGTAATTTTCCTTGCAACGGTATGGAAAAACACTTTTTCTTCTTCCTGGGAAAGAGGTCGAAATTTAACCTTTTAACCGCTAAAAAAATATACCTAAGCAGTCGCCCCCACGTGGCACTTTCTTTTTCGAATGTCATTTTTACATAAACCCTTTTAGAAAACAAAATCATTGTCTGGATTAATCCTAAAAACATTAATAAATCTTGATAACATCATCCTCCAATATCGAAGTATCAATAAACATTCATTTGAGATCAACTGAAATGAAGATAACGTTATAATTGCGTTAATATAAACACGCCGTGAATATCAACAAACAAAGCAATCTCTAACATGGCCGCTTCTAGCGACTAGCGACGTATGACGTAACATATAGATACCTACTTGCTCGTGTAGTGAAATACGAGATGCGTCAAGAAGGGCCACTGCGCCGATGCTCTATTTTTATTAATTGTTTTTGTGTTTAATTCGTAGAACTCCATTTAATTTTTGTTTTTTTTTTATTTAATTAAAATTTAATTTGATAATGTTTGCAAAACCATTTTCAAACTGTAAACTGAAACAGCTGTAACAAAAATACACACTAAAATACTTGCAGAGCTTGATAATAACATTATCAATTTTAATTTTATCGAATTTTAAAAGATGCTGTGGTTTTAGTTTATAGATACTTATTTTTCTATAGTTAACATTTTATTGATATTTATGTTGTGAAATTATTTTATATTGTTTTCACTGATAAATTTGCATTAATAAGGTCGACATTATACGGCAGTAAATCGCTGTAAAACTTTGATTTATGCGGTTGATATCGACCTAATTCGTATTATTATTTTGTAAATCTAAGTTGGTTTACACCGGAATGCCGTATTTTTATGAATTTACTTCGATTATATGGATTTAAAGAGCCGGCTGCGGCGGAAATCGGCCGCAAATTTCTATTTTCGAAGAAATTTACCGTATTTTTACAAATTTACTCGAAATGTCTGAATTCACAGGGCCGGCCTCTGTGGAAACGGCCACAAATGTTTGATTTACACAGAAATGGTGGGTACTTTTACGAATACTATGAACATCTGAATTAGAATGGCCACCTGCAACGGAAATCTGCCGCGAAATTTCGATTTACGCGAAATATCGTATTTTCTGTGAATCAAACAGGTATCTAAATTTAGAGGTCCAGCCACGACATGATTCGGCTGCGAAATTTCGATTTACGCAGAAATATTTTGTATTTTTACGAATTTACTTTGAATTCCCGAATTAGAATGGCCGCCTGCAACGGAAATCCGGTGCTATATTTCGATTTTCACGGAAATATGGTATTTTTGTGAATTTATTTCAAATAGGTATCTAAATTTAGTGGGGCGGCCGAGATGGGATTCGGTTGCGAAATTTTGATTTACGTGGAAATATATTGTATTTTTACAAATTTACTACGAATATCTAAATTTCAAGAACCGGTCACGGCGGCAACCAACCGCAAAAATTTGGTTTACGCAGAAAATATGCGGTATTTTTGCGAATTTATTACGAATAGGTTTCTGAATTTAGAGGGCTGGCTGGGCTGGGATGGCAAAGTCAAAGGTTCAGCAGAAGAAGTTGTTGGCTGAACTGACGGGATTGAGACATAACTTTCATATTGCCCAACAAAAACAATATCTGTATTGTCATCAGTCATCACTTACTTCAAAAACACTTTCCGAATCTAACATTGCTCAATATCAATTTCAGATAGGCCACGTGTCAACAATTTGAGTGTTGTTAAAAAAAAGTTTTAAAATTCATACGTAAACACACAAAACAAGATGTTTTTAAAATTGAATTAGTCAATTTTTAAATAATGTTGGAGTTTTACCTACCATTAAAACTCTTATTATGTTGTCTTGCTTATCCAGAATATATAACGTGAGATATCAGCCTTATTTCCCGTCAGCGTCGGTCATATCCATTGCTTTATCTTGAATTTCCCGCCATTCCTCTGCAACTCCCTTCAGCTGTCAATTGTCGCCTTGCAGTTGGCATCTTGAGATGCCGTGTTAATTCAATTTGGACTCACCAAGCAGAGCTTAAATATATTCTGGATAAGCAAGACAACATAATAAGAGTTTTAATGGTAGGTAAAACTCCAACATTATGTGTGTCGTTGCTTATCCAGAATATATAATGTGAGAAGTGTTTGTTATCGCTTGGTGACAATTCTAAAGCCAAAATTGTGACTATTACTGTATTGCTTGCAATAACTTGGTCAAAGACTGAGAGTGAATGGGGGGATTCAGCACCTCAACATTGAGACCTCTGATTCGTCTATAATATTTCTTGAATGTGTTTTCTGAACTCCAGCTTCCTCTTTCCAAAATGGTGTCTATAGGACACTCTTCCAGCCAACTTCTTGAAGCTGCAGCTGATCTCAAACTCCCAGGAGAGGCATCAATCCCAGCATCCTTCAAAATTGTTTTAATCCATCCACCAATAGCAGTTCTCGAGGCTGGCCTTGCAGGCCCCCAACGTGGAAATAAACAGACATTCAACACCAGCTTCATGTCTTCTGTTCTCACCCAAAGACATAAGCTTTCTCAACCAGAATATGGAATCTATATTACGATCCTCTGCTTTGTAAAGCTTCTAACCAGACTGTCTATGTGTAGAGGTGTCCTTCTTAGAACCAAAAAATTTGACCATAATACAATTTGATCATCATTGTCAACAAGATTATCGGAAGATGCATGTAGTAAGGTCAGATCCTGTACTTGTCTTCCTGATGCCAGAAGTAAATTAACAGAACATCTACGAGATGCTTCGAAAAGAGTCAGGTCATTTGAAGGATTCTTACAAAGCTAAGACACAAAGTGTCCTGGATCCCAAGTAAGTGCTCTAAGCTTCTTATTTGCAGAATTTCCTGTACCTCTCATCACTTGCTTGACCAAGGGATGATTACTTATCCTCAAATCGCCTATGGGGTCATACAAAACCGACACTGCAGACTTGTGAAGTGCTATAGTATTGGGATCCAAGCCTTTCCTCACTCTTAGGTATGCTAAAAAACCGTGCCAGCTGAGATCCCGAAGGGTTATTAGGACATGTATTATTAATGGCGCACCATTCCTTCCAGCTCTTCCATGCCATGTGATAAGTTGTAAGCTTAGGTTTGCGCCAACCCGCATTCAAAAGAGCTTTTTTCTTGCTGTGACCAATCGTTCAAAGCTTCACTCCACCCCTAATCTTCCACACCTGTAGTTGGAGCTTCTGAACCTGTTGAGGATGAAGTCCTGTCGATAAGTCTATCAAGTTGTCGACCAACATGGGTATTATGTGAGGTCGGTCTAGGGCTCTTCTCTTTAGGTCTGGTAACCAAAACACTTTTGGCCAATTTGGGGCTACAACCAGTAATTACCAATTAATATATAAATTCACCTTTCCTTTCTCTGTAATTATAAATGATGGCCTAGAACACCCTTGAAGGGTGAAAGCCAGAAATAATTGAAAAAAAAACCAGGTACACCCCTGATGACTTGTTCAGATGTGCCAGCACTCGTGGCATTAAGCAGGGGGGAGGACAGATCCATGCCAAGGGGAAATTCCAACTCCTGCTGAACACGTTGTGAAGCATTGCTCTCTTGTCGTGGGAATCTATGGAGACATACTGATCCACGAAGTGAGCCCTCGAGGGAGCGAATAGATCCACTACTGGACTGCCTCACTTGTGAAAAACAGCTCTTACCGCTGGGGGTAGAAGGTGCCATTCTGGTAATGTCATCCCTCAGGATAGATGATCCGTGAGGCCATTGTAGCGTCCCGGCAAATACTGCACTTGTAAAGAGATTCTGTGCTTGTCCAAAAGCGCAAGAATCTGAAATGTCAGATGAAGGAGACCCATCGACTTGGTGCCCCCCTTGTTCCTCAAGTAGGCTACGACTGTCCTGTTGTCCTGTTCTGAACTTCTCAAATTCTGAGTCAGAGACGTTAAGGCATTTAAGATTGCTGTCATCTCCTTCATGTTGCAATATCCCCCCCTCTAACTGTCTGTCCAACAACCCAACAGAGGTACATAGTCGATCAGGGCTCCCGGCCGTGATCTGCCGCATCCGTAGTCAGAGAATGTGTTGGGCTGGGAAAATGAAGAGTTGAAACATGATCTAAATTGATCATCCACCATTTCATTTCTGACAAGACCTCCTTCTTTATCAGAGACTTTTGCTGAGGGGTCAGCTTCAGCATTAACTGTAATTGTATCAGCCGAGTATGAAGTCGACCTCTGGGGACCACAAAGGTAGCAAAATTCAACTTTCCGAGAATACTCTGAGCTCCTTTCAGAGTCCATCTTCCTTTTGTCACGGATCTCTGAAGTGAGTTCCAAAGACCTTGGCGTCTGTATTTGTTTAAGGACTTCTGTTTCAGATGGGGGTTCTACACAATTCCAAGATATTCCACTGACTGTGCTGGCTGACGGACACACTTTTGGAAATTTACCGACCAACCTAACCGCTCTAACAATTAAAGAGCTTCTCAAGCTTGACTGAGGATCTCTCTGGTCTGATGAGCCAGGAGAAAGTCGTCTAGGTACACAATGATCCTGATAGCCTGTCTACGCAGGATTTCTGCAATCCAATTTGTGATAGCTTTTAAATTGAAGATCGACTGTTTCGAGCCTTCGCTCGTTTGAACCAGAAAAAGTGTTGATAGGAAGGTGGCATTGACGTCAGCTCTTTCCATGTACCATCTCTCATCATTGTCATTTCCGGGATTACTTTCATTTTGAACCTCCTTGCGGAAGCTTGGCTTGGACTTATCAACGAGGGCTCTTGGATGAATGGTATGCGGTATCCTCTTATCATATGTAAGATGGTCTCTGGGACATCTAAGGCCTGCCATTCTCTCCAATAATCCTGTAGTGTAGTTGACCCGCCCGAAATGGTTGATAGTCACCTGTTGAAGCGGCCACGAGAGGTCTGCCCCCTCGCGCCACGCTTCTGTTCCCTCCCCTTACCCCTCGTACAGGAGGAATATTGGGGGTTTCGCCAGTGGTCTGCCCGCCGGGGAAACGAGGGAAATGCCATATTTTCCTTTGATGTTTGCTTGGGGGGAAGGCAACAACCTCCTTAGATGTTGAAGGGCGGTTGTGCGCGACACCTGTTGAAGCGGCCACGAGAGGTCTGCCCCCTCGCGCCACGCTTCTGTTCCCTCCCCTTACCCCTCATACGGGAGGAATATTGGGGTTTCACCCGTGGTCTGCCCGCCGGGGAAACAAGGGAAATGCCATCTTTTCCTTTGATGTCTGCTTGGGGGAAAGGCAACAACCTCCTTAGATGAAGGGCGGTTGTGCGCCGAGTGGCTACCCTGAGGTAGGCGCACTGGACTAAAGCACTTTGCTACACCACCTAGTTTCTGCAACTTTGCAGAAAGTGCTTCTTCCCCAAAAGGATGAGTGGTAGAAGGAGGAATTCTGCTGAAGAGCCTCCGTTCCACTCCAATCTTACAGCTGTCCATTGTTCCTGTAAAGACCTGACAGGGAACCTTCTGAACTACTTTCCCGTTTGATAAGTTTTTTTGGAGAGCCTGTTGAAAGCATTCTCTGCTTCAATGAGGCATGCAATGCCAGCATCTTTTCCATGGCCGTAAATATTGGTGAGGCGGTGACAAATGCCAGCACCTCGCAGTTTACCTCCAGCTCCTTGAAGCCTGGATCAGCCAAATATTCCTTTAAAGCAGATGCATAGCGGACATTGGCCCACTCGCCCGAGTTTGAAACATGCTTGAAACTGTCAAAAGCAGGACCAAACTTTTATAAATAAAGCTGAATTATAGATATTATTTTCGTTAAAACAATTACGAACGAAAAAATTTACGACCGGACGTGGGCGAAACAACGCCAAAATTGAATTAACACGGCATCTCAAGATGCCAACTGCACGGCGACAATTGACAGCTGAAGGGCGTTGCAGAGAAATGGCGGGAAATTCAAGATAAAGCAATGGATATGACCGACGCTGACGGGAAATAAGGCTGATATCTCACATTATATATTCTGGATAAGCAACGACACACATAATACAACAATTAATTAATTATGTACACAAAAATAAAGTAGATTTCAAAGTGGATATCGACGCACAAGTATTATTACGAATACGGTACGGGGTCCGCTCGAAAGAGACAATCAGATTCGCGCGCATTTTCAAAACTGTGACTGGCGGCTGGAGCCGCGCTCTCGTTTTATTCATTTACCAAGATAAACAATGAAGTAGTTGATAAAGATTCTCAGAGAGGTCGTACCACAAATGAATATTCTTATTTTTAATATAAATTTCGATCGTATGCGGCATACATGTGCTTAGAAAACGAAGTCGAAACTTGAAAATGACTGAAGTCAGCTGCCGCGCGGTGTGAGCCACTTGATGAAATGACTTAGGTCAGCCGCCGCGGTGAAAAGATTAAGAAGGGTAAAATAAAATTAAAAAATCCGTTTTTCCATACCATTAAATAATATTTTATTAGAACACTAGCGTCCCCGGCGTTGCCCAGGCTTTACATAGAGTTTTTCGAAATCAAGCGCGAATGTGTGGTTTGGAATCTGTAGTCCTCAGCTTAAATTATGGTCACGTGGAAGCAAATGGTTTTCTGTAGAATTATTCAATATATTGTGATGTGCAACTAGATTTTCTACCCCCCCTCGGAACACAAGAGTGGCTTCCTTTGAAATGCATCAGCAGATAAATTAACAGATTAAGAAACATAGACAATATTCACAGGGTTGCCATGTTATGGGTTGCCCATATACCTATCTGTCGCGAGAACATCACGAGGCCAGAACATGACGGAAGCCGATCACGCGTGCCTTGTAACCAATGAACAGGCCCTAAACATTTTTACTACCATATAAGGTCACGTATTTAGGACATTTGCACGCGTCCACGGCGTGCAAACCATCGCCCGTTCTCTCCGGACCAATAGGAGAGGCGTTGCCCTTATATGGGGTTAGCTGTCTCCCTCTACCGAGAGACGTAAGGGAAGAGGGAACAAGCACCGAGCAGTTCCAAGCAGGCGCCGAAAGCGAGAGGTTCTTCCCGACCGGGACGTGTTGGGCGACGGTAGTTCCCGCTCGTAACATTAAAGTGAGCGTCGGACAGGATTGCTGAACTCCCCGAACACCATGAGCCCCCCTGCGCCCCCACTGCCCGTGCTGCGCCACAGCCGTTCGCTCTTAACACTGTGAGCATCGGCCAGGATTGTTGAACTCCATGAGCCCCTGCGCCTCCAGTACCCCGGCACGAGCCCCCTGCCCGTGCCGCGCCTCCACCGTCCCGCTCGTAACACTGAGCGTCGGCCTGGACTGGGAGCCCGGTGCTCCTGCTGCGTACCCGTCCGGTGCCCCCTGACGCTCCTGCTGCGCACCAGCCGGTGCGCCATGGCACTACTCTTGCACGCTCCAGCGCCTGCCGCCCGTTGCTTCACCGCTGTTCACACGTGAGCCTTAATAATACCCCCCCCTAGTTATTCGTGAGCCATTTAGATTCTCAGCCCAAATAACCCTGCCTAGGTACCCGCCAGTCAGGACTTAAACTGTGCTTGTCTGTATTACCTTGCCTTATGTGAATAAACCTGTCTTATACCAACTACCTGTTTTCACTGGACATTGCCTGTGGAGAGACCGTACCCCCCCCGGGACTAAAGAGCCCTCAAATCCAGCAGTTGCATAATACCGTAACACTGGCACCCAACGCTAACCTAACCTATCCTAACCCTGATCCCCAACATATAATACCTAACACTGGCGACCAACGTGTCATAACACATATAATACCTAACAGCCAACATAATCATCTCTTCAACATTTCAACATTCAAGAATATGCATAAATGAAACATTCGACAAAGTTCATTGAGACGACAGGTAATTTTTCATTCGCAGATTGACGAATAATTCTTGATCGCTATTGGAGAATTGTGCCGTGAATTAATTTGGGTAATTAATTGTGTGTGTGAATTAATTTTTATATCCCGTTATTCATTGTTGACTGTTTTGTTCCTAGCATTGATCTAAAACACACGCTTAGTTTGAAGTCAAGTCACACCGTGTTTAGTTTCAACGACATGAGTAGGTTGGTCACAGGAGAGTGGCGTTGCCGACGAGTTAACAAATAAAACACACGCTTAGTTTGAAGTCAAGTCACACCGTGTTTAGTTTCAACGACATGAGTAGGTTGGTCACAGGAGAGTGGCGTTGCCGACGAGTTAACAAAATGTCAGCAACATATGCTTAGTTACGAACCTCCGCACAAATGTGTGGCAGTAATTGCCAAGATACTGTTATGTTTACTCTTGGAAGTACGGTGAGCGGATAGAATGCCTCACTACGTACCTACACATGGACTCTCTCAGGGCTCTCTCTCTCAGGCTTCGCGCACTCTTGACAAGATGAATGAATGTAATTGAAAGTCGATTTAACAAAGCATATTTATTACAGTAAATGGTTTAAGTTATACAATAGAACGTTACGTTTTAAGACCTGAATGATAGCTTTAAGATCGGAAGTTAGGTACTTTGAAATGATACTAAACTGGAAGTTAATGGCTCGAATATCTACAGTTATAATTAGAAGACTACCTTGGTCATCTTGAGGGATTGTGGGGTGAAAGGGCCGGCTAAGAGCTCATGCTGGACTGGCAGAGTCTTTAGCCGGAGGGTAGGAATCAGTCGCTGGACATTGCGGGCCAGCATCCAACCAGGGCGAAGGTGGACATGATGCTCCGCTTCCAAGATCAGGGCTCCAGGTTCACAGTCACTTGATATTCAGAAACTATGGCCAACGCCAGGGTCTGAGGTACCCAAAAGGAGCGCCCACAGGGCCACCGCCCCGGGCGAGAACTACACGATGTTTGTGATATGAGATCTACCCGCATAAAGAGGACGAATCTAAGTTCGTTTGTCCTTATATAGCTTCCTTTCTCTGCTATTGTTAAGCTATTGTTAAGCGATCGTAGCGCCATTGCGACAATTTGCGAGTCCATCGACAGAAACACTCGATTGTCAACCTGTGGGAGAGACGCCGCTTCTTCAACTGTTTTGACGTATATGCGAACATAACAATACTTAAATCGTCAAATTCGAGACTGGCAATGCCGACGAATTTACAAAATATCAGCAACATAGGCTTGGTTACAAACCTCTGTACAAATGTGTGGCAAGATACTCAAATCGTTAATCGTTAAATGAGTCGCCAAGATACTCAAATCTTAAGTCGGAGACTGACAATGCCGACGAGTTTACAAAATGTTAGCAACGTATGCCTGGGTACGAACCTCTGCACAAATGTGTGGCAGTAGTCGCCAAGATACTTAACCTTTTCCACTCCGACCATTTTTTCTCAAAACCGTTTAGCTACTCCGACCAAAAATGTATGTTATATTTTGTGTTTAAAATGAAAATTTCCGTTCATTATTTTTGCGGCACCCTATCGGATAATTCGTGTGACCATTAGTTGTTTGGTACATTTTGCATAAAATACTTGTTAAATCACACATTAAGTAGCTAGCCTAGTGAGGCAGGTTATGAGAAACCTAAATTTATAATTATAAAAAAAAAAAAAATAAAAAAAAAAATAAAAAAAAAAATAAAAAAAAAATAAAAATTTAAAAAAAGATAATACATTCGATTTCAATATGTTTTATTTGCATAATATCTTTTATTGCATAGCAATAATTTGTATAATACGGGTAAAATATACAGACAATCCAATGTAAAACCTTGGAGAAGTTCCTTTCTAATTGTCCTGTACCGCACAGCGGCTAACCGGTGACTACCTGGACCTGATTGGCTTAGGTTTTATGGGTAGTGGATGGTTTCTTATATTGCATTGGTTACGTTATTTTAGGTTCAGACCCTCTTTCAGGAAACAAAAGATAGACCAGCCCACAACACATAAAATAGATAATAAGTTTGGCAAATATTCTACACGGTGTTTACAAGTTAGAGTATCGTACATATATTATACATAATATAACACTGTCACATTTTGAGCACATTTATCTCATTACAAAAAACTAACGATTCGGTCCAATGTTATTATAAATTTCTTACTTATTTTTTCTGAGTCACCATCACTTATAGTTTTTTGGGGTATGATATTTTTCGAAGCATTCTCCCACATGAGGTGCAAGTTTGTTCCCATGACTTTTACAGTGTTATTTTGTTCGTTTTATTTGCCCTCCTTCTCTACTCATATCATAATCAGAACCACTAATGATTTTTTTTTTAAGTAGCGAACCACTTAGGGTGACGTAGAGGTGTTGGTTGTCCGATAAATGGTTACCGGGGCGGCGGTACCCATTCCCGCCTACCAAATTGAAAACGATGCAATCCATAATACTTTTTCTGCATATATTAGGCGTTATTACGTCATGTAGATTGACATGATTTAACTGCTGTTCTGGATCTACCGAATGACTTCCTTTTCTTGTTTTTACACCTTGTCTATAATTTCCAACCAGCTGAATAATTAGTCTATCAACAAATTGAAAATGGCTCATTAGTATTTCCAATAAAAAAAAATATTTGTTGTTGTGGTGTATTCAGTGTATTAGTAGACATTCAATTCTATTTTTTTGCTGAATCAGAAAAGCTTGACGGTGTGGGATTGATGGATGTTGAAGGCTGTGGCGGAATCACAATATTTTCTACATCACTATCTTCACTGAAATAAGCACATCTCCTTCTTTTGGGTGGGATAATGTCACTTCCATTATCTGTATCACTTGGATAGTTACCGACTTCTTCACCATCACTTCGAAGTAAAACTATCATTATTTTCCATGGCGGTTAATCAACTATATTTCTAGAAAACGTAAATTAGTAATTCTTTTACTTTCAATTACTAATATCAACGTCAATAGTTCCACAAAACGAAAAAATATGGTCACAAAAAGTGGGAGTAACTGCGGAGAACCGTTATAAACGCAGGATAACGACTGACTGTTCCGAAAATATTGGAACATAACAAATAGTTCGTGTGTTAAAATGATGCATCTATTTTTACATGAATATATCTAATTAACGGTAAATTTAAATGAAGAAATATTGGTTTATCCAATATGTTGCGACAATGCTTTGTAATTATCGGAAATAATAGTTGGTGAAATGTAGTTAGGAAGATAGAAATTGGTGATTAAACTTATACCTGCGCCGGGCCAGAACCTCTGGCCGACGGAGCTGCCTACCAAAATCGTTTGGACCAGAATGTGTGGCCCACGGAGTGGAAAAGGTTAAGAGGACATAACCAGAGAAAACCAGAAATATGTCATTTTTAAATCAGATTTTAGACGAATTGACTCTTTTCCACAATAAATTATACATTGATTTCGAAAGATTGTTCTTTTATCTAGCATTCGCATGTTTTAAATTTTGAGAAAAAATGTTTATTTTTAGTATAATACGGTTATACCATAGGTCGTTGGCAGATTTGTTAAATTTTCAAAAAAGATTTTGTATTAAACCACACCCATTTCAAATCATATAATCATGCAGTAAAATAAATCAATGCATTATCTGGGTATCGCATGTTTAAGAATTTTAATTTTAGTTTAAATAAAATCATTAAAAAATAAATACGTACACGTGATTCTTGACGAAAATTGGTCCGTTTGTGTATTTATTTGCGCACTTACAAACTAATATATCTCAGATTTTTTTACATACTTATTTTTCTAAGACATTATTGACAAATCACAAATAATTTTAGGAAGTATTTAATATTAATTAATTTACCGCTTCGCATTTCAACATTTTTCTCGTGGTGAGAAACACAAAATTCAGAGCTCATTCGGCCCCCAACCGTGGCCTGGACAAGTCGTCTCCGCGACGCTGTGGATTATCATATTTTGAAATGATGAATCGAAAACGAAACTTTGAAAATAAATACGATCTCCTTGTTTCACGTTTGTAAAATCTACAGGGTTGACCGAAAGCAAAATTTCATGTTCATTGAATATTTTTGCGCTAAAATTTTCATAATTTTGAATACTTTATTATAAATTATTGTTATGTGAATACCGCACAAGAGCCCCAACTGCTCCAAAAAAAATTTTTGAAGTAAAACATCTTTACGCACGCTCGACTTGGGGGGTAAGCTGGTGAATGCGTTACAAAAAGTGGTGATTGTTACAAAAAGTCGTGGTTGTTAGGAAAAGTGTGATGCGAGCGGTAATTGATGCGAACGGTGATCGATGGCGAAGCGAACGGTCGGGCCTTTACTCACGCTTGTTATTCGTGTTATTGTTAATGGACTATTTGTCCGTAAATAAATTATATACAGCGGGTACCCGGCATGCGTTGCAAGGCCACTGTAACCTCGCGTTCAACTAAACTGTTATGGTTCCATTCCAAATCCCGGGAAACTACATTATAATGCAAGCGCCTGCACTATATAACACTATATACAACGGGTACCCGGCATGCGTTGCACAGCCACTTTAACCTCGGGGTCAATTAAACTGTAATGGTTCCATCCCAAGTCCTGGGAAACTACATTATAATGCAAGGGCCTGCACTACATAACATTATATACAACGGGTACCCGGCATGCGTTGCAAGGCCACTGTAACCTCGTGGTCAACTAAACTGTTATGGTTCCATCCCAAGTCCCGGGAAACTACATTTTAATGCAAGCGCCTGCACTATATAACATTATATACAACGGGTACCCAGCGTGCGTTGCAAACCCAATGTAACCTCGAGGTCAACTAAACTGTTATGGTTCCATCCCAAGTCCCGGGAAACTACATTATAATGCAAGCACCTGCACTATATAACATTATATACAGCGGGTACCCGGGATAAGTTAGTGAAGTTTCACTTCAGTCGCGCAAGTCAAGCACACTCGTATTACAAAAATAACAAACACAAGAATCGGGTATGGGTACTACCGCCCCGGGAACCATTTATTAGATAACAAACACGTCTGCCATAGGTCATCCTAAGTGGTTCGCAATGTTTGGTGACTAGCAGGGGTGCCAGGGTTCATGGGGTGACGTTTGTTCAGGTCTTGGCGGCGGATGCGTCTGCCCACCAGCTGCATGGCAGGTCAGATCTGGACAAAGTGGTTGAGGAAGTCCCTTTGACTTCTCCAGCCTTACTCTCTCGGAACATCGCCTTGCACCGCAGTGGGAGGGATGGATTTATACATCCGCTCTCCTGGACACGCTGACCCCCAGATTTCTACCCACCCCTAATACCCCTCTCCTTCTCAGAAGTTCCTCTCCTCCCTTTCCCCAAAACGACCCTCCACACAGCATCCCCAAAGAGACAGGCACTATGTTGAGCGATTGTAAAAAAAGGTCTCTCCCTATCCGGCCTTCCACGTAGTTGACTCATACACCCCAGGCGGTTACTCTTCACTAGCTCAAAATGTTGACATTTTAAGTGTAAATAAAAATGATTACCTAGCTGCAATTAAAAAACTGAAACCAAAAAAATCTGTTGGACCGGATTTTATTAACACAATTGTCCTGAAGGGATATGCCGATCCGTTAATGGTACCGCTTTTACATATCTTTAATATTTCACTTAACTCCGGTAAATTCCCCGACCGTTAGAAAATCTCAAAGGTCACGCCCTTACACAAAAACGGCGATAAATCATGTGTATCTAACTACAGACCTGTGGCAATTCTTTCGGCACCGGCCAAATTATTTGAACTCGTAATACAAAAACGTATATACTATAAAGTAGAACCATTTCTCATAAACCAGCAGCATGGGTTTAGAGAGGGCAGGTCTACGACGACCAACTTAATGGTATTTACGGATTACGTCTCAAATATATTGGACAACAACGAACAAGTAGATGTCTCATATAATGATTTTGCGAAAGCTTTTGACAAAGTAGATCACCTCATATTACTGAATAAACTTGAAAGCTTCGGCTTCTCATACATGCTGCTTTTGTTCTTTCATAATTATTTGTCTAACAGAAAACAATACGTTGTTTACGGGCAGTTCACATCGAAACTCTACGCCACAACTTCTGGGGTCCCTCAAGGGTCTAATTTAGGACCACTTTAATTTTTATTGTTTAATTTTTGTTATTTGCGGATGACATTAAACTATACACCTGTATAACGACAAATGAAGACTCCATTCGTCTACAAAACGATATCGACGGTATAGTAGAGTGGAGTCATCAAAATAAACTTCTTTTTAACAGTAGTAAGTGTACAATTATGTGCATTACAAGGGCAAAGCGTACTTTATATTTTAACTATAAAATGTCTGGTACCTCTATAAAACATATCTCGATAACGAAGGATTTAGGAATCATTTTTGACACACGTCTGACTTTTCGAACTCATATCGATTCGGTGTGCAACTCTGCAATGCGAATGCTGGGTTTTGTTATATGTAATTCGAAATCTTTTACGAATACGGCAGTCATAAAAATGCTTTATTTTACTCTGGTTCGCAGCATTCTTGAGAGTGGATCGATAATATGGGGACCCGAAGATACCCTTTACTCAAATGATGTAGAAAAGGTGCAAAAAAAGTTTATGCGATACCTCTACATGCGAGAGTTCGGATATTACCCTTTATTGTATCCCTCTGATTTTCTCGCTGGAATGCTGGGGATAGAACGTCTAGACGTCAGGAGAAATATTGCAATGGTGTTAGTGGCGCACAAGCTGCTAAATGGGCACATTTGCAATCCAGATATTCTGGAACGAATTTCTTTTTATGTCCCTGATAATTTCATCAGAGCTAGACAGCACAGATTATTTATTTTTCCAAGGGGCAGGACCAACCTACCAATGATCATGCCTTTGGGGAGAATAACTACTTTGTTAAATCACATTTCTTCTGTGATTGACATTTTCAATTTGAACCAAGGAGAATTTAAGACAGCAATAAGCATACTATTTACCAAATCTGGCTAATCAGATAGTATTGATGTACTTACCCATGCAAATAAATGTATATACTTACTTATTATAAACTGTAATTTATAAACTGTTATTTGTGAAATGTAAATGGATTATACTGTTTTTCACAATAAATCAATAAATAAATAAAATAAATAAAAGTAGACACCACTGATCGAGATCGTGACAAACCTCGTCGCATGAACCCGAGCTCCTCTGCTAAGTCACTTGAGGTGACCTATGGCAGAGGTGTTGATAATCCAATACATGGTTCTCGGGGCAGCGGTACCCATACCCGCCTTCCAAATTACTGATACTACCTATTGATGGCCGGCGTGGTCAAGGGGTAAGGCTCTTGACTCGCAATCCGAAGGTGTGGGCAAATAAATTTTATTCGACTAATTTGGGTTATTTGACTAATTTAATTTAAAAATAATATATTTGCGTCACGTTCCAGAGTGGAAGATACTTTCAGTATCGCCCTGGTGTAAGACCATTATTCAGAATTGGAACGTTGCTAGAAATGGCTTTGGCCGTGTTTGGTGACCAGATCTGAATAGCCAGGTAATTCCTCGCCTTCCTCTTCCCCTCCCCACCACCTTCAGCCTCACAATATACCCCATAGTCATGTCATGGTCTCACTGACTCCAGACGGGAGCATTTGGGTCTCTTGTGCGGTATGCACATAAATATAACATAAACAATTGTGCACATGAATAAATATTTCAAAATGTGACATTTTTTACAATCCATCTGAATATTACTCGTTTTTTTTTTCCTGAATACCGCACAAGAGTCCTAACTGTTCCCGTCTGGAGCCAGTGGGACTTTGGCAACCCCAATTGGGATATGTTGTGAGGCTGAAGGTAGTAGGGAGGGGAAGGAGATAGGGAAGAGGAAGGTGGGGAAGTCCCTGGCTATTCAGATCTGGTCACTAAACACGGCTAAAGTCATTTCAAGCAATGTTTCAATTCTAAATGGTGGTCTTACACCAGGGCGATACTGAGAGTATCTTCCACTCTAATGGCCGAAAAATTCAATTAAAAAACAAAAAACCAAAATATTAAAAAATATATATAACAAATTATTTATTCATGTAGGTATCTACTTTATACCTACTGTGCTTACGCATTTCACTTGTATCTATTTATGTTTATGCACTTCGATATACAAATTACAAACAACTACTATATACTAATTAAAATTCTGGAAGCGAGAATTCAACATTGATGAAGATGAAGTCTGAACTGTACTGCAGCCCTAGCTCCGCGTAAGCTAGTAGGTACCTACACGAAACCCGGCTTGCAGCGGAACAATATCTAGTTCCAAAAACGTCCGATCGCAAGCACTGATGTGTGAGCGCTACAGTCGGAATCGGAATTTGGATTTGCTGGTTAGACACTCTTAATTGTCGACTATCATATACTTGCATATCTATGGAAGATGAACCTAATTCTAACAAAAATTATAATTAAAAGATATTTACTTTGGAACCAGTGGTAATATAATCTTTGAAGAGCTTAGCAACCCAAGGAGGATACACACAAAAAACCTATTAAACAATCAATAATAATGTAAAGTAGTGGCGGGGACAGCAGTTGTACCTTTTAAAGATGACAATTATGTAGAATGAAAAGTATTCATGAAATAAAAATAAGAATTAAAAAAATAAGTTTGCAACAACTTACCCAACATGAAGACACTTGAAGTTGGTGACACCTTCTTCATTCATTGTAATTTGTATAGCCGTTAATTCGCCATCATCTCGCTTGTAAATGAAGACTCCTTCCCCAATGTCGATGGCCTCTGTGTTCTTGTCGTCTATGACGAGGGTGACTTCGCTGCTGCCCTCAGGCAGGTTACTCTGCAGAAGGGCGCTGTAGTTGTCCGTCTTGACTTCAGCTTCTTGTACCTCCTCCGCAACCTCCTTCTTCGGTGCCTCACAACTTTCTTTACTAACTACCGCAGTCACTGATTTTGCAGATTCTTCACTGATGATTTCTTCATCTCCACTCTTCTTAAATAATTCGAAATGTTTGTTAAAATTGGTCTCTGTTTCCTTTACCTCTCCCGCTGTTTCCAGGTTAGAGCCCTTGTAGCCCATGTCTCCGGAAACTTCTGCGCTGTTCTCCAGAAAATCATTTGATTTCTCTGAAGGATGAGCGTCATCATCTATCACGAGTTCGTGTTCGTCCATAGAGTTCTCATTGTCATCAAAGATGTCTACTCCGCCAGACAAGATGTTTGCTGCGTCGATCCTCTCATGTATATGGAGCTTGTTCACTGATTCGATGGTCAGGTTGGCTAGACTGTTCATCATTTGGGAGGGCTTGCTACCGCTCTCACTCTCTATAATCGAGGAAGCATTCAAATCAGACTTGCTATCCAGAGTGACATTCTCACTGCAGGAGCCCTCCAGGGTGGAGTCTCCTTCAATCATGGAAAAGTACTTGGAGCTATTCTCCTCATCCGCAGTCTGATAGTTAAGGGTATCATCTTGGTTGGTGGAGACCTCCAAAACGCTCATATCTGAAGAGCTCGTGTTGGCGTCGACATTGAGCAAATTTTGGTCATTGTTGTCAGTATCCATATTTATCAATTACATCACTGGAAACGAAAGACAGTATCTTTAAAATTGTATTTAATTATAGAGAATAATAAGGGCTGCTTTATTAAAAATCAAAGATAAAAAGTAAACACATCAACGAGTGTCCTAATTTTGCGGTTCGTATGACCTCAGCGAAAATCAGGACAAAATTGCGTAATTTAGATAACAAAACGCAACCAAGTTGTCAAAAATGCCGATGAAAACAATTTAAATACAAAATAATGCGAATACAGTAAATATTAGCAAATCAATGTCAATGACAGTTATAAGAGGTGAAAAAGCATCTTCGTGAAATATACCGTTAGTTGCATGCATACGTACCTACTACAAAAATACGTAAAAGACAGAGTCTTGTGTATGATGGAGGAAATAATAACTAATTTCAATCAAAAATAGCACAATATTACCGTATCAAGTAAGCATCACATAATTTCAGATACAAATAGAAAATGGATGCCAATAGACGCAGGCCGAAAACTTCAATTCAATTTTTTTTGGACAAATGTGTTTGCCAACAAGCGAAAAAAACAACATTTTTTGGTGTTGCCAGAACTAATTATTGAAGTGGCTTTTTAATTTTTGTAATGAGAATTTATTGAAACATCAATAGTTTAATAATTGAAAAGCTGTTTAAGTTCCCATCGCCTTTTTGGTGTTTTATTAATTTATTTAATTCCAGTTTGTAATTTTTTTTCTTTAATTTTTGGTAAAAAAAAAGTGATTGTACCCTATTTTCGGCAACTGGTAAAGCGTCGATGACACAGGGCTAGTTTACAAGCTACTATCTGGAAAATTCACTATCTGTTATTAAACTCGCCCAGTGTCATCGTGTCACTTGCTAACTAGCAGCAACCAGCAGATTGTTGACAATCTACGAAAAAAAGTTGAAAGGTCGTCAACTTTACTCGCCCACACGCTTGCTCCGCTTGCTCGTGATTGGTTCATTTATGTTTCCAACATGGCTTCCGATAAACAGCTGATTTCGACTGTCAAACATTGAAGAATTAGTTCACGCAGTCGTCGTTATTCTTGTTACTGTCGCTAGCAGCGGCCTCAGTTTCCTAGGCTTCTGAGCGAGTGGACAGTTTTGTGTGTCATCATGACAATCTCACTCGCCGATTTACCCGCTTTTAGATAGTAGCTTGTAACTCGCCGTGTGTCATCGAGGCTTAAGATATGGCGCCGAATTAACTGTTCGGCGTCCACCATTTTGGAGTTTGGAATTCGGAGTTGGAGGGTTGGCCGCAGACACTACACGATCGGCCAACCTTCCAACTCCAAACTAAATTCGGTGTTGGAAGGTTGGCTTTGGTGTGGTGGAATCATTATTTATGTAGCTATCAGGCAGAAACACTGTCTAAAATGCAAAAAAATAAAATCTTAACATCCCAAATTAAAAAAATCTTAAACTTCTAAAATCCTTCGTATAAAATGCCGGTTAAATAGTACCGGGAATAATATTACTTATTATTTTTGCGGTATCGTTATCAACAAATAGAATTCTACGCCATTGTTTATGTTCACGAAACATGTAGATTGTGTATAAAAAAAGTGATGAAAACAAAGTCTTTTAATAAAATTAAAATATTTTTTTTTCTCTGCATGTATGTATATTTTCTTTTGGGAAACAATGTTATTAACATTTAATATGTCGATATAGCAAGTTTCATTCCCCACACAGTGCAATCTCCGAGAACAAGAATTGGATATAAAATTAGTGTGAGAAGCCACTACATTAAATGGAGCCTTGAGTGTAGTGTTTGTATGTGTTAAGTACACAATAATTAATCATACTTACGGTGGCTGTCTACATGTCCGTTGGATTTTAAATAATAAGAAAATATTTTTTTAATTCTTTGCCGTGGCAATTCGGGTAATATAAGTATAATTTTTTTTTTTTAATTTCATTAAATCACTCTAATTTATATTATTTATTTGAAAATGTAAATTACAATTATGTACACGGTACCTCCAATCCCTACTGAATAAATATTACTTATGTAGATTTTACACAGACAGAGAAAAATACAACGTAAAAGTGTGAAAATTGGTTATGTGTATATTGTTACTTTAAGGTTAAAGTTAAAAGTGAACATTACGCATCTCAAAAACATATCAACGCGTTTTACTCAAAGGTCAGTTGGGGCAATTGCGGCATATTTTTTGATTTTTTTTGAACAGTCATCTTTACAGATCACTTGACTGCAACTCATTGGATTTTAAGTTGTTTTTTTTGTGAATAACTCATGAACAATAATTTGTTTTTCAGAAAATGTTTGCTTTAATTGACAAAAGCCTCTTGATTTCGTTAAAATGAAGTGAAAGTAAAAAATGGAAATTAGACGCATTTGCCCCTCTCTTGGCCCCTCTATGAGGTAAATGCGTCCAAGACATATTTTTTTACCTAAATTTCAAATTCCAATAACAAAGATTATTATCTTAATTATTCATACATTTTTACTTCTGATCAAAATACAACAATATATTTCCAGATAAAGACAGCCGAAATATATATTTTTTAGAAATTACGGGGCAAATGCGTCAATTTAGTGAATGCCGCATTACCCCTTCTATTAAACATGCATTGCCAACCATTTAGTTATAAGATAGATGGAATATAATATGTCGAGGGAACTTATCTTCTTTAAATATGTCTTTGTTCTAATTTGAGTTGTTTCAAACACTAGCGGTATATTAAAAACAGCGGTTAAAACCTTTGGTATTTTAAAAAATAAGTAGATAAGGTAAGCAGAAGGCCGTGGGTTCGAGTCCCATTGGCGGCATGTATCTTTTCTCGGGAGATTTTTTCAATTTGCATTATTCTTCTCTTACAATTTATACGCACCAGATTTAAATGTCCAGGTTAAATTTTCCCCACAGGAAAAACTAAACCCTTTCGCACACTTCCCCAAATGATCATCTAGTCAATCCACGCTATGCAATTGCACTATATAAGTATTATAAATACAAAACAATACAAGAACAACATGTCAACCTACCAGAGACCAAATGGGAAAATAATTCTCCGACTCTAGATATTTTCATATCAGAGGGTTCGGCTGTGTGGAACTCCTAATTTGACCTATAAATCCTACTGATCCCTCAATATAAATATTTAAAAAATCTTTTTTTTTTTTTTTTTTTTATTTTAACTTTATGAGTAAAATCTCAAATTGTAATTAAATATTTAAAAAATCTTTTGTAATCCTGCATGTATTTAAAATGACTGATTTTTGCATTTTTATATATAAATTGATAGATTCTTTGACAAATCTAATATGCCTAAATTTTGAATGAGTGACCTAGCTATAATGCCGGTAGCCGAAATAACAAATGGTAATATTTTTATAGTCTGAGAGTGCCAAATTCTTTTAATCTCATTTCCTATATCTGTATATTTTCAATTTTTTTCAGAAACAGATTTTTGAATATTACAGGAATTTGGAATAGGTAGCTACATCAATGATATAAGTTATTTCTTTAAATTTTGTGATGTAAAACTATATCAGGTCTATTATGACTAATTTTTCTGCCTGTTAGTATAGTTTTATCATAATATATTTTATAAAATTCATTTTCTAAAAATGAATTTGGTTCATATTCATAATATGGTACTATATTACGGCAGTCAATCAAGTTATGTTTAATTACCAAACTTTGGTGGATTATTTTTAAAATCTGAGTGCCTAAATGTATACTCGGACGGCGCTAATACAGAACATCGCGATATAATATGTTCTATAGTTTCCGGAAAAGCCAAATATTTTCTACACAAATCATCAATTTGATTTATATCTTTGATTATTTGCTTCCTACAATTTTTAGTATTAATGACTCTATTTTGAATGGCAAGCATAAATCCTTCTATTTCTGCGCTCAACTCTCCAATACTCAACCATTTGTTTGACGAAAGTTTGTCAACATACGTTTGGTTGAGATAATTGAAGTGTTTTGCGTGAATAATTTTTAATTATTGTTATAATAATTTAAAAAAATATATAATTGTGTATGTACTATGTACTTTTTGGAGGCTTGATAGCCACTTAATGTACCATTACGGACATCTTCTATCGCTTTCTGCAATGCCTCTTCTGTATAAAGAGGATCATTTGTTTTTCTCTTGTAATTATGCACCATTTTGTGTAAGTTATACTTAGAAGATAGTCGAACCTGTAAACAATAACAAATTAATAGTTTTTTTTTTTGTGTCAACAAATGACAGGCAACCTAATGTTTGTTTGCTTAAAGAGGTATATTTCTTTATTACAAAGGTATTAATCACAATTAATTACGAAAAGTGTATTATAATTTATAGAACTATGTATTATGCTTTACCTACATATGTAAGTAAATAAATAATGAAATAATATGCACAATAGAAAAAATATACTATTTATGGTTGTCGATATCTGGAAACGGGGTAATTGCGTCTACTAGACGCATTTACCCCAAAAAAAATAGGCGCATTTACCCCGGGTCACTAACAAACAATCGTATTTTTTCAGTTGTCATTTCTCCAAAATACGCAATGGTTTCTTTAAAATAATTATTTTAATTGAAAACAGTATTACTTTTTCTTAACTCACCGTAAATTCAAACTCCACACTCTAGTGATCACAAAGATATTCAAGAATATAGAAGACCACAGATTGCGACACGTCACTCGTTTTTCAGTCACTTTTTTTAAATGGCGAATTACTTCCAACCTGTCGCCGAAAGCGTTGCCTGTAGACTTCTAAGTTATGACATAATATACAAGAAAACCACTAGATGGCATTAATTACATCTATTTTAAACATTAAACGAAGCAGGATGGATAGACGCAATAGCCCCGTAGACGCATTTACCCCAGTTGACCTGTTCATCTGTTTCAATGTTCATCTAAAGTTCTAAAGTAGTTATATTTGTATCCAGCGCCTCAATTTAATCTTTCCAATCAATGTGTACCGAAACAAGTAATAAGATTTATTATCTATTAAAATTAAAATAGCCATTTTTTGCATCAATCTAAAAGTCCCTGGCCCTGAACCGAGCAATTCGAGAATAATTTGAAGCCGCGGGGTGAGGACGAAAATGTATGAAAAATGTAAATACCTACTTTAAAAAATGTATGACATTTTTCATTCCCTCTTTCATCAAATACCTAAAAAAATCATAAGCCATTATAATTGCTTAATAAAATATATAATAATGATAAGTCATTATGATTGCTTAAAAAAAATAATATAATAAAATAAAATGAAACGAGTGCCAATATTACCACTTTGCATACAAAGTATTTCAAAAGCTTGTCATACAAGATATTGAAATACCCCCTCACCCTAGATTTGGCTTCATTCATACGCAAAGGCCGGGGCACACGTACACTTTCGACCGCATGCCTCGCCCCCAGGCTAAAGCGGCATTCGAACCTCCCGCCGAAACGCCGTGTCCGCCTGCCGGCCGACCCCTTGCGCTAAAAAGTCACCACACTTCCGCGGGCAGGCCAAAGCGTCAGTTTTGACCATAGATTATAGAAATATTATAGAAGCTCCATACAACTGTGCCCTCACGAAGGTGGATGTCTATGGTGTTCGCCAAGCAGCCCGCCGAAACGCCGTGTCCAGTGTTGCCAACTTAACGGATTTCCCGTCATATCTGGCGGATTGGAGTGTCCCGAAACGGGAAAATTTTGTGTATGACGGATTTTCTGGCGGATTCGAACTTTTTTCGAAAGGATTCGAAAAAAGTGACAAATTACATACTTTTATAGGCGAAAGTCGCCTATGTTTATGGATTTATGGAGAAATTTTGATCCCTGAAATTCTCTAGCCGATAATAAGAACTGAAAAAGGAAAAACCATCCTATGAAGTGCTGTAAATTTGAAAATGCGACTCAGTGGACAATCCCGGAGCTCACGCATCGGCAGGGAAGGCATGGGGCAAACGCCCCACCTTGCCCTACCGTGCCTACGCCCATGGAAAGGAGTGAACATAGGTCTTGTAGGAGGGAGGAAACACAGAGGCCGGCAAATCATTCCACAGCTGAGCTGTCGAACTCAAGACTGTAGTCGTAGAAATGGCCCGTTCTCATGTGACAAATGGATTCTAGATCACTAGTAGGATATTTCAAAATTTCATAAATAATAAATGTCATACTAATAGACCGTTAAGTCTCCCGGTGTTATTTTATATCATTTTTAGTATGTAAAACAGAGACAAGTGTAATTAATATTTGATTTATGGTGAACATTTGAATATATATTCTCTCAAAACTTAGGATATGGAGATGTCTGACTAAATCAACTAGACGATCAATATCTGGACTAGATATTTAATACACATTTGAATAAAAATATATTACACAATGCCAGTGGAGACTTTGAAATTACGGTTTGGAGGGATACCCTTTATCAACTTTCTAGCTACCTTCATCGCCTTGCAACGCAGTGGGAGGGATGGATTCATACGTCCGTCACTCCTGGACACACTTACCCCCAGATTTCTACCCACCCTTAATACCCCTTTCCTTCCCAGAACTTCCTCTCCTAAAATGACACTCCTCACAGCATCCCCAACGATGAAATAGGCCCTGCGGGAAATTATTTTCCCTAGGGCCTCCTATGTGGAGCTAATGTTAAAAAAAAACAATGTTTTCACTCATTCCGTCATACCGGGCAGTCTTCTCACCCACATTACTGTTTTTGCCCATGTACATCTCAAAATCATAGACGAGCCCACCTACTTGGCTACTGGCCACTGGCCACACTGTGACTGACTACTGCTTGGGAGAAGACTCTGATGCCCCACTGGTGTGGCTTATTTTTTATGTATTGCTTCAAATTACTTCTACCTTTGAACGGTATCATGAGCTCATCTACAGAATTGAACTCCTCAGGTTCCACCTTGACCTTATTTTCATGCGGGGCATTTAACAACGGCCTTATTTTAAATAGTTTGTTGTAACCCTGGCATCTTCTTGGAATCAACGTGTTATTGTTGTTTAAATGAAAACACGACCGCTACTTGGTGAAACGATTTCTAGGCATGACATCTGCGATAAGAGATAGCCTCGTATCGTTTACCCAGTAAAGGTGGAATGCCGGATACTTGAGGATACCCATCATGATGTGCATTCCTAGAAATCAGTTCATTTCGTTGACTGAGGTGTTTACGCTAATGCTATTTTTTGTACAGAATACAAATTTGTCTGCTCAACAATATTTTTATAGTGTTTTCTTCTATGAAACATAAAAAATATTGTAGACAGACATATTCAGTGGTGGGTTTGAAAAGGTCACATCACAGTGAGAGTCCACATGCTCGTAATCTTTCTTGATCCACCGTAGATCAGCTCTCCGTCCATGGGAATTTGAGGCTTTACCGGGCTGTCCTAGGGGTACAGTGCAGGACTCTGACTTCCCCCCCTCTGGCTGCTGTCTCTCTTCCAAAGTCTGTAAATGAAAAAATAATACTTCACAGTTTCATTTAAAACTCAGACAAGTTCATCGTTTTATAACAAATCAAACGCAATAATCGCTAGCAATAAGAAATAATGATAAAAGTACTTGATGGATTTCTACCAATGGATCCATTCCAAGAGGCTTGGCTTGGTTCAATGCATCCCTCTGCAGGATTCTGGAAATCTTCTAAATATTCCACTAGCCAGCCCTCTTCGTCTTCACCGTCCGACTCCCAGTCAACGTCTGAGTCCTAGCCTCCTTCCAGTATCATGGTGATCTAATCATGTAACAAATTTCTGATGTAATATAAAAATAAGGGTAAATTTTTACAAAGCCGGGACCAGCTCATTTTGGACAAAAAAAAAAATATATACCCCAGTAGATAGGTAATAATTATATGTAATTAATTCCGTGAGCGGAAATTGAAAATAATGTATATTATCGTCAATTTTTTAAATTAAAAAATACGAAAATGTCATTTTTCAATGACCTCCATGTTGTTATCTTTATTTTTTTTAAATAGCCTACGTTTTTAAATGGTTTGTCTGGCAAGGCAGGGTTTATATAGCGGGCTTGTGAATATTATCTTAACTTTAAAAAACAGCCTACGTTTTTAAATGGTTTGTCTGGCTACGCAGGGTTTGTCTAGCGGGCTTGTGTGACAGATCGGCCGCACCAAGTCAGTTTGCGAAGACGCGAAGTGAATTTTGATTTTACGCAATCGAAATTTAAAATGCATCATTTTTTGCCTCCCCCAAACATGGAGGTCATTGAAAAATGACATTTTCGTATTTTTAAATTTAAGAAATTAACGATAATATACTTTTTTTTTTCAATTTTCGCTCACGGAATTAATTACATCAAATTATTACCTATCTACTGGGGTAAAAATTTATTTTTTTAGTGTAAAATGAGCTGGTCCCGGTTTTGTAAAAAAATTATAAAATAAGCGTAAATATCGGTTTGGACTGGCCACGCTTATTACGAATAATTTTTAGAAAAAAAAACTTTAGATTCGCCTTAATTACTATAAAAGGAAACTTTTGGCTTTGGGGCGGTGGAAAGTAATGCATTTTAATTTTCAATTGCATAAAACCAAAATTCACTTCGCGAACCGACACAGCGAAAATCCGCGGCCGTACCTGTCACTGTGATGTTGGTATCCTTGATAAATTAACAAGAGCTAATACGACTGTAGCCGACTTCGTGGGATAAGGCGCGTAATTATGAAATTTGTCTAGCGGGCTTGTTTGTGTAACATGGTTTGTGATACAAAAAGTGCCCCTTTATAACGCCTACTCGCGTCAAGGCAAGAAAAACATCCCAGTTTTCAAGTAGTTTAGCGGCTACGCTAGGTTTGTGTAACATGGTTTGTGATTCTGGCGTACAATCTCACAAGACGAAAGCTAATTTTAATTTTACGTAATCGAAATTTAGAATGAAATATTTTCACTTCCCCCAATGCAAATAGTTGCCTTTTAATGTAATTAAGGTGAATCAAAAGGTTTTTAAAAAAATCTCCAAAAATTACCAAAAATTTTTCAATGTAAAAAAAACTTGCCTAAAGGCCTTTATTCATTTAATATTCTAAATTTCGTAATAACAAATATATACGAATAGAGGTTTGTTAACATAATAATTCTGCTGTGTTTTCATAATTTCGCGGTATTTCATGTAGGTATCCCACGAAGTCGGCTACAGTCGTATTAGCTCTCGTTAATTTATCAAGGATACCAACATAACAGTGACAGGTACGGCCGCGGATTTTCGCTGTGTCGGTTCGCGAAGTGAATTTTGGTTTTATGCAATTGAAAATTAAAATGCATTATTTTCCGCCGCCCCAAAGCCAAAAAGTTTCCTTTTATAGTAATTAAGGCGAATCTAAAGTTTTTTTCTAAAAATTATTCGTAATAAGCGTGGCCAGTCCGAACCGATAATTACCTTCATATGAACATATCTGCTTCACATGAACAAATATATTTAATTCATTTGAAGTTAACATAGGTGTCTCTTAGTTTATAATTAAAATGAAATAATTTATATGGTAAAATAACCTTATTTAATAATAATTTGTTAATTGCATACAAATGAATACAACAATTCAGATTGTTTAGGATTAGATGCCTTCAACGTACTTACATATTATTTATAGGTTATTTTTAACAAAAACTACATGTTATAGTTATTAATCATAATACTCGTATATTATCAATATTAATAAAGGGAATTTGAACTTACTAACTAAACTAAGTACCATATCAACAGGAGCTTACAATATTATATAAAAGAACATTAAATGAAAATTGCAGTAAAATAAAAATGGTACAGGTAGGTTACCCGTTATGCTACGTCCAGACTGAAGCCAACCTTCCAACTCCGAACTTAGTTCGGAGTTGGAAGGTTGGCCGATCGTGTGGTCGCTGCGGCCAACCCTCTAACCCCGAATTCCGTACTCCAAAATGGCGGACATGGGATCGCCTTCGAGGCAATCCCGACGGCCAACTCACACGAACCAGCCTGCCGCAGCTGTCCACACCGTGCCGCGTACTATTAAAATGACTATATTATTACGGAGAGTGGTATAACAATTGTTTGAAAACATGTCGTGTATATAAGTATATGATTATACGTACGTAATAATTGTAGGCAACTGAAAAAGATACAGCGTAGCTACAGCTGTTTCATGTCCGCCATTTTGGAGTACGGAATTCGGGGTTAGAGGGTTGGCAACCTTCCAACTCCGAACTAAGTTTGGAGTTGGAAGGTTGGCTTCAGTCTGGACGTAGCATTACATTATAAGGTACAGGCAGGTACCCAACATTAAACACGCCTCTAAAATATGTAGATATGTAGGTTGAAAAAATAAAATAAACAGTTTTTATATCTAATTGGACTTATTTGCGGTACATAACCTATAAACCTAAAATAACTAACTAACAAAAATAAATTAGAAAATACCTTTCTTTGTTCTTAAAAAACATATGTAATATTTTCTTTTAAGTATACGTAGGTATTCGAATCTTATTTATAATAATATTCAATCGTAATGCCTTGTGAGACGCCAACATATTTGAAATTCGCGGGTAACATAAATAACATTAATGTTGCTAGTAAATAATAAGGAAATCATTGCCAGTAATAAAAACCTTTGACTGATTTAATTTTGATGCAGTACCTAAACCATACACCTAAATAACGTAAAATAAAATAGAAAATACTTTTCTTTGTTCTTAAAAAACATATATAATATTTTCTTTTCAGTATACGTAGGTATTCGAATCTTATTTATAATAATATTCAATCGTAATGCCTTGTGAGACGCAAACATATTTGAAATTCGCGGGTAACAGAAATAATATTGTTGCTAGGAAATAATAAGGAAATCATTGCCAGGAATAAAAACCATTGACTGCAGTACTTTGTAAGTTTGTTGCAGTACCTAAACTATACACCTAAATAACGTAAAATAAATTAGTAAATAGTTATTTTATTTTAATTTTACGTAGGCATTCGAATCTTATTAATAATTATTTATAATAATGTTCAATAAAAACCAGTGACCGATTTATTTTTTTTGCAGTACCTTCTTACGAAAGTGTTGCCATTCCAATGCACCATATATTTTTTTAGTCCAACCCCCCCCCCCCCCCCCCCCGCGAGAGAAAAATTACTGCCCCTGACCGTAGCTATTGCTCCCGAACTCTGAGCAATTAATCGATATATCATTCGATCATTTTTGTGTATCGATACAAATATATCGATTATGTAAATGTATCGATCATTCCCATCACTAGTAGCGATGGGAAATATCGATGAAATATCAATGTGGCATCGATCTTTTTTACCATCGATTCATTTCGATACATTATCATAGATAAATCGATTCTTGAACAATCGATTCTCGCATCGATGTCAAATCGATTAATTCTGACCAATCACAACGCTTCTCTCACATCGATTAATTCTGACCAATCACAACACTTATCTCACATCGATTAATTCTGACTAATCACAGCGCTGGATTTTCATCGATTATATTTCCGAATGAATTACATCGAGATGTCAATAATCGTATTGGTGCTTCTACACGCTTGCGACAAACGGCTTGTCGCAAGCTCAGGCAAGCTCTGGCAAACGAATGGCTGGCTTCCACACACTTGCGAGCGCGCCAGTATGTTCGGAGCATCCAAGCGCGGCGGACTTCTACTTAGGCTATACCATGCCAACTCAGAATCAAACCAACTGAGAAACACCTCAGAAAGGTCATTAAAAGCTATGAAAAAATAATTTTAAAATAGCCGGTAACCCTAACCTAACTTAATCATTTTTTTATCATGACCTTTCTGAGTTGATTTCATTCTGAGTTGGCCAGTCATCTTTATTTTAACGTGAAACAAAAGACAAGGGAAAAATATTTGTTTATAAAATTGAACCATTGAAGAAGATAATACTGATAAAAATATGAAAAAAAACAAGACACAGAAAAATACAATGTCTAGTTCACACGCGGTAGAAGTGAAACCTTCAGAAAACTAAGGTAGAAAAGAGTGGGGAGGCTACGAAGCACCGCACAAAGAGGAGACATTCTATAGATTTTTGTCTCTTTTTAGTACCACTTTTTCGTTTCATCGAGTTTCAAATCACAACGGTGCCAAAGAACTTTTCGCTTCCAAAGGTAGTGATCGCAATTGGGACCCGAACTCGAGGATCACTTGTCTTTATATAATATTGTCTTGTATTATAAAAAAAAGTTATTCAAGAAAAAGCATATATTTTTTATTGTAATAATATTGCATAAATCGATTCTCATTCGAATTTTGACAGTTGAAAAACACTGTTGCGTTTTTTTTCGTTTTAATACGAAAAATCGAATTTTTGGCATTTAGTCAGTTTTATTTTTAGTTTTTTGTCCTCTTTTGAGTTCGTTTATTGCTGACCAAGTCCAGTAAGTGTTATTTTATTTTTGTTTCATATCCTTTTGCCCTAATGGCCTTTGCCATGGGGAAGAAACCCCCTGATCCCGCTCCCCCTGACCCTTCAAATTTTGACATTGGTAGTGAAGTAGAGATAATAGACCTTCAAGTTCCATCCTCTACTCCAAAAAAGAGGAAAGTTTGCGACCTTCCAAAAACTGATTCTTTACAGGTCTCAGTTCCTGTAGCTTCTCCTCTTTCTTTGTATCCGACTTCAGCAAAAGCTCCCTTCATAGTTTATGTTCAAAACAACTCTCCTGGCCACTCTTTACATCCCCTTGAATTTGGTAAATTCATTGGAAAAAAACCACTTGGCATTTCCCCAGGTGGTATCCGATCAGAGGGCAGATTTCGCATTTGTGTTGAGTTCACATCCGCGTTGAATGCCAATAAATTCATAAATTCCATTGATTCCCTCTCTGCAAAAAAATTTAAAGCCTATATCCCTTCTTTCAATATCTCTCGCTTGGGTCTCGTTAGAGGTATTCCTGTAGACCTATCTGAAGAAGAGCTTATCTCAGAACTCATTATTCCAGCATCTTCGGGAAAAGTTATTAAGACTAGGCGTCTTAATTTCAAAGATCGATCATCTGAGTCTGTAGTTTGGAAACCCTCTCAAACTGTAGTTCTGACATTTGAAGGACAGTCCCTCCCCTCTCACGTTTATTTATTCCACAACTCTCTCCCGGTGGAAATTTATTCGTACCCGACAATCCAATGCTTTAATTGTTGTCGGTTTGGCCATTCTAAACAATCATGCCGCTCCTCTCCCCGCTGCTTTAAATGCGCAGAAAATCATTTAGCAGACCAGTGCTCCTCCCCTTCCGATTCCCCCACTTGCGTCAATTGTTCAGGTTCGCACACAGCCACTCATCCATACTGCCCCTAACTTTCTCGCCAAAAAAACATAAAAAGTTATATGGCCTCCAATAGCGTTTCATACTTCTATGCCTCCAAATTAATAGCTCCTTCTTTTTTTTTTTTTTTTAATGGCTCTTCACCCCAAAAGAGTGTTCTAGCCAGTGTCAAGTGAATGCTTTTGTGAGTGTAATTTTGTGAGTGTAATTTTTGGTTAATATTAACTAATTTAGTTTTAATAACAAGAACCTATCTACATTATATAATATAATAACTATACAAATAATAATAATAATAATACGCAAAATTATTAAAGAGATGATTTTAATTAAACATAACAAGGAAATTAAAAGATATGCTGACACAATTTATTGTGCGTAAAAAATAAAATAAATAATTAAATACATGAAGTTTAACTTACAAATTGATGCTGTTAATATTCAGGAAATTAGCCAAGACTTTATACACGCGTTTGTTCACAGAAGATAACAGGCATGCAATGTTGTAGGGAGGCAATATACCCGAACTGATTAGGTGAGGGAAGAAATTTTTGTATGAATTATTTAAAGGACAACTGAAAAAAATATGATTGAGATCATCTTCACCAAGACGACATTCACACATCGCAGAATTCTTAATATGAATTTTTGTCAGGTGAACATTGTGGCAGCAATGCCCTATCCGCATGCGGCAAATGGATGATGTCGAGAATTTGTTAAAAGAAAGTCTTGAAAACCACGGTTTTGAAGGAATCGTTGGCTGAATTGTGAAAAAGCTATATCCTTTTGATTGACTAGATTCTTCCCAATGATTCTGCCATGTGGAAATCATGTTTTCCTTCTAAAAAATCTTTTGCTGAAGTTGCCTCTCAACCCCAAATTAGTGCTCCTTCAAACTTGTCTTACAAGAAAACTGTAATGACAGAACAAGCTTCTCGTCCAATTAAAACCCCTGGATATGATCAATTTGGCCATAACTCCCAGCTTTTGTTCCCAAATGGTAACATCAGCTCCCTATTTCCTCAAAACTCCGTCTTTTCTAACTCCAATTCAACTAACAGCAATGCTTTCAATCCTGATCTAAATGCAAATTCCATAAACAACAATACTTCTAATGACAATTCTTCTTTTATTCAAACTCTTCTCATGCTACTTATCTCCGTTATTAACAATAATAATTCTCTACCGTCCAACGCTGCCTCGTTACTCTCCTCTTTGTATTCTCTTCTTCCCAATGGCTGCCCCAACAGCAGTAATTCTGCAGTGGAATTGTAGAAGCGCCACCTCCAATAAGGATGACCTCATCCGCCTTCTACATTTACACTCCATATCGATTGCTGCCGTCTCTGAGACTTGGTTCAAGCCATCTCAACTCTTCAAGGTGAGTGGCTATCAATGTCTGCGGGACGACCGCATTGATGGGAAGGGTGGTGCAGCCCTTTTCATCAAAAACTCTCTCCCCTTCTCCCCTATTTCCATTAAACCCCCAAATTCATCCTTCCAATTAGTGGCAGCCACACTGTCTCCAATATTACATTTGTATCTCTCTATATTCCTCCTTCTACCCCATTTGACCTTCCACTGTGGGTTCATATGCTTAGCAAAATTTCTTCTCCCTTGGTCATTTTGGGTGATTTCAATGCCCACTCCCCACTCTGGGGTTCTTCTTCCTAGATCCCTCAGGTATCAAATTAATTGACCTTTTGGACTCCTTGAACATATGTCTCCTAAATGACGGATCCTCAACAAGGTTTAGTCACCCTGGACAGAATCCTAGTGCGGTGGACATATCCCTCTGTTCCCCGAGTATCTATCCTCTAATCTCCTGGCGAATTTCTTCAGATCCCTGCGGCAGTGACCACTATCCCATTATTTTGAATTTGGCTCAACGGTTGGATACCAATCACTTTAAAAGTAAGCCCAAATTTATTACAAAAAAAGCAGATTGGTCCTGTTTCAGAGATTCTATCCAGGATCTTTCCCTCTCCCTGCCTCCTCCTTCTTCTGATAATTGCACCTCCTCTTATAAATCTTGGACTGATTCCATTCTAAAATCGGCTGACAAGTCTATCCCCAAATCATCTCCTGTAGGCTCGAAAGCTCGCCCTCCCCCTTGGTGGGATGAGGAATGCCTTAGAGTGCTGAAGGAGAGGAAAGCGGCCAATAAGACATACTGCCAACAGATGACTATGAATAATTACATCTCAGCCAAGAATGCCCAAGCTGTTGCTAAACGCAATTCCGTTTCAAAAAAAAAAAAACAGCTGGCTTAATTTCTGTACCAATATATCCATGGGGGTTTGGTCCATGATTCGCAGGTTTAGATCTTCCTTTTCCCTGCCAAAGCCATCTCGTAATTCTGCTATTTGGATTGATGACTTTGTTTATAAAATAGCTCCCCCTTATGTTCCTAATTTTGAAGAACTTCCTTCTTTGCCTTTCACTTTAAAATCTTCTTCATGGTTAGATGCTCCATTTTCCTTTGATGAGTTAAAAAGAGCCATTGAAATTCTCAATGACTCAGCTCCGGGCAAGGATGAAATCCTGAATATATTCATCCGTCATTCTGATGACAATTCTCTTACCTACTTTCTCTCTCTCATCAATGTCTTTATGGATTCTGGCATTATTCCCCCAGACTGGAAAATTCAAAATATCATTCCCATTTGCAAAAGTGGTAAAGATCCAAGCATAGGTTCGAGCTACAGACCTATCGCCCTGTCTTCTACTCTTTGCAAAGTATCTGAAAGAATGATTAAGAATAGATTGGACTGGTTCGTAGAAAAAAATCAAATTCTTTCCCCTTCCCAGTTTGAATTTAGAAAGGGTAAAAGTACCCTTGACAACCTTTCCTCTCTTGTTACAGATATCAAATTAGCACTATCTAAAAATGAATATTGCATTGCAGTGTTTTTAGACATCTGTGGAGCATATGACAATGTTCATATTCCCATCCTAAAAGAAAAGTTACTGGCAATAGGTATTCCGCCTAAATTGGTAAAATTCATTGTCAATTTGCTCTCCCAGAGAACTATTTTTGTAGATGGGTCTGAATCCCCTCCCCACATTAGACACATTTTCAAAGGTCTCCCGCAAGGGTCAGTTTTAAGCCCGATCCTGTACAATATTTACACATATGATCTAGAAAAATCTATTCAATTATTGTGCAACATACTCCAATATGCTGATGACTTGATTTTCTACAAAATATCCCGTAATATTTTTATCGCAGCATCAGCAATCAACAATGCTCTTAGAAAACTCTTGGCTTGGTTAAATATTAATGGCCTTGAACTCTCCCCCTCCAAAAGCAACGTTGTCAGCTCCCAGAAATTCAGGTGAGATTTGGCGATGAAATCATCCCTATCTCTAAAGAAGTTAAGTTCCTGGGAATGTTTTTAGACTCAAAGCTTACTTGGAATTCTCACATAAATCGTGTCATCATGAAATGCGAAAGCAACATCAATCCCCTTAGATTTCTGTCTGGAGTGTGGTGGGGATCACACCCATCATCTTTAAAACTTCTGTACAATGCTCTCATCCGAAGCCATCTTGACTACGGATCTTGTCTGTTTGATCCAATGTCCACTTCAAATTCGCTTAAATTAGATAAAATTCAGTCTAAATCTCTTCGCCTTATCTTAGGAGCCATGAAATCTTCCCCAATCAACGCAATGCAAGTTGAATGCTGCGAACCTCCCTTAAATATAAGAAGGCGATGCCTAGCAGAAAAATATATTTTCAAAACATGCTCAATAACTTCTCATCCCTTGATTCCCAAACTTCAATTGTTAAAGTATGAGGTTAATTTGAATCCATTTTGGAAAAAACATTCCCCTCCCCTTCTCTATAATTGCTTCAACACTTTCCTGGATGTTTCCACAAACTCCTATCGCAATGAATCTCTCCCCTTATACTCTTATCCCTATGAAAGTCTTACTTTCTATCCAAAGGTGCACCAATTTATAGGAATATATAAAAAAGAACTATATAAGACTTCCCAAAGAATGTTCCATTTTCTCTGCTGAATGCATAGCTATCATAGAAGCTTTACGTCTCGTCAAATCTCTCAACATTAGAAATGCCCTCATCCTTTCAGACTCACTTAGCTCATTACAAAAAATAAGCGCATCCCCTCTCAATTCCATTAGTGACTCTCTTACCTGCTCTATCAAAGACCTCCTGCATTCCTTGTCGCTGGCTCACGTGTCAGTGGTCTTGGCCTGGATCCCAGGACACCTTGGTATTGTTGGAAATGAAAAGGCTGATTCTATTGCTAAGGAATCCATTGTTCATGGTCCATTAAATAGCATTCCTATTCCTGTTAGAGACTATTTTCCTATTTTAAAAAATAAGTTACAACGCCAATGGTCCTCTGAATGGAAATCATCCTCTCTGTTAAAAGTTCACCAGTACTCTTTAATTCAACCTTCTATTCCTGTCAAGCCCTGGTTTCACAAATACACTTCCATGCCTAAAAAATACATCTCTTCCATTATTCGAATGCGTTTAGGTCATACTTGTTGTCTTAGCCATCTTGCCAGATTCCACATAGTCAATTCGCCTTATTGTGATTGTGGTTCAGAGGATACTTTAGACCATAATTTTTTTGAGTGTCTTATCAATGACCAATTTCCAAACTTCATACCTGAATTGTTAAAACTTAAAATTGAATTCCCTACCAGTGTACCCTGCCTTCTTAGTCTCAACTCTCCTGAAATTCACTATTTGTTAGCAAAATTTATTTACAAAAATGGCCTCAACATTTAAGCATCAATCACATTTCTCTCTCTTCCATACGTATACATTTGTTTCTAGCTGTGTTATTATGTACAGTTGTACAGGTTCCTTTTTTTGGGAATCTGTACATCTTTCTACTCTACAATTTTGTAATGACTATTAATACCAACTCTGTGTGTTACTCTGTATGTTACTCTGTATGAAAATGGAAGTATGGAATATGTACAGGTTCCTATTTTTGGGAACCTGTACATCTTCCTACTCTTAAATTTTGTAATTACTATTAATGCCACTCTGTGTGTACAGTTGTATAGGTTCCAATTTTTGGGAACCTGTACATCTTCCTACTCTACAATTTTGTAATTACTACTAATACCAACTCTGTATGTTAGTACAACTTGTATAATCTTATAAATATTTGTCTTGGCCCATTGTCTATAAGTATTTGCTAATATAATTTATCTATTCCATGTAAAAAACTGAAATAGTAACTAATTTTAAAAAAATATGAAAATGTAACTACTTTAAAAAAACTGAGAATGTACCTAATTTTAAAAAAATCTGAAAATGTAAATAATTTAAAAAAAATTGATAATGTAACTAATTTACAAAAAAACTGGCAATGTAAATAATTTTAAAAATATGTAATTTACTTTAATAAATGGCCAAGATCACCCTTAATGGGTGAAAGCCAAATAAACAATTAAAAAAAAATTAAAATTGTATAAATCCTCAATAAAATATTATTTATTTATTTTGACTTTTTAGGTAAATCAAGTCGCAATAGATTACGTAAGTGCATTAAATTTATGTACTTATACATTTTAATAAGTCAGACTCGCCTCATACGCCATTCATATTCATATGTCTCGTAATATTATATTTTCATAGACCGCACGGAGCAAAAACGGCGTGCATTCGCCCCCAGCTCGGAAGTTCCACTGAGCGCGACCGAGCGCTAGCGCTTAGCGCTTGCCGCTTGTGGCCAAATTATCCGACCTCGCCGGATCGGTGGCAAGCTCTCGCAAGCTCTTGCGAGCCTACGCAAACGCGCGCTCCAGACGTTGGGACTTGTGGACGCTTGCCGAGGCTCGCCAAGCATTTGGACCCGGCTTATAGAATTCACAATCCGATATACTTAATCGTTTTGAAATGTCATCGTAAGTAGAATCGATTCTTGCTTATCGGAGTCTATGTTCACATCGAATACAGTTCGATACAATCGTTTTAAAATGTCATCGAAGTGGAATCGATTCTCGCTTATCGAAGTCAATATTCATTCGAATGCACAGTCCGATATAATCGTTTTGAAATGTCATCGAAAATGAGTGATACAATAGTTTTACAACTGTCAGAATTCATTCGTAAACGCAAATCGATTCTAGATCCGAGAGGTTGTATTTCAAGATACGTCAAAACGATCTACGTTTCCAGTTTTAGTTTATGTTTAAAGATTGCCATGGTGACTGTTTTTCACAATTTAAAGTTTATTATTACTTATGTTATTTTGAAGTTATGTATCATCTAGGGTAGTGTAGGTATATTTAAAATAAAACAATAATTTAGTACACATAATTTTTAAATTTAATGTAAACAGGGTTACGCTATAATAGAGAACTCCAGTCCATTTAAAAAAAAATAATGAATAAAGACCTTCAAACTTAAATAACTGCATTTTTATTTTTATAGTTAGTTTTAATAAAAGTTATAATTTTTCAAGACTCCCAGAAACGTACCGTATCTATGGTGAATTGTGTGACGTCTTCACCCACCGATAATTTTTTACTTTTTAAGTTGTCATTTTGAATCAGTGATGTTATGTCGAGGGAAATTTCCCTAGATCTAGGGGAGAAAAATATTTTTTAGGGATAAGGGAAATCAGGACAAAATCTAGGGAAATTTCGACCTCTGGCAAATTTTTTATTACATGACAATATTACTGGTATTATTTATAAATATATATATATATATTTTTTTTTTTGAATTCCTATGAATCTTAATTATTGTTCATGTACTTACATGTAATGTTATTTTTAACACTGACAACTCAAAATGATATTAGGGAACGTACCCATACTACGTGACACGTTCGGGGGAGGGGGGTCTTCAAAATACCACGCTTGGTACAAATGAGCGGCGGGTTGCTTAGGTTTTTGGTCACGGTGGGGGGGGGGGGTTAAAAAGTGCAAAAAGTGCAAAAAGTTTGTCACGTAGTATGGGTAAGTTCCGTTTTTTCGGTGATTGCGGTTGATTTTTATTTTGCAAAGTGTTTTTTTTTTAAATTTGGAATTCAGTTTCTAATTCAGTGGTGAGTGTATTCGTACTTTTAAATTATTACTTCACGTAGCAAAAAGTGTTTATTTGGAAAATCACAGTATTATTAGTATATTTACCAAGTTCCAATATCTTTACAATTAATTAATCATATTAATTAACATATAACAGGATTAGTGTTACACAATCAGGTGGCTACGTAGGTAATTGCGTAAATGTGAAATTCTAGGGAAATTTTACTTCGAAATCTAGGGAAATAATTTTTTTGGGCAGAACATCCCTGTTTGAATGAAGAATCCAGAAGAATCAATGGCGGAATGCTTTGGGATGATTTTTAGGTGTGAGGTTTGTTTTTTATTCAAGATTAACTGCTTTTAATGTAGAAAAACATTGGTAAAATGTCCACATTTCACCGGTACTGTTATTGTATTTTAACAAAGTGCAATATAAAAACAATAAATCATCTTTTTCATTGCAAATACAAGTGACATCGTATTTCGTAAGCCTCGAATTTTGTGTTCAGGCGTGACTGTACATTGTTTTTTGTATAACACATACAGAAACACTGGTATTTATAATATACTGATCATGACGATTGTGTAATAACTTGTATAAAAAGCCCTTTTAGTAAAAAAACAATTCGAAAATACGACCGATGTATCGTAAACCAAATGTCAAATATGATATATGACCTATTTATGACTATGCTTAACCTCAAATATAGCCCTTTTACGTCATAATTTTAATTGTTGAGAGCCTAAATATTGTTTCCAATAAATAACTATTATTTATCTAAATCTCTTTAACAGTATGAAAATAACCAAAAAAACACGAAATGTTGAATGGTGTGCGTGTCTTTCGTGGCGTAAGGCGCAAGATTTCAAATGTCAATACATCTTGATACATTTCGGTGAATTGGTTAGCAGGTTAACAGTGACGTCACCCTTAACCATTTCAGTAATGCCAACTTGACATTGTGTTTCGAGGAGAGGTTTAAAAATGCACTTTTTAATAATTATTATGAAATAAAACTTATATATTCAGAATCAGCGTTTATTGGTATACATGAACATATTTTTTTAAAGCCATAATATTTTTCACTGGAGTTCCTTATTGTAGCTTCTTCGGGGCAGTATACAATAGTCTACTAATAATGTCAGCAAGTAATACGTGTTCATATGAACACATCTGCTTCACATGAACAAATATCATCCGCGATGGATGGCTTCATCCAGTCTACTGTTAAGGAAACTGGTGTAGGCTCAAAGCCGTGGTTCAGTCGACAATGCGCTGAAGCAGTGCGACGAAAAAACGCGGCTTACCGAGCCTACAACACATCTAGAACATCCGAAGACAGAACAGCTTACAACAAAATGGCAAAAGAAACCAAGAGAATCATAAATAGGTCAAAATTCGAGCACGACCAGCAGATCAGCAGAAAGCTGACTGCATGCCCGCATGGCAGCAGGCAATTCTGGTCGCTTGCTGGCTCAATAGGTCGCAATTTCTGCAAATCCAGTCTGCCACCTCTTACCAGACCTGACGGCTCACTAGCAAACACCGCCACCGAAAAGGCTAACTTACTAGGTAAAATGTTTGCGGATAACTCAACCCTCGATGACCAAGGTGCTGTCCCGACATCGGTTCCTCACTGCGGTTTTCGTATGAAAAAGCTGAGGATCCGGCATCGGGAAGTACTCCATGTTTTACGAGGGCTTGATGTTAATAAAGCTAGTGGGCCTGACGGAATACCTGCCCTGGTACTGCAAAGGTGCGCTGCAGAAATAGCTCCAATTTTGACGAAGCTTTTTAAACTGTCCCTGAAGACTGGCTCTGTGACCTCTGGTTGGAAAAAAGCGGTTATCCATCCTATTCCAAAGAAGGGTGACCGCTCCAACCCGGCCAACTACCGCCCCATAGCGATCACATCAGTTCTGTCTAAGGTGATGGAACGTGTGATCAACGACAAACTGCTCACATACCTCGAGAAGAACAAAATTATTAACGACCGTCAATACGGATTCCGGCGGAACCGCTCGTGCGGTGATCTTCTCGCATATGTGACGCATGTTTGGGGGCGATGCCTGGAACGTTTCGGTGAGACCCAAACGGTTGCACTGAACATATCCAAGGCCTTTGACCGGGTTTGGCACCGAGGACTTGTCAACAAACTGCATTCTTACGGACTTCCCGCATCCTTGTGTACGTGGATTGCCGACTTCTTGAGGGAGAGGTCGATTCAGACGGTAGTCGATGGATTTATTTTTATTTATTTATTTATTTATTTATCTATAATAAAATATGTTTACAATGGTTTTATTTGTATGCCTGTCTCACTAGGGTATACCTGTGTCGAGACAGGCGTACAGGTATATAAATGAATATAGTAATTACAAGGATATTTCAGGTAAAATACATATTATGAATAGAATTAAAACAGAAGGGTGATTGGAAGGGTAATAAATCTTTTAAAGCGAGTTATTTTATAAATGTTGGAGATGGAGTAATGAAATCAATTCTGCCTAGTCTATTTATAGGTTAAATTTGACAGGATTCCATTATTTTCATTTGTTTTATATGGGTTAGGTTGTATGTGAAAAGTTATTTATGTCTATGTGTGATTTATTTTACAGATATTCGTGATAGTGTGGCGTCCAATACTTATAATCCATTTTTTAATATCTTGTTTGAATTTTGTAAAGGAGTCACTTTGTCTGATCGTAGTTGGTAGTGTATTGTATAGTTTGCAAGCTATGTATTTAGAGTGTCTTTGCCCGAAGGTGGTTTTGAAAAAAGGAGTTTGGAGAAGTTCGTTGTTTTTGGCTCGGGTATTGTGTATTGTTTGTGTAGCTTTGTATGGTGTTTTGTTGTTTTTGTGTAAATTAAGTAATATGGATCTTGAGTAAAGCTGTTTTATGTCCATAACGTTGAAGGAATTGAAGATAATATCAGTGCTGGTAGTAAGCGGCATTTTAAGAATTATTTTTATGATTAGTTTTTGTGCTTTCATGATGGGATCAAGGGCATTGGAATATGCATTACCCCAGGCTAGAATTCCGTATTCGATGTGAGATTGGCACAATGAGTAATATACTGTTTTTAAAAGTTTTAGGTGAAGGAAATTGCGTGTTTGTTTGAAAAAGTATATAGATTTTCGGATTTTGTTTGTAGTATTATGTATATGTTGCTTCCAATTCAGGTGTGTATCGAAGGTTACTCCTAAATATTTGATAATGTTTACTTGCTCTAGGCATGGGCAGTCACAGTTCCGGTTTAGAGATGAATTTTTACATTTGTGTATTTTTAATGGCGGGGCTTCACCTCTTCCTCTCACTCGACAAATGCTGGCGTCCCGCAGGGATCGGTTCTGTCTCCAACTCTGTTTTTGTTGCACATCAACGACCTTTTGTCATGTGCACCAACTCACTGTTACGCGGATGACAGTACAGTTAATGATAGCTTTTTGTTTGACAAGCCCCCAAAGGGCTCACAAACTCCAACAGCTCGTAAGGCTTTGAAGCAAAGAATGGACGGTTACCTCGAGAGTGTTTTCTCTTGGGGTAAAAATAATCTCGTTGAATTTAATGTTTCAAAGACCCAATCTTGTCTGATTACGTCTAAAAGGGATCGCAATGAAAATCTAGTCTCTTTCAACGGAAGCAATCTTCTGAACAGGCCCTCCATTGATATGCTTGGTGTAACCCTAAGTGACCAGCTCAGGTATGGGGGCTCCATCGAAGCCAGAGTAAAGTTAGCCTCCCAAAAACTGGGCGTACTGTACAGGGCCCGCAGATACTTTAATAGTACACAACTGCTAACCCTGTACAAATCGCAAGTGCGCCCCACGGTTGAATTTGGCAGCCACCTCTGGTCTGGAGCTCCAAAATACCTGAAAAATACCCTCGACTCTGTGCAGAAACGGGCGGTCCGTTTGATAGATTCTCCCATCTTAACAGACGGATTGCAATCTTTAGAGCACAGGCGTCGGGTGGGAATGCTATCCTTGTTCTACCGGTATTACAATGGAAGATGCTCCGAGGAACTAGCATCATTGATCCCTTCGGCACCGGTGCATAGTCGGGAAACACGCCAAACGCGTGCCCAACATTTGTACACAGTTGACATTTGTCACGTGAGAACGGGTCGTTTCTTCGACTCGTTCTTGTGTTCAACAGCTCGGCTGTGGAATGATTTGCCGGCCTCTGTGTTTCCTCCTTCCTACAACATGGGTCTCTTCAAGACCAATGTTCATTCCTTCCTCTCCTCAAAAAGACCCTCCACACAGCATCCCAGATGACATAGGCCCTGAGGGAAATTATTTTCCTCAGGGCCTCTTGTGTGGAGTTAATGTAAAAAAAAAATAAATATATATATAAATATATATATTTAATTCATTTGAAGTTAACATCAGTGTCTCTTAGTTTGTAATTAAAATGAAACAAATTGTATAGTATAATAATAATTATTATTATTATTTATTGTCTTCATTTCTTAGTAACAGTAGAGATAATGATATCCTCACTGGGATCTCCCGTGCTGAGGATTTCATTTACATATTATAATTTAATTATAAGAAATTAATATGAATTAGACATAACATATATCATGTAGTATTTTTTTTTTTAAATAATTATAAAGTAAATAAGATAGTGGTTTTTTTTATAATTCAGTTTACTAGATTTGGTTTTAGTCTGTATTTGATATCAGTATATTTTCTATTTCTGATCTCCCTATATTTAGTATCCAGCTTTTTATTTGAAATTTAAATGTCATAAGGTTGATGTTTTTGAGTGAGAGTGGTATTTTATTGTACAGTTTAATGCCATAATATAAGAAGCTTTTTTGCCCAAATGCTGTGTTTGGTTTTGAAATAATGACAATATGCACAGTTCTTACCAGAATGTCATTTTTCCTTCCTATTATCCCCAACCAATGTCATCATGGGGAAACAAAACAAGAAAAAATAACAACCAAGACTGTACAGTGAGATGGCCTGAAATTTTGCAACCAACTAGTTGTGTTTTGGTGTTTCGCCCTTCGTATTTTGGTAAGTGCCTTTGGTTTCCCTTGTCCTTATATTCCAATTATTTACCAATACATTCATTCATCCAACTTTAGAAACATTTTCGTTTTTGTTTGCCTTTACAGTCCATTTTCGCCAGTTGCATTTGAGGCTGTAAGTTCGAAACAGTCTCGGATGCAACATGTTGTGTTAGTAGTTACTTGTTGGATAAGTTTTTGACCATGAGATCTAATGTTTCTAATGTACGTATTAGTTGTTATTTCTTGGGTTTTGTACTTATGAATGTAAATGAGTATAGTTTTAGAATATAGTCGTTTAATTGACATGATGTTAAGATTGTTGAAGATTTCGTCAGTGCTAGTTCTTTCAGGAACTTTCAGTATAATTTTCATTATGGCTTTTTGAGTTTTAATTAGTGGATTTAGTATGTTTTTATTTGCACTGCCCCATCCGATAATACCGTATTCTAACAGTGATTGGCAGAGAGCCATGTAAATCTTGATCAAGTCTTTTTTAATGAGGACATTCCTGATAGTTTTGAAAAAATAACTTAGTTTTTAATTTAATTATTTAAATACAATTTAAAATTTTCAGTCAATTTTTAGACCCAGATACGTTTTATATGGTCAACGTTTTCTAATGAGGGACAGTTACAATTCTCATTTAAGTGATGCGGGCTATGGATTTTCAAGTTCAGGTTTTCTTCAGAGTTTTCCTTATTTTTTTTTATTTTGAAAGTGATGAATTTGGTTTTATTAGCATTAAGTGTTAGTGAATAGTAGTCTAGCCATTTTTAATCCTATTAAGTGTGTCTTCTGCTTTCTTAAATGTTTCTGTCCAATTATTCCCATTTATTAGGAGAACAGTATCATCCGCAAAACTGATGATTTCTCCTTCACATTCTATGTGGCATAGGTCATTAATGTAAATAAGGAACAGAATCGGACCCAGAATACTTGGGGCACCCCGAATTTAACATCAATACACTCACTGATTATGTTATTAAGTTTCACAGTTTGCTTTCTATTTCCCATGTAACTTTTAAAAAATATCAGTTCATTATCAGTAATCCCCATGATCTCTAGTTTTTCAAAAAGATGTGAGTGATTTATTGTGTCGAAGGCTTTAGAAAGGTCGAGAAATATGCCAATGCATTTTTTTATGTGAGTCTAGAGAATTTTGTAATATATTCAATTACTAATGCTATGGCGTTGGATGTTCCTAGATTTTTTCTGAAACCAAATTGTTTTGGTGATAATAGTTTATTTGATTCTAGGTAGTCGACGAGTTGAGTTTTAACTGCTATTTCTAAGATTTTACATAATGTGATTAGAATTGTGACTGGTCTGTAGATATTGATATCTTTACGATTTACTGATTTAAAGATTGGTGTAATAGTCCCTATTTTGATTTGAGGTGGAAATCTGCTTTCCGTGATAGATTTGTTTATTAGAAAGAGTATCGGTTCGGTAATTTCATCTTGTAAGAATTTTATTGTTTTCATTGTGATTTCATCACTACCAGATGAAGATGTTGGTTTGAATTTAGAAACATTAGAGTAAGTTCTTGTTTAGTGATTTGTTTTAGAGCAAATTTAATCCTTTGAGGATTTGGGTGTTTGTTTATGTTCGGGTTAAAGTGTTGAGGTTTGGTTATTTTGTTGGCTAAATTCGAGCCTATGTTTGCAAAAAAGTTGTTAGTGTAGTTAATTAGTTTATGTTCGTTTTTGTTGAGCGAGAGTGTACCGTTATCTGTGTTGATTTCTTCCAATGGGTTTGTTTTGTTTTGATCTGTGTAGGTGATTTCTTTAATTATTTGCCAGATAAGTTTTGGATTATTATTGGATTGATCTATTTTAGATCTGTAGTAATTTTGTTTAACCAATTTAGTAAGATTGGAGCAGATGTTTCTATAGTTTTTGTAAAATAGTTTAAGGGAAAGGTCATAAGGATTTTTTTTTACTTGCTGATGGATCTTGTCTCTTTTTCTTATACATTTAAGTAGGCTAGGTGTGATCCAAGCTTTTTTGATAATTTTATTGTGTGAATACGTGTAAGTTTTTATTGAAGTGTGGTTTTGTATTTTTAATTGCAAGTGTTCAATAAATATTTTCCAAGCAACTTCTAGGTCTTCAGCTTTATATATTGACTCCCAGGTTTCAGTTTGTAGTGATTTTTTTAGTTTTATGTAGTCTATAACATGTCTATTCCAAGTTAAATTTTGAGTCGATGGTCGATTTTTCTTTGCATGAATGTTAAGAATTAAATTGTAGTGATCAGTGATGGTGGATTGATATATGATTGTGGAGTAGCTTTTATTTATTTTTGTCATTATGTGGTCAATGCAAGTTTGCGAGGGTATTGATTTATTCATTTTGTGATCCACTCTTGTTGGTTCCCTTATGGCGACAGACATCCCGTGGGAGAGGAGGAGTAATTGGTACTCCTGTGTTTGTGGATGTTGCCTTCCAGTATCCAGTATATTAATGTTGATGTCCCCAATAATGAACAGGTTCCTGATGTTTCGTTCTTGAAGTAGTATGGAGTCTAGTAGAATAACCTTATTTAATAATAATTTGTTAATTGCATACAAATGAATACAACAATTCGGTTTGCTTAGGATTAGGTGCCTACAACGTACTTATTATTTATAGGTTATTTTTTTAACAAAAACGACATGTTATAATTTATTATTAATCATAATACTCGTATATTATCAATATTAATAAATGGACTTTGAACTTACTAACTAAACTAAGTACCATATCAGCAGGAGCTTACAATATTATATAAAACAGAAAGATATAAAAGAACAATGAAAATTGCAGTACAATAAAAATGGTACAGGTAGGTACTTGTTACATCATAAGGTACAAGTAGGTACCCAACATTAAACACGCCTCTAAAATAGTAGAAACGTAGGTTGAAAAAATAAAATAAACAGTTTTTATATCTAATTGGACTTATTTGCGGTACATAACCTATAAACCTAAATAACGTAAAATAAATTAGAAAATACTTTCCTTTGCACAAAACATGTATAATATTTTCTTTTAATTGTACGTAGGTATTCGAATCTTATTTATAATAATATTCAATCGTAATGCCTTGTGAGACGCATACACATTTGAAATTCGCGGGTAACAGAAATGATATCAATGTTGCCAGTAAATGATGAGGAAATCATTGCCGGGAATAAAAACCTTTGACTGATTTAATTTTGTTGCGGAACCTAAACCATACACCTAAATAACGTAAAATAAATTAGAAAATTCTTTTCTTTGTACTTAAAAAGATGTATAATATTTTCTTTTAATTGTACGTAGGTATTCAAATCTTATTTATAATAATATTCAATCGTAATGCCTTGTGAGATGCATACACATTTAAAAATCGCGGGTAAAAGCCTTGATCGACGGGCGAGTAAAACCGCGGTCTTATGGCTCGTCGGTAAAGCTCGCCGGTGTATCATTGCAAAACCGCGGTTTTGTGAGTTGACGAGCCTGGCTCGTGGCTCGTCATGTTTGCTTGATTTTTTACTCGGCTCGTCGTTCAAAACTGCGTGTCGATTTCATCGTAGAATTCATAATGGCTTCCGAGAGTGTCCCTTTTATGGCAAATTAAATCAAGCGATAAAAAAACAAGGGAAATCGGCTTACAGCGCACAATAAACTCGTGAATAATACAAAAAAAATATTGAACCGAACTCGGATGTAGCCGGTGTTAAGAAAAAAATGCTATCTTTATTTTTTTTTTACATTCTCAGATAATTTCTGTAATCGAGTGGTTCTGCTGACAATTCTCGAATTAAATGTGTATGCGATAACGCTTGTCTTTTCTCAATCCAACTTTTAACCCAATCTGTCGGGCGTTTTCGCTTTTTTTTCTTAATTTCGTGGTATGTTATAATACCAAGATAACACAAAGCTTCAGACTCCGAACAAGACATGTTAACATAAATAAACCAATCATATGTTAACCTCAATTCGACTACGATACGAATGTTTTACTCGCTAGTCGATCAGCACCAACGAGCAGCGAGTAAAACCGACGGTTTTTAAAACCGCGGTATAGGCTAGTACGTCGATCACCCACTTAACAGGAATAATATCAATGTTGCTAGTACATGATAAGGAAATCGTTGCCAGGAATAAAAACCTTTAATCGATATATCATTCGATCAATTTTTTGAATCGATAAAAATATATCGATAATGTAAATGTATCGATCATTCCCATCACTACCTTCAACGTCAAATCGGTTATATACAAAATCTATGCACATCTAGTAAATGTTAACGGATTGTCTGCGGTTTTTGAGATTATTTTATTGTGTTCAATAATAATATTATCCTACAAAGTTTATTCATGATATTGTACTACTCTTATATAATATCATATTATTGATATACGATATTTAAAAAATCTATAGTCTTTAAAATGGTACGCTCTTTTGTCTAAAGTGTTTTATATTTCTAATAATATTGTTATTATAAACTTCATATTTTGACAGGTTGATGAAATTGCCGAATCAGCTGGGGATGACAGTAGCATTGATTCATTTTCCAAAATCAGCAACCCTTCTCCCGATTTATCTGACAGCAGCATAAGACTTAAAAAATACGAGTAATTATGTCATTCCTTTTACAATTTTCTACTACTATCAAATTTATGGTAATCATCGGATTATTTATGCGTTAAACCGCTTACTCGTTAATACGGAAAACTTTTAATCCAAACATTTAGATTTAGCTTTATTATTACGAAAAGTGAGTATTTATGTCGGGGGAGACCAAAAATCATGCATAAAATATGCATTTAACATTTTAATTTTGTTAAAATTAATTCACTCGCGCGGTACGCCATGTTTATTCATCGTTTTTATTTTAACATTTCATCAATGCTGCCAATCATAGAAAAAATATTTTTGCGTAAAACAATGTGAATTCATCATTGAAAAGTTTGTACCTGTATTTATAACAGTAGAACATGAAAAGAAATGTATTAAAATAATTACACAAACCCGCTAGACAAACCCTTCGTAGCCAAACAAACCATTCAAAACCAGGGATGTTTTTTAAAAGCATGATGAAAAGCGAGTTTATTTAAGAGAATTTATTTTATAAGATTGGTACTTCCGACAAATGTCATATTTGATTGTCTATTAGTTAAAAAAGGAACATTCCGTATTATCCGTGCATCAAACTTCGACAACACGAACGTTCCGTGTTATCCGTGAGGTGGACTAACTGCATATTTACCATTATCGGTTCGGACTGGCCACGCTTATTAGCAATAATTTTTAGAAAAAAACTTTAGATTCGCCTTTACTATAAAAGGAAACTTTTTGGCTTTGGGGCGGCGGAAAATAATGCATTTTAATTTTCAATTGCATAAAACCAAAATTCACTTCGCGAACCGACACAGCGAAAATCCGCGGCCATACCTGTCACTGTTATGTTGGTATCCTTGATAAATTAACAAGAGCTAATACGACTGTAGCCGACTTCGTAGCTTTCGTCTTGTGAGATTGTACGCCAGAATCACAAACAATGTTACACAAACCTAGCGTAGCCGCTAAACTACTTGAAAACTGGGATGTTTTTCTTGCCTTGACGCGAGTAGGCGTTATAAAGGGGCACTTTTTTTTGTATCACAAAGCATGTTACACAAACAAGCCCGCTAGACAAATTTCATAATTACCCGCCTTATCCCACGAAGTCGGCTACAGTCGTATTAGCTCTTGTTAATTTATCAAGGATACCAACATAACAGTGACATTGAAGTTCCCACCACTGTCCCGCCCCGGTATAGGCGACTTATGGTCGCCCCTTCGGAGCTCTCTCAAGAATCTAATTTTTTTGAATGAACGACTCTACATTTAATAAAACGAATCTAGACCTTCAACATAACAGTGACAGGTACGGCCGCGGATTTTCGTGTGTCGGTTCGCAAAGTGAATTTTGGTTTTATGCAATTGAAAATTAAAATGCATTATTTTCCGCCACCCCAAAGCCAAAAAGTTTCCTTATATAGTAATTAAGGAGAATCTAAAGTTTTTTTCTAAAAATTATTCGTAATAAGCGTGGCCAGTACGAACCGATATTTACCAAATTTATAGTGTAACTTCTATGGAGTACTGTGCGATTCAAGCATGCCCATTCGCACAAAAGGCAAAATATACAAAACTGCAGTGAGACCAGCAATGCTGTATGGGGCTGAGTGTTGGACACTGAAGGAAAATCACGTCCAAAAACTGCACGTTGCAGAAATGAAAATGCTTAGATGGTCAGGTGGGGTTACGAAACTGGACAAAATACGAAACAAACATATAAGAGGTAGTTTCAAGGTAGCCCCCCTTCCTGAAAAACTAACAGAAAGTCGCTTACGGTGGTATGGTCATGTAATGAGAAGAGACAAAGAACACGTGTGCCATAAAGCGCTAGCTATACCTGAAATAAAAAGAGGAAGAGGACGCCCCCCTCTGACATGGTGGACCAGCATGGCAAAAATAGCTCAAAATTTCCCCAATCCAACAACCCAAGACCGGCCGTCTTGGCGCAGATTGATTAGGAGAGCCGACCCCACTTAAAGTGGGAAGTGGCAAAGAAAAAGAAGAAGATAGTGTAACTTCTAACTTAATAAAAAGCTAAACACTGTTATGAACAGGGTTTCCAGGTGTTCGGTATTCTACCGAACCGTTCGGTAATTTAGCACCGTGTTCAGTGTTCGGTATGACAAAAATACCGAAGTATGGGCGGTTCGGTATTTTTTTCTGATTAATTTTTCTCCCTAATAAGCGATTCAACTATCAGTTTTGACGCAATCGACAATCGATGTTGCGTAGCATCCTTACTTAGTTTGTGCGATGTTGCCGCTTCGTGCACGCGCTCACTGTTTTCAAGCCATTTCGCGGATTAGTGTTACACATTAGGGAACGTACCCATACTACGTGACACGTTCGGGGGGTCTTCAAAATACCACGCTTGGTACAAATGAGCGGCGGGTTGCTTAGGTTTTGGGGGTCACGGTGGGGGGGGGGGGGGGGTAAAAAAGTGCAAAAAGTTTGTCACGTAGTATGGGTACGTTCCCTTAGGTGAATACATAGAATATATAATACATATTGCAATACGAAGAACACATGAAGCACTTGTCTGCAGCATCCTGGAATACAGCTCCATTATTTGGGCACCCTCTGAACAAAACTATATCCTAGAAATAGAAAAAGTACAAAAAAGGTTTATGCGTTACCTGTATATGAGGGAATATACATACTACCCAGGAATAACAGGAATGCTGGATCTTAATACCTTAGAAGCCCGCCGAAAAATATTTTTAGGGAAACATTTTTTTAAACTGATCTCCAGTACTGTACTGAATCCACCTATGTTGAAGGAGATTAACCTATATGTCCCTAACGCGTATACTCGTGGGAGATCCCACACACTTTTTTATGCTCCGAAAGCGAGAACTTCTTCCTTTTAGAATGCCCCATTAAATAGAGCAATTCAACTGCTTAACGATTCTGCATTGAGCATTGACATCTTCAATGTTACCTATAGAGGGTTCAGTAACTATCTTTTGACATATCGTCGCATTAATTCGTAGAATGCTTATCCACCAAATGTCAAATTTTACAGGAGGCACAAAAAACCTCGTAGTGAAAAAAAATGAAAGACGGGTCATTGTTTTTATTTATGTTCCGAATATATAATATATTTCGAAATTTATTTTCAATCATTTAAATTTTGTAATTTAAGGCTTTCTATTTCAAATCGGAGTTAGGAAGTTTACATAAAAACTGATAATGGAGATACGTATTTTACAAAGATAGATACTTACTTTTCTGCGAACAGTTTTATGAACAACTAGCTGAAGACTTGGGAGATAGGAATTTTACATTAAAAAAATAAAACACAACAATACAGAACTGCGATATTTATTTTATGAATTACTCGGTAACATCCTAATTGACTTTTATATATAGTCTCAGTATGTAAGAATAACAGGATAAATATAATAGTACTTAGTACACAAAGCATAACGGCACAATACTAATACTTTGAATAATTTTGAAGTTAAATAATAAGACCTTAAATGGTAAATAAAATAAAGTATGTGGAGTTAGGAGTTTCGAAGTATTCGCGAGTAAAAATGGCACCATGGTGTTTACGCAGTTTCCTAATTTGTGTTTATCTAAAAAGATATATTTTTTTTAAATTTGCAAGTTTTACTATTCGATGCGGGACTAATTTTAACACCAGATGGCATTAAAAATGTATTTTTGAAAAATTTGGAGTTACGCAGTCTACGAATTAATGCGACGATATGTCTCAACATAGTGAAACTGCCCCCTTGACCTTTTTTTTTCTCTTGTATTTTGTAATCTTCTCTGTAATAATTTGGTGTATAACTGTTTTATGGAGAACCTGAAAAAATAAATAAATAAATACTTGCGTAAATGTGATTATTCGAAATAATTTGACTGCTTACATTGCCCCCCCACCCTCCCCCTGACGCGGGTTTTGCCAAGATACCACTGTGAAATCTAGGGAAATTTCACCATGAAATTTTTTTTGCTCACTGTTCGGTATATTTTTGGAAAAGACCTGGCAACCCTGGTTATGAAGCATAAATATGTTTCAACTTCATTTCAGTTATCAGAATTGCAATAAGAAACAACTATTTGGTAATCTTTTAGGATAGCTGGACAAGCATATTACGGCCATTTTTTTAAATAATACTTCGATTCAACCTAATAATTATGAAAAAAACAACAATTTACGTTGCGGGGAAATGGTAAAGATGCTTGAGTTCCATTTTTATCAATGTTTAAAAAATTTCATGTATTTTGATGGTGTTGGTGTTTTGGTAAATATTTCCCTATTGAGTCCACGCTCAAAACACACTTAAAAAAATTAAAACAAATTGTACTAGGTAGATAATGGTTAGTTATAAGGGGTCGTCCATTAATCACGTGGGGGTGGGGGGGGGGGGTTCGGAAAAAATCGCGAAATATCACGATGGGGGGGGGGGGGGTTAGTCTAAAACCTCACCACATATCACCAAAGTGGGGGGGGGTTAAAAAGTTGCTAAAAAACATCACGTGATTAATGGATGACCCCTAAGTAATTCAGTAACCAAAATTGAAAAATATTGCATTTTAATGTTTTTTTTTAAATTTTAAAAATGCGAAATGTCATTTTTCAAGGACCGCCATGTTAATTACGAAGTTGAAATACGCATTTTTAAAAGAAAAAATCACTTTCTGTCAGTTAGACAATAATAAGTACGAACTGCAATCTTCTGAAATGATAAATAATGCATATTAATCTTTATTTTGTTCGGTTTCATAAACACGAAAAATCAAGCGATACGTTTGCCGTTGTAATTAACAACATGGCGTTCCTTGAGAAATGACATTTCGCGTTTTTAAAGATAACAAAATAACCATTACAATGAAATATTTTTCAATTCCGGTTACTGAATTACTTATTTATAACTGTAATCTACCTAGTACAATTTGTTTTAATCTTTTAAAGTGCGTTTTGAACGTGGACTCGATAGGGAAATATTTACCGAGGTTTTTTGTTCGACATATTTGTACTAAGTGCATCCAGTTACTTTAAAACTCTACCCAAACTAAGAACCTATTTTACAAAATAGGTTCTTAATTTGGTTTTGATTAAAAAAAACTAGCCTTACAACCGATTTTAGTGTGTTTTTTTAATAATTTATGAATATTGGATGAGGCGGATGTACCAAGTTAATTATTTGTTTGTTTATTTATTCCTTCAACCCTTGTCTTATTTATTTGTTGACATTTAATAACTATTGATAAAACCAACTTAATTTTTGATAATAATTGTGTTATCTACGCAAACAACGAACAGTCACTTTAATGTTCTAATACTGACTAATTTGGCAAACAATACTATATTAGCTATAGCAATAATCCTCACTTGTAATTCAATTACAGTATTGAAGGTTCGTGTAGGAATTTATTCACATCATGGCAAAATTAGCGTAATTAATAATTTCCTATTTATTAAATTCTCGAAACAATGTTAAAAACATTGGTACTTATCTATATTTATTTTTTGACTGAATTTGTGTGTTGATAATAAACAATGGTGAAAAATAACGATATATTCATATGAAGTGTCCGTCAGTTATAATATTGTTGGGCTTTATTTGTAGCAAAATGTTGTTTTGATTTGCTGATGATTTCAACTATGTATATGGGGATATCGCTTATTATGTGATCCATTAAGTTTCACTAAAACACATACGAGGTATGTAAATAAAGTAATGTGACCAGTAGCGTAGCGTTCCACACGAAACCACTGGTGATTTCCTATCTGGGGAGAGACAGGCCAACATCTGGTGCATCTACATTACGTGTTTGAACTTGCTAGAGCTACTCGGTGGTCTGTAGCAATTATTGTTTTCGCAAACTGGTTGTTTCTAGTGCTTTCTGAAATTGAGTCACCACAATTTTATCAATTATATTTTAACTATCATAAACCTTGATAGCGCACCGTTGCAAAACTTCAACAGGTCTATAGAATACCTAATATGAATATGTCAATTTGACTGCCGTAGAACGGGAGACCTTCCTATTTGAACAGTCAAAGCTTCCTTATACTGAATGTATTTTCTAACAAATAAAATAAAAATAAATAAATAGAAACCGTTTTTTGTCAAGGGCCCAGGTTTTCAAGTGGTTTAAAGCATTCTCAGAAGACCGAGGCTCGATTGAAGATGAACTTAAAAGCGAAAGGCTGTCAACTGCAAGAACTGACGAAAATGTCAAAAGAATATAGGTTCTTGTGCATTCTGATTATCGGTTGATGGTCAAAACCATCGGGAAAGAGTTGAATTTGACTCACACAAACGTTTATCGGAGAGAAGGAAAATCTGTGCGATAATGGTTCTGAAATACCTTTCATCTCGCCAGACTGGGATTTCAATTAATGAGTTTTTGGCAAGTAAAAACACCTTTTTGGCTCCATTTTCAACAGATTTTAGTCCTTGTGACTTTTTTCTTTTCCCAAGATGGAAAAATCACCTCAGGAGATGTCATTTTGCGATATTGGAGAACATTGAAAAGGCCGTAACTGACCAACTGAAGACGATTCCAGAATCTGAGTTCCAGCACTGCTATGAAGAGTTTTAATACATCTCCAGCCCTGTGTGGCTTCCCGAGGCATCTACTTTAAAGAAGACAATTATCAGGGGATGTCATTTTGCAATATTGGAGAACATTGAAAAGGCCGTAACTGACCAACTGAAGGCGAATCTAGAATCTGAGTTCTAGCTCTGCTACCAAGAATTTTAATATATCTCTAGCACTGTGTGGCTTCCTGAGGCATCTACTAAAGGAGGCAATGTGAAATTGTAATTTTAATTGAAAAAAGTCTCATTCATTTATTTACACACTTACGTATGTTGTGTCAAAACGTGTCACATGATTATATAATATGTTGCATTAAAACAGCTAAAAGTTAATTATGTGAATATTTCAGTTCAGAATGGCGCCAGATGTCAGCAGGTGTAGAGGAAGTGAGACGGCTAGCTCTGACGGGTGCTCTGCGCTGCTGTCGTCTCCGCAGCCTCGCTTGGGCCTTACTCCTGGAGGTCTTGCCTCCCGATTCGGAAAAATGGCTGGAAACGTAAGTTAGATACATACGACATCAGTGTAAGTCAAATACCGCGGAAGAAACATTTGTTCAGGAGGGACAAAAACTATCCAGGAATATATGCGCTTTGCTTATGTACTGGGGATGGTTCATTCATTGTATTGACTTTAATTGAATACAAGCAGATTTGATTTTAGATTTTCACGGCCAAAAGTATTTTTGTTATTTATTTTTGGGGTGTTATGCCTTGTTGCGCTACCACCTTCTTTAGTCAACATTTCGAACAGCATTACACCGTCCATCATCAGGGCAGATGTGTGTCACCCGTGTGTGTTATCATGTGTGTCACACATCTGCCTTGATGATGGACACTGTAATGCTGTCCGAAAGAAGGAGGTAGCACAACACGCCATAATACCTCAAAAATAAATAACGAGAGTACAAGCAGTACATTGGTCAAATTCACAATTTGAAAGCACCAATCAAAACGGCATGTGCTGTTTAACTGAAAATGCCAATAAAACATATTTTGGAATTATTGGCTCATACACGGTATTTTTATTTATTTTATATTGTTTCAAATTAATTTCACACTACAATATTCATTAGCAGTATCGCAACCACAATACTAGGCTCATGCCCGTATCATAGCAGACGCATATAGACTAAATAAGGATTGTATATGTTATTGAATTTACATGGACAATATCTTCTTTCCCTTGTCCTTTTGGGTGGGAGACCCATCGCATTGACAAGGCGCCTCCAGGCGGCCCTGTCCAGCGCTATTTCAGAGGCCTCTGTCAATTGCAAGAACAGCCTCCTTTATTTTCTTTATTTTAAAATAAACTTATGATACTAATTTTATTTATATTTAATCTTAATCCTCTTTATTTATATTTAATCTTAATCCTCTACTGCTTTTCTTTTCTTCCATTATTTAATATTAATATAATACACTTATTTGTATTGGTCATAAATCTGTTCAATTTCGCCCATTACAACACGGAAATATTGCTAGTTTGGCTGTAAAAAATACACCAAAATTGTACACAAATATAAATGGGTTAATGCTTTCCATAAAGTACTTGTTTTTATCACGCAATGTTCAATACTATTTACTTATCAGTGTTGCAATGAAGCATGAACGTAGGCATGAATCACAAAGCAAAAACAAAGGTTACACTGCAGCTACTGTTAGTCTGTGCTCTTTGTGTAATTGTTTAAAAATAAATATCTGTCACAAGTCGATTTTCATGTGTAAATGGTATTACATGTGATAAATAATGATGACAAAGTATATAACCCTATGTCTGTATTAATCATTTGAGGTGTGTAAAAGCAAAGGCAGCAATCTGCAACATCCAATCAAAGGAGATTTATCTTATAATATAAGTTGACTTCATTTTTAGAGGTGTGCAATAACTTTTCTTGCAATTTTTCCAAAGCAAATTTTTTTTGTGAGCATTGCTTCATTCGAAAAGATTTATCTTTTCAGATAATAAAACTATGAATGAACTTTTATTCTGGAAAAACTTGCGGAAAGGATTGAAAATTGTTGTGGTAATGTTTTAATATTTGCATTACACATTTTGATCTCTGTTATTTGCAAATTTTCTAGAATAAGACTGAACAGAAAGAATTATGCCGATATCAAACAAAAATTATCATGTGACCCAAGAAATTGTGTTCATCCAGAGGACAATCCACTTTCACAACAAGATGAGGTACATATAAAAAGCTTGTTTACTCTTTTTAATATTAGAATGCTCCCAAGTCCCAACCCTCCTTTCCCCATCTCCTTTCCCTCATCACTCCCTTCAGCCTCAAAACGTTCCTGATATCATAGTTCAATTGGCTCCATGCAATTGGGACTCACATAAAAAATAAATAAAACTTCATTAATGAAGACAATATTAGCGAAACTCAATCAAAAATCTGAAACAGAAAAATTATAAAAAGATACGGTCACATCTGGGAACAAACCCAGGACCTATGACTTGCCGGGTCAGTGCTCTACCAACTGAGCTAATGTGTCCCTATCCGTATCTCTTTCTCATTTTTCTGTTTCAGATTTTTGATTGAGTTTCGCTAATACATATTGTCTTCTTTAATTAAATATTACAAATTGAGGTTTTACTCATTAAGTTAAAAATAAAAATAAATAAATAAAATATTCTCCGATGAATTATGAACACACTATCTGATATAATGTTTCCTGGATGTTGCAGAGTATTTGGAACCAGCACTTTCAAGATGCCGAATTACAAACCCTAATCAATTTAGATGTAGTCAGAAGTTTTCCCGGGGTAGAATTTTTCAAGCAGGAAGAAATACAGACGACTATGGTAAGGTTTTGGTACACTTTTTGCTGTTATTTCCAATTTTGCCCTACCAGCGACCAAGAAGTGAAAATTACATTTGAAGTGAAAAATCAGATATTTGGCTTTATCTAACATTTTTCCATTGTTGAAGTTAACTTTGAGGAAAGCTCCCATTTATTAATCAACAAGATGGCATTAAGGTTAAACGTCACTTACGTTATAATCTACGCATTCACAGATGGCGCCAATCAAATTATTTTAGGTTTTTAATACTTTTTTGCATGTTACGCTTTAAAATATTAAGGTAAATTAATTGTTTGCGCCCATGTATATTTAATATGAATATAAATAAATAGTTTTGTCCATAAACAAACCCAAATATTTCAAGAAAGGCTGAAAAAATCTATTTTGTATCGGTGACTCAATTCAATATTTTATTTTTCAGCCTTTCTTAAAATATTTGGGTTTGTTTACAGACAAAACTGTTTATTTATATTCATATTAAATGTGTACGGGCGCAAACAATTAATTTACCGTAATATTTTAAAGCGTAACGTGCAAAAAGTATTAAAAACCTAAAATAATTTGATTGGCGCCATCTGTGAATGCGTAGATTGTAACCAGGGCCGGATTAACGATGTCGGGGCCCCTAGGCAATGCACACGGGGCCCATTTACCAATGGCGGACTAACGGGGGGAGGGGGTTGAAGGGGCCTCCATACACCTCCTTGTTTCCTTAATCAAATCCTTAGCAAGTCTTTAATGGGGGGGGGGGTAAGGTTTTAAAACTTTTTAAAAAATTTTTTAATGTATAACATGTCAGTACATTAAGTATTTTTCAAAATTTAAAGTACATCAGAGCAAAACTAACGAAGGTACAGCGTTTCATGCGACCGGCCGTCATGCTCGAATAAGTATATTTCGAGTATAACAGAATTTTAAATTGGTTTTCTCGCAAAAAACATTTCTGAAGTTTGTGAACATCATAACTCAAAATCTTGACTTGACTTGACCGATGCTTTTGAAATTTTGTACACTATTTCTACACATAAATCAACATGTAGTCAGAAGAATTTTTTTTACCATTTTATAATAACAAATTCACCGATTTTTTTTAGCAAAAATCGCATTTTTCACTTCAAAATACTGCCAAAAATAAAAAAATCGAAAAAAAAAACTCCCTCTGACTACCTAGGAAAACATATTACCTTTTAAACGCATTTCGATATTTTTGTTACAAATGATTCGGTGACGAGTTATGGAGTTCACCGCATAACAACATTTTTTCGAGGCGACTCCGGAGATTCTCTCTCACGGACTTATTTATTGATACTTTTAATTGAATTTTTTTTCAAAGATACTTTATACTATAAAGGGTGTATGAAATAAATAAAACCAATATTATCCATATTTAAAAAAAAACATGACAATATGCCTTTATTTCGTCTTTAAAACCTTACCCCCCTTAAGGCATCAGGACACTGTAAAAATACTTTTGTAATTTTTTTTATTTATTTCATTTTCTGAAAGATGCATTTGTTAAAAATGCTCTCACCAAATGTTTTAAAGAAATTCGAAGAATTGACGGAGATACAGCATTTTACGTGAAACCATTTGAAACAGTTTGTATGTTGTATTATTCTTCAGCAAAACTATGCGTTTTTCTCGAAAAATTTTGAAGCTTGTACAACATTTATATTTTAAACATATAATTAGAAATAAAACAAAACAAATGCCAATATAAACCACACACGGCACCTTCAATCACTTCAGATACTGTAATGTTGTAACAAATATAAGGAAAGAAAAGTAAAATACAACTATGTTTATAAATTTCTTTTAATTATAGACATTTTATTTATTATTTGTGCATGATGTGAACATTAGTTATTTATTATAATTTGTTGTTTTCTTTAATGCGTGTGCCTAATGTTATTAACCTGTAAATTTTCCTAATAAAAAAAATTATAACATCCTGAAAGCTGACTTTTTCCGAAACTTTGTTGCTCACTAATTGAAACGAGTCATTTTTTCTCGGGACGCGGGGCCCCTAGCCGATGCGGGGCCCCTAGGCAGTTGCCTACTCTGCCTTGGGGATAATCCGGTACTGATTGTAACGTATGTGACGTTTAACCTTAAAGTAAAAACTTTTTAAAAGTTTTGTTAACATAAACTAATTACTATTTTTTTAATAAATCGTTGTTGTTTTGGAAATTAAAATGCTTAAAATAAATATCCGATTAAGGCCATACATTCAACGGCTGAGATTTCAAATTTTATCAAAAGACAATCTAACAATCGGATTTTTTTTTATAACGAGATAGGTATCCCGTATTCTTCCTACTGTTAGCCTCTGTGCGACCGCTGTTTGCCACTATCGCTTGCAACTGGCATTGTGTACAGGGCGGTTCCGACGAGAAAGATTGATTATTCTCCGTACCAGCATTTTTAACTAATAACTAAATATCGATTTTATTTGGTACAAAGTTTGTTTTAATATGTACCTGCACTAAAAATGGAAAAGCTTAAAACTATGTATTTTGATTGTTACTTCTGCAATACAGCAAATTTAAAAAATGTAAAAGAGAAATAAGAAAATAAAAATAAATACATAAATCATAACATATGAGAATTAGTCCAGTCAATTTAGCAAAATTCCTTGCAAAAGGTCAGGTAGTTTTGAATTTTTGATATGTTACCGATGTGTATTAAAAAAAATTGTTATTTATATCTTGCTGGGCAACCCTGGTGAGTTACAAAACTAATTTTAGGACGGGAGGAACTTACAATTCATAGATGGGAGGAAATAGGTACAATTTTATAAAAGTATTTTGATATCAAAAATATAAGTTTCACAAACAGCACAGCATAAAAATATAAGACAGGTTAAGTATAACAAACAACAAAAGAAAATAAGTAAAGAAAAAAAACACAAGGATATACATATATGGATGACTATTACTATTACTTATTTTGCATTATGGATGATTATTTATTATTATTATGATGTTTCCCGAAATATAACTTTAAAAAAACCCAGCAATTTGCTCAATTCGTAGCAAATTTAAAATTTACATACTCTACTTTCAAAATGTTCTGAACATTTTCGAAAGATGTTTACTTTTTGAAATGTAATATTTTTTTATCATAAGTATTTGTAATTTGTCAATGATGTCTAAGCAAAATAAGTGTGTAAAAAGTTCTAAAATATACTAGTATGTAAGTCCGTAAATAAATAGAAAATAGAACTATTTTCTTCACAAAACGTGTGCTTGGATTTTTTTCTGAATAGTAGGTTTCCTAGATGATTTGAAATATGTGTTGTACAATAAAACATTTCATTTAAAATTTAACAAACCGGCGCAACGACCAACAGTATAACTTTTTTGTAATAAAAATATGCCTCTTTTTTTCAAAATTTTTATGGTAACTTTAGTAGATAAAATAACAATCTTTCGAAATCAATTTATGGTTTTTTGTAGAAAAGAGTCCATGTGTCTAGAATTTGATTTAAAAATGACTAATTTCTAATCAAGCCTGGTTTTCAATGGTGGTCTTTTCAATGCAAACTACCCCTACCCCATTGGGTAAGTTTTGACACAAGTGTTTTAAACATGTAAACTTTGTGTATCACATGTAATACTTCCGCATGCAGGGGTGCGACAGTCATGTAGATAAGATTAAAATTACGTTTCTCCTTTCTAGGTCAATGTGTTGTTCTGCTTTGCCCGTGAAACTCCCCGCCTGTTGTACCGGCAGGGTATGCATGAGATATTGGCTCCTCTCCTCTTTGTCTTACAGTGTGACCACAGAGCTGCAGAACACAGCCCTATTGGGTAAACTATTTTACTATATTGTTCAGCCCGTGATGACCTGTAGCCTATTGAACCCATAAACTGACAATGTCAATCGACATAAACTGACAATGTCAATCGACATTGTCAGTTTATTTGCATTTTAACAGTCTTTTGAAGTTTGACATTTTGAAATGTCAATCCATAGACAATATCCGCTGGTGTTGCCATTGTAACGCGGTTTATTATTTATTTCATTGTCAATATGGGTTTGGCTATCGAGCGCAACCGTGCTCAGGAAATCGATGTAAAATCGTTGCCCATCTCTCCGATATTGTTAAGTTATCGTTTTGACCATGCTAGACCAGATCTGACAAATGAAACTTGACATTGACTCTCTAAACACAACTTAATATCAATTTATACGATACTGAGTATCTCATAAGTGGGTAATCATGATCTGTTGAATTATTATAACTTTTAAAAATTTATTAACCGCAAATAAACTTCAACCATTGAATGCTTAAAAAATGGTTTCATGCCAACTCAGAATGAAACCAACTCAGAGTCACCTCAGAAAGGTCATTAAGAGCTATGAAAAAATAATTTTAAAATAGCCGGTAACCCTAACCTAACCTGTTAACCTATTTAACCAATTTTTTTTATCATCACTCTTGACCTTTCTGAGGTGCTTCTGATGTGGTTTCATTCTGAGTTGGCCGGTCACCGCTTAAAATATAGCTTATAAAATAATACACTAATTTATTTATTTGCAGAGAAGATCTAGCAGAAATAATGAATCCAGAGTTCCTAGAACATGACAGCTAGTAAGTTTTTTGTTAGGTTTTTTTCTATGAGATTTAAACCTTAAACAAATTATTTCATATCATTTATCTCTTACACATCATCTTTTTTCATCAATATCTGTGTATTTATTATTTCAGTGCGCTGTTCAAGACAATAATGGCCGGAATTGAAACATTCTATCGTTTAAATGACATTCCTACAAATGCATCACATCTCCCTCCGTGCACCAAAGGTCCTAATGTGGGTATAAATTGTATTAGATGTATCAACAATATCTAAAATGCCATTTTATTATTACAGTAAGTATTTTCTACTTGCAGGTGCCAAACAGAAGACCGGAAAATGAAGTGGTCAGACATCTCGCTTTGATTAGAGATCGCCTGCTCATCCCGCAAGATCCAGAATTAGCTGAACATCTTCACAATTGTGACATTGCTCTTTCGTTGTTTGGAATGTAAGCATTTTCTAATTTTAATAATATTCTTATAATTTTTATTCACAATAGCTGCAGATCAGTTTATGTAAGGTCCATCAAATAATAAAGTAAACAATCAACAACGCTACACGCAGAGTAGCAACTCTTTTTCATTCATGAACAAAATCAATAATGTATAGGGGTTTACTGTCCATGTTGTGTTAATGTTGAAAAAGCAGTGCCTTTCCGTACAAATCACAAATGTAGCAATCAGTGTCATCAATTGTGCGGTGGAAAAAATATGGAAATTTTATGTATCCAGTAATTGACTTGTAATATGCATAAATGAATCGGTTATTTGGATAAGTAATCCCAAGTAGAGATGGGTGAGTTTTGCATTTTGCCAGAGGCCTCCGAGACATACTTCCTTTTAAAAGTACTTGAGTTCTAAGAGCAGGACCCGAGTCCGAGTTCATGGGTGCGGACTGGATACTGGGTGCTGATACCGGGACGGACCTGGATAGAACCCGTACAAGAACTCGAACCCCAACAACTCGCGAGTGGCGCAAGACCGCGGACACGGGGACGCCGGTGGAGGCATTCGGGTTCTGGTTCCGGGTCCAGTTCCGGGTTTGGGTCCGAGTCCTGGACCGGGTTCTCTGAGAGTAGTCGATTTGAAAAAGGAGTAGGAGTAGGAATCGCTTCCCGCGAATAACTCGAGTTTAAGATCCCAACTCCAGCTGAACCTACACATCGCTAATCCCAACCAATATCGGCTGAAGCCAGCAACTAGTCATTCTTGCCAAAGAAATATTTTAACATTATAAATAAAAATAAAACTGTTTCAACTATTTCCACTTGAATTAATCATACAAATAATCAAATAATTGTCTTCATTTATTTAAATAGTACAAATAATCAATCAATAATACAATATTCTATTTTTTATCCACCATAACATTTTTTTCCCTTTGAAGAAGTTTTCACTACATAATATTAGGTCCTTACATATGAAATTGGCATTTTGTATGGGAGGAACATAAAGTCGATTTTTTTAAAATATAATACATTTATTTGGGATTCTAATTTTGAACATCTGGCTGTCACAGTTATTTTGTTTTCGCCTAGGAAAAAATAATCTTTTTTTATTATTTTAACTAATATTTTTATGTTTTCTGGTCAATAAAAGTGTAGTGTGTTGTTCCTTGAGGATTCTTCTCCCCTCTGATCTTCCAGGAGTCACTTTTTGTCGCTGTTTTCCAGATATTTATAACCTTTTTTATTTCTGTCACTTTCCATACGTTTTTTCTTTTGTAATTTTGTGAACAATGGAGGAGGACCCCCCTGGACACCCTAAAAAGCCCCCAGATCCTCCCCCTGACCCCCCAGATGGTGAAAATGTAGTAATTTCAGACAGTGAATCTGTCATTCTGACTACCACAAAAAAAAGGAAGTTTAGTCCCTCTTCCTCAATAAAACATGACTCTCCTTCTTCTTCTCAGTCTTCACCTGCTCTTCCTCAACCTCCTCCTACAAACTTTTATTCTCCTCATTCCTATGGCCCGTTCATTGTGTACGCTCAAAAAACTGAGCAAGGTAAAACTATCCACCCTCTTGAATTTGGTAAATTTCTATCAAATAGCAAGAACCTTTCGATTAAGCCTGGAGGTGTAAAAGCTGAGGGTCGCTTCCGAATCTCTGTTGAATTCCTCTCAGGTTCAGCCGCCAACAACTTTATCAAAAACATATTTATTTCATCAAATTCTAAATTCAAGGCGTACATCCCAACTTTCAATGTCACTCGAATGGGCCTCGTCAGAGGTATCTCGACCGATCTGTCCATTCCAGAAATCCTGTCTTCACTTTCAACCCCCCAACACATCGGCAATCCCATAAAAGCCAGGAGGTTAAATTATAAGGACTCTTCTGAGGGCATCGTTTCCTGGAAGCCCTCCCAATCTGTCGTCATCACATTTGAAGGACAATCTCTTCCCTCCCATATTTATTTATTTTTCAACTCCTTACCAGTTGAAATGTATACTTATCCCACCACTCAATGTTACAATTGCTGTCGTTTTGGTCATACCAAGGCTGCATGCAGATCCCCTCCCAGATGTTTCAAATGTGGAGAAAACCACACGGCTGACCAATGTTCTTCTCTCTCTTCACCTAAATGTTTTAACTGCTCAGGTGCTCATTCCGCCATTAACTCTTCTTGTCCGGAACAATCTCGCCAAAAAAATATAAAAATTTCTATGGCCTCTGAGAACTTGTCTTTTCTGCAGGCTTCTAAACTATTCCCGCCTGTCAAAAAATCATTTGCTGAGGTTTTATCCAGTAACTCTTCATCCAACCCACTCGCCTCCTCTTCAACATCTTCTTGTTCAACTAAATTCACATACAAAAACCCTATCTCTAAACCGGCTCCTGGATACGATCAGCAACAACACAACTCACTTCTCTTAAATCCCAATGGTTCACCTCTTTCAAATGCCACAAATGGGTGCGCAAACAATTATAATTCATCCTCAACAAACCATCAAAAGCTTTCTGAACAATTCTCCCAAGATAATTCTTCATTTATTCAAACTCTTATTATGCTTCTAATTGACCTAATTTCTTCTCAAACTAATCTACCGTCCAACGCTGCTTCTATTATTTCCACATTAAAATCATTTATTCAAAATGGCTCTTCAAGATGTCAGAATTCTTCAGTGGAATAGCCGCAGTGCTATTTCTAACAAATCGAACCTTCTTAACCTATTAAATTCAAACCTTGTTTCTGTGGCTGCTATCTCGGAGACATGGTTTACTCCATCCACCCACTTTAATGTGGGAGGGTACTCCTGCCTCCGCGATGATCGCCCGGAAGGTACGGGTGGTGGTGCTGCCCTTTTTATTAAAAAATCCCTTCCATTTTTCCCAATAAATAATATCAAACCCCCCAATGCTGACTTTCAAATGGTTGCAGCTAAAATAAAGGACATTTCCTTTGTTTCTATCTATCTTCCCCCAACATCGCACTTCAATAAACAAGCGTGGTTGCAAATTGTCCGTCAACTAAGCCCTCCTTTCTTTTTATTGGGTGATTTTAATGCCCATTCCCCCGTCTGGGGTTCTGCTTTCTGTGATCGAGACGGTCGAAGTGTGATGGATTTCCTAGATGAATCCAACCTTTTTCTTTTAAATGACGGATCTCCTACTAGAATCTCTCGCCCCAACACAAACCCCAGTGCAGTGGATCTCTCCATATGCTCTATTAATCTGGCACCTCTCTCCTCGTGGGTGGTGTCCCCCGACCCTTGCTCCAGTGATCATTTCCCGATCACCATCACTTATCAAACTTCTTTCCATTCAGACAAGTCCCATATTTCGACAAAGATTAAAACAAAACACACCAAATGGGACGAATTTAACTCACATATGGATAAGTTTATACAAAATTTATCCTATACCGATACATTATCTGTCAAAGATGACTACGATAACTTCAAATCAATGCTCGTAACTGCAATCAATAAATCAAATCCTCCCCCTAAAACCAAATCTCTCAAAAAACTCCCTCCGACTCCCTGGTGGGATGAGGAATGTTCCAAAGTAGTGAGAATTCGGAAAGCTAAATCTCTTTCCTATCGTCACAATATGACTATGGAGAACTATCTCATATACAAAAATGCCGAAGCCAATGCCAAAAGGGTATTGAGGTCAAAAAAAAGATCCGGGTGGTACAACTTCTGCAGTTCAGTATCTCCGAACACTCCAATTTCGGAAGTTTGGTCTATGATTCGAAGATTTCGATCCTCCTTCAGTCCAACATCTCCTCGAGCTTCTCATTCTAAATGGATAGACGAGTTCTTGGACAAAATTGCCCCCCCTTCTGTACCTAACTTAGATGAAATAACTCCAATCCACAACACTCCTATGTCTGATCATTGGCTAGACTCTCCATTCACTTTAATTGAATTAAAAAATTGTTTATCAACAGTTAAGGACTCATCTCCAGGCAGAGATGGTATACCTTATAGCATTATCAAAAATAGTAATGATAATGTTCTAAATCACTTTTTAAGCATCTTAAATAAAATCTTCCAGACTGGCATAATACCTGATGACTGGAGTTCTCAAATAATCATCCCAATTCTAAAATTAAACAAATCACCCAATTCTGGATCCAACTATAGGCCAATTGCTCTTTCATCCACCCTTAGTAAAATTTATGAAAAATTAATTAAAAACCGGTTAGAATTTTTTGTCGAGAGTAATCATCTTCTCTCTCCATCCCAATTTGGATTTAGGAAAAAGAAATCTACACAAGATAACCTTGCCATCATCAGCACTGATATTAATTTATCCATTTCTAACAAAGAAGTATGTCTTGCAGTCTTTATAGACATAGAAGGCGCCTTTGACAATGTTTCCATCCCAATTCTTAAAAAAAAACTTTTAGGCCTTGGCTTACCCCTCATGTTTGTCCAATCTATTATTAATCTTTTTCTCGATAGGAAAATTTTCATTGAGCTACCAGATGTTACTCCTCAGAGTAGGTCAATTTGGAAGGGTTTACCCCAAGGCGATGTATTATCCCCCTTACTGTATAATATATACACACACGATATGCATGTCACCATTCCCCCTCAAGTAAAAGTTGTTGAGTTCGCAGATGACATAGCTTTCTTCTTATCATCCAAAATCATTCCATCCGCCGTCAAATATCTTAATGAAGCCATGGATGCCCTTTGCACATGGCTCACTTTAAATGGTCTTGAACTTTCAGTACAAAAGAGTCAGTGTGTCACCTTCTCAAATCGTCATAATAACCCCCCTGTTCAAATTTTATTTAAAAACTCTCCAATCCCCAATGCTTCCGAAGTTAAATTTTTGGGAGTAACATTTGATAGGAAACTTAAATGGTCTTCCCACATTAATAATATAGTTACTAAATGTGAAAAAAATTTAAATATTATCAGATCATTGACTGGCGTTTGGTGGGGTGCACATCCTATCTGCATTAAGTTGCTCTACAATGCACTTATTCGAAGCCATCTCGACTATGCCTGCCCACTTTTTAGTACTGCATCCAAAAATGCACTCGGTAAATTAGACAAAATTCAATCTAAGTCATTGCGAATAATAACTGGCGCGATGCAATCGTCGCCTATCAATTCCCTTCAAGTAGAATGTTCTGATCCTCCTCTTTATTTAAGGCGTCAACTATTTGCTGACAAATTTGTTCTTAAATGTTTAAATTCTAAAAGTCATCAGGTTATTCCCAGAGTCTCGTTGTTCAACGACTCAACACATTCACATTCATCTACAATCAGAGCTCGAACTAAACCTCTCCCTGCCATCTGTAAAAATTTTCGCTCTCTCTCAGAGCTTCAAATTATCAAAAATGATCTTCTTCCTTTGTACAAATTAAAATATAGTCACGTCACCCTATCCCCAACGATTTTAGAAGGGATCGGCATCCTTAAAAGTCATTCCAATCTCCCAGCCCGTACTGTCAATAATATGTTCAATGACATTATTTCTTCTAAATGGCCCAACTCTTCTCTTTTATTTACTGATGGCTCCAAATCTCCGGACTCTCCTAACTGTGGTATTGGTATTAACGTTTACCACAATAATTGTAATGAAAGAATATTTTATTCAATTTCAAACCAATTTTCAATATTTTCTGCCGAGTGTATTGCGATTATTCAATCTCTCAAATATATAATAAAAAATAATTTTGAACATTCTCTTGTTCTCTCTGACTCTCTCAGTTCCCTCCAAAAACTTAAAACCAGTCCTCTTCTTCATCCTGATGATCACTTTGTATGTCTTATTCGAGTATTGATAACCTCCATTCAAAGCTCTGGAAAAACTGTCACTCTGATTTGGATTCCTGGACATGTTGGCATAGTGGGTAACGATATTGCTGATTCCTTGGCAAAACAAGGAGCGTCTAACCCTACCGTTACCCTCGTAAACCATATTCCCCTGTCTGATATTTTTTCCATCATCAAAGATAGATCCCGCAATGTTTGGACAGAGTATTGGAACATTGCTAGTCAATCCAAGGGTGCCCGTTACGCCTCAATACAAAGGACTATCCCATCAAAACCGTGGTTTCAAAAATTCCCCCATTTTTCCAAAAAAGAAATTTCCTTACTTATTCGTATGAGAATCGGACATTGTTCCGTTCCTTCTCACCTTTATAAAATTCATGTGCTTGACTCCCCAGATTGTACGTTCTGTGGTCTAGATGTGGGAACTTTAGATCACATATTTTTTGATTGTCCCTCTCTAAATAAATATCCTCTCTTCTATCAAGCGTTATCAAAAATTGCCTCTCCTCCATTCAACATTTCATCTCTTCTAAGTCTGAACTCTACTCCAATCTTCCATAAAATTCTGAAATTTGCACATTTAAATAAAATTAATATATAAATTCACCTTTCCTTTCTCTGTAATTATAAATGATGGCCTCGAACACCCTTGAAGGGTGAAAGCCAGAAATAATTGAAAAAAAAAAAAAAAAATACATTTATTTAATCAAAGTATGTACCATTGCTATCTATGCACTTTTGCCATCTTATAGGTAGTTCATTGATGCCTTTACTAAAAAAACCATTCGGACGGGAATCAATAAAATCTTTGAAGGCGGTTTGGACTACCCCATCAGAGTTGAATTTTTTCCCTTGCAAGAAGTTATCCAAATTTTAAAAAAAATGGTAATCTGTTGGGGCAAGGTCCGGAGAGTACGGTGGATGTCTTACATTCCAATTGAAGCTCCTCTAATTTGGTAGCCATCTGTTGTGCAGTGTGTGGTCTAGCATTCTAACGCGCGTTTATTGATTTGCTTCACTCAATTCGTGAGGTACCCACCTTTCAAGCCTTTTCACCTTCCCAATGTGCTTCAAGTGGATTAAAACAGTTTTATCACTAACACCGCAGCCTGCAGCTAACTCGGACGTGGTTTGCGATGGATCCGCTTCCACAATAGCCTTCAATTCTTCATTATCAACTTTGGTCTCCGGCCGTCCACGGGGCTTGTTCTGCAGGTCGAAATTTCCAGAACAAAAACGTTGGAACCAAAAACGCACTGTGTTTTCTTTTGCGGCACCGTCGCCATACACATCATTAATCCTTCGAGCCGTTTCTGCAGCACTGGTGCCACGGTGTAACTCGTATTCGTAAATAACGCGATATTTCAAGTTTTCCATTTTGTAAACTAAGTGACGCAAAGAAAAAAAACAATTCAGGAAAAAACAAATGAATTATAATTTTCGAAACACAAATACATGAGTAAATAGCTGTATAAATTTGAATTTGTAATTCCTAACCAAAGAGAAGATATTTGAGATCAAAGTTGCCAGTACGGCAAAACGCCAATTTCATACGTAAGGACCTAATATAATGTATCTACATAAATGCAAAAACAATGTTTCTATGAAAACAGTTTGAAGCTTTTAATTTAATAATTGTCCCATAACACAGAAAAAAATTGCAATGGTTAGTTTGGACCAGTTGTCCATTTTCGCATAAGATAAAGATATCAGACCAATATCTCTGCCATAGGTCTACGTTTGGTGACTTAACAGGGGTGCCGAGTTCATGGGGTGAAGTTTGTTCAGGTCTTTGTGGCCAATGCGTCTGCCCATCTGCCATGTGGTGGTCAGGATCGAGAGAGATCGGTTGATGGATTTCTTTTATCCTCTCCAGCCGGATTCTCTCGACCCATCGCCTTCCCCAGATTCCTACTCACCCCTGATATCTATTTCCTTCCCAGAACTTCCCCTCCTTCTTTTCCTTAAAAAAACCCTCCACACAGCATCCCCTAAGATGATATAGACCCTGAGAGAAATTATTTTCCTCGGGGCCTCCTGTGTGGAACTAACGTAAAAAAAAAAATAGACAAAACTTAGCGAGATATATCACTTATCACAAAATAATAATACATTTTGAGCTAAAACATCAGATATTTGCACCGCTGTGGAAATTTGAACCCGCAACTTGCTTTATTAATTGTTTTTGTGTTTAATTCGTAGAACTCCATTTTAATTTTAAGAAATTTAATTAAAATTAAATTTGATAATGTTATTATCGAGTTCTGCAAGTATTTTAGAATGTATTTTAGTTACAGCTGTTTCGACGTGTAAGGTCATTTTCAAACTGTGGTGAAGCCACTTACGGATGACTTATTTATTATATTTTAAAAGTGAATTTTTGAAGGTGTCTAAATTGATTTATTACTGGTTAATCGAGTTTGCAGAGACACTAATTGAGAGAGTGATTATGTGGTTTCCCTTTGCACTAAGTATAAGGGTTTTCTTAATTGATTTAGAATGACGTTATTGCTGACTTATTTAAGTGCATTATATTGTTTAGGTTTGGTGAACATACTAAGTAGTGGGGAATAAATAATTTTCCTTACTTTATTAATTAGCGTTATGTTGGGGTCATTCGTTCGTTTATTGATTTCTAATTGTTTGTGCAAATTTAATCTAAGACCCTTTCGTTCTATATGTAATGGTTTTGGCTGGTTGTTTTTAAGTGGAACGTGATTATTCACTAAGAGATGTTCTGCGAATTTTGAAGAAGTGTTTTTATTTTTATAACATCGTATATGTTCTTTGAATCGTATTTGTATATGTGCTTTTTATAAAAATAAAATGAATTCGTATATGTTCTTTGTTAAAAAAATAAAAACACTTCTTCAAAATTCGCAGAACATCTCTTAGTGAATAATCACGTTCCACTTAAAAACAACCAGCCAAAACCATTACATATAGAACGAAAGGGTCTTCGATTAAATTTGCTTGAATAATTAAAAATCAATAAACGAACGAATGACCCCAACATAACGCTAATTAATAAAGTAAGGAAAATTATTTGTTCCCTACTACTTAGTATGTTCACCAAACCTAAACAATATAATGCACTTAAATGAGTCGGCAATAACGTCATTCTAAATCAATTAAGAAAACCCTTACACTTAGTGCAAAGGGAAACCATATAATCACTCTCTCAATTAGTGTCTCTGCAAATTGGATTAACCAGTATTAAATCAATTTAGACACCTTAAAAAATTCACTTTTAAAATATAATAAATAAGTCGTCCGTAAGTGGCTTCACCACAGTTTGAAAATGACCTTACACGTCGAAACAGCCGCAACTTGCTGACTGAAAGTCAAATGCACTAGTTTTTTTCTATCACCATTTAAGGTCACGTTTACCGGTTAGTGGTTGAGTAGGCATAGCGCTTGGGTCCCACCTGGGCGTCGCGTGTTTGATTCTTCGGCTGGCTAAGTCCTCCGTCACAACACAAGCAACATTTTCAGCTTTCTGTGGTGGTAGTAGGAGATTTTCAAACATTGTTGGGTTATTCGTAACCCGTGAATGTTTGTCTTTCTTAAAAAAAAAAAAAAAAAACATTAGGGATACTGTCATCTTGTTTTTACATTATTTAGGTAGAAAGTTTTGTAAAATTTCAATATCTAAAAAGGTTCCATGCCAACTCAGAATCAAGTCAACTTAACACCTCTTTGAAAAGTCATTAATTAAAAGTTATGAAAACAATAATTTTAAAATAGCCTAATCTAACCTGACGTTAACTAACCCTAACCTAACGTAACTTTATGACCTTTCTGAGGTGGTTCTGAGTTGGTTTCATTCTGAGTTGGCCGGTCACCGTCTAAATCATATCAAGAAATAAATTTTGAAACCATTAAAATTACGGTTTTAAAAGAATTTAATTTAAATTAAATTTAATACTGTTATTATCAAGTTCTGTAAGTATTTTAGTTTTTATTTTTATTATAGCTATTTTGGCTTCCAAGGCCATTTTCAAACTGTGGTTAAACCACTTTGAGACAACTTGTTTATACAAATCCAAATGCTTATGTGAATATTCAATCTTTAATTTATTATAATCAATATTCATTTGACAGACGCTGGTTACGAGTTCTATTTGGCAGAGAATTTGCCCTGCACGACTTGCTAGTTTTGTGGGATGCAATATTTGCAGCTGGGAAAGATTTCTCCTTAGCCGGATACACAATGGTGGCAATGCTTATCGCCATAAGATCACTCTGTAAGTAACACAACTAAATCCAATTCCATACCTTTACAGACACTTGCTCCTTACCTATGATGTGGTGCAAATATTATGCAGCGTAAGCTCTGAATAGTGAAAATCGTGGAAACGGCTTATAAGAATCTAATAAGTAATGCGATTTTTTTTTTTTTTTTTAATAATTTTATTTATCTTAAAAAATGGAACATGTTACAGTGTTACTTTTCCTCCATTAAAAGCATATTGTATAAACTTCAGATACTAAAATATTCTCTTCTTAAATGACTTTTAATCACTTTCGTTCCATGCATAGGTTTAGCGAGCAATGTTCACTCAATTTTTTTGTATTGTATATATCGATCATCCAGTTGATTAGTCAGACATCTCCAAATACTAAGTTTTGAGATAATGGGAAAACCATTTAATCAAAAATTATTTACACGTGACTGTGTTTTACATATTAAATATGTAACGGTCCTGTACATTAGAATGACATTTTTAAATATCCTACTTCTTCTTCTTCAATGGCGCTACAGCCCATTTCGAGCCTTGGCCTCCTTCAAAATAAGCCTCCACCGCCCTCTGTCCTCGGCCGTCGTCTTCCAATCTGCAACATGGTGTAATCCTCTTGCATCCTTCCTGACATCATCCTCCCATCTAAGTCTAGGTCGCCCGCCTTTCTTTTAAAAGAAACAGTGCATCCGAAAAATCTAGAAGATTTAACCTTCAACGATATTGTAACAACACTGAAGAGTAAATATGAAGAAAGAAGGTGTACAATTGCGCAAAGATATAAATTTTATAACCGGAAACAACATTCTAAGGAAGGAATCGATGATTATATTACGGATATAAAAAGTCTGTCAATATCATTCAATTTTGGTGCTTTTCTAGACCAAGCTCTGAGAGATAAATTGGTGTGTGGTTTAAAAGGCGATACAATGACTAGAAGATTTACTATCTGAAGACGAATCGTTAACTTTTGAGAAAGCAATATTAATTGTCAAGAATATTGAGACAGTAAATCACAGCTCAGAGCAAATTTTACACAAAGAAAATTATACATCGGAAGTTTGTGAAGTCAAGTCAAAAATGTCACATAAAAAAACATGTCATGTCTCAAAGGATCACCCTTCACGTCAGCATAGTCCGAGTAGGCGAATTTATCTGGGTCAAAGGAGTTCAAGGTCATCAAGTCAGCTGTCGTCTCCATCACGTCAAGGGTCCAGAAGATGCGAGAGGTGTTTTATAACTTATCAACCGGAGTTATGTCCTTCAAAAAAGTGGAAATGTTACAAGTGTAACATTTACAGGCATACGTCGAAATTTTGTCCAAACGCAAAATCAATCATTAATCACGTAAAATGTGTCAATAATATAAATGTGTTAAATATGTCAGTGTCTGATACAGCGAAAATTAATTTAATTGTAAATGGTATCAATATGTCTTTTATGATTGACACAGGAAGTTCTTCGACATTAAGTAACAAAATGTATTTAAAATTTTTCAAAACTTGTCAGTTAAGTCAATTCTACGGTAATTTGTTCACAGCAAATAGTCAAAATTTATTGTGTTTTGGATTTTTTATGGCAAAAGTAAATGTTGTTCATTCTAATGTAATGGATTTACCAGAATTGGTTATAAAAAATCTATCGTCTGATGCTATTCTGGGTAGAAATTGGTTAAAAGTGTTTAATCCGTCTTGGGAAAATACTTCCATAAGTTCTTTAATGTCAAATATGCATAATAATACTGTAAATTCAGTGTCTGTCAAATATTTAAATTCTTTTCGATTACTAATAACGATTTACCCATTAAAGAATTTTCTGTGAATTTAAGTTTAAAAAATAATGCTACTCCTGTTTTTCACAAAGCAAATGAAGTATGCCAAGAGCTAAGTCGCCTTGAAAACGAAGGCATTATTTCAAAAATTAAATATAAACTTTTTTTTTTTTTTTAAAAGAAAGACAAACATTCCCAGGTTACGAATAACGCAACAATGTTTGAAAATCTCCTACTACCACCACAGAAATCCGAAAATGTTGCTTGTGTTGTGATGGAGGACTTAGCCAGTCGAGGAATCGAACACGCGACGCTCGGGTGGGACCCAAGCGCTATGCCCACTCAACCACTGACCAGACGAAATGCCATATATCACCCGAAGTGGTTCGCCACGTTTGGTGACTTAGCAGGGGTGCCTGGGTTCATGGGGTTAGGTTTGTCTGGATCTGGCTGCGGATGACCTGGACAGCATTGAACCCCAGATTCTTACCCACCCCTCTTACCTTTTTCCTTTGAAGAACTTCCTCGCCTTCATTTCCTTAAAAAGACCCTCCATACAGCGTCTCCAAAGATGACATAGGCCCTGAAGGAAATTATTTTTCTCAGGGCCTCCTGTGTGGAGTTAATGTAAAAAGAAAAATCTTGTGAATTTTCTATTTTCTAGTACTACACAGCGATGCGATAGTCTGCTTGACCCACCTGATGCACTACCCCACCACCATCGATGTGCAGTACATCATCGATCATGCTTTATACCTTAAACACCCGGACCAGTACACCAAACCAATACCGCGTCCATTCACCTGTCCCACTCCGAGTGGGGCTAACTCGGCACCCGTGCAACTCAAAAGAAAATCAAAACCTAAATCTTCCAGACCTCGGTAAGTGAATTATTTTATTGCAATTTTTTTAATTGAAATAACTAGCTTGTTTATGTCATACATATGATCTAAGATAAATCGACAAATGTCAGAAATAGGCCACTTGCATCACATTTAAAAAAAAAAATCTGGTTTAGGCAAATATTCTAAGACATTATGTATTTTTTTTTATTGTATTTTTGTAACCCTGGTGATTTTTTGAAAATTTCAATCCGAAAAATCAGACCATTTTTTATAAACCGGAAAGACGGGACATAATTTTATAGGTGAGAAAAAACGATAATTACATAGCCGAAAATCATTTTTAAAAAAAAGAATGTTTTCCACAAGAAAGGGCACAGGAGAATACGAGGCATACTGAAAATATTACATCTCACAAATATTTTTTTCCTTGATCCATCTTATTGATCATAAATCATTATAATGTTCAACGTCTATATTACTAAGTCCAATGTAATATACTTGTACTTGTAAATTATAATAATAATAAGAATATTATAAATTTTGATTTTTTTTAAAGTCAGCACCACTACCATTATACCTCTAAAACACGTACATACAGCATAAAATGGCGTAAAATGTACGGGGTTCTCTTCATAACATCTGTCAAAAAGTCAAACCAAATGATAAGTTCGCAGAGAACAAACAATAAATCTAGTGAACGTTAAATGTCAAATTCAAAAATTCGCCTGAAATCAAAGTGTTGCCATATAAAAAAAAAAAATCAGTGTGGAATTTTACAAAATTAATAGGAACATTTTCGGAGACGGGAAATTTTTATGTAGTGACGTCACGGGTCCAAATAATGGATTTATTTATTTGAAAATAAAAAAACGGTACATTTCTAAAACATTTTACTAACATTTTCGTAATCTTGGTAAAAAATCTATCCACACGATTTTTTTCAAGACGTTATGAAATCCATGCAAGTGGCGCATTGCAACTTTTCTGGAGAGCCAAATAAGTGAAAAAATTTTGCTGAACACTCGATACAGTGGAACCCACATACAAGGTTTATCATGATTTGTTTTTGGGGTATTATGCCTTAATGCAATACCTCCTTCTTTAGCCAACATTTCGGACACTATAATGCTGTCCACTATGAATTTTTTCCATTGACCTATGGTATGAAGATTGTTGCGCTATCTCCTTCTTGGCCAACGTTTCGGACACTATAATGCTGTCTGAAACGTTGGCTAAGAAGGAGGTAGCGCAACATGGTATAGTGGCACCATTTTAATTCAAAATAAATAAAATTAGTTTTAACCACTTTTGTTGTTTAAAAAACCAACATGTTTCATAAGCAATGGTTACTTCATCAGGGTTCACTTAAAACTAATTACAATGGACCTAAACAGGTGGCAGCACTGCAGTCGCTTGCAAAATGTTTGATATCAATGTTCGTATGTGTCAGCATTCAGTGATTGAATTCTTGAATGCAGAAGGTGAAACGCCTATTCGCATTTATGAATGACTGAAAAATGTGTACAGTGATATAACTGCACAAAAATTGTGACCGAAGAAGAAACATGGGTTTCATGGAACCTGAATCAAAGAGGCAGTCAATGGAATGGCGACAGTATTCAGAGATGCAGAGGGTTTGATTATTTGGAGCAGGGATGCACAATAAATTCTGTCCAATATGTCACAACCCTTAAAAATCTTAAAGCACATATTTATCCCAACAAAGGCTATGGCGGATGACCTTAGAAAGCAGGACCGTGCTTTTTACCACTCTGGGATTAATGCCCTTTTTAAAAGATGTACCAAAATTTTTGAAATGGACAGAGATTATATTAAAAAGTGACAAATTAATCGTCAATAGTGTGGTTTTCGACCTATGTAATTGCATTTTTTATTTCTTGACAATAAAAGGAGAAAAAAATAATAGGCATTTTTTTTGACTGACCCTCCTAACTTTATGAATGAAAATTTGAAAAAAAAGAAAAAGATATATTTAAGAGCCCGCGCAGACAGCAGGCGTTCCGTGTTCTGCATTCTTTGTAAGTAGTTGACCACTATAGCGTCGCGCAGACACAGCGGCAGTCAGACTGCGCCGGTCAGTGTGAACGCTTGCGTTCTTGCATTCTATTGTCAGAATTACAAAGAACTCGTGGAACGCCTCGCTCGCAAAATGACTGACACCGAAAAATTAATTGATTTAGTAAGGGAAAGGCAGTTTTTATATAATCTTAGTGACACAGACTAAAAACCGTCATAAAATAAAAGCAGCATGGCTTGAAATAGCCATTGAAATGGGTGCAAATTCACCTTCAGCTGCTTCTCAAGTAATTCAACCTGAAATAATTAATATGTCTCAGGAGGTTTCAGACACACAGAATTTAACTAATTTTTATGAGACAATAGAATACACACTAAATAATAAATCTGTGTAACATTTTATTTTCACTGTACATATTTAAAAAATAAAAATAAATTACCGTAAAAATACTGCCAGCCTTTCTTTTATACATATAGCCTTTCTCCAGTTGCTGTCTTCTTTTTCTATTTCATTTTTTATGTAATTATGCAATTCATTAAAGCTACTTATTGACATTCGGAAGTAAATAAAAAACGTTCTTCATCTTTAATCTTTTCACCGCGGCGGCTGACCTAAGTCATTTCATCAAGTGGCTCACACCGCGCGGCGGCTGACTTCAGTCATTTTCAAATTTCGACTTCGTTTTCTAAGCACATGTATGCCGTATACGATCGAAATTTATATTAAAAATAAGAATATTAATTTGTGGTGCGATCTCTCTGAGAATCTTTATAAACTACTTCATTGTTTATCTTGGTAAATGAATAAAAACGAGAGCGTGGCCCCAGCCGCCAGTCACAGTTTTGAAAATGCGCGCGAATCTGATTGTCCCTTTCGAGCGGACCCCGTACCGTATTCGTAATAATACTTGTGCGTCGATATCCACTTTGAAATCTACTTTTGTTTGTGTACATAATTATTTAATTGTTGTATTATTTAAAAATTGACTAATTCAATTTTAAAAACATCTTGTTTTGTGTGTTTACGTATGTATTTTAAAACTTTTTTTAACAACACTCAAATTGTTGACACGTGGCCTATCTGAAATTGATATTGAACCAATCTTAGATTCGGAAAGTATTTTTGAAGTAAGTGATGACTGATGACGATACAGATATTGTTTTTGTTGGGCAATATGAAAGTTATATCTCAATCCCGTCAGTTCAGCCAACAACTTCTTCTGCTGAACCTTTGACTTCGCCATCTCAGCCCAGCCGACCCTCTAAATTCAGAAACCTATTCGTAATAAATTTGCAAAAATACCGCATATTTTCTGCGTAAACCAAATTTTTGCGGTTGATTGCCGCCGTGACCGGTTCTTGAAATTTAGATATTCGTAGTAAATTTGTAAAAATACAATATATTTCCACGTAAATCAAAATTTCGCAACCGAATCCCATCTCGGCCGCCCCACTAAATTTAGATACCTATTTGAAATAAATTCACAAAAATACCATATTTCCGCGAAAATCGAAATATCGCACCGGATTTCCGTTGCAGGCGGCCATTCTAATTCGGGAATTCGAAGTAAATTCGTAAAAATACAAAATATTTCTGCGTAAATCGAAATTTCGCAGCCTGTTATAAATGGGTAATTTAGCAGAAAGACTTCAAGAAAAACATGGTTTCAAGTAGGAAATCTTCTAGTTTATTTCACGGCACATTTTACAATAACTTTGTTCCCGACCCGAACAAAAACACTTAAATTGACCACTTTGACCACTCGCTAGATAATGATAGCTGTTTACAGGAGATCCACGTTATTAAGAGCATGTTTTCAACTAAAATTCTCCTATTTATAACTAGACGTTTCCACACATAAACAAAACAACCACCATTGTTAATCTAAATAATATACAGATTCCAGAAATCTGCTTTATCGTCTATCCTTAAAAACAGTGCGGCCCTATGGCCGTAGCCTGTAATCTGTAATCCAAACAGTCAAGTTACAAAATATGCCGCTAGGTGGCAATAACCTTCACTTTTTGAACATACTGCCGGGCGGGGAATGAGAAAAAACAACAAGTTTTTTTGAAATTAAAAAATCAAACTACAAATTCTTAAATTTACAACAATATACTAAAATTTTACCAGATGTGTACCTATCTAAATTTAAAGGGTTCGGGAACCTAACCAACAATTAACAATAACCTAAAAATTTACAAATTTCTAAAAAATCATAAAAAAATTTCATAAAATATAACAAATCACAACATTAATAATAATTTTGTAAAATTGACAATTCAATAATGTCTCATTGTCTCTATGGAGATTTTTCACTTCAATTATATTATTTAACCAACACCAATTCACAAATAGCAATAAATTGTTAGTTCGCTGTGAACTGACTATCAGTTTATCTGTTCACTTTCACTGGCATGGCACTGCCAAAAACAGAAAGAACACTTCACTGGGTAGACTACTCGGCCATCTTGTCCAGGGTGGTCATCATATTTGAATAGTACATCACCATGTACTTCTGTGTGTCATCATTGGGTAGTACATCACCATGTACTTCTGTGTGTCATCATTGGGTAGATCATCATGGGGCGGCCGTGCCCTGGTAATCAGATAGTATCATTAATTCTGCAGCGGGGATGATCAACTCGCTTTTGTTAACTGGAAGCCCCAGTGGCTTCAGACAGGATACAGTGGTGTCAACAACACTAGTACCGATGCTCCATAATTATAGTTGTGGTTTGGTTGCATCGGTTCAGCCCTAATTACAGTTAGGATGTGACCTTGGGAAGGTCTGTGGTTTGCCGGGTCGCGAAATTTGGATCCAAGTTTTCTTCTATTGGCATCAAACATATTTTTGTGATGGGTCTCACAAAAGTGCCTTGTGCTGTTTTGAGGGTAACCACCCTCACTACTCCATCCGAGCCTGGATGAGTAGTTAATATGCGCGCCATCTTCCACAATGCAGGAGGCAGATTGTCTTCCATCAAGATTACCAGATCGTCCTTCTTTATTGCCTTTTGGTTGCTGGCCTGCCATTTGGTCCGTTTTTGCAGCTCGGCAAGGTAATCTCGTTTCCATCTGAACCAGAAATTTTGAATTAGAGCGTTTAATTTTTGATATTTGCTTAGTTTGTTCTCCGGGAGCTCGCGGACATCCACCTCGGGAATAACCGAAGCATCCCTGCCCATGAGGAAATGGTTGGGGGTTAAAGGGAGAAGGTCGTCTACGTCATCAGACAGGGAAGTTAAGGGACGGGAGTTCAAACAAGCCTCTATCTGACAAAGCAAAGTATATAATAATTCAAACTGCAATGGGTTATTTTTAGTAATTCGATATAAATGAAACTTGGTGGACTTGACGGCGGCTTCCCACAGCCCGCCGTGATTCGGCGCCCTAGGCGGTATAAAACTCCAAGAAATTCCCTTATCAGCTAAAAACCTATGAATTTTGTCATTGTTCAGTCTCAGACTGGCATACAGTTCTTTGAGCTTATTGGAAGCTCCTCTGAAAGTGGTTGCATTGTCAGAAAATATTTTTTCCGGCTGACCCCTACGGGCAATGAACCTCTTTAAACAATTTAAAAAAGCATCGCTTGACAAATCTGTTACGAGTTCCAAATGAACCGCTTTGGTAGAAAAACAAACAAATATGCAAAGATACGACTTAATGAGCGGAGATTTCCTCAGCGCTCCAGCCTTCGTGTCTATCGGTCCGGCAAAGTCGACCCCTGTGACAGAGAACGGTAGACTGGGAGTGATTCTCTCAACTGGAAGGTCTCCCATGATCTGCCGGCAAACCTGAGGTCGGTATCTAAAACATACAACATACTTATGTAGGATACGCTTAACAGTGTTTCTCCCAAATATCGGCCAATATTTCAAGCGTATTTCCGATAACAGCGCTTGGGGACCTGCATGTAAATGTTCATAATAATAATTACGTATAATAAGTTCAGTTATTTTATGTGACGGTGATAATATTATCGGGTGCCTTTGATGATGCGATAAATAAGTAGCTAATTTTAATCATCCACTTGCGCAAATTAAACCTTCCATTAAACAGGGATTGAGAGCTTTCAATCTACTGTTTTTGTTTACTAACCCATGCTTCTTTAGGTCCTTCAATTCTCTTTTAAATGAGTGTTCTTGAGATGATTTCAATAGGCATTTTAAAGCTGCTTCCAGCTCGGAGACAGTTAAATTGCCATACGTTTTATCCTTAGGGTTACGACAATTATGTATAAATCTTAACGCTTGAGCGCTTATTCTTTTTAATTTGGTTAGCGATGAGAATTTTTCGAAAATATCCCATTCTTGAGCATAAGTTACCAGTAGTACATTTTTACTTTTTATTTTCGGGGGATCCAAACATGACATATTATTCCAAATTAATCCAAGTATTTTTTCATTCTTGGAATTGTCAGTGATCATTTTTTCACAATTGCCCTGTTTGGCAATTTCACCTTGGCCGCGCCCAGATGACAATTCCAAAACATTTGATCTCCACTTCCTCAGGGTCATCCCTGCGGACAGCAAGATCTCACCTATTTGTTTCTTCAACTTGAAGCAAACTTCCAAGTCATCCCCTCCAGCCAATAAATCGTCCATATAAAAATCATTTTCTATGACTTGACTTGCTACTGGGAAATTAACTTGATTATCCATACCAATTTGTCGAAGACATCTCGTTGCTAGGAAAGAGGAAGGTCCCAGCCCATAGGTAACGGTCTTCAATTTGTAATGTCGTAGTTCCTCTTCTTGTGATTCGCGCCATACAATCTTCTGAAGGCTACGATCCGCTGCGCATACGTTGATTTGACGGTACATTTTTTCGATGTCCACAGTCATGACGTATCGATGTTTTCTGAAATGTGATAAATGGCTGTATAAGTCCTTTTGAATGACAGCTCCCACCATCAGAGCATCGTTCAGGGATATTCCGGTCGACGTCTTTGTCGAACCATCAAAAACTACACGCACCTTCGTCGTGGTGCTAGCTTCTTTAATAACCGCGTGATGCGGCAAAAAATAGGATTGCTCATCCTCTCTCCATTTATCACATAACTCCATATGACCTAGTTGTTCATATTCCCGCATAAATTGTACATATTGCAATTTCAATTCAGGATTTATTAAAAATTTCTTCTCTAAGTTCTTAAATCTTTTCTCAGCTGTGTTTAGTGAGTCACCAAGTTGACTCACACAAGGGTGGCGCGGCAGACTTACAACGTATCTACCATCGCTCTCCCTAGAGTGCGTGGCGACGAAATCTGCTTCACACGCCTTCTCCTCATGATTTTGAAATCTCGCAGGATTCACTTCCTCCATTTTCCAGAATTTTTCTACTTGATTGGATAATGTGTTTATTGATAAACTACAAATTTGCGGTACTGGCCTTTTTTTATGATGAATGTTGATCGGGCCCGATATGATCCATCCTAATTCAGTCCTCTGAAGAGTAGGTCCGGTATCCAATCTCAGCCGATCATCTTGTAGTATATTCCAAAAGCTCTCAGCGCCTAACAGTATATCAATAGGTGCCGCTACGTTGAAATTTGGGTCCGCCATTTGTAATCCCGGTGGCAGCTTAATATTTTTTCTGGCCACTGTTGCTTGAGGTGGGTTTGTGGTTATTTCCTGTAATATTAGACAATTGATATTTTGATTATAATTTGTCCTCAGAGATTTCATTTTAATAGCAACACGTTTCTTTATATGAGTAACATTGTTGTGTATGCCTAACACAGGCTTGTTTATGTTTTCACATCTTAAATTTAATTTCATTGCGAACTTTTCGCACATAAAATTGGCTTAAGCTCCAGAGTCAATCAGGACCCTTGCCTCATGCACTTTATTATTGTGATCTACCACCCCTATGATAGCAGTCGACAATAAAATTGTTTTTTCTGCCTTCGCTAAGGCTGAATGGTTTGACACTGAAACTCGTTCAGCATCCATTTGGCAGTCACCTCCGGGGTGATCTTCACCTTTATTCATGGAGTCATCGCTCGGATGCATCTCCCTTTTATTCATGGAGTCATCGCTCGGATGCATCTCCCTGTGCAATAACGTATTGTGGCTTTCGCTATCACAATGCTTGCATTTCAAATTAATTTTACAATATGGGGCCGTATGTCCTAACCTCAAACATTTGAAGCAGGCACGGTACCTCCTTATTGCGTTGGCTCTCTCTCCTGAATTTAATTTTAAAAATTTTTTACAATAATATATTTTATGTCCCTTGTCATTACAACAAATACAATTATTGTGGGTAGCAGCTAAAAATACCGATTCCTTTTTAGGATTATTGTTGCTACCATTTGCTTTCGGGTGGGTAGGAATTTTTTTCGAATCTGAATTTAACATTAATTCCAAAACTTGTGCACGCGAGGTTAAACATTTAAGAAATTCCTGTAATGTAGGTAGCTCATCCTGCAATGGGGTTTGTTCCCAATGCTTTCTAGAACTTGCATCCAATTTATTAGAAATTACGTATATAATTAAAGCATCCCATTGTTTGATTTTCAAGCTTAAATTCTGCAACGCCTTGAGATTTACATTTGTCTCATAAATCAGGTAACGCATGGCTACTGGATCCTCATGTTTCATCTCTTTAAGTTGAAACATAGCTTGGATGTGTCTATGTACGGTAGTTCGCAAATTTGCAAACCTCTGTTGCAACAACTCAAAAGCCAATATATAATTCAGGTCTGATACCTCGAAATTGGCGATTATCTTTGCTGCATTCCCCTTTAAACAGGATTGCTGATAATAAAACTTCTGTACATTGCTTAAGGCAGTATTGTTATGAACCAGTGTCTTAAATGTTTCTAGAAAATTAATCCAATTTTTTGGATCGCCGTTGAATTCTCGTAATTGGAGGTTAGGTAATTTTATTTCCAATTTGGGAGTCTCCACAGACTGAATTGCTCCCCTTGCAGTCGCTAAAATTGAATAATATTGGTTTTCAAAATTCTCCCTTTGCAAATTATTATCGATTTCGTTGGAATCCGGAAGGCTTTCGATTTGTTCCTGGATTTTTTCGAAATCATCAATTATTTTCTCAATTCTAGCATAGCGAATTTTAATTTCATTAACCGATAATGCATTTAATGAATCCGCAAATCTCGTAAGTTTACCTTTCAACACTCCTCGTTTGTTAATCAACGATTTTAAATTATCCATTTTTATTACGTATTTGACAATAATTCAACAATAAAAAATGCTAAAAATGTTCCTTCAAAAACAATTTCTGTGCAATAATCGCGTAAAACAACAGTAATAACCAATTCAAGCTATGAACAATGACAGAATCTTACAATAATCATCTTCTAAACAATTAACCTAAAATAAATTTGCATGACTTGCATTTTACACTGAGGGTAGTTAATTTTTTTGTTTTTAAAATAAGTACATCGACACACAAAAAATAGCGCTTGTTTGAACAGGAATTCAAGGAATAATTGTGAAAGGATGGCAGGGATACTTATCTTTTGATTCTTCGTTCTTCATGTTTTCATCTTTCTGGTTTTTTTATTATATAGCTCGCTGGTTCATTCTGGTAATTCCTTTGATGCCTTCATCCGCTCGTAAGGGCTATCCGGCTCGAAGGACCATGTTATAAATGGGTAATTTAGCAGAAAGACTTCAAGAAAAACATGGTTTCAAGTAGGAAATCTTCTAGTTTATTTCACGGCACATTTTACAATAACTTTGTTCCCGACCCGAACAAAAACACTTAAATTGGCCACTTTGAACACTCGCTAGATAATGCTAGCTGTTTACAGGAGATCCACGTTATTAAGAGCATGTTTTCAACTAAAATTCTCCTATTTATAACTAGACGTTTCCACACATAAACAAAATAACCACCATTGTTAATCTAAATAATATACAGATTCCAGAAATCTGCTTTATCGTCTATCCTTAAAAACAGTGCGGCCCTATGGCCGTAGCCTGTAATCTGTAATCCAAACAGTCAAGTTACAAAATATACCGCTAGGTGGCAATAACCTTCACTTTTTGAACACAGCCGAATCACGTCCTGGCTGGACCTCTAAATTTATATAGCCGTTTGATTCACAGAAATAAATTCACAGAAAATACGATATTTCCGCGTAAATCGAAATTTCGCAGCAGATTTCCGTTGCAGGCGGCCATTCTAATTCAGATGTTCATAGTATTCGTAAAAATACCCACCATTTCTGTGTAAATCAAACATTTGTGGCCGTTTCCACAGAGGCCGGCCCTGTGAATTCAGATATTTCGAGTAAATTTGTAAAAATACGGTAAATTTCCTCGAAAATAGAAATTTGCGGCCGATTTTCGCCGCAGCCGGCTCTTTAAATCCATATAATCGAAGTATATTCGTAAAAATACGGCATTCCAGTGTAAACCAATTTAGATTTATAAAATAATAATACGAATTAGGTCGATATCAACCTCATAAATCAAAGTTTTACGGCGATTTAGTGCCATAAAATGTCTACCTTATTAATGCAAATTTATCAGTGAAAACAATATAAAATAATTTCACAACATAAATATCAATAAAATGTTAACTATAGAAAGATAAGTATCTATAAACTAAAACCACAGCATCTTTTAAAATTCGATAAAATTAAAATTGATAACGTTATTATCAAGCTCTGCAAGTACTTAAGTGTGTGTTTTTGTTACAGCTGTTTCAGTTTACAATTTGAAAATGGTTTTGCAAACATTATAACATTATCAAATTAAATTTTAATTAAATTAAAAAAACAAAAAATTAAATGGAGTTCTACGAATTAAACACAAAAACAATTAATAAAAATAGAGCATCGGCGCAGTGGCCCTTCTTGACGCGTCTCGTATTTCACTACACGAGTAAGTAGGTATCTATATGTTACGTCATACGTCGCTAGAAGCGGCCATGTTAGAGATTGCTTTGTTTGTTGATATTCACTGCGTGTTTATATTAACGCAATTATAACGTTATCTTCATTTTAGTTCATCTCAAATGAATGTTTATTGATACTTCGATATTGGAGGATGATGTTATCAAGATTTATTAATGTTTTTAGGATCAATCTAGACAATGATTTTGTTTTCTAAAAGGGTTTATATAAAAATGACATTCGAAAAAGAAAGTGCCGCGTGTGGGCGACTGCTTAGGTATATTTTTTTAGCGGTAAAAAGGTTAAGTAATTCAGGAAAAATAATACTGAACTCTCCTTTTTCATTTCGCTCAGTGTTAATCGGATGCACCCAGTGTCTTCTTTTCTTTTTAGACTCTTCCAAAGTCAACAAAAGCAATGCTTCGTCTTCTGAAGACGAACAACCGTGTGCTGTGTGTGTTAGAACTCGCGTAGAACGCAACCGAACGAAGGCTAGGTGAACGCCAGTGAACGCTTAGCTGCCTGCGCGGGCTCTGAATCCTTATTTACTCGTATTTAAAAAAAAAAAAAAATTATTTAATTAAATGAAGACAATATAAGCGAAACTCAATCGAAAATCTGAAAACAGAAAAATCAGAAAAAGATATTGACACATCTGGGACACGAACCCAGGACCTCTCGCTTACCGGGCGAACGCGCTAACCACTGCGCCACCGTGTCGATATCCAATTCGGTCACTTTTAACTGTATCATACTTCGACTAAGAACCACCCACACTATCTTCATTTTTCTTAACGCATATACTATTGGCTGCTATCTTTATGTATGATTGCAAGATTCAAACCCGAACTAAATGCTCTCTAGATAGTGTCTGGATAAATCTTTATCCATTTTATTTAATATGCGACATCAATTGACTTTTCTGCAAGTCTAGGATGAATATTTTTATTTTTATTTTAACTTTATGAGTTAAACCTCAAATTGTAATATTTAATTAAATGAAGACAATATAAGCGAAACTCAATCGAAAATCTGAAAACAGAAAAATCAGAAAAAGATATTGACACATCTGGGACACGAACCCAGGATCAATATCTTTTTCTGATTTTTCTGTTTTCAGATTTTCGATTGAGTTTCGCTTATATTGTCTTCATTTAATTAAATATTACAATTTGAGGTTTAACTCATAAAGTTAAAATAAAAATAAAAAAAAATTATGTTTTGCTTTACCTTAATCCGTAAACAAATTTAATGAAATTTATTCATTTGAATATGTATATGGTTTAAAATTTCAATAGATTTAGTACACCAATGCAGGTTTTTTAAAATTTTTGGTACAAAATTATTTCAGTGGTGAGAGCCAATTTCTTAGCTGATTAATTTTGTGGCCAATGAGTTAATGAAAAAGATATTTTCATCAAAGCCAACACGTAGACAATACCACATTTCATGAAGTGATATTTTATTTTTGTCTTTAACTAACCAGTAGAGGTAATATCCGAAGGCAAAATGGACTTACAAGGTACCATTCTTCAATACTGCAATTGCAGGGGTCCGGTCCCTAGGGGTTAAAAAGTGAAATGAAGAAAAAAAGGGCTCATCATATAAGGTTTTTCCATATAAGATTTTTTCACGGTGCATCGGAAAACTTTGAGAGTTTCACTTTATACTGATGACATAATGCAAAAATCATTGCTTTGAGAAAAATTAGTTTAAATATTTTGCACTTTTTTCATATCATTATTGCTTTACACAGATTTTTTTGAGTACATAATATGATTGCGTGTTTATGTTGTAGGGTGCCGGTACCGGTTACTGAAAGAAAAGAAGTTATTCCTGCTAATATCAAAGTTGGAAGTACAGTTGATGATGCTGGAATCATTGATGGGTATACTGTTCAGGTACATTTATCTGATTTTTGACAATAATTTAATACAATAACAAAGTATGTACATACATACTCGTACATGTACAATATGTAATGCCATTTATTTAGAAAAATCGAAAGCTAAAATTAAAATACTTAACTTAAAAAAAATTTAACTCATTGTTTGCGCAATATAAACATTGATTTCTTGGATTTATGTTTACCTACATATGCATAAGGCATTTATGTTATTAAAAAACATCACTTTTATGGAATTCTTGTCCAAAAAAACTTCACTTTTTAAGGCAGGAATCTCATGCATCTGTCTTCCAAAATGTGACGTTGCCGAATCTTAATAAGGCTAAAGAAATAAATTTAATCCATATATTATTGTGTTAAAAATCAATCATTTTTGTCTCCAGGAAACAGAAGTACTGCGGGAAGAACTGTTGCATGCTCACAGCGTGATGGCCCTTTGCAACCTGAAGCTTGAGCAGTATGAGGCCACCCTGCAGCGCTCCATTCCATCCTCCTTTCTTCCCTCGCACCCCGCACAGCAAGCCCTGGGAGGCATTCGGGAGGTAATTGTAAATCAAAACTACTAATCTCAATTGCTGTGCAACTCTGGTGCAACGAAATCTAATTTACTTTGAATTTTCAAAATGCAGCTGATTGTGTGAAGAATTCAATCAAGCGATAAATTACCTACCTATTGCATAAAACGTATTTTTAACATATTTAAAATTTATTTTATTTGTCATTATCAAAATTAGAACTGATTTTTCATGAACTCAGACTATCCCGTGAATTTTCACGATAAAAATAGTAATTTCTGTTGTGTTTTGAATTTAAGCAACATTTTTAAAATTGAAATTGAAAAGAATTCAGACAAGCCAAAACGTACCTCCCTATAAATTAGTACATTTTCGTAAATATTTTTTCTTCTGCAGCAATAATTTTCCTTTCTGAATCAAACAATTCTGAACAAAGTTTTACTAACCTGACAACGACCTAGTTATGTTTGCGGTAATTTGCTCTCTAACTTCACCCACTATTTTGCATTCCTAAAAGAAAGTTTCCTAACACTCGCATTCTTCTTTACTTACAAAGATCTTTCTTCTTCTTCTTCTTGTGCCCTGTCCGTTCAACGGATGTTGGCTATCATGTTGGCTACGCGGACTTTGTTTACTGCGACCCGGAACAGCTCTACGGTAGACTGACCAAACACTGTCTTAGGTTTTTCAGTCATGAGGTTCTCCTTCTTCCAGGGCCCCGTCTTCCGGAAATCTTTCCCTGCATTATGAGATGCAGGATCTCATACTTCTCTGGATGTCTCGTCACATGTCCAAGATATTGAAGTTTTTTTTCGGATTTTTATAGTTTTAATTAGTTCCTTTTCTTTATTCATCCGAACCATAACATCTTCATTTGTAACCCTGTCCATCCAACTTATTTTAGTATTCTTCTGTAGATCCACATCTCGAATGCCTCATTGAGATCTTTGCCTATATATAATGATAGTTGGTTTTCACGGTAATAAACCGTGTTGCACTTCCTCTTCCTTTAGCCAAGGTTTCAAACCTTGCATCGTCCATCATCAGGGCAGGTTATGATTCGCAAGATGGCTTTTTACCCCAAAAATCAATCATTATTCTTTTGGCCGCGTGAATCTTCACCTCTCTAACCCGTAAGCTTGTTTACACGACAATATAACAATATCAGTCAAGTGCAATAAGCGTGTTTTCACGCTAACGCGTGTGTTCCCACAGATATCGTTATAACTCTGTTATTGTTCTAGTGACAACAAAACAAAAAGTAGAAGATCCATATTCAATCAAGCTTCACATATATATTCAAAGTTGTCCATGGAAGTACATAAAAAAAGTTTTTTTTGTAGAAACAGTTTTCACCCGCCAAATTGTTAATTTTTTATTAAATTTTATAGTATGAAGTGGTAAAAAAATGAGGTCACAAAATTGTTTATTATACATTTATACAATAGAATAAGTTTTTTTTTTTACATAATTCGTGATTTTAGTACCGTTTTCACATAAAAACATCAAGTGAGTCATTTTTACAATTTTTTTAAGTTTGCATTCTAAATTTTTATATTTACAAATGTCAATATTTATTTATAATAGGTATAACGATTTGAAAGCTTATTTCATTACCTTTCAAAAACAGTTTTTAGTATTTGGCTACGTTAAGAAATGTTTCATTTATAGAGCTATTGCGAAGCGGAAATAACACAAAGTTTTTATAAATCTGACAGTTTGTTTAAGACAAAAATCTTGCACAATCGCAAAATACCTGAGTGGTTAAATCATATCTTCTTTTTGACTATGTTTTTACTACGTTTTAGTAATATTAATTTTTTTGTTGAAAGCAAAGAATTTGGTGTGAATTATGAACTTTATTTTTTACAACTTTTTATTAATTTTGTTAATGCCAAACATTTTGATCAAAGCAATCAAGCTTTTAGGGTTTAATATTAACCCAAAAAAAAATCATCGTTTTCTTTTACTGCGATTTTAACCCTTATGTAGAAACCGTATGAAGAACAAGGTCAGAATCGCTTGCGTCGATATCAATCTAGGACCTAGGTACTATTTGATTATTGTAGCTACTTTGAATTATTTTAAAATAATTTTCAAAGAAATTTGTGGGCATTTTTTCAAAATACCATCCAAAGTTCCGGTGAAGCAAAACCCGATGGACAGCAAAAATGTTGGACAAAAATATGTTTTTTTAATCAAATTACTTTTCTGCTATTCCAGCTATGCACTCTATTGAAGAGTAGATACCATTCACCTCCGGAAGTCGAACCCGCAGTGGAAGTCAATGAAGCCAGCACTCTTAGCAGTCCCGAGCCGATAAAACCCAGCAAAAAGTCTGAAACCAAACCAGCAGTCAAGCCTTCGACCAGTCAAGAATCTGCCAAAGTGGTCAACAGCAAAAACAACAAGAAAGGTAACTCAAAACAATCATCGGTGGTAATCCCGCCGCCCAATCACAAAGAAGTCCAGATGAAGGTTATCAACATGGTTAACTCTACCAGCGAAGTTATAGGGGCACCTAGTCCAGATCCTCTGGGACTTCGAAAAGACTGATTTTTTAATTTTATCATAATGTATCAATATACAATCTAATCCAAAATTAGGAACTTCTGCAATTATAACACAGGTAACCCTCATTCATTGCGATTTACTTACTTGTCCATGTCCAGGACATAGTATACTGTTTTTTAGATAGCTAAATAATTATTATACCATGCGATGTGTATACATGGTGTCTGAAAACTAATGGAACAAGCGGAAGACTGGTAAATCTACATCAAAAATGGGGTTCATGGGGTGAGGTTTGTTCCGATCTTGGTAGCGGATGCGTCTGTCCATCAAATGCTTGGTAGGCCGGATCGGTAGAGACTGGTGAAGGGAGGACCTTTTGACTTCTTCAGCAGGACTCTCCCGAAACATCGCCTTGCACTGCAGAGGACGGATAGATTCGTCCGTCACTCCTGGACACACTGACCCCCAGATTCCTACCCACTCCTCACACCTTTTTCCTTCCCAGAACTTCCTCTCCTAAAAAGACCCTCCACACAGCTTCCCTAAAGATGACATAGGCCCTGAGGGGAATTATTTTCCTCAGGGCCTCCTGCGTGGAGCTAATATAAAAAAATAATAATAAAATAAACAAACCCAAAACTCTTTTTTTTTTTTCAATTTGAGCGTTTTGTTTTTTTTTTTGGCAATTAAAGAGTTCAAAAAACTTTTGACACCGGGCTTATGTTTGAACACCCTTTAAAAGACAACAAACTCCTGATAATAGTAGCCCCGTAGTGACCGTTTTTTTTTTCAAATTTGACAAAAAAAAATTCAATTTCAAACTGGATTTACTCGCAAACGAAAGCTAGCTCAAATCAAAAAACTTGTTACTAAATTGACTGCAAATGTAATGTAGGTTCACCAGCTTTCCTGCTTGCACCAATAGTTTCCGGACACCATGATAAGATGATAAGGACACCATATAAGTTGATGGATCAGATAAATAGATCTCATTCAGCTGTATTCAAAATTCAACATATCATTCTGATGTCAATAATTTATTGGAGATTAAAAAAAATCTTTGTAGGGTGGTTTCCTTTCTCAAATTGATTATTCATATTCTCAATTACTAGGATATCTTGATGAGTGTGCCTCATAGCAAACGTATCTGTAGTTATTCACAAATCTGTACCAAAAATAGGAGAGTTAATCGAGTTTTTGTATGAAGCCGGAAGTTACCCCTTGCATTTATCCATTATTATAATATGGAAATTTAAATATTGTTAGAACACATCTGCCCTGATGATAAACACTGTAACGCTGTCCGAAACGTTGGCGATAGAAGGAGGTAGCGCAACACGGCATAATACCCCAAAAATAAAACATGGAATAATAACCCAAAAATGATTCACTATAATATTATTAGAAGAATTTTAATAATGGTGATACCCAGTTATTCATGAAGGTTACGTATGGGAGAGATATTTTTGTGAGAAAATATTACAAAATCAATTAACATTTTTAATATTACAATTCCACACCACTTTTCCATACCACTTTCATTGCAATATGTATATTGTGATTTATATTATTAGATAGAAAAATTTATAAAGCTTACATAAACACTCTTAAGAGGGAATAACCAGAGAAAACCGGAAATATGTCATTTTTAAATCAAATTTTGACTCTTTTCCACAAAAAATTACAAATTGATTTAGAAAGATTGTTCTTTTATCTGGTAAAGCTATGTTTTAAATTTTGAGAAAATATGTTTATATTTAGTATAATAAGATTTTACCGTAGGTCTTTGGCAGATTTGTTAAATTTTGAATCAAAATTTTGTATTTTACAACGTACATTTCAAATCATTCATGCAGTAAAATAAATCAATAAATTATTTGGGAAAGCTACTTTTCAAAATTTAAATTTAAGTTCAAATAAAATCACAAAAAAAAGATCCGCACCCTTGTTTTGTGATGAAAATATGTACTTCAGTTTCACTATTTATTTACGGTCTTACAAATTAATATATTTGAAAAAAAAATTACATTCTTGTTTTGCTTAGACATTTATTATTGAAAAATTATAAATACAGTAGAATCCGTTTATTATGACTCCGCCTATATTGACCAAACACTTTGAAACACAGCGAAGTTTGGTTTTCATATAAAATTCTTTATAACAAAGTCGGATATAATGACTTCGCTTATTATGACCCGTTTTTAATAAATTATGTCCTAATTTCATAGAAAATTATGTCTGGTTATAGTGACCGACATGATTCCTAACACCTTCGGCAGTGTTCGGGAGGGACATGTGACGCCCGATGACGTTCGGCGCGTGCGTGGCATGTTCAGAGTCTTAATTATGCTGTGAGAACTCTATTAAAATTAATACATACACATATACCTAAAAACAGGAGGTTGTTTATTTTCTACAAAACGCTTTGTATGACATCCACTTAGTATGACGTGTTTGTCGTTTGCCTTCGATGTCATTATAAACGGATTCCACTCTACTTATGTTTAAAAAATAATTACAAAAAGTATATAATTTTAATACTTTTATCATCACGAGTTTGAGCATTTTTGAATGCAAGTATTTATCAAAGCAAATTTTGAATGAAATAAAATTGATATTGTCACGACCTATACCGCGACACGAGAATATGACTGTAAATCCTTTTTGTTTTTTGATGAGTAAAGACCAATAATTATTGTGCTTTGAAATTTGATCGTAGGAAGTAGGAAATGAGAGGAAATCTCTTACCTTTTGACGGCTTCTTATGGCGTTTCAGGATCGATCCTGGGTTCCCAATATCGGCACAACACCAGGTTTTTAAGACACGACAGTTTGATTAGATAATATGAAATCTTGCAATGATTTGCGATATTTTCGACGAGAGCACTGTGACCAATGTCACTACCAAAATCCAACTGCCCAAGTAGGTAAGGTAAACTTGGGCAACAATATTGTTCAATTATTTCCTCATGTAGGTAGGACCATCTTCTTCTTTTCCTGGTAGAGACTTTGAGGAAAGGAGGAAGAGAAAGGAATGCATGATTGAAGAAGGACTTAGGGAATATGGATTTAGGTTTTTAAAAGACTGTTTCAGAACCAAACATTCCGCCGACCTTGAGGAAATATGATATTTTCTCAACAACTATATGCGAAAGAAAAGCAACGAAAAACGAAAGCAAAATAACTAGTTAACCTAAGACAAAAATAAAATTAAAATTATAATTAATTAATCGATGGGTAGTTTATACAATTTGACCACGGGCCGCTTAAAAATGCCCTGAGGGGTTCTTACAGTAGCGACACGAACCATTCCATCGGCACCGGGGAATAATTCAACCACCCTCCCGACAGGCCATCGCATTGGGGTTGCTTGTGAATCATCTATCATAACTAGATCGTCAACTTTCAAATTAGGAGTTGACGTTGCCCACTTGTTTCGTTGTTGAAGAGTATGTAGATATTCTTTCCGCCAACGATTCCAAAAATGATGGGACATCTGTTTCAATAGTTGCCAACGCGATAAACGATTCATTGGTACATCCACAAAATTTTCTTCAAGAACAGAAACAAGAGGAGCCCCAATTAAAAAATGTGCAGGAGTTAACGGGTCCAATTCGGATGGATCCGACGACAGCGCTCCAATTGGTCGCGAATTTAAAATGGCTTCGATGCGAGTCAGAACAGTAGATAATTCTTCGAAGGTAAGGATTTGATCTCCCACAACCCTCTTCAAATGGTGTTTAGTTGACTTAATACCAGCCTCCGACACTCCATTGAAATGGGGTGCGGAGGGCGGAGAAAAATGCTAAGTAATTGAACGAGCGACAGTTGTGTCAACAAGTTTGTCAGTGTTTTCAGATTTATGTATGAATTTAGAAAGGCCAGTATGATATCTGTTAGTTCCAATAAAATTGGTGCCACAATCGCTATAGATATTTTGGCATATACCGCGTCTAGAGATGAATCTATCTAATGCTGCCACAAACGCTTCAGTAGAAAGATCTGACACTAATTCAAGATGAACGGCTTTGGTCGATAAACAAATGTAAAGACATAAATAGGCCTTATAAGTTTTTGCGCCGCGATGTCTACTCTCGCGTACCAAAAAAGGACCTCCATAATCTGTGCCGACATTTAAAAATGGACGACCTTCTCGAAAACGGGAAGCGGGTAAGTTACCCATCAACGGGAAACTACCACGCGGGTTATTTTTAAAACAAGAAATGCATTTACTCAATCGATGTCGAATTACGTTCCTAGCCGAAATTATCCAATATTTTAATGATATTATGGATTGGAGTGCACGAGGACCTGGATGAAGGTACATGCTATGGTAATAATCAATTATTAAAGTTGTCAAATGACATTGCTTCGGTAAAATAATAGGATGTCGAGCATTTTCTGAAATCTGTGCAAGGCGAATTCGACCACCGACTCTCAAAACACCATTTGCATCAATACATGGGGCGAGTTTTTGAAGCTGCGTTGAGCACATACGATGGGAAGAGATATTGTTCATATCTTGTTGAAAATAAATTGCTTGAACAAGCTTAATGCAACATTGCAAGGCTAAATTATTTTCTTTTAACGAAAGTGGGGATAACCCATTGAAATTGATAATCGATTTCGAACGTAATCTATTGATAAACCGACGGCACCAACATATAACACGAAGTAATTTCGATAATGATGAAAACTTCAATAAAAACTCTTCGTCACACGTTGACATATTTGTAGATAGAGAAATTAAATTTTTTGAATTATACTCTGGTAACTGGTCCACAGAGATATTTGGAGGCCTAACAAATAACCATTCCTCCAACGGTGTTGATATAAAGTTAGGTCCTTTCCACCATAACGAAGCGTCAGCGATTTCACCGGGAAAAGCTCCTCGCGAACCCAAGTCTGCAGGATTTTCTTGCGATGAAATGTGATACCAATGTTCATAAGGTATATTTTGTATTATTGTTTCAACACGATTTGCTACAAAAGTTTGCAAGAGAAAAGAAGGTGTCTTCAACCATGCCAATACAATAGTTGAATCGGTGAACGCGACAGTCTTTTCTATTTGAAGTCTATCTTTATGTACTTCTTGACAATAATTCAACAAATTTGCTAATAAAACTGCTCCCAACAATTCCAGTCGCGGGATCGATGTTATCTTTATGGGGGCAACACGGGATTTTGCTAATAAAATGTGGCTGGATATTTCTGTGTTGTTAATCACTACCAAATAAACAATTCCACAGTATCCTCTTTCAGAGGCGTCTGCAAACCCAACAAGTATGCATCGACTGGTTGGAGAAGTTGCAGCATATCGATCAATTTTTAAATTGGCTAGTGATGGAAGCTCTTTTATATATTTCTTCCATTTCAAATTCATGTCCGAAGGGATTTCTTCGTCCCATCCAATTTGAATTTTCCATAAGTTTTGCATATAGCATTTAGCAATAAAAACGACAGGATTAATAAAACCTAATGGATCATATAGACGTGCAATTGTCGATAAAATTACGCGTTTGGTACAGTGGTCACTAAAAACATTATGAATTTTATATGTAAATTGATCAAGCGACGGTATCCATTGAATACCTAAAATATTAAGGTTTTTCTTGTCAGTATCCGACTCAAAACTTAAGGGTACTTCCCGATAGCTGACAGGAATGTCTTCCAGTATTCCAGGATGGTTACTAGACCATTTTCTCAATTCAAAACAACCTTTTTTAAGTAATGCAATTAATTCCTCTATACTATGTCGAGCGCTTTCCAAAGTTTGCGCACCACTGATAATATCATCTACGTAGGTATCTTCAATTAATATACTAGTTGCCTTTGGAACATTCAATTTTTCATCATTTGCTAATTTATGAAGTGAACGAATGGATAGGTATGGGGCACTTGACGTGCCATATGTTACTGTTTGTAATTCAAATTCCTTTACAGGATGATCAGATGATTCTCTCCACAAAATATGTTGATAACGGCGAGATTTCTCATCCACAAGTATTTGCCTATACATTTGACGGATATCAGCTGTAAAAACGATTTTGTGTATTCGAAAATTACACATTAATTCGACAATGTCCCTTTGTAATTTGGGGCCGACCAAAAGTATGTCGTTCAATGACGTACCCGAAGACGATTTGGTACTGGCATCAAAAACGACCCTTAAACGAGTTGTAGAACTGGTTTCTTTAATTATTCCATGATGGGGTATAAAATAGTTAGCAATAATTGGCGATTGAGGTGGCACTTCCATCATGTGCCCTAATGTTAAGTATTCTCTCATGAATGAAATATATTGAGATTTGAGATCAGAATCTCTATTCAGTCTCCTTTCTAAATGCTTGAGGCGTGACAATGCTATGTCATATGACTTTCCCAATTTTTCCGGGCTTTCCTTAAATGGCAACGAAACGACGTATCTCCCGTCTTGGTTACGGTAGGTACTTTCAGTGTATATTTTTTCACAACGAATTTCATCAGGCGATTGAATTTTCTTCAAAGCTGGAACATTTTCAATTTCCCAAAAACATTTAAGCTTTTCATCAATATTTTCCTCCATTGACGTGAGGAATGAATTTATACAATGATTTGATGGTCCAACATTTCCCATCAAAATCCAACCCAATTTAGTTTCTATAGCTATGGGTTCATTTTCTTTCCCCATCAATTTTCCTGAACATAATAATGACGCAAAAATATCACTTCCAAGTAGTATGTCAATGGCTGATGGTAAGTAGAATGTTTGGATCTCCCAATTTGAGACCTACGATGTGTTCCCAATGATGATCGACGATACGATTTGATGGCATATTCGAACAAATGTTATTTAAAATAAGGAAATCGGTCATAATACCAGATTCCTTCGAATCGACAGGACGAAATTGTGTTCTTATTAATCCGTTAGAATTAATTGTAGGAGTATTTCCAATGCCTATCACGGTAAGTGGTTGTTTCTTAGAACGAGTAAAACCTAATCTTTTCATACAATTTTCCGACATGAAATTTGCCTGTCTTGCACTATCGAGCATAACACGAACCTTCTGAAAAACTCCATTTTTATCTAAAACTTCCACATAAGCTGTAGACAAAAGAACCGTTTTGTTGATTTTATTGTAAAATGTTGTCAACACCAAAGGCTCCGACGAGTTTTCTTGCTGGTCTGAATTTTCCACGATTTTTTTTGGAAAATGTAATAGGGTATGATGTCTTAATTGACATTTTCTGCAAGCGAAACGCGAGTGACAATTCTTAGCATTGTGTTTTCCTTGCGCTAAGCAATTGAGACATAAATTATTTTTCTTTGCGAACAAGTACCTATCTTTTGGAGTAAGGCGTAAGAATTTTTCACACTTGTGCAGTGAGTGTGGCGATTTACAAAGAATACACTTGATTTCAATGTTTGATACAAACGCATTAATATTATTGCTCGATCGATGTTTCGCATTATACAATTTCGATTGACCTTTATGAGCCTGTAACTGGTTTTCAGGAAAAACTCCAAGTGCCATTTCTTTTGCTAAGCACTGTCCATCTAAGTACTTCAATAAGTGATCAAACGTTGGGATATTCTCCGAACTGTGTTGAATTTCAAAATCAATACGCAATTCTTTTGTTAATTTACGTAATACAATATGTAATAAAAGAAAACTCCATTGGCGAACTGGAAACTTCAAAGCTTCTAAGGCAGCAAGATTTTCTTTCAAAATGGAAATAAATTGCCTCAGATTATCCTGAGCTTTTACAGGTTGGATCGACAGAATTAATTTAAAAGATGATATACAACAAAATAATTTTCTTCAGAAATCGGTAAATGTTTAACGTGTGTTAAGGCTTCACCCGAAAGGCTACTTAATAAATAATGCATTTTTTTAACCGGATTTAAAGCATTATTAGAATCGATCAACGAATTAAAGGTATTTATGTAATTTGTCCAATCTGTTGATATTCCAGAGAAAATAATCAATTTTAGTTTTGGCAACGAAACATTATTATTCGCGATTGAATGATCCGAATCACTTTTCGAAACTTCCGGAAATAATTGGTTATAATACGACTGAATCTCGTAATACATATTTTGGATTTCAGTATATTTTTCTTGTAAAACTTTAATTTCCGCTTCATCCTTCTTATTTGATTCAATCAAAATATGTGAAGCGACGAAACTTTCCCTAATATCAGATACATCCGAAAAACGTGCTTTGAATATATTTTTGTCAACAATATTCAAAGTTGTTATGGCTTTGATAGCAGAAGAACGAACACTTTCCATATCTAATAGCGCTAATTTGTACTTAATAGTGTTAGCCGCCATTATGAATATTTTTAACCCAAACAAAATAATAACACTGTCAAACTTGTAAACAAAATGTTCGCTGTGATAACAGCTGATGCGATAATTAACGCGATCTACGTTACCGACACGAGATAGGCGCTTGTAAGTAACTTCGACAACTACAACTACCGATGCGTGGCGGTAATTGTACGAAGTACCTACTATCTACGAATTCAAAACTGTTAAGCCGCCCAAACGACTATAATAACCAATTTAAATTTAAAAATGCTAATCAATATTCACGTTTGAATGTGTAATTCTGAAACAGCTTTATAAAACCGGAAAAAGGTCAACGAATGGAACGATCTAAACTTCGAAACACAATAGTCTAGCTTCAAAATTACGTCTACCAAAAAATGACAAAAAACGAAATTATTCGGCGAAGGACCAAAAATGTAACGACCTATACCGCGACACGAGAATATGACTGTAAATCCTTTTTGTTTTTTGATGAGTAAAGACCAATAATTATTGTGCTTTGAAATTTGTAGGAAGTAGGAAATGAGAGGAAGTCTCTTACCTTTTGACGGCTTCTTATGGCGTTTCAGGATCGATCCTGGGTTCCCATTATCGGCACAACACCAGGTTTTTAAGACACGACAGTTTGATTAGATAATATGAAATCTTGCGATGATTTGCGATATTTTCGACGAGAGCACTGTGACCAATGTCACTACCAAAATCCAACTGCCCAAGTTGGTAAGGTAAACTTGGGCAACAATATTGTTCAATTATTTCCTCATGTAGGTAGGACCATCTTCTTCTTTTCCTGGTAGAGACTTTGAGGAAAGGAGGAAGAGAAAGGAATGCATGATTGAAGAAGGACTTGGGGAATATGGATTTAGTTTTTTAAAAGACTGTTTCAGAACCAAACAGATATTGAGTTATTATTTTAAAATGCTGGTATAGTGAATAATTAATCTTTCTCATCGGAACCGCCCAGTACAGTTGCAAGATCATCATTCGACGAAATTTTAATTCTCGGCTGCTGGTTAATGGCCCTTTTAACTTGGAGTTATATCAAAAGCCCATGTGGCCATTTTTAATGTGTTCATCATTATGTTATGAGCAATTAAATAATAATAAAATAAGCAAAGTAACAGATATTTCATATTGTTATCTACCAGTTTAAACATTTTTTGTTAATGTATTTATTATTAAGAGAATAGATAAATTCTTAACCATTCCATTTACAAAGATGCATTTTGAAACATATTAAATAAAATAATTGAGATGAAATTTGTAGCAGAATGAATTTACACGAAGAATTCTGTGTGCGAAAGGAAGGAAAGTCAATAATTAATGTCACGAGAGGTCCGCTTTCTAAAAGCAGGACATTATTTATGGTCACATAATCTATACTCCAGTTTTGGATGATATAGTATTCTCCTTTCACCCATGTTATATTATATTTCTTGCCCTTTTTCTGCTTGCCAAAAGAGTATTAGGTTCAGTGCGTTTACGTATTTTACAATTAGTGCTTTTTATTTACTTGCTAAAACTGAATTATAATGTATATTTTTGAAGAGTTTACGTTTAAAGGATTTATTATCATAAAATAAAAACTTTAAGAAGTCGAGTACTTTAAAGAGTTCAATCCATAAATACAATAGAACCTCTTTAATCTGGTAACATAAAAAAGTGATTGTGTCTGATACAAGAATGTATTAAAAACTGATTATAAAAACATGAAAATGTGGAGTTTTATTTGAGATAATGTGTAATTTCTACTATTTCTATTTTTGAGAGTGATAATTCGTGGTGGAATTCCATTATAATATATTATAATAAAACTAATATGAAACTTTATTCCACTTCATTTTATTCGACCGTAACCGGTTTCAGCTTGTTAAAGCCATCTGGTACAAATATTTCTTAGTCTACGGTTTATATACACAACATATTAGAGAGGGGGAGAGTTGATATAATATGTTGTATATATAAACCGTAGACTAATATGTTGGGTATATAAACCCTAGACTAAGAAATACTTGTACCAGTCTGAAGATGGCTTTAACGAGCTGAAACGGGTTACGGTCGAATAAAATTAAGTGGAATAAAGTTTTATATTAGTTTTATTATAATATATTGTAATTTCTACACATGAATCAGTTAAGTTTCATTGATACAATGTTAGAAAAAAATTATGTCTTGTTATTGTTTACCAAAATTGATCTCTTGTCTACGTTTTTTTCTCACACTCAAACTTTTTTTAAAACCTTGTCAACTCAAATAGTGCCAGATTACCGGAGTTGACGCACTTTTTAGTGCCAGTTTAGTGTGATTTTTTTTTCTCCACACGGGAGGCCCTGAGGAAAATAATTCCCCTCTGGGCCTCTATGTCATCTTTGGGAATGCTGTGTGGGGGGTCTCTTTAGAAAAGGAATTTCTGGGAAGGAAAAAGGTAATAAACACATTAATCCAACCCTCCCACTGCGGTACAAGGCGATGTTCTGAGAGAATCCTGGAGGAGAGATCAAAAGGTCTCCCTCAACCAGTCTCTCCCGATCCAGCCTGTTGTGCGACACCAACTGTGTGGCAGGTCGGATCATAACCCGTGGCAAAGGAGTTGGTTATCCAATAAATGGTTCCCGATGCGGCCATACCTGCCCCCCCAAATTGAAAGTATCAAATTGATTCTTCTGTAGTTTGTTAATATTTTATAGAATTTATATGCATTCTACATAAACTAATATATATATTATATCTTTATAGTTTATATTTATAGCATAAACATTAAGCAATAATGTTAATATAGTGAATACATTTTATAACATTATTTCAATCAATCAATAAGAGATTAACAGAAGTTTTATACTCCAGCTAGAACCCTAAAGATTTTCCAAGTATACATTGTACTGTAATAATAATTGTTGCCTTTTATTTATTATTATAAATCAAAAGTATCACAAATATTGTTCACATAATTATTTATAAGATTATATTATAATGGAAACTTGTAATTGTTATTAATAAAAAGTGATTTTCTGTGATAAAATTATATTAATTTGTCAACAAAAATCTGTATGAAAGTTAAATAAAAGATGTTATAAATTTAAACATTTTTATTATTATGCCAAGTGTATTCCTATGAAACTAATAATGGTAATAATTATCTACTATAAAGAGTCAATTGCATTTCTAACCTAAATTATAAATTGAAGAATAAACTTTGTAAATTATGAATACACTCCACACAAATTGCATCTATTTAACCCACATTATTCTGCCCCCTGTTCAGTGTATGGTGATGGTCACTCTTTACTAACCCCGTCTCTCATCGGGTTCGACCAACGTTGTAGTATTTTCAAAATACGGACATAACTAATGAGCTCTACAACAAATTAATGCTTCTAGAGTCTATACAAAGCTGAAAACAATTCAGCACTTGGTTAACCCATTGGCCACAAATCCCGTCAGCCTGACGGGTGTGCAACACAGCTACTTAACCACAAACCCCGGTGTGCTGACAGGTTAGAGTAGGTCCACCAAAAAACGGAAAACAAACACAACAGTGATATTTTTGAAAAAAAAAATTAAATGCCAAACGCTCTGTAGGTAATTAATCATTCATTTCGTAGAATTGGCAATAATGTGTTTCTTATGTTTTTTCCCTGATATTTGTGTTCCAAGTTTTGTATGCAATTTTAATTTCTTCAAAATTGCGAGTGTTTTTAGGCTTTTGGCAGTGACCCTGCACGTCCCCGATTGCTTTGAGGACTATCATACCAAATTATTTTATTAGTTATTGGTATACATGTATGTAAAAAACAAAAATTATTAATGTTCGATTTATGAATATTATGTTTTTTGTAACTTTATGAATAAAAATGTGAAAAAAAATTACTAAAAAAGAGAAGGTTATATTTGTATCCTTATTTATACATATTTTAGTATTTTTTTTATGTTTTTCTTTACCTTAATATAATATGTACATGTAAACAGATTTAAATAAATTAATTCATTTGAATATATGGTTCAAAAGTTACAATAAATTTAATACACCAAAGCAGGTTTTCAATTTTTGGAAAAAAAATTAATTTGGTGGTGAAGGCCAATTTTTTAGCTCATTAATTCTGTGGCCAATGGGTTTAAAAAGTGAAGTAGGAGTGACAAAGTAATCACTATGTTTAACCTCTCTCACAAATGATATCCACAACACTTGGCTCCATCAGCTGTGGGTCAACACACCTATTAATAACAGAACCCAACACTTCATCCAGAAGAATGTGAACCAGATTCTCATCTTGAACGAACCTCCAAAGGTATAACTGAAGGTAATGTATGTCCACTTGCATCTGTTGCAAGCCATAACGGCTGTAGGTGCGCAGTCTCACGCATTCTAAGAAAGTTTTCAGACTTATCTTTACAATACCACTCATAATGGAAACTTTATTGGCTTCTACAGGGCTAAATATTTCAATCTTTTCGGAAAAAAGTTTATTTATATTGGACGCGAGGCTGGAATCTAGAACCCCATTGGACCAATTGGATCGGTAGGGTTGTCTGGAAGCTGTAAGACTGTGGGTGCGACGACTCGAATCGCTGGACTGCCTTGTGACCCCTCCTGACTCATACAACTGTTGGGCATCCTGCTCTGCTGCCCCTAAAGCCTCCAAGACTCTCCGAGCCACTGCACGCACTCCTCTAGGCTCCAGAACTCGCACCCATTCCCTGGACAACACAGAAACTCTCAGCATTTGTGAAACTTGCAGCCCCACACGACTGACGTAGCAGTCTAGTAATACTTGCGCTCCGTCTCCCGTACACTTGCACAGAGAAGTCTCCAACTTGTCTGAGAAGCGAACAGTCTCTCCCAAAAAACTAGCCTTGTCCAGTAATGATTCAGCTTGCATCAGCAGTCCGTGGATTCCAGAACTTTGGAGTTCATAGCACAGCTTAGAAAGGATGAGAAGTAACTGGGCTGGAGTGTTATTGCTTGCAGACTGCTGAGTACAGAAACTGTTTACCACCGCAACCAAATCAGTTAAAGTGTCTTTGATAAAGTTGGTACAGGCTTCGATGACACTGAAGACGCAGGCGGGTTTGAAGCTGAATGATAAGCCACTCTGTAAGAATATCATCAGATCCTGTAGAGAAGCTTGTACTTTTTCTATTATGAAAACTTGCAATGAACTGAGCATTTCCTTAAGGTCCATATTTCCTTTGCTCGCGAGACCTTGTCTAATGCTGACTAGGCGTTCCCAAAACTGTCCCTTGATGTATTCAAAGTGATTGTGTCCCTTGGCAGAAATAACTGATATGACAATATTAGTAGCTTCATTGGCGTAATCATTTCCTTGGATATGATGGTTCATGGCTTGTAGTCTTCGATAAAATTTGTCCAGACCTCTGACTAGTACTTCTGTCCCACTCTGATTAGTGTTAGTTTCAAACTGAATCTTAGCCAGATCCAGATATTTGCTCATGATCTTGTCGGTGAAATCATTTAGAAGGCCAACTGTGTTTTCATTCAAATCAGACTGTAGAAACATTTCACCATAAGAAGTTACCACTATACCCAAGTCTGCCAGTAGTCCCGTGTTGCCCTTCTCCACCCACTCCAGCAGATCAGAGCAAGTGCCAGAATCCTTCAAATTTTCTAAATGATTTAAGAGCCTCGGTTCTGAAGAACACAAGAACTTTTCGTTTAAGGCCTCTTCTGACCCTTGAAGTCTAACAAGCAGACAGACACTTTCAGCAAGCTGGGCAGCCGATGTTGAATGCGAAGTCAACCTCTCTTTAAGTCTTACTATTAATTCTCCAACTATTTCTTCACATTCCCTTTGTATGCCTTGGAAAGAGGGCTGGCTGCCGTAACGTTCTAAGACTCTTTGAGCATGAAGGTATTCATTCACTGCTTCAGCATATAATCCTTTATTGAGGTACTCGTTTAATTGTGATGGAAGTAAAAACAAAAACTGTAATCGCCGAAGCAGTTGTCTCGTCCCACAAAGACGTCCGACGGTAGTTCTACTGTCTTTCAAGGACTCCGAAATAGATTCACTAAATGTAGTTATACTGTCCATGTTCTCGCTCAATTGCTCCATTTCAGTCTGCATGTTTTTGAAATCACTTCTCATTTTCCTGACCGTGTCCGTGGCCGATATAAATTTGTTGTAGTTTTCATAAACCAGGGTTTGCATCTCAGAATGTAAGTATTGACTTTCTCGAATAATTTCACATTCTTTGTCCATTATAGTTTTAAGGTTACCATCTTTGAGCAGATCCGAAAGATAGGCTTCAGAATTGAAGTTATTTGTATCAATATTGAGTGAATCATCATTGCCGTTTGCCATTTTGCTGCTTTATATTATATTACAATACTTCAATAAAACTATTTAAATGGTAGAAATCATACCTAAGTAACTGGTGAAATCTTATTGACGTTTACGATTTTTCTAATATAACCATGTTTTCTCCACCCACCTACTATGACAGTTTTTTGACGTTTCGATTTGGTTTGTGTTTTTGTGTAGCAATGCCATAGACATAAATAGCCATAGATATGGCAATTCTTTGGAATCTGGAAATAGTATAGGATGGCGCATAACTACAGTTTTATTTTGAATATTATTGTAATGTGTAATAAGATTCAAACCATATCGGTAGTTTTGCGCCATTCTTTATATTAGCATAGAGTAAATGGGCATAAAGCATAGACATTCTGATATCGAAATAAAATTATCGAAGCATTCGATCCGAAACAATGAAAAAAAATCGAATTACGTAATTTTTGTCTTTGACTTTTTAACAAACAGAAAATTATTGGGCGTTATCTGTGATATGCCAAATGTCAAAAGCTCGAAAAGCCGCCTGATTTAAGATTTATAGGCTAATAGCTAAACTGCACTAAATAATTTGTATGGCCGATTAGGCGAACTGTGATTATAGTTCATGGTACGGTAAACAGTATCACAATCAACGATAAAAATGTTTCGCCGACAGGAAAACACTTCAGTGAAAATAGTGACATTTTGTAGTACATTGACATGTATTTACATTCCATCTATAATATTCGTGCTATATTATACAAATAACATTTACCGCCTCGGTAAATATTCATCGGGGTATTTATTACTGGCCCTTTTGCTGGCTGAATTGTTTAAAATCGGCTTTGCCATAGCTCAACCAGACGCTTCAACATTGAAAGATGCTAAGCACGTGAAGTCCAAGAAAGTCATAAAGATAAGATCGAGAGATGTCTTCAAGGCCCTTATTATGTTACCATGTTGCGTGGTTATTTATTTCGTTCTGATCATTCTGTTTGGAGCGCCAATAACAACTGCACATGAAGAAACATTTATGTTATCTTTACTGTTGACAGTTCTGACTGTCTTTCCATCCTGCTTTCAAGCCGGAGTGGATGCAACTGTCACCCTCTTGACTGGATTGAAGTGGCACAGTGGAGACAAGATGATGGAGATGCTGCAGCAGAATATTATACTCACTATCTTTGGGACATGGTGCGGGGGAATAGTGATCCCTCTGGACTGGGACAGACCGTGGCAAGTGTGGCCCATTCCTTGTTGCCTTGGAGCCATTATAGGTTATTTATTATCACACGCCATTACTTTGATCAAACTAATTCCATTTATTGCAAAGAGAATCGCTAAGAGAAATCGCTTCTAAGGTTGTGTATTGTAAATGTAAGTACTTAGCGAAATCTCAGTTCTTTGTTATTGAAAGTTTCTGTTTTTAAATGTATCATTTGGTTTGGTAATTTTTCGGGATTAGTGTCCATGGCTATTACGAATAATTTTTAGAAAAAAAACTTCGATTCGCCTTAATCACTATAAAGGGAAACTATTTGCATCACGGCTGGCGGAAAATAATGCATTTTAATTTTCAATGTCGTTAAATAAAATTTCACTTCGCGAAACGACAGCCCGCCCGCTGCCGCCCGCCATTTTGTCACTGTTAAAATAAGTTTTTGAATGGTTTGTTTGGCTTCACAGGGTTTGTGTAGCGGGCTTGTGTATGTTATCTTTACTTTAAAAAACAGCCTACAAAAAATTAAAATGCATTATTTTCCGCCAGCCGTGATGCAAAAAGTTTCCTTTTATAGTGATTAAGGCAAATCTAAAGTTTTTTTCTAAAAATTATTCTTAATAACCATGGACACTAATCCCGAAAATTTACCTTTGGTTTGTTCAAAATTAAGTACCTACCTACAATTATTTTGAGTCCAAATGATAAAACAATATTTATTTTCTAATTTTGTATAATGTATTAGAAAAGCAAATGAGAAGCAAGTTTATTGCTGTAACTGGGATTTGATCTCCGAGTTCTTCTGCTAAACCACAGGTATTGAGTCAGCAACCCCACTGTGTTTATCCAATGCATATTGAATATTTAATTAATAATGTTTTAGATGAAGCCCTGGAATTTAAATCCTAATAGCGGCAATAAACTAACAATTATCATGGTGCTGGCCCTAAAATCATTTTAAAATTTATTCGCACCAAAGATATGCTATGATATCCGCTTGACTATATGTCAAGTCAAATGATCATAGTTTGAATACGGAATTTAGTTGATTTTTTTAAGGTGTGTAGTAGTATTGGTTAACAATATATAATGATATTTTCTTTGTGATTTGGACGACACAATCAATTAAAACACAATTGAGTTTCTCTGTAAGGAAAGAGGAGGTTTATTTGTTAATCTCACAAGATTTACATACAGGAAAGTATCTAGTAACAAAACATTACGAGTCAAGCTTGGCATTGTTTTAAATTAAAGAAAATTATATTTTTCTTTACATTAATTTGAATACGGAAAGAATTCGGTCATTTAGTTGATTTTTTTAAGGTGCGCAGTAGTATTGGTTAACAATATCGGGGACACCAGGAAGCACAGTCTCACCCAGTAAAAACTGCCAATAGCACATCTCTTATATTTCAATATCTTTAATTCACGCCATATAGAAAAGTAAAGAATATTTATATACTTTCATATATAATAATATATTCAATAATTTGTTTGTACTAAAGTTTTCTGCAACATTTTCTCAAATACCTACAGTATTGTGAAGAAAAAAATATGCATTATTTTTATTTCATTTTTATTCATAAAGTATTAAATTCAAATTGTAAATAGCATTAGATTTAATTAGTCTTAGAAAACCAAAGAATGTTTCTTTCTGATCTTGAATAAAATTTTGTAAATTTATCAACTTATGTTCTTTTAATTAAAAATCTACAGTCATATACTTATTTATTAATGAAATATTCATAACAATAATATTTTATGAACACACAAGTATTTTGTGATGGCTGCATAAGATTTCCTAATTTCCAAAATCTGTAGTGGAGGTGTAGCAGCATATTGGTTAATTTCAAAATTTGAAAGCACCTAGCTATGTGGCTTGTGCTGACTGAACTGCAATTGAATTTGCCAAAAAACATATTTTTAAATGATTATAGCTTACAACAGTCCTGGATTTGTCTATAGGCCACGGCCTAGGGGCGGCAGAGTTCAGGGGGCGGCGCTTGCTCGCTTTGGTAAGCCGTTAAGTTTTGTTGTGTGTTTGACAATTGTGTAACTCCTGGAGGTTACAATTTTCATCCGAAATCAATAATAAAAAAGTGTTTCTTCTATTTGATCCTCACTCCTTAAAAAAAAACGAAAATAAATATTTTTTTGAGAAATGTGAAAATTTTATATGATTTTTTACCATTCTTTTGAACGTTTTTTTGCCTAAAAAAAAATTGTAAAAATAATATTATTTATGATTAAGGTTCAAATACAGCGTATTTGTATAAAGATACTATATGCTGAGTTTGATAACGATTGATCAAAAACTGTAGGAGCTAAAGGTTACACAAATTCGAAAAAAATAGTTTCGAGAAAAATGCGTTTGAAAATAAGAGTGGTAGTAAAATAGTTGTAGTTCGACCGAGGGACACTCAATCAAACGCATATAACTTTTAAATGGCGTTGAATTTTGGTTTGAAATTTTAGAAAAAAAAAATTTTTAATAGTTTATGAAAAAAAATATTTTTTTTGAAGCCTTTACACCAGGGATGGCGAACCTTTGTGTATCAACGTGCCATTTTTCTAAAGAAATGTTTAATGAGGTCATAGACGTGCCATCAAATAATTTTGACTGTGATTATTGGGAAAATAATAATAATAAATACTTACTATCAATTAAAAACTCTTTATTTACTACAAAAAATAGGCTAATCTTCATTAGCAATAGAAACTCCCGATGTAGATTGTAGAAAACAAACGAGTGAGCGCCGTGGCACGGGCGTAGCCAGGGGAGGGTTTTGGGGGTTCAAACCCCCCCCGAAAAGTTAAGACATCAACATAATAATATTAAAATAAGGAGAGGCGAGCAGCATAAACCTTAGTATATTTTCGATATTTTGTTTTGAAAAGTTTTATTTTCTATACATATACATTTGTTACTTTAATTGTATAAAAAAGAAAAAAAAACAACCAATCTACATAGAAAATAAAAGTTTTCAACACAAAATGTTATAGTTAATGCACAAGAAATACAAAGTCTGACAATACCCCCCCGACACGAGTTTTGATTTGCCAAGGTGGTGGTATATAATATAAAGGTACATTCAGAAGTGCTATTTTGAAAAGACTAAGTAAAGTAAGTGCTCAGATTCAGAGCTCATCTGTCGATGTACTGACGGTATCTGATTTTTATGGATCTCTTCTCGAGTTTATTATACCGGATCAAGAAAACTTTGATTATTTCGAAGAAAGTGCAACTGAAATGAGCGCACTTTAGCAATATCAGGGCGACATTCAGAGTAAGATGACCCTAAGAGAAAAAACTTTATAGACGGAACATCAAATGAGGGTATTAAAACCACTTCCTGACTGACATCTGAATTAGAGAGAAGGCATAAGGCATAATATGAAGACATAATACTCCAAAGAAAAAAAAACAAAAACAAAAAAATGGGTGAACTTTCAACACAAAGAGTCTCAGAAAAAGCTCAGTCTCTTGTGCAATGATTTAGGAGACGATCTAGTTCAGGAATGGGTACACTTTCAAGGTCACGTTTTCTCTAATAAGACTGCAGAGAAACCTGAATCTACATCATTACTGAATCTTTCTAAGGAAAGTTTTTGAGAAAACCATCTCTGTGCAACGTTTATCCAAACTTGGATATAGCTCTCCGCGTCGCACTTTGCACTCCGGCCACAAATTGTTTTGGAGAAATGAGTTTTTCCTGTTTAAAGCGAGTGAAGAAATACCAAAGGTGTTCATTATCGCAAGAAAAACTTTATTCTTCGGATCTTCTATGCACAGAAGCAACCATGAAACTATTATAATAAATGATTTTGTCAAATAAAAAAATCCCGTAAAATTTGTAATTCTGGTCTCATGTTACATTTTTATTTTACGAATTATTTATTCTTTATTTCATTTTTGAATACCTACTTAACGTATATTTGAATATTTATTTTTAAAATTGTGCGTCACCTAATAAAAGCCTACAAGTGAGTGATCATGGTAGGTGGCAACTTCTAGGAAGGAGGAAGGGGCGGCGCAAATGAAGTGGCCTATACAGATGAAAAGTGTAAATACGGCCCTGCCTTCACCACCAAATTCATTTTGTACCAAAAACTGAAAACCTGCATTGGTGTAGATACTATCTATTTTAACTTTTGAACCGTATATTCAAATGAATTAATTTCTTTAAATTTGTTTTCATATTGGATTGGTAAAAAAAATAAAAATTAATAAATATTTAAATATGTGTAAATAAGGATACAAATATAACCTCTTTTTTCATGAGTTTTTTTCCCCATTTTTATTAAAAAAGTTACAAAAAAACATAATATTCATAAATCGAACAATAATACTTTTGATTTTTGACATATATACTAATAGCTAATAAAATAATTGTTTTTTTACATATATACTAATAACTAATAAAATAATTTTGTATGACAGTCCTCAAAGCAATCAAGGACGTTCGGGGTTACTACCAAAAGTCTAGAACCACTCACAATTTTGAAGAAATTAAATGGCGGCTGGCTCCATACATAACTTTGAGCACAAATATCAGGGAAAAAAACATTAGAAACATATTATTGCCAAATCTATGAAATGAATGATTTATTTACCTACAGAGCTTTCGGCATTTAAAATTTTATTCAAAAATGTTACTGTAATGATCATTTACCGATTTTTGGCGTACCTACTCTATAGCCCGTCAGCGCGCCGGGGTTTGTGGTTAAGTATCTGAGTTGCACACCCGGCAGGCTACCGGGGTTTGTGGCCAATGGGTTAACTTTGCATCAATTATTATTTTTTTTAATTGATAAACTAATGTTTACGACAAGATTTTTATGCATATCACAAAGGGTAACAGTTATTATAAGTAATAATTATTAGACTTAAACACTCATCTAGATTGAAAAAATCTCCTGAGAAAAGATACATGCCGCCGACGGGACTCGAACTCACGTCCTTCTGATTTCCGGTCAACTGCTCTCATCCACTAAGCTACGTCGGCTTATCTCCTGCCCGCCAAATTATTCAATATATACTAGTGTTTCATTCAACAATTACTGCTTATTACATTTTTCCACCTGCAAACAACCAACTTTATTTTATATGAGAAAGGCAAAGTTAGTGCTAAATCTCCCACAAGGTGGCGTCGAGACAAATTATGTCTACATTTTTTGGTGAAATACTTTAACTCGTCAAATATTAATTATTATTATTTTTAATTGATAAACTAATGTTTAAGACAAGATTTTTATGCATAGCACAAAGGGTAACAATTATTGTAAGTAATAAGTAATAATTATTAGCCTGAAACACTCATCTACATTGAAAAAATCTCCGAGAAAAAATAAATGCGCAAAAAATTCATGGCGGGCAGGAGATAAGCCGACGTGGCATGTATCTTTTCTCGGGAGATTTTTTCGATGTAGATGAGTGTTTCAGGCTAATAATTATTACTTATAATAATTGTTAAACTTTGCATCAATTTTCCCATGCAAAAGATAAGAACAAACTTGTTATATGGATAAATACCGCACAAGAATCCCAACTGTCTTGAGCCAGTGAGACTATGGCAAATGGGGAATGTCGTGAGGCTGGAGGTAGTGGGAACGGGAATGAAATGGAAAAGAGGAAGTACCTGGATATTCGGGCCACTGAACCCGCTAAACCCATTTCAAGCAATGTTTCAATTCTGATACTGAGAGTATTTTCCACTCTGGAATGTGCCGCATTTATACTACATTAACTTCGAGCTTTAAACTTTTTGCTTTCAGCATCAAGTTTCGTACTTTTTTAGCTATGAGCCTTGTGCTTTGGGCATCGAGCTTTGAATAATGAGATTTGAGTTTGGTTTTCTAGCTTCGAGCTTTGAAATTTGAGCTTTGTGCTTGGAGCCTCAAGCTTTTAGCTCCAAACTTCTTACCTTGAGCTTTATACTGTGTGCTTTGGGCTTCGAATTTCTTGCTTTGAGCTACGAGCTTCGAGCTTTGAATTTTTAGCTTCGAGGGCATCGAGCTTTGAATTTTTAGCTTCGAGGACATCGAGCTTTGAATATTGAGCTTTTAGTATGAGTTTATAGCTTTGAACTTTGAGCTTCTTGTTTTGAGGTTTGTGCTTTTAGCTCCGAACTTCTTACTTTGAGCTTTATGCTGTGTTTATTGGGCTTTGAACCTCAAGCTCTGTGTTTTGAGCTTTGAACTTTTCCTCCAGCTACAAGTATCGGACTTCAGTCTTTTAGCTTTAAGCTTTGAACTTCGAGTCTCTTGCTTTGAACTTTGTGTTTTGAGCTTCAAGTTTCTAGCTCCGAACTTCTTGCTTTGAGCTTTATGCTGGGTGCTTTGGGCTTCGGATTTCTTGCTTTGAGTCTCAAGCTCTCTGCTTTGTACTACGATCTACGAGCATTGAAATTTTAGCTTTGAGCTCTGAGTCTCGAGCCTCCAGTGTCAAGTTTTGAGCTTCGGGCATTTAGCTTTGAGCTTCGAAATTTGAGCATTGGGTTTTTGCTTCTAGCTACGAACTTTGAAATTCGAACCTCTTGCTTTGAACTTTGAGCTTTTAGCTTCGATCTTTTAGCCTTGAACTTTTTGCTTTGAACTTTATGCTGTGTGCTTTGGGCCTCAATCTCTGAGATTTGTGTTACAAGCTTCGAGCTTTGAAATTTTAGCTCGAGTCTCGAGCCTCCAGCTCAAGTTTTGGGCCTTGGGCTTTTTTTATCTTTGAGCTTCGACTATTGTGCTTTGGGTATCGCGAGCTCTGAGTTTGAGTTTCCAGCTACGAGCTTTGAACTTTGAACCTCTTGCTTTGAGGTTCAAGATTCTCGCTCCGAACTTCTTGCTTTGAGTTTATGCTGTGTGGTTGGGACTTCGAGTCTCAAGCTCTGTGCTTTAGCTTTGAGCTTCGAACATTGAGTTTTAATTTATAATTTCGAGCTTTGAACTTCGAGCCTCTTGCTTTAAACTTTGGGTTTTGAGCTTCGAGTTTCTAGCTCCGAACTTCTTGCTTTGAGCTTTTTGAACTTCGAGTCTCAAGCTTCCAGCTACTAGTTTCGGGCTTTTAGCTTTGATCTTCGATCATTGTGCTTTTGGCATCGAGCTTTGAATATTGGGCTTTGAGTTTGAGTTTCTAGCTTTGACCTTTGAGCTTTATGCTATGTACTTTGCTTCAAATTTCTTGTTTTGAGCCTCAAGCTCTGTGCTTTCAGCTATGAGTCTCAAGCTTTGAACTTTTAGCTTCAGGTCTCAAGCTTCCAGCCCAAATTTCGGGCTTTTAGCTTTGTGCTTCGAGTATTGTGCTTTGGTCATCAAGCTTTGAATATTGAGCTTTGAATTTGAGTTTCTAGCTGAGCTGTGAACTTCGAGCCTCTTGCCTTGAACTTGCCTTGAGCCTCGGTGGTCACTACGAAGGGCTGAGCTTCCTTGACGGATGGCAAGCGATCACTCATGTAAAACTTTCTGGGCGGAAGTTCGCGCATTTTCGTGGACGTTTCGGAGAGCCTCGGCATCGGAAGATGGAATCGTCGCTAAAACGAATTCTTATAAGATCTTATAATATTTTTCAAAACCAATAGACGGAAAATTCTTTCGTCTGTCTAAATTATATCTATTCAAAGCCCAGGAATATTCCTACGGTCGCAGCGGCCACGTGGGTCAAAGGAAAAGGTTTATTGCTTTTTGTCCGGCTTCGGCAATGGTCTGGATTTGCGTGTTATTGGCTTGGCATTGGCTAGTTTGTCAAATGCCGACTTATACTAAACTTTCTAAATTTTATTGCTGTTATCTTTCGCCCTGTCCATTAAATATGTGCAATCTGCTAACTTCGTTAGCACAGGAATGTGGTGGTAGAGATAAAAAGGCTTAAAATTCTGTGAATTCCGACCATTGTAAATACCTAAGGGTAGGTTGATACACCCGCGCCTTACGGCGGGTTCAAACTAAAACTATAAACTTAAAATTAAGGAGGAACAATCAAAAAAGCTATTGGTTTAAGAAACGACACATTTATTACATTAGGATACAAAAGGCGGGTGTTAATTATTAATCTAGTGTTAGTCTTAAAACTACTTAATTAATTCGTCTTAAATTTAGAAAGTCTGTTTGCTTAATTCTACGGTAAAGTCTTTATGTAATTGTTCAGAATCTAATCACTTCGGTGGTTAAAATAAATAAAATGTTCAGTCACTTCCCTTTGATTGCTGATGATGGAGTCTCCGCGTAAGCACACAGTCACTAGGCACTTTAGACTTAAGTTCTATTTTTTTCACTTGTTATTGCACAGGTAGGGTCGCGAGAGTTCTTTGTTGTGAAAATTTGTGCACAGTGGAACTTGCGCAAATTCCTGGTCGGAATATTTCACGGTCACTTGGTTGGACTTTCTGGCGGAAGTTCACGAACGTATCGGCGGTTCCTGGTCGAAATCCGCGAGCGTGTCTGTTAATTTCCCTGGTCGGGAAATTGCGCGCGGTCGCGTGTAGTTTGGAGAGCGTTGCAGAGCCCTGGCCGGGTTGCAGAACACTCTTAATTTTTTATCCCTGGTCGGGACGCTCCGTTGGCGAAGTGGAGTACCAACCCCTAGGCCGGGCAAATGGTGACTGCCTTCGTGTTGACGATTCTCCCGTCGCCTCAAGGATTGAACCTAAGTCAGCCTTGAAACATTCCCATCGGCCGCAGCGGCTTCGTGAGCCAAAGGAAAAGGCTTATTGCCTTCGCCCGACGCGGCGATATTGGGTTTTATTTTATCCTTGCTGAAAATATCCTGGCTTTCCAATTTTTATTGCGGTCCAGCTTTGCTTTCGCCGCTCTGTGTTCGCCGCTAGGTACAAATGTTATTATTATATTATCCTGCGTTCGTAAAAATGATTTTAGCTCATCCTTCGTTGCTTTCTAAAACTATATGACTATTTCCGGTACCTTGACTGACTAAGCTCTTTGTGTTTACCGCCTACTCCCATGCTGGCGACCTTATTGTAGATGGTGCACATTTGTCAGTTCCGTGAATTTTTGACATTAAAATACCTAAAGGTATATCAAGGTATATCAAAATATTCCAAAAGTAACCGGTTCCAAAAATAAAACCGTGCGATCCAGTGAGACAGAAATATCGAATGTCGACCATCTCTACTCTCCATATTTGTCTTTGTCACTTTAGTTCATTTATGCTTTGACACTTGACAGCAGTGGCCAGTGGCCGATAATGTCAAAATAAAAATGTTTACATCGAATTCGAATGACTTCTGACTTCGTCGATAGTATAATATCTAACTTTACAGATATAATTGGTTTACAATACCTATGCTCCGCTTCTTAGATTTATTTTTATATTTTTTACTGTCCTGCCATCTATGCTCTGTGCATCCAATCGTTGTCTTATTATATCTAACAAGAAAACAAAATGAAAATGGATAAAAAGCATTTCTGAGCTCGAAACGGCTTCTGTTTGAACATAAAAATAATAAATTAATATTTTATAATCGTGTCCCTTGGTCATACATTTCCTTCTAGTGTTATGTTTATCAGTTGTGGTTATATCAATTAGGTTCGAATGGAAAGGGTGATTTTTTTAAGTTGTTCGGTATTTCAAGATATGCTATTTATTTGATTCTGTAACAATCTGTAAGGTCGGGCTTGGGAGTCTTGTGACCTAGATTTTAAGTAGTTTTAGATAGTAAGTATGTGGCAGTCAATCATTGGCAGGAGGTTTTCTAGTTTACTATTCTGTTTTTCTTTGTTGCTCTTCTTGTTTATCTACCGATATTAGATGAATAAAAACTTTCAAATAATTTTTGTTATAAAATCCTAGAAGGCTGAAAAGAACTTATAATAAATATGGAGAAAATGTGATGTGAAAAAAGTTACAATTTTTTAACAAAACACTCAGCCGGCCAAATTGTCAGGTAATAAAAATAAGTAAATATTAGCCCGCAGGAAGCTCTCTTGGAATAATAATTATAGTTTTCCTAAATAAAACCCGGTTATTTTATAATAATTTGCTGTTGTCTTTACTGTTTAAATGAGCCTGCATTTTTAACAGGACTAATTTTTTCAGAAAGGGAAACCGAAATTACTCAATTGAGAAACCACAAAATAAAAACTTTAACCTTGTTATGAAATACAACGTGGGGAATTGAAAGCCACAGCAAAAATCTATTAACTTCGGCAGTCTTTTGAAATCTAATGATTTAGAGAACTTTTTTAATGCTTTCCTTTTCACATCATTACTGTGGAATATAAATGGGTTATCTATCTACATATTTATATAATGAAGATAGACTGTGGCGACTGGCAGGCGGGCGGGCGGGACCACAATTGGGCTGCGTTTGTTTGATTTTAATGCAAATCTACAGTTTTATTTTTAGATTGATGAACTTTGCACACTTGACCTTCAAAACGAGGGGAAAATCGCTGTAGGTATAGTTCAATTTCTAAAAATTCTAATGTTCAAGCTATGCCAGGGACTTCAGCTAGTGTCAAATAATAGTTGAAATTGGTATCATTTGACAGAGACTAGATTTGCTGATAAGTCTTGAGATTTCATTTGCTTTTCTGTCCACTCGAGAACTACTTAACTACTTCGTGCAGCATGATTATTTGAACAACTATTTTTCGCAATACACTCTGTTTTACTCATTTGTAGCACATTACTTCCGCTATTTGCCATTCTTTAGCACTCCGCCATGTTTAAAGAAAAATAATTTCATGTTTTTGATATATTTTTCACTCGCCATGTTAGGTATATTTCTGTATTATGCCAGATAATTAATTATTGTAATACTTAGCTCAGTCAACTTGTTTTTACCAGATTATATTGTTACATCAACCTCTACTGGTCAACCTGATAGGTTGGGTAGTATGCGGCTGGCGGAGGCAAAAACATTGAGAATGTATGGCGAGCGATATGCTGAAATAGACCAAAACCAAATGATCTTTTATAGTCTGTCGGACCCATAAAATAAATTTGACCAGTTAAATAACTATAATTTTATTGTTTTGCCTTTAATAATGAGCGGCTCTGGAATTTTCATTTTGCCACCGCCAGCCGCATACTACTCATAGGTGTTCCATCTTAGCTTTCAGACCTGAGAGTTTTTCCTCTATTTTCATACTATAATACAAGATCGTCTGTTAGAAGGTTCCTGGTGAGATATCCAAAGGTTGATTTAGGAATGGGTTAGTACCATGGACCAACTGGTTGATATACCGATGTTGAGGACTGATCCTTGATGTAATCCGTATAGGTTCCGGTTGTTGCTAAGCTTACTAAATTAAAATCTAAACAAAAACATTTGACTAACAAGGTAAAGAGAATCCGTGACTCAGACAATGGCAAGGGCAGCTAAGTAACAGAAGTTAAGAGAAAGACAAGAGAAGTTGTTGGAGCAGAAACTGCAAAAGGATATGCCTTGATGAGGGAACACAACAATTAACATGTCAAAACTTACCAAAAAGAAGGAGAAATATCCAAGCAACTAGCAAAAACAAAATTTATCCCATTCTCTATCAATAAATTCAAATTAGAACCAAATTTAAACATCATAATACACCAAAGTAAATGTAATAAAACTAACTGCAATCAAGATTGTGCTATACTTAGTCCAACTCCCAAAATCAAATATCTTGGTGTATATATAGATCAACATTTTAAATGGAAAACACATATTTGTGAACTCGTCAAAAGGATTAGGAAATGTATTTATATATTTATTAGACTTAGAAATATTCTTAGCTTAGAAAACCTAAAAAGAGTGTACTATGCAACTGTTCAATCTATATTGCAATATGGTATTATTGGCTGGGGAGGAACATATGACAATATTTTAAATCCCCTCAAAATTGTCCAAAGGTTGATAATTAAGGTAATCTTAAAAAAACCGTCTAAATTTCCTACTGAAATTCTTTTTTCAATATTCAATGTGCCTATAATAGACAAAATTTATAAAAAAATATTCAATTCTTCAAATTTACAAAGAAATACAGTTAGATACTCGTAACTTCCAATTCAATACATCAGCAAGATACCAGAAAACTATTAAAATTCCTAATTTAATACCAAGCACATCCAAAATTCCTATCTTTATCTGGGCATAATCTATTATAACAACCTCCCAGTAAAATTAAAAACCATCGAAAATATGCAGGAATTTAAGCCCAAATTAAAAAATTACCTGAAACTACTATAAAAGTCCCAAATATGTTTACTTTGTATCTTAAAGTCTGCTATTTTATAAATCATTTATTCCTTCTTTTTTCTTTCATTTCTTAGTTTCTAAATCTCTGAGTCTACTATTGTATAAATCTTGCGTTCTTTCTTACGTATCCTTTACTTACTTATTACAATAATTTTTGTTACTAATTTACATGATTCTTCCATTTATAATGATTTTTTAATTTATATTATGATTTTTTTAAACTCTTCAGGATTTTTATTTTTAAATTATACAAGATTTTTTAACCTTCTTATTATTTACAATAGCCGTTATTACTAACTTACACGATCATTAATTTACTAATTGAGCTAGAACTCCCTCACCAAACACAAGAGCATTGTCTCTTTATGGTGAGGAAAGGCAATTTATTTTTATTTTTTGTTAACCTTATGTAACTATGTAACTGTTGTAACTTCATATGTATTTTTAATAAACATTGCCAATAAAAAAAAAAAAAAAAAACTGACTTAAAATAAATGGGATAAAACTGCAGTCAAAAAAGACAATATTTATTTTTCATTTTTGTTCAAAATATTTCTCAAAACAAAATAGTTATTCTATACACATAGGAGTGTATTGGTAGGAGATAGGTGTTATTTCATAATTAAGTTGTACATCATGATGCTATCTCTTTATGTATATAGCTTATCAATTATAAATAACATTCACAGTTTTATCTTTGATACTTAACCCTTTCATGTCCAATGCCGGTTGTTGTGCTGTTTATCATCCAATATAAACATTGTTTACTATCAGGTCAATGTTGAATTCCGTACAATATTTAAAAAGCCTTCGAGAGAATAATCATCCGCATTCAGAGTCAACTTTCTTCCATAGTTTCTTTCTGTTCAGCTTTGGACATAGGCTTCTCTTAAATATATTCAGTTTTGTTGATTATTGGCAGCTCTCACTTTGGTGGCTAAGTTTGCTTAACGCTATCTAAATCTTCTCTTAATTTAAAAATACGGGGTGTATCTGTAAGTATCCAAAGAATTTTAAACAGTGATTCCTACGGATGTTTGGTACGAAAAATATAGTTGACGTTTTGTAGTCCGATGATGATTTTTTTTTCAATAAAATATATATATTTCTACTGAAAGAGTACAGCCCAATAGGTCACGTGATACACACTCTGTCTCATTCCAGCATCACCTTACAGACGAGATACAGCATGTATCATGCGATTCGTTGCGACCTGTAGCCGGGTGGTCAGGGGCGACGTGGGATAGAATAATATTTTTTGGTTCTTTATAAAAAATGTCATCAGAGAGCAAAATGACCTCTACATTTTTTACCATTAGTTAAAATACTTCGGTTATTTGCTAATACATCCTGCATAAATTAAAATAATAAATATTAAAGTTTTCTATTGCGGCAACGTATGCATTCATGATTCAGAAGCTTTTTTGTTGCTGATGTGTTTTTTTTAAGTGTCTGAAAATACGTCAGTTAAAGGGTTGAAACAATAAAATTACGTAATTGTAATTTAACCAGTTATAAATACAAGAGCACAGTTGATTTACAAACAGAAGAGTCAAAAGCACCATGGCGTCCAAAGCTCAGCGTGAAAAGATTGGCATCATCGGCAGGTAATTAATTTGTTTCACTTCATCAATAATTAGATTCTTTGTCACTTACTTCACTTTTCTTGGGACTGATTAATAATATTAAAAACATTTCTAACTTCTTTTACAATATGCAGTTTTGTGAATATCGATGTGTAAGACTTTAATAACGTTTAAAACTCTCAATTAATACATTTTCTCAAGAATTGCAATTTTTAATGTCTTAAAGTTTCAAATAGTTTGGAGTATAACAATTATATTGTAAATTTGATTTATTTTACACATTACCCTAGCTTTATGGATAACTTTAATAGTCCAATAGAACATTATCAACTATTATATTGTGATTTGGTATGACATTGCAATCAGGGGCGTGCACTCCATATAGGCACATAAGCACTGCCTAACCTACCATAATTGCAAAACATAAGCATGTAAATAATATTATAATCTTTTAAATTATTATAAAAATTAATAAGCACTTTCAAAAATAAGCGTGAGAAAGCGCAACCGAAATTACACGAGCGCCTCATCAAACGGCATACTATAAACGTGGCATAAACTGTAACTAGAAACTACATGAGCGCCCTCCGACTGCCTCGCTAAAATACGGCCTTAAGCAGGAATTATTTCTGCCTGGAGCTAACTTTATACAAGATATAATATCATAAATGCACAGAGCATAGAGTAGAACTGTCGTTTTGAATTTGCTTCTATAAGGTTTTTTGTTAGTACATATTAGGCAGTGCTTTCTGGAACAAAATTAGCAAATTACAAACAATGATGACAGTGAAATCTGTTGTTATCTATTTCTATCGACTAGTTGTCTTACCCGCAGCAAGCACACTTAGCGAAAACTTGTACGAAGGGAGTGATTTGTAGTAAGTTTTTTTTTTACTTATTTGAATCAATTCGGCGGTTTTCCTACTGCCTACCCTGATCAAAAACTCTGTGCACGCCACTGATTGCAATATAATATGACTGAAGTTATTTCAATATTTATTTTAAAAAGTTAATATAATTCTTGTATCGGTATGCATTCGCAGTGTAAATATCGCTGTGTGACACACATTCGCACATAGTAAAATTATACAGAGACAATCCTTTTTTACATTTCAGTGGGTTAATCGGCCGCTCATGGTCCATGCTCTTTGCTTCAGTGGGATACCAAATAGTTATTTTTGATATCTTGCCCGAGCAAATCGAATCTGCCCTTAAAGATATCCGGCAGCAGCTGACCACTCTCCAGGAAAAGGGACTGCTAAGGGGAAAGCTGAATGCTGATGAACAGTTTAGTTGTATTAAAGGTAAGTCTAAAATCATGGTATTTGAAAGAGAGAGTATGAAAACAATGTGCAACATAGTTGTGAATGATGAGTATTTGGAGCAGGTGGAGGAGTTTGTGTACTTGGGAAGTATGTTTACGAGAGATGGAAGGGCTGACAGAGATATTGAAAGAAGGGTAAATGCAGGACTGAACGTTGTTGGCGCCAACAAAAAGCTGTCCAAAAAAGCGAAGTTAGCCATCCATAATGGAGTGCTGGTACCTACCCTGATGTATGGCAGTGAGGTATGGAACTGGCAGAGGAAGGATGAAAGTAGACTGAATGCTGTAGAAATGAGATCCCTGAGGCGTATGTGTGGTAAAACCATGTACAATCGTGTGAGAAATGAGGAGATCCGCGAAGAATGCAAGGCTGATGTAAGCGTGATGAGGAAGATTAAAAAAGGGACGCTCAGATGGTTTGGGCATGTAGAGCGAATGAACGAGGAAAGGAGTGTAAGGAGAATATATGACGCAAATGTGAATGGAAGAAGAAATCGGGGACGCCCGAGGAAGACATGGCACGACCAAGTGAATCAGATACTTGAGTCGGGCCATGTGAAGAGTCGGAATAATAGAAGAGCATGTATGAGAATGAATGTAAAGAGGCAAGGAGTGTGTGCCAAGATCGAGTTGTTTGGCGGTCCGTCCTCCGGCGTGATGGTTAGTTAGTTTAGTTAAAGGTAAGACTCCGAGATTCATATTATATTAAATTTATTTTATCAGGCGAAATCTTATTAGTGCAGCTTTCCTATGACAAGCGAAAAAATGCTTTCTTTTACACTCAAAATACATCTCTAAAATCATAAACTGTTTTGTTTAGCCCTAGAAAGATAATCTTATTTTTACCTTCCTTAAAAGATAATCATACGCCTGAGAGACGTAATGAAGTTTAAAAGTGAATATTTCACATATTATCACACTCACAAATTAGTTTAGGGTTTTGGACTTTAAATAAAACAAAATATATATATACATTGTAATTTAAAAAAATAACAAAATTCTGTAAACTTCTTACAAATCAACTACAAAATATTAAGTATTTTTTTGAATGAAAAATAATGTTTAATTTAATGTCTAAATCGTATTTTTATTATATGTTATAAAAGTTGAAATGATATTCAGTCGTTATACATAAAAATAATATATATATATTTTTTATTTCGCTAAATCACCTTTATACGAACAAGTCTGAAAGTTACTCAAAAGGTAATCATACGTCTCTCGGACGTATAGGATATGTATTTCTGTGTAATTATTGGACTTACCGTGGTAACAGAGCCTCCCCGCGCAAGCTTTGCTCAGCAATTGAGCTAACTGAGATAGACGGCGCGCTACGTTGCGAAATAAAAAAGACGGCAATTCTTGTGTATCGCTTACATCTCTCAAACCTAGATGATCTTTCTAGGGTTAAACACATCTTAGTAGCCTGGTAGTCTTTCACATTACTACCAATATGGATGTAATGATTTACTGTTCTTGGTTAATTTCACCTGTTTCAAATATACCAATGATTAAAAATATTGCAATTTTCACATAAAATTTAAAGAGTGCTTTAATTGCAGAATTTAACCTCCAAACTAAATGTAAACATTGACGTGGTATCCATTTTCCTACCCCTTCCCTCCTGCCAATTTTAAAGTCGCTTGTGGTCGTACTTGTCATCGTTTCCGAGCAAGACTGCAAATCGCCAACAAACAGTCGATTAAATTAAGCATATTTAGTGGATGTGAACTGTTGCCTTTATTGACGTGTTTGTGTTCCTGCAAATAAGGTAGGTACCCACACGCTTGAGAAGTTTTGTTATTTCAGTCACTTGAAAACTGAAATAAAATCTAAAATTGACATGGAAAATTTTCGTTATTTGTTTTTGGGGAGTTATGCCGTGTTGCGCTACCTCCTTCTTTAGCCAATGCTTCAGACAGCGTTGCAGTGTCCATCATCAGGGCAGTTCCGGCAAATGTGTAATTGTTAGTGGTGAAATGTGTGCTTATGTACTTGGAAGCTATACCGTGTTGCCAGCTCCACTCCACTACGATCTGGTATTACAGTATACATACTTCAAAATGGTTGAAATCTTGGACACTGCAACGCTGTCCGAAACGTTGGCTAAAGAAGGAGGTAGCGCAACACAGCATAACACCCTAAAAACAAATAACGAAAATACTTTTGGGTGTGAAAATCTAAAAACGTATATGATGTGGCAAAGTTTTTTTTTTCATATAGACATCAATTTTTACTGTTTGTTAAAAAACCTTTCAAGTTTCACTGAATTTTGTAGGTAGTAATTTTATATAATAATAATACATAAATTCCACCGCAATGTTGTATTATATAGTTTAATCTCAAATTTATGCAGTATCGGCACCATACTGGTGATATCTCACAAAAAACTGATAATTGATAGTTATTTGATATAGGTATTTAATTATTACTATGCTAACATTGACATATTTAAAAAAAAAATTGGACTATTATTGAAATACATAGCTAATTTCTGCAGTAACATTAAAATATATTGAAGTAGTAATTTGATACCTTCAATAATAATTATATTATTACGTCAATGTCACTATCAATGTTATGCCTGTGTTTGCTTGATAAATTTAATGTTGATTAAACTCAAGTGTATTTGACTTTTGAAAAGTGTTTATTGGTAATTTTTTGAGATTTATTTTATATTTAACCGTTTTACTCTGAGCCACGTATTACTCTGAGCCATGAATCATGGGAAAGGAACGAAACACCGCAAACGGCGTGAAACGTTGCTTGCGGTTGCAGCATTAGAATGGGCCAGTGGTTGAGATTATTGATGAAAATGTTGGGATTTTTCAATACGGCATCTTGCATTATTTACAGTTAAATGGATATTTCGAGCTCCATTCATACCTTATGATGAAATAATGTTGCATTGACCTAGATTTTTAGGAGCAATTTCATAATGTCAGAGCTACCCTTTTTGGAGTTTTGAGTTAGTGGTTAGATCGTTTGATGGATTCTCCCACCTTAATAAATGGATTACAATCTTTAGAGCACAGTCGTCGGGTGGGAATGCTATCCTTGTTCTATCAGTATTTTAATGGAAGTTGCTCTGAGGAACTAGCGTCATTGATCCCTTCGGCACTGATGCATAATCGGGAAATACGCCAAACGCTCAACATATGTACACGGTTGACATTTATCACACGAGAATGGGTCGCTTCTTCGACTCATTCTTGAGTTCAACAGCTCGGCTATGGAACGATTTGCTGGCCTCTGTGTTTCCTCCTTCCTCCAACATGGGTCTCTTCAAGACCAATGTTCATTCCTTCCTCTCCTCAAAAAGACCCTCCTTACAGCATCTCAGATGACGTAGTCCCTGAGGGAAATTATTTTCTTCAGGGCCTCTAGCATGGAGTTAATTAAAAAAAATCTGGTAAATATTTCCCTCAAAACACACTTTAAAAAATTAAAACAAATTGTACTAGGTAGATGATGGTTAGTAATAAGTAATTCAGTAACCGGAATTAAAAAATATTGCGTTTTAATGTTTTTTTTTTTTAATTTTAAAAACACATAATGTCATTTTTCAAGGACTGCCATATTAATTACGACGATGAAATACGCATTTTTTTAAGAAAAAATCACTTTCTATCAGTTAGACAATAATAAGTATGAATTGCAATCTTCGGAAATGATAAATAATGCGTATTAATCATTATTTTGTTTGGTTTCATAAACACGAAAAATCACGCAAGACGTTTGCCGCCGTAATTAACAACATGGCGTTCCTTGAGAAATGACATTTTGCGTTTTTAAAGATAACAAAATAACCATTAAAATGCAATATTTTTCAATTCCGGTTACTGAATTACTTATTACTAACTGTAATCTACCTAGTACAATTTGTTTTAATTTTTTAAAGTGTGTTTTGAGCGTGGACTCGATAGGGAAATATTTACCAAAATTGCATATATATCCAATAATATATTATTTACTTGCCCCGTAGGTATGCATAATAATTTTTCCCCAATGATATTTTCTTGTGGAAGGTTAGTCTTAATGATTATCGTCATGTTGTTTAATCGGTTCCATGCCAACTCAGAATGAAACCAACCCAGAAACACCTCAGAAAGGTCATTAAAAGCTATGAACAAATAATTTTAAAATAGCCGGTAACCTTTACCTAACTTAACCTATTTAACCAATTTTTTAATTTTTTTTTTATCATTACTCTGACCTTTCTTAGGTGCTTCTGAGTTGGTTTCATTCTGAGTTGTCCGGTCACCTATTTAATCATACATAATTTTAGGATCGTTGAGCCTTGCTGATGCCGTCAAGGATGCACTTCTTGTCCAAGAATGTGTACCTGAGAACCTTGAACTGAAGAAGAAGCTATACACAGAGTTGGATGCCATTGTTAACAATACAACCATTCTATCAAGTTCTACGAGCACCTTTGTTCCTTCATTATTCTCCGAACAGATGAAACACAGGGCTCAGGTATGAATTATTTTTTAAATAAATTGTGTAGGTATGTCCAGAGCAGTGGCAGCTCGTGACTTTTGGGTGTTGATGTTGTTGTGGTCGAAAAAAAAATTTTTTTTTTTTTGAAAATCAGTTTTTTGTATGAAAAATTTCAGAAAGTTTCAGTTTGGCGGTGCGCTGCACCGATTTCCTGAAAATTTTTCATACAAAACACCGATTTTTAAAAAAAAAAATCTATTTTTTTCGCATACGACAACATCCACGATGCCATTTTTTTAATATTAGCACCCTCTTCTTCTTCTTCCTTGCGCTGTCCCAACTCATTGCCTAGGTAGGCTGTTGGGGTTGGCTCTTCTCGTTCTCAGGTTGTAATATCTTCTGTTCTGGGTATCGCCTTCATCCAGGCCGTTTATCTATTATACACGGTGTCCGGAAACTCGTAGTACAAGCGGGAAACTGGTAAATCTACATCACATTCGGAGTCGATTTTTGTGATATAACTTTTTTGATTTGAGCTTTCGTTTTCGAGTAAATCGGGTCCGACGTTGGAATTTTTTTGGTTAAATTTGAAAAAATTGTTCACTAGGGAGTTGATTTCAGCTGTGTAATTTCTTATAAAATGCATCGAAGGGTAAACCGGGCTCAAAAGTTTTTTTAACCCTTTAGTTGCCAAAAAAGTGGAAAAATAGAAAAAAAATAATATTAAAATCGAAATGCTCAGATCGAAAAAAATAAGTTTTTTGGGTTCTCTACGTGATGTAGATTCACCAGTTTCCCGCTTGTACTACGAGTTTCCGGACACGTTGTATAATATTAGCACCCTAGCACACCCAAAAGTCACGAGCCGCCACTGGTCCAGAGTGAAACCTGCAAGAAGTTTTCATTCTTAAAAAGTATAATATAATAAGAAGTAAACCTTACAAAAGAGTTTCACTGTATCTAGATGTGACCAGAAAATAACATTACCTCAACAGTGACAGTTTAATCCTTATGGGGTGTTTGAAACTCAACTTGATTGATAAAAAAAATCTTTATTTCTTTCACTTGTTGCCACTGGCAAGAACCTAAGGCCTAAGGTACACGAGCGGTTCTCCCGCCACGGGAAACCGCTCGAGAAAGCTGGCGGCTCATATCAAACTATACGGGTGGCGGTTTCCCGCCATGCTATAAGAGCGGTTCTACCGCCGCGGAAAACCACCCGATCCTTATGCAATCGCGGGAAACTGCCCGTGTACTTTGAACGTGGCAGTTACCCCCGGCAGGAAAATCCGCTGCATGCGGCGGGCGAATTTCTCCCGCCTGTGAACCGCGAGCACCCGCGGTGGGAGAACCGCTCGTGTAGTTTGCGCCTAACGCCAGCACTCTTATAATATGTGGTATCCACCACCCTTTACTATAGGAACAGGATGGTGCATATAACATGGTACAAGCATGCTAGTATTAAGACTTGTTCAGATTGAGCATATAAATATAAAAGATCATAGCACGCCAAATATCGCTCTCCATACAATCCCTTCAGACCGTTCACACCTAAGCGCTTTATGCGTGCATCAACCATAGACAGTGCACATATTACGCCATAACCACTCTTGAGGCGATATGCCAACAGTTAAGCGCCCCCCACTCCGACGAAAACAGGAGAGGGGGTCATTTTAATTACGGAGCTGCCTAGACTGGTGGATGACAGATGTCAAGTTGATAGATTCAGTACAAAAAATGTGCACTCCGTGGCCGCTCGCTAATTCATCTTACCCCCTCTCCTGCCATAGGAAGAAATATTTGATCTGCGTCATGTGAACGGCACGAAACATAAGCGCTCGTGGTTCAACAGATACCTGCTCGCGGTAATATTCGATGTCTGAACGACACTTTAGGTTCTTGTATCTGAAATCTTGTATCTCTTGACATCTGAAAGAAATAAAGATTTGGTTTAATTAAAAATAAATGTCATCAGACAACAAAATGCTGTCTACATTTTGTAATTCACATTTGAACAAGTTAGTTATGTTTTGTTAACTTTATAGGTTATTGTGTCCCATCCGGTGAACCCTCCATACTACGTTCCCCTGGTGGAGGTGGTTCCCTCCCCGTGGACAAAACCCGAGGTAGCTCTGAAGACCAGGGAACTGATGGAAGAAATTGGACAAGCCCCGGTATCCTTGTCCAAGGAATTGCCAGGATTTGTCCTCAACCGTATCCAGTAAGTTAAATTAAAGCTTCTATAGTTCAGTTTATTTCGGTTAGTTACAGTTTCGACCCAGTCATCGTGAGTTCTAGTCCTGTCCTAGCCAAGTCCTCCATTATTGTTCAAGCAATATTTTTCCCTTATAATGATCGTAACCTGGGAATGTTTGTCTTTTCTTTAAAAAAAAGGAACTTTTACATGGGTTCTAAAAGTACATGAATGATAGTGGGTAGATTTATTTCCACGTAAGGATGTAATCGGCTTAGTATGAGTGAGGTGAATTCGACCTTGTTTAGGTGTATTAACTCTTGTTGTACTGATCCAAAATTTTCGCCATGCGCCATCTGATTCCATTTTCATCATAACTTACTTGTTTTTTGCAAAATGATGTTTTTGTAAATTATTGTACCATGTAATGCATTTATTATCAGTTTACCCAGAATAACTAGTTATATTCTGAGAAATGATTTTTCAAATGAATGAATATGGCTAGAAGCAGCTGGCTGGATTGAGAATTTTTTTTTTTATTCAACAGGATAATATGCAAATCATTTATTATTATTATACCAGCAGGTAAAAACCCGCTCCGCAGGTTTTTACTGCTAAGCCCTGCGGGCGGCTTTTCGTTCGGCTTCGCCCAGTTAGTGTTGGTGATCATTTTATAAATCCAATAGGAACTGGTTCCAAAATTAGCCCGTTCCTCGTATCCACCGTCAACGTGTCAACCAGCGATGGCTAGTCACCGCGACAAAGTAACCGGGTCGGGCGATGACGTCATATGTAATATACAGCCGCTTTGAGTATTACCATCAATCTTTCGAAATCCGGGAGATACTCCAGGTTCACAAATTCGTAGAACTTGTACCTAGGAAGGACACGTCTCTACGCGTCTTGCCGATGAAAGTGGCGTCATCTTGTGACGAATTCTTGAATTAGAAACTGAATTACAACGGTAGCTTTGTCTGAAAATCCACGTACACAGATGTTATTTGTGGCGCGGCATGTAAGGCGTGGCGTCGAACATGCAATTGAAACCGGGTTCTGAAATTCAACCACGCAGACACTACAATATTTGAAAATCTTCTACTACCACCACAGTAAGCCAAAAATGTTGCTTGAGTCGTAATGGAGGACTTAGCCAGCCGAGGAATTGAACACGGAATGCCTGGGTGGGACCCAAATGTGATGCCCACTCAACCACTGACCGGTTATAATTCACCTACAACAAAATTAGCATAACCTGTTATGCAGGATTCTAAGGGATACACTTTACTTACTTTAACCATTGATTTCTGACATTATAAGGTGTAACAAATATTATTGAAATTTTGGTCTCTGGTGACTTTCTGATGTTTTTTTTTTCAACATAAAATCACTAGGTATTGGACAGGTAGGGTCGGGATAAGGGTTTTGGCGGTTACTCGGCTGAGTGACCAGGGATGAGACGTGAAAGAATTTTTTTTTTGGTTTTGAAGAAAAAAAAGATCAAGTCAATGGAGACAAAAATTTTATTTACATTTTTTACTCCAAATGATGTCGGGAATCACTGGTTTTGTAAGTCAAGTACGATCCTTAACACCCTGTATAATATAATGCTTACGGCCTATAATAAGTAATACACATTAAAAAGGCGGGCTCATTACCACAAGACAATTTCTCCCACCACCCGCTGTTTATACAGTAGAGCCACCTTCCATCTGCCAAAAATGCATCTATTTGGGTGCCAATATTGAAGTGCTTGCTTTCTTCTAGGTATGCAATTCTAAATGAAGTGTGGAGACTGGTGACTGACAAGGTGTTAGACGTGAAGGACATGGACAAGGTGATGTCGGAAGGATTGGGAATGCGATATGCCTTCCTCGGTCCACTCGAGACGGCCCATTTAAATGCCGAGGGTATGCAGAGCTACTTAGACAGGTACCTAGGTTTCATATTATTATTTGTTGGGAAATAGATATTGCATAAATTCATTTTCAAATGCCAGCACATTCTCTCTGTAGTCCACAAGAGGGGTTAGGTTCTTGACTCGCAATCTGAAGGTTGCGGGATCGAATCTTGGTGTGCGCAAATAAATTTTATTTGATTAAGTTGAAGATACTCTCAGTATCGCCCTGGTCTAAGACCACCAATTAAGATCATTCAGAATTGAAACGTTGCTTGAAATGGCTTTAGCCGTGTTTGGTGACCAGATCTGAATAGCCAGGTAATTCCCCACCTCTTCTTCCCCGTATCTTTCCCCTCTACACTACCTTCCACCTCACAACATACCCGAATTGGGGTTGCCATAGTCTCACTGGCTCTAAACGAGAGCAGCTGGGGGCTCTTGTAAGTTATTCAGATTTAAAAAAAAATTTAATGTTTTTCCAATAAAACATATTATTTAACACAAATTGCAATAAAACACATTATTTAACACAAATTCAGTGCAAAAAAACTGATCTTTGGCAGAAATTAGGAATCACTACCTACTTAAACAGTAATTTACTAGAAATTTGTTTACTGATATGGGTGCATACATATTAATCTTCGCTGAAAACAGACGAAGATTATTATCAGAAAATTTAATGTTGCTTACCGTGCAAAAAAAAAATATATATATATGTTTTTAATTTTTCTTTATTCATTGCTTTGAACGGTTACATCATTTGAGGATTTTTCGACCACCATGCTAGGATCATGCCCTTGTTATGGTGGTCGAAATTGAAATGAACAAACTGAAAAAGATCATTTTTGGTTTATATTTTGTGCAAACGTATTTAAAAAACATGTTTATTTATTTTATTGCCATACAAGTAATTAAAACCCATCTATCTTTAGAAGGATAGATAAAAATATTTAATCTGATTGAGTGCCAATTAATTAAAATATTGACTGCATTTCAGAAGTACCGTAAGATGTATATAAAGTATTATGATACTTCAGTATCACATTAATGAGATTGAATCTAAGATAAACAATATTATATTTTGTTCTATGGTATTGTTAAATATTACATTGTTTAAAATATTTCACAGTTTTAAGCAAGAATATACAAGTGGTTTTTTCTTTAAAAACTACTTGTATATTCTTAAAAGTTTTTTCACTTTTATAACGTTTGATATAAATTCTATGTATGTGTAATCCTCGATATCTTAAATATTATTTTATAATCTATGTAAAAGCCCCTACGGGCGTATAAGAACAATAAATAAATAAATAAATATAACATTTTCCATCAGAGAAAAACAAGCCTATCTGAACACTTCGGATTTATTAAGTGAAACAAAAATTATTTTGCAAACAAAGTTATCTTTAAGTGTTGTGCAAACACATCCCCACATTTCAAGATAAACTGCAATAATGTATCCACTCTTCAGTTATTGTAGGTACATTAAAAATTTATGTTTCAAAATTTGTTAAAAAAAACTTTGAAACTATTATTTATAAGGTTTGTTTAGTGTCAATGAACAATATAAAGGTTTCAATATTTTTACCTACAAGTTCCAACGACATGGTCAAGTATCGTGGAATTTCAGAATGCTTCTGAGTTATTTTAAATGTGCATTTTTCTTCTTTTTGAAGTTGTTGTAAAAAGAAGTACTATTTTAGATACTACATAAAATTATCTTTGAGATGTTTTTATTTGGAATAAAAATTGACATTTCTAAATAATAAACTTTTAATATCCAACATGAGAATGTAAAAAAACAATAAAACTTATCGCAACATCCATAATTTTGAAAGAATTCGATTCCATTTCTTCAATAGGGAATTAGTAAGACGTGACATCACTTTTTATGCCGTATATACCAACGACGTTTTATAAATAGACTTGCCATTGTCTCACAAACTCAAGATGTAATGTGGCAAGTAAACAACACTCTTTTGTTTTCAGCGGTTTTCAGAAATTTCGTAATTCAAAGTTATTCATGCATTAAAAAGATATGCTATTTCCACACCGAAGCCAACCTTCCAACTCAAACTTCCAACGCACAACTACCCCTCTACACAATCGTCCGAACGTTCGAAGTAGGAAGTTGGCATCAGTGTTTTTTTTTTTTTTTACATGAATACTGCACAAGAGTCCCAACTGCTCCCGTCTGGAGCCAGTGGGACTATGGCATCCCCAATTGGGGTATGTTGTGAGGCCGAAAGGTAGTGGGGAGGGAAAGGAGATAGGGAAGAGGAAGGTGGGGAAGTACCTGGCTATTCAGATCTGGTCACCAAACATGGCCAAAGCCATTTCAAGCAATGTTTCAGTACTGAATGGTGGTCTTACACCAGGGTGATACTGAGAGTATCTTCCACTCTGGAGTGTGGCCGTACCATAAGACAGTCAAAGAATGTGTGCGTATTTTCTCTAATGACCTATAAAATCGTCGGGCAGGAAATATGAAAATTAATTGTATTGTTTATAATAATCCTACTTAATATTATAAAGGCGAAAGTTTGTATGGATGTATGAATGTATGTATGTTTGTTACTCTTTCATGCAAAAACTACTGAATGGATTTTAATGGAACTTTACAATAATATAGCTCATACATCAGAATAAGATATAGGCTATAGCTCAGAGCTCTGGCATTATGAAATTTGTATAAAAAAAATTGCAATAGGTGGCACGCAAGCTGTTTGAAAAATGAATATAACGGGTATGGAGGGGTTGGTGAGGGATGGGGAGGGGAGAGAGTTGGGGTGAATGGGGATGGGTAGGGGGAGGGGGGGGGTGAAGTGGGGATAGGGAAGGTAGGAAGTAGGGAATACTATGCGAGCGAAGCCGGGGGCAAAAGTTAGTAATAAATAATTTGCATGTACTTATAAATGAAATGTTATTTATTCGCTTTTACTACTGTTTACCGTGTAATGGAAACATTTTTTCATCACATAAGAGGGCATTTTGGCGCTTTCTAAATGCAATTTACCTAATGGTAAGGCACGACCTTACTCGACGAGTGGCAGTTTAGTACTAAAGTACTAGAAATCGAGACTAGTGCAATTGTCTTACTTTTGGCTTCCCACTTTGAGATTTCTACCACGCGTCTACAGTATATAACATCATTGGTATATACAATAAAAAATATATAAATAATTTTTTTACTTTCGACTGTGAATGAAAAAATCCCGCCAATTTGTAATCATACACTTTGAAAATTTTTAAAATTTTATCCATGGAAGATATATCCAGAATAGATGTCGCATATTAAAAATAAAATGGATAAAAATTTATCCAGACACTATCTAGATAGCATTTAGTTCGGGTTTGAATCTTGCAATCATATATAAAGATAGCAGCCAATTAAATGTGCGTCAAGAAAATGAAGATAATGTTGGTAGTTCTTAGTCGAAGTATGATACAGTTAAAAGTGACCGAATTGGAAGTAGACACCTTAGTTCAATTGGTAAAGCTGTTGCCATGTAAGCAGAAGGTCTGGGGAAAGAGTCCCAGAGGTGCCAATATCTTTTTCTGATTTTTCTGTCCCCAGATTTTCGATTGAGTTTCGCTAACATTGTCTTCATTTAACTAAATATTACAATTTGAGGTTTTACTCATAAAGTTAAAAATAAAATTTCATGAATTATATACTTTTGAATGTAGCTATAACTTTGTGATTATCCATTATAGATAAATGAAACAATTTAACTTTGTTTAAACCACTTATATATTTGAGTAAAGCCGACCGGTTTCGGAACGACCGTTCCTTCTTCAGGACAAGCGTATACTGATTTGACAGTTACGAAATTGGATGGGAACAATGTATTATTATGGTAGGGGTGGAGCCGCTCTTCATTAATACCTAGCACCGGTGTTAATTGTTCCCATCCATATTTCGTAACTGTCAAATCAGTATACGCTTGCCCTGAAGAAGGAATGGTCGTTCCGAAACCGGTCGGCTTTATTTTTTGTGGGAACAATGTATTATGAAGAGCCGCTCTTCATTAATACCTAGCACCGGCTCCACCCCTACCATAATAATACATTGTTCCCATTTTATTTCGTAGTAATCTCCAACTATGTCAACAATTTATTGTGTTTCAGGTATGCTAAAACAATGTACGCAGTCAGTGAGACCATGGGAGAGACTCCTAGAATGGATGCCAAGGGATGTGAAGTCATTTGTCAGCAGCTAAATGAGATGTGTCCCATAGACAAGCTTCAGGATCGCAGGGCCTGGAGAGATGCATGCCTCACTAAACTCTCAGTTTTGAAGAAAGAAATGAATTAATGTTACCTTGTAATAAATATATGTACATACTATTTTGACCATCAAATAATCAGTGATTTCAAATTATTTATTTGTTATTGATGCATCATGTTTCAATCTGGGGTTGGTGATTTATAAATAATATATGCACAGAATTAACACTAGCTATGAACAAGGCAGCTTCTAAAAAGATAATGTTTTACAATTTTTACATGTATTATCATTTGCAATAAAACTAAACAACTGCTTGAAATTATTATTTTTTAATTGTATTACCTCAGTAAGTCTAAAGTCATGGTATATTAAAGAGAGAGTGCGAAAACAATGTGCAACATAGTTGTGAATGATGAATACTTGGAGCAGGTGGATGAGTTTGTTTATTTGGGAAGTTTGTTTACGAGAGATGGGAAGGCAGATATAGATATTGAAAGAAGGGTGAATGCTGGTAACTCTATTAATGGAGGACTGAACGGCGTTGGCACCAACAAAAAGCTGTCCAAAGAAGCGAAGCTAGCCGTCCAAAATGAAGTATTGATACCTACCCTGATGTATGGCAGTGAGGCATGGAACTGGCAGATGAAGGATGAAAGTAGACTGAATGCTGTAAAAATGAGATCCCTGAGGTGTATGTGTGTAAAACCATGTACGATCGTGTGAGAAATGTGGAGATCCGCAAAGAATGCAAGGCAGATGTAAGCGTAATGAGTAAAATTAAGAAAGGAACGCTCCGATGGTTTGGGCATGTAGAGCGAATGAACGAGGAAAGAAGTGAAAGACGCAAATGTGAATGGTAGAAAAAATCGGGGACGCCTGAGAAAGACGTGGCACGACCAAGTGAATCAGGTACTTGGGTCGGGCCATGTCAAGAGTCAGAATAGTAGAAGAGCATGTATGAGACGATGTATGAATGTGAACGAGGCAAGGAGTGTGTGCCAAGGCCAACCACTACAAAATAAACAGGCAAAGAACTCACAAAAGAAAGCGACATCTACCGACTCCGAAGAAGAAAACACAAATATGTACTAATAAGATGATTCTTATACAGGAAATCTTATATATTCTTACATAGATTATCTTTTATAGGAAAAAGTGCACTGGAATATGATGACAAAAATATGAAAAAAATCATCCTTCACATTGATAAAAAAAGTGCTTCGCAGTCTCCCCACTCTTATCCACTTAAGTTTTCTTAAGGTTTCACTTCTACCCCATGTGAATTGCACTCTGTTTTTTTTTTTTTTTGTATTCTCTTGCAAATTAAAAAAAAATACACTCTTTTCTGCATGGATTACTGAAAACTAGCCTGCAAAAAATTTGTTAATATTTTCTTTCCAGTTTTAAATTAAAGTTCATTTATCCGACATATTATAGAATAGTACCCGCCAAACTTTAAGCCTGACGTTGATCAGTAATCGTCGCACTATGAGAGTTTAAGGGCAGAAAAGTGCATGCACCCCCACCCACATCTTTCACTATCGCACGTATGATTTTACGCAACTTTCTCTTTCACTTACATTCATTATAAAGTCAGTAACCACGCGAGAATGCATCGTACCATATTCAGGCTGGTCTTAAAGTTTGGCGTGTACAATACACGCCAAAATTTAAGACCGTCCTGAACTTGCTTTGATCTATTCTCGCACAGGTACAGTCAAACACTAAGATTACAAGAAAAGAAAAAAAAAAATATATATATATATATATATTTTATAAATTAATTTATTTCAGAATACTTTAAAAATTAAAATTTAGTTATTGAAGAAAATTATAGAAAAAATCTAAAAATATGAAAAAGACCAACACACAGAAAAATAAAAAACAGTGTGCAACACACACGCGGTAGAAGTGAAACTAAAGAGTCGGTAGATGTCACTTTCTTTTCTTTTGCCAGTTTATATACATATAAGTGGTTTGAATAGGAACTCGCAACAATAACATTTGGCTGTCATCAGTTCTTTTGTTTTGCTCTTTCAAAAAATATTCTTAAACCAATCTTTTTATTGTGTTTTGGCTGTAAAAAGTTTAGTGTGTTGGAATCTTCTCCCCCCTGATCTTCCAGGAGTCACTTCTTGCTGCTCATTTTCAGATATTTATATAATTTTTTTACTTCTGTCACTTTTTATATTAGCTGTAATTTTTTGAACAATGGAGGAGGATTTCCCTTCTGTACCCCTTACAAAGCCCCCAGATCCCCCTCCTGACCCTCCAGATGGAGACATTTCAGATAAAATAGACTTTTCAGAACATTCAAACATTTCAGACAATGAATCTGTCATCCTAACCTCAATTAAAAAAAGAAAATTTAGTCCCCTTTCCCCAAAAAAACATGATTCGCCTTTGTCTTCTCAGTCCCCTCCAGCTCTTCCTCAACCTCCTCCAACAATCTTTTACTCTACTCATTCCCGTGGCCCCTACATTGTATATGCGCAAAAAACTGAACAAGGTAAAACCATCCATCCTCTTGAATTTGGTAAATTTCTTTCAAATAACAAGAACCTTTCGATTAAACCTGGAGGTGTTAAAGCCGAGGGTCGCTTCCGAATCTCTGTTGAATTCCTGTCAGGTTCAGCCGCCAACAACTTTATCAAAAATATATTTATTTCATCAAATTCTAAATTCAAGGCGTACATCCCAACTTTCAATGTCACTCGAATGGGCCTGGTCAGGGGTATCTCGACCGATCTGTCCATTACAGAAATCCTGTCCTCACTTTCAACCCCCCAACATATCGGCAATCCCATAAAAGCCAGGAGGCTAAATTATAAGGACACCTCTGAGGGCATCGTTTCCTGGAAGCCCTCCCAATCTGTCGTCATCACATTCGAAGGACAATCTCTTCCCTCCCATATTTATTTATTTTTCAACTCCTTACCAGTTGAAATGTACACTTATCCCACCACTCAATGTTACAACTGCTGCCGTTTTGGTCATACCAAAGCTGCATGCAGATCCCCTCCCAGATGTTTCAAATGTGGAGAAAACCACTCGGCTGACCAATGTTCTTCTCTCTCTTCACCTAAATGTTTTAACTGCTTAGGCGCTCATTCCGCCATTAACTCTTCTTGCCCCGAACAATCTCGGCAAAAAAATATAAAAATTTCTATGGCCTCTGAGAACTTGTCTTTTCTGCAGGCTTCTAAATTATTCCCGCCTGTCAAAAAATCATTTTCCGAGGTTTTATCCAGTAACTCTTCATCCAACCCTCTCGCCTCCTCCTCAACATCTTCCCGTTCAACAAAATTCACATACAAAAACCCTATCTCTAAACAGGCTCGTGGATACGATCAGCAACAACACAACTCACTTCTCTTAAATCCCAATGGTTCTCCTCTTTCACACGCCACAAATGGGTGCGCAAACAATTATAATTCATCCTCAACAAACTATCAAAAGCTTTCTGAACAACTCTCCCAAGATAATTCTTCATTTATTCAAACTCTTATTATGCTTCTAATTGACCTAATTTCTTCTCAAACTAATCTACCGTCCAACGCTGCTTCTATTATTTCCACATTAAAATCATTTATTCAAAATGGCTCTTCAAGATGTCAGAATTCTTCAGTGGAATAGCCGCAGTGCTATTTCTAACAAATCAAACCTTCTTAACCTATTAAATTCAAACCTTGTTTCTGTGGCTGCTGTCTCGGAGACATGGTTTACTCCATCCACCCACTTTAATGTGGGAGGGTACTCCTGTCTCCGCGATGATCGCCCGGAAGGTACGGGCGGAGGTGCTGCCCTTTTTATTAAAAAATCCCTTCCGTTTTTCCCAATAAATAATATCAAACCCCCCAATGCTGACTTTCAAATGGTTGCAGCTAAAATAAAGGACACTTCCTTTGTTTCTATCTATCTTCCCCCAACATCGCACTTCAATAAACAAGCGTGGTTGCAAATTGTCCGTCAACTAAGCCCTCCTTTCTTTTTATTGGGTGATTTTAATGCCCATTCTCCCGTCTGGGGTTCTGCTTTCTGTGATCGAGACGGTCGAAGTGTGATGGATTTCCTAGATGAATCCAACCTTTTTCTTTTGAATGACGGATCTCCTACTAGAATCTCTCGCCCCAACACAAACCCCAGTGCAGTGGATCTCTCCATATGCTCTATTAATCTGGCACCTCTCTCCTCGTGGGTGGTGTCCCCCGACCCTTGCTCCAGTGATCATTTCCCGATCACCATCACTTATCAAACTTCTTTCCATTCAGACAAGTCCCATATTTCGACAAAGATTAAAACAAAACACACCAAATGGGACGAATTTAACTCACATATGGATAAGTTTATACAAAATTTATCCTATACCGATACATTATCTGTCAAAGATGACTACGATAACTTCAAATCAATGCTCGTAACTGCAATCAATAAATCAAATCCTCCCCCTAAAACCAAATCTCTCAAAAAACTCCCTCCAACTCCCTGGTGGGATGAGGAATGTTCCAAAGTAGTGAGAATTCGGAAAGCTAAATCTCTTTCCTATCGTCACAATATGACTATGGAGAACTATCTCATATACAAAAATGCCGAAGCGAATGCCAAAAGGGTATTGAGGTCAAAAAAAAAATCCGGGTGGTACAACTTCTGCAGTTCAGTATCTCCGAACACTCCAATTTCGGAAGTTTGGTCTATGATTCGAAGATTTCGATCCTCCTTCAGTCCAACATCTCCTCGAGCTTCTCATTCTAAATGGATGGACGAGTTCTTGGACAAAATTGCCCCCCCTTCTGTACCTAACTTAGATGAAATAACTCCAATCCACAACACTCCTATGTCTGATCATTGGCTTGACTCTCCATTCACTTTAATTGAATTAAAAAATTGTTTATCAACAGTCAAGGACTCATCTCCAGGCAGAGATGGTATACCTTATAGCATTATCAAAAATAGTAATGATAATGTTCTAAATCACTTTTTAAGCATCTTACATAAAATCTTCCAGACTGGCATAATACCTGATGACTGGAGTTCTCAAATAATCATCCCAATTCTAAAATTAAACAAATCACCCAATTCTGGATCCAACTATAGGCCAATTGCTCTTTCATCCACCCTTAGTAAAATTTATGAAAAATTAATTAAAAACCGGTTAGAATTTTTCGTCGAGAGTAATCATCTTCTCTCTCCATCCCAATTTGGATTTAGGAAAAAGAAATCTACACAAGATAACCTTGCCATCATCAGCACTGATATTAATTTATCCATTTCTAACAAAGAAGTATGTCTTGCAGTCTTTATAGACATAGAAGGCGCCTTTGACAATGTTTCCATCCCAATTCTTAAAAAAAAACTTTTAGGCCTTGGCTTACCCCTCATGTTTGTCCAATCTATTATTAATCTTTTTCTCGATAGGAAAATTTTCATTGAGCTACCAGATGTTACTCCTCAGAGTAGGTCAATTTGGAAGGGTTTACCCCAAGGCGATGTATTATCCCCCTTACTGTATAATATATACACACACGATATGCATGTCACCATTCCCCCTCAAGTAAAAGTCGTTGAGTTCGCAGATGACATAGCTTTCTTCTTATCATCCAAAATCATTCCATCCGCCGTCAAATATCTTAATGAAGCCATGGATGCCCTTTGCACATGGCTTACTTTAAATGGTCTTGAACTTTCAGTACAAAAGAGTCAGTGTGTTACCTTCTCAAATCGTCATAATAATCCCCCTGTTCAAATTTTATTTAAAAACTCGCCAATCCCCAATGCTTCCGAAGTAAAATTTTTGGGAGTAACATTTGATAGGAAACTTAAATGGTCTTCCCACATTAATAATATAGTTACTAAATGTGAAAAAATTTAAATATTATCAGATCATTGACTGGCGTTTGGTGGGGTGCTCATCCTATCTGCATTAAGTTGCTCTACAATGCACTTATTCGAAGTCATCTCGACTATGCCTGCCCACTTTTTAGTACTGCATCCAAAAATGCACTCAGTAAATTAGACAAAATTCAATCTAAGTCATTGCGAATAATAACTGGCGCGATGCAATCGTCGCCCATCAATTCCCTTCAAGTAGAATGTTCTGATCCTCCTCTTTATTTAAGGCGTCAATTATTTGCTGACAAATTTGTTCTTAAATGTTTAAATTCTAAAAGTCATCAGATTATTCCCAGAGTCTCGTTGTTCAACGACTCAACACATTCATCTACAATCAGAGCTCGAACTAAACCTCTCCCTGCCATTTGTAAAAATTTTCGCTCTCTCTCAGAGCTTCAAATTATCAAAAATCATATTCTTCCTTTGTACAAATTAAAATATAGTCACGTCACCCTATCCCCAACGATTTTAGAGGGGATCGGCATCCTTAAAAGTCATTCCAATCTCCCAGCCCGTACTGTCAATAATATGTTCAATGACATTATTTCTTCTAAATGGCCCAACTCTTCTCTTTTATTTACTGATGGCTCCAAATCTCCGGACTCTCCTAACTGTGGTATTGGTATTAACGTTTACCACAATAATTCTAATGAAAGAATATTTTATTCAATTTCAAACCAATTTTCAATATTTTCTGCCGAGTGCATTGCGATTATTGAATCTCTCAAATATATAATAAAAAATAATTTTGAACATTCTCTTGTTCTCTCTGACTCTCTCAGTTCCCTCCAAAAACTTAAAACAAGTCCTCTTCTTCATCCTGATGATCACTTTGTATGTCTTATTCGAGTATTGATAACCTCCATTCAAAGCTCTGGAAAAACTGTCACTCTGATTTGGATTCCTGGACATGTTGGCATAGTGGGTAATGATATTGCTGATTCCTTGGCAAAACAAGGAGCGTCTAACCCTACCGTTACCCTCGTAAACCATATTCCCCTGTCTGATATTTTTTCCATCATCAAAGATAGATCCCGCAATGTTTGGACAGAGTATTGGAACATTGCTAGTCAATCCAAGGGTGCCCGCTACGCCTCAATACAAAGGACTATCCCATCAAAACCGTGGTTTCAAAAATTCCCCCATTTTTCCAAAAAAGAAATTTCCTTACTTATTCGTATGAGAATCGGACATTGTTCCGTTCCTTCTCACCTTTATAAAATTCATGTGCTTGACTCCCCAGATTGTACGTTCTGTGGTCTAGATGTGGGAACTTTAGATCACATATTTTTTGATTGTCCCTCTCTAAATAAATATCCTCTCTTCTATCAAGCGTTATCAAAAATTGCCTCTCCTCCATTCAACATCTCATCTCTTCTAAGTCTGAACTCTACTCCAATCTTCCATAAAATTCTGAAATTTGCACATTTAAGTAAAATTAATATATAAATTCACCTTTCCTTTCTCTGTAATTATAAATGATGGCCTAGAACACCCTTGAAGGGTGAAAGCCAGAAATAATTGAAAAAAAAGTGGTTTGAAGATTGGATATTGATTTGACAAAAATAAAAATGTTTATTTTTTTGGATTTCGTAGGATTTGAACCTACGTTCGCTGGATGTCTGCCTCTCTGGCCGCTGAGACTTATCAAGCGCTTTACCCGCTGCGCTATGGAAGGCTCGTGCCAAGGTGCGAATTTACCGCATTATATTAGAACCGACGACCAGTCAAATAATAAATTTTAGTGACGCATTTCAGTTTCATCCGAATTTCAAATAACTAACAGGGCGAAAGAAGTTTCACTTTAAAAATAATAAACTTATAAAATTTTCTGGAATTCCCAGCCAGTCGTTACGCTATTAGCCTAAAATTATATCCCTGCATTCATGGCAACGAATTACACCTCAATAGTAAAAACATTATTAGCATCACCAGCATTATTAACACTTGTTAATAATGCTGGTGAGCAACTGGGCCTAACAATCAACGCCAATAAAACTAAATGGATGACATTTGGACGACTAGATCACTCTGAATCAGTGATACAGTTAAATGGTTGCAATGTCGAAAAGGTGGAAAGATTTAGATACCTCGGCAGTATTCTCACGGAGACTTTTGACCCAGATGTAGAGGTTAGGTGCAGAATTGAAGCAGTAAGAACTGCGTTCATTAAAATGAAATCCCTCTTCTGCAATGAAAATATTAGCTTAAAACTAAGGCAGAGAATGCTAAAATGTTATGTGAGGTCGGTCTTGCTGTATGGATGTGAAACATGGACCTTGAAAGTAAATACCATGAACAGGTTATAGGCGTTTGAAATGTGGCTTCACCGGAGAATGCTCAAGGTCCCATGGACCAACATGATCACCAACACAGAAATTCTCAGGCGGGCTAGAGCAGATAGAGAACTGCTTACATTAATAAAAATCAGGAAAATTTCATATCTGGGTCATATACTTTGAGGGGAGAAGTATCACTTGCTCCATTTAATATTAAAAGGCAAGATAGAGGGTCGCCAAGGGCCTGGTAGGAGACAAATGTCTTGGCTGGGAAATATACGAGAGTGGACCGGCGTTAGAAGTGTGGAGGAGCTATTCCGGGCAGCGCAAGACATAGAGACATTTTCAAGAGTGATCGCCAACGTCGGGGGGACCTGATACGGCACTCAAAGAAGAAGAAGAAAAAACATTCCCAAATTAACTAATTAAGTACTTCTCTTACTCAGAACTTTAATTTCTATAATTATGAACGCGTATGAAAAAAGGATCTCTCCTATAAAAAACTATCTAAACCAATTAATTCACCATGAATTAGCATCGCAAGCTTCAAACGAAACTCCACCAACCAATACAATCCCCGAGGCGTCATTTAATCACAATTTCAAACAATCCTGTCAATTTTAAACATAAAAAACCCAAATAATTCTCCGAAAGGAGTGAAATACTGTCCCAAGTGGCAGTGTAGTTTATTTAGTTTAATTTTTCCAAAAACCATTTTAACCCCTCAGGCCTCGACCATGTTTTATCAGAGGGTCAAAATACTTCCGCTTTATAATAAAATCTAAATAAATGGAATATTTCAATGTATCCGAAAACTAAAAAACTGTTTTTGAAAGGTGATAAAATACGCTTAAATAAATCGAAATAAACATAATTTTTGAAACACAAAAATTTTCATGCAAACATAAAAAAGTTTTAAAAATGGCTCACCCTAAGTTTTTTCTAACTAAAATTCTTTCTAAAATTATTCAAAACGAAGAAAAATAAAAACACTTACACATTTTGTTACACAAATATATTACAAACGTTATTGTCACCTCACGTTATGTCATTCCATGTAAAAATAATTAATAAAAATTCCCAAAGTTTCATAATATTTTTTCAAATGAGATCTGAAGATGGTTTCATAGAGATCTATATTTTACTTTTTTTTTATTTGAATATAACTTTTATATTTGAATACAAAAGCATGGTGTTTTTGAAGTGAAAACTTCTTTAGCACTGTTGTGATTTGAAAATCGATGAAATGAAAAATAGCGACACTAAAAAGAGACAAACACATACATCTATAGGATTTAGCCCGCGAGAGAATGAGATATATAATCGGCCTCCTCTTTGTTCGGTTTCGTAGCCTCCCCACTCTCATCTTCTTTAGTTTTCTGAAGGTTTCACTTCTAGCATGTGTGAATTGCACACTCTGTTTTTTTCTCTCTCACTATGATAGTAAGAGAGACACCACAATTTCTATGAGACCTGTATGCACGGGCGTAGGCACGGTGGGGCAAGGTGGGGCATCTGCCCCACCCTGGCTGGCCGATGCATGGGCTCTGGATTGTCAACAGAGTTCCGTTTTCAAATTTACAGCTCTTCATAGGATGGTTTTTCCTTCTTCCGTTCATATCCTTTGTATTCATAGAGCCTAAAGCATGAATATGTTGTAGAAGTGTACTTTTTCTCAGTATCTACTCTAGATTTTTATTATTTGCTCCACCCTAAATCAAAACCTGGCTATAACCATGCCTGTATGGGTTGTTAAACCGAACAAATAGACTTGACAGACCAAAGAATTTGCATGTAAAGTAACTGTAGATAATCCATTTCGTCATTACATTAGAGTCAGTAAACTCATGCTTAGGAACTCTGAACATAAATAATATCCAAATCCACACACCGTCATTCCACAGCCGCGTAGCACTGTTGTGATGGGTTACATAATATAAAGGGTCTAGTGAAATACGAAAATATTCATGTGTAATATTTAAATTTAAGTAACTTTTGACTTGACATGTTGGCATAGTAGGTAACGATATTGCGGATTCCTTGGCAAAACAAGGAGCGTCCAATCCTATTGTTCCCCTCGTAAACTATTTACCCCTATCTGATATTTTTTCCGTCATCAAAGATAGATTGCGCAATGTTTGGACAGAGTATTGGAATATTGCTAGTCAATCCAAGGGTGCCCGATATGCCTCAATACAAAAGACTATCCCATCAAAACCGTGGTTTCAAAAATTCCCCCATTTTTCCAAAAAAGAAATTTCCTCACTTATTCGAATGAGAATTGGACATTGTTCTGTTCCTTCTCACCTTTTTAAAATTCACGTCCTTGACTCTCCAGATTGTACATTCTGAGGTCTAGATGTGGGAACTTAAGATCACATATTTTTTGGTTGTCCCTCTCTAAATAAATATCCTCTCTTCTATTAAGCATTATCAAAAATTGCCTCTCCTCCATTCAACATCTCATCTCTTCTAAGTCTGAACTCGACTCCAATCTTCCATATAATTCTGAAATTTGCTCATTTAAATAAAATTAATATATAAATTCACCTTTCCTATCTCTATAATTTTAAATGATGGCCTAGAACACCCTTGAAGGGTGAAAGCCAGAAATAATTGAAAAAAATTTTTTTCACCTGTAAAATTTATAAATTGGTAAGTAATATTTAAATTAAGGTTTTACCATAGACATCCAAATTTAATAGACCAAAAGATACAGATGAGGGGTAAAACCAAACTATGGAGGGTGAAGAGGGGAAGATGACTGTGATTCGTTAAGAAATCAATCTGACAGTATATAGGCATCTCGCATTATAATATCACCATTTAGTTCTTAAAAGCAAAACTGCTTTTTAATGAATAGACCTTTTTACATGGGTGCGCGAATTGCCCGCCACGTTATTATCATATTTGCGTAGTCGAAATTGGCAAAGGAAAATTCGCCCTTTTTCACACGGGAATATTTTGTTGCCGTGTTTAGTTGAGACACTTTTACAAATGTTTCATAATTTACTTACCCCTGTAACCATCGACGAGCTCACTGGAGAAATGCCCACATTCGCTACGATCGTATATATTAGGGTATAATGTTTAGCACAAGCTCTCACTTTTGTTCGTAAAATGTGCGATGTGACCTGCGCGCTGGTCAGGACAAGAATGATGACGTCACATTTTTTAGATTCAAGCGACGCTCTCGTAAGCCCAGCTGGCTCCAAGGCGGAGCTATAGCCGGCTCCATGGGGAGGGGGAAATAATACGTTTTTATCACTTAGGGCAGGTCCAGATATATTCATATATCCATGGGTTTTACTATATTTTGTTCTTATGGATATTTCCATACATACAAAATATAGTAAAACTTTAATTTGAATGTTAACAATTTATAAATTACTAGCTGACCCGACAAACGTTGTTCTGCCATATAAATTATTTCTAGTGAATATTTTGGTTGTTAAATAAAAAATAACGAATGTATTGCAAGTGTGTGGGAATGGAATCTATGACAGAAAGAGAATTGCAAGATGATATCAATAGGCTTGGAATATATTGTGCGAACAACCAACTGTTCCTTAATCTGGAAAAATGTAACACAATATCATTCACCAAAAGCATAAACCCCCTAATATTCCCATACAAAATCAATGACGTAGAGATAAAAAGATGTTGTGAAGTGAGGGACTTAAGAATAATAAGGGACTCCGGAATGTCTTTCCGAACACATATAAATTCCATCTGTGACAGGGCGTACAAACTTCTAGGATTCATCATAAGAGTGACCAAACCATTTAGGACACCACACGTAATCAAAATACTGTATGTCTCTTTTGTTCGCTCAATATTATAATTCGGATCAGTCATATGGAATCCCCAATAAAAAAGTAAATATTGAAAGGTTAGAAAGAATTCAAAAAAAGATATTGAAACACCTAGACTTTAAATACTTTCGAACTTCAGAAAACCTGAAAGACTCATTAACATTCCATAATTTATCAACTTTATAAGATTACGAGAGATGGGAAGGCTGATAGAGATATTGAAAGAAGGGTGAATGCAGGTAACTCTATTAATGGAGGACTGAACGCCGTTGGCACCAACAAAAAACTGTCCAAAGACGCGAAACTAGCCGTCCATAATGGAGTACTGGTACCTACCCTGATGTATGGCAGTGAGGCATGGAACTGGCAGAGGAAGGATGAAAGTAGACTGAACGCTGTAGAAATGAGATCCCTGAAGCGTATGTGTGGTAAAACCATGTGTGATCGTGTGAGAAATGTGGAAATCCGCAAAGAATGCAAGGCTGATGTAAGCGTAATGAATAAGATCAAAAAAGGAACGCTCCGATGGTTTGGGCATGTAGAGCGAATGAACGAGGAAAGGAGTGTAAGGAGAATATATGACGCAAATGTGAATGGTAGAAGAAGTCAAAGACGCCCAAGAAAGACATGGCACGACCAAGTGAATCAGATACTTGAGTCGGGCCATGTCAAGAGTCTGAATAATAGAAGAGCATGTATGAGACGTTGTATGAATGTAAACGAGGCAAGGAATGTGTGCCAAGATCGAGTTGTTTGGCAGTCTGTCCTCTCTGCCTACCCCTGCGGGAAACGGAGTGATGGTTAGTTAGTTAGAAGATAGAAGAAATATATCCGACCAAAAATTTTTATTCAAAATAATTAACAACATTGTTGACAACAACTATCTTCTAGAACACATTAATTTCCACTGTCCAGTAAGAAACACAAGATCAAACCAACTTTTCCACATCCCACACTCAAAAACAAATTACACACAACATTCATTTCTCCGAAGGACGTGCACAAAATACAATGATATCTTTTACGACACTAATATTTTCCATTTGTCCTCAGGCCAATTTATTAAATCCATAATAGAAAAAATTAAAACAAATTGTTAATTACGAACTCTCCACCCCTGCTGCATGTTATTTTTATTTATTTTTTTCATTCTCATTATGTTGGTTTTCCTTCTTTTTATTATAATAATAATATTCGGATGATTTATATATCCCATATGCTTTAATTTGTGTGTTTTTTTTTCATTTCTGTTGTATATATGTAAAGGAAATATATTCCCTTTAAATTTGAATCCTATAATGTCAATTAGAATGCAATCATCGATTGTCATTTGTTTTGTTATTCTATTATTTGATTGTTAGAAAAAACCATTCAAAGTGATATTAATAAACATAAATGTCGTTTCTTAGTTAAAAAAAACTTTGCAACACAAGTGTTTTATTTAGAAATTAATAAAAAGGAATTAAACCTATCAACATATTATAAAACGACATTTCGTTTTAAACCAAAAATGGAGAAAATTCAATTCGAATTTACGCTATTACCTGGATGCGATGGCAGATCAAATATTATTAGCATTACAAAAATAGTCACAAATGATGGAAAAGTGTTTACAATACCAGAAATGCTACGATCCGCCAGCTATCACGAGGAGATAATGAAAACTAGTGCTTTTGGAAAAATAAAAAATAGTTTGAAAAAAAGATACCAGGTTAGAAGAGTCTGGTTAACCATGACAGAAGAACTAAAAAAAACATATGTAGACGAAGATGGAAACCTACAGTTTGGAGACCAATACCTCGAAGAATTGGACGAAAAAAGTTTACAAGTACATCAAAAAGAAGATGCATTAGGAAAATTAATTGAAAAGTTAATGGAAGATAAGCAACAGAGCTTAAAAAACATTGCTGAGAAGTTTGTTATAGAAAAATTCTGCACTAAAAATACAAATGCAAGCCAGTGGATGGAAGTGTTTGAAAAAGAATGTTTGCGGTTTGATGTGACCATGGATGGAAAAAAAATAGAAATACTCAGATTGTTCATGGATAAATCTTGTATAGACTGGTACAGTTCCATGATTATAAAACTAACAATGAACTCAGAGTGGTCAACATGGAAAAACAAATTCTGTGAATCATTTGCAAACAAAGGATGGAACCCTGTCACATACGCACTATCATTTAGATACAAAGATGGTTCTCTGTTGGATTATGCTATGAGAAAAGAAAAACTTCTATTGGATGTGAGAAGATCAATTGACACCGGTACTTTGATAGATCTTGTTGCTTCCGGACTACCAGAATTCATACTTTACAAGATCGATAGAGAAGGATTACAAGATACTGTAGATTTGTTTAATGAAGTAAACAAGTATGAACATATGGTCAACAAAAAAAGATTTATGAATAAGAAAACATTTGGAAATGCAGAACATAATAAAAATGGGGGTAAAAATCCATGTAAAATTTGTGAAAAATTGAATAAGGGCATTCGTTACCACCCTGAAGCTACATGCTGGTTCAAAACAAAAGAGGATGAAAAATTTAAGAGAAATGCCATTAAACATGTAAACAATTCAGTGATAGAAACTGAATTAAATGAAAATGATCAAAAAAACTAATAGTAACACCATTAATAAAAGTCAAACTATTACTAAATGATAAATTAAAAATATACGGAATTTATGATTCAGGTTCAAATGTTTCTCTAATTAATTCTAAATTATTGAAACTAAAAGGAAAAGGAAACAATTTGAATGAAGCAAATTTAGTAACGATTAATGGTGTTAAAAAGACGAGTGGTTTGACAACGTTAAACATAAAAATTTTTGAATTGGAGAATAAAGTTGATGTGTACATTATTGATGAACACAATTTCAAGTATGATTTTTTGATTGGATTAGACATGATAAAAGACTTCAAACTTATCCAAAGTGAAGACTTACAAATATCACAGAAACTCTGCCTAAATAATACAAATAAAAAAGAAAAATATTCTACAGATATGAAAACGAATACTAAATTTAATCATATAGAAAAACACAGAATTAATTTTAACGAACATGTTAAAGAAGAAGATTTTAAAATAACAATGAATCATTTAAATAATGATCAAAAAACAGAAATAAATGAACTAATAGACAAATACACATCAGTGTTCGCGAAGAGTAAATATGATGTTGGCACTGTCAATGGATATGAAGCGAAGATAGACTTATTAGTGGATAAATATTGTAGTAAGAGGCCTTACAGATGCAGTGTAGAAGATAAAAAGGAAATAGAAGAGCAAATAGCAAAATTATTAGACAATAAACTGATAGAAGAGTCGTACAGTCCATTTGCTGCACCGGTCACTCTAGCATTTAAAAAAGAAGAAAACAAAAAATCCAGATTATGCATAGACTTCAGAGACTTAAATAAAATAGTAATACCTCAAGCTCAACCATTTCCATTGATTGAAGACCTAATGACAAAGACCAGAAATTGCAAATTTTTTTCAACGCTGGATATAAACTCAGCCTTTTGGTCTATTCCATTGCGGATTGAAGACAAAAAAAAAACAGGATTTGTAACACAGGAGGGACATTATCAATGGACCTGCCTGCCTTTTGGATTGAAGACTTCTCCGGCAATTTTTCAGAGGATATTAAGCAATATATTGAGAAAATATAAACTAAACGAATTTGCTGTCAATTACATAGATGACATTCTTATTTTTTCAAAAACTTTTGCTGAACACATTGATCATCTGACAAAGCTGCTGAATGCAATCAAAACAGAAGGTTTTAGATTAAAATTTACAAAATGCACATTTGCATCAGATATGGTAAAATATCTGGGTCATATAATTCAGAATAATTCAGTCAAGCCAGTAAAGGATAATTTGATTTCAATAAAGAATTTTCCTATTCCAAAAACACAAAAGAATGTGCGACAATTTCTAGGAAAAATCAACTTTTATCATGAGTACATTCCGAAGAGTGCAATAATACTAGATCCTTTGCATAATTTATTAAGGAAAAATCAAAAGTTTATTTGGACTGATAAATGCCAAAATGCTTTTGAAACGATGAAAAACCTAATATGCTCACAACCGATCTTGGAAATTTTTGATCAAGATTTACCAATTAATATATATACAGATGCTTCTCTAGAGGGTGTTGGAGCTATTTTAAAACAGACACAATCTGATGGAAAAGAAAAACCTGTTGCTTACTTTTCGAAAAAATTAAACAGCGCACAGAAAAAGAAAAAAGCAATTTACTTAGAATGCTTAGCTATAAAAGAGGCAGTGAGATACTGGCAATACTGGTTGATAGGAAAACCATTTACAGTTTATTCAGATCACAAACCGCTGGAAAATATGAATATCAAATCTAGAACCGATGAAGAGCTTGGTGACTTAACATATTACTTATCCCAATATGATTTTCAAATTAAATATTCTCCAGGAAAGTACAATATTGAAGCTGATTGTCTAAGCAGAAACCCAGTCTTAGAACCAGATGAGAACCAAGATGAGCAATTAAAAGTTGTCAACTTAATAAAATTAGAAGATATCTTAAAAGATCAGGTCAAAAATGAGAAGATACAGTGCAGAAAAGATAAATTGATATCGAAGAATAATGTTTATTACAAGAAAGTAAAAAAAAAAGAAAAAATAATTCTATCAGAAAAATTCAGCATAGATTTTATCAAAAATGTTCACACAGACCTAGGTCACATAGGAATTAATCAAATGCAAAAAATGATAAGCTCATGGTACACATCAGAAAACATGACAAACAATATAAAGAGAACTTGCGAAAGTTGTGCAGTATGTTTAAAGAACAAATCAAGAGGTCAAAATAAATATGGATTGATGTCCTACTTGGGTCCCGCAACAAAACCTTTTGAAATATGTTCTATTGATACGATAGGTGGTTTTGGGGGTTCACGGTCAACAAAGAGATACTTGCACCTGCTATCAGATCATTTCACGAGGTTTGCATATATTTTGACGTCAAAAACTCAAAATACCAACGATTTCATCAAACTCTTAAACTCCACAGAAACTAATGACATTGGCATGATACTATCAGACCAATATCCGGGTCTTAATTCTAGAGAATTCAAAAAATTTTTGGATGAAAAAAATATTCCAATCATTTTTACTGCAGTAAACTCGCCTTTCTCAAATGGATTAAATGAAAGATTAAATCAAACGCTAGTCAATAAAATTAGATGCAAAATCAACGAAAATGACTTAAAAGTGGCTTGGACAACTATAGCCCGTAATTGTGTAAAAAACTATAATGAAACGGAGCACACTGTCACTGGTTATGCGCCTCAGTACCTACTTAACGGCACAGATGTTACGATTTTGCCAAATGAGTTAAAACTTAAGAAGACTGACATCGATTTGATTCAAGACAGAAAAAAAGCTCTGGAAAATACTATAAAGTCACATAATTACAACAAGATGATTTACGATAAAACCAGGAGACATATTAACTTCAAAGTTGGTGATACTGTTTTTGTGGAGAATGGAAACAAACTTAACAGGAAGAAGCTCGACGAATTGAGAATCGGACCCTACAAAATAATAGAAAAATTATCAAACTCAATTTACAAGATAAATACTGGTCGAAAAAAATTAGAATCAAATTTTTTCCACATCTCGAAATTAATTCCAGCACCTGCATTGATGAACCATGAAGAGGATATCGAAGATGAATGAAAATTTTTGCAATAATTTTCTTTCCCGCGGGGGGGGGGGAGATGTAAAGGAAATATATTCCCTTTAAATTTGAATCCTATAATGTCAATTAGAATGCAATCATCGATTGTCATTTGTTTTGTTATTCTATTATTTGATTGTTAGAAAAAACCATTCAAAGTGATATTAATAAACATAAATGTCGTTTCTTAGTTAAAAAAAACTTTGCAACACAAGTGTTTTATTTAGAAATTAATAAAAAGGAATTAAACCTATCAACATATTATATATATATATTTTTTTTTTTTTTCTTTTTTTCTACCACTTTATGTTTTCTTTAATGTTTTAATTAGTGATGCAACGAATATGAATACGAATATTCGTATTCGCCGAATAGTAGACTTTTGCTGAATATTCGTATTCGGCGAATAAATATTTACGAATACGAATACTATAAAAAAAAACTTATGTACGCATCTCCATTTGATTATACCGTGTGTCACGCACCTCTGTATCCGAATGCTATAGCCGCAATGACAAGACGCGATGGGGAATTCAGGGAAATTCCCTATTGCAATGCCACAACTTACCTGTGCCGGAGGTGGTATCGCTGGTAGTGAACAAATATGTCATAGAAATGTCAAAATGTCTTTGTTTAAATTGTAGTTCCAATTTTTGCCACCGGCAAAGACAAGGTTGTGGTACTGTACTATGAACCTCGAATTTTTTCATTTAATATGCGTTCTTTTTCTTTAGTTTCAGTATTTGACAGTCGAAAGCACAGGTCAAGTGTGCAAGTATAATGTAAATTGTATAATTGCAATTACGTATGTTATCTGCGAAGTAAAAGAAACTAAATTTAAATAAAATGTCCTCTCGTAAACATGCTTTTTTCAACGGCTGGCAACATCCAAACTGAAAAAAGAAATCGCTTGTCACCAGGGAATCTACAGATGTTGTGTTTTCTCCATAAAATAATTGACAGTTGTAAATTTTAATTATTAGTATAATAAAATAAACAGAAAAGGGTTAAATATATGGGTGTGAATTACTCTGCCAAGTCATTCGTATTCGTATTCGCTGGATAGTAGGTTTGATATTCGTATTCGTATTCGTAAAAGTAGTATTCGTTGCATCACTAGTTTTAATCTATGTTTATATATATATATATATTATAAATTTTAGCGGAAAATTCGCTGGTTAATGAAACCATGTAATATGTTACTTTCTTATTAAAATATGTATAACTGTTTGTTTCCTAAATAAACTAAAATAAAATAAAAATAAAAAGAGGAATGTAGCGCTGTAGATGATGACCGCAGATAAAAGCAAAAAAACACCAACTAAAGTAGGAAAATGAAATAAAGAAAATCAATATGAATTTCGAAGAGCAATGGAGTGTACGATATTTTTTGTCAGTCCGTCTTTAGCCAACACGATCGATGGTTTGCCCATGCGAGAACAAGATGCAGAATGAAATAATGACGCTATGCTTCTCGTGAATGTCTCGCTCGTGTGTGTGACGTAGCGCCATCCATCATTCAACAACATAAATAATTTCGTTCTGTTTGAAATGCAAAAGACGGTTAAATTTGTTCGTAGAAAAATACTAAAATTGCGATTAAAAATTGGGAGGGGGGGGGAGGGTAGGAGGGTTAAAATTTGGGGTTATAGGTATTTTTTGATGCCAAATTAAAAAGAAAATACAAAAAAAAATGTCAAAAAAACGCAATTTTTTTTTCTGGGTAGGGACACCCTAATTACCTAGCGCAGGGGTCGGCAACCTTTTGAGTCTGAAGAGCCAAAAATTACAATTTACAAAATTTCAAAGTTTTTAAAGAGCCACAAATTTTTTTAAATAGCACTTTCATAAATAATTTTTTAGGGGGAGGGGGGGGGGGGGCTGGATAATTTCACTGTGGTAAAGGGGGCGTTACGGTTAAAAAACACTAGTATACATGATTTTTAAATTGATCAATTGCATTTGTAGAAATCCAGTATTAACTCCAAATGGCTCAATGTGGTTTTCAACTCAAATGGATTTCAACTCAAGTGGATTTCAACTCAAATTCAATTCAACTCCAGATGGCTCAATGTGGTTTTCATTACTATTTGTGTTGAGAGGATTTACTATGAATGCTGGAGTGCTTTTGTTGGTTTTGAATTGCTGAAATCTATCAGCAAATTCATCTTTAATTTTTTTTTATAACTGTGCTGAAGTAATTCGTGTCAACAGTTCCACTGGTTTTATCGCGATGTTGCTTTAGAAATTGAAAATGAAGAAATTTACCGCTCTGAATATCTTCTGCAAAAAAAATTAATTTTTCTTTGAAACAAACCAATTCTTCTACCAAAACAGGATGGGTTTCCCTTTGCTTGCAGTTTTAATATATTTACATACATACCTTTGAGAAGATAATTCGCTTCTAACTATTCCACTTGAAATAACAAACGTCACAGCCAAAGAAAGCACTGGTGAAGACGCCAAACTGTCTTGCGTCGAAAGCAAATTAAAACCTACATAGAAACATCCGACGACGGCGTCATTCGAGAGCTGCCGATGGACTAACGACAGTGATGACGCGTGTCACGGGGGAGCGAAAAGCGAGTACGAGTGGCTGAGAGATAGAAATGGTGCCTAATCCTCGTTCATCGATTATGAACGATTTAAAATTTTTTTTTTTGTTTTAAATTAATAATTGCGTACGTAAAGAGCCGCAGCCAGTGGCGTAGCGAGGGGGGGGCGGACCGCCCCGGGTGCCACCCGAGGGGGGGTGACACTCGAACGTGGAAAAAAATTTTACGAAAGTGCAAAATTGCCGCAAAAAATATTTTACACGTGAACACTGACTGTTATTTAGTTCCGTTGGTCGGGGATTTCCGAAAAAATGTTTTATTTTTTATTTTCATTCCTAGCTCGAAGCATTGCTCGGTCGGGGATTTCCCCGAAATATTCCTCGAGTAATTCTAATTTCGTTTGTATATTGTGATTGACGTAAACTTGTGAAGTGAATTGTTATCTATTGGCTGACGTGAATTAGTGAAAAGGTTGTTATTCTGTTAGCGTTTTTATTAGTGCTAAAAGATCATTTAAAAAAAACAAGGTAAGTGCATTTGATAGTTCACTTTTATAATAGATACAAAACTTGAATACAATTACACCAGAATCGATTGATAACTGATCTGCAGTTTTTTCTCTATAATATTGTTTTGTGTACATGAAAAAATATTAAAGGAATAATAAGTAATTTGGAGGATTTCAGCAAACGTTTTTTAAGAATTCGAAATATTCGTTTTGAATTTGGTGACGAAGCGCTATTTACACCGATTACGAAGTCAACTGCCGACAGTATTTACACCAAACGATTAGCTGCTTTCACTGGGGTAGTTTCATAAGCTAAGGTAATTCGCCTACCAAATGTAAAAGCGCCCTCAGATATCGATCAGCTGTCGATTATTTGGATGAGAGGTCACCTTCGCATTACTAGCGCTGTAAATCATAATACCTAAATTATTTTATCCAATATTAGATTGCGTATTATCCAAAATCTAGTTTGATGGTTACTAAAAATAAAGATTCTGTATATTTTTAATAATTTAACTATACGTACAAGTATAATTGATAAACTAGTAATCCTTAAATCAGATTTTTGCCTAAGTCCTAATTTTGAAAAATAAAAAGTTTTTTGGTTGGCGACATTACGTGAGTATGGCGTATTGACAGTGTATTTATTCGTTGACTCGACCTATACTAATCTCACATTTTTCCAAATTTAAGTTAAGAGTGAGTCTGTGTAAGAATCCAAAAGCTTGAATAAAAGTTACACACGGAACAAGCAAATGGTTTTCCTCTGAATTTGGGAGCGTACGGGGTGCAACTCAAATTTAGAGCTCATCTCAAAACTGGTTTCAATTTAAGATTAAATCTGTATTCGGTAACTCGTTTTAATTAAAACTGTACCCATAACTGAAAATGGTTTTCCTTCAATATTTGTAGCAAATAGTCTGAAACTTTCGTATCCTGCAACTCGGGGAATATCTTGCAATAGTGAAACTCAGGAATGGTTTCCTTCGAAATGGGTCCGCAGATGAACAGAGTTTCAAATTAAATTTCAAAGGAAACCATTTACGAGTTCCACGTGCAAGATTTGAAAGTTGCAGAATATGTGCTACAAAGATCGGAGTAAAACCATTTTCTAACACCTTTACTGTCTCACAATTGAAATTTCATCGTTACACTCTGAACACAAAACTGGTTTTAACTTAAAAGAATGGGTTGTTGAAATTATATTTTCACGCCAGCAAATGATTTTCCTCAGAATTTTGTAGCATATTAGAATTAAAGACTCCACCCGGAACTTTAGAACGGTTTCGAAATTTATCCGCATTTGTAGAACAAAACTGATTTGAACTTTCTGTGTGTTTCCCCAGGTTGAAAACTGCATCCAGAACTCGAAAATGCTTTTCCTCAGATTTTTGCACCACATAGTTTGCAAATTAAATTTTTTAACTGCACTTGGAAAATGAGAATGGTTTTCCTTCGAAATGCGTCAGCACATGCATCCGCATTTGGATATTTTATTGAAATTCTGAACACAAGACTTGTTTTAGCTTAAGAAATTATCTAGTAAGAGTCTACCGGCTTAAATTAAAATTGAACCTTATTAATTATTTCAAAACTGGTTTAAATTTAGGAGTGAATGTATTCGGTAACTCGTTTTAATTAAAACTACACCCATAACATGAAAATGGTTTTCCTCCGATATTTGCAGCACGTAGTCTGAAACTTTCGTATTTTGCAACTCGGGAATGGTTTCCTTCGAAATGGGTCTGCAGATGAACAGAGTTTCAAATGAAATTTCAAACGAAATTTCATTTTCGAGTTCCACGTGCAAGATTTGAAAGTTGCATACTATGTGCTGCAAAGATCGGAGGAAAACCATTTGTGTATGTACTGCGTGCATTAATAATTAAAGCTGGGGACTCATACCTTTACTATTTCACAATTGAAATTTTTCGTTACACTCTAAACACAAAATTGGTTTTAACTTTCTTAAGGGTTGTTAAAATTATATTTTCACTCAAGCAAATGATTTTCCTCAGAATTGACGAGTTAAACAGTGATTGACGGGAACTCGTAAAGGGAATTATTACCTATTGATTGTTGAAAATTTTAGTTATTCTGTTAGTGTTTTTAAAACTGTTTTTATATTTAACACGTTCATTGCTAACTAAAATTCGTACATATTAATGCCATGCTGAGAATACTTGCCTTTTTTTAAGAGAGTTTCAAGTCGATTCCAGGTATAAAAAAAAGGTCTTTCTGAAATTTCGCAAATTTCGCAACTTGCACAAATTTCGAATACACAACATTATCAATTGTTTTTTTTTCAGAAATAAAATACGAAAGAAGAATGTGTAATGTTTTATTTATTTATAATCAATGAAAAATAAAAATATTTCTAAAAGTAGTAAAAAAAATATTCAGTCTCTATTCCTCTCGTGGTGTAGGCGGAAACATGGTTCCAAACACAATCCTGGTACGTCGGGACATTGAAGACAACAAAATATGGAGTCTTTTCTCTGCTTGTTTTCACTCCAGCAATACTTGCGCCTTCTTCTTTTTGTTTTGCCATGATCATCCTTCAGGCAAAAACTTGGGAGGTGTGCTATGTTTCGTGGCCTTGGTACTAATGGGGGAGGAGGACCAAGAAGTTTTTCAATAACTTGGAGTCTGAAGTCGTATAGCGACATTTTTCTCTCGCTATTCATATTGTACAAGTAATACGAATTCAAAAGCATCGTCTGAAATATATGGATGCCTAATTTTTTATACCACCGCAAAGTTTTTCTTCTAATTGGGTAATATGCCAACATCTGGTCGTGAAAATCAACACCGCTCATAAATTTGTTATATTTTATAATCATTGTTGGCTTTATAACTACGTTTCCATGACGATTTGTGGTCTCTGTAAGGTCTCCATCAAATTCGGAAGATATGGCCAATACCTCTCGGCGATCTTTCCACTTTGTCATACAAATACCCTTTTCGGTGTACTGGCTCACAGACTCCCCAATTTTTAATTTTTTTTTACAACTCCATCAGAATTGCATTTTTGGTTGCTTCTCAAAGTGCCCGTAATGTGAGTTTTTTGGCTGAGTAAATTTTCTACCAGAGGGACACTATTGTAATAATTATCCATATATAGCGAGTGACCAACTCCGGTGCTCCCTTCCATCAGCTTATGCACGACTTTACTGGTGTGATCTTTTCCACCCAACTCCTGGTCAGCAGAACCACCATACACAAGTATTTTCATAGCCAAGCCGTGAGATTCTCCCAACATGTACAACTTGATGCCATACTTTGCCTTTTTCCCTTTCATATACTGCCGAATAATTAGCCTCCCTCGCCACAGTACTAAAGACTCATCAATCGATAAATGTTTTTGAGGTGCATAAATAACATCCATTCGGCTGTTGAAAAAATTTATAAGTGGCTTTATTTTACCGATACTAGTGGCATCAGCTTCGTTGTCATTGAAATGTAAAGCCCTTAGAATCAATAAGAACTTATCCCGGGACATATACTGGGAGAATGCCGTCAGATTGAACAGGTGATGTTTCTTCCAGTAATCAGTTATGCGGCTCAATCGAATAGTTCCCATGTGCAGTAAAAGCCCCAGCCATACTTTGAAGGTTTCTGTTGTGAGGTCTTTCCAGCGGGTGATTCGGCTTTTTTCTCCTTCCGAATAAGCCAAAATTTCTAAAGCATTTGCATTGCTCTGTGTGACAATAAGGTTATAGAAGTCATCATTAGCTATAACGTTGAAGTAATCAATAGGTTCTCTCCCTGGCATATCAACTTTCATATCTGGTCTTCCAGTAAAAGGAATCTCCTGGGCTTGTGTTGCTATGTTAGACCAACGTCTTGAAGTTGAAGGTAGACTGGACGGTGGTTGTTCTTCAAACACATTGTCTTCGTTGTCACTGCCACTATCCGTTTCTAAATCACTGTCTATTTGGTATTTACTTCCTGTGTCGTACTCCCTCTCACTTTCATCACTATCGCTCAACACATTTTCCACTCTGGGTCGCTTTAAAGAAGACGGTTGATCCATTTTAGGCAAGAATTGTAAAAAAAACTTAGGAGTTTTCACTACACACAATGTATCTACAAAGTTTCTATAAAACTCAAAATGTCTATAAAATTCACAATGTCTATAAAACTCAAAATGTCTACAAAACTCAAAATGTCTATAAAACTGAAAATGTCTACAAAACTCAAAATGTCTATAAAACTGAAAATGTCCACATAAAACTAAAAACGTAATGTCTCTTGCATTCAAAAATATTCAAAATTCTATATTACAGCATCCACTAATTTCAGTAAAACTAACAAAAGATAAACAAAACAGAAAAAATGTTTCGCACCGAATATTTTTTGCTCGTGTAAACGCGGCTTTATGCACGAAAATGACAAAAACTCCAAACGACCGATATGAATGACGGATCAATTCAAACTGACAGAATACTGACTAAGTGATAAAGGGATGGGTTTCCCTGTGCTGAGGCTAGAAACGACCCGAAACCACAGGGCTGCGTCTGTTTTGGATCTGTTTCAAGGTAAGAGCAGCACACCGCGCGTGGCGCGTTGTGCGCATACCGGTCATACGACTGTCAACGCGCGACGCGCGGCGTCAGCAATGAACGTGTTAAGGAGGTCGAAGTTTGTGTTTTGAATTTCTCAAAGTAAATTTTAATGGGGGTTGACACCACGTTTTCCGCCCCGGGTGCCACCCATGCTAGCTACGCCGCTGGCCGCAGCTCCACATCCAAAGAGCCGCTGGTTGCCGACCCCTGACCTAGCGGCATGAAATATGCTTTAAAACCTATTCTCACACCAATCACATATACATAAAAAATTTCATAAAAATCGGTCAAGCCATTTCGGAGGAGTGCGACCACAAACACCGTGACACGAGATTTTTATATATAAGATATTAGTTACATTAGTTAAATTATATTAAATTACTTCAATTTAAATATCATGACAATTCAATTTAAATTTACGGTGTCTACTTCTATATATTGCAGTATTAATATTATAGTACTTGTGTGCTGTATCTTTTCGCTCTTTCTTCTCTATTTTTTCAGGGAGGTACGCCTCAACTGCCTCATAGCACGAACCGCCATTGGTTGTTATTGATGTAAAAATTTTAAGGTTAGTTATGAAAAGATGTGAGATTATAATATATTTTTTTAAAGTAATAGCTGTTAAAATGCAATATTTTCCATATTTCGGTTACTGAAGTAGTTGTTTCTCATTGTAATCTAATTCAAAATAAAATGTGCCCACTAACCCGTGTCCCACTTATCTGTATATTTACCAAAATCATCAATTCCAATATTAATATTGCCATACAAAACAACATTGATTGTGTTGACTATACGTCTGTGAACGAAAGAGAAAGGTGCGCAAATTATAAGCGAGACAGAGAAAAGCATATGCCAATATGTACTGCCGAATGTATCCGAAACATGACGGAGAGTGTACAAACAAAAACAAAGCGGGTTTCAGTTTTCGGATTAGTCAGCGCATGGGCGGCCGACTGGCGCAGGCGTGCTGACAAGAATGTTTGTATGTCAACGTATCAGACCGAAAATAGTGAAGGCAAGTTCAGATTTGTGTCCGCGCCGATAAGCTCTACCGGAATGAATTCTTAATTCCTGCTCGCCGGTGACGCCGGTCAGAATCTGATATCAAAATGAGCGACCTGTTAATTGCCGCTGTTTTCAATCAATCGCCAATCTGGGATAAAAGAAATACATTCCATAGCACCAGAAATGTTGTTGACAAGTGATGGAATGAAATCAACAAGATAAAATTTTGAAATAACCTCAAATGTCACAAGTGAATTCCTTTCAGGCACGTACTTAACATATTATCATGTTCTCCTTTCATATTTAAAGATACCAATTACCAAATAAATTGTTTTATTCCTTAATTCCACGAACTCGACATTTCGTAAAAACTGACAGCTGCTGTCAGGCTACCGCGCAGGTAGGGCAAGTTTTATCCGCGTTCTGTTTGTCCACATCTCGGCGTCAACTGTCGCGGGTGTAACAGGGCACTGAACGCTGTTAATCTGAAAACCGAAACCCGCTTTGTTTTTGTTCGTACCTATAGATGGTACCACCCCACCCGTGCACAATGCTTTTTGAACCTAAAATTCGTTTATTGTGATGATTTCTGTCAAGTTTAGGCCGGTCTTAAAATTTGGCTTGTACTATACCCTCTTTTTAATTTGAGCAATTTTGTAATCTATTGAGTGAGTATACTGGTTGATAACTGACCACAATAATCAATAATGTTATCGTTAAAACAAAAGATATTCAAGTACAAGAGATATGCTATGGTATCCGCCCAACTGTCGGCGGATTACTTCCTAATGGGAATAGTTTAAATATGGGAAGTAGTTGATTTTTTAAGGTGTGCAGTAATATTGATTAACAAAATAGTTTGAATACGGAAAGAATTCGTTCATTTAGTTGATTTTTTGAAGGTGTGTACATTAGTATTGGTAAACAATATCGGCAACACCAGGAAGCACAATTCCACCCAGTAAAAACTGCCCATAGCAAATCTCTTATATTTCAATATCTTTGGTAAAAACCCTATTACGAATTATTCTTGCCTGTATGAATGTTTGAAACTTTGAAATTTACAAATAAAAAACAAGACAAGATGCTGCCGTAGCATATCGAAATGAAACATTATACTGTCAGTTTAATTTTTCTTCTTTTCTTGAAGCCTTCGCAACTTTACAGCCTCCAGAAGCTACAATACTTATTTTAACCCGTCTGCTTGGTTCAATATATTCACACCTCACAATTCGGAAGCCTCAGTTTCAGGCGTAAATTCTGAAACCGTCACTTTGGATCGAGATTGTAAAATATCTATGCAAGACAGCTTTCATATTTCAGAGACAATAGAAGCATTATTTTGTTCACTTTCTGGTTAAAAGAAAAATACTTATGTTTGCACGAGAGAAACAGAGATATATAGCTTTTAAAATGTAAGGTTGCTCGGGACGTTTTTGGTCTTATGAAAGTATAACGCGATTACGTGTTTTGGAATGTATTTATTCCTAAACAAGCAGACAGGTTAATACATTACCTAATTTCAAAATAAAAACAAATCAGTACTTGTGAAGTAAATTTATTTTTAGACCTTAGTGTACAAAGAATAACGCTATTATGTTGATGGTATATGCTTATCGCTTTCCTCCAACGCGCGCTGTGGGCTTCTTGGCAACCTTGGCAGCCTTGGTCTTGGGCACGGCCTTCTTCTTGACTGGCGCGGCCTTGGCGGGCTTCTTCAGGGCCTTGGCGGTCTTCTTTACCTCCTTGGCGGCCCTGGAACAACCACAAACATTAATTAGTACTCTTCTTAGTTATTAGTATTCTTCTTCTTCCTATGATGCAGAATGGTTTGAGGTGGTTCCAAGACCAAAACTGAAAGACTATTGAAAAGTGGTATAAAATAATGAAAAGATATACTAATTCAACCTGTTAAATTAAATATTCTACTTTGTCTGGTAACTGTTGGAGGTCGTAGTGAGATGACACTTATTCAGCCAGTCAATGGCATTGTGAATCACTGGATTCAGGTATAATTAATAAAACTTTGGATGCAGTAGGCAGTGGTGAACACTGTAGGCAGTGGTAAAGACCCAATGATTTTAATTTCTCTTCTCACTAGTGCAAACATATGGATATCAGAGGCGATTCTATTTATTAATGATATTCCCTCTTCCTAGTGGCGGAGCTATTAGCGGGTTGGTCAGCAAGTGGGTAAATAAAACAATAATCACTGGGTCATGGGTAAGCAAACAAATGGAGAAAATATATTCCAAGTGAGGATGTCCTCAACTCTCGGCCATGAGGGTGACGGAAGTAAAATAGGTCCCCCCCCCTCCCTGGGGTAATCATGAAGAATGGATCTGGCATAACATTATTTTTTATATGTATATACAAAGAGTATCTATACAGTATGGGGAAAAACTGCTCAGAATTGAAACAGCTTTAGCCAATGGCTGCAGGCAATAGGGATGTGATATTCAGTAAATTAAAATAGAAATGACACCACATTGGTGATATATATTACCTGATTGCCTGTTCCCTCTGTGCCTTGCGCACCTCGGGCTTCATGTTCCTCTTGGCGAGGATGTCACTGAGAGAGGCCCCAACGATGGCTCGCTGGAACTTCTGTGTGCGGCGGGTGTGCTTCTTTGCCTGCTCCTCCTCCTGGCCCTTCTTGTACTTCCGCCTGAAATACAATCACAGATTGTGCTTACTTAAAGCAACTTACTAGCAACATATTCTTGATACTTCTTTGATATCTCCTCGCGAGCACTTTACAAAGATAAAACTTCATGAATCACAATGTTCAGATTAAAAACCACTTCATCACATAAAAATATGAAGTCCTGCAAAATGGAATAGTGCACTGAAAAGAGGGGAGACTCCTGTGGGCGGTGAAGGTCAATTTTACCCCATTTTGGTAAAAAAAATCTTACATAAATGAGTGACAACAGTTTTCTTTCAGACCGGTACAGAGGACACTTTAAAGCTGAAGCCACACCGGAGTGCTTCGCATGGTGCTAAGCTAGATTATCTACTAGAAGCACATACTGCCACATTGCACTCATGTGCTTATGCAAAAAATCAGTTGACATAACAGTGGTTAAGTTGACAACGATATCACTCTCAAAACTAACCAGAAAGTTAATCACAGTCAATTTGTTTAAAATTGAAAGTCTCAAATTCGAACTTGTTGGGTGCTTAATGTTAACCCTTGGTGGTACCCTGGTGGGTACACATACAAAATAATTGTTTCCTAGAGTAGCAGTGAGCTTTTTAAAATAACACATGTTTGAAGTAACTAATACTGCTAACTATTTGCCTTGCCAAAAACTTCCTTAAAATATACCTTTTTTTAAAGTATTTCTGGCTTTCACCCTTCAAAGGTGTGTTCTAGGCCATCATTTAAAATTACAGAGAAAGGAAAGGTGAATTTATATATAAATTTTATTTAAATTATATGGTAGATAGGAGTCGAATTCAGACTTAGAAGAGATGAGATGTTGAATGGAGGGGAGGCAATTTTAGATAACGCTTGATAGAAGAGAGGATATTTATTTACAGGGACGACCAAAAAATATGTGATCTAAAGTTCCCTCATCTAGACCACAGAATGTACAATCTGGGGATAGCCCAGTCAATCTAGACAAAAAACAGGCCCTAACTAGAACAAATTAAGGGAAAGCTGAATTTTTGCAAGTAGTACGTACCCTAGGGAGTATTTTCACAAAAGTCCCCACTCCTCCTCCGCTTGCTTCCCTCCCTGTGCCCTCCCAAACATTAAAATGTGGGCTTCTACTAAAGCGATTATATCTCATAAACCAAAACATATATCATAAAAAAAATTTCATCACCTAACTTCTTACAAAATTGCCTAAAAATTATGTTAAGTAATTTTTTTTATTATCTGTATCAGTTTGGCCAATAATAATGAGATTGTTGTTAAAAAATATTTTTTTTTGCAAAATATTTTTTTGAAGTTGAATATTTTTTTGTCCGAGAGAATATGAAAGAATATTTCAAACAAATCATTTACCAAATTTAATAAGCTTTAAAAGCATGTATAACAGTATTTACTTACATACTTAATTTCTATCGAAAATATGTGGATAAGCGCTTAATTTAGTATGCGCGCTGGTCGTAACACGGAGCGGCGTGTTATGTTTGACGATCTTGTCGCGTCGCTACTTGTTATTTTTTTTTTTTTTTCAAAAGAAGCAAACACATTGTGACTTGACATTTTAAATAAATAAAAAGAAAACACTTTGTTTACGTCACTTTATTATTTCTTCCGTCTACCGGTTTCGGAACCTCCGTACCATCATCAGGACTGAATATAAAATACTATTGAATATAAAATACTATTGAATATAAAATAGTATTTTATATTCAGTCCTGATGATGGTACGGAGGTACCGAAACCGGTAGACGGAAGAAATAATAAAGTGACGTAAACAAAGTGTTTTCTTTTTATTTACTTGTAAGATTGATTAAAAATAATCAGTTTCATCTCCTTTGTCTTGAGATTAAGGTGTGTGGGTTTTGTGCGTTATATTTTGATGTTATTGTGCCAAGCTTTCAAGTTTTTTGTGCGTTTTACCACCTACATCGGGTAAAAATATTGAGAAACAATTAATTAACAAGAAATTAACAAACTGCAGAGAACCTATTGTGTATTTTATGTAAACTGACCTTACAGAAAATGTTATAGTAACGAAGTGGTTACAAATGCAAATTAACGCTAGTATTGAAAACGATGACAATAATCATGTTAAATTAACTAGTTTGGATAGTGTAACCGTGCACATACATAGATGGTAGAAAAAGTATTCTAGGGGTAGCAGTATTAAGGCTTTTACAAATATTAATTGTAGCTCATCGACCAGTACACCTCAGCGATTCCTAAGTCATTTAGAAAATATATTTATTTTGATGGAGAACTGTATTATTTGAGACAAAAAAAGTTTTTATTCGTACACTACCTCGTGAATATCGCGAGCAAATGTGTTTGGTGTTAACAATGGAAATAAGAGAAACATTGGTGAATGCTTGCAATACAAAAGATGATAAATGGGGTGCAAAAGTAAAATCTAAACTGTTAAGTGTGTTTAATTTGGTCGCCACAGAAGCTCGCTATCAGAACAGTTGTTTCAAGAAGTTCTGTAAAAGTAAACTAACTCAAAAAGTAAACTAACTCAAAAAGTAAGTTTGTAGGAAGATCTAAAGACGATAATTCAGCCAAAAAAAGCTTAAACTCTGTAATTTCTTAGAAAATACTGATGAATTTCAGTTTACTTTAGAGAAATTAAGGGAAATAGTAATAGATATTTGTGGCACTGATCTTCCGTACTCAGATACATTTCTGAAAAAAAACAAATAATCGACAATTTTCAAGATCGGATGTAATACATATATTTTTTGCAGAAAAACTGCCATATGAATGTCTCACTCAAGTTTTAAGACACTAGATGACTGGTGCAGAAACAAAGAAATGAAAGCAAATCTGGAACGTTTAACGTTTGCTGCCGCAGAAATAATCAGAGAAGATATTCAAAAAATGCCATATGATTGTGAAAGCTATCCTGATATTCCGGAAATCACTGGTGGGGGTTATGATTTAGTTCCTGAAACTCTGAATCTGTTCACGTCAACTGTAACAAAGAGGTTTAGATCTGATATTACGAGAAGACGTTTAGTAATTAACCAAGCCATAATAGCATCTGCAAGGCCTAGGTCTTTTTTGTCATCAATACAGACAAGTTTGTGTATATACAATGAATGTACGGATCTAAACATTTAATAGAAGTGTTGTCGTCGTTGTTCGTCTTATCATGAAGGTGACATACCAGAGATCTCTAATAAGCTGGGCCTCCTATAATCGAAGATGACACATCGTTTGACAATTCCGACGTTAATATAAAAAGATTAGATGGCCTAAAAACATTTCATGCCATGGGAGGAATCAAGTGTATCACTCTGGCCTCTAATAAGACAACAACTCTAGATGTACCTCGTCTTCAGTGTGGAAATTTGGGAAAAAAGAAAACATCCCTCAACGTTGCTATGCGAAGAGAAAAAAGAGCAGCTTGAAATATGTAACCATAAAAAATATCAGTGAATGTACATCTTCTAGAAAAGAGCATACTGATTCATTTTATTTTGTATCTCTAACCAATTAAGAATATTTGGCTGATTTATAAAGCACCATTTTCGTGGAAAATCACCTCAAGGGCGCTGAAGGGCACGCGAGGGTGGTTAAGTGGCATTCAAAAGTTGACTGGAACGGGTTTATAAATGTCGCTATGAACAATTGTGTGGATTATGGAACCAGTTAAGTAATGGCTGTTCCATTTATTGATATTGATTCCAATAATCCATCCTCAGTGTACACTGCACTATGTCTCCCAACAGAACAGTGTAAAAAGAACAATCAAACATGCATTGTAACTTTCGACCAACCTGCTTTTTCTCAGAGCTATTGAAATGGTATCGGCTGTACGGTACGGGGCTGACGGATCATGGGAAATTTCAAAAATTATTTTACGACTAGAAGGTTTTCATTTGTTAATGTAATATTTAGGATTTATTGGCCGCATCATGGAAGGAAGTGGGCTAGAAGATTTATGGAAAACTGTGTAACTGTAAAGAACGCGGCCCGCCAGTATCTCCTGAGGACATACCTCCTAGTTCAAACATGGCCAGGAAATGAATTACCATCTAATGAATGGGGATGGCAAAGAAGAGAATATAACTTAACGCATACAAATGACATGTCCCGCGAATCCAAATGAACTTCTAATTGATTCTTGTAACTGTAAAACCTCGTGCGGAAAGTCGTGCAGCTGTCGGAGGGCAGGACTAGAGTATTCTGATATGTGTGGCCACTGCAATGGACTATCCTTCAGTAACACATCTGAAAATACTGACGAAATATTTGTAGACGACTGTGATACCCTGTTAATAATAATATTCTGTAATCCCTTAATACCTACGAAAAGTTATATAATTTTGTACTTATTGAAATTTTTTTCGTACTTTTATTGCAAATACTATTAAGTGTTAAAAGTGTTTTTATATGGTAAATAAATTAAAAAGTACTCCATGTTTCAATTTAAAACTATAAATAGTGCTATCTAAGCACAAATCGGTCACCTGCAATCACAGCTGACTAGGTTGCCCGCACTCCGCGGCGCCGTGCCGCCCTGCAATTGAGTCGGATTTTGACCAGTATTAAGGATAAAAGCAAGCAATGTTATATATCGTTTTAAAGCTTATTAAATTTGGCAAATAGTTTGTTTGAAACATTTTTGCGTGTTCCCTCAGACAAAAAAATATTCACCTTTAAATCAAAATTTTACGAAAATAAAATTTTTTTTTACGACAATGTCATTATTATTTGCCAAACCATAGTAGATAACAAAAAATATATTCTATCTTTTTTGTAGACAGCTTTTTAAGAAGTATAATGGTGTTATTTTTTTTTTCAGATATATTGTCTAGTTTAGGAGATATAATGCATTTTGTGGAACTCTACAATTTTAAAGTTTGGAGGGGAGCAGGGGGGGAAGCAAGCGGGGGAGGGGTGGGGACTTTTGTGAAAATACTCCCTGTAGAAAGTACTATCCACCTGCAAAAATTCAGCTTTCCCTTAATTTGTTCCAGTTCAATGCGTTTATTGACTGGGCTAGGAGTCAAGGACGTGAATTTTAAAAAGGTGAGAAGGAACGGAACAATGTCCAATTCTCATTCGAATATTAAAAATTAGAAAAACATCATATTTACTGACATTTTTGTTATTCAGTTAAAAAATTTTAATAAAAAAAAAAAAAGTCAAAAGTTCCGCTAAGGGTTAATTCATCTAGAAGTACTCTTGGAGAGTTTAAACTTCTCTACAAACAATTTAGAAATTATGATGAAATTTTCGTAGTTATATAAGAATGGAAACATTTTCTACTTATTATAGACTAACTTTTACCAGCAGCTTTGCTAACGTCATATCAAGAGGGAATTTACTGTACAAAGAATTTTCCCACGCGAATGAAATGTTCTTCCGCGATGGAAAGTAGTCCATGTCACTTCCCAGTCCTATGTAATTATCCTTATGCAAAAATTCACATCAGTCAGTCGCTTAGTTGCGACGTGAAAAAAAAGACAAACAAATACACTTTTGATTTTACCACTGGTACATTTTCATATAATTTGTTAGATGATTTCCACAAAGGCTCTCTTTTAAATCACTATGTGACATAATAAAATTAACCAACACGTTCGTTTGCTGGGAGACTCAATACGCGACTAATAGTCACTTTCTATTTGAAAGGCATGGCAGACATAAATTTGCACAATAGTGCAAAAATTAAACATCATATTACTGAATTTAGATGTTAGGTTTTCAACTATTAGCCATTTATGGATAAGACTAACTTCTAGACATTTATTTATTAACAGTTGAAATGGGAAATTTCCTTTCCTTGTTCCCTGTCATTGTGCAATGTGATTGTGATGATATAGGCTGCATATACAATAGACACACGGTGCAGTAGTCGATGTTGCAAACACTGTTTATATAAATCAATTTTACACATGGATTGCAACTAAACTATGATTTTATATCATCCGCAAAAATACAATAAATGCCGCACCAAACATTTTGGTAAATAAACCACAAGCCGCCGCATGTCGCTACACTTTTAATAGGAATAGATTTTGAAAAGTAAACTATTTTTAAACTTAATTACCAAAAGAAACATCGGTTTCAGTGAGGATAGACGGAAAAATATGCATTATAATTCGATTTTCATAAGTTAAGAATTTCGATTTGACATTTGCGAAGTTTCGTTTCAAACAAAATATGCACGAATTACTTAGTTTCCCTGTAAATTTTTGGGATTAGTGTCGATGGCTATTACGAATAATTTTTAGAAAAAAACTTTAGATTCGCCTTAATCACTATAAAATGAAACTTTTTGCATCACGGCCGGCAGAAAATAATGCATTTTCAATGTCGTTAAATAAAATTTCACTTCGCGAACCGATACTACGACAGCCCGCCCGCCATTTTGTCACTGTTATGTCGGTATCCCAACCTGATACAAACAAGAGCAGATACGATTGTGGCTGACTTCGTGGGATATATGATAAGGCGCGTAGTTATGAAATTTGTCTAGCGGGCTTGTGTATGATATCTTTACTTTAAAAAACAGCCTACGTTTTTAAATGGTTTGTCTGACAAAGCAGGGTTTGTCTAGCGGGATTGTGCATGTTATCTTTACTTTAAAAAACAGCCTACGTTTTTGAATGGTTTGTCTGGCAAAGCAGGGTTTGTATAGCGGGCTTGTGTATATTATCTTTATTTTAAAAAACATCCCAGGATTTGAATGGTTCACAGTGACAAAATGGCGGGCGGGCTGTCGTAGTATCGGTTCGCGAAGTGAAATTTTATTTAATGAAATTGAAAATTAAAATGCATTATTTTCCGCCAGCCGTGATGCAAAAAGTTTCCTTTTATAGTAATTAAGGCGAATCTTTTTGAATCGGCGAAGAAAAGTTTTTTTTCTAAAAATTATTCGTAATAGCCATGGACAGTAATCCCAAAAAATTACCATTTACCTAAACTAAGAACCTAATAACCCATTTTGAGTATGTAAATAGTTGTTTCTTGTAGTAAAAGAAATGTGATTTCCAAAATCCGTTCTAAAAATGCAGCAGCTTATGGATTATTTAACCTTTCCTGGTCTGTAAAGTGTAAATACTACACATTGCTGCTAATAACTTTTATATCTCTATAAATATAATGAATTCTGGGTTCAAATTTTAGGTATTCCTCCGTTATACATTTACGCACTGAATTAAAATTTAATATTTTAAATAATTAGCAAATTTAATTCAAAATCAGAGATATTTTGTTAAATATCGGGAATAAACCACAAATACAATCAACCGTGTGCCAGTGTGGACCGTGATACGCGAAGAGTGTGCGGGGGGAGATGACACGCCATGTGACGTCTCGCTCTACTTCGCTATACGGGAACACGAGAAACAGAGACCGCCGCCGTGCGCAGTTGTGTTTCGACCACATGCATAGCTGTATGTATTGGGTAGCAGTCTAGCACTATTCTAGCTTCTAGCGCCTCAGTCGTTCGCGGGCAATCGTTTGAGATGGTCTCTTCGCCCGTTTTTTGAGCAACGGACGATGGTTTTTTCATGTTTTCAGCAATTAAACTACAATTATTATCACTTTTAACACTAATTATGATAAACAAAAGCGATTAGCTATGAATGTTGATATATTTCCGAGATAAAATCGCTAATTTTGATACGCGAATTGATTACACAGCACCGGAGCGCGCGTTTTTTTTTAGCACAGTAAGGGAAAGGTTAATAACATTTTTAAAGATTTCCAATCATTTATGCATTAAACCGCTTACTCGTTAACACGGAATACTTTTTATCCAAACAGTTAGATTTAGCTTTATTATTACAAAAAGTGAGTATTTATGCTGGGGGAGACCAAAAAACATGCAAAAAATATGCATTTAACATTTTAATTTTGTTGAAATTAATTCACTCTCGCGGTAACGCCATTGCTTATCCATCGTTTTAATTTTAACATTTCATAGACAATGCTGCCAATCATAGAAAAAATATTTTTGCGTAAAACAAAGTGAATGCATCATTGACAAATTTATACCTGTATTTATAACAGTAGAACATGGAAAGAAATGTATTAAAATAATTATACAAACCCTGCGTAGCCAAACAAACCATTCAAAACCTGGGATGTTTTTTAAAGGTATGATGAAAAGCGAGTTTATTTTAGAGAATTTATCTTATAAAATTGGTACTTCCGACAAATGTCATATTTGATTGTCTATTACTTAAAAAAGGAACATTCCGTATTATCCGTGAGGTGGACTAACTGCATATTTACCGATTTCCATAAATAACAAAACTATCTAACTATTCGAATTTTTCTAAATTCAAATGAAACCCTGCAACAATCTATATTTTGGTAAAGGTTTTTCCATTCTCACAATAAAAATACATAGCTGTTTCATGTAGTAAAAGACGGAAGTGTTATTTCAATAATTTTCGCATATGAAGAGTAAAACGAAATTCTAGAATTTTACCATAATTTGTAATGTGTGCATATCTTTACTAGTATACATACATTTTCATTTGTAAAGTTTAATGAAGCCATAAGTAAAAATCCAAGCTTATAAGATATTACATTAAAATTTTAACATTTCGGAATTTGGGTGAATTTTATTATTTAGATCGCCTGAGGAATAGTGATATGAACACACTAAAAAAGCAATTCCTTATTATTTTGACGCATTTCTTACAAATAAGTATGACTCACTCGTAAATATACCAATAATACTGCTTAAATGATAAGCTTACCTGTAAAGGACGGTCCAGGTCACCTTCCTGGGGTTCCTCTTCATGAGATGGGCGGCCTCACATTTTGAATTGAGGAAAGTAAAGGACTGAAAGAGAAATGAAAACATGAGACATAACCTAAATGTCAAAACCACGAACAATGTCAAAGTAAAGTATTTTATAGTCTAATAAATAATTAAATAATTTAGACACTCCACTGTAATTATATTTGCACTTTTTAAACACTGTTATGGGTAATGTCAGTCATAAACACAAGTGGAACCAACCTTTCCGTCAACCCGGACCATAGTTTTGCCATGTCCGGGGTAGATTTTGTATCCACTGTATGAGCACAATCCGATCCTAGAAATACATAATTTTTATAAATAACAAGAAATCGAAGCATTTAAATTAATGAATATGCCCAAATGTGTCACTTGGATGTCCAATATTACGATAAATAAAATAATTCCGGATAAATCTTTTAACGTACTTCATCTTGACGGTCTAGGAAACGGAAAAGAACCATAGACAACTTTTATGTCTAGAAGTGAAGCATAAATAAACAATACACAAGTGAAGTAAAGAGAGCGATATCTCTATATTATCTATGGTCTTAAGCCGTAGCATAGGTACACTTCGGAGCGACCGAGTCTTGCGCCACTTCAGGCCGCCGCGCAGAAAAGTCTCTGAATGAACTGCGCTGTAAGTCTATCGGTCTTTACTTTTCTGCGCGGCGGCCTGAAGTGGCGCAGGACTCGGTCGCTCCAAAGTGTGCGTGTGGGAGATGCTATATTATAGCGCCGTTTACACGCACACTTCGGAGCGACCGAGTCCCGCGCCACTTCAGGCCGCCGCGCAGAAAATTAAAGACCAATAGGTTTACAGCGCAGTTCACTGTGAGACTTTTCTGCGCGGCGGCCTGAAGTGGCGCGGGACTCGGTCGCTCCGAAGTGTGCGTGTAAACGGTCCTTATGTATCCATATTTATCTTTGTATGTTCGGGCTTTTGTTGATGAAAACGTGCAATTTTAGTAGTTTTCAGTAATGACCGACCGAAGGTTCGGTTTCGGCAAAAAATCTAGTTTCGGCAGAAAATCTGCCGAACCTTCGGCAGATTTTCTGCCGAAACTTTACCGAAATTTTACCGAAACTCTGCAAAAGATCTCAATAAACGTTAAATTTAGTCAGAATGTTGTGATTGTAGACGCAATTAAAATTAAAATACTCAACTAATGAGGTCCTTTTTTATAAGTGTTGATTATTGATAATTTTTTTCCAAGAAGTAGTTAATATGTTTTGTAATTTTTTTATATTTTGTTTGTCTTATAGCAGTAATATAAAATCACATCCTTCAACTATTGTTTTGATTTCATTCAACACATTGTAAAAATGTGTAAAATAAGCCAAATTTCAGTAAAAATTTGCATGTCTATAAAAAGGATCGGTTTCGGCCGAAACTGAGACAGATACCGAAGATTAGGTTTCGGTTTCGGTGGAAAGTCCTGTTTCGGTCGGGCACTAGTTTTTAGTTTTCAGGTAATAATTTTCCTTACCGATGAAATACAAGACCTCTTGAACTGCGTTGTAAACCGTTACCTTACTTTCGGACTTTATTTTACCGTCGCTCCATAAATAAACCAAACCACACAGCGTCACTCCTTATGACCGTTTTACACGACATCTTTACATCTTTTTTCAGTCAGATTCCCATATAGATGCCAAAGACAACATTTTTCGCTTTACGCGATCGCTATTGTCATATCTACGATTTCAATTGACATCACAGCAAACAACAAATGAACCATATTGTTTGCTGTGATGCCAACTGAAATCGTAGATATGAAAATAGCGATCGCATAAAGCGAAAAAAATTGTCTTTGGTCGCTTTACGTTGCTTTACGTATTCGGGCTGAAAAAAGATGTCGTGTATTGTAGGCTGTACTCCGTAGTAGTCATGTAGGTAATTACCGCTTTTGGACCGAAGAAATGCTATTCGGACTAACCTGTCATTGCCCGATTGTGAAATTCCTAAGTACAATACCTACGAGGTATGAGGTCATAAAAAATATTATTATTACGCAGTACGTACGTATGCCGGAATATGTTCAACACAGGTAGGTTTATGGACAGGTAGATGGGATTGGTGTATTTGTGACTTATTAGATTTAGATGTTGTACCTTCGTAGTAGGCAGCATATATTTATGGTAGGCAGTGTAAAATGTCGTTAGTCAGTAATATTATGTGAAATTAGTGAAATTACTAAACGGACATAAAATAGATCCAGAAATCGTGACTTGATTTTAACATGGCTTCTATTTTTTGTCTAATTGTGGAATACAGTTTCCTACTCATATTAGTAAAATATAAGACAATGGAATCATTCTCGCACAAATAACGAGGTAAACATTTCTGTAATATGGTAGGAACCTTGCCTAGGTAATAACTGATAAAGAATAGGCTAGGCAGGTAGAGGTTTATTTATGTACTTAGTGTCTTGTTGACAAAACTGTGAGCGTGGCTGCCTTTTGTTTGTGTTAATTGGTTAGATCGTATTTTAACTCCAACCAAATGATTTCATTATTATCGCTGTTTTTTTTCCGCGTTGGTTAGCAAATGATAGTGATTATTAATTTATAAATGGCTTGGGGGAAGAACCTGTGACTCAAAATCCTAACCATGTCATCGATCGGGGTAACAGAAGGCTGTCTGGGAAAATTAACGACTGTAAAAGAAATCTATAAAGCGTGCCCTGTACTATGAAATATGTTGTTATACTAACTTTGACTTTTTGCTGTAGTGCCAGTGAACAGTATTGCACGGATACGGGGAGGCCCGGGCGACCAGCGCGAAGTGCGTCCCGAAGCATTTTTTCCGCATTACTTCTTTATTCTTTGGAATTTCTTGAGCGTTGTCGGTTCCTTTGCGCCGTATTGCATTTTGTATGTTAAATAATGGTGTAGAATTACTTTCAAAGTGTTATTTTTGTTGAAAACAACCATTAAGTTTAGTGCCGAATATTCTGTTCGTTTTTTACATCAATTTTCTTATAGGTAGTTGATGTTATTTTCATACATTTTGTAAATGTGCGTGGCTTTCAACAAAACCAACATCAAAGCAATTGGAGTTATTTGTTAAAATATCTGCGTTTTCAGTTGACACGGTAAGAGTTTTTTCAGCTTTGGTTTGGTGGTTGGTGGTTAGGTAGTTAGGTAGTTATTTCATAATAACTTTGGATCACTTTTCGATACATGTCACAAAAATTCGTTTCAAGACCTCGGTCGTATTTTGATTTCGTAACTTGCCTTATTTGACAGGTGGTGTAGTATTTTGAAGTGCTTCGGTGAATTATATAACATTATTAAACAATATACAACGTAAAAAAACGTTTACTTGAAACACAATCCGAGGTACACGCTAACACAAACCTAACGAACCTAACCTTATTGATACTCTTCAAGGTCTCGTAAAAATGTGTAAACATTATAATATCATTGCCGATCCCAAGTCTTAATCCTTTATATTGATTTTCTTTTGCATGTTCGTGCTTCTTAACTGTCACAATAATAATATTTTATATTCATAAAAAAATGTGAAAATAAAATTAAAATACAACAGTTTTGGCATTAAAATTTTTCAGACAACACGTTTGCTTGAGATAATTATTTTATTTATTTATTTTTATTTTTTATTATTATTGTACAACAGAATAATTCCAATTACAGTACAATTTAGGGTAATCATCGGTTCGGACTGGCCACGCTTATTACGAATAATTTTTAGAAAAAAACTTTAGATTCGCCTTAACTACTATAAAAGGAAACTTTTTGGCTTTGGGGCGGCGGAAAATAATGCATTTTAATTTTCAATTGCATAAAACCAAAATTCTCTTCGCGATCCGACACAGCGAAAATCCGCAGCCGTACCTGTCACTGTGATGTTGGTATCCTTTATAAATTAACAAGAGCTAATACGACTGTAGCCGACTTGCCACAGCCCTGCTCCAATTTAGCAAAGAAATAAGGTCTTCATTATTATAATATTTAATGTTACTAATTTATTATTTATGCGACCGCTTACTCGTTAATACGGAATATTTTTTATTCAAATTTTTTTATTATTACGAAAAGTGAGCATTTATGTCGGGGAAGACCAAAAAACATGCAAAAAATATGCATTTAACATTTTAATTTTGTTAAAATTAATTCACTCACGCGGTAACTCCATTGTTTATTCATCATTTTTATTTTAACATTTCATAGAGAAATAATCAATGCTGCCAATCATAGAAAAAATATTTTTGCGTAAAAAGTGAATGCATTATTGACAAGTTTGTACGTGTATTTATAACAGTAGAACGTGGAAGGAAATGTATTAGAATAATTACACAAACCCGCTAGACAAACCCTGCTTTGCTAAACAAACCATTCAAAACCTGGGATGTTTTTTTAAATTATTATGCGAGTTAATTTTATAAGATTGGTACTTCCGACAAATGTCATATTTGATTGTCTATTAGTTAAAAAAAAGGAACATTCCGTATTATCCGTGTATCAAACTTCGACAACACGAACGTTCCGTATTATCCGTGAGGTGGACTAACTGCATATTTACCACTAATTTTAATTGAATCGGCTACCTATACATCATACCATTTGTACTTCATTATGCTAAGTATAAAGGGTATGTGTCAAAAGCAGCAATTTCAAAATATTACTTTTATTGGGTGATTACCGGTCGATTCGACCGGTCAGTGACTGAGTTGGCATCACGTTTCGGTCCCACCCGGGTGTCGCATGTTCGATTCCTCGGCAGGCTAAGTCCTCCATCACAACACAAGCAACATTTTTGACTAACTGTGGTGGTAGTAGGAGATTTTCAAACATTTTTGGGTTATTCGTAACCCGAGAATGTTTGTCTTTCTTTTAAAACATGAAATAAATATTTTTTAATAATTTATTTTATTGATAGTTATTAAGAAAATAGCACACTGTCATACGAATAACATAAAATAGGTGACATGTACTTTTCACAAAATCATAAATAATAATATAGAAATAATAAAAAAAAGAGTATAACAGATAATTGTGGCATTTGAATGAGAAATGACACCGGAGAGACAATCATATACAAAAGTCTATAGATAGTACAAATAGAATTAATATTGATTGAAAAGATTTGATAGCATAGCCCTCTTGTACCTCTACCTTCCGTGCAGTTAAATAGATCTGCCACATCTGCATATCTATTACTAACATCATGTAACCTAGATACAAGCGAGTGTTGAGAACAAACATATTTATACTGTTAGGACTGTTACTGTTAGGACATATACATAACAAACCACTCCAACGACTTAATACTAAAAATCTATGGTAATGATTTTATTTTCTGTAACGTTGCAGATCCATAGTTTAGAATTTTGTAGATTTAGCCTTCAATAAATTCTTTCACACCTGGAAATGAACTGTGAGTGTCAGAAGACATTTTCAATGTTTTGTAGAAGTCGTGAAATATCGGACTTAACAATGGTAGAAGGTCCAAAATATCTTTCTTTCTCTCTTGATATTGGAAGTGAAGAACTATAATAATTATTAGGCTCTGTAGGTTTGGATAGACCATCTGCTTCATTTTCGTATGGTTGGGGATAGTTGGTGGAGGTCAAACTGGGATGCTGGAATTATTTGTCCAGTTGACGGCATTGGGAGGGACACAGATGTGTCTCCGTACACCTGATAAAGGGGTAATTTATTTAGTTTGTGTTCTATAAGTTCACATTTGCACAATTCAGAATCCTTTAGGCCCCATTTATGCGCTGTGACTGCTGTGTAACAACTGTGTGGTCCATGTCTTCTGAGAAAGAGAGAGAGAACCGTGGCAGTTTAATAGTTCGGTCCACAACAAGGTGCTTGGTTTTCACGTCCAAGTCTGCCACTGAATTCACCACGACTCTTCAGTCAGAGTAAGATTTTTTGGCAATAAACTACGAGTTTTAAAAGGCAAGCCCCCATCAAGGGAAGACTTGAAGTAAGCAATTGCTTAGTCCTGGGTGTAATAAATTTATTTAATTGTAGTCTTTTTGAAGGCATCTCCACCCAGGTCATAGGCCCATTGCGCTATCTCCTATTTTATCTCCTACCTCATTTCTTTAACTGTAACCCGGTCCCTTTTATGAAATACCAGGGTTGTCATTGGATATGTAGCTATGTCTTCTGTTTCCACAATGTGTCTTCCCAGGTATCTGAGCCTTGTTCCCAACAGAGCGGGACATTGGTACCATAGATGAATTGGAGTCTCTTTACATTCATGCAGCATTGGTGTTTTCCACTCTCAACAACTGCGTTTGTCTCCTGAAATGGCAGTATCCAGTGAGTAGTCCTAGCAGGGGCGTGCACTCCATATAGGCACATAAGCACTGCCTACCCTACCGTATTTGTAAAACATAAGCATGTAAATAATTTAATAATTTATTAAATTATTGCTAAAAATAAATATACACTTTCAACAGTAAGCGCGAAAAAGCTGAGCGACCGAAACTACTCGAGCGCCTCATCAAACTTCATACTACAAACGTGGCATAACTGTAACTATAAACTACATGCACGCCCTCCGAATGCCTAACTTAAATGTGGCCTAAGCAGGAGCTAACTTCATACAAGATATATTCATATCAATGTTAACGAAATGTACGTAGCATAGAGTAGAACTGTCGTTTTGAATTTGCTTCTATGAGGTTTTTTTTTGTTAGTATTAGGCAGTGCTTTCTTGATCAAAATTAGCAAATGGCAATCAGTGATGACAGTGACATCTGTTGTTATCTATTTCTATCAACTAGTTGTCTTACCCGCAGCAAGTGCACTTAGCGAAAACTTGTAAGAAGGGAGTTATTTGTAACAAGTTTTTTAAAAATTATTTGAATCAATTCGGCAGTTTTTCTACTGCCTACCCTGATCAAAAACTCTAGGCACGCCACTGAGTCCTAGCAGTTCCCTCAGTGAGTTTCTGTCTATATCGAGTAGTTGCTTTATGTAGTAGTAGTGTCTAGGGTCTGGTTTACTGGAGGATCTAGGTACCTAGCATGGTCGATCGATATAGGTTTTGTCGAATACGTCGGTAACTTGTCATCGCTCCCAAGCACGACTGCAGGTCGCTAACGAGCAAACAACAGTTAACAACGACTAAAGGTTCCTACTTTGTTTTACGTGAACTGTTATTTGTTTGTAAGCGGCCTGCAGTCGTGCTCGGGAGCGATGACAAGTTACCGACATTTTCGATAAAACCTATATCGATCGACCATGCTAGATACCCTGGTCCGTTTATACTTTGGGTGCCTTCTCCCATTCCCTCAAATGCTAGTAGTGTTCCGTAGTCTGGGATTTTTCAATATGTAATTTGGTGTGGCAAGCTGCTACTCCTATGGCCGGCTCGGATCCCGCAAGTGGTGTTACCTTTATGTCCTGGTACCCAGATCAGGGTTATTTTATTGGTGGTAGCAAGTTCTTTATGAATAGTCCTGTACAGGGGCGGCTCGGGTAATATTAAAAAAATGGCATCATGGATGTTGTCGTATGCGAAAAGTAATTTTTATTTTTTTTCCAAAATTCGTGTTTTGTATGAAGATTTTTCAGGAAATCGGTGCGGCACACCGCCAAACTGAAACTTTCTGAAATTTTTCATACAAAAAACTGATTTTCAAAAAAAAAAATTTTTTTTTTTCGGCTACAACATCAATAATGCCATTTTTTTTTATCAGCACTCTAGCACACCCAAAAGTCACGACCCGCCACTGGTCCTGTATTCTATTACCAGTTTGGAGTCGCATCGGTTACTTTCCGTTGCCATTAGAGCTGCCTGGCTATCAGAACATATGCTAAAATTCTTATTCATGTACCCGATTCGTGTATTGTCGTGCGCAGGCTAAGATGGCTTCCATCTCAGCTTGAATTACAGTGTAGTTTGGTCATAGAGGTATAATGAGTTTAATCTTGGATCCCTGCAGATATCCCGACATCTGTTCCTTACTCCATCTTGAACCCACCTGTGATCCAGATTAGCTCCTGTCTGGAGGTTGGACCTGGAACTGTGTTCCATTCCTTCCTTGTGGTGTACATCACACCAAACTGCTGTCTGAAGAAGATCAGGTGATATCTGTCCTCCTTGATCGAGTTGTGGACGATCTAGTTTTTAGTGTGCAGCTGTGGGGTTTGATTCTCCAGTTGTTGCAGCAGCCTCTCAGTGCTTACTGCTCCGTTTTCGGGATTATTGCCTCGACCCTCACGAACTTTAGTAGTTCATTAACCCCACCACCTCCAGGTCGCAGTCCTGCCATTCCTTTCCATCTCCTTTCCCTCCCACTACCTTCAGCCTCACAACATACCCCAATAGGGTATTTTTACATAGGAATATCGTTAAAAATATGTGGAAGATTTAAAGATTTTATTTTTCTGGTTATGATATCGCCACAAAAATGTGTAATCTTAATATTTTATTTCATAATTATTGATTTCAAAACAGGCCTGATATAAACGGTTCATGATTGGTTGATCGAATCATGACGTCATGCCTGTCGACATTCAGAGGTTTATCACCGTGTTACCGTCAAAAGTGTAAACATTCTTGACTTGTTCTGGGTTATTGACAGTTTAATTTAATTTTTAAGATGCTTTTGTTATGTACTTATAGTTTACATAATATTGTGTGGCTATAATGACCGATATTGGTTTTTTTACGGGCGCGATCCGATAACTTGCTAAAATAGACGCCGAGTACGAGTGACAGTAATTTTCTAAGTGCTGAATTTCGGAGTTTTAAAATGATACGCTAAGAAAAACATTTTGTTAACATACTCTCATACTATACACATTGTATTCTCATATACATTTAACAATGTATGCCCAAAATAGCAGAACAAAACAGCAAATGATGGAATGAAAAACGGCAAACAAAATACGATATACTTATACGTGCAGTCGGCTTAGCAAAAAACCGCTATATATCATTTTTTATCTGAATACAACGCCAGAGACCTTCTCCCATCCATCTGGAGCCAGTGAGACAATTTTGGTATGATTTAATAAGTCTAATACTTACACACCACACACCAGCATTCAAATACAAAAAATCATATAATATAACTTTTTAATCTGAATACAACACAAGAGTCCCAGCTGCTCCCAACCGTCTGGAGCCAGTGAGACTATAGAATCCCCAAATTTAGTATGTTGTGAGGCTGAGGGTAGTGGGGAGGGAAAGGAGATGTGGAAAATGTTCCTGGATATTCAGATCTAGACACCATATACGGCCAAAGCCATTTCAAGTAGTAAGTCTAATACTTATACTCCAGCGTAAAAATACAAAAAAATCATATGGTGAGACTATGCATCCCCAATTTTAGTATGTTATGAGGCCTAAGGTAATGGAGAGGGGAAGGAGATATGGAAAATGTACCTAGGTCTAGTCACCAAATACGGCTAAATACGGTGACTAGATCTGAATAGCACGGTACATCTTCTACATCTCCTTCCCCTCCTCACTATCTTCAGTCTCACAACATACTAAAATTGGGGATGCCATAGTCTCACTGGCTCCAGATGGTTGGGAGAAGTTGGCCCTCTTGTGCTGCATTTGGATAAAAAGTTATATTTTTTGTAATTTTGTGCTGGTGTATAGTGTATAATTAGACTTATTACTTGAAATGGCTTTAGTTGTGTTTGGTGACTAGATCTGAACAGCCAGTTACATTTTCCACATCCCCTTCCCCTCCCCACTACCTTCAGCCTCACAACATACCAAAATTGGGGATGTCATGGTCTCACTGGCTACAGGTGGTTGGGAAAAATGATATTACTTTTTATACAAAAATTCAAATACAAAACAATAAATTAAAAACACTTAAGAATTTCCGTTTCGTTTCCGATGCTACTAGCCGCTGACACGTCTGCAGTTTGCAATAGTCACCAGATGGACGCCAAAACTGAAACATTCTCTTGACCGACAACGTAGACCAGAGGTCGTCACACTTTTCTATTCAAGGGGCACATAGGACAATGTGAGGTATCACCGCGGGCTGCACCATGGCGGGGGGGGGGGGGGGGGGAATTCAATAATCAATAATTCGATTACAAATATATTAAATTATTTGTGTACCAAGTTATATTTTAAGTACCGGTTGTTATCTCTATCAGTGTCAATTCTTAATAATAATACATGTAAGATGATAATATTATATAATAAAAAATGTTCATATCATCCAATTTAATGTAGATCTGAATGTAAAGAAATCTTTTAATTTAATTTTCATCTGCTTCTCGAACTGCCGAAATGTGTTAATTTTGCTCGTGTGATAAAAATGATTACAATACATACAATAACAAAAAAGACCTATTTTAAAGTTTACTTCGCTTTACTAGTATGTGATTAGCGTGTTTTTTTGTCTTTTTTAAACCATACTTGTTTTTTTTTTTGCGTTTAGCCTTGATGTAACCGTCAATTACCGGATACCAAGAACTATTGAGCTTAGCTCCGTCATCTCTATTAATATTTATAGGATTTTTGTGAATTTCAATTGCCTCCATAATCAGGTCTGCTCTTTGTTTTTTTTGTTTTTGTTTTGTCAAAACATGTTGAAGTATATTGTAGCGCCAGCTCGTAGAGGAGTGGAGCTGGCGACACGGTATCGCTCCTAAGTAGATAAGTACAAACATCACCCCTAACTATTACACATCTGCCCTGATGATGGACACTGCAACGCTGTCCGAAACGTTGGCTAAAGAAGGAGGTAGCGCAACACGGCAAAAATACTAACAAAAATACTTTTGGCCGTGAAAATCTAAAACCGTATCTAAAACATGATTTATTTTGTTTGTTAAATTAAAATTAATGAAAACAGGACCATACTTACCTGGGAGGTCGCTTGAAATTAACACTGTATATTGTTCATTTAAAGAAATTTAGAAAGGCTTCGCACACAGAGGACATAATTATGAACACATATTATTTAAACCTGAAAAATATTTGAATATTAATATGTAATGTATTCTTTGATGAGTGTATTTTGAAAAGTAAAAGCAAAATTTAATGGTGGGTGGTGCAGTAGTACCTGTAAGGATTTGATCTTCCTAAATGTGATTCATCAAGAGACAGATTGATGTGTAAGGACTCGAGTAATTTTAATCCAGTAAGAAAAGTGCGATTAAGACATATCATAGGCGATACAAGTATGATACTCTCAAATAGGTATATTTAAATTAAGGGTATGAGAGCCCAAAAAGGTAGGTTTTTAGTTTGGACCTAAACTCTGTTGGGCTTGTTATGCATCTTAATTCCGGAGGGAGTCTATTCCAAGCCTTAGGCCCAGATACTCCGAAAGCACGATCTCCAAACTTAGTATTTGGCTTTCGTTTTGGTTCTATTAGTCTGCCTTTAGCAGACCAAGTTGCTGATCTAAGGGTTAATTGCCTCGGACCGGTATTTTCCGGGACGCATAATTCGGAGATGTAAGGTGGGGCCATTTCGTTAATTGATTTAAAAACCATCCAGCACAATTTGTACTGGATTCTTTCAGGACACTTGAGCCAGTGAAGGTTACGAAGGTGTTCTGAAATATGCGAATATTTAGATACTCCAGTTATGAGCCTTGCCGCTGCATTAAACACGGATTGAAGTTTGTCAGTTTGATATTTTGGAAGACTAGCGTAGATGCCGTTACAGTAATCGAGCCGTGAGACTACGTAAGAGTTGATTAATAGTTTTGTCGCCTCTGTAGGAGGGTTTCTTCGAACTGACTTGAATTGTCTTAGGTGAAAAAAACCGGTGCTTACTGTCAAGTTTGACTGTTGTCTTTGGAATAATATCGTTGCAAGAAATGGAAATAGGTGAATTGTCTAATGGAACCTCGAATAATGAGCACAATTCGTTCCAGAATCTTATTTGCAATGCGAAACATTTGTTAAATGAAACAATTTTTCCCTTATAAATTTATGTAAAATATCATAATGCATTCCATGCTGAAAAAAAAACAATTTTTTTATTTTTATATGCAACATATAACCAGAAGAGACCCGTCATGTCACAATCACAAACCTGTTGCGGCAGGTAACCCTTAGAATATACGAGTACAAGCTACTTGACGTAGCCGATGAAGTTCTCTGCTGCCTTTGTGTCGGAGCTTGCTGCTTTATCATGCTTCACAGCTCTGTAGATGCCGGTTCTTCTCTTAAACTTCTCCAACCATCCATAATTTCCCTTAAATACTTTTTCTTCAGCCGTTGATGATTCTGGCGTCTTAACAAGGTCGTCGAATATTACTTTTATTTAAATGTCGCCTTGCAATTGCTTTTTGTTTATCCACGTGAGAAGCAATCTTGCAACATCATCGAGAATACGTAACTCTTGCGTAGATATTCTTGTCCACTCCCTTTGAAGCATCGGTAAACTTTAGAAATAACGCTTAATACAAATATTTTTTATAAAAAATCTTTGGATTCACCTTCTCTACATATTATAAATTAAAGTCCTCCACGTAGTTTGTCTGTCTGTTCGCGATAAACTCGAAAACTACTGAACGGATTTTCATGCGGTTTTCACCAATAGATAGTGTTTCGTGAGCAAGGTTTAGTTATGTAATTTGTCAAGGATTTGTGTAAATTGGTTGGAACATAACGATAATTGTTAGAAGTGTCGGAAAAAGTCAAGCCGCCTGGTAGCTTTCATCGAAAACGCTGCCTAATCCTTTGGGGATAGAACAAAACAATGCATGGTGGGATATTCCTCTTTTATAGATCTAAAAAAAAGTCCGCGAAGGCATATATCTATCTTTTACGGATAGCTTACTATACCCACTCTATCTTCTAAAAACATGGTCGCGTACATTGCGGTAATTGAAAAGTTATTTAGACGGATACAGTATTAATCCTTATTAACTTAAATACTTTAGTTACCCCAAGCATTTCATTCACATTATTACAATCTTTCACACCATCTCTAAGTATTATAAATTAAATTCCTCCGCGGCATCTGTCTGTCTCTTCGCGATAAACTCAAAGACCGCGGTGGTTATAAAGGTTGGATAACCATCCAGTAGATGACGTTGTGTTTTATTAGCCACAGCAACGCGTGGCCGGGTCAGCTAGTAATTACTATAAAAGACAACTATTTGCATTCGGAGTAATGGAAATTATTGCTTTCAAAATTTCAATTACGAGATGAGTTTGCGGCCGTTCACACTCGTAATTGAAATTTTAAATGCAGTATTTTCCATCACCCCAAATGCATAAAGTAAAGGTGAATCAAAAGATTTTTTCTAAAAAATATTTGTATTAAGCGTGTCCAGTGATTTGGAAAGTTTACCGAAGCATCTATCTTCTTAATCTTGTCCTTGTTCTTGAGGATAGTGTAAATTTTTGATGTAGACCAGTGATGTATCCGGTGATTTTAAAAGTTTACCGAAGCAACTATCTCCTTAATCTTGTCCTGGTTTTTGAGGATAGTGCAAATTGTTGATGCATACCAGTGATGTGCCCAGTAATTTCAAAAGTTTACCGAAGCATCTATCTCCTTGTTCTTGAGGATAGTGTAAATTGTTGGTGTAGACCAATGATGTATCCAGTGATTTCAAAAGTTTACCGAAGCATCTATCTCCTTAATCTTGTCCTGGTTTTTGAGGATAGTGCAAATTGTTGATGTAGACCAATTGTATATGCTTGCTAGATCAGTCACACTCACCTCGTTCTCGCTTTTCAATGTTTATGTATCATATCTAGTTATTTTTATTCTCTAATGGCTGTCTTCTTGAGGTTTTTTTCTGTGAGGACATTTTTGCAATGGTTATTAAACTTTGTACAAAAAAAATCACAAATAATATAATAATATATGTAATAATGTAAAAGCCCTTCGGGCGTTAAATAAATAAAAAAATATGAGTGATCACGAAAGTCAAGTTTCATAAGTTATTACGAAAATTGTATCAGCCGATGTACGGCGGGGCATTTTACCTCCGACATCCTAATTCTCTAAAAGCAACAAAAATGTACCTATATTTTAAAAGTCGTAAAAGGAACTTGGTGTTCCTTTTTTACTATTGTAAAAATATGCTATTTAAGTCATAAATATTTAGGTTCCTCTGGCACTTACCTTGACAAGACGTGAATTGACCCTTACAAAGCAGAATTTCTTATATTTTTTATAATCCGCATAATGGAAATTTCGTATCCATTAGCAAATATGGATGTTGCATTTTACACCTCTGAACAATCGAATAAATAGAAAATGGTCCCTTATTTCAAGAAATTGATGAAATCCCTGTGCACATTTATACGTTGAATTTGAGTTAAGCACTAACTATGGAGACTTTTTTAGGGACTGGAGATGAGCGCATACTAAGGATTTAAAGTATGCTCGAAGTTAGTGAAAGTCACGACAGTATTTCTTTCTCATTACAGTGTTATTTCATATTGTTTATTTTTAGGTTACCGGGAGCTTGATTCCTCTGTGTAGTCCTGTGAAGAATTTGAGCTGGAGCCCCTTGCTTTGAAGAGGAAAGTGGATGCGGGTGGAGCACTTCCCAAGAAGCCCACAAATGTGATCCAGAAAAGGAAGAAAAACGGTACATATTAATAAAAAAATAAATAAATTGATAAGTGGTTACCATAGTTAAAAAAGGGCCGTAACCCATTGTTAGTATGAAATCGCATGTACAAAATCGCCAACATCGTTCACTCATACTGTACTGCAAATCGCAACTATGCATAGCATATAATTTTTTTATACCTACACACCGAATCAGTGGCGTAGCTAGCATGGGTGGCACCCGGGAGGGGGGGGGGGGGGGCTATGAAAATAAATAACAGACCGTGTTCATGTGTACAATACTTTGGTGACAATATCCTTCTTATTTTTTTTTTCACGGTCGAGTATCACCTCCCTGTCGGGTGTCACCTCCACTGCACCAAATGCGTAACTTTCATTGCATTGCGGTTTTGATAGTCTGTGCAGTTTTGTAGTAGCTCGGCAATAGTCGGCGATCTTACATTACACGGGCATTAGCCTAATATAATAGTCGTAAAAAGACAATAAACTAACATATAAAAGATTATTAAATAATAATGAAAAATATATCTTCTTTTGTTTCTATTATGTTTGGTAGTTACATGAACTTGAGGTGAAAAAAGAGTTACTAAGGAACAATTTTTAAATATATATTTTGTAACTACAATGTCTACAGCAGCAACATTCTGACTACACAGATAAATTTGTAATATGGTGCCTACTGACTCTCATTTTTCTATCCTTGCCAAAGGAAGCACATTTGTTCCACATTAATTCTTGGTTGACTTGTGATATATTTATGACCATCCTTTAACCTATGCGTTATCATTTAAAACTAATCTAATTAATCGTGTTGACATCATTATGCCTGTTCTACACTCTCGAAGAGACTACCCGAGTTTGTGAATGTAGTTGGCTTTGCCGGCAGTCTCTTTCATTTCGGCTTTTTGTCTGGTGTCTTTCGACATCGGACAAAAAGGTTTGGATGAGGTTCTGTTATCGGGTGAATCACATAACAACCAATAATAATGCAATTAATGTTTGCATAATACGAGTGTGAAGAGATAGCGCACAGGATCCCTTTCCTCAGTAAAAAGTCTTGTTAAACGTTTCGATGAGAAGTCTTGCCAAGAGTGCAGAGCAGATATTAGAGAAGAAATAGAAGGCGAAGTGTTTCATGAACAATGTAGATTGTGTATATATAAATAATGTGATGTAAACTAAGTTGTTTGTCTTTTTAATAAAATAAATAATGCCATCACAAAGTGAAAACCTCTCAGAAGTTTTCTTCGAACAAAATAATTGACCATAATTATTTATTTTAGTATACCTGAGTGAGCACATGGAGACGCTGGTTGACACTGAAAATTCAATTCCAAAAGGTATTGAAGGAGTGATAAATAATTGTTACGCTTGGGAAAGTAAATAATTCAAACGATATTTCATGCTTTTCACTTACCATTTTGCAGAGACAGATATATGAGTAATATGTGATAAAAATCTATTTTGTATAATTTGTGTTCTTTCTTTTCCACTCTGTTTTTCTCTTGCAATAGCTGTCTTGTCACACATATCGAATCTGTCAGCTGTATTTTTTATTACAATTAATTTCACATTATTTTAATTACAAATTGAGGTTGAATTGTCAGTATCTGTAAAGCAATAAATCTCCGCCGGCCTAAAATAAAATTAGGAAATAGAATTTTGTTTGTGCACTTTTTCTGTTCAGACCAACATATTATAAATAATCAAAACCAACCAAATGAGAACACGCTTTATAAAATTCTGTTTTTACCACAGAAGAAAAGATGGTTTCACTTGATTTCACATGAATAAATAGATTTCTGGCATTCTGTCAATATAAACGAGACAATATAAACGAGACAAAGGAAACTTGCATAAAAAATGTTTGGATTACTTTTAAAACAATTTGCTCAATTTAAAAACGGCAAAAACTTTTTTTTATTAAATTCTGTATGTTGTCTTTCAGTTATTCACATTCTTGAATAACCTCTATCTTCCTTCCACTGTCAATAGTAATTCTATTATTTATCCATGCATAACTTTGAACGCACATAACGGCATGCATTTCTTCCCATTGTTTATAACATGTATGGTGTAAAAGAGCTGATTCCACGCACATGTTTATAATATGTAAGTATTTCTGAAAATGTTGTGATAGCTGTGGTTTATGACTAACACACGCTGCACATAGAATAAAAAAGCGACTTTGCTACTGAATCTACCAAATAAAAATACTCGATGGAATAATTCCTCGACCTTACCATTTTCTAATCAGATAGCGTTTGTGCCATGGCAGGGTAATTTAAATTCCTAGAATTATTGTTTTATCAGATGATTTCTTATCTTATTTATGCGAATAACAATATTTATCAGTTCTTTGCTATCACTTTTTAGCCATAATTGTGCTCTTTTCCATTTGCACATCTTTAATCTATTTGTCTCCAGATGACTCATTATTTTGACATTGCATGTCAGTGCTCTTGAAATTACTTCAAGTTTATGTTAAAAGTTGGCAGCTTTAACTTTAATCAATATATTTTTTTTGTAATTAAATTCATCCCAAATGAGAGGAATTGAAAAGTTTGTGAGTCATAATATTATGTATTGTTTTAACCGCTTGTATCTATGTTTGTGAAATGTGCCGTTTAAAGTTGACATTTCTGCTTATGTTTGTTGTCTCTGAATCCTGTGTTACTTGGGCCGATATTATCTTGCCTGGTATACTACAGCCAGTGGAGATCCGTATTTCTGTGGTTCTCTCATAACCTTAGAAAACTAGTGATTAAATTGTGTTGCGTGGAATTGTTTGTGCAGGAAATCAAGAATTTGTGTGGCAAAACTGCTCAGTTATAATCCCTCTTTTTGGTACATACATCGTTAATGATTAATAGGTTATAGCAGAGCTATCAGCGGTACACTTATAGGGATCAAGCGCTGTGTTATTTTACTTCTGTCCTTAACATAATAAAGCTTTTTTAATCTATGCAAAATTTTATCTTAAATTATGGATGGACTCGGTATGACTGCATAATGAGATGTATCAACATGAACGTCACCCGTTCTTGTATCTTCCGTGTAAAACAATATAATTTTTGAAAGAGTGTGTGTGAAAACTTTATCTTTTTGTTAAAAGGTGCATTGTAATTTAAAATTGATTTTTATTATGTAAAGGATAATACAGGTATCTATGTGGATGGGAGATTTAAAAGTGAATTGTATCCATAATATGTAATATGTACTTTAGTCCGGTCACGTCAAGAGTAGTGCAATGGAAGAGTATATACGAAGCATAGAGGGTGTGTAGAGTTGTGTGGAGGAAGTGTAACTGAAGATAAGCAATGTGATAATTAGTTAAACAATACTAACACAAACCTATTGCCAAACTTAAGAATAATGCTTTTTATAAAACTGTTTAAAAGATTTCAGCAATGCGTATAATGCTCAACATATTAAAGTTATTTAATATATTTTTGAAGAAAGCAACCATTTGTGGCTTGACAGTATAAATAAATAAGAAGATATTTCAGACGACATCACAATGGATCTGAATGCCATCCTAATGAACGCCACGAGGCACGAGGATGGGGATTCCTCGCCGCAGTACTATGCCGTGGTGTGCGGCGAGTCTGACGATGATGTCAGTTCGCCTTTGGATCACGTATATCTCAACTCGCCGCAGAGCACCAGCTCGTCGGACTATGCCAGCTCCCCCATGCAGCAGGTTCCACGGCTGGAGCATTGGAGCATAAACGTCATCCATAAATATACCAACAGTAAGTTTTAATACATTATTATTTCTCATCTTCTTCCCTTTGGCCTATTTGGGTAGCATGCCCCATCGTGCTTACTTTAGTGTCCTCCGTCTATAGCAGGCCCAGTCTCTCCCCGCACAGCCTCTGGACTTGTTTCTCCCAATTTCACGCCTATAGGTCACCCCAAGTGGTTCGATACGTTTGGTGACTTAGCAGGGGTGCCCGGGTTCATGGGGTGAGGTTTGTCTGGGTCTCTCTCTATCCAGAAAATCATTCCATAGCCAAACTGTTAAACATAACTAGGCATAGTGAATATGAACCATGCACAATATTGGGTAATAAATTGTTAGGCTTAAAGAACTGGAGAAAAAAGTCATCAAGAATGCTGCACTAGCAATATCTTTTCATGTGTTTTTATACTGTAGCATATTCTAATGAACCATAATCGTCATATTCATTAATATTTCCGATTTTCAAAGTTATATTTACTGTATGTATTTAGAGAAAACCTTGTACAATTTTATTTAGAACACTTTTTCAGCCTTATGAAAATAAAAAATTTAAAAATGTCTTCATCTTTCTTTATTTATTTTTTTTTGTTATAAAAGGAAGAAAAACATGTTCTCTGAATTTACACAGCTATTCTGTGAATTTACACAGCTATTCTGTGAATTTACACAGCCATTTTGTGAATTTACATAGCTATTCTGTGAATTTTTTATAAATACATAAATGCAAACTTTATCTGATAAATACAAAAATATCATTTTATAAAACGCAAGTGAGTACAAAATTAAAGCCAGCAAGTGCACGGTGCTCAGAATGTATTTTATGCTCGGCACACGGCGGACGGAAGTTGTAGCTCATGGGAATCCAGGATTCCAAAGTTTAATAATTAAAACTTAAAACTTTTTTGAGAAAACTAAAATTAATAAATTGCAACCCAACTTTTTGTGTTCATTTTATTGTTGCAAAAAGTTAAATGTTATTTGGTCTTGAAATTACTTCACTTGTCTTTGGTGGGTTAAACATTTATTTTGCTTTTATCATTTTATTTTATAAATTGTTTTTTTTTTATTGTTGGTGGTGTGCATCTGTGTAACTCTGGTTCAATGACCTCAACGACCTCTAGAACTGGGATTTGCCTTGATTTTCAAATTTGGAAATGATTGCCAGAATGATTCAGACATGTGATAAAGTGGATGCCAAAATTATTTTATTAATTATTAATTTCTATTTAAATCTGTATTTCTTTTATTTAAATTTTTGTAAGAATATAAATTTCTGATTTTCTTTTGAAAGGCAATGATTCTGAGGCAATTTAAAAAAAAAATACTTTCAGCTTCCTAAATCCTACAATTTTAATATCCCGTGATTTTTTGGGTCTGTGCTATTGAGCAATAGTTTTTATGGAATGTAATGCCTATCACTGCCCCCACATACCTTCTGGAATAAATCGACGGTCTTAGAACAATATCGAAGAAAAATTGAAAATCGTTCCGTTGACTTATTTATTGGCTTATTTTATCGATTTAAAATAAAAGTCAGCTTTTTTTGGAATTTTGAATGAAATGAAATGTTAAATTTAAAAAAAAAACACTATATTCGTTGATCTCAAAAACAGTAAAAATGCAGAAACAAAACTTTAACCTTTTCTACGCGTCAAAAATATGTATCACTTTGTTCACACGCGGGCTATTTATCATTAATCTAATTTATGGCTTTAAACAATAATCACACATGGATTTTAATATTTTTTTTAAAAAATAAGTCAATTATGTCTTGAAGTATGTTTTCAAGTGTAAATAAACATTCCGATTATCAATGGGACTCTACAAATCTTCGACGCTTATCTCAATAGTGTAATGAATACGTTTGGGTCGGGCAGCCATATTAATATTTCAAGGTCAACACAATAAGTACGTCAACATACCGGAGTACAGCTCTTCAACTGTGGTGCGATGTCTCGATTTGCTAGATGCATGAAATATTGACAAACACTTAAAAAGGGTCGTATAATAAAAACAACTGCAGCTTCACAATTGTTATCTTCGTCACTTTCACTAAGTTCGAAATCTAAATCTATTTCTAAAGTTGCACTAATTATTTCGTCGTCATTAAGACTACGACCCGACATTTTGTATATTGGTAATAAAAATAATTTCAATTATTGATAAAAAGTCAAACGTCTACAACTTTTCGTAAAGAGTTATAAAATCACTACACTTGATTGTTAACCAAAAACACTCTTAATCACTTATTTTTATTTGAAAATAATCTAACACTGATCAAATTTTATATTTCTACCACAGTTTGAAAGTATCTTTAGTATATTTATAAAAAAACTTATTTTTAAATATGATAAATCAGATAAATGTCCACAGTAATCACAATAGTTCGCATCAACGAAAAAAGCAAACAATAATTCAATATGATAATGTATTACTCGGCGAGCGTCTTCACTTGAGAATCTTACGAGTGCGTATGAGAGGCGCCTGCGCAATAGCGTGTGAAAAGACGCGGGAAGAATTCAAACTGATTCAATTTTCGCTCTGAGTTGGGAGGTCCCTTCAAATCTCCGTAACTCTGATTAGGATACGTATTACGGAAAAATATCGCAAGATGTCAGTAGGGTAAAGTTTTGAGAATTTTTAAAAGTATAAATTTTACCATATTCAAGTATGTTTCGTATTCGTAAACACCGGAGAAACTTCGCGGCGCACAGACACGCCGCCCGCGTACAGGGCATGTAAGGGGCGGCGCAGTGGTGCGCTTCCCGCAGGGAAAGGGTTAATCAGCTCAACTGCAAAACTACAAAATTACGCATCGGACATTGTTATTCAGGCCCATTAAAATAATGTTAATTATTATTATTATTGACGTGAGAGTAGCGAAATCCTGTTTCAATAACAACAATAATAATAATATTTTATTCCAGGATGTGGGAAGGATAGCGCAATCCCACACGTCCCCTATAAGTTATACATACATGTTTACACAGTAAATTTTAAGTAAAGAAACGAGTAGAACAGAAAAAAAAAAGTAAACAATTATGTAGGGCATGGTCTTGAGTGAGCTCAGGAGTGTCACTTGGTGCTGGAAGGCTGCAGTCACCACCGTGTCGGAGGCTATTAGCCGCATCCTGGCTCCAATAATCCGGTATCTCATCAGGCCGGCAAATCCAAACAGTCTTAGTTCCGTAAATATTGTCGGTGCGCTACTGTACCTTCTATATCCAAATACAATTTTGCAGGCGTTTATTGGATCCAGAGTCGTGCCATCTAGCTGATTCGGTAGTGACACCATGTTACACAGAGAGCCAAGTACAAAATGCGTTGAACAATGTTTTTTTAAACATTATTGCTGCTTTGGAAGAATCTTTGGGAAATTAGGTGTATCAGACAATATGCTGATATTTCTCCTTTATCTTTCAAAATCATCATCATCGTCATTTTAACTCAACCATTTTGCATTTCATCCGTCTTTATTTTTTTTACTAATTGATATCGGAATTAAATTGTTCAGTGAAGCATCTATTTTCAAATGTGAAATCGTCACATTTATTTGAAATTTCTTTTTTTGCTATTTTTCAATACCTCTGAAGAAAGTTTGAAAAATAATTGTCATTGAGATAGTGACGTTTCTTTGATAATTCCTCATTTGAAATAATTTTTGGGGGAAATTTTGGTTTTGATTCATTTCATAAGAGTAATTACTCATTTTATTGATCCCCTGATTATTTTTTTGTGAATGTGGTCAGAGAAATAAAACAGAAAAGGGATTTCCCTTTGCACTGAACTAGACTTCCCATGATTTGGTAAACATTATAATACATTTTCAATTCAGATGACCTCATTCTATTTCTGATCAGGGTTGCCAATTCATGGGGAATTACCCAAATTGCGGGGAATTTCTAAGATTTTTTCAAGAATTGGGGTATTTTGAGAGAGAACCTTTTTGTGGGGAAAATGTAGGATTCTGGACATTTCTTACATCACTATTTCAAAAACAATTATTTTTCAAACTTTCTTCAGGCAGATATTGAAAAATAGAAAAAAAGAAAGTACAAATAAACATGACGAATTCACATTTCAAAAAAAATTCTTTACTGAACCATTAAAACAGCCACCTTGTTGAACCGGAAACGAATGTACAAATAAATTTACAGAGAGACAGGCAAAATGCAAAACGGTCAGTTAATCCAACCATATTGAAAAAAAATATTTGTAATAATTGTGAGAATGTATTATAATTTCATTTTCTTTAGTAGCAAATATTCAAATAAATGTATAATATTAAAGCCTGAACGAAAGAGAAAATCCGAAAAAAGACTAAATAATAAAAATAATTGCTAATTTCAATAGAATTTTGCTTCATTGGAGATAAAGGAAGTTGTGAGGAATTTGAACATCTATTGTGGGTATTTTAGAACATTTGCATTGGCTGCCCTGTTTCTGATGAAGATCAGGGTTGCCAACTTAGGGGTTTTCCCCCCAGATTTAGGGGGAAAATAAGTGGGATGGGATTTTTTTAGGGGTTTAATATGTTTAGGGGTATTTTTGGGGATTTTGTGATTCCATATATTTTTTTAAATTTTTATGTATACACGGAGCACTCACACACTTCACAATTTTATTTGTTGACTAGGTACTAAAATAAGCTGCGGAATAGACTCTCCATTGAAATGCTTTGAAGCATGATGATGGTTCGGTTCACATTAAATCGAAATGGTGGATCTTACACTACATTTAATCCATCTCCTGAAATGTTAAGCTTATTCAATGTTAACATGTTTGATTTAAAAAAAACTGATTCTTCTCAAGAAAATGATGCAATATTTGATGTTTTAAATAATTTATAAATAAAGATTATTAGAAAAACATTACAGCATATCATTTATTAATTATTATTCATTATTTTTACAAAAAAAATTTTTAGGGGTATTTTCAAGTAATTTGCCGGTTTCTAGGGGTTTTTGAGTTTAGTTTAGGGATAAATATTTTTGAGAGTTGGCAACACTGATGAAGATCAAAGTTCAGTTGATTTCCCCCTTTTGCTGTATAAAGTTGTGTTCTTGTTCTTCATCCATTTTCTAAAATCTGATTAACAATATTCTTCAGTAAATTTAGCTTTTAGTTCTGGTGAACATTCTTCAATAATATATATTTTTTTGTATTGTGTTTATGGAGTGTTTGTTTGATTATTAATGGACAATGAAATATAAATTTTACCTAGGTCTAACTGGGAAGAACCCGCAGTTGGAAATAGTGGAAGAGCCTGTGGATATGTTCAGATTCCGATACAAAAGTGAGATGGGTGGAACACACGGAAGTCTGATTGGTAGAAATTCTCATGTCAATAAAAACAAGAAGACGTTTCCCACTGTCAAGGTATTATAAAAAAATATTTTAACAATTTTTTTTTAAACTTTTGTATAAAGTTTTGTTAGTATGCCCCGCTGAAAGTTCTATAACAGTTATTTCTGGCATTATGAAAAATGCACTGAATTTTCCGCCTGGACTTTCAATGTAACTATTTTCAGCTCGAAAATCTCATTGCCATTTTTGAAATATTCATTTACAGATGTGCAACATTATCATTTGTCAGTTATTCACCATCAACACTACGCAAATCCCAGGATGTATTTGTTCTCCACTGGCTGCAGTCCCTTACCACTTTTAAATTTTATTTTATTGTATATTATTACTATTACCACGCAAGAGTCCCAACTACTCGCCAATTGGGGTATGTTGTAAGGCTGAAGGCAATGGGGAAGAGGAAGGTGGGGAAGTACCCGCCTATTCAGATCTTTTCATGAAACAAGGTTAAAACAATTTCAAGCAACGTTTCAATTCTGAATGGTGATCTTACACCGAGGCGATACTGAGAGTATCTTTCACATCGGTTAGTATAGGGATTTCACCATTTAGATGAAAATTCCTGAAATATTCCCCGTTTTGGGAATTTACCCATCACTAGGTGTTCTGCCATCTGGCGTTCTTTCTAGATGTTCAATCCATTGCAGATTTTGGGACCTACACCTACTACCTTTCTATGGTCTAATACTCAATTAGGTTTATGTTTTTATGGTTTTTTTAAATTATTAATGAATCTATAGCGTTTATTAGCTGTGGTCCCAGCCATTCGCCTCCACTCAGTCCATCCCGGTTTTCAGTTATTATCACTATTAGGTAGACATGGTTAATTTATCATTTTACTTCTCCAGCTGAAGAACTACACTGGGAATGCGAGGATCATGTGTACATTGGTCCAGAATGAAGACAGCGAGGTCCCCCGCGTACATCCGCACCGTCTCGTGGTGCGCTTCCAGGACGATGTGATCGACGAGCCACATGTGGAGTGGGTGGGCCCAGAGAAAGGATACTCCGTCAGGTACTCTTAACACTTTTATAAAATGTGGCTAATGCATCGGAGTCCTAGTAAAGTGTAGAACTACCTACCGCATAATTTGTTATTAACCTTTGCAGTGTTCTGCAATATGATCAATTTCAGCCTTGAGCGCTAGGAAATTTTAAAGCATTCGGTTTGGAAATATCCCGCCCTCATTTTTATTTACTTATTTGATTTTTTTTTTATTTATTTTTTACATTGACTCCACACAGGAGACCCTGAGGAAAATAATTTCCCTAAGGGCCTATGTCATCTTTGAAGATGCTGTGTGGAGGGTCTTTTTGAGGAGTGGAAGGAGTGAACATGAGTCTTGATGAGACCCATGTTGTAGGAGGAAGGAAAAACATAGGCCGGCGAATCGTTCCACAGCCGAGCTATTGAACTATAGAATGAGTCGTAGAAACGACCCATTCTCATGTGACTATTGTCAACCGTGTACATTTGTTGGGTGAGTGTTTGTCGTGTTTCCTGACTATGCACCTGTGCCAAGGGGATTAATGACACTAGTTCTTCGGAGCATCTTCCATTGCTATACCGGCAGGACAAGGACAGCATTCCCACCTGACGCCTGTGCTCTAAAGATTGCAATCTGTTTGTTAAGTTAGGAGAATCTATCAAATGGACCGCCTGTTTCTGCGCAGAATCGAGTTTTTTTTAAAGGTATTTTGGGGCTCCATACCAGAGGTGGCTGCCAAATTCAATGGTGGGGCGCACCTGCGATTTGTACAGGGTTAGCATTTGTGTACTATTAAAGTATCTGCGTGCCCTGTACAATACGTCAGCTTCTGAGAGTCTTAACTCTGGCTTCGATGGAGCCCCCATACCTGAACTGTCACTCATTAAAAAATATCATACCTCTGAATAGAGAACTCCAGTCCAATTTTTTTTTTTTTTTTTTTTAATGAATAATGACCTTCTAACTTAAATAAATGCATTTTTATTTTTAGAGTTACTTTTAATAGTTAAAATAATTGTCAAAAGTTTTAATTTTTCAAGATCCCCCGAAAACCATTGTATGTATGGTGAATCGTGTGACGTCACCACTCCTGAAAAGTTACTATAAGATCGGGCAATCAGCTGATCAACTGCCGCCATTTTGAATTTCGTTGTTCGAAGTATTCTCCCTAGAAGTAGCATTACTATTTTTTTGTGCAGTAGTTTTTGAATATTTTCAATAATAGATGTAAAATAATAAGAGATACCTTTATTTTTGAAACATTATTTAGGCCTAAATTATGTTTCGATAAACACAACAACTAAATCTCTATAAACAGTATGTAAATAAACAAATAAATTAATACGATGGCTTATGTCATACCTACATTCCCATACAATGTTTTTACGACCCGATTAAAAATTTACTTTTTAATAATTTTTTAAAAACTCTGCGTTTAATATTATTAAATAACTTATATATTCAGAATCAGCATTTATTGGTCTAAATGAACATATTTTTTTAAAGCCATAATATTTTTCACTGGAGTTCCTTATTATAATATGGAGATGTATAAACTGCTTACTACAGTGTTAGAGAGCCATTGAATGCACCTATATTTTTGGGATTCATTAAAAAAAAAGTTGAATTTATCATGAATTCTGCATTTTATTTACTTAAAAATTGTTGTATGTGGTACCTATTTGGAGAATATTAAATATTATGACTTCTGGTAATAATATTAAATATTATGTCTATGGCCTAGTTGATAATCATAGATATGAATTTTAATTTTTTTAATTTAATTTTATTTTTATTTATTTTTTTAATTTTTTTATTTAATATAGATATATAGTACAGTGGTTTTATATAAATTACATATCGGTACACAAATTATTTAAAATTGCAACCTCACCAAAGAAGAAACTAGTTCTTGTGCTTGATGAGCGAGTTGCATGCATTTTTGAATACAATAATTTCGGTTTGCGGAATGTCAATTATAAATAATTAATAAGAGATGTGAGACATCTCTTATTAAACTGTAGCAACACATTATTATTTTTTCGCTACTGAAAGAACTCACGAGAATTATCCACATAGCCGTGCCGGCTAGCTGCTTAGGTACTTATTTACCTACCTCTACAGTACGAGCCACTGCGCCGCCACTGATACCTATGCACAGAGTACATAGTCCAATTGGCCGCCTATAATGCCACTTACTGGAAGGATCTAGCGCTAGTACCCGTAGTTCACTGTATAGCGCCGAAGCTTCGTGAACCACCGAGTGGCACGTCTTGCCTACCTGACAGTGTTTTGCCTGCTACCTGAGCGGTCGACTTTTTAAGCGAGAACGGGCTCGCCGCCTGTTCAGTAATTAATCAATCTGCATAGCAATATTCAGTGCATAACACATCACCGTGTCAGTTTCATTCACATTACGACGTATTGAAGTCACCATTGTTTATGTTGCAATTATTTGTAAAATAAATAAACAAGTGGTAAATAATTAAATAGTGTATTATTATTGAACACGTAAGGTATGGTTAAACCGTACCACTAAAAAACTGTTAAACTACTAAGTTAGCCTTGTGATTATCGAAGATCCCAACACGCAGAACTTTAAAAATATATCCAAAAAAATGTTTAAAATATCTCTTCAAATAGGCCACATTTTGTCCAGTGTTTGCAAATTGGCCAAAATGAGGATAATAAATAGTGTTGCAATAATTAATATTCAATTGAATTTTCAGATATCCTGGAATGGCTATTGTTCACACAGCCAAGAAGAAAGTACACATTGAATTGTACAAGAAGAGGAAAGAACTGCTCCAATCCCAAAATATTTCCTTAACTCTGGATGATGACACACGTGTAAGTATATCTCGCTATCAACAGAGCGACTCAACAGCTTGATGATTCTGCATTGACTATCGACATTTTCCCACAATCATCTTTTGACACATGTCACAACATAGTAAAACTGCCCCTATACATTTTTATACTTACATGTACCTCAAATTTTTCAATTTGGGAGGGGGGTATGTGTACTGCCGCACCGGGAGCCATTTATCCAACACCTCTGCCGTAGGTCACATGAAAAATAAATATTATATTATTTATCACAATTGTTTGCAGCTATTGTGTTTTCAGTCGATAAAATATTAATAACCAATTCTTTGATTTTTATCTTTACAGCTGAAAGCCGATTGTGAGAATCAGGCTAAAAATATTAATATGAATTCTGTGAAGTTATGCTTTACGGCGTATGACAGTGATTTTCAACAAATCTGCGATCCTGTTACATCGAAGCCAATAGATAATTTAAGTGAGTATTATTTCATATGGTTTCATGACATCTCAATTGCTGACAATGCAATTTTAACACCATTTTAAAAAGTCGTTAAAAGTTATGAAAAAAAAAAAAAAAAAATAGCCCGTAACCTAACCCAGGGGTCGGAATTTGCGGTTCTTTGCATTGGCGGCTTCGGCTCTTCAGATATCAATTGCAATTTCACCTCTATTCAATCAGCCTTATGAGATGGAGCCGCCGAACGAACTTTGACTCAATCATCATCAGTGTTATATGTTTAGTGCAAGTCTGTTTATATATACATTTAAATGGGCAGAAGTGTGATATCACAGTAAGAATGTAGATAACACAAAGCAAATCGTAATTACCGTTCCACCACATTTACCATAGGACGATTACAACCCCCCCCCCCCCCCCCCTGTTATAATTTGGCTTTCTGATATATTTGTTATCCTGTTTCTTTGACAAATTTCTCTTCTCACTTAAAAGTTTGCCGACCCCTGACTTAACCTAACATAACCTATTTAACCAATTTTTTTTAAATACATTTTTTCATTACTTTTTAATGAGTTTTCAAAGGAGGTGTTGAAGTTGCATGATTCTGAGTTGTTTGGTTGAGCTCTGGCATCGCAAATTTTTCATAATTTTTCCCTTGTGTAGTTCAACATGATTGTTTTCAGCTTTCAATTCCTTGCATATCTATCACAAACGATGGAGCTTCAAAACATGTACAGGGTGCGGCAGAGAGGACGGACGGTTTTAAAAAAATCATAAAATAGTTAATTTTTACTCAAAAACAAATTTATTGATGGAATCAGGTTCGCAAGGAAATAGCATTTGAGACAGTCAAGTGTGGAAAATCACATCAGGCATGTGGTGGCCGAAATCGTTGATGCAGTGCTGGAGGCGTTCTTGGAAGTTCGCGTAGACTCTCTCCAACATCGCTCTCTCAACTTGGGCAATGATGACAATTAGACGATTATGGGGACACCTCAAGGCTTAGAGTATACGAGAACAAGCCCCGAACTCTGGACGAATTGAAGGACGCAATTCGCGTGGAAGTCGCCCAAGTTGAGAGAGCGATGTTGGAGAGAGTCTACGCGAACTTCCAAGAACGCCTCCAGCACTGCATCAACGATTTCGGCCACCACATGCCTGATGTGATTTTCCACACTTGACTGTATCAAATGCTATTTCCTTGCGAACCTGATTCCATCAATAAATTTGTTTTTGAGTAAAAATTAACTATTTTATGATTTTTTTAAAACCGTCCGTCCTCTCTGCCGCACCCGTTATTTAACTGTAAAAAAACACAATGTATTGCTTGTTATATATTTTTTAATATTTTTCAATAAGAAAAAAAAGTTGAAATTTGGGTGAAAACGAATAGCAAGTATGAACTTATTGTTTGCTTGATTGTTTTGCAGAAAGTGCCGAAACTGGAGCACTGAAAATAACCCGAATGAGCAAAAGCTGCGGAAGCGTCATTGGCGGTGAAGAGATTTATATGTTCGTCGAAAAAGTCTCCAAAAGTAATAATTACTGCCTTTTATCTAATTATATATTATAATTAAATTTTAAATTTCTTTGATAAATTAATTTGAAACATAATTATTGTAATAATGTTCTCTAATTATATTTTTTTGTTATGATTTAAGAAAACATCAAGATCAGATTTTTCGAGATTGAAGATAATGAAAGAACTTGGTCGAATTTTGGTTCATTCAGTGAAACGGATGTACATCATCAGTTTGGAATAGTTTTCCTGTAAGTCACTCATTCTTATTTAAAAAAAACCTAGCAATTGAGTGGATGATTTATAGAACAGATTTTTTCACTAACAGCCTTACTAATAACAAAACGCCTTAACGATCATTCAACTGCATATTTGTTGCTTGCCCGGGCAACATCATATTTACATCTTTACTAATAACAATATCACGTGTTTTATGATTTTTATGTTGGTCACCTTGAATTTCACATAGACCTGCGCAGGCGCCGCGGCCATCTTGTTTTATAGCTTCACGGTAAAACTTAATGTTTGACATGTTGAATTGTACTTGCAGTTAATTTTATGTTTTTGAAGATAATTTTCGTTTAAATTATCAATTCACTGTGATATTAGTGTAATTCAACATAATTACCAATGCTGGCGTTACCTTTTTTCAGTTTTAGTCCTTTATAATTTTTTGTTGATTTTTTAGTTTCGTTAACGATAGGTTTTAGGTTATTTCTGAAATGCAATTTTTTTAATGACTTTTCCGCGCGAATTTAATAAAACTTCCATAAAAGTAATATTATTTAATAATGTAAAAGCCTTATGCATGTGTAAATAAATACAAGTTCTAGAAATCAATGTATTAATTGCGTAAAAATGCATCCAAGATGTCAGATTTTTTCAGTTATTTTGTTGGAATTATTATAATATTTTTTTTATCATTTTTAATTGTATGAACGAGACTAGACCCTCCGAATTTTCGCGAATATTCGCTTATGATGTCTCTAACGAAATGACATATTACAAAAACTTTGTGTTATTTCCGCTTCACAATTAAAGCTCTATAAATGAAACATTTCTGAACGTAGCCGAATAGTAAAAACTGTTTTAGAAAGGTTACAAAATAAGCTTTCGAATTATTATATTACAAATAAATATTAACATTTGTAAATATTAAAATTTAGAATGCAAACATTAAAAAAAATGTTAAAATGACTCACGTGATGTTTTTATTTGAAAACGGTACTAAAATCACAGATTATGTAAACAACAATACTTATTCTATTGTATAAATGTATAATAAACACTTTTGTCACCTCACTTTTTTATCATTTCATATAAAAATATTTAATAAAAATTAACAATTTCAAGCGCGGTCGAGCCGCCGGTAGGAAATTTGGCGGCATAAATTATGTGTCAGACTGCGCGAATGACAAAATATTCTTGTTGTTGATGTACAGCTTGATTCACTATCGACCTTTTACTTTTTGTTTTAGGGATGTCACTAAAAGAGTAACAGAGTTAGAACGATTTCTATGGAGACACACGCGTTGACGTATAAACACGCTTATTGTACTTGACTGCTCTCGTATTTTTAACGCATATATCTGCTTACGTTGCTGACCGGTTAAACGTGAAGTGACAGTTTCATAAAATAAGAGGACTGTATTTTTTAATTTTTGAATATTCCAAAATTTTTCGACCATTAGAATATATTTACAGTCTGCTGTTTTTTTTCAATTTTTTTCATGTTGAAGCTTAAAATACTGCAATTTTCAAATACGATCATATTTTTCAGACACACAAATCTAAAAGGCAATTCTATTTAGTTTCTATAAAGGTGTATGATTTTACGACATCTTCAAAAATAAGAAATATACAAGACATCTAAAATACGTTGGAAAAATTCCAAACTTCGTTCAGAAATTATAAATACAACAGTTGTACACAACAGATAAACTACCCCCTCAGGCTGTGTAAACAGTGTACATATCTTTTCATGAACAATTTTTTAAATAAGTAATGTTTTCACATCTGCAGTCGTTTGTATAAAATATTCACGGGGTTTTTTAGTAAGGCTGTAAGTATAATTTGTTTTGAAAAGGAAGTAAGTCATTGAGTATCAAACTCTACTACCTTGATTCTTATTCACACATTCCAGTTTACTTTATCAGTCAGTACTGGTTACATTAATGTTTCAAATCTTATGCCAGATCTGTTGGCAAGTATCTGATTCACTTGGTCGTGCCATGTCTTCCTCGGGCGTCCTCAACTTCTACCATTCACATTTGCGTCACATATTCTCCTTACACTCCTTTCCTCGTTCATTCGCTCTTCATGCCCAAACCATCTGAGCGTCCCTTTCTTAATCTTACTCATTAAGCTTATATCAGACTCAACAACTCGATCTTGGTACACGCTCCTTGCCTCGTTCACATTCATACATCGTCTCATACAGGCTCTTCTATTATTCTGACTCTTGATATGGCCCGACTCAAGTATCTGATTCACTTGGTCGTTCCATGTCTTCCTCGGGCGTCCCCGACTTCTTTTACCATTCACATTTGCGTCATATATTCTCCTTACACTCCTTTCCTCGTTCATTCGCTCTTCATGCCCAAACCATCTGAGCATCCCTTTCTTAATCTTACTCATTACGCATCGTACATGGCTTCACCACACATATGCCTCAGGGATCTCATTTCCTCAGCATTCAGTCCACTTTCATCCTTCCTTTGCCAGTTCCAAACACATCAATCTACGATTTAACAATACTTATCAGTATAAATGTACAACAACTGATTTATCGATAATCTTTATAATTCAATTTCCTTTCACAGCTGATTTCTAGTTGAATTTTAGTTGTAGTAATTACCCCATGATATACACGTCTTTTGCTCTTGTATAATTGTTGATGCTCTTTAAAGTGCGTTTTTTTTTTAATTATATGCATCACACAGTAACAATTTCCTTTCACAGCTGATTTCTAGTTGAATTTTAGTTGTAGTAATTACCCCATGATATACACGTCTTTTGCTCTTGTATAATTGTTGATGCTCTTTAAAGTGCGTTTTTTTTTATTATATGCATCACACAGTAACAATTTCCTTTCACAGCTGATTTCTAGTTGAATTTTAGTTGTAGTAATTACCCCATGTGATATACACATCTTTTGCTCTTGTATAATTGTTGACGCTCTTTGACCTGTAATCGGCCGGACACGCTCATTTGCGCGCAGCTTTTGCGCATGCGCCAAAAAAATATTTCGAAATAAAAAAGTTGGTCTGCGATTTTGACCCTTCTATGTACAGAATTTGTATGAAAACAAGGTCAGAATCGCTTGCGCCAACATCATTGATGATATAGCCACTAGTTTCATTCACCTGACAATACCAGATTATTTTTAAATGATTTTTATCTGTGGAATCGAAATGTTATTTTTGGCGCAAATTGAAGCTGTCAATATTGACGCGTGTTCCTCGACTAAAACATCATAAAACCTATTAATTTACGTAATTAACGTGTTTCAGTCAATGAAATATACGATAGCTCAAAATTAATCAACAAAACATTTAATTCAAAATTCAAAATCGTGTTTTGTTACGAAATTTCCGTATTTTTCCTGGAATTTGCGGCCTTTGACAGGTTAAAGTGCAGTTTTTTTTATTATATGCATCACATAGTAACAATTTCAAATTGAGTGAGCTTATCGTCTGTTGTGAAGATAAAGGTATTGAGGAGGGGAAGGAGATGGGTAAGAGGAAGGTGGGGAAGTAACTAGCTCACCAAACATGGTTAAAGCCATTTCAAGTAACGTTTCAATTCTGAATGATGGTCTTGAATCAGGGCGATACAATGAGAATCTTCCACTCTAGAACTTGCTGCAAATATGCTGTATATTTTATAAATATTATTTGAATACAATCGTTAAATAACACAAATTCATCAAATAAAATTTATGGAGGAATCATGCATGCCGGGATTTGCCGTGACCACCCCTGTGGACGACTATTTGGCATTTCATTTGTCTGTAAATTTGTTTGTTACATTCTGTTTCAAGATGATGGCCATGTTGGATATGGATGGGTTGTTTCTAAAATTTTGACAGATTCATCAAATATTTGAAGTTAATTTTCACATTCTGTGTAAGTTCTATTCAAGTGCTGTGACTATTTCAGCTTTATGAAGCAACTGGCCTATAATAATATAACAACAGAATTTGAATAGAACTTACACAAAACGTGAAATTAACTTAAAATATTTGACGAATCCGTAAAATTTTTTGAAACAGCCAATAATCATGGTTCCTACTATGAGCTGTCAAATCAGAATAAATATTATAATTAACCTACCAGCCTGAAGAAAGTTTGAAAAAAAAAAGAATAATTGTCATTGAGATGGTGAAATTTCTTTGAACAATTTGTATAATTCATTATTTGAAAATGTTATATAAAATACTTATGGTTTATAATAAAGTAGGCAGGGGGGCATACATTAATTATGTGAGCAGTTTTTCTTCCAATCTAGACCCCTCCCCCCCCCCCCCCCTTTAATTTAAGATAAATTTGGGCCACTTCGTATATTCTTTTCAAGTAACCTGTGATTTTGCTGGACCCCCCCCCCCTCTTGAGCTCACCGTAATTAATGTATGGCACCTAATTAAATAAGAGAAAATTAAAAGCATACTTTTTGGATGCTAGGTCTACTTCTTCGCAAAACTAGTTTATCTATACTCAAATGTTTTATTTGTTTTTCAGGACGCCGCCATATAAGAATACAGACATCAAGAGTAAAGTTACTGTTTACGTCGAACTTTACAGGCCGAAGGATGGAGCCATATCGGATGCCAAGACCTTTGAATACAAGGTAACATCAATAAAATATGATAATAACCTCATCTCATCTTATTTCGTTTCGGGAACCATTTATTTATTTATCTATAATAAAATATATTTACAATGGTTTTATTTGTATGCCTGTATCACTAGGGTATACCTGTGTCGAGACAGGCGTACATAAATGAATATAGTAGTTACAAGGATATTTCAGGTAAAATACATATTATGAATAGAATTAGAACAGAAGGGTGATTGCTTCAACAACGCTTCAACGTCCCCGTGCTGCATTCCTTCAGTGGCCTCTGTCTATTGTAGGCCCAGTATCTCCTCGCACAACCTCTGCAGTTGATTTCCCCCACCTTTCCTGGGACATCCTCCCTCTTGAATTATAGCCGCCATGGAATTTTTATAGTGCAGTTTTGTGTTACATTTCACCTAAAGTGCGCTTTACTCCAAATAAGCATTGACAATAGTCTAATAAATCTTTTTTCTTTTCTGTTTCATCTAATTTGTACTGTTCAAATATTAATGTTCGCACCAGGCAAGTAATTTAGTCCAGTGGCCAGTAACTTGCTACTTGACCGACCAAAAAGCATTCGCATTACGGTCGAGTAGATGAACGGGCTGCACCACCACACAAGATATAAATATATGTAAAAATAGAATAAATCCTATTCCAGTTAACTAAAAAGTTACTAGCTTACTACTAAGTGCTCTGTCCACATAGTGCCAGGGCATATAACTTCTACTGGACATTTTAGTTGCTACTCTATTAAAGGAAGTTAAAGGAAACATAGTAGCTCATGAACCCCTTTGCGTCATCCACATTTAACAAGTCGACCCTTTGGAACAACACGGTTCCATGTGTTGCGGCAACATCATGCGATAATGAACTCTTAATGACTTTCAAAGGGTGTTGAAATGCCATTTTGTTGAGTTATAATGGAACCAATTCCACATTTAAATCTATTGTAATTTGTTCTAAAATCAGTGTTACTCGATGTTAGTAAATTTTTACAAATTCTGTTTTATTATGTTTCTAGAATTATTAAATTATTTTTAATTTTATTGATAATTATTTTTCTGTATTTCTTAATGGTGTGTGGATGGATTACATATTTAGCCGGCGGCCGTGAACCACAAGAGACGTCGGGCCGCTGAAAATTCGCTGACGTCTCTACAATCTTCTGAGAGCTACACATATGATCTCCCGCTTACCGTGACAGCATATGATGGTGATCCTGAGTCGGAGGTGAGTACTCATCGGATAATGCCGTGGCATCTGACATACTCATACAGACATGAACTTCCGAAAAAACAATTTATCTGTCGCTCTCTTACGATGATATATTAGCCAGGATTATCAATTCAATTATTTCATGATTTTATTCCTATTACAATTTTAATGTGGTTTTAAGCCCTCACGCCTCCGGCTTTTTTAGTCGGAAGGTCAAAATATTTCAGCTTTGCAATAAAATCCAAATAAATGAAATACTTCTGAATGCACCCGAAAACTAAAAACTGTTTTTGAAAGGTGATAAAATACCCTTTCAAATTTTGTTATTCAAAATAAACATAATTTTTTAAATAAAAGGGGAAAATACCACGCTTTATTTTCAAATAAAATTAACCACAAGAGAAGTAAAATGTAAACCTTTATGAAACCAAAGTTTCGAATTTGAAAATAAATTTATGAAACTTTGGGAATTTTTTAGTAATCATTTTTATATAAAACAACAAAAAAGGGAGGTGACAAGAACGTGTCTAATAAAATGTGTTTTATTTTGTTTTTTCGAGCCATTTTTTAAAACTTTTTCATGTTTTGCATGCAAAATTTTTATGTTTAAAAAATTATATTTCAATATTTGATAGTATTTTTTATCATCTGTCAAAAAAGGTTTTAGCTTTCGGATATGTATTGTATATTTTATTGTGAAGCGGAAATATTTTGACCCTCTGACAAAATATCATCAGGGGAATAAAAAAAAAATTTCCTCAACATTGCCTTTTAACCTTTCCCTTACTGTGCTAAAAAAAAACGCGCGCTCCGGTGCTGTGTAATCAATTCACGTGTCAAAATTAGCGATTTTATCTCGGAAATATATCAACATTCATAGCTAATCGCTTTTGTTTATCATAATTTGTGTTAAAAGTGATAATAATTGTAGTTTAATTGCTGAAAACATGAAAAAACCATCGTCTGTTGCTCAAAAAACGGGCGAGGAGACCATCTCAAACGATTGCCCGCGAACGACTGAGGCGCTAGAAGCTAGAATAGTGCTAGACTGCTACCCAATACATACAGCTATGCATGTGGTCGAAACACAACTGCGCACGGCGGCGGTCTCTGTTTCTCGTGTTCCCGTATAGCGAAGTAGAGCGAGACGTCACATGGCGTGTCATCTCCCCCCGCACACTCTTCGCGTATCACGGTCCACACTGGCACACGGTTGATTGTATTTGTGGTTTATTCCCGATATTTAACAAAATATCTCTGATTTTGAATTAAATTTGCTAATTATTTAAAATATTAAATTTTAATTCAGTGCGTAAATGTATAACGGAGGAATACCTAAAATTTGAACCCAGAATTCATTATATTTATAGAGATATAAAATTTATTAGCAGCAATGTGTAGTATTTACACTTTACAGACCAGGAAAGGTTAAAAGAAGAAATTTACCACTCAAACGTTTGAAAAATTACGACATCTATCCAATAAAATCCAAAAATAACACGTTATATTTATACTAATTGAACAAAAAACATAGTGCTACTTATGAAAAGAATATGTGTGTACAAGTGAAATAGCTATACGAATGATAATGAAACTGGATCTAGTTCAGTGAAACCATTGTCTCTATAATAATAATAATAACCTATAATTGTCAAACAAATGGTTGAGTATTGGAGAGTTATATGCTTCCTATCACTTCATATCATTTGTTTGTCAATTGGTTGAGTATTGGAGAGTTGAGCGCAGAAATAGAAGGATTTAAGCTTGCCATTCAAGATAGATTCATTAATACTAAAAATTATAGGAAGCATATAATCAAAGATACAAATCAAATTGATGATTTATGTAGAAAATGTTTGACTTTTCTGGAAACTATAGAACACATTATATCGGGATGTTCTGTATTAGCGCCGTCCGAGTATACATTTAGGCAAAACCAGGTTTTAAAAATAATTCACCAAAGTTTGGTAATTAAACATAACTTGATTGACTGCCGTAATATAGCCCATAATATAATAACCAAATTCATTTTTAGAAAATGAATTTTATGAAATATATTATGATAAAACTATACTAACAGACAGAACAATTAGTCATAATAGACCCGTTATAGTTTTATACGACAAAATTAAAAAAAAAACTTATATCATTGATGTCGCTATTCCGAATTCCTGTAATATTCACATATCTGTTTTTGAAAAATAAGAAAATATACAGATTTAGGAAATGAGATTAAAAGAATTTGGCATTCTCAGACTACAAAAATATTACCATTTGTTATTTCGGCTACTGGCATTATACCTAGCTCTCTCATTCAAAATTTAGGCTAATTAGATTTGTCAAAGAATTTATATATAAAAATGCAAAAATCAATCATTTTAAATACAAGTAGGATTATGAAAGATTTTTTAAATATTTATATTAAGGGATCAGTAGGATTAATCGGCCCAGCTAGGAGTTCTACCAAGCCGAACCCTCTGATATGAAAATATCTGGAATCGGTGAATTATTTTCCCATTTGGTCTCTGGTAGGTTGACATGTTATTCTTGTATTATTTTGTATTTATTATACTTATGTAGTACACTTGCATAGCGTGAATTGACTCGATGATCATTTGTGGAAAAGTGTGTGGAAAGGTTTAGTTTTTCCTGTGGGGAAGATTTAATCCGGACTAAAGTCATATTATAAATAAATAAATAATATTTGGATGATTTGTATAGCGCTGTTTTTGTGAAAAATAACCTCAAGGGCGCTGCACAAACTTGTAATATAATACAAACTAGACAAACACTTAAATACAACTTATGGTTAAAAATCCACCGGTTCATCTTTCATATGTACAATGATTTGACTAATGAACGACATAAAAATGTACATTTACTATTTATTCATTCTCTGTATAAACAGAAAATATACAGGACCCTACTTATATGGGAGATCACTTGAGATTAACACGGTTTATTGTTTATTTAAAGAAATTTAGATAAAGTTCGCACAGAGAGGACATAGTTTTTTATTTTTTTATTTATTCCATTTTTACAATTTTACAAAGTTAGGTATAAGTACAATTATTTTTTTAATTATGTACATGTAATGCAAATATTTTTTAATGGTGGTAATAATACCTCTCTAATTGAGAATTTCTCGTGTTTAGGGAGTTTAAGTTGTGAACATATGTTATTTAATCCTGATATGTATTTTAATAATAAAAATATATAATATTTTTCTTTAAAATGAGCGTATTTTGGAAAGCAAAAGCAAAATTTTATCTTCACTATTAATTTCTCTAAGCATCTGTCAAATATTTTAACAAATGGAGTACATATTTCAAATAAATAAATAATTATGGTACCTACTTTATGACTTGTATGTAATCAGTTCCAATTTTGAAAATTAGAAGTTATTTGAACTGGAATAATTTTACACATTATGCAGGAATACAATTTCAAATCACGCACCCACGCACTTGCAACCCAAAATAGTATGTTTAATGCTGTGTACACACACAGCTATAATGTAAGTGGCTTGATGTATTTCAGCATATCGCTGCCATATATTCGAATTGGGAATGTACTGCGAGCGATATGCCGAAATGCGCCAAGCCACGTATATTATAATAGTGTGTGTACACAGCTTAATTAATAATGCTGCATCAAATGACGCAGTTGTAGGGTGAAGATTAAGAAGAAACATCGATTGACATTATTTTCTGTCTTTTTCCAGAGCAAGAAATATCTGGAGGAAGCCCTTTACCCTTTTACTCAAACAATACTTTCAAACAGAGAGATGGACATGGGGGCTCCTATGGTGATGAGCAGCCTTGAGGGCATTGACAGAAATGACCTTGTGATGAATTCTCCTTTCGAATCGTCAGAAATGCGGCCTTACCAATGCAGTTTGGGTATGTTTTTCTATAATCCATCATATTTATTTTCATTTCCATAGTTTGACAAAAAAATGTAGAAATACACATTTTTTACTGCAATGTGTCAACACCGAGTTACGCCGTTTTATTAAAAAATTATAGTACATTATATGCTAGCAGTCGGAAATTAGTTTTGGTGACGAGCCGTATGAATATGTTGAATTTTTTGGAGGGCTATGCGACCATTGACGTCACTCTTGCGCGTGCGAGCCTACTCAGTCAGTGCGTTTGTGACTGCACGTCTGATCGTCCGTCGTCATCGATTAGCGTATAGTTCAAAGGTTCCCAACCTTATCTAAAGTGTATTTTTATTCAACGCTCTTCCCCCTCCCTCTGCATATAAAAATGTAAGACGAAAAAAGCGCCCAGATGAAAAAAAAAACCTATTTTGAAATACCACTCTGGACCTGTCGGTAGCGTGGTAGTTATGGTTCCACACACCACATTTTCCACTTACTGTAGTGGGTGCATTTTGATTTTTAACATTCTGAGATTATTTGTACATGCAGCATATACAGAAAAATCACCGCAGACAATTTTTTGACAAGTGGTCATTACATGTTTTGAAATATCACGGAACAACCAGTTATTAGCATTGTATATAGTTATTAGATCCCACTCGGTTGTTGCTCGTTCTTAAAAACTTACATTTATGTTTTCTTCACAAAAACTAGATATGAACAAAAAAATTATTGTGACCGATGAAAATTATTGCGCCAAGTATGGTGGAAAGAAATAATCGTATGTTCAGAGACTGAATGATGATGAATGAGTAGATTCTTGTTGCTCGGGTCACCAACATAAGGATAAATCCTCTTCTGCACTGGGCGGTGTTGCGATTTAGGGTGTAGATACCGAATTGTATGCGTTGGTTTTCTATTCACAGTGTGCCCTAGGCTACCATCTTCTTTTCGCTCCACATCTAGATAAGGCAGGTTTTTATCTTGGTTTTCCAGCTCCTTTGTGAATTAAGATGGTCCAGAAATTTGTTCAGTTCCTCTGTTCCATGAGGCCAAATGGCGAAGGCATCACCGACGTAGCGCCACCATCCTTCAGGAACAGCCCAACCAGTGCAGAATAAAAAAGTTGACTAGTATTGGCGATAACAAACTGCTCATCGCAACTCCTTCCACTTGCTCAAAAAGTTCACCTTGGAATGCAAAATATCCTGTCTTGAGGCGGAGTTCAAAAAGCTTACAAAAATCTTCCTCACTGAGTCGTCTGGAGACACATTAGTGAAAAGAGATACTACGTCAAAACTGATAAGAATATCTCCTTCCTCAGTCTTAACCTTCTATAACTTACTGGTGAGATCTGTGGAATTCTTAATTCACGATTCAGTTTTTCCGGTTTCCATCTGAAGAAATCTCGAGAGGTATTGTGAAAGTTTCTATGTAGGTGCGCCAATACGCAGACGAGGGATGTTATGGAGCTCCGTAACCGTAACCAAAACTATCGGATATCCGAAATAAAAAAATATCTGTAACCGAAATAAAAGTTTCGGATAAAGGCGGAATCTAAATGACAGGTTACGACAGGTTTTTGTTTGTTTTGCCCGGTCGATCTACCACTTGTCACACAAGCCGCGCGTGCCTCTTGCAATTTTCATTATTTATGATTTATTTTGTGATTGTGGGTGTACAAAGATTAAAACTTATTATTTACGAGTACCTACCTACTTGCTTAGTTTCAAAGTGTCGTGTAAATAAATTGTTATAGTCTTAGCAAAAGGCAAAATCCTAAGTCTATATTTTTGTTTATTACAATTTGGTTTTTGTATTTTTAAGTACATGCATACGTAGCACTTAAAGTGGCCATAATAATAGTTATTAATTTGACTGATTGTAAAAACAAATGATTAATATAGACTAGAAATAAAAGTCAAATCTTGCTATTTGTATTTAAACTTTATAATTCTAATATCCGTAACCGAAATTATCCAAAATAATTTAATATCCATAACATCCCTAACGCAGACAATCAGTCTCATTGGGATCTCCTTTGTATGGATTTTCGAAGACCGTACAGGGCGGGAGGCTTTCACAAATATCTTATATCGTCCTCTTTCCTAAAGCTGAAAGCTTTGACTGATTCCCTTGTCTTCAGATCAATCTGGATGAATTCTGCGTATTATTTAGTTTAAAATTGCGTAATTAAATTTATTGTGGCCTAGTTGATAATCACAGATGTAAATTTTAATATGTAAACACGTATAAATTTATTTTTTGATAATTTCTGTTCGCGGAATGTCAATACAAATAATTATGAATTTCTCGTTAAACTGTGGAACTATCAAGTTAGCCTTGTGATTATCCAAAGATCGGGCCAGCGGGAACTTTAAAAAAAATTCAAAAAATGTTATAAAATATCGCTTCAAATTGGCCACATTTTGACCATCAGGTGCTCGAGGGTATTTGCAAATTGATCAAAATATGACCAAAAATGCTCCAGTGGCTAGACGCTTTATTTTCACAATATGAAAATATATTATATTCATGTATTTATTACTTCATTTTTGTGTTTTGCAGACGCAACCATGGAGGACGTACTTGATTTGGGTGCGGCTCATCTAGTATGTGACAGCAAGAAAATTGTCAACACATATAAAAACAAGGTAAGTTCTAAATTTAATTCTGCAAACTTAATGCATTTCTATTAATTTATATTATTTAATCGTGAACCAATTATTTTAGAATGCCGCAAGTACGAGTGCTTCCACAAGTGCACCTTGTGTTGCTACTACTACTGTTGGAAATATTCCTGCCAGCCTGACCGTCACCCCCATGAATACCTCCAGTGTTGCCAATAGTGCTACTAATTCCGCAAGTCTGCTAATTGCCAAACAATCTCCCCAACCATACGTGGTGGCTAAGACACTTCCCGTAGTAAATACTTCTACTCCTGCTGCGTCTAGTATCAAGCCGGCAGGCTCGGTTGCCATCAAGATAGTTTCTTCTACAAGTGCTCCCGCCACAAATACCGCCACCAGTGCTGTAAATAATGTGGTTGCAAGCATGAAGTCTGGCAGCGGCAAATCCTTAATCCTGAAGGTGCTTCCTAGCACCAGCGAAGTCAGTATAAATGATACTTCTTCAACGAGTGTGACCAATAAGATGAAGCTTCTCTTCACCAATACTAAGGCTGGCCCCAAAGCTCTCAAGGTTATTCCTACCGCAAGCATTCCTAATGCAAGTGCAGAAAGCACTACCACTACCAAGGCTACTCCTAGTGACAACAAGCCCCCAACTTTGATACCATCTCCTGACAGTACAGATGCTCCCGCTTCTGCTAATGTTATTACTCGAGTAAAAGAGAGTGCCACCTCATCAAAAAAAGAAACTTTCCCGATGTCAAATCAGAATGTGAGTTAAATGAATATTATTCGCATTGATTAAACTATAATTTTGATAGATATCATTTGATAATAATTTGATTTTATTTTTCATAAAGATCACGAAAGTAGAGGAAGAGATTAAAGTGGAAGCCCCAGATGAAACAGAAAAAGATTTGTTGTACCCTAAAAGAGATACGGATCTGGCAAAAGAGGTAATACTATTTTGTCACTACGCACTTATCATAAGTCTTGTACATTGCATGCTTTATATTGTTTGTTTTTGGTTGTTTTAATATCTCAGTGCTGCAAGGTTGTTTTGTGATCACAATATTTATGTTTGCCTAATTGCTTGAAAAGCAACACTTGCGCTGTGTTCATCCAATCTACATACATTTTCATGCTTTCAAAAATTCACTTGTTACTGTAAAGCATGGCTCGGCGACCTGGCTTGAGAAAAGATACATTTTTTCTAAAGCAGTTTGCGTCTCATAAACTACAGATTGCTGACCCTTGCTTTTAACTTTAGTAACTTGTAATGCTTAACGTGAGATGTCGTTTCAGCCACAAATCGTAGATGGCGCCGGAGATTGAATATTAGAATTCGCTGATGTTTATTTGGAAATTTCAGAAAACCTTCAAAAAAGATTACCAGATAAGAAGCTTTCACATTTAAGAGGTTCAGTTTTCAGTCGCTTGATAAACTGACCTAATAAGAGATTCATATGAATGATTTTCCCACTTAAGTTTTAGGTTTTCCAGTGCATTGAGAAACATTGTTTCACAGTAATTATGTAAAACTAAATTAGCATATGTCCCACACTGAACACAACCTTAAATGAGCATTTTATATTAGTTTGTAAATAAATATGTATCATTATTTACCAAGTCGGTATTTATTTTATTAAAAGTTTTAAATATCGTACTTCCATTACAACATTCGCATTACATGTACATAATAATATGGAAGAGTTTCTCCAAAACGTTTTATATTGTATTGTTAAATATAAACTTTTAAGTAAGCAAATACGCTAAGCACTTTAATATAGTGTTAAGTAAAAACAAAAAAAAATGTATGACAGTTACTTTATTTTTAATGTAAGTTTTGACTTGTTGCTCGTCGGGTTGTGGTTTAGTGTGATTTACTTTTATTATTCCGATAATTGGTTTTAAAGCTGGCTTGTAAAACATATTTTAATTTTTACTTAGACGGCAGTATTTCAATTAATGTTATTTGCTGCATCATTTAAAATAATATAATTCCTCTTTTAATTTTGCTGGTACTTATAGGAATATTATATATTGTAGTTTTATGTGTTGAAAGTTGGCCTCAGCGGTACTAAGGTATGTCTGAATATGATATTAGTTGTTGAGGGATCAATGTATGCATTGAATTTAAGCAATGTTTTTGTATAATAGAGTATTTTTATATACAGTGGAACCTCTCTTATCAAGCACCTCTCGTGATGAATAATTCGCATTATGAGCAAAAAAAATGGCTCCCAAAAGGGGTCGTTCAAGTATTACGCAACGCACTTGGGGGGGGGGGGGGGGGGGGGGGGGGAGGGGGGGAGGGGGGGAGGGGGGGAGGGGGGGGGGGGGGGAGGGGGGGAGGGGGGGAGGGGGGGGTCTTGTGAAACGTTACTGTGCGTTACGGGGAGGGGGGGGGTTCAAACAACGCAGAGTCTCTGAAAAGAAGAACGTAGCGCAACACGACATAATAACCCAAAAATAAATCACGATAATACTTTTGGTTGTAAAAATCTCAAATCATATCCAATTACTCATTGTTTCAATGAACGGCGAAGTTCAATGTTTTAATTTAGAAATGTACTTCAGAAATGTAAAATAACGGAACTCCTTGTTGGTAAGCCAGAATAAACGTTGAGGAAATTTTCATGTCCCCAATGTTTTCTTCTTGGTATTCCAGCTATTATTTTAAGCAAGGTTGAAACAACGCGTCACGTAACATGTTTTTCTTTATTCAGATAAAAAAAACTAGGGAATTAAAATCTTCCAAGTTGGCAATCCTTTTCGTTCTCGAAATCTCTTGTTTTATTTATTACCACAAACGCGATTAAAACAAGAAAAAGGGTATTTAAGCGACTTTCCAGTACTTTGTGCCACTTAATTGTGACTTTCAGGTTCAAAAATTGTAACTTGGGCGTTACATAACGTTTATGGGGGGGGGGGGGGGGGGAACGGAAAAACGTTACGGCGCGTTACATGGGGGGGGGGGGGGTCAAAAATCTTCAAAAATTGCGTTACGTAATACTCGAACGCCCCCTAACGAGTGATGTGGAAAGGGGAAGTCCCCTCTTCACGTCACTCGCTTTTTACCCGGAACTTTTTTACACCAGTCTGTGTTTGGCAGTCATTCCGCTAGCATTTTGTTAGTGTTGCTTATGATCACACATTTTTCCAAACTTGTATTCAGATATCGTTTATGATTTTTTTTGTGCAAAGTTTAATTACCTTTGCAATAATGTCCCCGAAGAAGAAGCCAAATGGAATGTAAAATCATTGAAAAGCAAGAATGAGGTGTGAGCTGATCTAGCACCCACATACAATCAGTCTATATCAACAATTTGACTATCCTCAAGAACAAGGATAAGATTAAGGAGATAGATGCTTGAAAGAGAATGACAAGAATATCTCGTAACGGTTATGTATTCTCAACGATGTTGGAAGGTTGCTTCTCAAGCAATTGAAAGGCGATGCTATTTTTGAAAACATTATTTGTGAGAAGGCGAAAGTAATTTTCGCCGTCCTAGCGTGGTTGGAGTTTAAGACATTGTGTTGCATTGGTTTGAGGCCACAATGGGTTAAGGAAAGTCATGGATGGTTCGAGAAGTTTATGATTTCCGACAGAAAGGTAGCAAAGAACTTCATCGGCGACTGCAAGACGCTTGTAGATTCTGAGGGTTACCTGCCGCAACACTTTTTAATTGTGGCGAGACAGGCCTCCTCTGCTTAAACGTAACATGAAAAAAATTCGAGTATTTTTTCAGCACGGAACGCATTATCGTGTTTTACATTAATTTATATGGGAAAAATTGTTTTGCAATGAATATTTCGTATTACAAGTAATATTCTGGAACGAATTATTCTCATTATTCTCGTTATGTGAGGTTCCACTGTACATACTTTAAAGTAGAATATGCACTTTCCCTTTAAGATTTATCAAGAAATTTAAATAAATGTCCATAAAATTTATTCTGTATGAATATTTTAAATTTTTAAAAATTTGGTAGTTTTCAGATCGTACAATAACAATTCATAAAAATTTTTAAGTTAATTTTCGTGTTCTGTGAAAGTTCTTTTCAAGTTCTGTGATTATTTCAGTTTTATGAAGTGACTGGCCTATAATGATATAATAACAGAACTTGAATAGAACTTACACAAAACTTGAAAATTAACCCATAACATGTTTTTAATGTTCAATGTTTTCATTCTAAATCCATTAAGCAATACTATGTGCCTCATTACATAATGTAAATGTCTAAAAAGCAATAATGATTTATTTAGTTAAATGTTGTCAACAAAAATTGTTTGTCGACTAAAAAAATATTTTTACTCTATGTGCTTCTAAGCGCTGAACTAGGTGGTTTTTAAAACGGTTTAGAAACATGTTTATCATATTCATAATTACTTTCTAAGTTTTAAAATGATCAGTTTTCTAGTTAATTAAGTTATTTTTCTTAATTTTCGGTTATATAATGTTAGTCCTTTTTTTCTATAGATATCTTTTAGCATATATATCCTTCATTGGTAAATGTAATGTATGTAACACTGGTGTAAAGGGTTATGGATTAAATTTAAATGGTGGTTGTAGACATTTTAAACTTAATACTTTGCCAAAAACCTGACAAAAGGGGTTGATATTTTGATGTCTAAGGTCTAAAACTGAAAGGGCGTGAGGTGGTGGCAGTGCTTTTCTTTTGACTTATTATAGATAGCATTTCTTGTCTGTTGTCTGTTTTTAGCTATTGACAATAAATTAGCAATTAGATTGTATTGAAGTTTTTTATTATTATTTAGTGTGTTGTTTATGTTTTGTAGTCTAAACATTTGTATGTTGTTTATTGTTAGAAAATTTATAATTATTTTATGATATTTTGATAATCGCACTGTATGTACCTAAAAGTTTAGAATTTTTAAATGTCCTTTCACACACCTGCTTTTATATTCACAGTATTTACAAAAATAGAGCAATTGATTTGAACCAAATATTTCAATATGGACATCATAGGAATACAGCCGATTCTGTTTCTTTTTACACAGTCTTTCTTTATATAGTGTTGAAACAACACATCACAAAGCGTGATAGTAATATATCCATTCTTTTTAGAATCCTTAATTTTTCCCACACCCGTGCGTACACTACCCAGTAATAGCGCGGAAATAAATAATGTGTTTTATTTTTTGCGTTCCTATACAGAACCTATCTCAACACACAATATATTATTATACTGTATTTATTCTGTTGAACTTATCCTCCATGTAAAAACAGAATTAAGGGGGAGGTGGGGGGGGGGGGGGGGGGGGGGGGTGGGGGGGGGGGGTATGGGGGGGGGGGGGATTTTAAGTTACCTTTTTTTGCATTTAAAAAAAAAATTGTACGAATGTACAACATGTCGAGAGTATTGGGTCAAAATTTCAAGTAAATCGGAGCAAAACTAACGAAGATACAGCGTTTCAAGCGACCGACTCTCACACTCGATTTGAGTATATTTTGATCATAAAAAACTTTAAATTGATTTTCTCACAAACAACATTTTTGAAGTTCGTGAACATCATGACAAAATCTACTTGACCAATCCTTTTAGAAAACTATTTCTACACATAAATCAACAGTTAGTCAGAGGGAGTTTTTTTTTTTTACTATTTTTTTCCATTTTACATATAATAACAAATTCACCAAAATTTTTTAGCAAAAATCGTGTTTTTCACTTCAAAATGCTGCCAAAAAAAAAAAAAAAAAACTCCCTCTGACTACTTAGGTAAACATATCACCTTTTAAACGCATTTCGACCTTTTTGTTTCAAATGATCCGGTAACGATTTATGATGTTCACCGCATAACAACTTTTTTTCGAGGCGACTCCGGAGATCTGCTCTCACGGACTTATTTATTGATATTTTTAATTAAAATTTTTTTTCAAAGATTCTTCAGATGTTATACTATAACGTATGTGCAAAATAAATAAACCAACGTTTTTCATATCTCCAAAAAAAATCATGAAAATAGGCCTTTTTTTCGCCTTTAACCTGTCAAAGGCCCGCAAATTCCAGGAAAAATACGGAAATTTCGTAACAAAACACGATTTTGAATTTTGAATTAAATGTTTTGTTGATTAATTTTGAGCTATCGTATATTTCATTGACTGAAATACGTTCCTAGAACAATAAACTATGCACCAAAACAACATTACTTGCGTTAATTACGTAAATTAATAGGTTTTATGATGTTTTAGTCGAGGAACACGCGTCAAAACTGACAGCTTCAATTTGCGCCAAAAATGACATTTCGATTCCACAGATAAAAATCATTTAAAAATAATCTGGTGTTGTCAGATGGATGAAACTAGTGGCTATATCATCAATGATGTTGGCGCAAGCGATTCTAACCTTGTTTTCATACAAATTCTGTACATAGAAGGGTCAAAATCGCGGTCAAACTTTTTTATTTCGAAATATTTTTTTCGCGCATGCGCAAAAGCTGCGCGCAAGTCCGCGTTTCCGGCCGTTTAGAGGTTAAAACCTTATCCCCCCCCCTTAAGGTAGGTACTGATAATTATTGTCATTGCACCCATTCTGCATATTTGTTGTTCTGAATTTCTTCTCTAATGAATGCTTCTTTTATATCTTTATAGTTATACCATTAGACAGTTTTGTGCACATTTAATCAAATGCTGGCGAACATGTTTTCATCGGTTCTGTTATTGTTTTATTGAAATAAATATGTTTATTCCATAAACCTTCTCTCTTTGAAATTCTCACATTCCTATGTCAATATTCATAAGCACAAATGGAATGGAGCATGAAATGAAATGTTAACAAATTATCCCTGTTCTGGAAAAATTAACCAATCCCGGAATTGAGAGTAAACTCAAATTTGTATGTTTTAAAGTTTACATAATATATATTTTAAAGTATTATATGCCTGTGTAATATTTATAATAATATATAAACTGGAAAGCATTCAAATGACAGTCTGTCTGTAACATGTAATTTTCGATATGCGTACAGTGTACATACCAGTGGCGGTCTGTGAGTTTTCAGTGAGCTAGAGTGCTAAGATTGAAAAATATGTTATTGATATTATTGTAGCTGAAAATTATTTTTTTTTTTTATTTCCACTTTTTGTATGAAGATCTTTCAGTATGTGGATGCGGCGTATTCCCAAACAGAAAGAATCCTGAAAAAGTTCATGCAAAATAAATTTTGGAAAAAAATAAAATTAATTTTCAGCAGTAACATCAATAATGACATATTTTTCAATCTTAGTACTCTAGCTGACTGAAAACTTACAGACCGCCACGTGGTACATTACTGTTTTTCGGTATTGGTTACTTTTTCTTGAAAGGGAATGAAAAACTACACTTGTGCAACGGATTAGGCAGTTTATATAAGTCTGCCTGCCTTTGAGCACGTTTTATAGTGTGAAATAGTTACGGCCGCTGTTCCCAATTCTACTAATCATCTGCTAAGCCTAAACTAAGGTTCAACACTGATTAAGCATCACTTAATCTAAGGAAGCCGGACATGTGGATTAAACTCGACTAAGCAAAGCAAAGTTATAAAAAGTGCCACCAGAGTGACACGAGGTATAGACTCCACCTGGTGACACTTTTTATATCTTTGCTTTGGTTAGTCGAGTTTAATCCACATGTCCGGCTTCCTTAGATTAAGTGGTGCAAGGAGTGTTGAACCTTAGTTTCGGCTTAGCAGATGATTAGTAGAATTGGGAACAGCGGCCGTTATTGTAATAAGAAAATCTTTCGCGAATAAGGTAAGTCAAATTTTATTTTGCACAATTTCTAATTGTATTAATATTGCACTATAAATACACTAAGAAACGCTTAGATTTATATGGTTTACTGGTTGTGGACTCTTCTGCTTAAATTATTTTATAATTGGGTTGTGGAATTTAGTACAGAACATATTATTTTCACAATAAATTTTAGAAATAAACGCTCCTCTCTCCCTTAATTAAAAATAAAATGACAAGGGGAAGATAATGGGAATAATAAGATAGTGGGAAAAAAAAATATTGGTCAAAGTTTTTATGGTGGGTTTTTTTTCTCTAAATTTATCTCAAATAGATTTAAAAGGTAAGTAATAGACTTAATAGTAAGGTGGTACGCTTTCATTAATTCATTTAAATCATTCATTGCTTGAACCACATCTTGCTGAGCCAAATTCAGTGTTCGGTAAACGATTCTCAGGTTAGTGGAATCTTTTTTCTTTACTATCCCAATATGTGAATTGCTCGATTAAAAGGCAATTAATTGCAACAAATCCCTTGAAACTCCTAAAAAACTTAGTGCTCCAGTTACTAAATGGTTTTAATTAGAGCATTGTGTATAAATATAATGTTTACTATTAATATTTTACATTCATTGTAAAGATAAATTCTTATTCAATGAGATTTTAATGGAGTCATCGTAAATTGGATCAGTAAAAATTAAATGTCATTTTTATAAAATTGCACACATTATTTTAAAATTTAATGACAATCAATCTAATTATTTTATTTTCACAGGTGATAAAAAGATTGGCTAGTGTATTGAGACTCAAAACATCCCCCATCGGAACCAGTGATATGATTTTGGAGATGTTTGATGTCAAATTAATGTATGGGGACAGGTGCGTTCATTTAAGTTTAATATCTCCCATTTTCCTGTACATTGTATACGTGGATCCTATCCTTATGTAAAACAGATATAAGAAAGGGCGGTTCATAATAATGTTGTATTTTTCAATCTCGGCATTCTAGCTCACGAAAGTCTAGAACCGCCCCTAGATTAAATGTTTTGTTGAAGTGAAAACTTCTTTAGCATCTTTGTCATTTGAAACTCGATAAAACGAAAAACCGTAGTCAAATAGAGACGAGACAAACACATACATCTACAGGATTTAACCTGCCAGATAATGAGATAGAATAATCGGTCTCCTCTTTGTGCGGTGCTTCGTAGCGTCTCCGCTCTTGTCTACTAAAAACTGAAGGTTTCACTTCACCGCGTGTGAACTGCACACTTGTAATTTTTTTATTATTGTAAACAGTTTATACAACACTAATTCTTATGCATACTCTGTGATCTGTTTTTGTGCAGTTTTCTCCACATGTCAGTTGCGACAAATCATGGAAGGATGGTGCGGCAGTTACTAGAAGTCATAAAACGCACGGAAAACTATGATATTTTGAACTACGTCAATGAACGTGGAGAGACCGCCCTTCACACTGCTATACTATTCTTCAGACATGAAATAATGGGACTCCTGCTAAATGCTGGTAAGCTATCTATGCATTGTAAAATAAATCAAACGCATTATATTCTCTCTTATTCCGTTTGGCTATCTTTGGGGCAATCACTTCACTCTGGCAGGCTGCAAACCCAGACAATATGTTTTTTTGAATATACAAAACTACAATAGAACCCCGTTGATTCAACATCAAAAATAAAATTACGATTTAACAAATTTCCACGTAATTTGAAGTTTTATGAAAAAAAAAATCTCCCGCAGTTTACCGCCGCAGTCGGCCCTCTTTGAAATGAATTCATAAAAACACGATATTTTCCGAATAAATAAAATTTTCGAAATTTTGCAGCCGATTTCTGTCGTAGCTGGCCATTCTAAGCAAATATTTGAAATAAATTCGTAAAAATACTGATAATTTCCAAGTAGATCAAATTTTCGCGGTCGATTACCGCCGCAGCCGACCCTTTAAATTCGAATATTCGAAGTAAATTTGTAAAAATATGATAAATTTTCTTGTAAATCGAAATTTTGCAGTCGATTTCCGCCGTAGCAGGCACTTTAAATTAATATATTCGAAGAAAATTCGTCAAAATACGACATTCCAATGTTAACCAATTCAGATTTAGAAGATAATAATACGAATTAGGACAATGTTAACCCATCAAGGGTCAGCGTTTTTTGGAAAAATCGCGTGGAAATTACCTTAAGAACAAGAACGGAGGAAGCTATTCTGACCTTTTCCTTGGTACAGTTTCTTTATACTAAAAAATTAAAATCGCATCCAAATTATTTGAATCAATATTCTTTTTTGAAATTTCATCCGCCCGCAATAAGGAACTCCAGTGAAAAATATTATGGCTTTAAAAAAATATGTTCATATAGACCAAGAAACGCTGATTCTGAATATATAAGTTTTATTTCATAATATTAAATGCAGAGTTTTTAATAAATTATTAAAAAGTGCATTTTTAAACCTCTTCCCAAAACACAGCGTTAAGTTGGCATTACTGAAATGGTTAACTGTGACGTCACAGTTAACCTGTCACCTGTGTATTGTATTGTATTGACATTTGAAATGACTTGAAGTGCACACGTACCTATGCAATTCAACATTTCGTGTTTTTGGTTTATTTCCATACTGTTTATAGAGATTTAGATAAATAATAGTTATTGTGTTTATTGAAACATAATTTAGGCCCTCAACAATTTATGAAAAGGGCTATATTTGCGGACAATCTGCAATAAATTTTGTCTGTTTGAGGTTAAAGTCATGTCATGTTTTGACATTTAGTTATGTATTTTCAAATTGTTTTTAGTGTAGGGCTTTTTATACAAGTTGTTACACACTCGTCATGATCAGTGTATTATAAATACCAGTGTTTCTGTATGTATTATACATAAAACAATGCATCTACAAAGTAACGCCTGACACAAAACACGACGTCACATGTATTTGCAATGAAAGAGATGATTTATTGTTTTTATATTGCACTTTGATTAAAAACAATAACAGTAGCGGTGAAATGTGGACATTTTACCAATGTTTTTCTATATTAAAAGCAGTTAATCTTGAATAAAAAACACACCTCACACCTAAAAATCATTACAAAGCATTCCGCCATGATTATTCTGGGTTCTTCACAGTGTTGCCAACAGTTAGAAGTGAAATTTCCCTAGAATTTCACATTTACGCAATTACCTACGTAGCCACCTGATTGTGTAACACTAATCCTGTTATATGTTAATTAATATGATAATTAATTGGAAAGATATCGGAACTTGGTAAATGTACTAATAATACCGTGATTTTCCAAATAAAACACTTTTTGCTACGTGAAGTAATAATTTAAAAGTACGAATACACTCGCCAGTGAATTAGAAACTGAATTCCAAATTTAAAAAAAAACACTTTGCAAAATAAAAATCATAAGCAACCCGCCGCTCATTTGTACCAAGCGTGGTATTTTGAAGACCCCCCCCCCCCCCCCCGAACGTGTCACGTAGTATGGGTACGTTCCCTAATATCATTTTGAGTTGTCAGTGTTAAAAATAACATGGCATGTAAGTACATGAAAAATAATTAAGATTCATAGGAATTCCAAAAAATATATATACGTATATATATAAATAATACCAGTAATACTGTCATATGTAATAAAATTTTGGCAAATATCGGTTCGGACTGGCCACGCTTATTACGAATAATTTTTAGAAAAAAACTTTAGATTCGCCTTAATTACTATAAAAGGAAACTTTTTGGCTTTGGGGCGGCGGAAAATAATGCATTTTAATTTTCAATTGCATAAAACCAAAATTCGCTTCGCGACTGACACAGCGAAAATCCGCGGCCGTACATGTCACTGTGATGTTGGTATCCTTGATAAATTAACAAGAGCTAATACGACTGTAGCCGACTTCGTGGGATAAGGCGCGTAATTATGAAATTTGTCTAGCGGGCTTGTTTGTGTAACATGGTTTCTGATACAAAAGAAAGTGCCCCTTTATAACGCCTACTCGCGTCAAGGCAAGAAAAACATCCCAGTTTTCAAGTGGCTTAGCGGCTACGCTAGGTTTGTGTAACATGGTTTGTGATTCGCGGTATTTCATGTAGGTATCCCACGAAGTCAGCTACAGTCCATAACAGTGACAGCAAGTGACAGCTACGGCCGCGGATTTTCGCTGCGTCGGTTCGCGAAGTGAATTTTGGTTTTATGCAATTGAAAATTAAAATGCATTATTTTCCGCCGCCCCAAAGCCAAAAAGTTTCCTTTTATAGTAATTAAGGCGAATCTAAAGTTTTTTTCTAAAAATTATTCGTAATAAGCGTGGCCAGTCCGAACCGATAATTACCAAAATTTTTGCCAGAGTTCGAAATTTCCCTAGATTTTGTCCTGATTTCCCTTATCCCTAAAAAATATTTTTCTCCCCTAGATCTAGGGAAATTTCCCTCGACATGACATCACTGATTCAAAATGACAACTTAAAAAGTAAAAAACTAACGGTGGGGACGGTGGGTGAAGACCACCATAGAAACGGTGCGTTTCTGGGAGTCTTTAAAAATTAAAACTTTGACAATTATTTTAACTATTAAAACTAAATATAAAAATAAAAATAAAAATGCAGTTATTTAAGTTTGAAGGTCTTTATTCATTAAAAAAAATAAAAAAATTGGACTGGAGTTCTCTATTCCGCGTCTCTGGCAAATGACAGGTTAACCGCGGAAATCGATATTTTAAGGCGTTTTACCTTCACGGCTGTCTGTCTGTCAGATTCAGATTTCCGAAATTATTTTGATTGTTTTTTTTATTTTTATTTTAACTTTATGAGTAAAATCTCAAATTGTAATATTTAATTAAATGAAGACAATATAAGCGAAACTCAATCGAAAATCTGAAAACAGAAAAATCAGAAAAAGATATTGCGTTCGCCCGGTAAGCGAGAGGTCCTGGGTTCGTGTCCCAGATGTGTCAATATCTTTTTATGATTTTTCTGTTTTCAGATTTTCGATTGAGTTTCGCTTATATTGTCTTCATTTAATTAAATATTTTGATTGTTTTTGCAAAAATCGATGTTTTTTCGAATTACACGAACGAATTTCCGTGTGTGGGCAAAAATAAATTTCTAATTATGAATTAGCGAATTTCGAATTAAAAAATCATTTAAAATGAAAAAAATTTGTGTGGACTTCGTCTCATACATACTCTTTCTATTATTTTGACTTTTGACATGGCCCGACTCAAGTACCTGATTCACTTGAACGTGCCATGTCTTCCTCGGTCGTCCCCGACTTCTACCATTCACATTTGCGTCATTCCGTCATTCGTCATCTGTGATCCATTGGCGAAATCTCTGTATGTGGATGTTGCATGTATGATCAATAAAGTTTTACTAAAACACACATACGTTCTGTCAAAGCATGCCGCATGATGGGGGTAGATTGATTAGATTATTTGTGTAATTAATTGTGAATATGTTTAGGTTGTGATCCCAATCTGCTTGATGATGACGGTAATACTCCGCTGCACTTGGCTGTGAGGGAGGATAATTCAGAATGCATGGTCCAGCTGCTGGATAAAAACAACTACAGCTCAAATAATGCCAAACAAATGGATGTCAATATATTCAACAATGGTAATTAAAAACAGTACATTTTATTTATTATTTAAGTTACATAACGAGGGCTAAAAGTCAAACAACGTTATACGAGGGGGGACCCAAAAGTAATGGGAATTGTGCTGAAGTGGAGAAGAAGAGTGGGTGAACCCATTGTTCGACCAAGTGTTCATTAGGGTCACTCCTCCTGAGTCAGTGTGCTAAGTTGTGTCGCTGTGAGTGCATCGGTTCACCCTTGAGAATTTTTTTAGTAAAACAACTTTTTCCATTTCAGCGAAAAACGTGATGGCAGATTGTCGAGAGCAATGCGCGGCTGTGAAATTTTATTTCCTGTTGTGGAAATCGGTCTCGAAAATTATTGTAATGCTTTAGACTGCTTATTGGGATGCTGCCCTAAGTAAAACCAGAGTCTACGAGTGGTTTTCACATTTTAATTTTTTTAAATTTATTTATTTTTATTTATTTACGCCTATTTAGGCTTTTACATATATAACAATATTAATACTCGTAAATAGTGCAGGAAACGACTGTTTAAAACACTTGCACAAAAATAAATATAAAGTAAAAATATTATTGAATTTGATCCACACAGTATGTAGGTACAAAATATAAAAAATTCAAAATAGTTTTTTTTCTTTCAGCCGCCAAAATACTGTTAATGTGTTAGTCAATTTAAATAGCTCTATCAAAATACAGTCAAACCCTGTTAAGACGTTCTTCAAGGGACCGGTCAATAAAAACTTCTTAAGAGGGTTTTCAATTTTCTGTCAATTTTGTATTAAATTTGAGTGTCAAGTTAACATCCAATCAAAGGTTTTATAAATATTGTAGTTGAATGATATGTAGGTTAAATAAAAATATGTATTATAAATAAAAAAATATATACGTAGCTGATAAGCTTGCTACACAAAGTTTTCAAAAGTTCACGTGTTGTATTAGGAGAACTATCAACTTTTTTGATAATTTCGAGTTTTTCCATCAACGATGATGGTTTCCGCTGAATACTTTTAACTTTCATTATAGAATTCATTAAAAACAAAAAGGGTACCAACTACCTACTACTCACTATCTGACAGAAATAATAATAACAAGAAAAGATTTTAACAACTAGAATAAAAAACTAACTTATTAATGAAAAGAAAAAGTAACAATATTCAATAACGTAAAAATTAAAAACAAATTAAAAAGTTTTACATAAAAAGATTGAGGAGAAGATGATTTATCTTAAAAAATATTAGTAAAAATAAAATGAATTAATTAATATACCTATTGTACCCTTAAAAATAAAACTACAATCTAAATAATTTTGAAAAAAATAATTAAAAGTGTAATCGAAACTATGAAATATCTACTAAACTATGTACTGAAAAAAAAAGAAGAATTAAAACTAAGATACAAACTAATTAATAGTGTATGTAATGAAAACCAGAAAAAAGTAAAACTAACTTATTTATATCTACTATGTACTAAATTACTGAAAAAAGAGAAGAAATAAATCTAAGAGAAAAAATAAAACTAAAAGAAAAAATAATTAATAGTGTAAGTAAAATGAAAACCAGAAAAAAGAAGTAAAACTAACTTATTTTTATCTACTATGTACTAAATTACTAAAGAAAAAAACTGTGTAGGTACTTGTACCAAATAAATTTTAAAAGTAAAAAAATAAGCTGACTAAAATACAAAAAAAAAAAGTTTATTGAAAATAGGAATGAAAGTGAAATGTAACCACTTAAACCACCAACCACGAAATGTAATCCGAAACTAACATTTTGTTTTTATTTTCAAGATAAGGAAGGCTGGCCAAGATACAAATCAAAAGGACGGGAAAAGTTCACAAATGTAGTTTCATTTAATATAGTGGCAGGAAGCCATTTTTTCAAAGTGTTCAAAATTTACGCCAGTCAAAAATCAAATATACAATCACAAAATTAGATTAGTTTTTCAACCCCTTAGAGATTCATCCGACAAAGCAAAGTTTATGCGATAATGGGCTCTAAAGGAAGACAATTTAGAGTTTATTATTTCAAATACTCAGAATTCGTAAATTTCCTTTCACCCTGTTAGGTATCATGCACCTAACCCAAAAGTTGAATAGGTGAAGACGACTTTGCTATGCACTCATTCGTTTTCTATACAAATTAAAAGAGATAGACAAATAGCTGACCCCTTTATCTATTAATAGAAGCCTAGGGTTTGTTTACTCTGTATGTATAGACTGGCCGGTCGGATAGTAAAATTCCGTAAATGTTCTGATAAAATTTACGTACATATTTGAAAAAGGTATCCACCAACGAGTTCGTTTCAAATTTTGGCAAAAGCAATGGTTTGACCCTCTGCCGAGTTCACGGCTTGCTTGGTAGAGCTCTTTATTTCAAACACTCTGAATTTGGAAATTCCATATGACAAAGGCATTTATTTTGCCAAAATGCATAGGTACATGATAACAAAAACGTCACAATATGCGGGTTAGCGGTACTTTTATGAGCACATTATTTTAAATGCCGATTTACAAAGGGATACGAGGTTTTCCGCTTAATTTTTCGACTGTCAACTTCTAAGAAAATCAAATTAAAGTACAGTAATTTACGTATTTGAAAAGGTATTCACCAACCAGCTCATTTCAAATTTTGGTAAAGGCAATGATTTGACTCTCTATCGACTTCACGCCCTGCTATCTTACTAATACGTACTACTTGTCAGCTGGGTACAGATACAATCTGTTGTTATGGGTGACCAGACAACTCAGAATGAAACAAACTCAGAAGCACCTCAGAAAGGTCATTAAGAGTGATGATAAAAAAATATAAAAAAATGGTTAAATAGGTTAAGTTAGTTTAGGGTTACCGGCTATTTTAAAATTAATTTTTCGTAGCTTTTAATGACCTTTCTGAGGTGTTTCTGAGTTGGTTTCATTCTGAGTTGCCATGGAACCGTTGTTATGATGCTCTGTTAGTAAAAGGCGTTTCTCCAAAATATTAATATTGCTTTAATAGCGTTAAAAAATGTAAAAAAAATTTAAACCAAAAAAATGATTTATTTTAAATGTGAAAACCTCACAAGAGCCCCAGCTGCTCCCGTCTGGAGCAAGTGAGACTATGGCATCATGATATGACATATGGCCAATTGGGGTATGATGAAGTGAGGCTGAAGGTAGTGGGGAAGGGAAGGAGATGGGGAAGAGTAAGGTGGGAAAGTACCTGGCTATTCAGATCTGGTCACCAAATATACAAAGCTAAAGCCATTTCAAGCAACATTTCAATTCTGAATGGTGGTCTTACTCCAGGGCGATACTGAGAGTATCTTCCACTCTGGAACGTGCCGCAAATATACTAGTAGAATCTGTTAATTAGAAATCCACGGGACATCAAAAATAAAATTTCGAATTAACAAATTCCCACGTAATTCGAAATTTCACGAAAAAAAAATCGCCGAAAATTAAATTTCTTGACGGCAAATTCAAATTCGGGTAGGTTCTTCGGAATAAATTCGTAATAATACGACTTATTCCCTGGGTAAATCGAGTTTACGCAGCCGTGTACCGCCGCGGACGGCCTTCTATTCGAAGTATAAATACGATATTTTCCGAGTAAAAATTGTCGAAATCGAAAAAAATTGGTAAAAGACGGGCTTGTCAGATGCAGATTTGCCACATTTTGTTCGATATAAGATGACATATTTCCGCGGAATTGAAATTTCGCGACCCCCAACATTATTAAAATAAATAATTTTATTTTTGATTTGTGTACATGTCACCTTTTTCTCTTTGAACAACATCGATCCCAGCTGTGCTGTCAGAAAGCTTTGGCTTCTATCTCTATCACACCCATTGTGATTTATGTGAAAGTGGAGAGGCAAGAGGATTAAAATTACAGTATGAAAACGCTTCCAACTGACACAGCGACGTTATGCGATAATGGTCTTTAGAGTAGTTTATTTTAGAGCTCATTATCTCATGTTTATGTCTCGGGTTATTCTGGCGCATTGATAATGGTCATTTTTCAAATAGGTGAAATGGGTTTTATTTGTTTATTGGACCTATTAGAGGCAAAACAAGGGAGGAAGCCGGCCCGCCGGCATGACAGCAATATAATACGAAATGGGTTTTTTTATTGGGCAAGTTAAATGCTTTCAATTATAATTTGTGCTGTAAAAACTTTTTAAGAGGGTAATTATTTTGTTAGGGGATTATATTTTTGAACTTCTTAGGCGAGAAATCTTTTCTTGCGGGAAACATATTAAACGGGAACAAAATGCGTGTTTTGTATGGGAATTTTTCGGGGTTGAAAATACTGAACTTTTTAGGCGGGAAAACATATTAAACGGGAACTTCTTAAGCGGGTTTGACTGTATTCCCCTACTTGATGAGAAAAATTTCAATAAGGTATTTATATATTAAAATTGATGTACAAAATATATCAACAACATCGGAGTATTTGTTTCCTTGTTGTTGAATCCGTCGCATAGGAGTGTAATATTGGGACGTTGATGTAGAATTGCTACAATAATATGGTAGGTACTGTCTTGTAACTGACGTGCCTGGAGTACGAAACGAGATTACATATAATAAATCAGGGATATCAAACATTGAATTAAAGATTTTATACAAACAGGTTAAATCGAAAATGATTCTACGATCAGATAATTTTATTAAATTTAATGAACAAAGTATATTATCGTAATTTAGGCATTTACTAGGAATGCCCATTTTGCCCCAAAAATGGAGAAATGTCAATTGAAGGGACGCCCCTAAACATCAAAAACTGACGAAAATGTCTAAAAAAAATCAATGCCCTCGTACGTGAAGACCGTCGCCCTACCATTGATCAACTCTGTGAGATGTTTGGAATGTCATGGAGTTCAATTCAGAGGATTTTAACCGAAGATTAGCATATGAGAAGGGCCGCAGCTAAATTTGTCCCTTTGAGCGCAACGTGCCGGCCCACACCACCCTCTCCGTGAAGCAGTTTTTGACTAAAAACGGCATGACACCGATTGTCCAACCCCGCTACACACCGGATCTAGCTCCCTGTGACTTCTTTTTGTTCCCTACGTTCAAAAGAGGCATGCAAAGAAAGCGTTTTGCCACTGAGGTAAAACAAAAATCGCTGGAAGGCCTGAAAAGGACATCCCGATAAGTGAATTTAAAAACCATTTTCAACAATGAAAGAAGCGTTTGGAGAAATGCGTTGTGGTCAATGGAGAATACTTTGAAGGTGATCAAAAATTAGTGTAAAAATATTGAGAAATAAAGAACTTATGATGAAATTCCCATTATTTTTGGTTTCCCCTCGTATGTATACAAAAAATAGGCCAATACTAATTATTATTATATCTTTTTGTAGATACAGTTGCTTGAGTTTAAATCATTGTTTTATTGTTATGTTTTTTGTGGTTAACGTTATTTGACATTATGCTCTAGAATTATTTTGTATGTTTTATATCTAGATAACATTGTTTGACTTTAAACCCTCGATAAAGTATGTAGTTACAACCATAATCTCTAGAAGTGTGATCTATGTCGATTTGAAAAATAAATAAATGTGGTTAGCTGGAAGAAATGGGGTCTACCCATAAGCTACACCTTTTGTAATTTTTATTTTACAATAAATATTTTTTGATTTTGATTTTTTTTTTTTATTTTGAAATGTCGCCAATTTATGTAAGACTTTTCGACCCTTTGCTGAAGATACAATAGCATATAAATCATATTCCATGCAGTAAATTTAAGACATTATTATTATTACCATATTTTTTCCTCTTGGTTTCGGACAGGCCAATTAAATTATTAATCCTTTCAAGAAAGAATTTCGATATTTAAAATATTTCATCAGAAGCAAGGAATAATTAAGCTTACTTCAGGCACATGGACACTCCCACAACACATTTTTATTGGTGTATCTCTTTAGTAATTACTACGCTAGATACTCTCAGTTATTGTCCTTGTGAAAGAACACAACTCTTTTTAGAACTACATACTCACCGTATCAACGGTACTTTTGCAATGAATTAGATAAGGATACCCGTAGTGTTGTGTGTATAACAATGTTGTTGATATTGCAGCTGGCTGGACAGCGTTGCACCTGGCGGCTATGTCCGGCTCCCTGGCATCCGTCTCTCGGACCTGTAGTGTTGTGTGTATAACAATGTTGTTGATATTGCAGCTGGCTGGACAGCGTTGCACCTGGCGGCTATGTCCGGCTCCCTGGCATCCGTCTCTCGGACCTGTAGTGTTGTGTGTATAACAATGTTGTTGATATTGCAGCTGGCTGGACAGCGTTGCACCTGGCGGCTATGTCCGGCTCCCTGGCATCCGTCTCTCGGCTGATTAGAGCCGGAGCGGATTGCAACGTGAAGGGCCGCTCCAATGGACGGACTGTCCTGCATCTGGCCGTGGCCCAACCCAACATTGTACTCGTCAACTACATCCTGGAACATTCTAATGTAAGGACACAGCACTTGATATTATAATTACCAGGCGTTAACGTTGCGGCCGAGGAACTTTTTGAATTTCAAAATTAAAATGTTGACTATGTAGGTTAACTACAGTTTGAATGCCGAAAGCAATCATGTAAACAAACTAGTTTTCTTAAGTTTCCCGTAGCCAACAGGGTTAACCAAAATATCTGAAATTATTATCCTCTATAACAGCGGTTGGCAATTGGTTTTGGTGGCACGACGTATGGATATGTCAATTTTTTTGGCGGACCACACGACCTTCAACGTCACTTGTGCAGGTGCGAGCCTGCTCAATCAGTGAGCTTGTGACTGCCCGTCTGATGTCATCGTGCTTCATGTGCTTCGCAGCATCGTTTAGCCAAAGATTCCCAACCTTATCTGGCTCAATGTCCACTTTTCAAGTATATTTTTGTTCAATGCCCCCCCCTGTATAAAAAAAGTAAAACATAATACATGGAAAAAGTGCCAAAAAAATTAAGTGAAATTACACATTGTGAAATATCACGATCAACCGGTTAATAGTTTGCTAGTTATTTTTTTATTTATTTATTTATTTATTTATTGTTTCTTTACACTGTAGGTAAAAATGTTTACAATACAATTTGTTACCTCACTAGGACAAGCCTGTGTTGAGGTTAACAATAATTATACAAGTTAACAAAATAACACAAAATTATACAGATTTTGAAAGAACAATATTGTTGTATTTCATACAGATTGAGATTAGATTATGGGTACCTACTGGTACCTATTAAACTGATGGCGCTAGGTACTACATTAATGTAGACTTTTAGGGTGACCACAGTTTTGAGATCTGATTTAAAATAAAATAAAATAAAGTTTTTTTTTTTTTTTTTTAAGGATTAAGTTGTGAATAATAAATATATGTATATAATTTAACATGCTGTAGATTTGGCAAGAGGAAGATGAACAAAAACGGTTCAAACAAAAATAATATTATTTTAGCTTATTATTATAAACATACTCATTTAGCTAATAATTTAGAAAGGACAAAGTAGAGAAAATCAATTGGCAATCCTCGACTAACACAAATAATTTAAGATCCTTCTTAAAAGTGTACAAGGAATTAGATGACTTTATATGTTCTGGAAGGCTATTAAATATGAGTGGAGCTTGATAAAAATAATTTCTTTGACCAAAAGAAGATTTAGTTTGAATTGCCATAAAGTTCAGACCAGAGCCAATTCTCGTAGTACGAATTTGCTGTGTTCTTTCTGCAAAATTAATATTATTAAAAAATCTACAAAGCGTTTGTGTAATATATAACTGTTTTACGTTCATTACATTACATTCCTTAAAAAGTAAATGAGTTGGATATTTAATTTTTTTCTTGAACATAACTTTAAGAATCATTTTTTGGGCAATATTAAGTGGTTCTATATAAGTCTTTGGGCAGGATCCCCAGCACACAATATTATAAGAAAGCAGAGACTGGATTATTGCAAAATAAACAGTTTTTAATTTTTCTTTGTCTAGTATATGTCTCAGTTCTTTAAAGATATAGGTAAGTCTCCTAGTATTATTTACTAACATATTAATATGATCATTCCATCTCAAAAATTTATCTATTTTTACACCAAGGTATTTGATGCTGACTACATTTTCTAAAGGGTTGCAGTTACATGTTTGAAAACAATTGTGAATAATCAAGTTGTGAGTTTCAGAAGGCCGACTTTTACTTGAAATGCTAAAAGTGATAAATTTGGTTTTTTGTGCATTCAAAGTTAATATATTATTGTTTAACCAACTATTTACCACTTTTAAACCTATATTACTTTTGTTGAAAGTTTCATTCCAAGTTTTACCCTCAAATATTAAGGCAGTGTCATCTGCAAAACTAACAATGTTACCAGGAATATTCAGACTACATAAATCATTTATATAAATAAGAAACAATATTGGCCCAAGCACACTACCTTGCGGGACTCCAAAGGAGATTGATTTACCCTCGCTTAACATCTTATTTATTTCCACTTGTTGTGTTCTGTCACTAAGATAAGATCTGAACCAGCCCATTGCTGTATTATTAATGCCTAAAGATGATAATTTTTTAAGTAGCAATTCGTGGGAAACAGTGTCAAATGCTTTTGATAAATCCAAGAACACCGCTATGGCTTTGTTGCCATAGTCCAGCGCTCTTGTAACTTTGGTCAATACCTTTAAAACAGCATCACTCGTACCTTTATTTGCTCTGAAACCGAATTGATTGTCAGAGAGTAATTTGTATTTTTCTAAGAATGAAACTAATCTTGACTTGGCCAATCTTTCTATCAATTTTGAGAGAGTATTGAGTAAAGATATGGGTCTGTAATTGTTAACCTCTAGGTGATCCCCACCTTTGAAAAGAGGTACAACCTTAGCATTCTTACAATGAGTAGGAAATATGCCATTCTTAAAACTAAGGTTAACAATGTGAGATATGGGACCAGCCAATACAGAAACATGCTGTTTGTATACCATGATACTTAAGCCATCAATACCACAGGAAAAAGACATTTTTAATTCATTTATCACTTTTGAAACTTCATAAATGCTAGTAGTTTTAAATTCAAAGCTCTCTCCTGAAAATTATTGGTTCCCACTCAGGCATTGCAGGTTTGATCCTCCACTAGTTTAGCCCTCCATCATTGAACAAGCCACATTTTTCACTTACAATGATGAGTGGGTGGATTTTCAACATACTGAAATATTTTTTATATGCAGTATGATCTTACAAACTTAAAATACATAAAAAAGTGATCTTTATATGTTTTGAAATATCACAACCCACCAGTTAGTAGAGTGGTAGTTATTGAATTCCTCTTGGGCGTTGCGGGTTTTCAAAACTTGCATTTATGTTTTCTTCACAAGAATTCTATAATGTCAATTTAAATTATAAAATTATTCTATTGGTTTTTAGTTATTGTAATGACACGTTTATATCACATATCACAGTGGCAAAATATCTCCTCTTCGCTAACGATATCAAATTTTTCAGAGCTATTAAAAGTCATATAGATTCCATTCTTCTGCAGAATGATCTTGATTCTCTTGTCAAATGGTCGGAATTGAATAACTTACCCTTCAGCATCCAGAAATGCAGTGTCGTTACATTTACAAGGTCCAAAGACACATTTCTATTCCCATACCACATTAATAAAATTATACTAACATGCAAAAACGAGATTCAAGACCTTGGCGTGATTTTTTAAACAAATCTCTCTTGAAATCCCACATATGTGACACTGTCTCCCGCGCCAATAAAATGCTCAGATTTGTTCTTCGTAATGTGAGATCATTTACTAATGGAATTGCAATACGAAGAACATATGAACACTTGTCCGCAGCATCCTGGAATACAGTTCCATTATTTGGGCCCACTCTGAACAAAACCATATCCTAGAAATAGAAAGAGTACAAAAAAGGTTTATGCGTTACCTATATGAGGTAATATTTATACTACCCATTCCTGTATCCATCGTTGTTCTTAACCTATCAAAGGCCAGGAAAAACATGCAAATTTCCTAACAAAGCACCACTTTGAATTTTGAATTCAATGTTTTGTGGATTAATTTTGAGCTATCATATATTTTATTGACCGAAACACATTCCTAGAACAATAAACTATGTACCAAAACAACATTACTTGCGTTAATTACGTAAATTAATAGGTTTTACGATAAAAAATTTACTGTATTTTTACAAATTTACTCGAAATATCTGAATTCACAGGGCCGGCCTCTGTGGAAACGGCCACAAATGTTTGATTTACACAGAAATGGTGAGTATTTTTACGAATACTATGAATATCTGAATTAGAATGGCCACCTGCAACGGAAATCTGCCGCGAAATTTCGATTTACGCGGAAATATCGAATTTTCTGTGAATTTATTTCTGTGAATCAAACGGGTATCTAAATTTAGAGGGCCAGCCACGACGTGATTCGGCTGCGAAATTTCGATTTACGCAGAAATATTTTGTATTTTTACAAATTTACTTTGAATTCCCGAATTAGAATGGCCGCCTGTAACGGAAATCCGGTGCGATATTTCGATTTTCGCGGAAATATGGTATTTTTGTGAATTTATTTCAAATACATAGGTATCTAAATTTGGTGGGGCGGCCGAGATGGGATTCGGTTGGGAAATTTCGATTTACGTGGAAATATATTGTATTTTTACAAATTTACTATGAATATCTAAATTTCAAGAACCGGTCACGGCGGCAATCAACCGCAAAAATTTGGTTTACGCAGAAAATATTCGGTATTTTTGCGAATTTATTACGAATAGGTTTCTGAATTTAGAGGGCCGGCTGGGTTGAGATGGCAAAGTCAAAGATTTAGCAGAAGAAGTTGTTGGCGGAACTGACAGGATTGAGACATAACTTTCATATTGCCCAACAAAAACAATATCTATATCGTCATCAGTCATCACTTACTTCAAAAACACTTTCCGAATCTAACATTGCTTCAGTATCAATTTTAGATAGGCCACGTATCAACAATTTGAGTGTTGTTAAAAAAAAAGTTTTAAAATTCATACGTAAGTAAACACACAAAAACAAGATGTTTTTAAAATTGAATTAGTCAATTTTTAAATAATACAACAATTAAATAATTTTGTACACAAAATAAAGTAGATTTCAAAGTGGATATCGATGCACAAGTATTATTACGAATACGGTACGGGGTCCGCTCGAAAGAGACAATCAGATTCGCGCGCATTTTCAAAACTGTGACTGGCGGCTGGGGCCGCGCTCTCGGTTTTATTCATTTACCAAGATAAACAATGAAGTAGTTGATAAAGATTCTCAGAGAGGTCGTACCACAAATGAATGTTCTTATTTTTAATATAAATTTCGATCGTATACGGCATACATGTGCTTAGAAAATTAAGTCGAAACTTGAAAATGACTGAAGTCAGCCGCCGCGCGGTGTGAGCCACTTGATGAAATGACTTAGGTCAGCCGCGGCGGTGAAAAGATTAACCTGTCAAAGGCCGGCAAATTCCAGGAAAAATACGGAAATTTCTTAACAAAACACGATATTGAATTTTGAATTGAATGTTTTGTGGATTAATTTTGAGTTATCGTATATTTTATTGACCGAAACACATTCCTAGAACAATAAACTATGTACCAAAACAACATTACTTGCGTTAATTACGTAAATTAATAGGTTTTACAATGTTTTAGTCTAGGAACATGCATCAACTTTGACAGCTAAAATTTGCGGCAAATCTGACATTCTTATGCCACAGATAAAATCGTTTAAAAATATTCTGGGGTTGCAAGGTGAATGAAATTTTTACCCATCTTATGGGGTAATGTTGGCGCAAGCGATTCTGACCGTGTTCTTCATACAAATTCTGTACATAGAAGGGTCAAAATCGCAGACAAACATATTTATTTCGAAATATTTTTTTCGCGCATGCGCGCACAAGCTGCACGCATATGAGCGTCTCCGGCCGATTAGAGGTTAACGATTCTGCATTGAGCATCGACATCTTCAATGTTACCTATAGGGAGTTCAGTAACTATCTTTTGACAAACTCCATTCACAACATAGTGAAACTACCCCTATGGACTTTTTTTTAAAAATTTTCTCGTTAATTATTTGGTACAACTGTTTTATGGAGAACCTGAAAAAAAAAAAAAAAAATTAATTAATATTATACATTACAATACGCTTGGAGAATCTAAGTGACCTGAAATGGTAACAAAAGTTTTGTTTTCCATCTTGGCTCGTCCAAAGTTAAATTTGATTTCACACTCGAGGTCTGTTAGGCCGGTTACAATGCTCGACCGACGGTCGGTACGTACGTCGGTCGCGATTGTCATTTGTATGAAAATTCATAAATCGTTCAGTGCAGGACCGACCGTACGCATGCATATATCCCTACGCAGGGCGTACGAGAATCGTCGGTCGAGCGCGTGCGCATGGGGACTGTCGGTCGACCGACAAGTGAATTCCCCTTGAAATGCTCTTTGGGCGACGATTGGATGTACGTGATATCTACATCTTCTGTTGCTAATACGTCTACGAAGATAATAAGCAGCAATTTGACGACCTCCATAGTCCAGTGAATAACTGACTCATAATCCGGAGGTCGCGGGTTCGAACCCGGCATGCGCAAATAAATCTTATTTGATTAATTTGTGTTATTTCACAATTAATTCATTTAAAATAATATATAGTATATTTGCGGCATGTTCCAGATTGGAAGATACTATTAGTATCGCCCTGGTGTAAGACCACCATTCAGAATTGAAACGTTGCTTGAAAATGGCTTTAGCCGTGTTTGGTGACCAGATCTGAATAGCCAGGTACTTTCCAACCTTCCTCCTCCCCACCTCCTTCCTCTCCCCACTACCTTCAGCCTCACAACATACCCCAATTGGGGATGCCATAGTCTCACTGGCTCCAGACGGGAGCAGTTGAGATTCTTGTGCGGTATTCACTGTAAAAAAAAAAAAATTAAACTATTCGTAAACGCGTCCATTTCGCGTACGACGTCCGGTCAGCTTGTTGGTCAAGCGTGAACTGACGGTACGCACCGACGGTCGGTCGGTGGTATGCGATCGTCAGGACCGACCGTATGCATGCGTATCGTCAGGACCGACCGTACGCACCGACCGTCGGTCGTGCGCTGTAACCGGCCTTACAGCTTTTGATCAGCAGAAAAATACAACTGTCACATTATGCTTGTCAACTGATTTGATAAAAAGCTGAAATAATGGACCTAGAATTGGCGATGAATGGGAACATTTCAAATGTCAAAAAAAAAAACAAAATGGCGCTGATTGACCATTTGATGACAATGTTATATTTGAATTTATGTGAAACACTCGAAACATAATATTAAATTATGAACAAAATATTGTACTTAACTAAAAGCATGAATATTTTCAGATTGATGTGAACTCCCTGGGCGAGGGTGGTCATACGGCCTTGCATTTAGCCTGCAGTCTGGACAACCCGAGGGCTCATGAAATTTGCCAAAGTTTACTTCGATATGGAGTAAGTAGTCTAACGAGTTCACTGATTAATTTAAGATGTTATTAAATACCTTGTTACTTCCCTACCTTCCTCTTCCCCACTACCTTCAGCCTCACAACATACCCCAATTGGGGATGCTGTAATCTCACTGGCTCCAGACGGGTGCAGCTGGGTCTCTTTTGAGGTATTCATAAAAAAAAATGTTTTCTGCACTTTTACTAAAAATTGATTATTTATTAATATTTACTAAATATTTATTTGTATTAGAATGTATTATTATCTTTTGTAATTAATTTGAATTAATTATGTATTTTTTAGGCTGATCCTGAGTTGAAATACAACACAATGACGGCGTTGGATTTTGCAAAGAGTAATATCAATGTACAGGTAAATACTCTTATTTAATATTCAGTTTTACTCTAAGTATGACAGCTAAAATGTCAAGCAGTGGCTAAAATGTGTGCTGGATGGCACTATTTCCAAAATGATGTTTTAATTTTTTGAGTATATTGTACATCTTGAGAGATAATGTGTTTATATGTCTATAAAAATAGTTTTAATTTTATTTTTTAATTATCCATATAAGGTATGTTTACATTATATATTCGATGCCTGTCTCACTAGGATATACCTGTGTCGAGACAGCCGTAGAGTTGCACAAATGAATATCATATATAAGAATATTTAAGATTGAATACATATTAATTTGAAAACAATTAAGTTAGAGTTATCTTATAGAGATGAAGTAAAGTAGTAAATCCGGTCAAATCTATTAATGGTGTTAGATTATACAGGATTTTATTATTTTAATTTGTTTGTAAATTGATATTTCTGTCTATTTGTAATTTATTTTGCAGATGTTTGCAGTATTGTGACGTATAATGCTTTATAGTCCATTTCTTTATATCTTGTTTGAATTTGGTCATTGATTCAGTTTGTTTAATCGTAGCTGATAGTGTATTGTGTAGTATGCAAGCTATGTATTTAAAGTGTCTTTGTCCAAAGGTGGTTTTAGAAAAAGGAGTTTGGAGAAGTTCTTTGTTTTTGGCTCGTGTATTCTGTATCGTTTGTTGTAAAGTTTTTATTATTTTTATGTAAATTAATTAAGATGGATCTTGCGTAGAGCTGTTTAATGTCCATAACGTTGAAAGTATTGAATCGTATCAGTGCTGGTAGTAAGAGGCAGTTTAAGAATTATTTTTATGATTAGTTTTTGTGCTTTAATGATGGGGTCGAGGACACTAGAAAAAGTGTTACCCCAAGATAAAATTCCGTATTCGATGTGTGATTGGCCTAGTGAGTAATACACTGTTTTAAATTTTTTTTTTTTTATTATAATCTTAATTTTTTTATGTTACATAGGTAATTGTGCTCTGCCTGTCTCACTAGGAGTTCCTGTGTTGAGAGCAGGCGCATTTTAACATAAATAGTTTATAAAGGATAACAACAACAATGTTATTTCCATTTAAAGTAAAAGTACAAGGACAATCAGCATCGTATCAATGGGTTAGCATGCATTAGGAGGTTCTAAAAATATTGTTGATATATGATCTGTCTTTGGTAGTGATCCAAAACTTGCTATCTGTTTTGTATTTTACGTGATTAGTGTGCTGTCTAATGGTCAGTGGAAGTGTATTATAAAGTTTTGTTGCAAAGTACCTGAAGTTTCTTTGACCAAACGTTGTTTTGGCGAAAGGGATAAGTAAGAGATTTTGCCCTTTGGTTCTCGTATCACGAACAGTTTGGATATTGTCAAAAACAGTTCTATGTTTGAATAGATAAATTAGTATATTTTTGGCATAAAGTTGCCTAATGTCCAAAACACCGATTCTCCTAAAGATTTCATCCGAACTGCTTGTGATCGGTAGTTTTAGAATAATCTTTATAATTAGTTTCTGGGCTTTAGAGATCGGATCAATGGCGGCAGCGTTTGCTCCTCCCCAGGCCATGATACCATACTCGGTTAGAGATTGACATAGTGCATAGTAAATTGTTTTGAGTTGGTTCAAGTTAAGAAAGTTGCGAGTTTGTCTAAAAAGGTATATAGATTTTCGAAGTTTGTTTGCTGTAGTGATAATATGTTCTTTCTACTTTAAATTACTGTCAAAAATAATACCCAAGTATTTGATTTTTGTAACACATTCTAGATAGGGGCAATCACATATATTAGCACATATTTGAATATTATTTTCTGGGTTACTTAGGGTCGGATTAATACTAAACTCAATGTATTTGGTTTTTGACACATTCTTTGTTAGTGTATTATTGTCTAACCATCTTTAAACAATAGCTATGCCCCTGTTTGCTTTTATGTAAACATCATACCAGTTACTTGATTTGAAGAGAAGAATCGTATCATCAGCGAAACTAACGATTTTGGCATCAATAGGCAGATTACACAGTTCATTTATGTAAATTAGGAATAACGTGGGACCCAGGACGCTTCCTCGAGGCACGCCAAAACTAGTTGGCAGTTGTTGATTTTTACACTTTGTTTATGAAAGGTAATTTCGAATAATATTAAGTTCATTCCCATTTATTCCAGTGTTTGATAGTTTTCTTCTGATAGATTTCGATAGATTTTGATAGATTTCTTCTTTGAACATTTTTTTAATTTCTGTTATTTTACTATCAAAGTGTTTGGTGATACGAACATACAAGGCATCAGCTTCTAAACCGGATGACGCACTTGGTGAGCTTGGTCTGCTTTTACATTTTGGACAGTTCCATGTTAGTTTGTTTTTCACCGCCATTCTTTTGAAATTGGTATCCGAGATGTTAACGCAGTGATTATGGAACGAGATATTGCAGTTGGCACAGGTGAGAGCATGGTCATTTTTGGAGATTATGGTTAGGCAGCCTTCACAGTTCATTTTTTATTATATTCAGTCATTTTCAAGTTTCGACTTCGTTTTCTAAGCACATGTATGCCGTATACGATCGAAATTTATATTAAAAATAAGAATATTCATTTGTGGTGCGACCTCTCTGAGAATGTTTATCAACCACTTCATTGTTTATCTTGGTAAATGAATAAAACCGAGAGCGCGGCACCAGGCGCCAGTCACAGTTTTGAAAATGCGCGCGAACCTGATTGTCTCTTTCGAGCGGACCCCGTAGCGTATTAGTAATAATACTTGTGCGTCGATATCCACTTTGAAATCTACTTTATTTTTGTGTACATAATTATTTAATTGTTGTATTATTTAAAAATTGACTAATTCAATTTTAAAAACATCTTGTTTTGTGTGTTTACATAAGAATTTTAAAACTTTTTTTTTAACAACACTCAAATTGTCGACACATGGCTTATCTGAAATTGATATTGAAGCAATGTTAGATTCGGAAAGTGTTTTTGAAATAAGTGATGACTGATGACGATACAGATATTGTTTTTGTTGGGCATTATGAATGTTATGTCTCAATCCCGTCAGTTCAGCCAACAACTTCTTCTGCTGAACCTTTGACTTTCCCATCTCAACCTAGCCGGCCCTCTAAATTCAGAAACCTATTCGTAATAAATTCGCAAAAATACTGAATATTTTCTGCGTAAACCAAATATTTGCGGTTGATTGCCGCCGTGACCGGTTCTTAAAATTTAGATATTCGTAGTAAATTTGTAAAAATACAATATATTTCCACGTAAATCGAAATTTCCGAAACCGAATCCCATCTCGGCCGCCCCACCAAATTTAGATACCTATTTGAAATAAATTCACAAAAATACCATATTTCCGCGAAAATCGAAATATCGTACCGGATTTCCTTTGCAGGCGGCCATTCTAATTCGGGAATTAGAAGTAAATTCGTAAAAATACAAAATATTTCTGCGTAAATCGAAATTTCGCAGCCGAATCACATCGTGGCTGGCCCTCTAAATTTAGATACCCGTTTGATTCACAGAAAATACGATATTTCCGCGTAAATCGAAATTTCGCGGCAGATTTCCGTTGCAGGCGTCCATTCTAATTAAGATATTCATAGTATTCGTAAAAATACCCACCATTTCTGTTTAAATCAAAAATTTGTGGCCGTTTCCATAGAGGCCGGCCCTGTGAATTCAGATATTTCGAGTAAATTTGTAAAAATACGGTAAATTTCCTCGAAAATAGAAATTTGCGGCCGATTTCCGCCGCAGCCGGCTCTTTAACCGGTCAGCAACGTAAGCAGATATATGCGTTAAAAATACGACAGCAGTCAAGTACAATAAGCGTGTTTACACGTCAGCGCGTGTGTCTCCATAGAAACCGTTATAACTCCGTTATTGTTTTAGTTACATCCGTAAAATAAAAAGTGAAAGGTCGATAGTGAATCATGCTGCACATCTCTATTCAAGTTGTCCATAGAAATACATAAAAAGAACATTCTGTCAGACGTATAATAATACCGTACACATAATTTATACCGCCGAATTTCCTACGGGCGCCCGACATTTTTAATTTCTATTAAATATTTTTATATGAAATGATAAAAAAGTGAGGTGACAAAAGTGTTTATTACACATTTATACAATAGAATACGTATTGTTGTTTACATAATCTGTGATTTTAGTACCGTTTTCACATAAAAACATCACGTGAGTCATTTTCACATTTTTTTAATGTTTGCATTCTAAATTTTAATATTTACAAATGTTAATATTTATTTGTAATATAATAATTCGAAAGCTTATTTTGTAACCTGTCTAAAACAGTTTTTACTATTCGGCTACGTTCAGAAATGTTTCATTTATAGTGCTTTAATTGTGAAGCGGTTATAACTAAAAGTTTTCGTAAAATGTCATTTCGTTTAAGACACCAAAAGCTAATATTCTCGAAAATTCGGAGGGTTTAAATCCATATAATCGAAGTAAATTCGTAAAAATACGGCATTCCGGTGTAAACAAATTTAGATTTATAAAATAATTATACGAATTAGGTCGATATCAACCGCATAAATTAACGTTTTACGGCGATTTACTGCCGTAAAATGTCGATCTTATTAATGCAAATTTATCAGTGAAAACAATATAAAATAATTTCACACCATAAATATCAATAAAATGTTAACTATAGAAGTATCTATAAACTAAAACCATAGCATCTTTTAAAATTCAATAAAATTAAAATTGATAACGTTATTATCAAGCTCTGCAATTATTTTAGTGTGTATTTTTGTTACAGCTGTTTCAGTTTACAGTTTGAAAATGGTTTTGCAAACATTATAACATTATCAAATTAAATTTTAATTAAATTTAAAAAAAAAAAAAAATTAAATGGAGTTCTACGAATTAAACACAAAAACAATTAATAAAAATAGAGCATCGGCGCAGTGGCCCTTCTTGACGCGTCTCGTATTTCACTACACGAGCAAGTAGGTAGCTATATGTTACGTCATACGTTGCTAGAAGCGGCCATGTTAGAGATTGCTTTGTTTGTTGATATTCACGGCGTGTTTATATTAACGCAATTATAACGTTATCTTCATTTCAGTTGATCTCAAATTAATGTTTATTGATACTTCGATATTGGAGGATGATGTTATCAAGATTTATTAATGTTTTTAGGATTAATCCAGACAATGATTTTGTTTTCTAAAAGGGTCTATGTAAAAATGACATTCGAAAAAGAAAGTGCCGCGTGGGGACGACTGCTTAGGTATATTTTTTTAGCGGTTAAAAGGTTAATTGTGGGTGTAGGTTTGATTTTGGGATATTGGTGAGACTAGACAGTAAGTATTTTGTTTTCTGTACATTAAGAGTTACTGTGTTATAGTCAAGCCAAAATTTAACCTTTTGAATTTCTTCCTCCTCTTTCGAATATACGGTAGGCCAGTCTTTCGCTTGGAATAGTAGGACAGTGTCATCGGCAAAACTGTCAATAGTGACTTCGATATCTAGGTTACACAACTCGTTAATGTATATTAGGAAGAGCATTGGACCTATAACACTGCCTTGTGGGACACCGTAACTAATAGGCAAATTCTGACTCTTTGTAGCTCTGAGTTTAACGCATTGGGATCCGTCAGATATGAAGCTGGAGAGGAGGCTTAATTATTTATTCCTAATACCTATATTGAACATTTTGCATTCTAATTTGATGTGTGATATTGTATCAAACGCTTTGCATAGGTCGAGAAATACCAATAGACATTTCGAGCCCTTATCAAGGTGGCCAGAGATATGGTCAGTGACGGTGGCTATGGCATCATTTGTGCTTTTATGGTTTCTGAAGCCAAATTGCCGCGGCGTTAGTAGGTTGTTGGTTTCCAGGTATTCCATAAGACTATTATTAACGATCTTTTCAAATACTTTGGATAGTGAATTGAGTAAGGTAATAGGACGATAATTACTAATGTCAAGTTAGGAGCCTGTTTTGAAAAAGGGATAATAAGACCTTGTTTTAGAATGGTGGGAAATATGCCTTGGCGGATGCTAACATTCAGCAGATGAGTTCATGGTAGAATTATAATGGGGGTAATTTTTTTAAGGACACTAATAATAATAATATTTGGATGATTTATATAGCGCCGTTTTTGTGAAAAATCACCTCAAGGGCGCTGTACAAACTTATAACACATTTCTAAAATCCAGAAAAACTACAAGCTAGACAAACAATTATAAACAAGTTATGGCTAAAAATTGCATACACCGTTTCATTGATCACCGATACGAAAATATATGTACAATTTTTTGACCAATGAACGTGATGCTGCCCAAAAATGAATGAATACAGGACCATACTTACCTGGGAGATCGCTTGAAATTAACACTGTATATTGTCTATTTAAAGAAATTTAGATAGAGCTCGCACGCAGAGGACATAATTGTGAACACATGTTATTCAATCCTAAAAAATATTCCAATATTAATATGTGATATATTCTTTAATGAGTGTATTTTGGAAAGTAAAAGCAACATAAGATACAAACAACAGTTTAGGTCATGCAAAAAGGTGAAGATGTTAGGTTTAGAAGGAGAGCGGTAAAGTGCAATGATACATGTGTTAATGCTGTATGTTATTTGAAGACAGTTTGAATTTGTAATGGTAATTTCTTTGACATTATATGTGTTGGGAGTGTTGTTTAATGTATAAACTACTATGCCGTCGTTTTGTCTGTAGTGATTTGAGGTTTGATGGTGGGTATAATTGGGGATGTTTTTGGGAGTATAGTAAGGTGTTAGCCAACATTCTGTCAGAATGATTAGGTCATATTTGATTTTTGTAAGGTTGAGTTGGATAAGAAAATGGTCAAAGTTTTTGTTTATTGATCTAATATTTTGATGGTAGATTGACAGGTCTGATTTGTTAGGCGTTATATTAGTAGTTACAGAATCCATTTTTGTATAATGTGTATATTGTGATGAAATATGAAAGGATAATTACTAGAGATGCCACGAATATTCGGCTGCTATTTGGTATTCGGCCTATTCGGCTACTTTTTTAACTATTCGGTATTCGGCCGAATATTGTGATCTATTCGGCCGAATACCGAATACCAAATCATGAAAAAAAACGCCCAATATTACTCACAAAAAAAATTATTTTAACAAAAAATCAGCATATTTAATACTTAAAATATATCAGTGTTAAGTTATGATGAATGAAAACATTTTTTTCAACATTTGTTGATAGCAAACGATTGCGCTTTTCATCATAAATTGTACCTGCTTCCGAAAAAAGCCGCTCACTACTCATTAGGTCCACTGCTCCCGGGAGATGATAAATAAATCTTAGCAAATTCTGCTAGGCTTGGATACTGTTTTTCGTTTGCTGACCACCACTTGTAAGGGTCTGCTATCCGATCTAGACGAACAGTTTTCATGTATTTTTTAAGGTATACACACACTACAAGTTTCAATGTATTTTTTAAGATATACACAATATAAGTAACATAATTTGATGTAATAATCAACAAATGATGCGTGTTGTGGCACGACCTACTCACACCTCAAAACAAATACGCCCACGGCATGGTTACCGCACGCACTTCAATGATGCAGGTCGGAACCTTTCACCCGCGAAATGTACTAAGTGTTACCGAATATTCGGCCGCCGAATATTCGTCGCTTCGGCCGAGAGCCTAGCCGAATATTCGGTATTCGGCAAAATCACTATTCGTGGCATCTCTAATAATTACCCAATATTTTAAGTTATTTTTTTATATCATCTACATGTTTGATATAAATAATTTTTTTGTTTGTGAGGCGCCTCATCATGATTCTACCATCCTTGTACCAGACATAGGTATAATTTTTTTCTTTGGCAAATTTTTTGTTTGCCATAAAAGTTCTTTATCATATGGGGTGAGTTCTTCTCCATTGTATATCTTGTCTTGTGCAAGCCCTTTGATGGCAGCGTAGTTTATGTTTTTTCTTATGGCGACGAGGTTGTCTCTTGCGGTTTTGTTGTTGAAGTGAACAAGCAGTTTGGGGGTGGGCATCAATACGTCTCTCCTGTATCCTTTTTACATCTGTATATCGCCATATTTGATCTCCAAGCCAGCCGCTGCAGCCACTCTTTTAACTATTTCGGTTGGCTCTTCGCCACTTGATTGTTTAATGCCGGATATCTCCAAATAGTTTGAGTGGAATTTTGATTCAAGTTCAGATAGTTTAATTTCAAGATGTTTTATGATGGTGTTTTTGCCTTGTTGATCCTTTTTGATGGTTTCTATTTCACCTTTAATTTTTTTGTTTTGTATGAGAGTTAGGTCTATCTTTTTTATTAGTTCATCATACTGGTTACTTATAAATTCAATGCTTTTTTGAGTATCTGCGGTGATTTTACCATTTTGGTGATTATTTCGTTTTTTAATATTTTCCATATTTTTATCAATGTGGAGGATAATTTTAACCATATTTTTGTTGTCTAATTCAAGTCCTCCTTTTCTTATACATTTGGTCGTCTTATTAGTATTGGTGTTGATTTCTTCGGAATCGCTAGATGTCACTTTTTTTGAGATTTCTTTTGCTTATTCATCTTGGAAAGGTTTGGAGATAGGATAATGGTTTAGTAAAAATAAAAATATTAAAATTTTTCTGGATTAGGTAGGGTTCGATCTGGGTCCGCTAAGTGTGGTTGAGCGAGCGCACTAGCTATTGAACGCTTATGATGTAGTGTGAAGATAATGCAATATTAATTGACTTAGGTGCAATATTAATAGACAGATACGTTTCTAATAAGCGGATGTTTGTTTGGGCAACAATATTCACTTAACTGTTGCTTTGCAATGTTAATTTAAAATGACTTACTCACTTCTTGCGACCGCTCATAAATCATAAACGTAGATCTTTCTCTGAATTGAACTTTACGAAAACGTTTGCCGAAAACATATTATACGCTATAAATTTATACGATTTATGAGGAGCGGTATTTTGGCAAGCACTGTACGAAACTGAATGGATAGTTTATATCTATCCTGTGTAGTTTACCCAGGATAGCTGCTTATATTCTGAGACATAATGAAAATATTATTTTATATATTTTCTTCTCAATAAAAATATGTGATATAATGAAGTTTTACAATGCGCTTTTTCACAGATAAAATAAACAAATTTGCAAGTGATGAAATGATAAGCTAGAATAAAATTTAGATACATTATTTCCTTATCAAATTAATAAAATACATAAATTATTATTTTAGCATAAACCTAAATACACAAATTATGTGACATGAAAAAAAAAAAAAAAAACGAAGGGGCATACATTAATTTCGTGAGCAGTTTTTCTTCCCATCTAGACCCCTCCCCTCCCCTCTTGGTGAGATAAATTTGAGCGTAAATTCTTTTCAAGTAACGTGAGATTTTGCTGGACCCCCCCCCCCCCTCTTTTGAGCTCACGTAATTAATGTATGCCCTCTAAGGTGTTTTCAAAGAAATAATTACCTTTATACGGATCAGTCATAATAAGAAAATGTCTCCAGAGCATCATCGGCACACCACTTGTTTACATAATGCAATCATTTTATTTTGTTCTAGGTATACAATGTTGTGAGAAGTCATCTAGAAAAAGACATAAAACCATCAATCCAAAAACACACGAACTTGGAGACCGACAGTAAAAAATTCCGGGATCCAATGGAAGTAGAGGTATTGCTTTCTTTATTATTTTGAACTTTTCCTGCAGTTGCATTTTGTAATTTGCAAGATTTATAGTACAGGTCGGTAAAATAACATACATAAAAATTGAGGGTGCTGCAATTGTTTTAAATGACATCACCAAGATAGCTCATAGAAAAATTAAAATAATTAAAAAAAACAGTGTTCCAAATCATATTTTTTACTTTAACCTCTTGAACGTTGGAGCAAAATCCTCAAAAGACTGTCGTCTGAGAATTCACAGAATTGTTCAAAAATTTCCTTGATGAGTTTTGCTTAAATATCAGAATAAACATTAGCTCCACACAGGAGGTCCTGAGTAAAATATTCCCCTCAGGGCCTATGTCTATGTTTGGGGATGCTGTGTGGAGGGTCTTTTTAGGATAGGCAAGAAGAATTAGTTCTGGGAAGGAAAAGGGTATTAGGGGCGGGTAGTAATCTGTGGGTCAGTGTGTCCAGGAGTGACGGACGAATCCTTCCCTCCCACTGCTGTGCAAAGCGATGTTCCGAGAGAGTATAGCTGGAGAAGTCAAAGGGACTCCCTCAACCATTCTCTCACGATCCGGCCTGCTGCCATGCAGCTGGTGGGCAGACGCATCTGCTGCCAAGACAGGGACAAACCTCACCCCATGAATCCGTGCACCCCTGCTAAGTCACCAAACGTAGGCCTGAAGTGGCGCGGGACTCGGTCGCTCCGAAGTGTGCGTGTGGGAGATGCTATTCTTCGGTTTCCGTAATATTGATTACGATTCGTGAAACTAAAAAAATAATTATTTCAAACAATTTTTATACCACTCTCCGGTAATAATATTGAAAAATATAATCTAATATTGATAATTTAATAAATTAATAATTCCACCTAATTAATGTTTTTACTTATTGAATAGTTTCATAGCTTCTTCCATATAACTGTCACACAAAATGACAACACCTGTTGAAATTAAAACAAACTTTTGGTGAGTGATGACGTCACACGATTCACTATACATACGGTGGTTTTCGGGGAATCTTGAAAAATTAAAACTTTGACAATTATTTTAACTATTAAAACTAACTCTAAAAATAAAAAAATGCAGTTATTTAAGTTAGAAGGTCATTATTCATTAAAAAAATTAAGGACTGGAGTTCCTTATTACATGAAAATGCCATTTTTTTATTTCTGAAATCTTATGTATCAAAATAGCTATTTATTAGACAAAATCACGTTTCAAAATTATGAATTTAAAAATAAAACCTAAATCAATTCAGTTATGTCATTTTTCCTCTAGACCTTGATGTTTGTTTACAACGAACTGTCAAACTCTAATGTGAACAAATTTTAAGAACAAGACTATAAAAAGACAAAGTGAGTAGGTTGTAATGAAATAACAAGGCTATAGCAGGACAAAGTGAATAGGTTGTAATGAAAGAACAAGACTATAACAAGACAAAGTGAGTAGGTTGTAATGAAATAACAAGGCTATAGCAGGACAAAGTGAATAGGTTGTAATGAAAGAACAAGACTATAACAAGACAAAGTGGAGTAGGTTTTAATTTTAGCTTCCAAAAGATCAGATATTTGTTCCTTCACAGAGTTTAAACATTTTTTGTTTGTTTGTTTGTCAGGTGAAAGAGGAGCCATATGACTTTGGAGACGGATTCCTGGACTCAACAACCATTGAAAGAGTGACCACTTTGCTGAATAACTCGGGGATGTGGAAAATAATAGCAGTTGAGCTCGGCCAAAGCAGTCTCATCAGCTTGTGCCAAGAGTCGGAAAATCCCAGTAGAACACTTCTTCATTACATTGAGGTAAGCTACCCTATTCCATGTGTGAGGGTTGTCCATGAACAGTAGTTTTCGATGTAGTCCCATTTAAATAATACATTGTTGCATTTATTATTTACTAGCTGACCCGGCCACGCGTTGCTGTGGCTAATAAAACACAACGTCATCTACTGGATGGGTATCCAACCTTTATAACCACCGCCATCTTTGAGTTTATCGCGAAGAGACAGACAGATGCTGCGGAGGACTTTAATTTATAACTATTTAAGTTAATAACGTATTTAAGTTAATAAGGATTAATACTGTATCCGTCTAAATAACTTTTCAATTACCGCGATGTACGTGACCATTTTTTTAGAAAATAGAATGGGTATAGTAAGCTATCCGTAAAGACAGATATATGCCTTCGCGGACTTTTTTGTAGATCTATAAAAGAGGAATATCCCACCATGCATTGTTTTTTTATATCCCCAAAGGATTAGGCAGCGTTTTCGATGAAAGCTACCAGGCGGCTTGACTTTTTCCGACACTTCTAACAATTATTGTTATGTTTCAACCAATTTACACAAATCCATGACAAATTACATACCTAAACCTTCCTCACGAAACTATCTATTGGTGAAAACCGCATGAAAATCCGTTCAGTAGTTTTCGAGTTTATCGCGAACAGACAGACATACAATGCGGGGGACTTTAATTTATAATATGTAGAGAAGTGTATTAAATGTTAGCAAGTGTATTAAATGTTACCAAGAGTATTAAATGCTACATCGTTGCCATTTAAACAATTGCAGCTATTGAAGATAAGTACCATTTCTTTTTACAGTTGGAGGAGAAGATATCCTTGAACCACCTGTACGAGCTGCTGCTAAAGCTGGGTGAGACAGAAGCCGCGGCTGCTGTCAAAAATGCACTTGGATATTCTTAATTTACTTTGGATTACAATACTCGTCTTAATATTTTTTTTAATCAACTAATAATGTATGTACATTATGAATTAAACTGATAACCATTTATTTTTAATCATGTGTTTTTGTTTTTAGTAAAACAGTAGATATTCTCTCAGTATTCTGCCACTCCATTATCCGACAACTACTATATAATAATCTGTCCTTATTTTTGCTAGTTGACAGCACAAAATCAAGCTCTTATAATTCACCGATATTCATACGTGCGTACATGCACCGGTAACCAATGAAGGTTCCATTGAAATACCTATACAACAGACACAGCATGCCTATATTGTGTATTGTGTATTAGAGATGGCAATCGGTCTTTTAACAACGGATTGTCAATTAAACAAACCGCCTTCCTTTGCACAGAATCTTTATCAAGTATTTTGGGGCTCTCCAGAAGTTTAAGTAATTAAAAAGTGTTCAGGCAAACCCCTCTTTGACGATTTGCTCCATTGTTACCTCTCACTCTTTCTTGTAATCAGAACATGCAACAGAAAAAGAGGTTTAAACTGAGCTACTGAGAACTCTGATGAAATATTATCATTAACCCTAGAAAGATAATCATATTTTGATATATGGTAAAGATAATCATACATTAAATTGATGCATGAGTTTTAACTAGCTGTAATATTTTATTTCGGTAATTGATTTGAGTAAACCAATCGGTATTATATTTTTACAAGTAAATGATATAAGAAATACAACAATTTGTGAATATATGTTTATTTGTTATAAAAACGAAATGCGAAACGTCTTCGATAATCAACAAAACTAAGGAATATTTTTATTTTTCTCAAATCACTTATTTCTTACTAAAAATCAGCCATTTAGACTAATGTACTTAATAATTGATATATTATATTTAATAATTACATAAAAATCAATCAAAACAGCTTTGGAACGTATCAATATTAGGCTTTTTGACTCATACGGTTGTTATATCTCAAAACTGGTGACACCTAACTCAGCGACGCCCCACGGAAGGTCCAAGCAGCCAGTGAGATGTCTAAAAAGCACAGCGACGGATTCGCACTAATTAGAATGAGAGAGCAATAATTCTAACACGCATGCGTAAATTTTACGCAGACTATTTTTCCAGGGTTAAGTTATTATTATTAAGAAAGCTATCTTGCATATATATATATTACAATCTCGATCCAAAGTGACGGTTTCAGATTTTTTTCAGAATCCGAGGCTTCCGGATTGTGAGGTGCGAATATATTGAACCAAGCAGGTTGTCTTTTTTCTGAGAACCTTACACCTTCTGAGAACATTTCTTTGCGATTGCACACTGACAGGAGGTTGGGTTATCTTACTCTTACATGTACCGGCTTACTGCTCACTCGCTTATGACCCGTACAGACTAGGCTAGTAGTTTAGTCAAGTAGCGAGTAACTCACCACATTACTGCCCAAAATGCTACTACTTACTACTAAATCACTGAGCTGGAGAGTGGTGACCGGTGATACTACATTGCAAAATCGGACAAAAATGATATTTTATGGCTGTTCGCTGCCTCTCTACATACTCATGCGACCGTTTACATCTGTAAATTTATTTGCGGTAAGATGGCTTGCTGTCAACAACGATCTGCTACTCTCAAATTTATGCGATTTTGTCAATAAAGACGAAAAGGCCCAAATAAAGAGTTGAAATAGAATTTGGCTTTAACCTTTTCTATGCGTCAAAAATATGTATCACTTCGTTCACACGCGGGGCTATTTATCATTAATCTAATTTATGGCTTTAAACAATAATCACGCATGGATTTTAATATTTGTTTTAAAAAATAAATCACTTTTGACTTGGAAGTATTTTTTCAAGTGTAAATAAACATTCGGAACATCAATTAAACTCTATAAATCTTGGACGCTTATCTCAGTGGTGTAATTAATTAGTGGCTCGGGCCGCCATATTAATATTTCAAGGACAACACAACAAGCATATCAACATACCAAAGTAGAGCTCTTCAACTGTGGTGCGATGTCTCGATTGACCGGATGCATGAAATATTGACACACACTTAAAAAGGGTTGTGTAATAAAAACTGCAGCTTCGTCACTTTCACTAAGTTCAAAATCTGAATCTATTTCTAAAGTAGCACTAATTATTTCTTCGTGATTAAGACCACGACCCGACATTTTGTATGTTGGTAATAAACATAAAAGAAAATGAATAAATTAAATTAACTAAATAAAATATCATACTTCATATCTTTTTCCAACCTGACTTCACTGAAATCTAATCTAACCTAAATATATACTCTTCTAGAAGATTATTTACCTACCTTGATTAACCTCCAGTAAAAATTTTAGTTTTCATAAAATAATTTATAGATTAACATAGGTATTTAAATCTTACTTCTTAGTATTCTATATTTTATTTTTAACTTCTTACACTCTAACATTTTCTTTTTTATAATCCTGTTTATTTTCAATTTTATATATGTATGTATATATATGTGTGTATATATATATATACATCCCGCTATCATTGCTGCGTCTTCTAATGGTCCACTTTCATTCAATCCTGCGTCCGACCGTCATTCTGCGTCCGGTATACGGATGCAGGATTGAACACATGTAATTTCAAGTTTTCCCCACTCCTGTACCCTCATACAGTTCAAAAACGAAAATAAGCCAGACGCGGTATTGGTACCTAAATCAACTGAAATATGCTATTTTAGTTCAGTGCTTTGTCACCAAGCGGCGAGCCGCGGCGCTGCAGTAGACGAGCGTATATTTTTGGCAAAATATACGTTACATTGACTCGCGTATCGCAGCTCCTACATTTGGCAACGTCGCTTTTCAATAGCGTTTCTTCTGATACAGATCAATCATGGTAAAAATATCACACATTGCTATTAAGATAAGAAAAAACAAGATTTCATTTAAATCCAGCCTGTCATTATGTTATTATTGTACAGCAAATATATCGGCGACTTTATTTTTTTATATGACTATTTTTAAACAAACGTTAGTTATTTTCTTATCCACGATTATAAATTCCTACAATGCGTATTCGTGTGCCGCGCCACTCTATTACTATTAAACAAGAAAATATCTATGTGCTTAATATATTAGTAATTTGACAGTAAAAAAATATATGTGAGATATTTGGAGATTCGTAAAGAAGGCTGATGTAAGTATAATGAGTAAGATAAGAAAGAATAGGAGGCTGTAGAAAAAGTCGGGGACGCCCGAGGAAGACATGGTATGATTAAAAAACCAAAATTCTCGTGTCATGCCTAAAGACAGAATAAGCGTGATGATAAGTTTTTGTTAAATAATGTATATTTATTATTTAAAGCATGTTATTTTATTTATTTACACATTTTTGTGCATTAGCTTTTCTTTTTTCCCCCTTTTCGTTTTAATAAGTCAGGAACGCTTCATACGTCATACATATGTCTGGTAATTGGTAATGTTATAATATCGTGACAACAAGCTTTTGGGTCCGTGCGGTTAAGAGGATTTAGCTTATAATTTTGTTATAAGGTTCGCTAAAGACCCTTAAAAATTGTTTCTCCCATAAACGAAAATACATTAGTTAATTCGAAAAGTTATCTAGCGTCCATCATGAAATACTTGATAAGCATTTATGTTATTCTTATTTAATTTTTATTTCTTTAAAAAAATACAATATAGCGGATTAAAAATATATTTTTATTAAATGCATATTAAAAAATCTTTGTATGCAGTTCACACGCGGTAGAAGTGAAACCTTCACAAAACTAAACTTCGAGAGAATGAGACGAATGCGGAGTATCTGGAGTAGGATAGTTGTAGGATTTAATTATAACAATATTGTTACCAAGTATGAAAATTATTTTACATTTTATTCTACGAAGCACCGCACAAAGAAGACACCCATTAGTCAATCTCATTCTCTCGCAGGCTAAATTCTATAGATATAGGTATGCTTTCGTCTCTTTTTAGTGTCGCTCACAGAGTTTCGTTTTATAGAGTTTCAAATCACAACGGTGCTAAATAGCGATGAGAACCAATGGACAAGTACATGACAATTCTATTTTCTTTAATATTTTTTTTTTTTTAAAGAAAGACAAACATTCCCGGGCTACGAATAACCCATCAATGTTTGAAAACAACCTACCACCACCACACTAAACAGAAATTATTGCTTTTGTCGTGATGGAGGACTTAGCCAGCCGAGGAATCGAACATGCGTCGCCCGGGTGGGAATGCGATGCCCACTCAGCCACTGACCGATTAATTCTGAATGGTGATCTTATGCCAGGGCGATACTGAAAGCATTTTACACACTTATTTTATTTTAAGTGATTAAATTGTGAAATAATGCAGATTAATCAAACAAAATAAACTGCGTGGAGCTAATGTCTGATTTTAGACACTCAAAAGTTTGTGTACGTACTTTAGTGAAAACTATGTAAAAAGATGGATGCAGTAAAATCGATATGATGAAAGACGCAGATGTGATAATGGGATCGTTTACGTGCTATAATCATTTTTTTTTTATTTTGTGCAAAGCGTAATAAGCATGAAATAAGTTCAATGTTTCTTTAGTTTATTCGTTAATTATTCATTCATTTAGTTTATTCGTTAATTGGTTAACAATATCGTCGACACCAGCAAGCACAGTCCCACCTAATAAAAACTGCGGATAGCACATCTCTTATATTTCAATAACTTTGACTGCCGTAGTCCTAACTATGGAAATTGTAGGATTATAATAATAACAACACTTTATAAAAATAATAAGAAACTTACTTATGTACTTTAACGACTCATATTTCCTACATGCTTTTTGGTACCCTCATTATTATAATATTATAAAACCAATCTCATTTTTAATTTCCATGATAGTTTAACTACGTTTAATCTTACTAATATTATAAACGCGAAAGTTTGGATGTATGTGTGCTTGTAACTCTTTCACGCAAAAACTACTGAATGGATTTTAATGAAACTTTATAATAATACAGCTCATACATCAGAGTAACATATACGCTATCTATAATTGTAAGCTCTGGCGTTATTAAATTTGTATAAATGAAAATGTGTGTATTTCATATATTTTACCGGAAGGGAGGATAGGCAGAGGGAAGGGGAACGACGGAGGTGGGGTTCGCGGTGTAGTAAGAGATGGGGGTGGGAGAAGGGGGGAAAGGTGGAAGGCAACGGGGACGCACGGGAAAGGACATGCAAGGAGAATAAATTTATTTCTTACAATGGCATTGCAACGAATGCCCGGTACCACCTAGGTCGGCGTAGTGCAGCGGTAAGGTGCTTGATTCGCATTCCGAAGGTCGCGGGATCGAACCCCGGCGTGGCAAATAAATTTTATTTGATTAATTTGTGTATTTCACAATTTATTCATTTAAAATAATATATAGTATATTTGCGGCACGTTCCGGAGTGGAAGATACTCTCAGTATCGCCCTGGTGTAAGACCACCATTCAGAATTGAAACGTTGCTTGAAATGGCTTTAGCCGTGTTTGGTGACCAGATCTGAATACCCAGGTACTTCCCCACCTTCCTCTTTCATATCTCTTTCCCCTCCCCACTACCTTCAGCCTCACAACATACCCCAATTGGGGATGCCATAGTCCCACTGGCTCCAGACGGGAGCAGTTGGGACCCTTGTGCGGTATCACGTAAAAAAAGAGTTATTTTTATAAATCTGTAATGTTGCATTGTAACAGAATTTAATTTTCTGATTTTAAATTCTTTAATCAGAACTTCTGATGATAATGAAGATTAAAGAATTTAAAATCAGAAAAATTCTTTAATCTTTATTATCTTCAGAAATTCTGATTAAAGAATTTAAAATCAGTAAGTATAATTGTATTTATTATTAATTTTAGTGCTATGTAAAGCGGCTGTGTGCGTCAATGTATTTAAATTAACTTGTTTATATATTTTGCACTTGTAAATTATGTATTAAGAACCCGCGTCAAATTATTTTTTATGTTAAATTTTATGCTATCTGCAGTTCAAAAACGATTTTTTTCTTTCACTTGTATTGTACATCGTTAAAATTTTTAAAATACTATTACACCCACACATGAAACTCATGAGTGGGAGATACTTTCAGTATCGCCCTTGTGTAAGACCACCATCCAGAATTGATATGTCACTTGAAATGACTTTAGCCGTGTTTGGTGACCAGATCTGAATAGCTAGGTACTTCCCCACCTTCTTCTTCCCTATCTCCTTCCCCTCTCCACTACCTTCAGCCTCACAACATACCCCAAAAGGGGATGCCATAGTCTCACTGGCTCCAGACGGAAGCAGTTGGGATTCTTGTGCGGTATTCATATATAAAAGAAACACATTTTATAATATTTGATGTCAATTCTCTTCAGAATCTCGAAGAGTCTTTTCCATTCAACTTTGTCGAAAGCCTTCTCCAGGTCTATGAATGCGATGAATGTGTTTTGGTTTCTTTTTATTCTTTTTTCAAGTAGTATTCGTAGTGACAATATTGCTTCTCTGGTTCCTACACCTCTTCTAAAGCCAAACTGGTCTCCGGAAAGGATGTTCTCTACTTTTGGTTCGATTCTTTTTAGAATGATATTAGTCAAGATTTTTGAGGCATGGGATATTAGGCTCTAATACTAACTATAAGAGTTCTGTGTTGTTCACATTTCGTCGTGCCCGCCTTCTTGCGGGCAATTAGGCATTTCTCGAAATCCTCTGGTATCTTTCCAGTCTTATACATTGTCTGTATCATTTTAAACAGGGCATCTATAGTTCCTTTTCCTGCTGGCTTAATTAGTTCAGCCGGAACGTCATCGATTCCGGGTGCTTTCCCGTTTTTGAGATTTTTCAGTGCGAGGTCAAACTCTTTTCTAGTGATTGGATCTCCCAAATCATCTGCGTCTACCTTATTTTCTCTTTCTATCAATGTTTCGTTGTCATTATTTCCCTTTCCATTGTACAGCATTTCGAGATACCTTTTCCATCTCTCTCCTATTTCGTCATTTTCGAAAAGTATTTTGCCGTCTTCTCCTTCTATTGCATTACCCTTTCCAACTCTCATCCCAAAGAAGTCTTTCACCGCAGCGTGAGCTCTTTCTACATTTCCTCTCTTGAGGTCGTCGTTTATCTCATCGCATTTATTTTGGTAGAATGTTTCTTTGGCTATTCTTGATTCTCTATTTATTTGGTTTCTCAGCACTTTGTATTTCTCTTGTGATTCAGCTCTTTTATCATTTTTGAGCTCTCTTCTACCCTTTATCATATTTAAGATCTCATCGGTTATCCATTCCTTCCGTGCTTGGGGTTTTTCCTTGCCTGTAGTTTCCTCTGCCGTAGTTATAATCTTCGTCTTTATCACTTTCCAGATCGCATTCACATTCTCCTCTTCCATTAGGTTGCACTCTTAGCTTATCAAACTGATTTTATAAGCTGCAAGGCCAGAAATTCGCCCGGTTGCGATTAGACCTGTAAAAATTTCCGAAAAAACAAGTTCTGTAACTTGATATAAATTGCGTTAAGTGACTTTTGGTGTCATTTACATTGGTAATTTGGCCATAAATCGCTTACGTGAGCGATTTACGGGAAAAACTTACGAGTATAGAGCCAGCCTTATATTTTACTTTACCGCTCACTCATATTTTACGGTCACCAGGGAGCATTATTGTAGTTTCAGGACATTTTGGTCAGTACTCAGGGTATTCTCTGGAACTGTCGCATGTGTTTCTAATTGTTTTGATCTGCTTGGTTTGAATAAATCTTCTCGCAAGCGTAAACACAAGACCTTAACTTTACCAAAAAAATAAAAATTTTGTGAAAGAAAGCCGTTTTTGCCTGATTTTACTAAATACTCGCCTGTTATAAATTTCATCATATTTTGTGTGTACCCACTATGATCCACTGCTTTTACTAATTGGACATTTGCCGAGTTTTTTGTGTGGTGGATTAGTGAGAGTGTTGTAAAATATTAAGGCTTATAAAAACGTCAACAGCGGTTCTCAGTCTGCAATGCCAATTTTTATCAGGAGTGTTGTATCAGATCAGTTTAAAAAAAGAGAAAGTAATAAATTTTGCAATAATTTATTTACATACATATTTGGTGGTTAGTGTTATTACAGAATTACAATGAAACAATAGTAAGGAAAAACAGCAGGGCCTAACCAACAATGCTACTTTACAAGAGGCAGCCCGTTCAGGCGAAAAGATATCTACGGGTCGTTACTCTGGATTCCACCCAGATAGGTCTCTATCATGCGATTTTCCCTGTAATAAAAAAAATAATTAATAACACATTATCAACAAGGCGTTACATTACATATGCTCTCTACTGGTAGCGTTCCCTCGCCACCCGCCTCTCCTTGATAAAAACCAGCCGAGGGATTCCGTATCTTTTGTGCGATTGTTATTAGATAGCGGATGTATTGTGTTATTACCTGTCAGATTTGTGTTATTTGCTTTTTCTATGTACAATGTACATTAAATGAATAAATAATCATGCGTACTTGCAGGAATTCATGTTTAAATCGATCTAAACTAAAATATGTAAAAATCACACAAATCTGACAGAAGATAACGTCCGTTATCCAATAACGATCTCACAAAAGGGCTTGTTGATAAAAGGCTTGTTGAAAGAGACTAGACAATCAATTCAATCCTTTTACTACTATTTTCTATATTCCATGCCGGTTATCAATACAACTACCATAGACAATATTAGTGCAACTCATATCGCTCTAATGTTCTGATACTGGAAGCGTCCTAAACGAAAAAGCTTGCCGTGCACGGTCTTTATTTTGTATGTATATATATATATATACTTTTTTTTAACATTAGCCCCACATCAGAGACCCTGAGGAAAACAATTCCCCTCGGGGCCTTTGTCATCTTTAGGGATGCTATATGGAGGGTATTTTTAGGAAAGGAAGGAGAGGAAGTTCTGGGAAGGAAAAAGGTATGAGGGGGGTCAGTCTGTCCAGGAGTGACGGATGTATTAATGTATTCCTCCCCCTGTGATGCAAGGTTATGTTCCAAGAGAGTCCTGCTGGAGAGGTCAAAGTCTCTTCTGATTCGGCTTGCCATGCAGTGGATGCAAGGTTATGTTCCAAGAGAGTCCTGCTGGAGAGGTCAAAGTCTCTTCTGATTCGGCTTGCCATGCAGTGGATGCAAGGTTATGTTCCAAGAGAGTCCTGCTGGAGAGGTCAAAGTCTCTTCTGATTCGGCTTGCCATGCAGTGGATGGGCAAACACATCTGCCGCCAAGATCTGGACAAATCTCAACCCATGAACCTAGGCACCCCTGCTAAGCCACCAAACCCACTTGGGGTGACCTGTGTCAGGGGTGTTGGTTATGCAATAAATGGTCCCTGGGGTGGCGGTACACATACCCGCCTACCAAATTGAAAACAAGAACACCAAAGACACATCATAAAATTGCACTGTAGAAATGCAAGGTATTATATTAATTTTATAAATTACTTTTCCACTCGTTTAGCGGGCCCGAAAGAGTCCGGTGGGATTCCTAGTTCTTCGTCAGTCCATGCTGATGGTTCCACAATCGGCCACTCTCCCTAGAATCAAATTAATAATGTTATGAGGAATAAAATTTTGATTTTTTAAGTGCAGGTGGTGTCTGTACATAGTTGAGTTCTAAATTTGATTTATTTTAAAGAGTAACTAGCCAACTTAGAGGGCGGGGGGTCTGTTGTCAATAAGGATTGCCTCATTGGAAAGGGGTAAATTTGAATAGCGCACTTTGGAGCAAAAAAAATACTGCAAAACATTTATCAAGTGCGCCCCAAGGTTGAATTTGGTAGCCACCTCTGGTCTGGAGCTCCAAAATACCTGAAAAATACCCTCGACTCTGCAGAAACGGGCGGTCCGTTTGATCGATTCTCCCATCTTAACAGACAGATTGCATTCCTTAGAGCATAGGCGTCAGGTGGGTATGCTATCCTTGTTATACCGGTATTACAATGGAAGATGCTCGGTGCATAGTCGGGGAACACTCCAAATGCATGCCCAACATTTGTACACAGTTGATATTTGTCCCATGAAAACAGGTTGCTTCTTCGACTCGTTCTTGTGTTCAACAGCTCGGCTGTGGAATGATTTGCCGGCCTCTGTGTTTCCTCCTTCCTACAACATGGGTCTCTTCAAGACCAATGGTCATTCCTTCCTCTCCTCAAAAAGACCCTCCACACAGCATCCCAGATGACACAGGCCCTGAAGGAAATCATTTTCCTCAAGGCCTCCTGTGTGGAGTTAATGAGTGCATTAGGGGGATTTTAATTTAGTTTTGGGATAAGTTGGATCAAAAATTCTTTGTGGAAGTGGAATAAGTTTTAGCCATGACCTAATGGCATTTTTCCACGCAGCTTTCACACTATTCATTTTACTGTGAAGTTAAATGGTCATTAGGTGTATACAGGGTTGAGATGATTTAAATCAATGATTTAATTAAAAATGAAATATTCCGTATTATCCGTGTATCGAACTTCGACAAGGAACATTGCGTATTATCCATGAGGCGGGCTTATACATTTTTAATAGTTTTTTTTTAATTTTAATTAAACTCAAACTAAGAACCTAGGAACCTATTTTAGGATCATACAGGTTAACTTTTTGAAACTGATAAAAATTGCTTCTGAGATATGTAGGTATGCAAAAAATATTTAGGTTCATTTGTACTTACGGTGACATGTTCAGGTTCGCTGTAAAGATGCCAAAGGATCCACCAAACAGCGAATCCACACATGACTTCTGTTAGTACAAGGGCTTTTTTGGAAGACGGCGGAGGTGCTACCCTGTATGCCCAGGCACTGAAGGAAAATATATTAAAAAAAATAAAGATAAGTAGAAAAAGAAATGTAACGATCTTCAGGAACCGTGTTATTCATTTTTTTAAATTTATCAATTTTATTTCCAAATATTGATTATGACGTAAGTGTAATCTAACCTCAAAGTCACATATTTGACAACTTACCTCATACTCCTACTGATTTGGAATTTTACAGGGTTTGTTTGGGGGATTGCATTTATTTGCCGGAACATGTTCCGCAAGACAACTGCCCTTGATACGATCATTTTGCCGTTTATCTAACTTTTCAAAACATAAATAATGTACTAAAACTCCGAACCCCAATCAAGAGAACCGGAGAACAAAAGTCAGTGTTGCCACAGTTACTGTTGTCCTTAGCGGGTAGGGTAATAGCTTAGCGCAGCTGACAGAAGTGGAAGTTTTATTTTATTTGTAGGCAACATTCACACAGACGCGCGACATTTAAAATAACCTTATGAACTCCAGTGAAAAATATTATGGCTTTAAAAAAATATGTTCATACAGACCAATGAACGCTGATTCTGAATATATAAGTTTTATTTCAAAATATTAAACGTAGAGTTCTTAAAAAATGATTAAAAAGTGCATTTTTAAACCTCTCGTCAAAACACACCGTAAAGTTGGTATTACTGAATGGTTAGTGCTGACGTCACGCTTCGCCAGTCATTGTATTGAAACTTTGATTATGTAGGTATGACACAAGGTGGGTGGTTTGGTATATTTATGGACACAAGCCATCAGTATTTGCAACATTTCATGTTATTCGTTATTTCATACTGTTTATAGAGTTGTTGTGTTTATTGAAACAATATTAAAGCCTAAATAATTCGTATCAAAAATAGAGGTATCTCTATTAGTTTATCTCTATTATTTAAAATATTGAAAAACTTTAAACTGTTCGAAAAAATTGTAGGTAAATTTTGGGGATCGCTGGCAACGGTTAATACGCACTTTTTTTGAAAAAATCTTTTGATTCACCTTAATTACATTAAAAGACAACTATTTGCATTGGGGGGAGTGGAAAATATTTTTGTGTAACATGGTTTGTGATACAAAAGAAAGTGCCCCTTTATAACGCCTACTCGCGTCAAGGCAAGAAAAACATCCCAGTTTTCAAGTAGTTTAGCGGCTACGCTAGGTTTGTGTAACATGGTTTGTGATTCTGGCGTACAATCTCACAAGACGAAAGCTAATTTTAATTTTACGTAATGAAATTTAGAATGAAATATTTTCCACTTCCCCCAATGCAAATAGTTGCCTTTTAATGTAATTAAGGTGAATCAAAAGGTTTTTTTTTAAAAAGTGCATATTGACCGTTGCCAGCGATCCCCAAAAATTAATAAATTGTATAATATGCTACAACAAAATGCTACCTAGAGACGGGCAAAGCGGCTCAGTTGAACGAGAATGAAAAGATCCGGTTCAGTGAATCGGCTCAATTAAACAACTGAATTAAGCTACACACACTTGCTCATTAGAAGCCAAAGAGCATGCTACCTAGTAGCAATTGCTACCCGCTCACTCGTTCGCAAAGATCCGCGAACCGCAAGCAAGTGTGTCCGTAGCTTTGAAGATCGGTCTTACGGATCCGTATGAAGATCCGGGTCACTGAGCCAACTCGTTCGCGAACGACTCACTTCTCTATGAACTTCGAATTCAAAATGGCCGTCGTCGATCAGCTGGTAGGCGCTGTATCGCCTGTATCTTATTTACCTATCATTTTTGCAGTGTGCAGGTGGTGCTCCGTTTGAGATAGTATTGATTTTAAAAGCTAAAAAAATAATAATTTCAAACAATTTCTATACCACTCTCCCGCAATAATATTGAAAAATATAATAACATAATAAATATAATATAATAAATAAATAATTCCACCTAAATAATGTTTTAACTTATCGAATAGTACCATACTTTCTTCCGTATAACTGTCATACAAAATGAACACCTGTTGAAAAACTTTTCAGGAGTGATGACATCACACGATTCGCTATACGTGCGGTGTTTTTCGGGGGATCTTGAAATTTTTTAATTTAATTTTTTTTAATTTTATTTAGTAACTATATCATATTTTTTACATTTTTATATGAAACATGTTAGTTTGATGTATATATAAAATATATTCGTAGTCCTCCTCACTAGGAGATCCTGTGCTGAGGGGGACTATGCTTTGGATAAGTTTTTCAGTGACTTCTATGGTTTAACTTCATTGATTGGATAAGGTTTTCCAGAAACTTCTATGATGTTTTAAGTATACTAGTAAGTTCAAGTTCATTTTCCGATAGATTCTTCAGCCAACATTTAATGTCTTTAATGTAGCTATTTTTTTTTTATTTATTTGTTTGATACTAAGTGGGAGTTTGTTATATAACTTTACTGCTAAAAATGCAGAACTTCTTTGACCAAATGAAGAGTTACACTTTGGAATATTAAGTATGTCTGTTTGTTTGGCTCTGGTTTTATGAGCGTGTGAGGTGTCTGCCTCTGAATCATTTTTGTGGTGATGTACTAGAATGTTTTTGGCATAGATTTTCTGTATGCTTGGAACATCAAACTGTTTAAAAATTTCTGTTGTTGACGTCCTTATGGGGACCTTTAGAATGGTCTTTATAATGCAATTCTGAGTTGTCTTAAGTTGTTTTAAGTAATTAGATGCTGCTGAGCCCCATCCTATTACTCAATATTCCAATCGAGAGTGGCATAAAGCATAATATACTCTCTTTAGATCCCTCATCGACAAGATGTTTCTTAATTTTTTGAAGAAGTAGATGAGTTTTGTTAGCTTTTTTGAGGTAAGATCAATGTGTGAATTCCACTGTAGATTTTCATCAATTACAATCCCAAGATATTTAATACTTTTGGTTTAGGTTATAGACGGGCAGGAACATTGTGGAAAAGTAATTTGACATTCATGTAATTTGAGGGTATGCACATTCATTGGTTGTCCTCTTTTGTTTTTGGAGAAAGTTAGATATTTAGTTTTACTAACATTAATTTTTTTAAATTTTTTTAATTTTAATTTTTTTTTTTACAGTGAATACCGCACAAGAATCTCAACTGCTCCCGTCTGGAGCCAGTGAGACTATGGCATCCCCAATTGGGGTATGTTGTGAGGCTGAAGGTAGTGGGGTGGGGAAGAGGAAGGTTGGGAAGTACCTGGCTATTCAGATCTGGTCACCAAACACGGCTAAAGCCATTTCCAAGCAACGTTTCAACTCTGAATGGTGGTCATACACCAGGGCGATACTGATAGTATCTTCCACTCTGGAACGTGCCGCAAATATACTATATATTATTTTAAATGAATTAATTGTGAAATAACACAAATTAATCAAATAAAATTTATTTGCGCATGCCGGGTTCGAACCCGCGACCTCCGGATTGTGAGTCAAGAGTCTTACCCACTGGACTACGGAGGTCGTCAAAGGGAGTTTACTTTTAAGGGAGTTTACTTTTAGCCAGTTTTGAAGTACAGCCAGGCCATGTTCCGCCTCCTTATAGGTTCTTGTCCAATCTTTTTCGTGGAATATAATAACAGTGTCATCTGCAAAGCTCATTATGTTTCCATTAATGGGAAGATTCATAAGGTCATTTATATATATCAGAAATAGTATAGGTCCTAATACGCTTCCCTGGGGGACCCCGAATTTAATTGGAAGAGATTTGATCTTTCTTTTACCAATTTGTACAATTTGTTCTCTTCCAGTTAAATAACTTCTAAGTAGGTTTAGAGTTGTTTCGGTTATTCCATTTTTTTTTAGTTTTAAGTACAGTATTTCATGATTAATTGTATCGAAAGCTTTTTGAAGATCAATGAAAACAGCTAAGCATTTTTTGCCTTCATCCAGTTTTCTAATAATTGTATTAGTTACATTAGCTATAGCGTCACCAGTTCCCAGGTTTTTTCTAAAACCATACTGCGTAGGTGATAATATTTTATTGGTATCCAAAAATGTAAGAACTTGTTTTTTTATTACTTTTTCCAATATTTTCGACAGAGGAGTTAAAAATACTAATTGGTCGATAATTTGAAATATCATTTTTGGGACCATTTTTATATAATGGTATAATCGTAGCAATTTTAAGACAAGCGGGAAAAACACCTTTAGATAATGATAGATTTACAAGGTATGTCAGTGTTGAATTAACTCATTTTGTAGGTAACAAAATTAGTGTGACTTCTGTTGTTGCAGGTTAGATGACAAATAACATATGTTATCGTTGTAAGATGTTACTTTTAGTAGAATGCATGCTGAACTGGAGTCATCTGTCAAACGGTAAGTAACCGACTCTTTAATGTTATTCATCTCTGAAAATAACGACTCGCAGGCACAGGTTGATGAAAATATTGATAAAATAGCATGAGCCAGCTTCTTCAAACATTTAAATGTGTCTTGTAACGCATCCCATATTTCCAAAATTTTGTTATTAGTATTTTCACTTATATTACCTGTCAATCTTTCTGTTTCAATTAATTCTAACTCACTCCTTGTTTCAACAAATTTTTGAATCCATATTGAACTAAACTGGAAATCAATCAGCTGCATTTCAATTTCATCAATTTCCAACTTACCGATTGGGGACAAATTCAGTTTATCAAATGACGTCACATACTTCACACTTTTTTCGTAGTGCATAATAAATTTTGTGATCACTGATCTGTGACGTGCCCAAAATATTGTGTCGCGTGCCATTGGTTCGCCATCCCTGCTATACATACTTGAACTTGTAGAAATAAACTTGAAGTATGATACTTCAAGTTTATTTCTAACAGCAATTGTGGAATTTTTAACCCGTCCGCCCCTTGTGCCCCCCCAGAAAAAAATCCCGGATCCGCTCTTGGATACGTTTTTAGATTTTCACCGCCAAAAGTATTTTCGTTATTTGTTTTTGGGGTGTTATGCCGTGTTGCGCTACCTCCTTATTTAGCCAACATCAGTGTCCATCATCAGGGCTGATCCGGTAGAACACATCTACCGGATCTGACGCATCGGAGGACTTTCGTAGAGATTATGATTGCAAATCTATGATTACTCGTACATCCTTTCCTAGAAAAGAACTACATAACTTCAAGCATGTTATTCGAAATTCACATTTTCTTAAAAAATAGTATTCTTTTGTTCAGTAAAATAGCATTTTCTTGATTATTTGTCATTTTTTTTATTTCATTGGATTAGAATATCGGGCTAATAAAAATTATTGTGTGTGATTATGTTACGACATTACCTCTAAAGTAAAGTCTTAAAGTATGCTGTGGTTTCAGTGTCGCTTTGTAAAGTGCTGCGGGCCAGTATGATTTTTTGACAAAATTAACGTGACATTTTCAGCAAAATGCCATCTACCTTGAATAAAAATAAGAGCGTAACTAAAAAGAAAGGAGGTACGTCTTACCACAATATGTATTTAGTAGGTAGTTTTGTAATTATTGTAGCTACAATTTGACTATATCCAATTAGATTTGTTATTTTCAGTCAGGTAGGAGATAGGCATAAGAGTGTAAGGGTGTATACAGGGCTGGATAATGCTACGTCCAGACTGAAGCCAACCTTCCAACTCCGAACTTAGTTCGGAGTTGGAAGGTTGGCCGATCGTGTGGTCGCTGCGGCCAACCCTCCAACCCCGAATTCCGTACTTCAAAATGGCGGACATGAAACAGCTGTAGCTACGTTGTATCTTTTTCAGTTGCCTACAATTATTACGTACATATAATCATATACTTATATACACGACATGTTTTCAAACAATTGTTATACCACTCTCCGTAATAATATAGTCATTTTAATAGTACGCGGCACGGTGTGGACAGCTGCGGCAGGCTGGTTCGTGTGAGTTGGCCGTCGGGATCGCCTCGAAGGCGATCCCGGGCCAATGCGAACTCCAACCTTCCAACTCGAACTTCCAACGCACGAACACCCCTCCACACGATCGTCCAAACGTTTGAAGTTGGAACGTTGGCCGCAGTGTGGGCTTACCATTAAACTTTCGGGGCCCTTAGGCAATGCACGCCCCTTTACCCTAGGGCTTCCTAACCGATGCGGGGCCCCTAGGCAGTTGCCTGCAATGCCTTATGGATAATACGGCCCAAATGTATGGTCAAATTTGAGAGATTATCTTTACTATGTATGGTCAAATTTGGGTGCACCAACGTCAGGAGCCTCGAAAACTTTTCACAACCCATTACCTATCTCAATTTGAGAGGCGGGTAAGGGTACCGCCGCTCCGGGAATCATTTATTGGGTTACCAACACCTCTGGCATAGGTCAACCCAACTGGTTCGTTACGTTTGGTGACGTAGCAAGGGAGCGCGGGTTCATGGCTTGAGGTCTAGTCATTGCGGCGGATGCATTTGCCCACCTACTTCGTGGGGGGCCGAATCGGGAGAGACTGGATGGGGGAGACCATTTGACCCCTCCAGCCGGACTCTTGACCCATTGCCTTGCACCGCAGTAGGAGGGATGGACTCACATACGTCCTGGACACATTAATTCCCAGATTCCTACCCAACCCTCATACCGTGTTCCTTCCCAGAACTTTCTCTCCTTCCTTCCCATAAAAAGACTCTCCATACAGCATCCCCAAATATGACAGGCCCTGAGGGATTGTTTTACCTCAGGCCTCCTGTGCGAATTAAAATAAAACCCTTCAAGACACATTTTGGGAATGTTACTTTTCAGTTGTTTCATGTAGAATATTTAGAAGTAGGTACAATATGGGAAAATAATTTTTGATGATTTAATCATTTCTAGTTCTAAAAACTATTTTTGTTTTGAAAAGTTTTAATTTTCCATGTAAACTTTAGAAATCAACAAAAAAAATAAATCTAAAATTAATTTAGTTAATAAAATAATAGCACCATGTAAACCCCCTCTACTTACAATATTCCCATGTAATTTTGACTCCTCCCACCGTTCTCCCCTCCACCAAATTCCCCCACTCCCACTACCCCCGCCTAATTAATTTTTGTACTTGTATTTTTAAGTTAGTTTTAAGTTTGCTCGTTAATGATACGGACGTATCGAAACCGGTCGCAAAAATTAAAATTAAAGTAATAAATGTACATGGAAAATTAAAACTTTTAAAAACAAAAATGTCTAGAAGTTGTTACATAGTCAATGCCGAAGAAATAAAAAAAATTCTAAAAACTATGTTTATGCGTAAGGTTTTATGCTTTTTTTAAAGGTTTTTCTTTTCTTTTTTTAAAAACAATTTGTAAAATTGCTCTACCCTCAAATTTGTTATACGTAATTATAATAGAAATTAAATATTGTGATCAACATTTTGAAAAACAGATAAGCACTTTCATATAAACGTCGAGATTTTTGAATTTTACGAATTTTTAAATATTCATTTTTATCTTCCATTGTGAAGTTTTCGTTTTGTGGCTTGAAAGGTTTTTTTATTTATCAAACTGCAGTCATAATATGTATATAATATATATATATATATATACAATATCGCTCCGTCGCAAATCCCCTTGTTTTATTTTTTTGATCAGCAGCAGCGCGTGGAATTGGTGTATTTTTTCCACTAGTGTATTGTAAGTTTTTAGGTGTTGTTGTTTGTGGCCAGGGGTGGCTGCGGGGCCTATCCATTTCTACATTCTGATTTATGAATTCAGTCGGCAGCGCAGTAATGAAGAACGACAAGGCTGGCAAGCTGAAGACGCGTCGCCACCGCCTACCCGGCTGCAGCAAGTGCCAGCCCCCCGGCTGCGCCCCCGCCCAAACCACACCCGCGAGCACCTCCAAGGGCCCGCCCAAGGTTACCCCCAAAGGCCCTGCCAAGGGCACCCCGGCGGGCACGGCTAAGCCCGGTGTGGGCCTGAGTTGCGTCGTGACCCACGTGTCTAAGGCGAACAGAGATATGTTGGAAAATAGCGAATTTGAAAGGTTCTTAAATTTTACAACTACCTACCGTATTTCCACCAAAATACAAGCACAGTGCTGCGATCCCGGACATGATACAACGGAATCGCAGTATAATATTATAAGCGGAGAGGAGTCCGGAAAGCGCGTAGCGGTAATCGAGTCCGGCGTTGCAAACCACACAGGGCTGGGCAAAATACATGCTTTGCTGTAATTAAAATACAAATTACAAAATACTTTTTCGCATGTATTTAAAATACGAAATACAAAATACTTTCCAGTTATGTATTTGAAATACAAAATACAGTATTTTAATCATTTTTTAATTTCAAATACAAAATACAAATTACATAATACAAAATACATTTGGTTTTGGTAGAACCTTGGTTGCAATAAATTGTCGTTAGTGCCCTTATCTAAGGGTGCGTTTCTATAGAAGCAAAGCTGAGCAGAATAAAACAGAGACGTGCAAAAATTGACCAATCATATTGTTCAGAAGACACGTCATCTCGTCTCCGCTCCACTTGTAAAGTTTTTTGGTGTAGGACTTAGGTGTTAGATAATAATAATTATTATTATAATAACACTAGCTGGTTCCCGGCATGCGTTGCAATGCCATATTCAAAGAAATAAATTGTTTCTCCCTGCATGTCCTTTCCATGCGTCCCCGTTCCCCTCCCGCATCCCTTTTCCCTCCCGCGTTCCCCTTCCATCTTCCCCGCCTACCCTCACCGCTCCCCCGTCCCGCCAACCTCCCTTCCGCGTTTCATATATTCAGTCCCAGTACATTCAGTTTTCAAACAACTCGCGTGCCAGCTATTACAATTTTTTTATTCATATTTTCATTTTGCACGTATTAAAAATATTTATTTTTGTATATTATAAGAACAATCAATCAAATCTGGCACCTAACATGGGTATCTATTTAAAATATCTATAATTTAAAAAAATCATAGACAATTTTTTTGTTATAAAAAAAACAGCTGTGTGCTAAATTCAATTTCATCAAACAAGAGAACTGTCGAATGTGTGAAGTTAAAATAGTCGTCAAGTTTTCTGAAATTATCCTATTTTCTGCGTAATTTTTATTTCCCTAAGAACCTACTACAAAGTATTAGAAAACTTTAAAAAAAAATGAATGAAATAGGTAAATGCTGTCAAATTATTCCTATAGTGCTTGATCTAATGCAATGATACAAAAAATGTACAATACAAAGCAATGACAAGTATAATATAATTTGATGTACTATAATAGTGCTATTATAGCACAGGATCAGTGGCGGCTCGTGACTTTTGGGTGTGCTAGAGTGCCGATATTAAAAAAATGGCATTATTGATGTTGTTGTAGCCGAAAAAAATTTTTTTTTTTTTTTTTGAAATTCAGTTTTTTGTATGAAAAATTTCAGAAAGTTTCAAATTGGCGGTGTGCGGCACCGATTTCCTGAAAAATCTTCATACAAAACACCGAATTTTGAAAAAAAAAAAAAATATTTTTCGCATACGACAACATCCATGATGCCATTTTTTAAAAATATTATCACCCTAGCACACCAAAAGTCACGAAACGCCACTGCACAGGAAAATAATAATATCTAGCATGGCATTAAAAAATGTAGAGTACATTATAAAGCAATGAAAAGAGAAGTACAAATAATCACTAGTAAGAGTTCTATAGCACAGGACAATTGTACAGGATTCTAACGTTTTTAGTCTATGTATTATCTATGTCAGTTTATTTTTCATTATCATTATTAAGATTGCTAAATGTATATGAAAATGTATTTTGAAGCCATAAGTATTTGAAATACAAATTACAAAATACCCCAGGAGCAGGTAATTGAAATACCAATTACAAAATACATTTGTAGAAAGTAATTGAAATACAAATACAAAATACGTATTTATTTAATTACAAGTAATTCAAATACTGCCCAGCCCTGAAACCACCTACGAAAGCTGGCGATCTACTAATAAATGACGTCCTTTGTGCTTATGCGAACAGATCTCCTTTAGCTTTTGATCGAGCTATAATTGAGGTCACAAAATAGCAAATAACAAAATAGCAAGGATGGTTATTAACTAAGTCTACACCTATTTGTGTCATGCCATGTGTAGGGCTGGGCAGTAGATATTTGAATTACTTGTATTTGAAATAGGTATTTTTCAATTACTTCCTAAAAATGTATTTTGTAATTTGTATTTCAAATACTTATGGCTTCAAAATACATTTAGCGATCTTAATAATGATTATGAAAAATAAACTGACATAGATAAGAGACAAGTAGTCTATGTAAGACAAGATAGATTACTCGTAATACATAGACTAAAAACGCTAGAATCCAGAGCAATACCTATATGTTAATGTAATAATGTTTAGAGTTGGCAACACTGTAGGTACGTCAAAGCAAGTATCTTGGCAATTGTTGTTTTCATCGTTTTGCGGTAGGTTATTATTCATGAAGACGTGAGTTAGTTGATAATGGATGATCAAATTCCGTCATTGCTTTGTGTTGTACATTTTTGTGTCATAGTATTAGATCAATATATGAATAATTTGACTGAACACTAGATTATTTTCAAGTTAATTACAGTACCTAGAGCGCACTTGAAGTGAAATAACACAAAACTGAAAATATACAAATGTCATGTTAATAAAATAATAATAATTATTATCTAACGCCTGGGTCCACAAGTACCACAAAACTTTACAAGTGGAGCGGAGATGAGATGTGTCTTCTAAGCAATATGATTGGTCAATTTTTGCACGTCTCTGTTTCACTCTGCTCAGCTTTACTTCTATGGAAACGCACTCTTATATAAGGGCACTTACGACAATTTATTGCAACCAAAGGTTCTACCATAACCAAATGTATTTTGTAATTTGTATTTTGTATTTGAAAGAAAAAAAATGATTAAAATACTGTATTTTGTATTTCAAATATACGACTTGAAAGTATTTTGTATTTCGTATTTTAAATACATGCGAGAAAGTATTTTTTAATTTGTATTTTAATTACAGCAAAGCTTGTATTTTGCCCAGCCCTGGCCATGTGAGGAAAAATTATCACCTCTCAAAAAAAGATGGCTTACTGCTTTTTCAATTGTTCGTTATCTTAACCACAAAAACATACGTGATAATTACTTTTTTTTGGCTTATATTTCAAAAAATTTTAAAATACTATTATTTTAAAGCAACCAAAACAAAGGTAGACCATAAAATAAAACCTTACCAATATATATTTTTAAATACATTCAATTTTCCTTCCAGCGCTATCGAGTTGTTGAAGGATAAAAAACAAGCCAAACCCAGAAAGGTAAATGCTTATAAAATGAATTTATATTGTTTTATCAGTAGATTTGCTAAATGACTATAATAATATGTTATACATTGATCATTATTTATGCATGAAACCGTTTACTCGTTAATACGGAATAATTTTATTCAAACAGTTAGATTTAGCTTTATTATTACGAAAAGTGATTATTTATGTCGGGGAGACCAAAAAACACGCAAAAAATATGCATTTAACATTTTAATTTTGTTAAAATTAATTCACTCTCGCGGTAACGCCATTGTTTATCCATCGTTTTTATTTTAACATTTCATAGAGAATGCTGCCAATCATAGAAAAAATATTTTTGCGTAAAACAAAGTGAATGCACTATTGACAAGCTTGTACCTGTATTTATAACAGTAGAACATGGAAAGAAATGTATTAGAATAATTACACAAACCCGCTTGACAAACCCTGCTTTGCCAAACAAACCATTCAAAACCTGGGATGTTTTTTAAAATTATGATGAAATGCGAGTTTATTTTAGAGAATTTATTTTATAAGATTGGTACTTCCGACAAATGTCATATTTGATTGTCTATTAGTTAAAAAGGAACATTCCGTATTATCCGTGCATCAAACTTCGGCAACACGAACGTTCCGTATTATCCGTGAGGTGGACTTACTGCATATTTACCCATTAATCTACCGATTAGTTGACATCTACTTGATGGTGTAAAATTTTGCAATTTGGGAGGCGGGATGGGTACCGCTGCCCCAGGAACCATTTATTGAATTACCTACACCTCTGCCACAGAAAGGTTATATAAAGAGTGATCATAAAAATGGTTAAATAGGTCACGTTAGGTTAGGCTTAACGGCTATTTAAAAAATATTTTTTCATAGTTTTTAATGACTTTTCAAAGAGTTGTTGAGTTGGCGTGGAATCCCATAGGTCACCTCAAGTGGTTCGCTGCGTGGGGACTTAGCAGGGGTGCCCGGGTTCATGGAATGAGATTCGTCCGGGTCCTGGCAACGAAAGCATCTACCTACCAACTATGTGGTTAGCCGGAGACTGGTTGAGGGAGTCCTTTTGATCTCTCTAACCGGACTTTCCCAACCCATCGCCATGCACCGCAGTGGGAGGGATGGATGCAGACGTCCGTCACTCCTGGACACATTGATCCCCATATTCCTACACATACTCATACCTTTTTCCTTCCCAGAACTTCCTGTCCTTCCTTTCCCTAAAAATACCCTCCACATAGCATCTCTATAGATGACATAGGCCCCGAGGAAATTGTTTTCCTGAGGGTCTCCCGTCTGGAGCTAACGTAAACAAAACAATCTTCTTATTAGTACTCATAGGTTATTCCTATATAATGTAATATAGTATACTAATCTACCACAAAACAAGCTGAGGGAACCTAATAACCACCCCTGCATAAATATACAGGGTGTTAAGGGACGTACTTGACTTCTTTAACCATTGATTTCTGATAGTATTTAGATTAAAAAAATTAAATTGCATTTTGTCTTGGGTGACATTTTTGATGTTTTTTTTTCAATTTAAAACATAAAATCTAGTCTCTTTCAACGGAAGCAATCTTCCGAACAGGCCCTCCATTGATATGCTTGGTGTAACCCTAAGTGACCAGCTCAGGTATGGGGGCTCCATCGAAGCCAGAGTAAAGTTAGCCTCCCAAAAACTGGGCGTACTGTACAGGGCCCACAGATACTTTAATAGTACACAACTGCTAACCTTGTACAAATCACAAGTACGCCCCACGGTTGAATTTGGCAGCCATCTCTGGTCTGGAGCTCCAAAATACCTGAAAAATACCCTCGACTCTGTGCAGAAACGGGCGGTCCGTTTGATAGATTCTCCCATCTTAACAGACGGATTGCAATCTTTAGAGCACAGGCGTCGGGTGGGAATGCTATCCTTGTTCTACCGGTATTACAATGGAAGATGCTCCGAGGAACTAGCATCATTGATCCCTTCGGCACCACGCCAAACGCGTGCCTAACATTTGTACACGGTTGACATTTGTCACATGAGAACGGGTCGTTTCTTCGACTCGTTCTTGTGTTCAACAGCTCGGCTGTGGAATGATTTGCCGGCCTCTGTGTTTCGTCCTTCCTACAACATGGGTCTCTTCAAGACCAATGTTCATTCCTTCCTCTCCTCAAAAAGACACTCCACACAGCATCCCAGATGACATAGGCCCTGAGGGAAATTATTTTCCTCAGGGCCTCCTGTGTGGAGTTAATGTAAAAAAAAAAATAAAATAAAATAAAAATCCAGTAGGTATTGGACAGGTAGGGTCGGGCGAGGGGTTGGACGGTTACTCGGCTGAGTGACTGTTGATGACATGTGGAAGAATTTTTTTTGTTTGGTTTTGAAGGAAACAAAACAAAAAAGGCACCGGAGATCAAAATTTCACTGGAATCACTGCTTAAATAAGACAAGTACGTTACTTAACAGCCTTTTAAGGAAGAAATGTCGTAATAAGCGCTTTACACGACACCTTTCCCGTAGAGATTCCACACGGGTGAATCAAAATTTTCCTTTCTGAGTTACATATTTTAACAATTAAACACCTATTTTCGCGCGCATTATTTGACAGCTATCATTGCTTTACGTATGTAACTAGTATTTTACGTATTATATAGAAACATTGCTTGTTTATCTAGGAATATATTTTCTGAAAATATTATTAAAAACATATAAAATATATTTAGGTCAATAGACTTAGTCAGAAAAAATGTATGGTGAACCATTTTTTAAATCTGCTTGCATTCAAAATTTTTATATTTAAAAAATTATACGTTTATTTTGAATAGGCCACTTGTATCACATTAAAAAAAAATCCGGTTTAGGCAAATATTCTAAGACATTCCGTATTTTTTTAATGGTATTTTTTAAACCCTGGCGATTTTTTGAAACTTTCGATCTGAAAAATCAGACCATTTTTTATAAACCGGAAAGGCGGGACATAATTGTATGGGTGCGAAAAAACAATAATTACATAGTCGAAAATCATTAAAAAAACGACGTAGGTATTCCACACGAATGGCAGAGGTAAATAACGAGGCATACCAAAAATATTACTTCTCATAAATTTTTTTTTTCTTGATTCATCTTAATCATGTTCAACGTCTATGTGTGACTAAATCCAAATATTTTGCACTAAAACCAGGTTATAAATAATTATTAAAATTAATTAAAGTGGAAGGTTTATCACCAATATGAAACATGTAAACAAGTACGAAGAAGGTTCGCATAAAATAAATTTAGTTATTATTTGTTTTGGGGGTGTTATGCCGTTTGCGCCATCTCCTTCTTAAAGTGTCCATCATCAGGGCAGATGTGTGATGACACATCTGCCAAGAGGATGGACACTGTAACGCTGTCCGAAACGTTGGCTAAATAAGGAGGTAGCGCAACACGGCATAACACCCCAAAAACAAATAACAAAAATACTTTGCCGTGAAAATCTAAAAACGTATCTCTATATTTAGTTAGCCTGTTTTTGCAGTGTGATTATTTTGAACAGCCAAACATTCTTGTTCAAACATATTTATAACTTTATCTTGTGCCTCTTGTTTGATATTATTCAAATGTTGTGATTTTACTTGTAAATTATAATAATAATAATATATTATTATTATTCCCGTCATGGATTCCATAATGTGGATCGGTAAGAATGACGACGTCCCGAGTCTCGGGGAATGACAATTCCTCGAAAAAGGTCTCACTGAATATGTTTTTTAATGGTATAATATTTTTTTCAGACAAAAATTGTGAAAGCCGTATCAAAAAAATAAAACAACATAAGGAATATAAAGAACGAAGAAAATCACGATACATATTTATAGTACAATTCCGCTTAATAAATTAACAACTATGTATTAAAATTCCAAAATATAAATACCTTCAAATACAAGACGACTTACTACTACTTACTACTTCTCATTTCTTTGTAATAAAAATAATAGAATAACACAGTAGATACTAAATTTTTATTTCAACTGGCCGGGGGTCTACCTAGTATAGCCAATTATAGCACGTTGTGAGGTGGAATGTAGTGCAAAGGAAAGGAGATGGGAAGAGGAAGATTGGGAAGGACCTAGTTATTCAGATCTGGTCACTAAAAAAGCCGCTAAAGCCGTCAAGAAAAAAATAATTCCGAATGGTGGTGTTAGGCTTGTTGAAAAAGTATCGATATATCGATATTTTTAATTCAATATATCGATATTTTTAGCCGATATATTTTGACCCGATATATCGATACAAAATAACCAATATCGAAAATTGTATCAAAAACGATATTTTTTTAAATTTATGTATTTAAAGTTTAAAGTCACTAGAATCCAAAACCGTATAGGAACGAACGGAAAAAGTAACTGTATTCGGTCATGACATCTGGCGATTGAAATTTTAACTATTAATAGCTTACAAATCTATTGTCTTTGCATTAGTATTTGTGATCACTAATAATATCTCATGTGTGTAGGTACATACATAGAAATGTATGCTATTTTTCGCCATTTTTTTCTAAGCCACTCCTATGTGTTAGTTCCCAATTGTCTATGGTTATTGACTATACCTTGTTCCAAACACGAAGTTCTTTTTGACAGATTAATACGCCAATAGAATGTTACTGAGATGCATACAAACTTTGTATGCGTCTCAGTTTACATATAAGTTAGAAGACAGCTTTTTAGTTTTTGATATTTTTGTAATTATTACGTAATAAAAATGAATAGTGATAAAAATACCATCATTTTTATTGAGATTTTTGTACATTAAAACAAGCAAATTGTGTGCAAAAATTACTATTGATAATATTGAGCTGAATACACTATTATTTAAAAAACGCAAAATCTCTTGAAAATTTGACCGATATATCGATATTTTTTCCTCGATATATCGACGTCGATATTGATATTTTAATAAATATCGATACATCGATATATCGATATTTTTTTTCACTTTCGACATCCCTAGGTGGTGTTTCACTAGGCCAGGGGTCGGCAAACTTATTTGCCAAAGAGCCAAATATGTGCATTACAACGATTCAAAAAAAATTTGGGAGCAAAATCTGTTTATTTATTTATTTTATTTTTTTTTACATGAGCTCCACACAGGAGGCCTTGAGGAAAATAATTTCCCTCAGGGCCTGTGTCATCTTTAGGGATTCTGTGTGGGGGTTTTTTTAAGGAAAGGAAGGAGAGGAGAGTTCTGGGAAGGAAAAGGGTTTAAGGGGTGGGTAGGAATCTGGAGTTCAGTATGTCCTGGTCATCCGCCTCCAAGACCTAGACAAATCTCACCCCATGAACCCGGGCACCCCTGCTAAATCACCAAACGTAGCGAACCACTTGAGGTGACCTATGGCAGAGGTGTTTATTAATTTACAGTAGCTAACATAAGGGGTGAGGTTTGTCTAGGTATTGGGGGCGGATGACCAGGACACACTGAACCCCAGATTCCTACCCACCCCTTAAGAGGGCATTACCAGAGAAAGCCTGAAATACGTCATTTTCAAAAAAGTTTTTAGACGTATTGACTCTTTTCCACAAAAAATTATAAATGGATTTCGAAAGATTGTTCTTTTATCTAGCATTCGTATGTAATAAATTTTTAGAATTTTTTTAAATTTTTAGTATAATAAGTTTATTCCATAGGTCGTTGGCAGATTTGTTAAATTTTCAAAAAAGTTTTTGCATTATACCACACCCATTTCAAATAATGTAATCATGCAGTAAAATAAATCAATACATTATCTAGCAAAGTTATGTATTAGAATTTTAATTTTAGTTTCAATAAAATCATTAAAAAATATGTACGTACATGTGTTTCTTGACGAAAATTGGTCCATTTGTGTATTTATTTGCGCACTTACAAACTAATATATTTCAGATTTTTTTAACATTCTTATTAAATTTAGACATTATTGAAAAATGATAAATACTTATAATCAAAAAATAACTACAAAAAGTACACTATTTTAATAGTTTATCATCACGCCTTTCAGCATTTTTGGATGAAGGTATAAATTAAAGCTAATTTGGATTGAAATAAATTCGATATTGAGTTATAATTTTAAAAAGCTGGTACGGAGAATAATTAATCTTTCTCATTGTAACCGTCCTGCACGATCGGAAGAACAACTTTCGACGAAATGTGGATTTTCGTCCGCTGGCTGGTTAAACGCTCTTAAACCCTTTTCCTTCCCAGAACTCTCCTCTCCTTCCTTTCCCTAAAAAAACCCTCCACACAGCATCCCCAAAGATGACATAGGCCCCGAGGGAAATTATTTTCCTCAGGGCTTCCTGTGTGGAATTAAGTAAAAAAAAATATATATATTATAATTTTACCACTTCCTTAAATTACGCTGAATTTCATACTTAATAAAGATTTTATTCAAAGATAAAAAATCGTATGTAATTAAGGAATCCATACATTTAAATCATGACAATGACTGACACAAAGACTTAATGCAAACATTGTCTTTGCATCTCCATTTTTTCCAAAAGTTTGAGTAAGTCAGGTTTGTATGTTGTTATTCTTAATTTTAGGCGCGATTCCATCAATAAGATGACTTCTCAGTTTACTCTTTATAAGGTTTATGCTTGAAAAAGATTGTTCGCATGAATATGGCGAACCGAAAAGGGAAAGAACAGCAAACGCGAGTTTTGTCAGCTGATCATAAGAGCAAGGAATACTATTCCAGGCGTTGAAGATGATCATGTCTGCCTTTTCAAGGTCTTCCAAAACAGACCACTTGTGTTGTAAACTAAGCTCACATTTGTTCTTCTCCAATATTTCAAAATCAACACAAAGACGTTCAAATTTAGAGCTCCATATTTCCTAGTTTTTTTTAAATCCAGCAATTTTAAATTCCTCAAACAGGCTGAGAAATGCTTCCCTCATATATAAAATTGTTGTTTTGAAATAGTTTGTCAATGGAGGAATTATTTTTTTAGCGATGTTTCAGCAGACTCGGAAAGTGAAACAATGTTTCCCTTTAAAAATCTTGAGCAAAAAGGGATATTTTTTTTCGAATATTATGACTTCTTTTAACATCGAAAGATTTGATGAAACGCGCAAGTCTCCCCCGCGCCACGTATGCCCCGCAGTCGTCATCGGCGCGGCGCGTCTATCGGTGGATATTTGTGCTAGAGCCACACTTAACGGGCCAAAGAGCCGGATGCGGCTCCGGAGCCGCACTTTGCCGACCCCTGCACTAGGCAGATGATGAAAATATCTACACACCACTCGGAAATGTGTCCCAAATGTAGGTACTATAATATAATATGGTCCGATGCTCTGTAGGGAACCCGCTTGCACAGCGCGGTGTAAAATGTGCACCCTGAAGTTTAAGTTTAGACTTACGGAATTTAATACTTCGTTCATGTGAAAGCACTATGAAACAATACATAAATATGAATTGCGTGTAAAGAAATGAACTCTAATATCAATGACCCCCGTGTTTGAGCGGTTACTGTCCTTTACTCTCACGGATTTAAATCCGGCGTGCCCAAATAAATTTTATTTGACTAATTTGTGTTATTTCACAATTAGGTATATAATGTTGGTATGGTTCGTTCAGCATAATAGACCGGGCGCTAGAGGTAGTTGAGTATGCAAAATGTGAGGACCGGCAACTATGACCGGATTCTTATACCTGAGACCCCAAATAATAACAAAACACATCTTGCCACTAGGTTTGATGGTTCCTCCCCTCTCCATTCACACCCCCTCTTCGCCCATATGGCAAGTGCAGGCGCTAGAGGTAGTTGATATATGCAAAATGTGAGGACCGGTAACAATGACCGGATTCTTATACCTGAGACCCCAAATAATAACAAAACACATCTAGCCGCAATTTTTGATGGTCCCTTCCCTCTCCCTTCACACCCCCTCTTCGCCCATACGGCAAGTGCAGGCGCTAGAGGTAGTTGAGTATGCAAAATGTGAGGACCGACTTCCATCAATGGCTGTGAGTTAAAAAAGGGTAAAAAATGAATAATGTGGATCTTGCCGGTCAATTTTTTGGTCCTTTTTTTTACCCCTCTACCTTTATTTGTAAAGGGAATTATTGACTACATGATATTAAACCATTTTAATGATTATTTCAGTTATAATTTATATTTTCTCTAATGGTGATGAGGGGATGATTTCTAGTGAGGATAGATTTTTGAATGAAAAAGAAAATGAAAATAAAAGTAATAAAATCATATTTATTAATTTAAAAAATGATATACATGTATATAAAAACAGCGAAATTAAACAGAAATATACGTAAAGTGGGCAAACGATTACTCATTTTTATTTCGACATTGATACATTTACAAAGAGAAAAACAAAATAATTCAGATTTTTTGCAACTGCAAAACATTGTACGACAATTTGCAGTACATTTATAAGGTTGAATTAATGACTCTGGTAAAGACGGCTTAGTCATTTGTCATGGAAGTAAGTTACCGTTCAGATTTTCATAACCAAATAAACTATAATCAATGGGTTGTAATTGTGTTTGATGAGAATTTTTCCAAATAAATGTTTGTACTGTAGCCCTTAATAAATGCAAATGCAAAGCATCTGATGTGCGTATCACTTTCATCAAATTAAAACCGAAACCTATGTTTTGAGAAATCAGTTTATGTCTGAGTTCATCAGCAAATAACTTTAAAAAAATAAATATATGCAAACTATTTCTAACTGTTTCAATTGCTCATTCTGTAGGTCAAGGTTTCCCAAAGACATAAGTGCTGTTTGTACAAAATCTTCAGACGCAGCTTTCAAATATTGCATTTTACTGCTAAATCTGCTAGTAGTATCGCAGCCACTTACAGCATGTAATGCTGGCAAAATATTGCATAAGCTTTCACCCAGGGATTCAGCAGCTACATGGCATCCTAAAAAATATTTCTTTGTATGCGAACCGTCGAACCATAGCCCAAGAGAGCCAATATTTGCTAAGTATTTCCAGAAATAAATTGCCAAGACGAACACATCTGTTTCAGCGCTGATTATAATAATATGAGCAGTGCCTTACTGCGTGGAATATGTGGCAAAACATTTTTGTATCAGCTTCTAAGTGGTTTGACTGTAATTCAAGCACCTCACAAAATAAAGACCCTTGCAACATGAAACATTTAGTTGGATCGTCGAATCCTCCACAAATGTACATCTCGCAGTCTTCTTTACTAGTGCATATTTTGGAGCATTAGTGCAAAGAAATCGAACAAGTTGTAATTTATTTTGAGTGTTTCCAAGAAAAGCTTTACAATTAGCAGGAATTTTTGTTGAATGGCTTGAAATTATGATATTTTTAATAATTTGGCCTTTAATCCGTAAATTTGTCTCCAAAAATTTTATAGAAATGTCTTCATCTATTCTCTTCACGCCTTGCAACGTAAAGAATTGCATAATTTTTTTGAAGAAAGCCTCGGAAAAATCACCAAAAGCATTGAACTTATTTAACTGGATTTTGTGAACAAGAGCCACACCATCAACAATATAAATTTTGAAAGTATTAAAATTTATTATATCTTCTTGAGAGGTTGTACCACAGTTATAATTTTTTGAATTTCAACGACGAGCTGTGATTTTGGTGACTTCCTATAAAATCCGTCACTGTCAAAGAGATACTTACAGTAATTCAATATTTCGTACGATGCTAATATCTTTGTATCCACTCCACGTTGAGAAGCCACCATGAATGATTTTTGGAAAATTGTTATGTCTGTTACGTCTTGCAATTTCTTGTTGGAAGTATTTTTGTTTGATTTCGCAGGAGTATCTGTAAAGTTTTAAAATTTAACTTTTTGTACACGATCCGATATTTTTTTAGTTTTCTTATTTATTTATTTTATTTAAGGAGAAAACACAGATGCAGACAATAATTAACAAAACAATATTATGAACAATAACTTGAGAATTCGCCTGCACCCCAACTATTTCTCACTGATTGACTTGATAAATAAATATTTTCAAATACATTTTTTATACATGTTTAAAAGTAAGTCATAATTAGTAATGAATCGAAAATTGTTTAAAAGGAAGCACATACAAAATGTAGCGAATGATATATGAGTTTTCTTTTTTATAGGAAAACAGCCTTCAATTTTTTACCAAAAGTGCTATAAGTATCAAAAAATATATCGGAATCCTTAACGTTGTGGTTTTTATTAAACAATTCTCACATTCTTCTGATTGGATCCCTGACACCAGCATTTGTACGTGTTCGGTTCATGTGGAATAAGTCGTTAAGTCTAGTTGTTCTTGGTGGTATTTTAAAATTAATTTGTTTGAGTAAGTCAGGACAGTCGATGACGTTATTGCAGATTTTATACAGGGTCATTAGGTCAAGGTATGTTCGCCTGTTAGATAGAGTGGAGACATTATATTTCGAGAGCATATTTGTGTAATTGAGGCAACGCAGAAATTTCTTTTGGACACTTTCAATATTTTCTTTATAGATACTGTAAAGTGGAGTCCATATGGAGGTGTAGTATTCAAGTTGAGAACGGACCAGCGTATAGTAAAGCAGAAGGATCTTGAACGGTCTTTCATTTTCGTACGTAGTTAATAGGGTCTCCCCATTTTCTTTAACATTAAGTAAGCATCGCGAAGTTGATTCTTCAGTAAGTTCACCAGTGAAAATATTGTAAAGCACACATTCCCCACTATTATTAAATTGATTACAAGCTTTGAAACTCTTAATGATATTTTCAATATCCTTTTCGTCCGTATTAATTCTCGATTGTGTCCATTCATTATGACTATTAATGTCACCTGTAGTATCAGATTGTATTCCAAGGTATGAAGTAAGCATTGAGTGGACACTATTTTTGAAAGCATACGAAAGCAACCATCTTTGCATTGCTTTTTCCTTGGCCTTTTTCTTTGCAAATTAACCACTTTTAACGACATTTCTAACGTTTTTCAATACAGTATACTTTAAACATACACTAAAAAAGAACGAAAATCGAATTATTTTATAGGTATACAAAAAACACGGCTTAACATCTTTACGTCAATAGATGTAGAAACATACTAAACACATGAAAGCGCGCTGTGCTTTCCGTATGGGCGAAGAGGGGGTGTGAAGGGAGAGGGAAGGGACCATCAAACCTAACGGCAAGATGTGTTTTGTTATTATTTGGGGTCTCCGGTGTAAGAATCCGGTCATAGTTGCCGGTCCTCACATTTTGCATACTCAACTACCTCTAGCGCCTGCACTATAATCGCCCTGTTGAAAGACTACCATTCCAGAATCGAGGCGTTGCCTGAAATGACTTTAGCCGTGTTTGGTGACCAGATATGAATAGGCAGGTAGGTACTTCCCAACCTTCCTCTTCCCTATATATTATCTTTCCTCTCCCCACCACCTTCAGCGTCACAACATGCCCCCATGAGAGAAGCCGTAGTCTCATTATGCTCCAGACGGTTGGGAGCAGTTGGGACTCGGTATTAAATAAACACATTTTACTTTATAGGCCAAGAATGTTATTAAAAAACGTAGAATTTTTTCATAGTAGATTTTTTTACATAACACGGTGTCTGGAAACTTGTAGTACAAGCAGGAAGCTGTGGTGAATCTACATCACGTCTGTCGTCGATTTTGTGGAAAACTTTTAATGATTTGGTCTTTCGTTTTCAAACAAATCCAGTCCTTCAAGTAAAGAATTTTTATGGTAAAATTTGAAAATAAAATCGGTCCCTAGCAATGACTCAACAAAATATAACATAAGAGAAGGACTTGGCACACCTATCCAAATACATACCTAACACAAATTCTGTCAAAAAGGTTACACAAAATGGCGGCGGTTTCCGTGGTTATTGATCGGTTTATATGATGATGATGAGTAATAAATGTTGGTTCCATTTTGGCCGCCATTTTTGTATAATCGTTTCGAATGAATGTTTTATTAGTATGCCATATCCTCTCTTCGGGTATTTTACTTTGTCATTCATCAGTCGCTAGTGAGAAAACATTAGCTGTTAAATGTGGTGAAGATTCGGCAGTTTCCCGCTTGTACTACGAGTTTCCGAACACCTTACATAGGAGGTTATATTAGGGAGCCGGAAAATAAATTTTCTGTTAAAAATATAACTGACTTTATTTATTTTTTATCAACTGTACAAAAATGAAGTTGAATACATTCAAGCATCTTTATGTCGATACATATGTTTTTATAAAAATGTGTAATTAAATTAAACATACACAAGTCTTAATAATAACTTTATTAGGCATCAACTTAACTTTATATTTACATTACTTCTTATGAATAGGGTAATAGATATAATAAGATCTATTGATGTTTATCACAGATAAATAGAATGTCTTAAACTCTAATTTCAGTCGAAGACAGATACAAAAATGGCGTGACTTCTATTAATAGGTATCGCAAGTATAGTTTAATAGTCCATCACAGGATTCACACAGATTATTTTATACAGCATATCATTGTTTCAAACATGTTATTCGTCTCCATAAACAAATCCAGTGAAAATAAAAAAAAATAATTTTTAAATTATAAAAAGAACACGCTGTAAAACTTTTCGAACACATCGATAACGGAAATTTGAAATGCTGTGTATAAAGGAAAAGATATTAATTGTTCATGAGAAAAGGAGGATTTAAAAAAAATCATATCTCCTGTTTTCGTGGACGCATAATTACGAATTTTTATTATAATATTAACATTGAATAGATCTTTCAGAATACTTAACATTTTTTGTAAACTATTTAATAAGAGATTTTTTTTTAATTTTCAAGCAAAAAATCCTCTTAAAATGCCCTTCATAAATGAACACTTATTTTCCTAGAAATATTTCGACGATGCAAATCAAAATAGAAAAAAAACCAGAGAATAAAAATGACACGTTTAATTCATTTTTGGATTTCTTATCCATTACAGCATTTCAAATTTCAAAATTAGGTATGAAGTAGCGCCACGCTTACGGTCGGTCGACCGACGACGTAGCGCTGACGAGCTGGACCGATGGTCCTCGTACGCAGCGCGTAGCGAATCACGTGGTACTACAGCTGTTCATTCATTCGCCTGAGAAAGGTCCATTTATGACTCACCCACATACCTATACGCTTATTGTGGAAGCAAAACAAAATGCTGTCAGAACTGAAGACAAAATATGTATACCAACACACAACATGTTTTGTTCGCTTCAACTATAATTGCGCGACCTATAACAGAATGAACCGATGGCATAGTTTTGTAATTGTCCTGGAAAAAGTTATACTAGTCCATATTTCTATTGAGAATCTAAATTGCTCAAAAAAATTCATAAAATTGAATAAGCCGACACAAGACGCTAATAACGGGGGTTTGCTCGAGCTCACATTTTAATTAATTCCGACGAATTCGTAACTATAACATCTTTTTTCAGACTGATACCCACGGATGTAAGTTATTTATATGTAAGATCAATAAAAACAGTGCTTCCCGATATTTCAAAGCTAACGATGAATTTGACGATTAAGCCATGTTATTTTATAGAATTTTTGAAGTAATCTTGAATAATTATTAAATTTATTTTTACGGTCTTGAACCCCAAACAGTTAAATTCATATTTATCACATAAAATATATTATTCGTCTTCGTTATTTGACAGTTTTGACAACACGTTCATATTCTTACCCCTTTTACTTATAAATGTTGTGTAAATATAACAAGGCGCATAAGGTCAGATTAGTGAAATTTTTGATTTATTATGACGGCGTTTGTATGGTTAAACGGCCTTAAACCACGCTTAGGGCCGGCTTTACCATACCAACGCTGAACCCTCGGCGTACAAGAAACTAAGACTGTTATTGCATAAATATGTATATGGCTGTTCAAACGACAATAATGAACGCTTTTCATAGTCAACAGAAGTTAAATATTTATGCTTTTGTTTCGAACATGTTTAAAATGCTTCGCAAAAAGTTGCTGCGACTTTGGATATACGAACGTCCATATGTCCGCGCCGGCCGCAACGCACGCAACGGAATTTTCTATATCTTTATATTAATTAGTACAGCACTGCGTCCATAGCGGCAAATACCGCACCAACCGCCTGTACTAATTCATATAAAGATATAGAAAAGTCCGTTGCGTGCCGTGCGGGCGTTGCGGCCGGTGCGGACAGATTGGACGCTCACCTTAAAAAGTTTAAAAAATATATTGAAATCCTTCCGGATCCGAAGAAAAATCATCACGAAAGAGGCTCATTGGACTAATTATTAAAAAATTGATAATAATAAGAATAGTTTTGGAAAACTCAAGATTTTACGAATCGAGTCAGAAATAATAATTCAAAAATCTGTAAGCAAAAACAAAAAGAGATAAGTAAAAAAATGCGAGTTTGGGCACAGTGGAACTCATGAGAGATCCGTCGTATTCTGTTTTTAGCAGCTTAATTCGATTATAGCTGGACAATTTTTTCTTTGCAGGTGGCCAAATGAGGAACTAATGATCTATTAATACAAAATCTGCAATACTACCACCGACCGACTACAAAGATAATATTGTCAATTATGGGTTAAACAAAAAGTTCATAGTTCGAAAGTTCTATTTTTGGCCACCTGAAAGTTTTATAATCGTAGAAGGTGAAGAATACATTCTAAATAATATAAATTATTCAAAAGTAATATGAGATCGTATGGATTAATGGACCATACTACACAAAAATCATTTTTGCTCTACTACAAACTACAACGTATTCAATGAGGAATTCCAATGGAAAATTTTACTACGATCGAAAGATTACATAGATCGTCTACTACGTAAAACATGTCTGACGGCCGTTGTTCCCAATCCCCCCGATCAACTGTTGAGCTGAAATTTTGGCTCAACACTACTCAAATGTCCAAACGCGCTCTTCCCAACACAACTCTCCGACCAACAGGTGAATCGAGCGTTACTAACAAATCACCTAACTGATCGAAGACTCAGATTCATTGATAGAAAAGTTGGGAACAACGGCCGTTATTCTTTAAAATTATAAGTAGAAATAGGGTAAATATTACAGTGGTCTTGAAAAATGATTAGCCCGCTCCGGACAAGTTCTAACGTCATCAGCTGAATCCACATGTAAGGTAAGCTGAATCCAGCTTCGGTAAGGACAGCTGACAACTGATCTAAAATACCAAAGACATCCAAATTTTGTCTAAGTGTCTCCCCCACCAAAATTGGGCAATTTTGGCCGGTTTTAAAAGTTCATTGAAGCAATTCTACTCTTAAAACGCTGGTACCTATATGATTGATTATTGTTAAAAAATTATCAATGTATTGTATATTTGTAATAGATTCGCCATGTGCGAGTTTTAATTCGAAATGTATCTACGCAAACAACGAATGGTCGCTCAACGATCAAAATACAAAAAGATCAAGTTGTTTTCTGTCGTGCTTCAGAAATATTAATATAGAAAATAACCGAAAAGAAATATGGTAGGTGAAATGTATTTTTTTAAATCGTGAATGCATTGACGACTGTAGTAATGCCACGTCTAAAAAAATACTTGTATTTTGATAAAAATCACTGGAATTCCTCGTCATACTTTAAATAATATTTTATCGAAAGTTTTTACAACTACGTGCTCTGTTCTTATAAAATACTAATATTTGTTTTAAAAATAAATTATTATAATATTATAATAAGCGGTATACGTGGGTGAAGTGTTACCAATCTGTAAGATGTACTAATTTATTTTAAATTCTATTGTACGTACAGGAAAAAAATATTAAAAACTATATGTACAGCCGGAGGCGTCGCTATTTCATATATATTGTGGTTACCAGTGACAAAAAGTGTGGATTGAATGATAGTTGCCGCTAAAGAAGCATTTTTTCTCAATTTTTTTCGTGGATTGAACTAAGAGATCAAAAATCGGTTTCAATCTCTTGGGTTGTTTTGTCGGGTGTTTATTGTCGTAAAGTTTCCTCTTCTTCCAAATTATTCTAGCTTCTGGCTTTCAACTTCAATGTTTAATTTCTTAACTTAATGTTATAATAGTTCAGTAAAAATACAAATAATGTACAAAGCGTCGTAAAATAATAATATTATATAGGTATTACGTAGGAACTGAAAGTCTATATACTAAGTGATGGCCGCTTTTTTCTGACATTCTTGTTGGATATTCCAAAGATGTTTCCGATAACCTGAAAATAAAACAAAACATCATTAGAATCACATTTACACAATCGAGAAGAAAGGAGAGGAAGGAGAGAAGTTTTTTTTAGATCAAGAAACGCAGAAGGCACGTTTAACCATCTATTTAACATAAATGTCTATGCAATTAATTATCATCTGTATCCTGGTTCTCTGGTCTGGGGATGGGACGATGCACGGCGCCAAAAGATTAAACCTGCAGTTTCGACAGGTTATCGGTTATGAAAAACACCACTGCGTCTTTTTATATTCGCTCCATTTTGTAGAGAATCTTGAGAACCTTGTAAGAAAAAATTTCTTTAATGTAAAAAAATGTGTCACTATGACGTATACGCGTTCCAAAAACCCGATTAAATTTGATTATTGAAATATTGTCATCAGTAAAATCCATAAGGGACCTCGGGGTCACATTTGATCCCAAACTTACTTTTCCAAATCATATGGTAGGGTTGGCATCATCGTGTTACAAACTTCTTGGATTTGGGATAAGAATAAGTAAACAATTTTCCAAGCCCGAAGCAATGACATCGATGTTCAACTGCATTATACTATCAAAATTAGAATACGCTTCTGCTGTTTGGGCCCCATACCAGAGAAAATACATAGATTTATTGGAACAAATCAAAAAAAAATTCTACGGTATCTTTATATGAGAATGCATGGTGAATACCCGCGATTTATGCATCATATGGATTTGCTATCTGAAACGCGCTTCGAAAGTCTCCAATCTAGAAGGAATGGAACCCTAACAGTAACAGCTTTCAAAATTATGAACTATTACATTGACAGCCCATACCTCTTAGAATGCTATAAATTGTTCGTACCGAACAACTACTGCCAGGGTCGCCACCACGACTTGCTCTGTATCCCACATGGCAGAACAGATGTTCTGGCCTAGCACAGCATGACAAGAGGTATGGTACTGCTAAATGATATCTCTAGGTCCCTTGACATTTTCAACATTAGTCTTGAACGTTTCAAGAGTAATTTTAGGCAAGAGCTGTAAAATATGTATTATTGTAATTTTATTTATGCAATCAGATGATGTGATACACAATAATGTATTTATGTTGTATGTACAATGTACCTACATGTACATAATCTAATCTAATATTCTTTGTGTACTGCAATAGGATTATATTAATCTGTAATGCAAAAAAAAAAAAAAAATAAAAAAAACAACCTCTTTATTTAGAAAGAGTTCGAATTTAATTATTAGGGACACCACTAGCGTGGCGGGCGAAAATTATTCTATAAATTAAAGAACAACATTATTTGCACTTGCATAAAATGACAATAAATCGGAAAGACATTTTTTTAAACAAAAATATTTTATTAAAACCGGAACGATAAAAATTGGTGGATGTAATGTAAACATCTTTAAGACGAGACCCCATCTCTACGGTGCTCAGGGCAGCCATCTTGGCGCTCCCCGGCATTTATCAAATCACAGAATTTGACAATTCATCACATTTCAAAGGTAATTTTTAATTTCCGTGAAAGTTCTATTAACGTAGATACTGTTATTATTTCAATTTTTAAATAAAATTTATAATAATAATATAAACAATACCAGAATAAGAAAAAAATTAAAATTAACTTAACTAATTTGATAAATTGTTAAAATTCTGTGAAACAACCTTTCCCCACGGTCATTAGAGTTCTTGGAAAAATTGGCTTTAAAGTAAAGAAAAAAAAATCCGAGTACGACGAAGTAGGCAAAAGGAAACAAGGATCGATCTAATATATTGGGTTTTATTTGATTTTGAAAATTAGCCTTTCCATTATTAACCCTATCTAATTAACTATTTTATTTATTTACATGGTGCCCAGAAATTGTTGGGTGACTGAAAGAAGTGGGATTAAAGATGTTTGGAATTTCTGTTTACCATTCAGATATATCAGCTGAACACAGCCATTTACCAGTGCTATACTGAGAATTCACAACCATCTAACTATAATTAGCCAATACAATGAAGTGAAGAGGTAACGTCTCTCACCTTGGATACGCTATTGACCCCCAGCTTGCGCCTGACGGGCAGGGCCCTAAGCAACTGACCCGCCCTCGCCTCCCTGACCAGAGACTGGAAGGCCAGGGACACCCCTGCGCAGTGCTCCGCCGCGCTCACCTCGTAGAACTGGCAGCCGAAGGTCAGCGATACCTCTTGGCCTGCGTCCACACAGACCTCTCTGGAAATAACAGAAAAACAACAGTTAGATGAGGTAAAAAAACTTTGCTCCACCATTCATTAATTGCGTCCACGCACACCCCTCCCGGAAAAAACAATGATGCTAGATGCAGTCAATTTAGTAGCCTTTTGCCTACGGTTCAATATGGATACCCCGGGAACCTTTTATTGGAAAACCAACACCCCTGCCATAGGTCGCCCGGTATGGTTCGCTACGTTTGGTGACTTGGGTGAGGTTTGTCTTTACTTCATTGTCTTGGCGGCCAATGCGTTTGCCCACCTTTGCGTGACGATCAAGAGAAATTGGTTCAGGGAGACCAAACCGGACTCTCTCGACCCATTGCCTTGAACGGCAGTGGGAGGGATGGATTCATACGTCCGTCACTCCTGGGCATATTGATCCCTAGATTCCTACTCTCCCCACATACCTCTTTCCATCCCATAACTTTCTCTCCTTCCTTTCCCTAAAAAGACCCTCCACCCAGCATCTCCAAAGATAGCATAGACCCTTGAGGGAATTTTTTTTCCTTAGGGCCTCATGTGTGAAACTAATGTTAAAAAAAATAATACGCTCCACTAAATTTACTAAAAACCTGCGTGAGTTCATCTCCATTGCGAGTTAGGCGGCCATCTTTGTTGCTTCCCCTCGCATTTATTCGCCTTTGAATATTAACGACTATGCTCTATGGTCTCTTCGCAACTTGTCATCTGATGTTCTAATAATCCAGTCATACCAGAGAAAAATGAAATATAGGCAAAACATATATAGGCAAGTATCAAAAACTATTTAGTTTCTATAGAATCTTAGTAGAAAATTGGTTTATTTAAAATATATGTATCCTCTACAGGAAAAAGAAAAGTCTCCTTCTACAAATATTGTGGAAACATTCTGGATGTTTAGTTGTAAATAACTATCGAGTACAGTCACATTTTATGATAATGTAAGCAATAAGGTGGGTCATTTTAAAAAAAATGATAATTTTAGATTCTGTTAGCGATAAAAGGGTGCCAAATGGGTTCAAACCGACGTGTTTAAAATTTTTTTAATTTCTGATACGATCTTCTTCCTCCGGATTCACTTCAAAGTTTTGAAAATTTTCATTTTTAGAGGTATTTTCTAGTGTGTATAAAAGTTACTACGAATCCTTTATACTATATTTTTTGTAATATTCTATGGCAAATATGGGACGTATTTACGAATTCATTTACAAAAAATCCGAGTTTTGATTATTAGTGGCTCGAGGTGAGAGCGGCGGAAGCACCGATTGCACTAAGCGCAGCGACTCTGCGCAACCGACGTCGGAGTTTGGAGTCAGTATCGCTACGGCTCTTTAAGCGGTAGGTCGAATTGCACAAGTTTTCGCAATGGAACGTACTCGGAATGCGTTAAAAAGTCCCATATTTGGTGAAATTTGTGACGTTAAAGACAATGTTTTACCAACTTATTGTGATGTTATGAAGTTTTTTGAGTGGACCAGGCATCAAATAAAATTAAATCAAGAGACCAAACTAGAACCCAAATTTCAGCAAATAGAGTGTACTGTGACAGCACGAATTGAAGAAATATGGAGAAAGGCTTCTATTCCCATCGTTACACACTCGCGAGTAGCACGCATGTTGAGGTCATATCATTTTAAATGCAAAAACCTTCTTAAGTCACATACTAAAATACCGGAGAAAAAATGGAGGAATTCCGTCGCAGAAGTAAAGTGCTGTTTGATATTTCGTCTTGCAAATGCAAAGATTTCAGTAAATGTGACTGTCCGAAAGATAAAAAAAATACCCGTAAATGAACAGAGTTTCATAAGTGACCAACGTACTACACGAAAAATGAATGAAAACTGCGTTGAAAAGAAAACTTCTGAAGCAAAAATCCTTGCGTACGTCTAAAAAGGAAAGCACAGGTAAGCCAACTACCTCTCTAATCGATATTTCCACGTCTTCTTCATCAAATGAATCCGATTGCAATGATGTTTTCAAACCAAATGTTGTATCTCAAATGCCTCAGAAGCAGGCTGCGGTCACTATTGATTATTCTACACTGTCACTGATAGATATGGAGTTTCGGATAGAGCAGCGGCAGCCATTGCCCCAGCAGTTCTGTATGACATCAAGTCTAATATTCCAGTTATTGACAAAAGTAAACTTCGCAGAGAACGAAAAAAAACCAAAGGAAAATATTAAGGCACAACACATAGTTTTACAAATACCCGCATTATATTTTGATAGCCGGAAAGATAAAACATTAATTATCAGGGAAAAAGGGGGGAGGCATTACAGAGAACTAATCATTGAAGAGCATATTTCAATGATAAAAGAGCCAGACTCAATATATTTGGGTTATATTGCACCAAACTCTGGCACGTCGAAAGTTATAGAAAGAACAATTGTCGATTATTTTTTAAAGGAAGAAATACCATTTGAACCATTAATGGCTATTGGATGTGACGGAACGAACGTGAACGTTGGAAAACATGGAGGTATAATACGTTTGCTTGAAAAACGTTTGGATAAACCATTGCAATGGATAATTTGCTTACTTCACATGAACGAGTTACCATTTCGTCATTTGTTCACACATCTTGACGGTAAGACATCTGGACCTCAAACATATTCAGGGACAATAGGAATAGCTTTAGAAAACTGTGAAAAAAATCCTATTGTTCATTTTCGGAAAATTGACGGAGAGTTGCCTGAATTATTAACTAAAGACCTAAGTACAGATCAGTTACATTTGTATAAAATCGTATCTGCAGTTACGGTGGGGGAATTACCTGAAGATTTAGGCCACAAATCTCCTGGAAAAATGTCTCATGCCAGATGGCTTACGCTTGATAACCGAATTCTACGTCTTTATGTTGCAACGGAAGCTCCTACAGAAAATCTTATTATTTTAGCAACGTACGTTGTTTAAGTTTATGCTCCGACTTGGTTCAGTATTAAAACTCATCCCACCTGTAAAGATGGAGCACGTCACCTATGGCAGCTAATTTCAGGGTCTAGATACTTATCCCCTGAACTAAAAACTATAATTTATCCAGTCATAGAAAGAAACAGTTACTTCGCACACACCGAAAATTTACTACTTGCAATGTTAACTGACCCTCACAAGCATATCCGGGAATTAGCTGCGCGTCGTGTTCTAAAAGCACGCAGTAAGAAACTAAGTAAAACAAGGCTGTTCCAACTTCCAAACATAAACCTCGATGCATCATATTACTACGACCTTATTAATTGGCAGCAAAATGTAACCGAACCCCCAATACTGAAGAATATATCGGATGAAGATCTTCAATTATTTGTAGCACAGGGGGGAGAAGGTAAATTGCCTCTTCTGCGTCTGCCATGTCATACTCAAGCAGTTGAAAGAGCTGTAAAGACTGTTACTGAAGCCTCGACTACTTTAGGTACGAAGTCTGCAAGAGAAGGTCTTATTAAGGCAAAGATTGAGTCTCGCAAACTAATGCCGAAATTTGAGAGTAAGAAGGATTTTGCTGGTATTTGAATACACTGTCTTGAGATAATGTTAATTATAATCATATATTTTTTTAATAAATAAGTCAGATTATTCTCTCTTATTTGTGTTTTATTGAAAAAAAGTTCATTTTTAATTATTTATCTAACATTTTTTAGAGATTTAACAAGGGTGGGTTTTTCTCTATTTTGTGAAATTTCAAACTCAATCCGGAGGAAGAAGATGATATCCAAATATTATTAAAAAAATTACGTGATTTTACATCTTCATTTAACACCCTTTTATCACTAACAGACAAACCAAAACAAGTTTTTTTTCCCCCATACAATCGTGACCCGCCTTAGTAAGCAATGTGCCTGAAACGTATTCAGGTCTTCAAAGCAGGATAAATCTCTGTAATGAAATATTCCAAAACGTCCCTAAACATTTCACCCTTTGAATACATTTGACCTGGAATCAAGAAACATTTTGCGGCGCTTCTTTTGAGAGTAAAATGATTCAAGGTTTCTGTTCTGTTTGAAACCCGTAACAATTCTGGTAATGCGCGTTTTCATCCCGCGACAAAATATTACCGACAAAATATCCTACGGACAAAATATCTACTAAAACCTAACCTAACCTAACGTTACAGGATGTCTGTATTATTTTTGTCTCATTTTGCTACTTTTGAACAATAATTTATTGTCTTTACAGGATGTTTGCTAGTGTCCGACCGAAACAGGACTTTTTACCGAAACCGAAACCGAAACCGAATCTCCGGTAGCTGTCTCAGTTTCGGCCGAAACCGAAACTTTATTTGACATGTTTGTTAAAAACTATTGTTTACTGAAATTTGGCTTATTTTTTACACTTATACAAACAGTTAACATAGTGTTAAATGAAATAAAAAAAACAATAATTGAAATATGTTAAATTTTTTTTATTTGATATTACTAAAAATTAACAAACATGTTAACTTCTTTTAGGAACAAAAATTTGTCAATAAGTGTATGAGACGATGTATGAATGTGAGTGAGGCAAAGAGTGTGTGCCAAGACCGAGTTGTTTGGCGGTCCGTCCTCTCTGCCTACCCCTGCGGGGAAACGGCGTGATGGTTAGTTAGTTAGTTAGTTTATCAACACTAATGTACATTATAAAGAAAGGAACTCATTAATTGAGTTTAAAAAAAAATTAAAATGCGTTTACAATCACAACATTCTTAAGACTAAATTTACCATTTATTGAGATCTTTTGCAGAGTTTTGGTGCGGCCGAAGGTTCGGCAGAAAATCTGCCAAAACCGAAACTGATGCTGAAACTAGATTTTTGCCGAAACTTGTCGAAACCGAACCTTTGGTCGGTCACTAATGTTTGTATTATTTTTGTCTATTTTACTATTTTTGAACAATAATTTATTGTCTCTATAGGATCTCTGTATTATTTTTGTCCCATTTATTTGTTAGGTTAGGTTAGGTTTTAGTAGATAATTTGTTGGGGGATGAAAAGTCGCAAAACCAACAATTCTTGGACGGAAATTTAGGTTCCACCAAAGAAAAAATTGCCCTTGAACTCTAGATTTCCTAGAGCGAAACACGGTCCTGTACCTGATATGGTCGAGGTCTCTCTGGTTCCCCAGCAGCAGCGCCGTGTAGTAAGAGGGCAGCTTGAGGCGAGCGATCAGCGTCAGTAGGTCCTGCGCCTCTCTGAATGACTTGGCGTTGCACACGGAGTACACCACCACGAAGGCCTCTCCCCATCTGATGTGCTCGTACAGGCATTCGCTCTGAAATAAATTTAAAAAAGACACTTTCTTAAAATATGAACATCATTGTGTCGTAGTTGTGCATCTATAATATTTGCTAATGAATTAAGCCTGAATTATTATGCCTAAAAACTGAATTAATTATGCCTTGATGATAATATGATTTCAACCCTATTCATAGCTCACAGGGATGGGTCAAGGCATATCGTCACAATTTCCAGAGCAAAAAATTTTTCGTAGTCAAAACTATCCGAGGAGAATGATTTTAGTAAGGGGTTTGTTCTGAATTGCCGACGACACGACAGCTTGTAAATCGCTACGTGTTCGCTCCCACCGTTCCTTACGAATATTTTGTAAATATAAATATGATGGTAAGGATGTAAATTATTATAATAAACTTGTAAGTACAGTGTTAATGCTTATTTGTTTTATACGCAATCCACACACATATACCCCCCATATGGTGATTGCAAAAATGGACGGTTGCAGAAGTTATGGTAAATTCATGTAGAATTCACCACCAAATCGATTGCCGATAAGTTGCATCTTTTGACAAACTATATATTGACGGAACATCATTAACCCGTTTAATCACAGGAGACCATATTTGTCCCAGCTCATGTAGGTCTCATATAAATCGCTGTAACTCCCTTACTATCATAGTGAGAAATTTGTTCTAAACGATGTTAGAAAGGCAAAACGCCACGATTTATATTAAAATCTAAAAAATAACCACCAAAAAGTAAAATGTACACATTTATGAAACCAAAGTTTTAAATCGAAATTTGAAAAAAAATAATTCTGAATTACGAGATTTTTTTATTAATTATTTTCGCATGGAAAGACACAAAAGCCAGGTGACAATATCGTTTATAATTCACTTGTCTAATGAAAGAAGGACGTGTTTTTATTTTTTTGTTACTAGTCATTTTAGTTAACGAAAGGTAAGTCATTTTTAAAACTTTTTATGTTCCTATGCAAAATTTTTATATTTTTATTTCGAATTATAAAATTAGAAAGCGTATTTTATCAGCTTTCAAAAACAGTTTTTAGTTTTCGAATATGTGCAGAAATATTCCATTTACTTGCATTTTTATTGAAAAGCGGAAATATTTTGGCCATCTGAAGAGTACGCCAAATTTCTGAAGGATTAAATTAAATGTCTTATGAAATGCTACCGGGATTTGAGCTTGACACGTATCCGGATGTCAGCTTCAACCGCTGTGCCATTGCGTTAACCTTCTGATCTGCCTTAAGTATCTGCATTCCATATTGTGTTTTTGATATCATTAACATTGTATCAAGTTTAATCCGTTATTGGCGTTCATTTGAGTATACCAAAATAATTAGACGCTCTAATCAATCTCTAGATAAATAAACAGTTTGTTTCAGCAAGTACGTACCATTTATAAAATTGTTTATTTGGTGTCACATCAGCGACATCTTATCGCATGTGTCTCTTCTGATAGGTTTAATTCTCAGCCCATTCCTCTGCGCACATCGCACATCGTACCCACAGTGCTCGCCCCCCGAGCACAAGAAGCATTGACAGCTGTCGGTATATGCACGAAGTGGCGCCAGCCAACCAAGATTTTCTATACCTAATGAACTCATCGACCCGCGATGCGACTTTCTTCACAGATCGGATTCTATTCCGACAATAATTCTTAATCTGTGCAAGTGTAAAGGACACAGCAAGGATGATTCAACTGACAGCTAAGCTAGGTAGGACGTGTAATAAGGGGTGGAAGACCAAACACTTATTTTGAAGTAATGCCTAACCCAAAATAAAGACATTAAAATAGCAGTCTTTGAACACTCTACTAATTTGGACTTAGATAGAAAATGGATGATGCAGATTTAAAAATGATAATAAGACTTGATCATCTACTAGATGCTTGAAAATACCGCGATGGGCTAGCCATTTAAAAAGAATGCCAGATGAAAGGACACCGAAAATCTTGATCAAGTGGATAAATGGATATTGCACAGCACTACGGCATATTACGAGTACAAGCTGAAAACGGTTGCGTTGGCCCAGAAAAATCTGTGCGGAGTTTTAACCTTTGGAACGCCGCGGCCGTGTTTCATCGTGTTCCGACGCTAAATTTTCGCACACGAACTGCGCATTTGGCGGACGCGTTGAAGAATGACGCAGTAGAAACTTTGGTATTATTTTAAAATGGCTGCTATTCTTATCCAATTATCGTGATTAATTCTTTGAGTATTATGCCGTGTTGCTCATTTGTTACGGTGTCCATCATAAGGGCAGATGTAAATCATGGATTACTGAAAAGCTGTATCGCCGTGCGAAACATTGGCTAAAGAAGGAGGTAGCACACCACGGTAAAATATCCCAAAATAAATAACGATAATACTTTTGGCCGTGAAAATATCAAATATTATCTTATTATTTATTTTGTTGCCAATCGAAAAAGCTACGAACATTTTTTACAATAATAATAATAACGTAGTATTTATATAGCGCAGTTTTGTGATGTTTCACTTCAAGTGCGCTTAATTATAATAAACTTAAAATTAACCTACAGTGTTCCTTACGAGTCCTTAAAATATTAATTAAATAATGTGAAATAACGAATATACAAAAATATACAAAGCAATTCCTAAAGAACAATATTAACAACAATAGTGAGTGCTGTTTTGGCACAGGACAATATATAATGATAAACCATCACTGTGCCACTCAACAAGAATCATTTAAACTAAATTATATAGAACAGGAGGCAGTTAACATTTAGAAATAATACAAATTCAGAGTGCACATAAAACTATAGTAAAGAGGTAATCGAAACCAAACAATTTCCAGAAACTTGAGGAACATGGCTTATTATAGTAGATTGAAAAGGAGTTAAAATTCATGAAAGGTATGATTTTTTAAATAAGTTTGTTTTTAAAGCTCTTTTGAATTCAGCCAAGTTCTGGATATTAGTAAGAGCTGAGGGAAGTTTGTTCCAAATGAGCGGGCTAGTTACACGAAAAGATCGATCATGCTAAATCCCATGAAAAAAAAGTATGTTTTGGATGATTTTTCTCCAAAGTTCTTTCGCCAACGCAATAATTATGTCGAGAGCATTTTCCACGCGGCTAAATAGTTCCGAGATCCACAGAGAAAAACCGCCACGCACTCTTTAACAGTCAGATAGAACCGCGACGGAAACACGACAGCTACCGGCGCTGGCAGATAAACTAGCAGTGGACATGCCAACTAACTGGCTGCAGAGAACTGATGCTTGTTGGTCTCTGGCTAGAACACTTGTCTTGCACGCTCTCCGTCCGATGATATGTAATGAGATTATGGAATATCATACAATCCACCGAGAAATAAGCGGCTCGATTAGCGAGCAGATTTAACGTCTGACTGCAAATATCGCTACAACTGATATATGGAATCAATCAACAAACCTGTTACGTGCTTGTGTCTAAAACTCCTCAAAAGTTCGTTTCTCCGCAATCTTATGTAGGTTTCGGCACCGTTATTATTTTTTTATAACTAAAAAGTGGCAATCTGACACCCTAGCGATTATTTTAAGCAGATTTTTGGTTTAGTTTATAATTATTGAGGATTAGAAGGGAGAGTATGCACCTGGCTGTTCCTATTTTAATATATTATACTTACTCAAAGCCAATAAAAAAATGCGACATTTGAATGGTTGTATTCTACCAAGGCTCAAGGATTAGAATTTATTTTAAATCATTTTGTTTTGAAGAGTTTTAATTTTCCATGTAAGTATGTACATTTGTTACTGTATACTGAACTTTGTTTACGAAATAGTACCTATTTCGAGTTTGCTAACCATTTAATAGATACAGGCCATAGCTTCAACAAAGAAAAAACCAAGTTTAAACATTTTAATATAAATACATATTTTAATTTGTGCGCTTTAGAAACCTTAGAAAATAAATAATAATTGAGTTAATAAAATAATAGCACCTTGTAAATCACCCTTATTAACAATGTTTCCATATAATGCTGACTCCTCCCACAATTTTTTTTAATAATTGCAATCGTAATTTTTTAAATTCGCGACCACTGAGTCCAGAGCTAAAGAGCACGGAGCTCTTAACAAAACAAACGTATAGACAGATGAAATTTCAACTGGTCGAGTTAAAACAGGACTTCGCAACGCTCATTCAGTTATTATATCTCGTGAATTTTCACGGGACTGTGCTAGTAAAATTACTAATCATGATCGATTTAACATTGAGAGCTTGCGAGCTTTATGATTGTAAGGATAACCTTTGCTTCCTGCATGAAAGCATCAATTTTTGTAATCACCATCACCAGGATTGTAAACCAATTTAGCCTTCACCGTAATTTCCCGCCTATATCTGAAAGCTCTGTCGAAACCAACTAGCAACGGAGAGCTTTTATGGCTGAGGTAATATTCACAGGTGATTATTGGCCACTTCCCTTGCTGACCTTTATATCCGGATTATAAAAGTAAATTACAAACTTCCTGAGTTGTAAATTTTTCTTTTTTTTTTCTTTCAATAATTTAATGAGCATAACCTCAAATTGTAATATTTAAGCATTAATGATGTGTTAGCAGCTCTCAAACAAAAATTTGAGGCTGAAAAATCGAGAAAAGAGATATGGTCGCACCTAGCAATTAAACCCAGGATCTTATCCTTGCCGGCGCTCTGCACGAGCGACCCTATCCCCTTCGTATGTAAATTTAAATAAATAAAATAAAATGTCAAATTAACCGTGTCATAAGTCGACTAAAATCTCCAGGAATCATGAAGTAAGTCAAATACGTCCTGTAACTAACTACCTGAATATTAATCAAGAATGATTGCAAGAAATCAATTTACACTAAAAAATCTTTATTTTAATATTATGTACTAAAAATTAACATTAATTACAACGGAATTTAATATTTTTTCGAATTTGTCATATTAATTAGAGCTTGCTGAGAACACAACTTTTTGAACTTTTGGAAAAGGTCGAATAGTAGGTACCGAAGAATGATATAAAAGGCTGGGTCTCCTCCGGCCGAAAACATGCACATTTGCTTACACATTACTATAAACATTGGCGTGGCCTTACTGCAGACGCATACAGAAATGTGAAAGGCTACGCCTCCATTGGCAATGTTTATAGTAATGAGTACGTAAATGTTCATATTCTGAACTAATCCTGCGGGAGTCTGGAGTTAATATGAACCCATATAAACCGTCAAATATTGTTCGGCTAAAGCCGTGTCTCCAGCGATAATATTATCACTTACATTGAATCAAGTGTATGAGCAAACATAAAACATCGGTGCAGGGCATTAACGTATTTGTTTTTTTTTGGCCAATTGAAAACAAATAACCTTGTGGCCCGACACAATGTTTTTGTTTATGTTCGATATTTCGAAAACATTTAGTTGCTAGAGACCTGACTTATCCAACAGCGTAGTAAGTCTGTGGTAAATTAAAAAAAAATCAATTAATTTATTATTTTCTTACAGACTATCCCGATTAAAAACTCTGTACACGTCACTGTTTTCAAGTAGGTATATAATACACGGAGATATGCACAAATCATGTTCTTGAAGCAAAGTACCTCCTTCTTACGTATTTCACCAAGTCGGACATAATCGCGACCGTGTCATCGCTGTAACTTTAACACCATCAATCTCCAACCATCGGCTTTCGAGCGGCCAACTTTCACCCGCCCGCCATCGCCATTAGCCAAGTCCTGGCAATGTGGCAATGCGTCACCTGTCAACAGACGGCCGAACCTGTCACCCTAATTAAGGTTGCTATCAATGCTACGCTATTATATATCCACATGTATACTTTACCTGTGAATTATTATATATGCACCAATAAAGGCAAAAGCTCCAAAATAAGAAAAAGGCAGATTCATTCCGTCATTGATTAATTTCCAGTCACAAATTGGTTCATTCACATTCTGAAGATATATTGCAGTCAGATAACGCGCGTTTTACATGAACTAGTTTTTATATAAATTTCTCTGAATCTCAACACAGTTCGACGATAAAGTAATTCTGGTAAAATGGTTTGTATAATTCATTTATTACATATTTTTTAACATAGTTTAAAAACAATAATGACTGTAATTAACAAGAACGATTAATTTTTCAGGCATACTATAGTACGAGTATATTATAGGCATCGTATGAGAAAATCTGTGTGACGTAGTACCAAAAACTATCTATCGGATAGTTTGGCTTTATAAAATTTGTCCATATGGAATGTCTAGGCCTAGTCTAAGCAGCCATTTTTAGCCAATCATTAAATAAATAATCAGATTAAACTTCGAAAATAATTGCCAAAATATAAGACGCCATCTTATTTTCTCTATAGATAAACGGAACACTGGGACAGAACTAAGCCTGTGGTTTCAGGGATACAAAATCACTACAGAAATGTGCAATTAAGTGCCATAAAAAACAATGGACGTGATATATGATTGTTGATCACTCAATTTGGTCTTGGTCAATTTGGGAGGCGGGTACGGGTACCGCCATCCCGGGAACCATTTATTGGATAACCAACCTGTACCGTAGGACACCCCAAGTGATTCGCTAAGTTTGGTGACTAAGCAGGGGTGGCCGGGTTCATAGGGTGAGGTTTGTCAAGGTCTTGGCGGCCGATGTGTCTGCCCACCTGCTGCGTTGCGGGCCAGATCGGGAGAGACTGGTTGGGGAGGTCATTTGACCTCTCCAGCTAGAATTCCTCGTCACATCGCTTTGCACCGCAGTTGAAGGGATGGATTCATACATCCGTTACTCCTGGACACACTGACTCCCAGATTCCTACCCACCCCTCATCTTATTTCCTTCCCAGAACATCATCTTCTTCCTTTCCTTAAAAAAACCTCCACACAGAATCCCCTAAGATCCCCTAGGCCCTGAGGGAAATTATTTTCCTCAGGGCCTCTTGTGTGGAGCAAACCAAAAAAAAAACTCATTAATAAAGAATCTCAATTCACAAACACCCGGTGATAAAGAATACATACTAACTTGATACGCCCCATATTATCTTTGCATTACGGAGGACGCAGTGTCTGTCAGCTCTTAATAATCTATGGATATCTCGGTACAGCTTACAGATGTAATGTGGAACAGAATTTCTTTATATTATTACTATCATCGATTAAACGATCCGAAGCGATCGATCTCGTGGCATCTGGGATTTATTCTGAGCATGCGCAGTTGTGGCCGATTCCAGGAATGTTCGAGACTATTAAGTTATTGAGTTTTTGTTGGGTTACAAAATTTCCAAGATGGCTTATATCGATCACTGCCATCTGTTGGAGGCCGTGGAAAGTAATATTATTATTAAAAATTTCAAGTTGCATTAAAAAATCACCAGCGCTAAGACGAATTGAAACAACTTGCGAAAAGAAAAGTCAAAATGTATCGACAATTCTATCATTATTTTTCTATTGAAATCTAATAATGTGTACTACTTGGTAATTAGTTTTTCTTATAAATCCTACAAATATGAGAAATACGATAAAATACAGGTTAATTCATTGGCTATATAGCACAATAATAAGTTTTTATGTCTTCATGTTAAACCTACATTGAAAAAAAGCACTATTTTGGTTGTTGCCTTTTTTCTCCACCTGAACAGACGACATTGTAGGCTTGTAGTAGTACTGGGCGTTGACGATAATTCTATCCAACGCCAACGTCGTTATCGTTGGCAATTTTCAACTGTTGAAAATAGCTGTTGAAAATAACGTCGACGTTGACGCAACTATAATAGGAGATCGACACGATACTAACAAAAAATATATCAAAATCGTATTAAGGAATCCCTTTTAACGGGTGGTTCCCCGAATCATTGATGTATTATTAATTATTATTATCTCTATGCCCCACGCGACACACACGTAATAATAATCCTATAATAACGTTGAAAGTTGAAACTGTTGGAAGACGTTGGTTTCGGTGTTGAAAATATTATCCTGTTGAAGATATATTTTGCTTGTCACTGATAAATTGGCTTGTTGCTTGGCGCTACGTATCGGCCGTATTGGACGGGAAAATAAAAAAAACGTGCAGTAGGTATGTACATTACCAAAAGACCTTGTGTAATTGGGTATAATATCGTTCACGAAGTGTGATCTCTTGACCCTTTTGACTTAATCATTCCAACACCGTTGAAAACAATAGGTACAAAACATTGACAATTATCAATAGGTTATTTTTTTGCTTGTCGTTGATAAATTTGATTGTTCCATGGCGCTGAGTATCGGCCGTATTGGATGGGAAAAAAAAAAAAAACGTGCAGTAGGTACGTACATAACCAAAAGACCATTTAAAATATCGAGTAATGTTGTTCACGAAGTACAAACTCTTAACCCTTTTTATTTATTAGGCAGTTGAATCGTTGACTGCGTTGAATAATATTCGCATGTAGGTATTATATTTCAACTGTTGGCGCTAATTATTTTCAACAGCGTTGGACGTTGAAATAATATAACTATTGTTTCCAACGGCTAGTTATATTTTAATACAGTACTAGCTTGTAGGTCTTTTCGGACTAGGTAAATATTTATAGCCTGTAGTTTAAAGTTTGTCAAGACGTAAGTCAACTTGCGATCGGAGCCCTGGCACCAGAACAAAGGACTAAGCAAAAACCTAGATGGCAACGTTGAAAGGATGAGTCAATCAATAAAGGTCGCAATCATACATTTTTACAAACGTTTTGTTTCTCTTATACCCCAGTTGAATAGATTCCAAAAGAGGCCAATAACAACCAAAAACTAACGGATTATTTAACTTTGGTGATACCTTCCACACACGGCAAAAAATCAGCCAAATGATGTCTTAAACCTTCCAAGACGATTAATCTTTTTCTGACATTGGTAAACATCCCGCCAAATATAATTAATTCACATTATGTTTTCATCTGACGATAGCATTCTGTGATATGTCTTAATGAAGCGAAAATATTATTAATTTAAATGTAAAGTTTCGAACATGGAAAAGAACCTCGCGTACAATAAATAAAAAAAACTGCTATTTTAGAAGAGAAAAGTATTTCTATCAGTATATAATCAACTTGAAAAATTACGAAATGTGTCAAAATTTTTAACAAAATAAATACAAATTTCAAATATAAATTCCTAAGATAATTTAATTATTTATCGCTTGTCTAAATGGTTGAGACGATCAATTTCAACTCTAGAATTCATTGAATCCCAGTTACTCATAAACACAGAGATACGCCACCCAAATTAGTATTTCTAATTAATAAAAATAAAATAATGTTGGGACCCACTTTATAGCCTGTTTGAATTGTCCCCACAATCAGTTTTATTTATTAATCACACCGTCGCATCGTGTGCGCTAATATTTCAGAAACACATCAAAATATAAATATTTACATTATTTGGCAAACATATCTAATATTATAACTTTAAATATTTTAAATGTAAGTGTTTTCAATCACAAACAAAACATCAATATTTAAGGTAGACATACTTTATAAAATCCCTTTTAAAATTAGTCATTATTAATTCAGGATTTTGTTTTAAAGTTGGACGGCCTGGTATATAAGAAATTTCTGGGTGCTCAATTTCTTCATTTGCTTTGAATTTCTCGCCCCGTGTACGGATATACACGGATATCTTGTGATTATAATTTTTTTCTTTTCAGTTCCTTAGACACCACCCCTTCGTTAATTTTATATTTAAAAATAAATACATTCAAATGTATAGTTCGCTTTAATTATGTTCTATATATAATGGAAAGCTCTGGAGTTATGAAATTTATATAAAAAAAATTACTACAGGTGGTGCGCGAGTGGTTTGAAAATGAGTGTATTTCATATATTTTAGCGGCAGGGAGTGAAGGCAGGAGGGTGAGGTAACGAAGGAGTTAGGGTTCACGGGGAGGGTGGTGAGGGAAGGGGAAGGCGGGGAAGATCGAAGGGGAACGCAGGAGGGGAAGGGGACGCGGGAGGGGAACGGGGAGGCATATGGGAATGGACATGAAGGGAGAAACAATTTATTTCTTTGAAAGGCATAACAACGCATACCGGGTACCAGCTAGTATAATATAAATATGTATAATGTATGCTGTAATATGTGTAATGAAGATATAACACAAAATTTAAATTCGTTTTACTCAGCCATCCTGAACGAATCCGCCGTATAAATATAAATTTATACGCTCAAAAATTTAGCCTCGTGAAACATTTCATACTTTCTTATTGATTGCATTCTATCAACTGCGGATTTGCGCATTATCTCCGGATACTTCGTCTGCATTAGGGATGCATTCCTTTCACCTTAATAATTCTGCGGGGGTTAAATTTTCGGCTAATTTCTCTGGACCGATACGCCCATTAAATTGCCACATTGGATAATTCATAATCGTGATTTGTTGCCCCTTGGGTGTCCTTTGACATCGCGCAACTCTGCACATTCACACCCACATCCCCAAATGCTGAACTCGAAGACAAGCACAAAGCAGTTTATAAAAAGTGACGTAATGAAACAATCAACAAAAAACATTGCGATACGTAAGCTTTTACTTTTTTCATTATACATCAGTTTTGCTTTGTGTGAAAAGACTGCAAAGTGGTATTGTTTTATTGGTTCCATGCCAACTCAGAATGAAACCAACTCAGAACCACCTCAGAAAGGTCATTAAAAGCTACGAACAAATAAATTTAAAATAGCCGGTAACCCTAACCTAACTTAACCTACTTAAGCAATTTTTAAAAATATTTTTTTAGAGTAGAAGAAACACGAAGAAACATTAAGATACAAGAAAATGCAGGCAAAACCGAGAAGAGTCAACAATAGGTGGTCAAAGAAGGTGCAGTAAAAACAAAGATGAGTGAAAAAAACCTAAGGAGAAGCAAATATTAGACGAAAAGAGACAAGAAATAGCAAGAAGTGACGAGAATAGCCAAGAGACAAGAGAAAAGAGACGAGAAGATCCAAGAAGAAGCAAGAAGAGCCAAAAAGAGGCAAAAAGAGCCAAGAAGAGACAAGAACATCCAAGAAGGAGCAAGAAAAGAAGAGATAAGTAGAGACAAGATAAGACATGAAGAGGCCAGAAGAGACAAGAAGAGACGAGAAGAGACAAGAAGAGGCAAGAAGAGACAAGAAGAAGATCATTAGATGCAAGGAGAGCCGAGATGAGACTAGTGGATTCCAAAAAGGTAAGAAGAAATAAGAAAAGGCGAGAGAGGCCAGAAGAGCCAAGCAGAGCCAAGAAGAGTCGAGAAGACCCAAGAAGATACAAGAAGAGCCAAGAAGAGACTCGAAGGTCCAAGAAGAAGCAAGAAGAGGCAAGATTAGAGATTCAGGAAGAGGTAAAGCAGCCAGAAACAGACAAGAAGATCCAAGAAGAGACTTGAAGATCCATGAAGAAGCAAGAAGAGACAAGTGACAAGACCCAGGAAGAGGTAAAGCAGCCAGAAATAGACAAGAAGGTCCAAGAAGAGCCGAGAAGAGGCAAGAAGAAGGAAGATATCTTTAAAAAAATATATATTTAATGATCAATCAATTCCTTTATTCCTGCCCATCCTATATTCCAATATTGGCTTATTAGGTTGCCATGTATACCGGTCGATTAAGCTCCACCCTCCTTTCTATCCTCAGAGCACGTGTTCCAAGTCCTAACAAATCAGTGCCCCCTGGTGTACCGGTCTCACCGGGACAGGAGTTCTCCTGGCTGGGGTGGTACAATCGTATCGTATCGTACTCTTAATGACCTTTCGGAGGTGGTTCTGAGTTGGCCGGTCACCGTTTTATTGAGGAGCACTCTAAAAAAATTACAAGGCAACTTGTGAAAAGGTTTAATTTAAAACTGTCAAGCAGTCAACGCTACGATACATTAAGTTGTGCATTGTACAGTGTGCTTTAAGTTTTGTTTGGTGTGAAAATGATATTATTTTTGATTCCATTCCAGCTCAAAATCAAGTCAACTCAACACCTCTTTCAAAATTCATTAAAAGCTATGTTTTTTTTAATATAGCCCTTAACCTAACCTAACGTAACCTACTTAACCAATTTTTTCATAACCCCTGGGAGGCCATGGACACCGGTGTCCCCTATGAAATTTAAAAAATAAAAACTTTTATATGCGATTTTGACCCTTATGTGTAAAGAAACTGTATGAAAACAAGGTCAAAATCGCTTGCGCCAAATATCCCTATAAGTTGGGTAAAAGATTTCATTCATGTGGCAACTCTAGTTTTTTTGTAGTTAATTTATCTGTGACTTCAGACCGCTGTCAAAACCGAAAAGTCGTGAGTTTTAGCATTTTTGTTCCTTTTTCAAATGCATATAAAGGTATATATTTATGATCAATCACCTTTGAAATGTGTTTTTTTCACGTAGGATGTCTATTCAGGTTTATGTAAAGATAACAACATCAGTTCATTTTGCAAAATTTTCGCGCCTTTTTTCAAATTAGGCCGTGCCCTTGGCTTCCAAGGGGTTTGACTTTTCAAAGGAGGTGTCGAGTTGATTTCATTCTGAGTTGCCCGGTCACCTTATTTTCTTGAAGAAGGCAAACTACATGCAATGTATAATAAGACAACTTGTAAAAAGCATTAAAAAAAAATTGAAGTGGAAACACTGTAGTCTGTCAGTTTGTACTTATTTTTGGTTTATTGTACTCCAGTTTTGCTGTGGAAAGGAGTTGATATTATTTTCATGAAAAAGGTTTAACAGTAAATTATGTTTGCACAAGAATATTTGCAAAAATGTTTAATACATTATGTTCAACAATCAACGAGAAAAGAGTATACTATTTACACTACACTCGCTTTTTGCTTGTTTTTTACTTAAGGAAGTTTAGTTTAAAGCTTGTTACTTTTCCCAACAGCTCAAAGATCGCGTTTGATACGTGCGAAAATCGCGCCAACAATGAAAACGCTAATTTTTAAATCTTTTCACTTCACGCATGCGCACTTTATATTTTATGCTTACCATTATGAGTTGAAGCGTGGCGTCACATAATCAGGCAAATCCGTTCGTAAATCAAAATGCACTCGCTAAATTCCATTGAAATTCAACCAAGTACTTACTTGCACATTTCTTTGTATGGAAAGTGCAAGCTTTGTAGTGCGATTATTTTTGTATGCAAGATTTGAATAAAGAATTAAAATTTCAGTTTCAATCGAGCTTTTCTTGGAGTGGTTTTGACTTCCGGGGTTTTATAAAAACTTGTGCGTTAATTTTCGCTTTATTTATTTTATGACAACATGGAGTGAGGTTTGTCCGGGTGTTAGCGGTGGATGCGTCTGCTTACCAGTTGCGTGGCAGGCCGGATCGGGAGAGTATGGTTGACGGAGTCCCTTTGATTCTCCAGTCGTACTCTCTCGAAACATCGTCCTTCAACCGCAGTGTGAGGGATGGATTCATACGTCCGTCACTCCTGGACACACTGACCCCCAGATTCCTACCCACCCCTAATACCCTTTTACTTTCCAGAAATTCCTCTCCTTCCTTTTAAAAAGACCCTCCACACAGCATCCCCAAAGATGACATTGGAAAATAATTCTCCCCTGTGCGGAACTAATAAAAAAAAACGCTCTAACAAAATTACAACGAAATGATATCGTCAGCAGAGATTGGAATTGCTGGGACAATAAATCCAAAAAATGAGTTAAATATATCAATTTTTTCAGTTTTTTTCTCTTCGAAATATTTCTAGGAAAATATGTGCGTCTAATACGACGTACATTCTAAAAGGATTTTTTCTGAAAAATTAAAAATAAATTTAATACTGTTATTATAGAAATTCACAAAAAATGTTAAGTATTCTGCAAGATCTAGGTATGCAATGTTATTTTATGATAAAAATTCATTATTATAGGTCCGCAAAAACAGGAGATACGATTTTTTGAAGAAAAAAAAAACTTTCTCTTCGCTCTCCTGAACAATTGACATTTTGTCCTTTACAGCATTTCAAATTTCCGTAATTGATATAAAGCATATAATTTCAGTGTTTACGCAATGAGAAGAATACTGGAAGTGTGTGCTCTGGCGGCATGGAATTTGCACCACTTTTCTCTTTAGGGTTTCTAAAGAGAAAAGTGGTGTAAATGTTGCTCAACGCAACTATAAAACGCAACTACATAACATCCTTCCCCAAGACATAAAACTAATAAAAAACCCAATTGAATACCAATCAAGAATAAAAATATGGCTTAAAGAGGTCAATGAGAAAACCCTAACGAAGACGCTAAAAACGAACTATATTTAAAAATGAACTATATTTAAATAACTTTAGTCCGCCTCGGCACAGGACCCCCTAGTGAGGAGGACTAAGAAATACAATATTTTATACTTAATTTCACCATTACATTTTGTACGTAATTTTTTTTTATATAGTCGCTAAAATAAAATAAAAATAAAAAATCACTCTTCTGCTAAAATGAAATGTCCTGTAAAAAAATTGAGTAAATCCATCGATTACTTTCCGAGATTTGCGGACACAAACATACGGAACCTAAATTTTTATATGTATGGATTCGTTTACATTTCACTGAGTAACTTCAGATTTCAGAAAAATTTCAGATAAGTAACCAAATAGTCAATAATTTTTTATTATGAATTTTCAAACATAAAGAAAAAATTAAACCGTATAAAAAATTCCAAACAATGTGGTTTTTAAAATTATAAAATAAAGTTTGAGATTTGAATGCGACTGAGAATTAATTCGAAATATCAAAAATAAATGATTGATTAATTATTGCTAATGAGGCAATATGGACGATCTTTTTAATTATAATTTCATTCAAACTTTATTTATTATTTCATTTGTTAACATTAGGTACCTACCTATTATGTTTTTTCATTGTATTTTTAATGTTTATTATCTTTCCTTTAATTAATTGTTGCATGCATTTTATGTACATAATAGCACTTTCCTGCTAGTCCTGCTGAATTAAAAAAAATCGTAAACGAAGGACTTTTTAATTTTTTTTTTCAGAAAGCGCATAGCTCCTTCAAAGCCGTCCATATTTAAAATGTTACTGCGAGCCGAAAATAACTGAGTCAATCTATAAAATTAAAATAGAAAAAGTTATACAAATTTGAGGACCTGGAACTAGATTTTATTATGGTGAACACGTATCGAAACAGATTTTATCAATAGAAGATGTGTTTATTCAAATTTTACATATTGCTTTTTATTTACGTGTCCTAAAAATTTCAGTGAAAAATTATATGGCTTTAAAAAATATGTTCATATAGACATAGACCAATAAACGCTGATTCTGAATATATAAGTTTTATTTAATAATATTAATCGCAGAGTTTAAAAAAAAAATATTAAAAAGTCCATTTTTCATCGGGTCGTGAAAACACGCCTTCAAGTTGGCATTATTGAAATATTTAGTGGTGACGTCACTGTTCGTCGTGTCGTGACGTCACCGTAAAGTCATTGTATGGGAATGTAGATATGACACAAGCCATCGTATTAATTTATTCGTTTATTTACATACTGTTTATAGAGATTTAATTGTTGTGTTTATTGAAACATTATTAAAGGTATCTCTTATTAGTTTATCTCTATTATTGAAAATATTCAAAATCTACTGCACAAAAAAAAACAGTAATGCTACTTCTAGGGAGAATACTTCGAACAACGTAATTCAAAATGGCGGCAGTTGATCAGCTGATTTCTTGATCCTATAGTAACTTTTCAGGAGTGATGACGTCTCACGATTCACCATGCAAACGGTGGTTTTCGGGGATCTTGAAAAATTAAAACTTTAACAATTATTTTAACCATTAAAACTAACTCTAAAAATAAAAATGCAGTTATTTAAGTTAGAAGGTCATTATTCATTAAAAAAATTAAATAATTGGACTGGAGTTCTTTATTGTCAATAAAAAAATAAATAATTTAACTTTTTAACGAATTTCTACAAAGATAACATAATACTAAATAATAATTTGTTTATTAAAGGGTTAAATCGTAGATTTCTTCGTATTTCGTTATTACAACTTTGGTTTTCTACAGCGGGGAACAAATTAAAACTTACAAATTTAGATAAAAGAAAAATATGAATTCATAAAATCTTGATTTAACAATGCTTAGTGAATAGTGTAACCATGTTCAAATGTACGTGATCTTTAAAATGTATGTAAAATATTATCTATAAAATCTGATTCCTTTGTCCCACGACAGGACCCTGGATAGAATACGATAAAGCAATAAAATGTTATTTATTATTCGATTATTCATATTACCAAGGTAAAATTGGTATACCATTTTATAGGGTCCGATAAGGTTTCAACTTATCATGTTAGAGAATAAAGCTTTCTTATTACAATACCTACTATACCGCTGACATGAATAGAATTTATTTACAAGGTATACATCTTACATGTTTATTATTTATCGATTTCTGGTAGGAATTTAAGTGTCGTATTCATGGAAATGAGAAAAAACATTTATTAACACAAGGTTATTTCACATAACTTCATTTTGAAGCAAATGGGAAAAAGTTATGTCTTTTGTGCCAGATCTTTCGCTTACTAGTATTTTTTTGAAATTTTAAACATTTTCAAAACAAAATAAAATAAAATAAGTTTACAAATTTTATATCTGTAAAGGGTCATGTTTTATTGCATGTGCCTTCAGCACAAGTGTCCTAATTGTTCGGAGACGGTGGGACTATCGCATCCTTAATTACGATACGCAGTGGCGGTTCTTCATAGGGGGATGGGGACAGTTCCCACCAATTACACCAAAGATATTCAAATACTGAAGAGATATGCTATGGTGTCCGCGCAACTGTCGCCGGACTACGCGCTAATTAGCGTAGTTTTCATACAAAAAGAATTTGTTCAATTCATTGATTTTTTGAAAATGTGCATTAATATTGGTTAACAATATATTTTGAATAAGGAAAGAATTCGTTCATTTAGTTTAACCTTCGTTTGGTTTATTCGTTAATTATTTGTTCTTTTAGTTTATTTGTTAATTGGTAAACAATATCGGCGACACCCGGAAGCGCAGACCCACATAGTAAAAACAGCAGATAGCACATCTACTTATATTTCAATATATTTGAATTTCACTCAAAACCTACTAAAGGAAATTTTAGTCGATGCTTTGTCTTCACCAAAATGAATGAATTCTTTAAACATAAAAGTAATTAATATTTGCAGAAATAAAATAAAATAAATTATTCCGAATGATTTTAACAAGACCCTACGCGCGTACTGCGCTCAGTGCGCAGAATGTACTGCGCACTTGGGGGATAATCTGAACTATCCCCATACTTTCCTTGCGTTGTTTCGCGATCGTATGCAACGGCGCATGCGCACTCGTACGTGAATTCAAATACCCGCGGGGACAATTATTTGGATCCCCTCTGAACCATTTGTTTGCGCAGTTACGGGCTGGAATTGCTCGCGTTCAAATTAAGTTCGATAACAATCCTGCAAGATAAAGCTTTATTTTTATTATACTTATTGTAAATTGGTGTATATCTATGGACATTTTATATTATTTTGTATTTATATATCCGACTAGCATGATTAGACCATCAACATTTTTTTTTGAGAATTTTTATATTACGTTCTATGTTTGGTGAGATTACGGTACAGCACGTAACATATGTCGATCCCCACCACTAAAGAAGTGCTCGAGCCGCCACTGACTGTACGTTGTGACGCTTAGGCCCTCCGTTCATGGAGATACTTACAATCTACGTAATTGTAACGAAACCACAAGTACCCCGCTGATATACCACTTTTTAATGCTAGTCTCCGTACACGGCGCTATCCGAAATGTACTGAACTTGATCATTTTTCACGTGCAGCCGTGGAGTGAACACGCTGTTATGCGATGTCATATGACTTTTTTCCAACATCAATCCATGCTTTCTGCACTAAATCGTTTCTTACGTATTCTGGTAAAGTATAGTTACGTAAACATGCATTTTTTCCACTTCCAGAACAAATCTAACATTACTTTCATGTTCCGACGCCATTTCTGTCAAACGTCAAACGAATAAGTATCAGACACAAATGATGCGAGCGTCGCGTGTGATCAGCACTGTCGGTATCGTTATACTGATTGGAAACCGACAGCCATCGCGTAGCGCCATGAACGGGCACCAGCAAAATCGTACGGGGGGTACTTACGATCGGCGCGTATGATACGCGCACGAGGATCGAGTATCTTGTAAGTATCTCCGTGAACGGAGGCACTAAATGGAGAGGAGGTGGAGATGGAAAGAAAAGAGCAACGCGGAGAAGTGCCTGGCTCTTCAGACCCGATAATATAACACGACTAAAAAGCCATTTCAAGCAATGTTCCATTTCCGAAGAGTGGTCTTTCACCAGTGCGATACTGAGAGTATCTTTCACTCTGAAACATTCTATGAATATACCATACATTATTTAAAATGATCTATAAAAAAATATAATAATAAATACCTATGTATAATAAATACCTATGTAAAATTTGAGTTCCACGGGTTTCAAAACCGCGACCTCTGGATCCGTGGTATAAAAAAAAATTAGTAAACATTTTAAATGTCGAATATGATTTGAGATTTTCACAGCCAATGTTAGTTGAAATCCTATATTATTTTTCTGGTCAGCAACACCGTATCGTCTGCAGAGCTTATAATGGTGTCAAAAGACCGCCAATGTAGATTAAAAATAGAATAGGACTTAATGTAGTCCCTTGCGGAACACTATAATTTTAAAAAATTTCTACGAAGGATTGTTAAAACATGGCGATTTAGGTATTTCTGTCCTTAAATAGTTTAAATAAAACATCTTTCACAACAGTTAATATGTTATTTTATATCCGCATGAGTAGATAGTACATTTTGCAGTATGGAGAACGGTCGTTCATATATTACTATTACTATTACGTATTCGATCCGTGGATTCTATTCAATAAAATAATAGTCTCCATATTTATATTTCAGATCTACGCGGCTTCTTTGTCGGCATTGAAGCGCTTCAATCAATTTTGGTTGAATTATATTACATAATACCACCGGGTTTATGTTTGCAAATATCCTATGATAAAGATTCACAAATATCACAGAAGACAGAATGTGGGAAAGAGGAACTACATAATTATAAATTAAATACATGTAGCAAAATGTTTACAGCTTGATAAAGATAGCTTTTCATTCGGTGGCGTCGCTAGTGTATTAAATTATGGGGGATACATAAAATGGATTTAAAAAAAGGGTTTTTTTCATTAGTGCCTTGTTTGGTTTCTGTAACGTTTGGTTCTAACAAATAAATATCATTAATTTTTTAAACAACATCGAACGGAAATATTTTTATGGTTATGCATCGAAAAAAATTGAAAAATAAAAACTGGTTAAAAAGTTTTTATTCCTTCTTGCCTCAACGTATAGAACACAAAGCTAGGAGTTTTTTTTATTAGTTAGGTACCATCACGATTTGGGAGGCGGGTACGGGTTATAAGCCAAGGGAACCATTTAATGGATAACCCACACTTCAGCCATGGTTCATGGGGTGAGGTTTGTCTAGGTCTTGGTGGCGAATTTGTCTACCAACTGCGTCGCAGGCCGGATCGGGAGAGACTGTTTGAGAGAGAACTTTTGATCTCTCCAGCAGGAGTCTCGGAACATCGTCTTGCACCGCAGTTGGAGGGATAGATTCATACGTCCGTCACTCCTGGACACACTGACCCTCGGATTCCTACCAACCCCTCATACCTTTTTCCTTTCCAGAACTTCTCCTCCTTCCTTCCCTAAACATACCATCCACACAGCAGCCCCTCACAGAAAAACTGAAATCTGTTTGTATGTTCCAGTAACCAAAATTTTCGAATAGAAATTCATCGTTATTATTTCTAGTTCGCTGCAGAATTTTAATAATGAGCTATTTAACTTTGTAATACTCATTCAACTGTCATAAATAAGGCGTACTTTTACTCCTGGATACACTAACCCCCAGATTCCTCCCCACCCTTCATACCCTTTTCCTTCCCAGAACTTTCTCTCCTTTCTTTGCCTACAAAGACCCTTGAAACAGCGTTCCCTAAGATGACATAGGCCCTGAGGGTAATTATTTTCCTCAGGGACACCTGTGTGGACCTAATGTAAAGAAAACGTATATTTTTCAATGGACTGATCAATTTGAAAAAAATAGGCTATCCAATTAATTAACTTCTGAACGGTTACACTTAAAAAATTGATTCAAATTTCGAGAATGATATCATAAAGCACCGTTGATCGAGTTCTGACACAACATTACAATAATGAATATCGTTCATTTTGTATTTTGTATTTGTGTTTAATTAATAGCGAGATTGGACATACGAACTTACAAAAAGCCATATAAATAGCTAAACGCTCCCGCATTTGCATCACTACATTAATTGTCTGTCACTTAACTATATTTATAACGCTCTATTAATTTATGTCGTTAAGTTGACAGGGGCGGCTGTAGGAAATGGAAAGATTTACACATTGTCGGGCACACAAATAACAGGGACGAACTAGAAGGTTTTAGGTAATTTATTTATTAAAAAAAGTGTAATAAATTAAAGTCATAAGCCGCTCGTCTTACTGTGTCAAAAAGTGCAGCTTTAAAATTATGGTAAATTAAAACAAATCATGTAAATTAAATATAATGTCAAAAACATAAACCTACCAAATTATAATGAAAATAAACTCACAGTTATTCAAACTAAAATTCCAGCTGGGCGGTAATTTTATAGTTGGCAACAATAACGTTCTAATGTATAAATAAGTATTACAAAGTACCCGTGGTGGTTTGTCAGCCCCAATAGGATAAGGGGGCATACATTAATTACGTGAGCTCAAAAGGGGGGGGGGATCCAACAAAATCTCACGTTACTTGAAAAGAATGTAAGTACGAAGTGGCCCAAATTTATCTCACCAAGGGGAGGAGGATGGGTCTAGATTGGAAGAAAAACTGCTCACGTAATTAACGGATGCCCCCTAATCATACTGAACACAAGAGGGATAGTATGAATAATCTCTATCTCTACACATTATAAGTTAAAGTCCTCCGCCGCGTCTCTCTGTCTGTCTATTCGCGATAAACTCAAAAACTACTGAACGGATTTTCATGCGGTCTTCATCAATAGATAAAGTGATTCATGGGGAAGGTTTACGTATATAATTTGTCAAGATTTTGGATAAATTAGTTAAAAAATAAAGGAGAATGTCTGTATGTGGTGGACGAGCGGACTGGCAAGTGGATGGTGTGGATTTGATTTGTATGCAAATCTACAGTTTTATGCCGAGATTAATGAAATTTCGCACATGTGACCTTCAAGGGGAAGGTCACTGTCTACATATAATTTCGTATATGTAGACAGTGACCTTCATATAAATGACCTACATATGACATATAAAAACTCTGTGTAAAGCCCGGGCATCAAAAATTAACGAAAATAAAAGTGGGTAAATAACATGTAAGCTATAACAAGTAAATAATAATAAGTAAATAAATATAATCAAACTAAATACTTAATAATAATACATTCATAAATTATGTAGTCGATAACAGATAAATAATTTTAAGTAAATTGAATAGATAAATGATAAGTAAACCAAGTAAACAATTATTAAGCAAATAATACGTAAATTAAGTATATAAAAATAAGTTGATAATAATAAATAAGTAAAGAGGTACATAATACTACGTAAATATGGTTAACACCATAAATAGGTTTTATACATAAATAAACTAATACTAAAATAAACTACAATAATTAAATAAAAAAAACTTTAAGTTTGATGAGGACGGCCTCATAAAAGTTCATGTTTGATGTTAAATTGTTCTTTCCCACTCCCTTCAGCCCCCATAACGTACCACAATCAAAAGATGCCAGATTCCCACTGCATTTCGGAATCTTGTGTGATATTTACAAAAAAGGCCCTATTCTGTAGCGACTAAATCTTTGTAAAAGTATGAAGCATTCTAAGGCTGGGTTTACACTCGTAATTAAAATTTATGGATTAAGTAAGATTTTGACAGGTTGAGAAGATTTAGACATCTGTAAATTTATTTGCGGTAAGATGGCTTCCTGTCAACAACGACCTGCTACTGTCAAATTTACGCGATTATGTCAATAAAGACGAAAAGGCCCAAATAAAATGTTAAAATAGATTTTGGCTTTAATTAAGCAATTCTCCACGCGTTTTTGTGCCGTCAAAGGCGGCAATTAATTTCGTTTTATCCGAATGACAGCTACCTGACATCTGCTGACAGCAACCGACTTCGAATTCAAATACAAATAAATGTTAAAAACAGAAACATTAAGATTGGAAAGGATTGGACCGATAATTGAATAGAAGGATGCTCATTTTCCAGAAAACTTAAACAAGTGGAAATAAATACTAGTTTTGTAGGAAAAAATCCTATGAAAATAATTGTCTTTTAATTTTTGACAATTAGGAACGGCGCATTACGGTACTATTTCTTGCGGTAAGTCTCTTAGCTTATCAAACTGATTTTATAAGCTAAAAGAAGGCTGGAAATTCGCGCGGGCGCTATTAGACCTGTCAAAAAACTTCCGAAAGAATAAGTTTTGTAACTTGCTATAAATTACGTTAAGTGACTTTTGGTGTCGTTTACATTGGTAATTTGGCGATAAATCACTTACAAGCGCGATTTACAGGAAAAAACTTACGAGTCTAAACCCAGCCTTACATTCAATAGAAGGCGTAAGATAAATCGCAAACAATTAAATAAAATTCATCCTTGCCTTCTTAACAAAAACACATTTTCGCATCGATATCCATGTTTTAATTTCTAATTTATATGAGCTAAGTATCTTATAAATATAATCAACATATCAATTATATTCGAGACCCAAATACGTAAGGATGATAATTATAAGGTTTCCCTAAACACACACGAACGGTAAAATTTGCAAAAGTTTTTTTCTTTCGCAAAGTCATTCCATTATGTGTGTTAGGGACCATAATATAAATGTGAAATAAGGGTGAAGCTAAAAGCAGTCACTCACATTAAAAAAATTATATTTTCTTTTCAATTTCAGCCCTGTGCACAGTTAGCATTAGTAATAATTATTTATCACGTACAAATTAATTCCGATAAATATGTCCACGATGCCAATTGTCTGATTAACTTGTGCAATAAATTGATCATTTTGCTAATAAATTTGCATTCTCTAATTGATATACTTGTAGTTACAACTAACAACGTTCACTTGAATTGTACTGAGCTTTCTAAGATACGTAGACGACATAAAGTTACTTTTATAAAAGATTTTCATGTAAGACCGTTATTTATATCCATCAGGAAGAAAGTGAGATTTTATCTCGTCAAAATCTAAGCCTTTAGTAAAATGATGGTGAGTTTTGCACTTGCGCAAATGTTTTTTAATGAATTGATATGAAATGTGAACCTCAGGTTATATTTTGTTTTATCTGATACCGCACAAGAGTTTCAACCACCCAGACCTACTAAATATAAATATGTATACAAACAAACGCTGTATGCAGGAGGGTCCAGAGTCGTCATAATAATTAAATGTAGCTTTTAATTTTTATTAGAACAACTTCCTTTTTATGACTTTTGAAGGTTTTCCCCATCAATGTAATTATAATATCAAATATTATTTTTAATTGATAAACTATTGTCTAAGACAAGATTTTTATGCGTAGCAAGGGTAACAATTATATTGTAAGTAATAATTATTAGCCTGAAACACTCATCATACATTGAAAAAATCTCCCGAGAATCAGAAGGACGCGGGTTCGAGTCCCGTCGGCGGCATGTATCTTTTCTCGGGAGATTTTTTTCAATGTAGTTTAGTTTAGTTTTAGTGAGTGTTTCAGGCTAATAATTATTACTTATAATAATATAATATCATGGAAGAAGAAATTAAGCCGCCGCTACCCGAATTTCTACCGATTTCTTTCATATCCCCCTTAAACATTTGAAGTTTTTAAGCTCTTCAAAAATATATGTTATTTTTGAAGATAATAACTAATAACTATACATTCCCCACACCGCACCGAAAGGCAAATTATATGAAATTCCCTCGATAGAAAAAAATCGCAAAATATGCTCCGAAAATTATTATTTTCACGTCTGCTTCAGTTATTTTACGAGTTACTATATATGTATGAAAAAATTCACAGTGTTTCTTTAAATGCTGTTTTAGACGGCCTCCAAGATATTTTAAACGAGTCGTGTTTTATTCAACATTTTCACAATTTTCTTTTTTACCGTTTAAAATATTAGCGCACTCTCTCCAACATTCGCAATTACATATCTCTCCATCTTCTTCTTTTTGAGCGGGGATACGGCGCCTTAGCACTAATAACCTAAACGAAAATATGAAAGAGAATAAGACATAGAAAAAAAAGATAACGGTCGCAACTGCAACACGAACCCAGAACCTCTCGTCTTTCCAGGAAGAGCGCCTTATCCAATTAGGCCACTTCCCCCTCTTACCGTCATTCAATCTCATATTTCAAATTGCAGAATTAACAATATTATCTTCGACTAATTTTCGTTTAGTTTATTAGCGTTATCTTCTTCTTCAATGATATTATATGCTGTAGCTTTGTTTTATTTAAAAAAAAATAGAATCTTGACGTACACGGTGGAGGAGGTAAACGATCAGTTTTCTTATATCGTCGCGTGGTTGAGAAATTGGTGTAACCCCTCACATGCCCGGAGCCCCAGAGGCGACTAGGACATCAACAATTTGTGGAATATTATAAAGCTCAAAGAATTGGGAAGAAGAAATAGATCGGCAAGAGGTAGTTCGGGATATCCCTGACTGCAGATCGGTTACTAAGCATGGATAAAGCTTTTTAAAGGTAGGTTCAGATTCTGAAACTAATTGTATTGTAACTGAAAAAGTGGTAGATACCAACTTCATGGTTTTCTGGATTTAGAAAAGATGGTTATTAATTTTGATGTGTACATTCCCAAGTTAGAAATGTCACAATACGTGCGCGCAAGACTATTATATTCTTAAAAAATACACAGAAAACAAAAGCTCTGAAAGTTCCCTATTGCCGATTGGTGATGATTTTCTTTGCAGGTAATAATATTAGGTGAAAAGAAGGCGAAAGTTGAAATTGTGAATGATATCATTTTAATCAAGTCACTTGTTACCTATGTATCGTTGCAAAACACGGTGTCACTTGATTCAGTCATGTTTGGAGTCATTTCCGCTCCTTTTTACCGCAGACCTGTACTTGTAAGTTTTCACTGTCAAAAGTGTGGTCAATACGAACTACCAGCAAGTGGCATTCTCTCATCAGTTGTAACAATGGCAATGAACTTGAGGAGTTGTAAACGAACCGTATATCATGTATCTTGTTTTTAATGTTTCTTTCTTGCGCGTTGCTTCCGTGAGACTACTCCTTGGAAAAGGATGCGGGTTGTAGTGTTCTTTACAGGAGTCGAAATGTTCAGTGGTATGTAATAGAATATTTCAGGATATATTTCTAAGGCACTCGAATATAAATTTGTATAAAATGCAAAATGTCATATTAAAAACTGTTGTTAAATCGTTTTTTTATAATCCGAATGTGGTAGCATCACGTATTTATTACCTTGTGAGTTCAAGTAATAGTCAAAAGAAAGGCGATTAGAAAGAGACGATATAGATACATATTCCAATACAGAGTATATACAGAATACTCCTCACTTTAAAAAACGACAAGAAGTCGTGCAATCAGTGTACTAATTAATAATCAGCAACATTTCAAGGTGTCCACTCATCACGTAATTATCATCAATGGATGTTTATTAATGTGATACCGCACCTAAGAGTCTCAACTAGGGATGCAAGGTTTTTAAACATATCGATATATCGATATCGATATATATCGAATTAAGTCGATATTGAAATATCTGTCTAGTACTCTAGTAGGTCGATATATCGATAGTTCTTTTTTTAAAAGCTTAACAATCCAATGTAGTTTTAGTTATATCAAACGTTTATCGATTATGTTTGTGTATAATTTTTTATATTTACCTATGTGAATAATCAGAAAGAAGGGAAAGGAGCAGAAAGATATAACGTCAGTTTTTTTCTTTTTATTTGCCTGTGAGTCAAAGATTTTTGTGCCCTCACCGACCACAGATTAGAGTAGGAACAGAATCAATTTTTTTAGACAGTCAGTATTGCCAGTAATAGCATTTTACCCGATTTTGTGGTTTTTTTAAAATTTGGGCGGGTTTTTCAATATTTTGTTCCAATACTCGTATATGAGTTTCCGATATTGATATATCGATATTGGCGTATCGTCGATATTGATAAGTATATAAGATATATCGATATTTATTGGTTTTCCGATATATCGTTGCATCCCTAGTCTCCATTGCCTGGAGCCAGTGGGATTATGGCAGCACCAAAGCATGGGGTCTGAAGAAAGTTTGGAGAGGAAGGCGATGGGAAAATATGGGACATGTGTATTTAGAACTGGTCAATAAACATTGCTAAAATAATTTTAAGCACCTTTCTGATGAGGGAAAATGATGCAAATGTTTCGCAGAAAGAGTCTTGAAGGCGAAGCCTAGTGTGTAGTCGTTTTAAATAATATATACACAGATCTGAAAGGGTGACAAATTTAATTTAAGTAAGTCAGTATTAAATTAGCATTATTTTACTTTACAAACATTTATTATGTACGTGGTGACTTGTCACTCCCAGCCATGTCCCAGCATATTATTATTATCATTGAAGTGAAAACTTCTTTAGCACCGTTGTGATTTGAAACAAGATGAAACAAATAATAGCTACTCTAAAAAGAGACAAACACATACAATTATGAAATGTAGCCTGCGAGAGAATGAGATTGTACAATCGATCTTCTCTTTGTGCGGTGATTCGTAGACTCCTCACTCTTGTCTAATTTAAAGGTTTTTGAAAACTTGAACGCTTCACTTCCACCGCTTTTCGATAGCACACTCTGTTTTTGTAAATACGCGACAAAGCTTTCACATTTCCAATGTTTCAGAATGAATAGACAGCAAATGGTTTAGTTTTGTCTTTTGACACCAATTTAGAGGTAAAAGTAGCATCTCCGAAAGCAGAGATAACACAGCCCGCCCCTCCTTCCCTCCCCTCCCCGCCCCTCTCCCTGCCGGCATCGAACTGCATTCAACTGCATGTTGCCATGCATCTGGGTCGCCAGTCCTTATGCGGTAATTGTGCTGAAGAAATCTCGCTACGCAATGTGTTATTGTTACTGTTACTGATTACTTATTTATACGTATATAGTATCGGTGCAACCAATATGCAGTCACCAACCGAATGTGGACTAATGATTGTTCTTGGTGACAAATGTAAATAATGATAAATTATTTAAAAAAAATCATGATTGGTTTAAAGAGTAGAAAAGGTTTTTAAAGAGCCTTAAGAGTACTGACATGTATGAATAGCACGTCACGGTACTGTACGGTACGGAACTGTCGGTCACGTGCCGGCACTGTTGTGTGCGGATAGGCCTTAAAGCTCGCCCAAGTTTGATAAAACAAAAACACTTGCTGTTAAAATGTTAGAAGTTGATTAAGAACTGATTAAAAATATAGACAAATGAAAATCTTTATTATTCTAATACATTATTCAAGTTTGCTTGCAAACATTATAGAAGTCTTAAATATTGGTGAATGATTTTTAGAAGATTTTTCTTGCAAACTGACAAATAAAACAAATTAATATATTCTTTCCTGCGCATGTTACACAACTTAAAACCAATTATTTATGTCTCTATCAAAATACAAAACACTTCATGTATTGTAAGGTACCAAAATCAAATTCATTAATTTTTGTGCATATCGTTTTTTCACCAACACAAACATTATAATTAAAAATGTTATTTTGAAAAGATAATCTCCTGATATTTTTAAGAAATTGCTATTTCCAGGAAAGTTGATATACCTATCATGTGAATGCCGTCGGTATTTGTAATGCTAGTGACGTTACGTTCAAGACAAATATGTTCCGAAGAAACTCCGTCCACAGACTAGCAACTAGCAGTCAGTGATCTCTGTAAAGAAAGACCCCCGCAGCGGTGTTAAGACTCGATATGGAAACACTACAGGAGACCAGAACGTGGTGGTATTTATTCAATCACACCTGAATTGGAAGCAACATATACATAATACTACAAACAAAATCCGAAAATCTATATACTTTTTCAAACAAACACGCAATTTCCTTCACCTAAAACTTTTAAAAACAGTATATTACTCATTGTGCCAATCTCACATCGAATACGGAATTCTAGCCTGGGGTAATGCATATTCCAATGCCCTTGATCCCATCATGAAAGCACAAAAACTAATCATAAAAATAATTCTTAAAATGCCGCTTACTACCAGCACTGATACTATCTTCAATTCCTTCAACGTTATGGACATAAAACAGCTCTACTCAAGATCCATATTACTTAATTTACACAAAAACAACAAAACACCATACAAAGCTACACAAACAATACACAATACCCGAGCCAAAAACAACGAACTTCTCCAAACTCCTTTTTTCAAAACCACCTTCGGGCAAAGACACTCTAAATACATAGCTTGCAAACTATACAATACACTACCAACTACGATCAGACAAAGTGACTCCTTTACAAAATTCAAACAAGATATTAAAAAATGGATTATAAGTATTGGACGCCACACTATCACAAATATCTGTAAAATAAATCACACATAGACATAAATAACTATTCACATACAACCTAACCCATATAAAACAAATGAAAATAATGGAATCCTGTCAAATTTAACCTATAAATAGACTAGGCAGAATTGATTTCATTACTCCATCTCCAACATTTATAAAATAACTCTCTTTAAAAGATTTATTACCCTTCCAATCACCCTTCTGTTTTAATTCTATTCATAATATGTATTTTACCTGAAATATCCTTGTAATTACTATATTCATTTATATACCTGTACGCCTGTCTCGACACAGGTATACCCTAGTGAGACAGGCATACAAATAAAACCATTGTAAACATATTTTATTATAGATAAATAAATAAATAAATAAAAATATAGGTAATCGTTGAAGGAAGTTCAATATTCTGTTCATTATTAATTAAACTGTGTTTAAAGAACACTTCATTGACACTTTCAACTAGCTTTTCAACTTCACACTTTCAACTAGCTTTGAATAGATCTACGCTCAGCAGGGTAGTTTTAGTGAGATAATATAAACTTACTTATCTATACACTAGTAGTTCTGTGAAAGTGGACTTCGCGTCCATAAAAGTATCTTTCTAATTTTATTTTATTAATAAACAAGCGAGTTCTCGGCATGCGTTGCTGTGTCATTTAATAAAGAAATTGTTTCTCCCTGCGTGTCCTTTTCCCCCTTCCTGTACCGCGTCCCATTCCTCTCATGATTTCACACTCCCCTCTCCCGCTTCCCCGTAGCGCAAACCCACTCCCGAGTTCCCCCCCCCCCCCTCCCGCATTCCATACATTCAGTTTTCAAACAGCTCGCGTGCCACCTATGGCAATTTTTAAAACAAATTTCATAATGCCAGGGCTCACTATTATACCTACCTATATAGAAACCATCGCGGGCATGCACACATTGCTAACTTAGCAACGCATAATTTCATCATGCCAGAACTCACTATTATATATGGAAACCATCGCGGGCATGCGCACATCAAATCCCCAAAGTTTCATCGCAATCGGATGAATGGTTTAGCATAGACATCTCGTATGCATACTAATATATATATGTAGGCATATTTTGATTTTTATATATATAGAAAACCAATATTTTCGCTGAAATCATAAGAGCTGTTAGTAGATAGGTATTTAAATACGTATTTACTTAATTTTAAAATATAAATATTTTACGTAACGTTTTTTTTTTTAATATCAACTAAGGTCCCTAAACATTTTGTCCAAAAAATTTCACCACCTCAGTGACATTTCTTTTTTGTATTGACTATTCCGTTTTGACAGCTCGTAGTACGAACCACGATCGTATGAACTCTGGCAGTATACATAGGTAGTATGCGACCATCATATTGGACCGACACCGGATCGTAATTAACAAATTTACAGACATATGAAATTTCAGTTAAAACAGGATTTTGCTATGCTCGGTCAAAAATACGCAGACCTACGCTTGTACGAACAAGACAGATCAAATATAAAAGACCGAGACATAGAAAGAGAGGGTGGGTCATTCAGAAAAATAAAAATTGATACGCATAAAGAAAGCGCGGTACGCGAAAATTTAATATCTCCAAGGCCAAAACAATAAATTGATCCTCCAGTTGTATTTAATTTGACTAATGTCAAACATCTCCAAATATGTTTGAAGATAAAGAGGAGAGAAAAAATCCAATGCTGGATTAATAAATCAAATATTTTTTACACGTATTATTTTATAATAAACATGCTATAAAATAACACCAGGTGTTTATAAGTAATCTGAGAATTGTGGATACCAGATAGAGGGTACACTTTTGCCTCTAACTGCATTCTCAACTCAAATTTCGATTTTTCGGAGTTGTCTGTCTATCAACTGGGTGATCGAAATGGTTTTCATATTTATCATTCTGAATTATTAAAGAAATATTAATTGCAATTTTGGGGAACTGATGTTTTTTATGGTTCGGAAAATTAAACAAAATGTAGTCAAGAAAACTTTCGGTGTTTTATAAAAGACTTCTCAACAAAAAACGCTATTCTGCGAAGGTAATTTTTTTCTACACATAACAAAATATTGTCTATTTAGAACGGCTTCAAGGCTTTGAAGAAATATTCCGTAAAAAAGTATTCCGCTAAACCATTTTACAAAACAGAACGGAAACCAAAGATATTCAAATACAAAAGAGATATGCTATGGTGTCCGCGCAACTGTCGGCGGACTACGCCCTAATTAAAGTTGTTTGCATACAAAAATAATTTGTTCATTTCGTTGATTTTTTTAATATGTGCATTAGTATTGGTTAACAGTATAGTTTGAATACGGAAAGCATTCGTTCATTTAGTTTAATGTTCGTTTGGTTTATTCGTTAATTGTTTATTATTTGTTAATTGGTAAACAATATCGGCGACACCCGGAAGCGCAGTCCCACCTAGTAAAAACTGCAGATAGCACATCTACTTATATTTCAATATCTTTGACGGAAACCGTTGAAAATTCTTTACGGCATTTTGAAAAATATTTTATTTAGTCGAGCGGACAGCACAAAAAGGTTCGCGGGCCAAACTAAATGGTTTCGCGGGCCGCAGGTTGCTGATCACTGATCTAGACTTAGTTGGTCGATTCCAAATATGTACAAATGTAATAAATTCCTTTTTTTTCTTAGGTTTTGTATTTGGTAAAATCGGTCCCTTTCATAAATACTAACCACAGTTTTCGAAGCTTCCATTTTGTTTCAGCAGACCGATTTTCTTCTAATTCATGAAATTAATTGATTATTTACATTGTTCCTATTAATTGATACATTTCTTATGTCAAAAATTGTCAACTTTCAATAGTGCCGTGCTTCCTTCACCCCAACGCAACGTACACCTGGCGCGGCGGGTTGAATGTTCTGTCCCTAAACATCGCAATTCATACGAAAGGGTTCTACTAGTCTTATCTTCAACAGGTTATCTAAAACAATTTTTATATTTTTTTTCCATTTATTTATTTGTATTATTAGACGTTTGGTATATTAAAATACAGTAACATAAAATGAAATTTTGAAAAATATAAAAATTGTAGAAAATATAAAAAAAAAAAAAAAAAAAAAAATTAACAAAATCCGTAAATACTGGTAAATGCAAACCATAAAGAGATGAGTCCCTTAACGGAACAAAAATGTTATAGTAAATATATTTGCACACTTAAAAAGATCCATTTTTTTATTGTTTTATATTTTGGATTCAGGAGGCCCTTTTATTAAAATTGAATCAGTGGTCGTGGATAATTAGGCCGGTCTGAACGTTGATGCGATAGTTCAGTTGGTAGGAAACATCCACGGACATATGAATATATCTGGACCTGCCCTAAGTGATAAAAACGTATTATTTCCCCCACTCCATGGAGCCAGATGGAGCTCCTCCTTGGAGCCAGCTCGCTCCATGGGGAGGAGAGAGAGCCTCGCTTGAATCTAAAATATGTGACGTCATCATTCTTGTCCTGAACAGCGCGGAAGTAACATTCATACATTTTTCGAAATATACCCACATATTATATGGATATAGCGAATGTGGGCGGTTCTCCAGTGTGCTCGTCGCTGGTTACAGGGGTAAGTAAATTATGAAACATTTGTAAAAAGTGTCTTAACTAAACACGGCAACAAAATATTGCTATGTGAATTGGGGCGAATCTTTTCGGGGCGAGCATTTGGCCTTAGCAAATATGTTATTAACGTGGCAAGAAATTCGCGCTCCCATGTAAAAAGGTCTATTCATTCAAAGCAGATTTTGCTTTTAAGAACTAAATGGTTATATTATAATGCGAGATGCCTATGTACTGTCAGATTGATTTTTAACGAATCACAGTCATTTTTCTTCTCTTCGCCCCCCATAGTTTGGTTTTACCCCTCATCTGTATGTTCTGGTCTATTGAATTCTGATGTCCAAGGGAACACCCCTAAAAGAGGTATGTCGGGAAGTAAGTATTTCTTCAACATTTGCGTTATCGAGGGACAAGGCTTACGACCAACCATCCGGATGTCGCGGGACCAAATCCCGGCGTGTAAGTAAATTTTAGGTAGGTAATTGATTTTTGATTTTATATTTTAATGATTTAAAAATAAAATAAGGTATTTTGGCGGCACGTTCCAGAGTGGAAGATACTATCAGTATCGCACTGGTGTAAGACCACCATTCAGAGTTGAAATGTTGCTTGAAATGGCTTTAGCGGTGTTTGGTGAATAGATTTGAATAGCCAAGTACTTCCCCACCTCCCTCTTACCATCTTCAAATAAAAATAAATAAATAATATTAAATATATTAATAATGTTAAATGTATTAAAAATCAATAAAATAGTCAGTTTTAACCACTTTTATTGTTTAAAAAAACAACATGCTTCGTAAGCAATGCTTACTTCATCAAATAATTTAATAATAATAAACAACGAATATGCTTTTACGAAACATGTTGGATTTTTAAACAATAAAAGTGGATAAAACTAAGTATTTTGCTAACTTTGAATTAAAATGAGGCCATGAAAATAAGTTTGCTGTGTTTGAAGAAAAAAATATAGGTATCAAAAAGAGTTTAAATAATTTTAAAAATTTCATCATAAATATAAAATAAATAATTTTCGACCACCGATAAGCATTTCTCGCAATAAACAGGAGTTACCTTTTAAAATAAAAACATCCGTTTCTTACTCTAGTGAACTCTTAATTCACAGTGCAATATACTCGTAACTTGGTTGCTTTGGTTTTTTTATAATCAATAAATATTGACAAAGCAATGTTTATTCAATTTGCGTCAGCGACATCTGATTAAATAACATTTATTTATTTTATGTCAAATGTGCATTTTGGAAAATTTTATGAATTTATCGTTTAATTTATTTAATATGCAATAGTTTACCGAAGCCTTTTCGATAACTAGTTATTTTATTTTACAAATAGTTTTTTTTCATGCAATCTTGACGGCATTTTGAAGGCATATTGAAGTGAAAACTTCTTAACACCGTTGTAATTTGAAACTCGATGAAACGAAAAAGCGACACTAAAAAGAGACAAACACATACATCTATAGGATTTAGCCTGCGAGAGAATGAGATAGAATGATCGGTCTCCTCTTTGTGCGGTGCTTCGTAGCTTCTTCTTCCACACTCTTGTCTACTTTAGTTTTCTGAAGGTTTCTATTCTACCGCGAGTGAACTGCACACTGTAATTTTGTTTATTTTTAAGATTCATACAACTAATGCATGATGTATGCCCTTCTATTGTCCGATTCTTGAAAAGGCATGATTCCAGTATTTTTGATTCACTCTTCCAAGGGCGTCCCCGACATCTTTCTCCACCAAGTTGCTCATCGTATAGTATCATCATGCGAAATATTGTGCATTAAAATTACATATTTTTGCATTTCGTCGGAAAATGAACCCGGAACCTCCATAGGTACCAAATGTCAGCTGATAAGGAATGAAGTTCAGAAAATGTTCAGAAGAAAAAAATAGTAAAAAATATGTATTAATTGTTTTTTGTGTTTAATTCGTAGAACTCAATTTATTTTTTTTTTAAATTTAATTAAAATTAAATTTAACAATAATAGGTTATTATCAAGTTCTGCAAGCAATTTAGAATGCATTTTTGTTACAGCTGTTTCGATTTACAAGGTCATTTTAAAACTGTGGTTGAGTCACTTTCAGACGACTTATTTATACTATTTAAAATGTAAATTTTTTAAGGTGAATTAATCAATTTAGACACCTTCAAAAATTGACATTTAAAAAAGTATAAATAAGTCATCTGAAATTGGCTCAACTACAGTTTTAAAATGTCCTTGTAAGCCGAAACAGCTGTACCAAAAATACGTACTAAAATACTTGCAGAACTTGATGATAACCTATTATGATTTAATTTAATTTTAATTAAATTTAAAAAGAGTAAAAAATATATAATGACTTGGTTAAAAACAACATCTTTGTAAAACTTTTATAGTACAGAGAGGGGCATATTAACAATGTTAATGTAAATGCAGCACCATTGCACTTAATATCTATAATTCGGCATGCAATCCGATAGAGCGGAATGCTCGTATTATAATATGTCCAAGAGCGCAGTCCTACTGCTGACTACTGACTACTGACTACCGACTACCTGGATAAATCGTGATTTAAATGTTGTTTCTGGAGCACGGAGAGGAGAATTACTTATCTGCAGCATAGAATCAGGCCGACATTGTTCATTATATTGATCGAGCAGCCGGACCTTGCGTTAATTAAATGATTCCCCATGGTAATGGAAAACAGGACGCAGGTTGCGGATATAATATGCGATATTCGCAGGTTACGCTTATTTCACGTACCTATGTACTTACTTCTACATCTTCTGGGCCTTCTGTGCTCGGGTGTAAAATGTGAAATATATAGATCGGTTTTTACATATTTATTTATTGAAGTAAAACTTTTTTACGCACGCTCGACTTAGGGGGTAAGCTGGTGAATGCGTTACGAAAAGTGGTGATGTGTTATGAAAAGTGGTGATGTGTTACGAAAAGTGTGATGTTACGAAAAGCGTGATGTTACGAAAAGTGTGATGCGAACGGTAATCGATGCGAACGGTGATCGATGGCGAGGCGAACGATCGGGCCTTTACGCACGCTTGACTTGGGGGGGTGATAAGGATAAGGATAAGGATGGTCACCCCAAGGTCGTAGGTCACCCCAAGTTCGTAGGTCACCCCAAGGTCATAGGTCACCCCAAGGTCGTAGGTCATTTCAAGGTCGTAGGTCACCCCAAGGTCGTAGATTACCCCAAGGTCGTAGGTCACCCCTGGTTCATAGGTCACCCCATGGTCATATGTCACCCCAATGTCATATGTAACCCCAATGTCAATGTCATATGTTCTTTTATAAGTTAGTGAAGTTTTATTTCAGTCGTGTGGTCTAAAGCACACTCGTTTTTTTTTTCAGAGCAAATGATTAGAAGGTGTTTGTTCCATGTAAACTATGTATACCTACAGGGTGTTAAGGGACGTACTTGACTTACTTTAACCAGTGATTCCTGACATTATTTGAAGTAAAAAATGTAAATGAAATTTTATTCTCCGGTGACTTGTTTAACGATTTTATTTTTTATTTTTTTATTTTTTCTATTCTTCAAAATCAAACAAAAAAAAAATTTTGCGCGTGTCGTCGCTGGTCACTCAGCCGAGTAACCGATCAACCCCTAACCCTGCCTCCAACTGTCCAACCCCTACCATTTTTTTATGTTTTTGTAGAAAAAATAAATTTAAAAAAAACATCAAAAATGTCACCGGAGACAAAAATTTTATTTACATTTTTTACTCCAAATAATGTCAGGAATCACTGGTTAATAAAGTAAGTCAAGTACGTCCTTTAACACCCTGTATAATAATATACTCGTAGTTATTGTTATTTATTACCAGTCTTTTTCCAGATTTTAACAATATTTTTCATAAGACTCACAATAATTTCTGTACCCGGGAAGCATACGGATGCAAGTCCAAAAAGGTAAATGTTCAGGAGAGCCAAAAAAACTATTTTTTTCTGTAACTATGGTCTCATAACTTCTTCGGATATCCATGCTGATAGTTAACAAAAAAGTTATTATTAAATCAATTAGTTTTGTTTTAAAAACAAGCAAATAAAACGAAATATTTTATATGTAAAGCCTTTATAAATATTGTTTAAAAAACAATACAAAAAAACACTTACTTGTGTCCTTCTGCTTTAAAATGAAATGGAATATTTTGTTACATGTTATGTATTACGAAAGGATCAATGTTTGAAAATTGTTTACTTTGATAGAAAGCGTAGTAATGTTAGAGGCAAACGGGTGCAAATGGATCTGAGTCATAATACTCAAAATGCAACTAAATCATAAAGATGCAAGTCCATGTACATCTTTCTGCTTCTAGGATAGTTGTTGCATCAAAGGTAGTTGCATCCGTATACATTTTTGAAAATCCTATTTTTCTTCATGATAGGACTTGTATCTTTCGGCCACTGACAAACATGATAATTTATTTCAAGTCATGCTTCAAAAAATCATTTCCTTAAATTTTAGACTTGCATCCGTATGCTTCTCGGGTACAGATTTACTGTGCTCTTGGGCAGAAATGTCGAATTGTCTCGTTTTATTGCTTATTTGATTGATATTATGTATTTAGTAAATGCGCGAAGGTGTTCGTTTTATTTATGGTTCAGCAATCAAAACATCAATTTGCAGTCCGCTAATAAAATACTACAAAAATATACATCTGTAAATTTTATACTGGTAGTTAGAAAAATGAATTAGGTTTCAAGAAAATCCGCATACTATTCTTTAAAATTCCACTTTTTTTTCCTAAACTACATGGGGTGCAGTTCGAAAACTGGTGGAGGTATTTTCGAATACGTAAGCTAAAATTTCCAGTACGTATTTCATAGAGAACTTAAAAGTCAGTCTAAGAACTTTTTCATTTGAAACCTTATACATTTTCCTTTCTACCCGTATATAATTTAAAGATAAATCATTCGTAGTACCTGTCTCTTGTGCTAGCAGACGACAGAGTGTGTATTTTGAGTGCCGGTTATTCTTGAGGTTTAACGGTATTTTTTCATATCAGGTATTTTCATATTATTTTCATTCTACTCCTACATCTACGGCGTTTTATGCGCTCCTGGGAACAAAATGGGGAATAGCCCGGTTTCATTACACTATTGTTTGATATTTATTTATTTAAATGAATTATTTTTTTTAATTACTATTGGAAAGTAGTCACTACCCGGCATCGTTAGGTTTTTAAAGTGTTTTTTTCATATTATTTGAAAAAACCTTTCTTTGAACAGTTGTGTTTCTCGGTCTCATAACTTTACTAATGATGGGATTGACTTTGCGACCCGAATATTCGCATTCATCCCAGACAGAAAAAGTCGATCAAATTTTATAGCGAGTTTATGGTAAATAGGTAAAAAATATTTTCTTCTTCATTGTTCGGATTACCGAACTATGAAGAAGAGTTACCGAAGATTACGAAATTATGAATGAACTAATTACCGAACCCGAATAATTGCCTAAAATAAACGTTTTAAATGTATTATTTTTAATAAATATTCCCTGCTTTTGAGACCAAAATTAGGTATAACAATATAGTTGGGTGACATAGAAATTCCATACACATTCCGCGTAAATTTCATTATGCCAGAGCTCATCGATCCAGAGATTCTGCTCTGAGAGAGTTTTTGCTCTAGAAAATCCTGAAAATTGTGAAAATCAGAAAACAGATGCTCTAATAAATCACTTTCTCTCACTCATTATCCACACCTGTATTATCAAAACTAATTTAAATCAATCGACTTACACTTGCTTCCGGTTTCATTTATTCAAATGCCAAAAAATATGCAAATAAAGCTTACAAATTGCAAGAATTTAAATAATAATTAAATACCCCGCTTTGAACAGGTTCAGTTAAACGTCAAGTCAAATAAAGTACCCATATCGTAAATACTAATAAAACCGCTTTGATTTTAGTACCTACGTTACACAATTTATTTATTGTATTAAATTTATTTCTCGTAGTAAAGTACACATACATATATTCCCATATAATATTCGATTAGTAAAATAGGTACGTTGAAAACTAGTATTTTAAATCACAAGGCAGCTCTCTCGATAGATCACTCTGTGCTGAATGGAGGCAAAAACCAGAGACGTGGAACATCTGTTCAGGGGAGCACTCGATTTTATGAATGTTGACTATCGAAATTTATCATCATCATCATCATGACGCTACATGCCAGGGTGGGATTTGGCCAGCTCCACAAATATTATACAATTTCAATAATTTTTCATATCTTTTCGTGAAATATATTCCCAGTAAGTAATGTAAGCGATACCTTTAAAAATCTAAATCTTGCTAGTAATGACCTCAGTAACTAGTGACTTCAGTAATGCTCAGTGACAAAATCTAAATAACCAGGTAAATAATTAAGAAAAATTAGATTACTGAAGATGTTTTGAAAGGGAGATCTGTAAATATGATTAATAGAGAGAACGCATTAATTTAAACCTGAATATAAAAAAAACTATCCTAATTAATACACATAAGTGACTGTCGTCAACTGAGTTATTTAAAATGGAGGAAGAATATCTTGACATCATAAAAGTAGCATTAAAAAAATACAATGTGAATTTTTTCATACTCATATTTTTTTAAATGACAGAACCAATTACAACTATATTTTTATCATGTTATACTTACACACTGTAATCAAATATTGCAGTAATGTAAATGCCCACTTGGGGGTTAATAAATAATAAATAAATGCTACTTGCTCTTGAGAATCTTGCGAAATAACGTAAATACAAAGACAAATCTTTAGCGCGACATTTAACAGTGGATAAATTAAGACACCATCATTTTTTTGTGCTATTTTAGGAAAACAAAACTGTGCAGTAGTTCGCCCCTGCTTGCTTCTACGTGGTCTTAATCCGATGTCTGAGGCAATTACCGGCGCGACGCTTTGACATAATCTAGTGGAGCGGAAACTGTATGGACTGTACACTGTAGACCCCGCTTCCCGCGTCTTGGCACCCCCTACATGGACACCGGACACCGGGCACTGGACACCTACACTACCAACACGCAACCAAATACACTATAATATATTCTGCCATTGTTTTTCATTATTTTTTCATATGAATACCTCACAAGAGTCCCGGCTGCTCCCGTATGAATCCAGTGAGACTATGGCGTCCCCAATTGTTGTGGGGCTGAAGGCAGTGGAGTGGCGAAGTAGAAGGGAAAGAGGATAATGACATTTGTACTGTTAAAGAATCTACCTTTTTTATTTTTCAGATAACCAGAAGGGTGAAAATCGTACAAGATGAACACGCTGTCTTTTCCCCCTCTACTTCAACATTGTGTAACTTCGTGAAATATATCTACATATTTTGTAACACACGTGTTTTTATCCTTCAAAATAGGTTTTGTTTATTAAAAAAAATTAAACACGATTTTTCGTTTTTGGGTTATGGCATCACTGGTCACTGGGAAGTCACTGTGTACAAGCCACCTCCTTCTTCGCGTGCGAGGCGCTCGGTGGCCCTATTTGGGCAGATAACATTTATGGGCAGATAGACAGATGACCTGGCTACTGATCACTGTGCGGTGGTCGGTATAACTGACACACTGGACTTAGATAATGTACGATACATCTACAGAATCTTCAGATGCAATTCCGGTACGACATTATTCTGAATTAAGTACTGCTTTTGGCATAAAACGTTTGAATTTGTGGTGAAAAATTAATTAATTTTTTCGATGACTCCGCATAAGACACTCAGTGATTTAATCGAGGCTTTGGCATATTTGGGAAAGCTGAGGGGATTCTATTTTTAAGGATTGGAATCAATCGATCCGGGTTTATTTAATGTATAGGCATAGTAAAGTGGAAAAAGATATTCCCACCTAACTTATACGTTCTAAAAATTGAAATCCATCCAAAGAAAGGAAAATATTTACCGTTTTTCAAAATTTGTAGAACCTCATTTAAATTTAAAGTTTATCTTATCTTATCTTATCTTATTAATATATAAAACAAAGTCGGGTTAGTTACACTATTTATAACTCGAGAACGGCTGGGCTGATTTTGATGATCTTTGATTTTTTTGGATTTGTCTCCGCCCCGGATAGGATAATAACTATTAAAACATCACAAAAGTTAACGAAATAAATAGTTATAAAGAAAATTATTTTCCCCATACATTTTGTATGGAACGAATCCTCTTATTTTGAAAGAACTGCAGCAATATTGTGAGGGGTATAATATTGAACTGTGCATGAATTCCAAACATTCAAAAACGTAAAATGTCAATGCGTTGATTGTTGTGCATTTGTTTTTAATCATATAATGCTGCCCTTCTTTCTTACACACTCAATAGTCGAAAATGAGACAAATGGTGAACGTATGTCTGCACACCTCCAAAGGAAAAATACAATAATTATAATAAATCTCTGAAATGAAACGCATTTTTTTACATAAGCTCCACACAGGAGGCCCTGAGGAAAATAATTTCTGTCAGGACCTATGTCATCTTAGGGGATGCTGTGTGGAGGATCTTTTTAAGGAATGGGGAGGATAGAAAGTTCTGGGAAGGAAAGAGGTATGAGAGGTGGGTAGGAATCTGGGGGTCAGTGTGTCCGGGAGTGACGGACGTATGAATCCATCCCTCCAACTGTGGTGCAAGGCAATGGGTCGAGAGAGTCAGGCTGGAAAGGTCAAAAGGCCTCCCTCAACCAGTCTCTCTCGATCCGGCCTGCCACGCAGCAGGTGGGCAGGCGCATCAACTGCCAAGACCCGGACATAAGTCACCTCATGAACCCGGGCACCCCTGCTAAATCACCAAACGTAGCGAACCACTTGGTGTGATCTATGGCAGAGGTGTTGGTTATTCAATAAATGGTTCCCGGGGCGGCGGCACCCGTATCCGCCTCCCGAATTCCCGTAAGTAATTGTAAAAGTAAGAAAATCACAAAAATATAAATCCGTACACAACGCCATCTCTGATAATGACAAAAACAAAACACAGACAGTTGCGCATTGATAATTGCTTCATTGCGTAATTTTTAACTTAATAAAAAAACTGAATTTAATTCAACAGCTATTGATTCTGAGGCGGTACGAAGTTCGTCGGGTCAGCTAGTTTTACGCGTGATAGCTATTTCGCATTCCGAAGGCATTATTAAACTGGGGTGAAGTCACTAAAGTAAAACACATGCATTGCCTTTTTTTTTTTTTTCGATCAATATATTATTTTCGTATTTGATTTTAGTGAACCGTAAATTTTAATGGTTTTAGCCACATTTAGACAATACTCGTACATATGAATTTTCATGTTCTACCAATCTTTCTCTCCCATACCCACTAACTTTATAACACTTCAACCTGGAGAAATATAAAAATGTATCAAAGTCTCCTGGACATAACCGAACCCACGCACGCTTGCTTCACAATAGACCCACTGACACTGGTATCTACTAATTTCGTGATACTTCTGGCTTTCATCACCATTATCGTTTAATTCTGTCCTCGAGGCCCCTGAACGTGTTTAATCAAGTGAAGCGAAAAGCCTTTTCTAGGCCAGTCCTAGATAATATAATACATTACTAAACAATGTTTATTGTAATAACTCAACTGACAGACAGAGAAACTCAAACACAATCAGATAGTGCTGCCAACCACTTCTGAAAATAGGCGTTAACTGACAATATGCCACAATTACTCTTATTACTAGATGTGGATTAAATACATCGTTTACGTATTCGAATGTGCGAACTCATATATTTTTTTAATATAACATATTGGTACATTAATAATACTGTTCTTTGAAAAATACAGGGTACCAGACCAATGGGGCTCTGTGCTTTTTCAAAAAGATGAATAATTACCTAATTTTTATATTGTTTTTTTCAAAATTTATGTTTTAGTAACAGAAAAGTGTTACATACGAAATTGAGGGAGAATAGATTTTTTTACATTAGCTCCACACAGGAGGTCCTGAAGAAAATAATTTCTATCAAGTCCTGTAGGATCTTTGGGGATGATGTGTGGAGGGTCTTTTAAAGAAATGAAGAAGAGGAGGTTCTGGGAATGATAAAGGTACGAGGGGTGGGTAGGAATCTGGGAGTCAGTGTATTCAGGAGTGGTAGACGTACGAATCAATTTCCGATGGTTCTGGAGTCTAGAGTCCGGCTGGAGAGGTCAAAGGGTCTTCCCCATTCGGCCTCTCCCAATTCGGCATGCCGCGCAGTTGGTGGGCAGACTAATCTGCCGCCCTGGACAATCCACACCCCTTGAATCCAGTCCCCCTTGCTAAGTCACAAAACGCTGATAACCACTGGGGGTGACCCATGGCAGAAGTGTTGGTTATCCAAAGGATGGTTATGGGTATGAGTGAAAAAAGGAATATTTATTTACGATAGGAAATTTTTAATTTCGGTGTATTTGGAAAACTCCCCATCCATTTTGGGACTCCCTGGGTTCGCGTATGGTTCTGTTTAAATAACTGGAATTGTTTAAATAACTGGAATTTTAAAGTGACTTTACCAAGAGCAGAAATTACGTCCTGGGTTTTTAAAAGTCTGCACACGAAACATCTCATTTCCAAATAAATCGTAAATCTAAAATCTTCAATATTACTCATTTTTATTAACAAAGTTGTGCAAGCGAGATAATGCGATGTTATTCCCCTTTCCCCGTTCGAGTAAAACATGTCTCATACTAAAATAAACACAAACGCTCGAGATCTGAATAGAATTTTCTTATCAGCATCACGTTTGATAAACGCATCGAAAGATTTCCACACTATCTGACTTGTTTTCCTTTAAAGGCTGTACTTAACAAGGCCAAACAGACGCGAATTCCTGACATTCCAACTCAATATTTGCATGGCTTTGTTATAGTCGGCGATATAATTAGCGAGAGTTGTGTTTATGTGAGCAGATTCGTGGGAAAGCATCGATTTAGATTGGACTGGAAAGCACTAAGAAAATATATTTCGATTACTCGAATTATATTTTCTGGACACGTAACAGAATGTATGAAGTAAGATTTGCTGTACCTAAGCACCTAAGTTGTGTTAAAATTGAAATGAATTATTATTGCGTAAAAATTCAGTAAACATAAATTATAACATTTAAATCTCGCAGCGTAAACCAGGCCATTGATATAATTTTATAATTTATGTGCACATTTTGTTTTTCTTTTCAAGATTTTATTTTTTGAAATCAATGGAAACATATCACTTTGTAAAACACTGTGATAAGACATCCATCAGAGAGTACGAGATTTTGCATCTCATAAGGCAGGGAAAGATTGCCGGAAGTCGGGGCCCTGGAAGAAGGAGAACATCATGACTGAAAAACCTGACAGTGGTTTGGCCTGTCTACATTGACGTAGGGTATACTTGGTTGAAGCCTGTCTACTGTAGACCTGTTCCGGCTGCAATAAACAATGTCCGCATAATCAACACGGTAGCCAACGTCCGTTGAACGGACAGGGCACAAGAAGTACAGGAAAACACTACTTTTTTGTAAAGATTGAAGATTGATTGATTGATTTAATTTTTCATTATTAGTTTCTATGTAAGCAAAGTTAATAAATGATTATGATGTTTGTGAAAATTACAGTAAGTTCTATGTATGGTGTATGTATGAAGCACATTAAGGTTTATGTAAGTAGCATTATATGGTAAGTAAGTACAAGAATAATGTCACAGTGTTCACAGTCCTCCTCACATCACTAGGGTTTCCTGCTATAAGGCGGCCGGTAGTTTTTAAATTTTTGAATTTATTTGATTTTACATTATTTTTACGATATTTGCAAGATGAATATCACTCATGATTTGACTCTATGCATAATTTTATTTTGAACTCTTTACCGCTTCAAAAGATAAAACTACGTCAGGTACTTTTTGGTGAAAATTTTCGAAATTGAAGTGTTTCATGTTTTTTCAGCGTTTAGGAAAAACCAATGCTGTACTTTCATTAAAGCTAAAAATTTGAGAAGCAAATATATTAGCTATTGCAAGTAAAAATTGCGTAGATACAGCATTTTCCATGCTGAAACAAACGTTTTAAACATTGGTCATTTCGTGCAAATTAGTTTTCTACAGGTAGGTACCAATTAGAATATATATACATCATCCAATTATTATTATTATTGATTAATATACGCCGGTTATGTTTGCATTGATTGACCACTAATATCGCATATTTTCATTTTTCCGAAAGAAATTTATGATGCGCTTGTCCGGTAAGTATTTATATACCTATCTACCAGACTCGTCGTGATTCATAATGTTTGTCATTCGTACAATGATTGCTACTCTCGTGTAACGTATTTCAATGATCAAGAATGAGTCGTGTATAACGCTTGAACAACATTTACCTACTGACCGTGGAAATAATAACATTATTGTTCTAATTAGTCGCAAATTAGCACAGATCTTAATAATTATTATCATTGTAGAGGGTGCCAAAAGGCTTTGTTGTTTACCAATGGAAATATTTCAAGGTATTTCGGTCTGTTTGTCAAAAGCTTTTATTTTAAGCGCCGAAAATAGCTTATCTACAGTCAAAGCTAACAAAACAACTATGTTTTTAAAAATGTTTATAATTTATGATATATTTATTAGAAGACCGACTTTCACATAAAATAATGGTGGATTTTTATTTATTTCTTTAAATATGAATGTATGGGTGTCAGAACGAAATAAAACGTGCTTAAATTTAATGTATGTGTGTTTATGCTGCTAGAATTATAGACGGATGGATGTACACATGTACGAATATAAACTTGGATATAATTACACTTACTGGAATTACAATCGACAAAAATCTGTTTATTAACGGGAGAACATTTTAGAGCGTTGGAATTGTGCTAAATAAAGTTCACAATGGAAAAAAAAGTTAGGTTATGTTAGGTTTTTTGACGGTGTAATTCTCTCCTTGTGTAAATTTATCCATGTATAATTCTGTCCATGCATAATTTTGAGATGTGAAACTCATGCCTGTGTAATTTCATAATGTATCCATGTATATGTTTATGTATATTTTACATTTATTATAATAAAAAGGATTTCTTTAATATTATTTTAATTATTAGTTTTTGCGCAATGTAAAGAGATTGTGAGCGAGTTTTATATATTTTTATATATATATATTTTTTTATTAGTAATAAAAGGTACATAAATTACAAATAAATTTTATACAGTAATTAATTACATAGTAGATATATTTGATGTACCCCCATAATTAAGCAAGGCTTGTGTGTATGGGGGGGTGTTATTGTATTGCTTTTTTTATATCATTCAGTTTATTTATACCACATTTAACTTACCATTTAAACGAAGTTTTCAGTATAATTTTAAGGTGAGTTTTAAAATTTTTTATATTGGTATTCATGTTTCTAATTTTTTCTGGTAATGAATTAAAAAATTTTGCTCCGAGATATTTATGACTCAATTGTCCAATTTTTTTTTTACATTTTGGTGTGGGAAGTATTGATGTTTGTCTAAGACTTCTATTATTTTTAAATGGTGCAACTTGATTTTTAATATTATCTTTATAAATTTGTAATGTTGCATGATAAAAGTATAATGCACTTAATTTTCTGACTTTAAATTGTTTGAATAAAAGTTCTGACGAATATGAGTAGGGTTTTTTTTAAATTGTTTTTATTATTAGTTTTTGTGATATGTAAATTGTTTGTGTTTGATTTGTATATGTACCGCTCCATCCTATAATGCCGTATTGTATAATTGATTGACAGAAAGCGAAGTATGTGGTTCTAAGTAATTTTTCGTTTAAAATATCTCTTAAACATCTAAATATATATGTTAGTTTCCTTATTCTGTTGTTCAGAATATTTATGTGTGGAGACCATTTTAAACGCTGGTCTATTGTTATGCCCAGGTACTTAATATCAGTTTTGCTTTCTATTTTTGAACATGATATATTACATTTGTGGTTTTCTGTATTTGTCACAGAGTGGATTATTAAGTTTATTTCTTTAGGTGTTTCTTGTTTTTTAATGAAAAATGGCAAATAATAGGTTTTTTTAGAATTTAAAGTCAACAGGTTTTTATCAAACCATAATTTTAGTTATATATATTTTACCTTTCCGAATTGCTCCCAACATCTAGAGCCAGCGAGGTTAAGAAATCTCCAATCGGGGTATATTGTAAGGATAAGGAAATGGGGAGTGGAAAGAGATGGGATGATAGAGGATGGTGGGGAAGTACCTGGCTATTTACATCTGGTCACCAAACACGACTAAAGCCGTTTCAAAAAAGTTTCCATTCTGAATAGTGGTGTTTCACGAGGGTGGTACTGAGAGCACCTTCTACAATAATATAGGCTGAGGCTGCAATTGAAGTAGTCCTACTTTCAACACTCCTTTTTCCTATCGAACAACCAGAATAATTGAAAATAATAATAAGATTTCGAAGATGATTAAAATAACCTAACTAAATAGTGGCAGTGAGCTTGAAATTCCAAACGGAAAATCAGTACAAATTTTATTACACTAGAGCTCAATATTCGCGAGTTCTTACTGAGGTACAGATACTGCAAACAGATTTCTGCTTTGTACGAAGACTTGTGTATGTAATGTATCATAAGTAGTCTATGATTAGTTCTCACATTGCTTTAGTTGTCTGTGGGCTGTTCGGGTCACATATTCTCATTTACGAGATGTGCCGAAGGTAACCGAAGGTAGATGTGCAGTGTGATTATAATTTTAGAGCTCGGCAGACAAAACCTAGCTTCCAGTTAGAAAGGACGTTATACCCTATGGGCGTAAAATAAAATAAATAAATAAACAACTAAATAAATTAATGATCTCCAAAACGAGCTAGAAAAAAAATCATTTGTCATATATTTGGTTTATAATTGTGTAACTTTTACTATTTAAGAAATTCTAAAAATTACTTTATTAAAATTAAATAGTCATAAATATATTGAGAATTCATATGTTATATATTGTTTTATAAATGCGTAAATTCTAATTATACAATTGTAAATGTTCTCTAAAATGACCTGGAAAGAATCTCCTCCTTGTGATCTCACTAAAGAAACCATTCATTCACTCCGAATGCAATTATTAATGTTCTCCAAAATGACATTGAAAAACAATCACATCTTTGCGATTCTTTCAAAGACATAAAGAAACCATCTCTTCGTTCAGAATACAATTTTTAATTTTCTCAAAAGTTGTCTTGACAGAAGCAAATTCCTATGATATCTTGAACGAAACCATTCCTTTGTTAAGAATATTATGAAATAAATATACAATTTGGCTGTCCTGAAACGGGTATCCTTCCCAGTTGGACAGACAAAGTATCATTTTGTAATGTATTGTAATACATATGCATACATAAATTAATAAATAAAAATAAAATAAACCTTTAATGTATATTTATAAATTATGATAGTCAATAAACTGCACTGTGATTCAAAGAACCGTAGACTTTTAATAAGCATATTGAAGTTCTGCAGAAAACTGGTCCCAGTACTGATAAATAACATTGGTTATTGTAATAGTTAAGCAATAGATATGTTAGGTGAAAGCATGGAATCGAAGAGAAGAGTGTCGGCAGCCCTCATTCAAAACTGAAAATACGGTGGCTAATGACGATGATATAATAATAAAACTTTGATAATTGCTGTGTCGCAGTACCCTGTATCCTGTCCATTCTTTAGAACTTATATACGTTTCGTTTTTATGAAGTTCGAATCATAAGATAGTGGAGAAATTTATTGATATAAATATAGATATTCTTGTAAAGTTAGGTACCCCTTATCCTTTTTAAGAATAAGAACAAAAACATTTAACGGGTTTGCGACATTTTAATATATTTGAATATAACAAAATTAATCTGATTGGACACGCCATTTTCGTTTGTATATTTGGCATTTTATAGTTTCCTTGCTACTTAGGGCCCATTTCATACACAAATACATAGTCGATACTTACAGGAGTAATAACACGTTTGTATGTGTGAAGATTGGACTCATTATTCAAATTAACCTTTTAATAAAACTATATCACTTACAGCACGAAGAGAAATTTCGTAATTGACTATAAATTGATTAAAATGCGCAAACATTGAATGTTGTAGCTGGCACACAACTTTCTCACAAGTTATACATATCTACACGTATATACAGGAAGAAAAATAAATAATTTATAAATACAAATATTTTTTGAACCAACTTATTTACTTAGGTACGTAATCGTAAGGGGGCATATATTAATTACGAGAGCAGTTTTTCTTCCAATCTAGACCCCCCCCCCCCCCTTGGTGAGATAACTTTGGGCCACTTCGTAAATTCTTTTAAGTAACGTGAGACTTTGCTGGACCCCTCCCCTTTGAGCTCACGTAATTAATGTATGCCCCCTAAGAAGGTTTGTGGCTCGCCACGATTACAATATAAAGTTATACATTTTAAATTTGTTTGTTGTGAAACTTTGGAGCTGGTTATTCATGATAAGATAAATGAAAACTAAATTTACAAAGTTTTTAAACTTAGCAATTTTAATGACCAAAAAATCTACGTGTTAGGGTAACATAATGGCCATCCTCACATTTTAAATATTAAAAAGAACAGCTGAGCGAGTGGGAAGAAATAATAAATAAAGCTTTGTTTATAAGGACGCTTTGTAAAAGCAAAATAAATTACAATACCTTTTTATTTTATTTGGCACTAATAAAAAAATGTTAAATTTTTCATGACACCCCAAAGTTTCACGGTATTAGCACGGAACACGGTGCATACAGCAACTTATTTAGGTTCTTTAATTATTATTTACGAGAATTTATTAGTTAGAGATGAACAAAATATTTTTAATCATATAAACAAAAGTGAATAATTTTTTTTTGCGAGAAATCACACAGATTACACCACACAGGATACACTCGGTCTATGGCATCGGAGATGGTGAAGTTTATTGGGGAAGAGGAAGGTTGGGATATATAATTGGATATTTAGATCTGATCACTAAATAAAGCTAAAACCATTCAGAGTATCGTTTGGATTCTGAACGGTGGTTTCTCGCCAGGGCGATACTGAGAGTATCTTATTCTCTGTAACAACAAGCGGTCTCTGGGGGAATCGTGATACTTTCGGAGGAATCTTGTTCTCGGTGAGGATCATTGTTTTATTTATTTTTTATTAAATTATAATCTTAATCACATTGTAAAAAAGTAATTCGAGAAAACCAAAGCACTCACTCGGGCAACACTTCCTGAAGATAAAATGGCTTAATTAATCTTATTTGTGAATTTTGATATTTATTTTCTCGGTTCATTATGGGCAAAACGTGTTCCACCAGTTGTGATAGCTTTTTTAAAATTATAATTGTAGATAATGCGATAATATACCAGTCCCGCGCAACGCAAGGTAAGGTCTTAATTTAAAAAACGAGATTTGCAGCAAGATTAATGGGACGAAGTGAAATTTTCAAATATGTTGCGCAGTTATGTAAGTTTTTGTTCGCAGAATCAAATGTGACACTTCTAATAGATTCTAACAGTTTTTCAGTAGCTTCTAAAGCTCGGCTTAATGTGAGTGTGTTTGTTTTATGATTTTAATCGAAGAACGTGCACGACGCAAAGCGGCATCTTATAAAACCACACTGTCACCAAAAGATAAACGACGCAATTTACTTTCTTTTGCATAATAGTTTAAGCCATTTTCTCGTAAGACATTACACGTAAAAGGCCAAACATCAAATTTAATATCCGAAAGCAAAGTTTAAAAAACTAAAGTCTAAAATTAAAGTCAAAAGGCAAGTGAAAAATATAACTTAAGAAACAAGTGAAGCGGGCTCGAGGGGTTTTATATTCGATATAAAAGTGACTAGTATATTCGTGAGAGAGAATTAACTTTAATGAAAGGCTTTAGAGAAAATATGAGTGAATTAAATCTTCTTAATGTAGTCCAGTTCAGCCACTTGGAGAACATGACTTTGAAAGTTTGCTATAATATAAATCGATTGATACACATTATTAGTTATTTAGTTTTACATAGTTTATTGTTATTGCCAGGCATTATTAGTAATATTTTGATTAGAAACTATGGAAAGTGGTCTGCGAAGAAGTTTTGTACTATCTGTATTATTCTGAATGTTAAATGCTCGACAATAAATTACTTTATACACGTTTGCTGCTCATATTAAAATCGAAGGTGTAAGTATAAAAAAAACCACTTCATCATTAACTTATTTCGTGGATAATTTGCTCCTCGGAGAGCAGTGGACTGTAATAATTGAAAGCCAGATGCAACGAGATATTTTCTACAAATGATGTCCAGTTTATTAAGAGAATAAACCTTTATTTTGTTCAAAAGCATACCGTTGTGTAAGTGCGTTGCACATTTATATATATATATAAAAACCAAAAAATGTTTGTATGTATATGTATATATGCATGTATGTCCGCTATGCGTTGCTAAACCATTCATCCGATTAATAATAATAATATTTGGATGATTTATATAGCGCCGTTTTTGTGAAAAATCACCTCAAGGGCGCTGAAAATTGCGATGAAACTTTGGGGATTTGATGTGCGCATGCCCCCAATGGTTTCTGTATACAATAGTGAGCTCTGGCATCATGAAATTACGCATTAAATTAAATTAATTTGCTAAACCGTTCATCCAATTGCGATGAAACTTTGGGGATTTGACGTGTGCATGGTTTCTGTATACAATAGTGAGCTCTGGCATAGAAGAAAAGAGAAAAGTCACGCAGAAGATTATTAGACCACATTCAAATACATAATTCTTGTTTATAGTTTCATGTGTGTGCATGCATGCATACATATGCAAATAAATGTACACATACTTACACCCTCGCATACATAGTGTTATGTTAGCACAAAGATTGCAAACAAAACGTATGGAGCTATACAGTTAATAAATAAATAAGTCGCGCATGCGCAGACAGAGCTGCAACAAAGCGGGAATAGGTATAAAAACAACAGCGCGGGAGCACCCAGCCCTCTTGGTTTCCCCTCGTCCGGCAGTTGAGTCCCACACCTAGTCACGCACGGCTGTCATTCACGAGACGCCGTAGCTCATAACTTCGCGACGCGTGCCGCAAACAAAATGGCTAAGTTCCGCTACAGAAGTTGATATTGTGTAACGATCTATAACTATTGTCGTGAGTAGCCTCCCGCCGTGAATATCGCAAGATATCCAGATGAAACGTGTTATGGCGCATTAAATAGCACCCACGCCGCCGCTAAGTCCCGTCGTGATAATTCATATACCCGACCCGAGTGAAGATAGGCCTTCGGAAGAAGCGTAGCTGTGAGCACGGACCCCCCGGTCGAGCCAGCCTGCCTTGTTAGGCCTCCGCTGCCTCCTGACCCTCCTGAAGAGCACGGACCCCCCGGTCGAGCCAGCCTGCCTTGTTAGGCCTCCGCTGCCTCCTGATCCCGCCCGCCCTACGATACAGGTTTACTTATTCTTTCTCCCTGAGCCATTCGAGTCAAGCTTCAAGATCCGGTTCCTTAAGCCGATCCTTAGGTCTTAAACCGTATTCCTTGTTGTGTATTAACCCCATAAGAAATGTACAATAAACACTTGTTATCTATTCCCCGAGTTTCATTGTATGTCGCAACCTGTTTACCCGAGAAAAGAGAATAGCAATGGCTATATAGCACTGGCGCAAAACACTCGGTTAAACAATTGTGATACGCAATGAAATTATTAATAAAAATGTCTTATGTTATACAGTGAACAGCTTGTGTTTTATAGAAAGATTTTAAATCATAGAAGTTAGAATCACTTCTTGTCGTATTATAAAATTGTTTGAAAATAGAGTAATTGCAAGTGAAAAGAAAAGTAAAATCATTTAAACCTAATTGAAAGTGGATAAATGTTGAACTAAATACAAATTACTTCACGCGTAGTAAGGAACATTCGAGAAAGTCGTAATAAATTTAAGAGCGTTCCCGACGGAGCGGTTATTTTTTCAAGGAAATAAGCCAAACGAATGGGTAAATAATGCAAAATTTTTGAAATTACATCGTTATTTATGTGATTTAAATTAAATAATGCGAAGAGAGATAGCTTGTTACATTTAAAAGCGTAGTATCATCGTAATATTATCCCCGCATAAACAAAACCCGAAATTCTCAAGATTTTTAAACGAATTTAAGCGCGAGATAGACGAGGCGGTAAATTTTTTTAGTGGAAATTATCGAAATTAATAGGATTTTAAAGCTACAATTTGAAATTAATAAAATTATTAAGAAATACGATTAAAATAAATAGAAATATTTAGAGAAATTGATATTCTGAAAAAAAAAAAAAAAATAAAATTCATTAATAAAAGGAATTCAAATTCAAGCTAAAATTGGAAATAAATTATAATACTGACTTGTATAAAATCGTGTATATGATAAAAGTTAATAACTTGACGGTATCACCTGACTAAAGTATCTTGGAATTAGATGTAGTCCAAAAAAAAAAAAAGAATACAGTCTAACAAGCATACCTACGGCAAGTTATATAAAATCATGATCCTTTAACAGCGACTTTTTTACTTAAAGATCTATTAGACTATGGAAGGCAAATGCGACCCATAGTTTAACCTCTAAGTGATTAAGTATGCTCGCGCAGTCGTATATCTCTGGAATCCAAACTCTGTTGTGGAGACGATTTTAATCTCAGAAACCGCTTAGCCCGGACAAGGAAGATTGCGAACGTAAAAAAAAACCCCTCCCTAATACAAGTTAAAGAGAAAAACATATATAAACATATGTATATTTCCAAAATATTGCTTGACGTTATTATTTAGAAGCTAATTTTCCTAGAAAATAAAATAATAGTGGAAAAAAAAAAAAGTTAAGAACAGATTTCAACTAGTAAGATCATGTGGTAGAGAAAAAAAAAAAAATCAAATCAAACTGGTTTTTTAATTGCAATGTTTTTTTTGGTGGAATAAATCAGAAACCACAAAGAGGATTGTAGTTGAAAATACACAAGTTGTAAAATCATTGTCATTTTGAAAGCTAATCTTATATATCATGAAAAAAGATAGTGATGGTAAGTAAGGCGGATGCGAAATTTACTGTCACAATTCAATATATAAGACAAGCCCGGGTGTAATTAATTGAAGAGTAATCTGAGATTGTACATCAATCAAGTGCCGTAATAGACCCTAAAACAAGTTGAACAATTGCAAAACACATATATGAAAATATATATGTATTCCCACGAATTTTTATTTTAAAAAGAGGAAAAAGTTAAAACAAAATGCTTAAAAGAATTAAAACGATGAAAAAGTAAATAAATGCAAGAGAATTTAAATATAACGGAAGTAATAAAAAGAAATAGGAAAAGGTTAAAGTTTTAATTAATTAAAAAAAAAAATTTTTAAAGATAAATTAGATCAAAAAAAAATAATAAGAGTTATTGAATTAATGGTGGGATAAATTAATTGATATCTTGACATTAAATCGGACGGTTTTTATTTAATTTAATTTTTTTTTCTTTCTCTCCTTTCTTCTCTCTTCCCTTCAAAAATTAAAGATGGCATCTAATCTAATAAATTTAGAGAGAATTGTGGGTTTTGAAAAAGATACAGTAGTGAGACTGAAGAAAATATTAATAGATAGAGGAATTACCCCAAAAAGAAATTTGAAATCTCTAAGAGAACAATGTAGATTATTTAATGAAAATTTGAATAATTCAGAAACCAGAGAATCAATAACTTCACCGGTAAATTCAGAAATAATGATTCAAAGTGAAGACGCAGATTTAACAATCAATCAGAATATGGAAAAAGAAATAACTCACGTTAATAGGAACCAAGGTATACGTTATGTCGAAAGAAAATTAATCAACCTTAGTAATTGGAAAATTACCTTCGATGGCACGACAGACGTTCACGCTTTTTTTGATAGAATTGCAGAATTGCAATACGCGAGAGGTATTGACAATATAGATGTAGCTAAAGGATTCATAGATCTTATTACAGGCACGTCACTAATGTTCTACCGGAAAATCTTTAGAAAGGATATTACTTGGACAGAAATTAAATCTGCTTTTATTAAAAGATTTGAGAATCCTGCGTTCCAAATGACAGAAAAATCTAGACTTTTCAATTTATTTCAAGGGAAAAACGAAATGGCAGCGGATTTTATTCTAGAAGCACTATCAATTAATGCAAAGTTAAACATTCCATTAGCAGAACAGGAACTTCTCTCCTTGATTACAAAAGGATTACTACCAGATTACGCACAATTAAGAATTGGTAAAGAAATTACAAATGTAGCTCAGTTACAAAAATTGTGTGATGAATTAGACAGAATTAAATTTAATACGATAAATAATACACAGAGGAGTTCATCTCAAAATAGTAACGTTAGTACGGAAGATGATCAAATAAAAATTAGATCGAAAATTTACCAATATAGACAGTTACATAACGTCTCAGTAGGTCAGTACATAAACTTGATTTCGTCCTTGAATAACAAATTAAAAATACCAATACCTGAAACAGAGATAGTAATTATTGTCAAAAACGGGTTGCTTCACAGATACAATAAACTATTCTTGTATGATTTACCAAACACCTGCGCAGAGCTAGAGAAAAAATGTTCCGAATCAGACAATACACATAATGCTAACCAGTTTGCAAACTCAAAATATAAAACTTTTAATAAGAATAATATTAGATCCACACAAGTGTCTTCATTATCTCCTTGTCAGGATATAGGCAAAAGTACGAAATTACGATTATGTTTTAGATGTAAACAAGCCGGACACTTTGCAAGGAATTGCAATCAAAATAATAATGTAATAATACCGCGGAGAAGTCCCAGATGGAAAAAACAGGAGTTGAGAAATAATAATTCGATTCCAGACCTTTCAAAACCACCTCCGTTTTATTTTAATAAAAACCAAAAAAACATGTAGACGGTCATTCCAATTTTAAACCGTCAGAAGTAGTAGCGAAGAAAGAATGGAATGACTGGTTAAAATATGTCAAATACTTTTTTGAAACAAAACCTCTTGAAACAATAAATATAAATTATGGTCTAGACGGTCGACCACACGCTAACTTTAAAATTAAAAATAAATATTTCACTGGACTCTTAGATACAGGAGCAGCGATTTCTTGCTTGGGTGGAAATATGTATAAACATTTCCTACCATTAGGTTACGAATTGATTCCTTGTGACATGACAATTAGCACGGCAGACGATAAGTTACAAAAAGTTTTAGGTAAAATTTCGCTTCCCGTGAAATGCAATGAGACGACAGAAATAATAGACTTTGTAATAATCCCGGCAATAGGACCCAGATTTATCTTAGGTATTGATTTTTGGAGAAAATTTAAGGTTGCTCCTAATTTATTTTCAAAAGATGCGAATAGTAAAACAACATCAATCTCGGAAATTAAAGTGTTAAAATCAAAAAACGACCTTTCACCTGCTCAATTACAAGAGTTAAACGAAGTTGTAAACGATTATCAGTCGATATCTTTTGAAAAGCGCGGCTTAGGAAAAACAAATCTTGCTACACATAAAATCGAAACCGAGGGCCCTCCCATAAAACAAAGATATTATCCATTATCACCCGTCAGATTAAAACAATTGGAAAAGGAAGTAGACGAAATGTTATCCCTGGGCGTAATTGTGAAGAGCCGGTCGGCTTGGTCAAACCCCGTGTTGCTGGTACCAAAAAAGGACGGAACGGCAAGGTTCTGTTTGGACAGTAGAAAATTAAACTCAGTCACAAAAGCACAAATTTACCCCATTCCGAATGTACACCGAATTCTAGATAATTTGGGTAATGCAAACTATATAACCTCTCTCGATTTTGTGAAATCATTCTGGCAAATACCCCTAGAAGAAAGTTCGTGTGAAAAAACCAGTTTCGTAGTACCCGGGAGAGGAACCTTCATGTTTGTCAGGTTACCGTTCGGTTTACGTAACGCGCCTAGCGAGTTACAACGCTTGGTTGACACTCTTTTCGGTCCAGAATTCGAGCCGAACCTATTCGCATATTTAGACGACCTAATTATAATATCCAAAACTTTCGAAGAACACATAATATTACTCAGGAAGGTACTTGATATATTAAAAAATGCAGGATTAACGTTGAATATTAAAAAATCGGAATTTTGTAAATCACGCCTGAGGTATCTAGGATTTGTAATAAAAGTAGAAGCGATAAAAAAATTTCCCCGACCCCAGAACACAAAACAGGTAAAATCATTTCTAGGTTTATGTAGTTACTATAGACGCTTTATAAATAATTTTTCGGATATAGCAGCTCCTCTAACACACATAACAGGAGGTACGAAAGGGAAATCTAATTATACGTGGAACGAAGAAACAGAAAAGGCATTTTCCGCATTAAAACAGGCATTAATAACGGCACCAGTCTTGAGTTGCCCAGATTTTAAATTACCGTTCATAATACAATGTGATAGCTCTAATTTCGCCATCGGGGCGTGTCTCTCTCAAAAATTTCCAGACGCAGAACACCCAGTAGCTTATTACTCGAGAGTACTGTCAAAGGCAGAAAGGAACTATAGTGTGACAGAGCGGGAACTATTAGCAATTCTAGACGCAGTATACAATTTTCGTTCATATGTAGAAGGATCCAGGTTCACAGTTATTACAGATCACTCCAGTTTAAAATGGCTTCTATCTTTAGAAAATCCAAATGGACGCCTTGCACGCTGGGCCACACGCTTATCGCAGTTCGATTTTGATATTGTTCATCGAAAAGGTTCACTACACGTAGTCCCAGATGCATTATCCCGCATAATAATTTCCCCAATAGACGTCAAAACATCGATTCCGAACTCAAAAGATAGTTGGTACGTGAATTTATTTAAAAACTGTATTGAAAATCCAGGTAAATTCCCGAACTATATTATAATAGAGAATAGATTATATAAACATTGTAAAGCCGATTTTTCATTGTTGGAAGATTACGATTGGAAACTGGTTTCTCCATTAGAGGATAGAGAAAAAATAATAGCTGAATGTCACGAAGCCATAACAACAGTTCACCCCGGAACCTTTAAAACATTTAAAAAACTTACTCTAAAAAATTTTTGGAACGGTATGTACCGTGATGTAAGGAAATTTGTTTCAAATTGCTCTGTTTGCAAGGCATATAAACACTCTACGAAACCCCCAGCAGGACTAATGTCACGTCCAAAAAATGCAGATCGCCCCCTTCAAAGTCTAAGTATTGATATAATCGGTCCGTTCCCTAAAGGTTACGATGGTAAATTTTTTATCTTGAGTGTGGTTGACGTATTTACAAAATATTGCTGGTTATTTCCCTTACGGCACGCGAATTCGAAATCAATAATACAAGCGCTTGAAGATAATATTTTTTTAACCGTTTCAGTCCCTAGAACGATAATATGTGATAATGGGAAACAGTTTATTTCCAAAGAATTCAAATCCTTCTTAAAGAAATATGGTGTACCCGATGTTTATTATAATAGTTTTTACACACCTATGAATAATGTAGTAGAACGTTACAACCAAACGATAGGTACCACTCTCGCGATCTTGGTGAAAGATGATCACAGACTATGGTCGGCAAACTTAAAAATAGTCCAAGCAGCAATGAATAATACAGTTAATTTAGCAACAGGCTATACGCCATTTTTCTTATTTCACGGTTTTGAACAGATAGTCCATGGGTCAGCACATTGTCGTATAATACCGGTAGTTAGTAATGTTGACACGCAAGAAACAAACACAGTCAGTGAGTACGCTACAAAATTACAAGAACTAATAGCCATATATGATAAAGTCACAGACTCACTGATGGAGGCTTATAAAACAAGCGCGAAACGTTATAACTCAGGACGAAGATTTATAAGTTATGAATCGGGAAATTTAGTGTGGAGACGGAACTTCGTCCAGTCAAAAGCAGGTGAATATTTTTCTGCTAAATTGGCACCTCGCTTCGTATGCAATAGAATAAGAGAAAAAATTTCTAGTACGGTTTATATATTAGAAGATTTAAACGGAAAACTGACGGGGAAATTCCATGTGAAGGACCTTTTGAAGTCAGAGAATTAATCCAAGAAAAAATAAAATAAAAGAAAGAAAAACCTTATTCCGGTTATGTTTATCTCCATAATTGAAATTCCTTCCTACCGCCCACACTTTACATACACGCGAGAAACGAAAACACCAAGTTATGTTATTTACAAAAGTTTAATTATTAATTTAAATATTCTTGTTAACAATGTTTAAAAAAAAAAAAAAAAAAACGAAAAGTTATCTCATCAATCTTTTGAAAGATAAATAACGATTAATTGATTGAAGAATTAGGAAAGATTAACAGTGAGATTGTAATTGGAATGAAAAATTAGTTTTTTTTCTTCACCGCATTACCTTTTAACCTTCCAATTGCAATTCTCTTCCTCCTTCTCTCTCTCTTTCATTCTCCTCTTCGTTTTCATAAGGGAAGACTCATCTCTTATCTATATTTCTCTATCTTCTTTCTTCTCTCTCTCTTCCACTCTCTCCTTCCTTCTCTTCCCAAACGTGAAATATGTCTGGGTAAGTTAATAGAACATACCGCATTTACTGTTTTCAGAATAAATAGATTATGGTATAAAAAAAAAAAAGAAGAAAGATTACGGGAAACAGTTACATTAAAGTATGATTTTAAAATAAAAATATACCCTTTGTGAATAGGCTTTCATCTGAATGAAAGAAGAGCAGCTCATATTCAATTGTATTCATTGAATCGCGTTTTTTTTGTCAAGTTCAACATTGCCTGAAATTGAATTCAAACGCAGGTTGTACGATGTGGACATGCTACTCCACTTCCAGGATCAGGACTCCAGGATCACAGTCACTTAATATACCGAATCTAAGGCCAATGCAACGCCATTTTTAAAAAAAATAAATATAAAGAAAAAAACATTGAACCGAAGAACGAAAACAAAAATATTTATTATGATTGAAAATATTTATGTACAAAAAAAAAAAACAAAGAATAAAGATACAAAGATTCGTTAGAGGGCGACGTCCAAAAACCTTCTTTTTGGTAAGTAGTTAAAAAAAAAACAACTTACGGGAAGTTATTTTTTATCCTGACCCAGGACTGGAAATCAAACTTCATTTGATTTCCAAGGGATGTCTTGTTGTATAGATTTATGCATCTATATAACAAATAAAATATTTATATTTTTATCTCGTTGACAGGAGACGTTTATAGAAATATTCTGTATTATGATTATGGTGAATTAGGTCCTTCATCATATCATAATTATTAGTAGAAGTTTAATAGGACCCCCCCAACCTTAATTATAATTGTTAAAAAATATTTTGGTAACAGTTCGGAACGTTAAAGGAAGTCAATCTGTTGTAATTTAATATGTTTTGAAACCTTCGGGCATATTTCTTAGTAAATGTTGGAGCCAGTTAATTATGAATTAACGATACCAGGAATAGGGTAAAAACATATTCAAAAAACGTGATCTTTTTTATGTAGTGTTTTTTTTTTCATATAGTTAATGGCTTTATTTGTCCATCCTCAGAGCGATAATGAAAATAAATTATTGATTTTCTTTATAGACAAATTTTACGACATGGGAGTCATGAACCTATGTTGTAAAAATAAGCTATTGATTACCTTTTATTGTGATGTGGAGGCTATCTGAGTGCACCAGCTAACTCCTTCTATTCATAATGAATTATAAATATCCTTGAATAAAAAAAAAAAATAAATTATTATATTAAAGTATTATTAATTAGGACTACCTGATAACAGATGCAAAATAACAAATTACGCGCCCAAATTATCCGCATTTGGGATAATCACAAAGAAAAGCTGATTTAAAAACAAACAAATTACCCTCAAAAATGATATCACGATAAAAAAAAAAGGCTCAAAGCTTACAAATCATAAAATAATACTTAAAGAAATAATTGAGAGTGTCCTTTTTATGAAAGTAAACATAAATTAAAACAATTGAAAAAGAAATAAATGAAGTACATAGTTTTGGTCTACCTATAAAAAAAAAAAAAAAAGACCATGGCGCCTTAAGTAAATAAATGTTTTTTTTACAGTATAAGAAATAATTAAACAATAAATATCGATTGAAGAAGTATTGTAAAGCCAAACGGTCCTTGACTTTACAATAGGTAAGAAAATTAATTGGACTAAATACAGCATATTGATAAAATTGTGAGAAATAACCTTTAAATTTTAACAATATTAAATTAAAATAGAAAATTGAATTATGATATAGAAATAAAATGTATATAAATTGTATTTGAAAATTGCAAATAATAGAATAATAAAATGTAAATTATAAACACGTAAATAGTTCAATTGTGAATTTACTTGACAAAGTCAGCGTGAAAATTCCGAAATAAAACGGAAGTAAAATAATCTGTGTTATGAAACTTGTACCGCACCTCGTGAGAGAATAACCCCTTAGAGATAAATATAATCTTTTAATATAATATCTTGAATCTTGATGAAGAATTCTGTTGGTTGGAATAGAGGACGCAATAGGTGTCACCTAATAATCAAAATAAGGAAACCAATCTGTGTGAAGGTGTTCCTTATTGTTTTTTGAAACGTCGAGCGCAATCATTTGGAAATGTAGTGTATACAGAAGTGTTAACTGGTTTTCAAATGGATTGGTCAGTGAGGCAAGATCACTGTTTTTTAACGTGATGATGTATGCGCATACAGGAAGATGACGTTTCGGACGTATCTTTTTTTTTAAAAATTACAGGATGTGTATAGCCTCATAATTATACTGTCACGAGAGGTTCTGGTATGCCTAATAATTATACTTAAAGAAAACCATAAAAAACAGAATCAAAGATTAAGTAAGATAAATAGAAAAGGGTTATGAGGTAAAAAGTCAAAAAATTTTAATAACACAAGAAAAAGATGAAAAAAAAAGTACATGTATTGTATTATCGTTTAATGGAAAGAAATTATAAAATACGAATATGTATCAATCCAATTGATTACATGACAATTGTCAGTTAATTTTTTCTTTCTTTTTCTTAAAATATTAATTTAAATTTTTTTTTATTAATTCAAAGTTATGAAATAAATATATATGATAATGAATTGAATTGGCATAAAATGTTATGTAAAATGCGGAAGAATTGACCTCGGTTGTTCAGAAAAAATAAAAACGCATTAAAATATCCATAGAATGGATAAGAGAAAAAAAAAATGTATATAATCAATAAAAAAATTGGTATAAATACAAAAATGTTATGTAAAATGCGGAAGAATTGACCTCGGTTGTTCAGAAAAAATAAAAACGCATTAAAAATATCCATAAAATGGATAAGAAAAAAAAAAAGAAAATGTGTATAATTAGTACGTGTAAAATATGAATAAGTAATTTACCTTTTGTTAAATGAAAAATGATAAAATGAGATGTTCAAGACAAATTGCTTGACATTCAGTCAGCATTAATGATTGGTTTAGTGAATAATTTTTTTTTTCTCTCCCTTTTTATTTTTATTTTTTTTTCTCTCTCTTATAACTAAAACTGAATATAGTTAAGAAATCAGGAGAGAATTGATTATCAAATTTTAATACAGAAAGAAGAAATAATACCCTACTGAAATTACATTGCTTTGCTATCTTAGTCTTCTGTTGTTCCGAGAAGGAAGGTGATCGTTTGTTAACAGAGTAAATAATTTCACAAATTATGTTAACAAACGAAGCGTGTTTTGTATCGCAAGAATAGCGTGTTTTGTATCGCAAGAATAGCGTGTTTTGTATCGCAAGAATAGCGTGTTTTGTATCGCAAGAATAGCGTGTTTTGTATCGCAAGAATAGCGTGTTTTGTATCGCAAGAATAGCATGTTTTGTATCGAGAGAAAGGACCGGTACAATTTCTTTAGCAATAGGGTTGTATAGCTTGGCTCACAGGTAGATAAATTCGTTCTTGGCTCAGTAGGTAGGGAGTGCTAAATTAATTACGGTAGTGACAACCCCTTGTCATAAATGGCCTGCAGGACATCCAGAAACACATGCAAAGAACAAGGAAACTCTTCAAGGACACAAGGAGCAATTTTTTAAATCGGAACGCATATTGAAACAGTATGAACACCTATACACGGGAAACACCATTACTCCGTCAAGGTTCTTCAAAGAGGAAGGCACACTCTCCACAAACCTACAAATGCAAGAATGCTGAATTTACAACTTACCCCCACATTTCCTTCATAATGGCACGAGTCAAGCAAGAACAGTCCTGACAACCTTCTCACACTATATTGGACAGAGAAGGCAGTGTTATGTTAGCACAAAGATTGCAAACAAAACGTATGGAGCTATACAGTTAATAAATAAATAAGTCGCGCATGCGCAGACAGAGCTGCAACAAAGCGGGAATAGGTATAAAAACAACAGCGCGGGAGCACCCAGCCCTCTTGGTTTCCCCTCGTCCGGCAGTTGAGTCCCACACCTAGTCACGCACGGCTGTCATTCACGAGACGCCGTAGCTCATAACTTCGCGACGCGTGCCGCAAACAAAATGGCTAAGTTCCGCTACAGAAGTTGATATTGTGTAACGATCTATAACTATTGTCGTGAGTAGCCTCCCGCCGTGAATATCGCAAGATATCCAGATGAAACGTGTTATGGCGCATTAAATAGCACCCACGCCGCCGCTAAGTCCCGTCGTGATAATTCATATACCCGACCCGAGTGAAGATAGGCCTTCGGAAGAAGCGTAGCTGTGAGCACGGACCCCCCGGTCGAGCCAGCCTGCCTTGTTAGGCCTCCGCTGCCTCCTGACCCTCCTGAAGAGCACGGACCCCCCGGTCGAGCCAGCCTGCCTTGTTAGGCCTCCGCTGCCTCCTGATCCCGCCCGCCCTACGATACAGGTTTACTTATTCTTTCTCCCTGAGCCATTCGAGTCAAGCTTCAAGATCCGGTTCCTTAAGCCGATCCTTAGGTCTTAAACCGTATTCCTTGTTGTGTATTAACCCCATAAGAAATGTACAATAAACACTTGTTATCTATTCCCCGAGTTTCATTGTATGTCGCAACCTGTTTACCCGAGAAAAGAGAATAGCAATGGCTATATAGCAATATGTATCCACTTAGATATATCCGCTTACCGCGAATTTTATGGCGTTAAAACGGTCTCCGGGTGTACGTTGAACATTGGTATCGCTCGGTGGATATTAATTACTTACCGATACAAAACGATTGAATACGTTCAATATCTGAAATTGTGATTTTCAAGCGAGGAAGACGCTAAACGATTTTCTTATTTATTTCACACTTCATAATAGTAGTTTCTAGGATCATTCTAGGATCTTCTGTCTTTTTCGTTGTCGTATAAGAGTGTGAGATGGAAGATTTTTCGTAGATGACGTACGTATGACTCTCTCTATATTAAAATAATAAATAATATAATGTTTCTGTTCTAAATCCACATTTCGTTCAGCGTGCCTCATCATGTCTTTCCGCGTGACATTTACATGCACATGAACACAGTGGTAGTATATCATATGAAGTATTATTCAATACACATGCAACTCCGGAAGGTGTTGTAAGATAGTTCAACAGCATTTGAGGAAGTCAGAACGTCGATTTGAGATATTCACAAAAGTCCAGCCCAAAGAACAGGCAGTTGAAAGATACTCGTAAGTTGTTACTACAAACCGCAGGAATACAATACAGGCTGTTATGTACTACATAATATTACAAATAGGTTCCTATACTATTTGCAACCTAGATGGACACAATAAGAACACAAGCGATAAAACAAAGACAAAGAGTAGAAATGTGCTTCACACATGAGTTAGAATCTACCCCAATAGACCAAATTTTTAACTTTATACGCGAGGTGCCAATATTTGCTGAAAACTAATGTGATCTGACTGAAATTTCAACCTAATACGTAAAACGCAAGAACTCGCGAAAAACTTGCAGTAAAATTAAATACGGTGTAAAAAGTCCTATTTCAATGTATGAGTTCGTAGATGGCAAACTGAGTTGAAAATGATTGTTTAGGAAATTTGTCTTGCTTTGAAGAGTGGGTGGAGTGATTGTGGATTGAACCCGGAGCTGTCGGATATGGCAGTGTTTATGGGTCGCAAGGAAAATGATCCACGTGTCAAGGGAACAATGGAGGTAGCATGACCCCGGGCAGGGAAGTATTGGTTCTGTTGGACCAACGGGTCCAACAAAATCATTTATACCTCTAACATTTTAGGAATACCAGTGAAGGGAGAGAATGTTTTCTACGTTTTTTTTTCAAAATTGAATACCTGAGAAGACTTCCAACTAAGCTACTATGGCATCCCAAGACGGGGAGTAATATGAGGCTGAAGGGAGTGGGGAAGTAAAGAAGACGGTTAAGAGAAAGGTTGGGTAGTACTTGACCAATCAGATCTGGCCATAAGCTAACAATTGAAATAATCTCTCCCCATTCTGAAATAAATTATTTCTTAGCGATTTACAGTGGTGGGTGCGAATTTTAAGTATTTTAATCGCCTGAGATGATAAATAAGTTCAAAATTATTATTTTAATATTGAATATAGATGATTTTTTATTTTTTACGTGAATATCGCATAAGAGACCCAACCGCTCTCAACCTAAAAGACTTTCAACTGAGCCACTATGGCATCCGCAATTGGGGTATGTTGTGACGCTGTAGATAGTGTGAAGAAGGAGGTGGGAAGTACCTGCCTATTCAGAGCTGGTCACCTAACATGGCTAAAGCCATTTTAAGCGATGTTTCAATTCTGAATGGTGGTCTTACACCAATGGAGCATAACGAAACGTATTATATGTTATTTTTAAATGAATTAATTGCGGAAATTCACAATTTAATCAAATAAAATTTACCTGCGAACGCCGAGATTTGAACCCGCGATCTTTGGATTGCTAGTCGGAAACATTACCCCTCGACCACGGAGGCCGTCAATAGAAAATGTCTTTAAATTAGTGTAAAAAGGTTAACGCACTCAAATACTCACGAGATCGGAAACCGCAGGAGTTCGTTCCTGTGATTACCTTTCGGTTCATTTGCATCAGATATAACGTGTGGCTTGCAGCCCCAGCTGTCGTGGTGTAGGTATTCACTGAGCACTGCCCATACTAACTGTTGCGAGGTGGTGCTTTGTTTCTATTTGATTGAATTTATTGACCTATTTGTATACTTATCAACAAGTTTTGCATTACGATGTAATATTGTCGTATATTCCACTAATAGTTTTTTTTTATATTTTGGCAGTGGTTTGACAATTAATAAAATAAAATAATTACTTTGTTGTTAAGGATCATCAGGGTACAAAATTAAACTAATCGAAAAATGCATTGTGTGAGCTAATGTATACGTATTATTATAGAAAGATACAATACTTAACATAGAATAAAGGAACGGTGAGATAGCATGAAGTTAAATTGATATCCCGGACGTTCTGATAACGAATACCTTAAAATATTTAGAAAACATTCTTCGGGAGGGAATGTTTAACTGATATTTTGCATTATGATGCAATTGTTATATTTCAATGGAAGGTGCTAACGAAGAAGCAGACCTATTTGTAAGAAATAAACCGTTTATAATCCTACTATATAATATTATAAAGGCGAAAGTTTGTATGAATGTTTGTTACTCTTTCACGCAAAAAATACTGAATGGACTTTAAAAATTATTTCATAAATAGAAAGCTACATTATTTGCGAGTAATATAGGCTGAATATATATTGGTAAGCTCTGGCGTTATGAAATTATTTACTATACGTTTATTGTCCAGACGAAAAGCAAAGCGTTGCTTGGTAACTATAAGTAATTATTTGACGTGTGCTGTCATTTTGTTATTTGTTTACGTTACTATGGAGATCTCTTAGATAGTTCAAAATTATACTCATCTATACTAATATTATAAATGCGAAACTGCGTGTTGATTGATACGCTTTAATAGGTGGCACGCGAGCTGTTTGAAAAATGAATGTAACGGGTATGGAGGGGAGAGGGGGGCGGGGGGGGGGGGAGTGGAGTGGGGATAGGGAAGGTGGAGGGTGTGGAGTGGGAACCCCCCTAATACTATGCGAGCGAAGCCGGGGGCAAAAGCTAGTATAATATAAAGATAAATATGAAGTTAACTAAAGGGCGTCAAAAAAGTTTCTTACATTAAAGTTGCTTAGAGATAGGAGATTTATTATGTCTTAAAACTAATGAGTAGGTAAGGGGAAAAGGAAGAAGAATATAGGATAAGGATAGGAGATGCTCCCGATACATCCCATTCTAACGCTATGATCATAAGCGTTACTTCCGTTCTTATCATGGGGCCGATGCGTGCCAAAAATTTGTAGGTTGTTAACATTATTGTACGAGATCTGTTCATCGTTTATCAGCTGCAAATCAGTGCAATGTTAATTTCTTCCATCCTCACATGGATGATCAAGGCTTCATGATCCAAGTTCTCTCAATTTTTACTAAAAAGAATCTCCACACAGCAACCCTAAAGATGACGTAGGTCTTGATACAAAACAAGGCCAAACAACATATTGAACACCCGGGTTACCTCTTTTTCTGAAAAAAATAGCCTCCACACTCCACACCATTTACAAAGATGTGAAACAAGGTTTCCGATGTGGAGTTTATATTATAAAGCATGTCATGCAACATATGAAGTAACACATATCTTAATCGTATGGAGGAACTGCTAAAAATGTGGCTGTGTTGTATCTACCCATGCACTAGGGATGTCGAAAGTGAAAAAACGATGTATCGATATTTATTAAAATATCAATATCGACGTCGATATATCGAGGAAAAAACATCGATATATCGGTCAAATTTTCAAGAGATTTTGCGTTTTTAAAATAATAGTGTATTCAGCTCAATATTATCTATCAATATTAATTTTTGTACACAATTTGATTTTTTTAATGTACAAAAATCTCAATAAAAATGAAGGTATTTTTATCACTATCCATTTTTATTACGTAATAATTACAAAAAATGTAAAAAAAAACTAAAAAGCTGTCTTCTAACTTATATGTAAACTGAGATGCATACAAAGTTTGTATGCGTCTCAGTAACATTCTATTGGCGTATTAATCTATCAAAAAGGACTTCGTGTTTGGAACAAGGTATAGTCAATAATCATAGACAATTGGGAACCTTTACATAGGAGTGGCTTAGAAAAAAATGGCGAAAAATAGCATACATTTCTATGTATGTACCTGCACACATGAGATAGTATTGGTGATCACAAATACTAATGCAAAAACAATAGATATGTAAGCTATTAATAGTTAAAATTTCAACCGCCACATGTCATGACTCAATACAGTTACTTTTTTCCGTTCGTTCCTATACGGTTTTGGATTCTAGTGACTTTAAATACATACATTTAAAAAAAATATCATTTTTGATACAATTTTCGATATTGGATATTTTGTATCGATATATCGGATCAAAATATATCGGCTAAAAATATCGATATTTTTAATGAAAAATATCGATATTTCGATATATCGATATTTTTTCAACAAGCCTACCATGCACGTAATATTGGTAATTGTGTTTTTGGGTCAGCTTACTGCACGCCGGTGATCGTTATCTTCGTAGCCTTTCATCTTTTATTTTTACGTTTAATGGCTTGCTATTGTTGACAAAACTTGCTTCAGTTATCATTTTATCTGAAATAGTTAAACGTAGGCCCGGTATATCAACTGATATTAAGCTCGGCGTGGTTAGGGTGTCGAGATCAGCGCGGCTTAGAACGGTGACCCGCCAACTCAGAATGAAACCAGCTCAGAACCACCTCAGAAAGGTCATTAAGAGTGATGATAAAAAAATGGTTAAATAGGTTAAGTTAGGTTAGGGTTACCGGCTATTTTAAAATTATTTTTCATAGCTTTTAATGACCTTTCTGAGGTGGTTGTGAGTTAGTTTCATTCTGAGTTGGCATGGAACCGCTTAGAACATAATCCGTATATAGCCTGGATATCACCAATTTTACACGTATTCTCTATGATTTTAATAGGGAAATGGGTATCTTTTTGTTGTTGTAACATTATTGTCCTAAATCTATGGTACTGTCATTTCAACCTCTCAAACCGTCAACCACAGCAGTCTATTCTTACTCGGGCATTGCATTAATTATCGATAAAGTTCTAGATTTCAATCAGCATGGAATACGAAAGGATTCAATTTATTATCAAAATATTTGTTTTACAGAAGATAACTGAACACTGAACTAACCGCTGAAAACGAATTGTTATCAGTTATCACGTTGAATGCATAAACATATTTTTATAAATAAGCTTCACACAGGAGGCCCTGAAGAAAATAACCCCCTGTTATCTTTGGGGATGCTGTGAGGAGGATCTTTTTAGAAAAGAAGGAGAGGAAGTTCTGGGATGGAAAAATGTATGAGGGGTGGGTAGGAATCTGAGAGTCAGTTCAATAGTAATGGGCTCACGAATCCAACCACTGCGCTGCACGGTGAAGTTCTGAGAGAGTTCTGCTGGAAAGAAAAGTTTTCCCTTAACCAGTCTCTCCCTATCCAGTTGGTTGGCAGACGCAACCACCGTCAAGACCCCGACAAACCTCACCCACCAACCCCTGTACCCCTGTTAAGTCACCAAACGTAACGAACTATTTGAGGTGACCTGTGGCAGAAGAGTTGGTTATCAAATAAACGGTCCTCTTACCCGCCTCCCAATAATCCTTATTGATAAAATTTGGTAGTTGTCGTATACTTCGGGGAGATGGAAGTATGCAATTATTTACGTATGTGTAATGGTAGGGCTACACTGAGGCCAACTTCCAACGTCAAACGTTTGGACGATTGTGTAGAGGGGTAGTTCGTGCGTTGGAAGTTCGAGTTCGAAGGTTGGAGTTCGAGTTGGCCCGGGATCGCCTCCGAGGCGATGGTTCATGCGAGTTGGCCGAACACATCAGTCTGCGCAATATTATTGTGGGAGAGTTGTATAAAAATTGTTTGAAAGTTATTATTTTTTTAGCTTCACAAATCGAAATCAATATTATGGAAACCGACGCACCGCCTGTACAATTGTAGGCAACTGATAAGATATGGCACCGAATCAGCTGTTCGACGTCCGCCATTTTGGAGTTCAGAATTCGGAGGGTTTGCCGCAGCCACCACACGATCGGCCATCAGTCTGGACGTAGCGTCAAATTTGTGTTACCACAGCTCAGCGTTTCAAAAATGAACCATTCAGCGGCTTATCAAGGATTTAGCCGGCTTATTCGAGCGAGGAACGTCGTAGGTACATAACAATGGTACGAATTGACCGATATAACGGGCCGTAATATTTCCTTTTATCTAAATAGTTTTTATCAATGTAAATTACACAAATTGATCTGTTAAGTGAGGGGACTTACTGTGCATCTTGATGTGTCTAGAATTTCCAATTCTGAAGCAACGTTGTCGAAAGCGATGTTGTGTCTATACAGCATATCTGAAAACAAACAAAAAAAAATAGTTTTAACAGAGATTCAGAGAAAGTTTGAATGAAAAATACTGAATGGACTTAAAAAATTCTTTCACTAATAGAAAGCTACATTATTTGCGAGTAATATAGGCTGTATATATTGGTAAGCTCTGGCGTTATGAAATTGTTTATTATACGTTTATTGTCCAGACGAAAAGCAAAGCGTTGCTTGGTAACTATAAGTAATTATTTGACGAGCGCTGTCTATGGGGATCGCTTTGATAGTTAAAATTATAGTAATCTATATTAATACATATTATAAATGCGAAACTGCGTGTGTTTAGTTGTTACCTTTAATAGATGACACGGAGTGGGGACAGGGAAGGTGGAGGAGGCAGAGAGGGAACCCCCCTAATACTACAAAAGCTAGTATTAATTATAATTCTCCTTTATCAAACATTATTTTGAAAACTTTTATAATATCTGTAGTGTACCTATTGATTATTTATGTAGTTACGACGTCGTTCAATTGATGTCGATGGCTTATTTAGTAATGCGAAGTTCTGCATGATCCCAACAGATGGCAGTTGAGCATTATGTCGGAAGAGTACCATCTATCGTCTTTCGTGTCTTAGGTACGAACGGTTATGATGATGACCGAAGGCATCGGCGAGATCGGGCGGGCTCCTCCAATCCGCTTGTAACAGCGACAGAAGTAACTAGAGTCTAGTCTAGGAAATCTGACCAGTTTAATATTAATAAATTTTACGATAAAACTTAATAAATCAACTAGTAATCACACGAACCTATACTTATTTAGAAGTTACCCAGCACATCTTAAGTTGTATTAATATTTTAAATTAGACACGATAACTATAAGTAGATATGTGTACTTTTTTACATTAATTTTCCTTCAGTTTGATTTATGAATTCCCTCTTAACACATTTTTACAACCAAAGGAAACATCCGAAGGAATACCGCTGATAGATCCGTTATAACCTCTCCCCTTTGCCATAGACGACACATTTAACCGAAAGAGAGGTCACAAGAGAGCTTCCAGCTGCGGCAGGTACTACACTCACTACGGGAGCTAAAATGGTGGAGAATTCACGAAGCACCGACCGTTCCGCAATATTGCGAGATTAACTGTCATACAAATCACACTGAATTGTATGCAAATAGTAATAAAACTCTGTAATGCAAGGGGAATGTTGCAGTGCGCTATAAGTCTTAAATATAACGTTTCCTGTAGGAAAAACCGCATTGAACATAGAATATTTCGCTTTCAGTGGCAACTAGTGACTTATAATATTTATACTTTACTAGCGAGTTCCTGGCATGCGTTGCTGTGCCACTTAATAAAGAAATTGTTTCTCCCTGCGTGTCCTTTACTGTTCCTCTTCCGCGTCCTCTTCCCCTCACGCGTTCCCACTCTGCCTTCTCCGCCTTCCCTCTCCCCATTATCCTCTCCCGCTTCCCTCGTCCCCCGAACCCCCCTCCGAAGTTCCCCTCCCTCCTCATGCATTCCATACATTCAGTCCCGGTACATTCAGTTTCCAAACAGCTTGCTTACAACCTATTGCAATTTTTTATTCAAATTTCTCAATGCCAGAGCTCACTCTCATATATAGAAACTATCGCGGGCATGCACACATCAAATCCCCAAAGTCTCATGGCGATCGAATGAATGGTTAGCAACGCATAATTTCATGATGCCAGAACTCACTATTATACATAGAAACCATTTTTAATCCATACATTAGAAATGTATTTTGGTATAAACAAAATTTCACAGTTTTCATTTAAGCAAGTCAAGTTACATCCCGTGTAACAATAACTACTTTATTTTTATACTAGTAGTTCTGTGAACAGTGGACCTTGCGTCAAAAAGATATGTATGTCAATAGGCACTTACATACATACCCATATATAAACCATATATTTTTGTAACATTTTTTTGACTTTCAAATAAGGAATTATACAATTTGTGCAAAGAAACTTCATTACATCAATGACAATTATTTTCAAAAACTTTCTTTAGGCAGGTAGGTCACATAATAACTCAGTCAAGCCACCAAGTCTATGTCAGCCATCTGGTCAAATTAAGATTTGCTTGAATAATAAAGTGGATGCAGCGGATTTTTGAAATCGGAAACGAAATGTACAAACATATTTACGAACATATGAAATGCTAAACGGACGAGTTAAAATGGGACTCGAAGACAGCACTCTCACAGATGCATTGCTTGTACATTGTTTATTTGACGGCATAAAAGAAAATTGAAAAAATTATTATAAAAATAGTGGATGGCTTTAGATCTAACTCAATAGTGAGGTTTATTTATTGCCGAAATTGTTTCATTTTTCTCTGATGTTAAAGAATTTGTTTGGAAAAAGCGTGGTTTTATCTTAGTTTTGTAAAGCGCCCCTGATATTATACAAAAAATGACGCTACAAAAAAGTATTAGTGTTGACTTTACCGCAAGAGTAGAAGCACGAATTACGAGCTTTTTGCGGTTTATCTACAATGGTAGCTAAACTTTGACATTGACATACTTCTAAGTAGAAACGCCACGGTACACCACTGGTATGTAGAATAAACGTATTTTAATTTAAAATATCTATGTGAAAACTGTAAGTAACTATTTTATTAATTATTATTTTTATTTGATAAACTAACGTTTAAGACAAGATTTTTATGCATAGCACAAAGGGTAACAATTATTATAAGCAATAATTATCAGCTTGAAACACTTATCTTTGAAAAAATCTTCCGAGAAAAGATACTTGCCGCCAACGGGACTTGAACCCGTGTCCTTCTGATTGCCGGTTAGCTGCTCTTCTCTAATACCCGCCAAATAATGAAACAATAGAATTATTTGGCGGGTATTAGATAAGCCGCCATAGCTCAGTGGTCAATAGCAGCTGACCGAGCTAGAAAATCCGTCATACTGTAAATTCCGTTATACACAAAATTTTCCCGTTTCGGGACACTCCAATCAGCCAGATATGACGGGAAATCCGTTAAGTTGGCAACACTGGTCAATACATCTTGATACACTTCGGTGAATTGGTTAGCAGGTTAACAGTGACGTCACCGTTAACCATTTCAGTAATGCCAACTTGACACTGTGTTTCGAGGAGAGGTTTAAAAATGCACTTTTTAATAATTTTTTAAAAACTCTGCGTTTAATATTATGAAATAAAACTTATATATTCAGAATCAGCGTTTATTGGTCTACATGAACATATTTTTTTAAAGCCATAATATTTTTCACTGGAGTTCCTTATTATTTTATTAAGTACATATATTTTCAATCAATTCGACGCAGGTGCCTAATCTTAACTATAATTCAGAAAATCTGTTTGAACTGGCGTCATGACATTTGCGCATAATTTAATGTCAGGATTTTGTGGGTTACAGCAGTTAATGAGATATTTTCAGTATCGAGCTTTAAAATAGTCACGTGACAAAATGCGAATTATTTAGATGTCTGGTTTTTGGGATACTTTCAAATCATTATTTCTATTATGAGCTAAGTAGATTTAAAAAGTAACTTTACAATTAAAAGTAAAATTTCCACATATTTTGTATCATTTTTGTTATTTTGTAAAAAAATCTAGTTAAACTCGGGCGAAATCGGTTAGTAACTTGATATGAGGTGATAGCGAAGGATGTTAGTACAAGCATATCAAGGCAATATCTACCGTTCTATTGTGACACTACAGAATCACAACTGTATACCCCCTTTCGCCGTACACAAAATTTGGGTAATGACCACAAGACGTTGTTGATATATTTAACACATCATTCACTAAATATAAACAACAGTAGAATTTATATCAGAAAGAAGAACGACACAGTTAATAAAACCAATGGCATACTCGTAGCTTTGCTTTGACTTATTTCACAAGGATTGCACTATTCCCAGTCTACTGTTTTTCCATCTTGCATCGTGGAGTATTTTGTTTTATTTCAATTTGTTTTTGATTGTATTTTTGTTTATTTTGATTATGATTTTGTGTTTTGATTTTGTTTTTGTTTATGATTTTGTTTTTGATTTTGTTATCACATTTAGATATACTTTGTTAAAAAAAATACATGTGAAAGCCCAGCCGGGCGTGAAATTCAAAATAAATAAATAAATAAATAATAAAATCTACAATGTAAGAAGTTCTATAGACAAAGATCTATAAATTATACTGTAAACAAAGGACGGTTCGTAATACGCTTCCTTCTTCTTTATAGAAATAATTGTATATTATAATATCCGTAACCCATCATTCGTATCGAAAGTCTATCAATTACTTAACAAATGATAATGGTTGTATGCATTGTTGCATCGTTGCACCACTGCATCTTGAATTCATCTGTAGGTTGCATCATACCTCAAACCATTAAACTAATACAAAAAGCAGAATGCACATTGTAAATCGCGTAATACGAGGATGAAATATAAGTACAAAAAAGATTTCTTTAGTTGTGTAAACATGTTTTCTATTTATTTATCACTAGCAGACCCGGCCACACGTTGCTGTGGCTAACGAAACACAACGCCATTAGCCAATCTTTATAAAATCCACACCACCCGCTTGCCAGCTGCCCGCTGCCCGCTGCCTGAATTGAATATTTGAATTTCTCGGCTTTTCTCTACTATAATAAGCATGCATTACTTCCATGCAACACTGGATATTTGAAAAGGGAAAATCAAATACCTACTTACTCTAGGACATCTATTTTACAATTTCTTCCGTAGAACGAATTTCAAAAGTGACTATAGTACGGCCCGCCAGCCGTTTTTAATCGCACAAAAATATGTTTTCTTTGAATTTCTCGGCTTTTCTCTTATATAATTTACATGTTTTATCCATATAAACATTCCTCTTCAATCACTCTATCTATTGGTGAAAACCGTATGAAAATCCGTTGCGTAGTTTAAAAGATTAACACGCACATACATTTTGAGCGACTTCATTTTATACTATCTAATGATGATTAATGATTATCTGCGGGATAAAAATAGTTGCGTTTAGCTAAAGATGGTAGAAAAAGTTAACACATTGTTCGAGAATTTTTAGAAAATTCAAATTCGCTTTCATGCTTTTTAAGATCCCGCATTCTGAATTTATACCGGAACATAACACACTTCCCTAGATTCTAGGTTTTAAACTCTTTAAAACGTATTTCTTATTTTTTTAAATAATTTTCATTTTCCGAGTTGAAAAATTAATTATATGAAATTCTATCAATCAAAAAAAAACGCGAAGTATTTTCTGAAAATTATAAAAAACATATTTGTTTCTAATTATTATAAGCAATAATTATCAGCCTGAAACACTCATCCACATTGAAAAAATCTTCCGAGAAAAGATACATGACGGCTTTAGAGTAGATTCCGACCACCTGTTGTTGCAGTATTAAGTACCGAAGGGTCCAAAAATAATGTCAGATATGAAATAATGTTGTAAGTAAAGAATGTATCAAAAATGTATACATAAAGTAAATTGAAAAATAAAATTAAAACAAATCACATTGTGTAAACCATTTATTTTATCAAAATTATCGCCATGTTTCAAAACCAATGGTTTCTTAGTCAGGATAAAATTAAAATTAACAATAATAACCAAAGACAAACAATTATAGACAAATAAGTACCTGTAGCCAAAAAAAAATAAAGAGTGGTGATTAATTAGTCACAGGCATATGAATAAGGGGTGAGATTTGCCTAGGTCTTGACGGTGAATACGTTTGCCCACCTACTGCGTGGCGGGCCGGTAGAGACGTTAAGGGAGATATTGGTTAAGGGAGACCTAACCTAGACTTCTCCAGCCGGACTCGTTGGAGGGATGGATTCGTACATCCGTCACTCCTGGACACATTGATCCCCAGATTCCGACCCACCCCTCATACTTTTTCCATCCCAGAACTTCTGATTGCCGGTCAGCTGCTCTCCCAATTGAGCTATGGCGGCTTATCTTATACCCGCCAAATGATTCAATATATACTAGTGTTTCATTAAAAAATTACTGCTTATTATATTTTTTCCACCTGAAAACAACCAACTTTATTTTTGCAAGAGAGACACTGTTAGTGTTAAATCCGTCGCTAGGTGGCGTCGAGACAAATTATGTCTTCATTTATTGTCCCGTTGGCGTCATGTATCTTTTCTCGGAAGATTTTTTCAATGTGGATGAGTGTTTCAGGCTGATAATTATTGCTTATAATAATTGTTACCCTTTGTGCTATGCATTAAAATCTTGTCTTAAACGTTAGTTTAACAATTAAAAATAATAATTTATATTTGTTTCTGTTATTTAACATGTTATAGGTGTCAAATTCAGTGTTTCTTTACTGTTAAGCGATTTTTGCACTATCTCTAAACAATATAAAAAATATCGGTCACGATGTTTGTTCGAGATAAACTCCGAAACTACTGAACCGATTTTGATGTAATTTGACTTACTGTGTGTAATTTGGTCCAACTTAAAAGATAGGATAGTTTTTATGTCGACCATTGACCACAATATTTATTATTGCGAATTAAATGTATGTTGTAGAACAATAAGTTTCTAGCAGACGGCGATGTGAGTTAATTTATCGACACAACATTAATCAAGTCTTGGTTACATGGCAATGTGTTTCGTTAGCCACAGCAAAGGGTCAGCTAGTTTTATGTAAATCATGCTTTACTAAATATTTTCGCTCGAACGGGCGTCAACAACGTTCGTCCTTTTCCTTCTCACGTGTCTTTTTTGAAAACGAAAAAGACAGAAGATACTAGAACGATCATCATGTCCATCATGTCACGTACGATCTCTCGCTGGGACTAATATAATCGTTATTTAATATAAGCGCGCTCCCTCCAACATTCATATTTACATATCATCCATGACAACTCAAAATCAACCCAACTTATGTAACACCTCTTTGAAAAGTCATTATAATCCATTAAAAAAAATAGCCCTTAACCTAACCTAACGTAATTTATTTAACCAAATTTTAAATATATTTTTTAACTTTTAATGACTTTTCAAAGAAGGTGTTGAGCTGAGTTCATTCTGTTCGGTCCGGTCACCATCTTTTCACACGCTTATTAGTGATATGTGATGTCCATTCTAAATAGAAAATTTCTCTAGATCTGAATAGCCAGGTATATCACAATCTTTATATTTCTGACTTTTCCTCCCTACACCTTTCAGCCTCAAAACTTACGTAGGTACTCCATTTGAGGTTACCTAGTCACATAGTCCCACCGTCTCCGGGCAGTTAAAATTCTTGTGCGTTATAACATAATTAAGAAAACAGATCCACGGTACCATAATATCATAATGGCTTTAACTAAAGTGTGCAACGTGTTAAAGTCTTTAATATCGCCAGTGACTGAGATGCATTATCAGTAATAAGTTATCTATGAGTATCTGAATACTATCTACTCACTTTCTTTCTAATCGGAACTGTTTCATCTCAGATTGTATAGGAGGAAGAGATTCTACAAGATATGAGAACTGCTTTAAGCCCTTTTTAAGTGGGTTCTTTAAAACTTCAGATTCCCCCTTTTGTCTTGAATCTAACTAACTAACTTAAATATGTCAAATCTTCCGTATATCTAAGATATTTATTTTATTAGTAAACTATACTGAATATTGCATGACTTAATATTATAAACATAACAAAACGTCCCTACCAGATTGAATTTACATAGATTAGTAAGTTTTTACAAATTGTTCCATCCGCAGAGGATTCTAAGCGATAGTCAAGCTCATGTACAATGGGCTTTAGAGTAGATTCCGACCACCTGTTGTTGCAGTATTAAGTACCGAAGGGTCCAAAAATAATGTCAGATATGAAATAATGTTGTAAGTAAAGAATGTATCAAAATGTAGACATAAAGTAAATTGAAAAATAAAATTAAAACAAATCACATTGTGTAAACCATTTATTTTATCAAAATTATCGCCATGTTTCAAAACCAATGGTTTCTTAGTCAGGATAAAATTAAAATTAACAATAATAACCAAAGACAAACAATTATAGACAAAAAAGTACCTGTAGCCAAAAAAACAAAAAGAGTGGTGATTAATTAGTCACAGGCATATGAATAAGGGGTGAGATTTGCCTAGGTCTTGACGGTGAATACGTTTGCCCACCTACTGCGTGGCGGGCCGGGAGAGATGTTAAGGGAGATATTGGTTAAGGGAGACCTAACCTAGACTTCTCCAGCCGGACTCGTTGGTGGGATGGATTCGTACATCCGTCACTCCTGGACACTGATCCCCAGATTCCGACCCACCCCTCATACTTTTTCCTTCCCAGAACTTCCTCTTCCTCCTTTCCATAAAGAGACCCTCCACACAGCATCCCCAAAGACGATAAAGGTCTTGAGGGATTTATTTTTCCTGAGGGCTTCTCGTGTGGAGCTAATGTAAAAAAAATATAAATATGTAACTCTGTTCTTTTATTCATTCCAAAAAGAAAAGGGCCCTAACAAAGCTATCAAAAATAATGTGTCATCTTAAAACTCAACATTGCAAGATACTGTCATTATCGCCGTGGTGAAGAATTGAAAACTTGCTTGAAATGGCGTTAGCCGTGTTAGATGACTTGATCTGAAGAGCCAGGTACTTCCTTAACTTACAACATAGGGGCCATTCATTTATTACGTAAAACGAATTTTGCTTGTTTTCGACACCCTCCCCTCCTATTATAAGAAAAAATAAGAATAGGCCGACCCCCCCCCCCTGTTTAATATTTATTACCAAAGAATCTAAAGGAAAAATGAATACACGTTTGGTTTGTTTTAATGTTTATTTTTCAAAGTAACAATTTTTAGAAATGTTTATTTGTAATTACAAAGGTACTAATAATTTTAACTTTGCGCATTTTTCTGATCTTACGTAAGAACTATCGAGACTCCCTCCCACCCCCTTGAAAAATAAGACAAAGGTCGACCCCCCCCCCCCCTAAATCGTCTTACGTAATAAATGAATGGCCCCATACCCAATAATTGAGGATGCCATAGACCCACTGGCTGTTTTTAATAAAATAGAAAATAAAATATACTTGTATTTTTGAACCACCGTGTCTAGGACAATGCAATGTTCATACATTTGTAGATATTATTAAAGACGTGACTCTCTTTGAGGTCACGATTCAATCGATGAAGGAGATGATTAATATTAAGATGCGAGGCGTTCCTGAAGATGTGCGCCGATGCGGCAACGAGAGGTATGCACCGCTTCACGTAGGTACCATATTATAATATATCGCCGTAGAGAGGAAAATGTAAAAGTGACCTCGAATCTAGAAAACGAGTAAGGAAAGGTCAACTTGTAATAATTAATGTATTAATCAAATTAACACCCAGAAATATGAACGTAAGTAAGCGGTTACATACATAAGTGGGTAAATTCGAAGTGGTACTTTATTACGAAGGTACGCTGATTTTATAATGTTAAACTTAAAAAATCATCTGCGATTATGAAAAAAAAAAAATATTGATGTTTTTCCAAACAAAACTTTTAGTAGATAGCAAATAATATGTTATTTACAATTTTTTAAGCATTTTTAAATACGTAAATGTTTTCCACGACATCTAGAAATGTTTTTGAATTTTTCTATGTATTTATTATCATTTTAAATATCTATTTGATTATTCAATGTGTAATAACTGCATTTTTTACATTAGCTCCTCACAGGAGGCTCGGAGGAAAATAATTCCCCTCAGAGCCTATGTTATCTTTGGGGATGCTGTGTGGAGGGTCTATTTAGGAAAGGAAGTTCTTGGAAGGAAAATGGTAAAAGGGGCGGGTAGGAATCTGGAGGTCAGTGTACCCAGGAGTGACAGAATATCATCTTTGGTGGTGCACTGTGAACAGTATTTTTAGGGAAAGGAAAGAGAGGAAGTTCTGGGAAGGAAAAAGGTATGAGGGGTGGGTAGGAATCTTAGGTCCAGGAGTGAATCCATCCCTCCCACTGCGGTGCGAGGCAGTATTCCGAGAGAAGTCAAAGCGACTCCCTCAACCAATCTGGCATGACATGCAGCTAGTGGGCCGACGCATCCGCCGCCAATACCTGGACAAACCTCAACCATGAACCCGGCCACCCCCGCTAAGTCACCAAACGTAGCGAACCATTTGGGGTGACCTATGGCAGAGGTGTTGGTTATCCAATAAATGGTTCCCGGTGCGGCGGTACCCATACCCGCAAAAAAATAAAGCATTAAAAAAACTAATTTGGTATTAACTGCGTAAATAAAACCAAGATTTACTTTAAGCTTCCTAATTTACTCTGGAAGATATGCCGCGCCCTTGAGGTGATTTTTCACAAAAATGGCGCTATACAAGACATCCAAATATTATTATTATTATTTTATTACCTACGCACTTTCGCGTGATCTGTAGATTCTTTCAGTGTGAATAGGTAGATTCTTACCTTTTCACACTACCGCCGACCCGGGAACCATTTAATGTGTAACTAACACTTAGCAGAGGTGCCCGGGTTCATGGGGTGAGGTTTGTCTAGGTCTTGGCGGCGGATAATTTTGCCCGCCAACTGAACTGGGGGCCGGATGGGGAGAGACTGGTTGAGAGAGATCTTTTGACCTCTCACTCAGGCCTGTCTCTTTGGACCCATCGCCTTGCATGGCAGTGGGAGGGACGGATTCACTCCTGGACCTAAGATTCCTACCCACCCCTCATACCCTTTTCCTTCCCAGAACTTCCTCTCTTTCCTTTCCCTAAAAATACTGTTCACAGTGCACCACCAAAGATGATATTCTGAAGATTTTTTTTTCTTCGGGGCCGCCTGTGTGGAGATAATGTAATGTAAAAAAATGTATACATATATACTGGTTCCGTGAAATAGAATCTCTTATACGTTCAGTTATAATTAATTAATACTTTCAAAAAAGGGTTTGAACGTTTAAAAAAATGAGAAACGTTTTTGTTACAAACGTGAAATAGGTAAAAATAATTAAAAAAAATAATAATTGCACTTTGACCCCGACGTGATTTGAACACGCAACCTTCTGATCTGGAGTCAGACGCGCTACCGTTGCGCCACGGAGTCCATATAAGACGTAGAGCAATACTTCTATTACAATATAATATTCAGCACCAAAATATAGATCAGTATTCGACCAACTAACCAACAACAATATTGATCCAGTTGGGTACAATTTTGGTTCGATAGATTGATAATAATCGAGGTTAGATACAAGTTAAGACTACTAAATCACCTTGGACAATTTGTTTAGTACACTGCATTCCGATTTTCTACTGTCATAATAGTACTGACATAATCTCACACGATCGTATAGATCACAGATGCCCTCAGGGATCTCTTTTCTACAGCATTCAGTCTGTATGATCGTGTAAGAAATGTGGAGATCCGCAAAGAAAGCAAGGCTGATGAAAGCGTAACGAGTAAGATCAAGAAAGAGACCCTCGGATGGTTTGGGTATGTAGAGCAATTGATCGAAGAAAGTGGTGTAAGGAGAATATATGACGCAAATGTGAATGGTAGAAGAAGTCAGAAGTGAATCAGATACTTGAGTCGGATCATGCTAAGAGTCCGAATAATAGAAGAATATGTATGAGACGATGTATAAATATGAATGAGGCAAAGAGTGTGCTAAGACCGAATTACTTGCCTACGCCTGCGGGGAAAAGGCGTGATGTTAAGGAACGTACTCATACTACGTGACCCACTTTTTGCAATTTCCAACCCCTCCTCCCCCCTCGGTGACCACGTGTAGTATATTCCAAGACCCCCACCTCCCTCAGTTTTCACGTAGTAATTCATAAATATGGTTTTGAATCATTTCTTGCTAACAAAAGTAAAAAAAAAATGATTTGGCTTATATTTGTCATTATTAATACGGCACTTGCTGCGTCACAGCAAGAGCTGCGTCACACGCAAACCTATAATTACAAGAGGAAACTTATGTCAAAATATATTGTAACCAGAACTTAATTTAGATTTCTAGATTGATTACGTGATAAAAACCTAAGCCCCCCGCCCATCATTGTGACCAAGCGTGATATTTTGAAGATCCCCCTCCCCCCTGAACGGGTCACGTAGTATGGGTACGTTTCCTAAGTTAGTTATAATATAAAATACTTCCCGGGAGCACTTTCATTTTTTTTTAGCTCTTAAAAAATATCTGAATTTTTTAAAAATAATTTCAATTCAGCTGCCGAGTTCAAAAAAAATATATATATGAAATTCGATCTGCTAATCATGAAAAACACATCTGGTTCTGTTATTTAAATTTTATAAAATTCAATAAAAATATGATATGAAATAATAAATTGAAATAATAAAAATAAAATACAATAGTATTATATTATAATAATTTAGAAAGATTCGCTCTAATGTAATCGCTTATAAATAATTGTTTTGTTTCATTTTTTATTTTTTACACATATTTAAAAAAAAAAAACCTAAGGACATATATTTTTTTAAATTTTATCTATTGTTGAAAATGGTATGAACTAATGATATAATGAATGATAACATTTTGTCTGATCTCTTAACACTTTGTTATTAATTCATATATTTTTATCACTTATTATTTTCTCTGTCTATAATTTTATTTTTAAATTTTATTATTTTGCTTTTACTTAACTGTTTTGCATGACCGATATTTGCGTGTGTTATTTTTATTAAATTGTGAAATTATTAACCCCGATAAAGGCGAACCCTAGTGGGGTTAATAATTACATGCTAAAAATATATGTAGATAAATTGTGAAGAAGCAATAAATAAATAAAATAAATAAATAAATAGTAGAGGCGTCAAAGGAAAAATTAAAATTTGACAAATTTTATAGGGTACGGAGTTGTATAATGAAGTATGTGTAGTATTTTGTATTGGGCGTATGTACATGTTTTTTTCTTTTATTTTATAAACTTTTTGTAATTTTGCCATTTTTGTTTATTTCATCTTTTAATTTGACATCGGATTGTTTTTCTTTTTTTTGTGAAGAGTGAAAGATTATGGAATGCTTTTATTGCCTAGGTAAGGCTCTCGACTAGCAATCAGGAGGTCGCGGGTTCAAATCCCGGCGTAGTAAATTTAATTTGTTAATTAATAAATAACATATTATTATATATTTGCGGCACTTTCTACTGAGGAATATACTCTCTGTGTAGGGCCACCATTCAGAATTGAAACGTTGCTTAAATGATTTTAGCCCTGTTTGGTGATCCGATCTGAACCGTCGGGTCATTTCCCACATTCCTCCTACCCAACTCCTTCCCCTCCCTACTACCATAAATTTCACAACATTCCCCAATTGGGTATGCCATAGTCTCACCTGGTTACAGATGGTTGGGAGCAGTTGGGACTCATGTGCGGTATTCACAAAAATAAAAATGTGAATATAATATTCTTCTAACGTCTGCGGTGCTGGGACTCAGTATTAGCTACTTCAAGTGCTCGACGGAATTAGACCTCGTTCAAACGCCTGTAGCAAATGATATAGAGTTTATTTAACTCTTGGAAGTATAACACAATAATAACATTTGTAGTATATTTTCCAAACAAAAAGGTTTAAAAACTCATTCCTTCTTGCGGTCATGTAAATTCTGCGGTCTATTTGAAGCATCACAAAAACACAATTTTCAAATTGTGTTCACTCCAGTTCCTGAAGGAATACCGTTGAGAGCTGTATTGTAACTGTAACCTCTAACTCTATCTTTTAAATTTAAAACTAAAACACAACAGAATTAAACGATACACCGGAGCTCTCGGCGGTAGGACTTTACCCATCTCAGAAAGCCATAAGCAATAAAAAGTCAGGGACGGCCGGTAAATGTTAATTATTTTTTAATGAACCAGTTCCAACTGATCGAACACTATGGCATCCCCTATTTACGATACGCTTCATGGCTGGAAGGAAGAAGATGAGGAAGAGAAAGGATGGGAAATATTTGGCTCTTCCGATCTGGTCACTAAACATGGCTAAATGTTTAGTGACTAGATCACAATGCCATGTTTAGTGACCATAGCTAATGTACATTTCGATATTGGTGGTCTATTACCAGGGCGATACTGAGAGTATTTATCACTCTTATTGGAAGAATTGAAAGCACTATTTGTCTAATGCAATTGAAAAACGCTTTCGTTAATAGACAAAATACAGGAAGTCATTTTCTAACATTTTCTTAGGACAGGTTGTTTCAAAAAATTTCAACGGATTCACCAAATATTTGAAGTTAATTTTCACGTTTTGTGTAAGTTCTATTCAAATTCTATTATTATATCTATATAGGCTAGTTGCTTCATAAAACTAAAATAATCACAGAACTTACAAAGAACGTGAAAATTAACTTCAAATATTTGATGAATCCGTCAAATATTTTGAAACGTGTCAATTTTAAAGATTTAATGAAAAAAGGAAATGTAATGTTCTTTTTAATGTTGAATTAAATGAAAAGTTTTTAACCACTTTATTATACTTTACACATTATATCAAATGGTTTCGATTACATAATAATCTTCTACAGGACTGAGTGATAAGGACAGAGTGAGGAGGACTGAGTGAGGACAGATATTAGAGGAAGAGAGAGCACCTTTGACAGGGGTTGGGAGAGGGGTAATTAATTAAACAAAAAGAATTAACAAAATGTCCAATATTAAGTTGTTTTCTTTATCCCCACGCAAACCTTACTAACTCCTCCGATACCCTCCCACTATCTATCTACCTACCTTTAACATGTATTTTTTTCTCTTTATTTTAACATCATATATTGTAAAGTAAAACTTAGGTCATAATAATAATGTTATGAAATATATTATTTTATATTTTAATATTTTATTTTATAAAATATATTATGATAAAACTATACTAACAGACAGAACAATTAGTCATAATAGACCTGATATAGTTTTACATGACAAAATTTAAAAAATAACTTATATCATTGATGTAGCTATTCCAAATTCCTGTAATATTCAAAAAACTGTTTCTGAAAAAATAAGAAAATACACAGATTTAGGAAATGAGATTAAAAGAATTTGGCATTCTCGGACTATAAAAATATTACTATTTGTTATTTCAGCTACTGGTATTATACTTAGGTCTCTGATTCAAAATTTAGGCATATTAGATTTGTCAAAGAATTTATATATAAAAATGCAAAAATCGGTAATTTTAAATACATGTAGGATTACAAAAGATTTTTTAAATATTTATATTGAGGGATCAGTAGGATTTATAGGTTCAATTAGGAATTCCACAGAGCCGAACCCTCTGATATGAAAATATCTGGAGTCGGTGAATTATTTTCCCATATGGTCTCTGGTAGGTTGACATGTTGTTCTTGTATTGTTTTGTAATTATAATACTTATATAGTGCAATTGCGTAACGTGGATTGACCAGATGATGATTAGAATAAATGTAAATATAGGTATATACGAGGGCTGTCCCGAAAAAAGGTCTCCAAGGTGCTGCAGTCGCAAAAAACGATTTTACGAGCAAACTTTTAACACTGGCGTGTAGCCTGGTTTCCGCTTGCCAAATCCCTACTACGATGTACCCTCTGTGACGCTTAGCCTCGGCGTGGCAGACGTTCGCGATGGAGCTTGCGCCATGGGTGAATTACGCTCTACAATTAGTTCTTTTGTGAAAAAAAAACCCTGGTTGAAATTGATTCTCAGCTACTTGAAGTGAACGGAAAACAGTGTATGAGTGCGAAAACGTGCGCAAATGGAGCAGATAATTTAAAACGTGTCGTACGGCCATCGGTTTCAGACGAAAAAATTGTCAAAGTGGAAAAAACAATGATTGCAGATCGACGGGTGGCGGTGCGGGAGCTCTGTGATGTGATGTCAGTAAGACCATATAAGATTTTGATAAGATCAGACAGATTTTGATAAGGTTTTGACAGATCATTTGGGAGACTACAAAATCTGCCCAAGGTGGGTCCCCAAATGCTCACCGAAGATCACAAAAAACAAAGGGTTGAAGCAGCCCGCGAATCCCTTGAGTGCTACGACATCGATGGCGCAGAATTCTTGGACTCAATCGTGACTGGGGACGAGACCTGGATACACTACATGACACCACATACAAATGAATAATCCCAGTGGCTTTATTCAGATTCGACGAAGCAAAGTTTAAAAACACACCTGGCGGGCGCGGCGAGTGGAAGCTCCATCCCGAACGGCTACCACACCGAGAATAAGCGTCACAGAGGGTGCATCGTGGTGGGTATTTGGCAAGAGGAAACCAGGCTACACGCCAGTGTTAAAAGATTGCGCGTAAAATCGTTTTTCGCGACGGCAGCACCTTGGAGACCTTATTATGCGGACAGCCCTAGTATATGAATCATAATAAAGTGGTTAGAAAAAAAAAGTGATTGCTTCCGTCGATAATCTAAAATATTTATACTATTTTTCAGCACATAAGCCGATAGCCAGTTTTAAAGTGAAAAGCATATTAAAATGAAAAGCAAAATTTACACACAATTATTGAAGAGTGCTGTAACAAAGAACTTATTCGATTATTGAAAGAATTTTAATAATCTTTAAACAATATGAATATAGAAAATTTAAAAACCGACCGAGAACGAATTTAATGTTCGAAATAGACATAAACATTAAACACACAGCCTTCCAACCGGATATTTCCAAGTTGTTTTCCAAGCTCAGAAGAATCTAAACCGCCCCTGGTACAATGCACTAACACGTGATGGTACGAGTATGAGGTGAAGTCCGTATTGTTCTTGCTCTAGCCCTCTCGCCCGTGGCCAGACCTGGCATTGTTTCTGCTTCACACCTCCAGCCATGGACTGCTCGTTCTGCACCGGAGAAACTATTAACTTTACTATTCACATCTTCAGAGAAATAATAAAAACTCACTTTACGATGCCGAGCAAATTGTATGCAAGTGCACCTATTACTTCGGCGGCTTTGCAGGTTGTAGATGAATTCTTATGAAATGCTTGTTGCAGTGGAAATAATGCAACATTGTATGCCTGTTCTTCTTCTTTCACTTAACTGATATTCACGTAAGGGGTTCTAAACATAGGCATTACTTTTCCACGTTTGTAACTTTGGAGTAAAATTTTTACACAAACTGTTATTGATTTTCACAAAGAGGAATTTGTTGGAGCCCAAAGATATGTTACATATTTACTTGGAAACAAGTCATACGAGTCCTATCTATACCAAGAGCGATGGATGTATGGAGGATAGTGGAAGGACTCGGAGCACACTCTAATGGCCGGCGTGGTCGAGCGGTAAGGCTCTTGACTCGCAATCCGAAGGTCGCGGGATCGAACCCGGCGGGGCAAATAAATTTTATTTGATTAATTTGTGGTATTTCATAATTAATTCATTAACAATAATATGTAGCATATAACGGCATTCCAGAGTGGAAGATACTCTCAGTGGTGTAAGACCACCATTTAGAATTGAAACTTTGCTTCAAATGGAAAGCCATTTCAAGCAATGTCTACACGGCTAAAGAGCCGTGTTTGGTGACCAGATCTGAATAGCCAGGTACTTCCCACACCTTCCTCACCCCCATATCCTTCCACTCCCCACCACCTTCAGCCTCACAGCATACCCTAATTAGGGATGCCATAGTCACACAGGCTCCAGACGGGAGCAGATGGGACTCTTGTGAGGTATTCATATAAAAAAAACACTAAGGTTCATTTTGTTTCCTAATAAAGTTAAAGCATTTTCAAAAAACTTTTGATTTCCAAAAGATGGTCACTCATCGAGACGATATTTAGTTATGATATGAAATTATGTCCAAATCAAAGAGTAAATAAGGCTTCTTACGATAGCAGTGGTTCAAATATATAACTCCGTGTGTTATCGTTATTTTATTTGTTACGAGATTTATCCATCAATTTTACTGAGGACCATCAAACGTAACAACCGAGACACATTTGAAAACAAATTGTTAAAAATTCCCAAAGAATTTATACATTAAAGATAAATGAAGAAGGAACGGTCGTTCCAAAACCGGTCGGCTTTAAACAAATATACAAGTGGTTCAAACAAAGTAACATTGTTTCATTTATCTATAATGGATAACCACAAAGTTAAAGCTACATTAAAATGTATATGATTTATACATTCTTTTCTATATCAGGTTAACATAATACAACAATTGTTGATTTATAAACAATTTTTTTTTTTTTTTTTAACTTTATTTATTCCCATTTCTTTGTACATATAATGTATAATAGCAAATATTATATAATAACATAATATATAATAACCATTATGAACAAGAAATGAAAACCCACTAAGGCACTGCCTGAGTGTGGGTAATAGTAAAACAAAATACTATATTTACAATCACAGTTTGAAAATCGCTGATACGGTAGGAACCTTTCCTCGGTTACATATATCTAAAACGTTACCATTTTACCGCGTAGTGAGAAGCCTTCGCCGTCTATTGTCTTCCGCCATGTTTCTTTTTTCCTTAGTCTCAGGAACAGCGCATGCGCAGGGCTTAGTCTGAGCATGCGCAGTACGAAGTTTCTACCTACAAGTCTACAAGTTCCGCGCATGATACTTTTTAAACTAAAAACTACGATCACGACACGAGTTTACGGCCTAACTCTACAATGTATAATATATATGGAAGACAAGGGTATGCGGAAAGCCAAAAGCGTAATATCGCAGAGATGCCTACTTAGATGCAGACGCTGGAAAAGCTAAAGTACGGCCATGTAGGTAGATACTATGTATGTATATAATGTATTTAAAATAAACTTTAATGGTTATTAAATACATGCGCTGTACAAATAAATTTATTTAGATTTTTGGACGATTTATTTAAAACTGAGTCTCTAATACCAATACACAACATGCATAGTAAGTAAACCTCGACAATTTAACAGTTTAACACTCCTGCAGGACAAGAAACTGTCTGACAGAAAGGACGGAAAAGGACAGGAAGAACCATAAACTCTTGGAATGACCGACAATTTCCAATGAAAATGCAAATGACACCATTGTAGTCGATAATTACTTCAAGTTTAATAATCCAACAAGAAAAGTATTGATTTTCTTACCTGGTTCAACTAAATAAATAGACTTCGACGTATAAAGTTTTCTCTCTTGCATTTTTAAACCAATTTTAAGGAAAGGCTTAAGGAAAAATATTTTTTTAAAGTAACTGATGGACAACTTCGAGCAAGAAAGATTTGACCTCTTACCATTAATTTTTGTAACCATTGAAAATACATTATCCGGGACACGTATTAATCAATTGACAAAAACCAACTTCATCAAGAAATACACTTGTTGGGGTGTTTTACAGAAATTCAAATGTTATGTCATCAAATTGCCAAACATCGCCATTTTTTTACATTTGAAAGGTCACCGTTAACTGTCTTATGATAAACAGTATTTTTAAAGCTGAAACGGACCCGTAAGAATCCTAACGCTTACTTTTACCAGTGGCTGGGAAAATGCTAATTATGATAGTAACCGATGGATAGCTTTGAATGAGAAAGGCTTAGGTACTACCTGCTATTTTACACATTTCACCGGTGACCCGGCTCTTAATTACCCGACAGTTGATCCGCCGACAGTTATTCCTCCGGACAATCGGTTTATTTGAGACACAAACAGGATATTTTGTGGGTAATATATAATAAATTAAAATATAAATATCCCTAGACGAGTGTCTGCAGTAATCACATATGCATTTTCACAGAAGCAAACACATGAAAAACAATGCAAGTATTATTATTTTTATTTTTTTATAGTAAATACCGCACAAGAATCTCAACTGCTCCCGTCTGGAGCCAGTGAGACTATGGCATCCCCAATTGGGGTATGTTGTGAGGCTGAAGGTAGTGGTGAGGGGAAGGAGGTGGGGAAGAGGAAGGTTGGGAAGTACCTGGCTATTCTGATCTGGTCACCAAACACGGCTCAAGCCATTTTCAAGCAACGTTTCAATTCTGAATGGTGGTCTTACACCAGGGCGATACTAATAGTATCTTCCACTCTGGAACATGCCGCAAATATGCTATATATTATTTTAAATGAATTAATTGTGAAATAACACAAATTAATCAAATAAAATTTATTTCCGCATGCCGGGTTCGAACCCGCGACCTCCGGATCATGAGTCAAGAGTCTTACCCACTGGACTACGGAGGTCGTCAATTATGTATACATAACATGAAAACTTAAATACAAAATAGAAATACATAAAATTAATAAGTATACAATATTTATGAAGTATTTACTGAAAAGTAATAAAACAACTTTTTTTTTTTAATTGCATAAATTGTGGAGATATTTATTGAAATATGTTATATTATTTACAAAAATATCTATGAAAGTGTGTATTTTAACAAGATGGTTGTATGATTGAGACATTCTAGACATAGGATAGTTGATCCTTCTTCCAGTTGATCTCTCGGACGATTGATCCACAAAGGAATATTTCTGTTGTACCTACTTCCTCCTTCGTAACTTAGAATTTACACTCAAGACTGCAGACTGCAGATGTAAGTAAGTACGTCGAATTTTGACATACTTCGTATATTGTCTGCAAATTTACGTTACCAGGGAGAAAATACAGCAGAAAAAATACTTTGAGGTATCAAGTGTCCGCCGAGAAATCAACCAGCAGAGGGATAACTGACCGGGAGATCAATTATCTAGGGGAATAACTGTCGGGAATTAAGAGTCGGGACAAGTAATTAAGCCTTTCTCATTGAAAGCTATCCATCGGTTACTATCATATTTTCCCAGCGACTGTAATTTTAAAAGCAAACGTTAGGATTCAAGTCCCAGTTTCAGCTTTTAAACAGAAGACGGTTCGGTAACCTCTCAAATGTAAAAAAATGGCGCTGTTTGGCAATTTGATGATTGATATCAATTGTGAGGGGGAGATGGGGGTTAAGCATCAGTTTCCACATTGAAGGTAAAAATTAACCGATGGATAACATCTAACGAAAAAGATATTCCTATTACCGATTTAAACATTGAAAAAGTGCAATCTCCCGGCAAAATATGAACAGAGTAACCACACGATAGTACAGAATGCCACACGACTAAGTGCAAGTCTAGGTGACCGCGAACAGGGCACTAAACATGTTAGTCGTGAATTCTCAAACAATAACCCGGCGACGGACAATGGCGGTAGCGGGTATTTACTCCGGAGCTGTATTACAACAACTAACAGATCGGAACAGAGGAACAGATCACAGATCTCTCGGAGATTCCTGCAGCAGCTGAATGTGCAGCTGCTTACGAAGGTTAGGTGATTTTTTTATCGCAGGTTTGGAAAACTTTGGCAGGATGGGTTTTTGTCGCTGGTGGAAAAGTAAGAACAATAAAAATAACATCAGGAATCTCAGCAAAATCTCAATCAAATATGAACAAATTCTTGCAATGTACAAAGTTATTTGTTGCTTGAGAGTTTAATATCTCTTTTAAGCGCACAAAAAGAAGAAGATGGAGAGATATGTAATTACGAATGTTAGAGGAACGCGCTAATATTTAAAGGGATAAAATCGATGCGAAAAATGTGAAAATGTTTAATAAACCACGACTCGTTGAAAATAGAGTAAAAATCTCGCGGGGGTTATCTTAAACAGTATTTAAAGAAACACTGTGAATTATTTCATACATATAACTTGTAAAATAACTGAAACAAACGTGTTTATAATAATTTTTGGAGCATACTTTGCGATTTTTTTCTACCGAGGGAATTTTATATAATTTGCGTTTCGGCGCGACGAATGTCTAAATATTATCTTCAAAAATAACATATAATTTTTTAAGAGCTTAAAAACTACAAATGTTTAAGGGAGGTTTGCAAGAAATCGGTAGAAATTCGGGTAGAGGCGTCTTAATAACATTCACAATGTCGTTAAAATTATTCTGAATAGAAACCTGTGGAAAACAGAAATAAGTATTTGTATCGACGCAGACCCATGAACAATCACTGGATATTATAATTTATTTTTGGATTTGTGAAACTGAAAGTATTAATGTACTATTTGTCTCTTGATAATTATCTTTCAAAATCAAATATTGTCAAATTTCAAATCAGAGAGAAGTCTGAAATTTATCTATAGTAAACTTGAAAAATCATTATTTATTGAAATTTACATCAGCCAATTTAAAAAAAAAAATTACACCTCTCAGATGGAGAATTATTACTTAATAAAAATAATGTGATGACTTTAGTTAAGTAGATTCTACTTTATTGCTTTTCTGAACAATCAGCTCCAATTTTGAAAATGACGTCAAATTTCACGTCAAGCATAGCCTCACAGACAAAAGAAATTAGTAACGTAATATATTTCAATAGAAGGTGCAATGCAGAAGAATCGTTATGGATCTCTTCGGAGGTAGGTACATATATGTATACTCAGCCCGGAGATATGCATGACATTAATAATTTGTACACCGTTGACATTTGCCATTACCATTTACTATTTCTGTACTCTGTTCTTTCCCCGCGTTTGTGTTTCATCCCTTCAACAATTAGGGTCTCTTCAAGATCATTTTATCCCCCTTTTTTCTTAAAACAACCCTCTACACGTCAAATATAGGCAATAAAAGCCTCATTAATCGGCAAATTCAATTGTATTTTATAAAAATCTGCATAGGACAACATTTTTCAGTATTTTTCAATGAGTTATTCGTACGAGGTTAGTTTTGAGAACCTCTCAAATGTGTAAAGACCTTCCCATTACTCATGTCGGTGTACATTATTTTGTATCGCCGATCTCTAATGATCATATTACATTACATAATCATTATTAGTGAAATGGCAACACCTAATTTGCGAAATTTATACGGAGAATCGTGCGCTTGCGCAAACCATGGTCGCAGATGATTAACGTCCCGATACTATCTGGAGTCAACTGCAGTGAACTTAGCAGATTGATATCATACTCAAAGATATCGTAAACACGGCTGCAGAGAGGTACTAGCCACTCTAGCCAACCTATTCATAAATTACAACAAACGGTTTTGCGGTTATCATAGATGCACATACCTAAGCCATTAGGCTGGCCCGTCAAAGCTTTTTTGTGAATTTGGATTTCCGACATTTCCAGACATTTCCGAAAAACCGAAATTTGATTTGAGTATGCAGTTATATGTAAAATTGTAACCTCTATCTATTACAATACTCAGATTAGTAATAAAAACCACCAAATCAATTAAAATGCAGAAAAACTTGTAGTGAATTAATCAGAATGTTGATGTTGTTTGAGTCACTAGAAGGATATGTCATTCAAAATGTCTTTCTAATGTATCGGACCGTTATGCCTCCCGGTGTTATTTTATAGCATATTAAATGTGTTAAACAAGACACACGTAAATAATAATATTTGATTTATGGCGAGCATTGAATAATTCTTTACACATTATCTCAAAACTTAGAATTTGAAAATGTCTGACTAATCAACTGGACGACCGATATACCTCCAAGACGATATGAACGTCTCAAAAGTTCGAAAATGACAATGTAAAAAAATAATTAAATTAATGTATGTAACTCTAGTTGCATGGACGCCGAAACTCGGATTTACTTTGAAATTGAGTAATTTTCAAAATTGGATCTGTTTGTCAAGAATTCAGACTATCCCGTGATTTTTCATGGATCTGCGTTAGAAATTTCATTGTTATCATCGTTACAAGCTTTCTAAACAGTGTTTACTGTCTATTAGGGTGGGCAATCGGAATGTCGTGTTGGTGGCTCAAAATTTGCGCAATTGTAAAAAAATATCAAAAATATTTTCATCCATTTTGGATTTGCCTGTGTGTCCAATGTACTAGGATAGGCCATTAAAGCTATTTCAAAAACTGTATACTCGTGTGTTTAACCTAACCCAACCTTATAATGTATATTCTGCTTTTGACATTGTATCAGGTACCAAAGTTCAAACCATAGACTTTTGAGACCCGTGATGGAATAATGTCTCAACGACTGAGGGCCCAGCCTATTTATTATCCATGCCTAAATAGAAATGCTAAAAATAGTCAATTCTAGTGGCTTAGATTTTAGAAGACTTTCAAATTCACAATAGGAAGATAACGAAAAACCTTTCTCTTTATAAAAATGTATTATTTAATTCACATCCGGTGCGAATTCGAACTTTTGACCCTCCGATCATCGGTCTAAAGACAAAATTAAAATTTAACGCGTAGCCGGAGAAACCTTTTATCTCATTTCGTTAATCACGATCAAAATCAACGTCGATTTTGATTAAAGTAAAAGTAAAAATGATACTTTTATTGTGATCAAAGAATTTTTATACTACTACTTGTATTTAGTCATATTTTGATACCGACCAAGTTTCTTGTGGAGTAAAATTAATATTAAAAAAAAAAAACATTTAGCTTAAGGACCATTAAGCAGCGGCCGAGAATTCAATTTCATCGAAAGATTGTCTTGCGATCGTACCCTTGTAACTATCCAGGGAGATTCCGATGGGATATTTTAATTATTCTCCTTACTATCATTTTGAACTAATAACTCAATATTGATTTTATTTCTTCAAATTTTGCTTTAATATATACCTACTTTCAAGTTAGCTATAAAAATGCTCGAAGGCGAGATGATAAAAATACGTATTTTAGTAATTACTTTGATCATAAGTTAATCAATGATTTTTCAATGATGTCTATTCAAATAAGGTGTATATATTTTTTAAATATATTAGTTTGTAAGACCATAAATAAATAGACAAACTGAAGTATTTTCGTCACAAAACACTTGCCCGGATCTTTTGAATGATTTTACTTGAACTAAAATGAAAATTCTGAAAAGAGTTTTGAAATAATTTATTGATTTACTTTACTGTATGATTAAATGATTTGATAAGTGTGTTGTATAATTCAACACTTTGTTTGAAAATTTAAAAAATCTGCCAATGACTTATTATAATAAAAATAAACTTTTTTTTTAAATTTTAAATATATCTTTACTAGATAAAAGTAACAATCTTTCGAAACCAATTAATATTTTTTTGAGGAAAAGAGTTGATACATCTAGAAAATGATTTAAAAATGATATATATCCGGTTGTGTCAGGTTATTCCCTCTTAATACTAATGGGTAATATTAACTTCGTCTTAGGCCGGCCGCAAATATCAGATTTTTTCATCCGATTGTCTGATCCGACAAAAAACAATTGGACGGCTGGTGCGGAAAGGCGTGGCCTATTTTCATTACTTTGCGCCGGCGCGGCGGTCCAATCCGGTCCGACAACGGGCGCGGCCCCTGTATCATAACCAATCCGGTTTTCGTATCGATTTTTGTCTTATTAATCAAAAATATATAACGACATGTCGACACTAGAGTCAAGGGGTAATCCGGTCTCCGGTCGACTTATTAAGTCACTGCCTTTAGTTTTGTTTAGGTTTAGAGCAAGACATATTATGGCACGATTTAATAATATTAATTTTACTGCTCAAAAGGGGATGCTACGGTTAGTTTGGCAAAATAATAATTTCTTGAACTGTATTTTCACATAATACAATAATATTAAGATAAACAATTTTATGAACAGTATTCTGTATTCTGTGGTTCATTTAGTTATGAGACAGAGCGACATTACACAGTTACTCAAATTTTCATGCACCAACACTTACCGATTAACAACACTAAACACGCGTCACAGGTAACAGGTACAAAGTAGCAGATAACGTAACAGTTACAATATCGTGTCATCTGATTGAGCGCCGTGTCGGAATTATTCACTTGACAAGTTTTAATCTAGCACAGGAGACGAATGTAATAGTAATGTCCATTATTGTAATCTCCCGAGTACCCGGAGCCGGTACTTGCAGCATCCTGAGATCATGCCTGATAGCACATCGTAATGGGAACGCTTATACTTTGTATTAAACGTCGCTCGTCGTGCGTTTTTTTTAGTCCTATGTGTTTTTTATCGAATGTCAACAAGGAGTCAATTTATATTTTTGTGTGATTTTACACAGCACAGACACGAATGATTTGCAACCTGGGCAATATAGATTTTCATGACCTTACTGTTTAATATCAATACGAGGAACTAGGAATCTTATATCACCCAGAGTGAGCCATTTACGGGCGATTTAATATGATTTAGTGGGCAATAAGCATACTTAGTGCACTTACCTTATTATAAACAGTGTACGTAACTCGGCGCTTTTTTGTTGAGATCTGCTTTTATTATTATTTATTAATTTGAAACGCCCCGATATGCTGTAACAATACTATACATTTTACATGATTTATTGAATGATACAGAGACACATTAATATTATTTATTAATTTATTTATTTGTAGGAGACAAAACAGCTTATATGTAAAAATACAGAGATACATATAAACAGAGTTAAATTAAGTCAAGCCAAAAAGAATGATAAAGGTACCTAATTTAAAAATTCCGTTTTATAAAATTCCAAAAGATTTTTGAAAAAAGATACCAATGTGTAGTTTACAAGCCGTAGAAATGAAACAGCACAGAAAAGAAAACAGTAAAAGTAGAGTGGGGAGGCTACGAAGCACCGCGCAATGAGGAGAAGGATTATGCTATCTCATTCTTTCGCAGGCTAAATCCTATAGATGTATGTGTTTGCCTATTTTTAGTGTCGCTTTTTCATTTTTTTATATTTCATATTTCCTATGTCATCTTTGAAGATGCTGTGTGGAGGGTCTTTTTGAGGAGAGGAAGGAGTGAACATGGGTCTTGAAGAGACCCGGCAGTAGCCGGTAAATCGTTCCACAGCCGAGCTGTTGAACTCAAGAACGAGTCGATACAAAACTACCAGTTCTCATGTGACTAATGTCAACCATGTACAAATGGTCGGCGCGTGTTTGGCAGGCTTCCCGACTATACACTGATGCCAAGGGGATCAATGACGCAAGTTCCTCGGAGCATATTCTATTATAATGCCGGTAGAATAAGGAGGTAGAACGTTTCATCGAGTTTCAAATCACAACGGTGGTAAAGAAGTTTCACTTCAACAATTTCTTAGTTGCCAAGTTGGTAACAACATCAATTTTTCAGCATACCCAGGAATTATCCTAGTCGGATTAGTTTATCTGGATTACCATCAGACAGCAACTTGACGAACGTAAAAAGCTCTTAAGCCGAACTTAAAAAACTGTTTAGTTGTGGTTACTAAGCGAGTAAATAAACGGTTTGAACTCGATGCATTTTTATAGGTTTGCCCCAAAGACCTACTTGTCCTAAAGACTGAAGTTGTATGAAATCTTGAACCCCGTCTCTAAAACTAATTCCCCATTGTTATGCGATATTCACATCAATTCCGCGATTCAGATTGTTATTATAAATTCGAAAACCTAATGTTAATATTGCTGCCTTTATTACTATAGCCGGATTTATTGTAAGCCGGCATTATTCATCTGCATATTGTACTGTCCAGCCGTTGGGACCTCTGGGCACTCTAAACTCTAACTGCCTTTTGTTAGGGAAATGTTATAACCAGACCTAAGGCCAAGACTTCTCTATGAGAAGTTATTCTTTCCACGATTAGGCTTGCTTATGTTTGTGTACCTGAACTATATATTTAAACGTAACTGGGTGCTATTCTTATTATTGGAAGAATGATAAGAAGTATGTGAAAATAAAATAAAATTTGATTTGTAATATGATTATTAGTTTTGTTATAAAGACCTCACTGTTTGTTGTACCTGTTCTGAGATCGATATATTGTTACTATTATTGTTTTACGTTATTCCATGGTGATTCGAACCTCTAACGTAAAAAATAAACATAGTAGACCTTTTTGGTTATCTTTGGTGGACATTATTATGTTTATTCTTAGTAAGTTGCTTCTGTTAGTCGTGTTGTGTTTATGGTTCAAGTATATATTAGTCCTCATTATCCATTTTTTAAATGAAATCTCTTCCTGTTAACTTAATCCAGTTTCTGAAAGCTAGTAGACGATTGATATAGATAATTTCATGGATTTGTTCTTAGTACCTTGTCAATGATGATAAAATTTGAAAAAAATGACAAACTTTGATTATGGTTTTGCTGGTTTTTTAAATTTAATGGTTTTTATTAATCAATATATATTATAAAATAAAGTGTACTACAATGTGCGTGCCGCTAAAATCCAGAAACGAGTGACGGTAAGATCAAGGAAGTTATATGGTGTGGTAGCCCTCTATTCACCATCCATTAAGAAGGTTCCCGTTTTCACCTGAAGAGCGTGCTTTTTGAAGATAAAAGGGCTGGAATTTCGTCCTCTAGAAATTTCTAGAACAGTTCAGAACATTCGCGAATATTCAGAACATCCCGGAACATTCTGAAATGTTGCGGAATGTTCGGGAATGCTGTGGAACAATCGGGAACATCATAGAACTAGATCATTATGGAACATTCCAGAACACTCTCGAATGTTGTGAAATGTTCTGGAACATTGTGGACCAACCGAAGCCTTTTTGTATGGGTGGGGGTACTCATTGGTAGGGGTATATAAAGCAAGATCCGTCGTGGGTTTAAACGTCAGTTCAATCTCATGTCAACTTCCTGAGCGAAGCCGGGTACCCCAGCTAGTGATAAATAAATCACTTAGCTTTTATTTCACAAAAATGAAATTTACACTTTTTTTGTGACATTTTTAGAGAAGTTTAAAGAATAATTATAAATACATAAAACACCAATTTAATCTTTTTTACACATCGTGTAAAAACGTTAAGGGTTGATTGAAATATACAATATTTGAATAATCCTATCCTATTAATATTATAAAGGCGAAAGTTTGTATGGATGAATGTTTATTACTCTTTCACGCAAAAACTACGAATGGACTTTAAAAATTCTTTCACTAATATAAACCTACATTATTTGCGAGTAATAAAGGCTGTACATATTGGTAAGCTATGGCGTTATGCAATTTTTTGTCATACGTTTTCTGTCCCTAACAAAATCGAGTTATTGCAAACGTCAAAAGAAAAGCAAGACAAACGGTTGCCGTGGAAACGATATTGGCGTCGTAGTTAATATCTATCTCAAAAAATTAATCGCCGAAATGTTTGTGGGCGCACAACTTCCGAACGATTGCACCAAATTGGATAATTTTTTTGCATTACTTTACTGGTAAGCTCTAGCATTATGAAATTTGTAAAAAAATGCGGTAAATATGCAGTTAGTCCACCTCACGGATAATACGGAACGTTCGTGTTGTCGAAGTTTGATGCACGGATGATACGGATTGTTCCTTTTTTAAGTAATAGACAATCAAATATGACATTTGTCTGAAGTACCAATCTTATAAAATAAATTCTCTAAAATAAACTCGCTTTTCATCATACTTTTAAAAAACATCCCAGGTTTTGAATGGTTTGTTTGGCTACGCAGGGTTTGTCAAGCGGGTTTGTGTAATTATTTTAATACATTTCTTTCCATGTTCTACTGTTATAAATACTGGTGCAAACTTGTCAATGATGCATTCACTTTGTTTTACGCAAATATTTTTTTCTATGATTGGCAGCATTGTCTATGAAATGTTAAAATTAAAACGATGGATAAACAATGGCGTTACCGCGAGAGTGAATTAATTTTAACAAAATTAAAATGTTAAATGCATATTTTTTGCATGTTTTTTGGTCTCTCCCGACATAAATACTCACTTTTCGTAATAATAAAGCTAAATCTAACTGTTGGGATAAAAAGTATTCCGTATTAACGAGTAAGCGGTTTAATGCATAAATAATAAAAATGCAATAGGTGGCACGCGAGCAGTTTGAAAACTGAATGTAACGGGAAAAAATGAGGGTGGAGGGGGGGGGGGGGTAGGGGGGGGGGTTAGGGGTGGGGGGGGGAGTGGGAACCCCCTAATACCATGCGAGCGAAGCCGCGGGAAAACGCTAGTGATAAATAAAATAATATTTGGCTTTGATCACGATTTTCACATTTTCATTCATCTGAGTATCCCGTTCTAATAAACAAAACTACGGTATTTGGTTTAGAGTTCCGATTCAAATTTATGAAAAAACTAAAAAACGCTTGAATCAGTCTCCGCCTAGTCCATAATTTTAATTGTGATTATTTAAAGGTGCTTAGTTTTTATTGTGGTGCCTTCGCTATTCGATTGCTGAAGGTGATTCAATCAGATAGCCGCAGAGGTAGAGGTCTTACAGAAGTAATAAAAAGTGCCAGATTACACTTCGTTTAATCGATACCCGCGGTAACTTGTGATGATAATTATCCGACGTCTAATCGCCGTCTGATTGATTGGATAAAAAATGATAAAATTATTGTTTCTATCGAATTAAGTCAATCAAATAATATGATGTCAGACAGTCTACGATCATTCGTAAACGCGATAAAAACAATTCATATAAGGATACATAAAAAATACAAACATTCCAAGGTTACTAATAATCTGACAATCTTCATAATCCTTTAATTATCTACCTATCATTATCTTTATTGAGGACTTACCTAATGGAGAATGGAACCCAACGCATTTACAGATTTGTACCATTCGACCACTAACTTTCGAAATTTATAACAAAATGAAGTAATAAATATCTATTGGATATTTATAACACAATAAAGTAGTAAAGGTCGATTGGATATTTATAACACAATAAAGTAGTAAAGGTCGATTGGATATTTATAACAAAATAAAGTAGTAAAGGTCTATTGGATATTTATAACAAAATAAAGTAGTGAAGTTCTATTGGATAATCATAAAAAAATAAAGTAGTAAAGGTCTATTGGATATTTATAACAAAATAAAGTAGAGAAATTCTATTGGATAATCATAAAAAAATAAAGTAGTAAAGGTCTATTGGATATTTATAACAAAATAAAGTAGTAAAGGTCTATTGGATATTTATAACAAAATAAAGTAGTTTGCTTCTCAATAGGCCACTCGCATGGACTTCATAACGACTTGGAAAAAATCGTGTGGATAGATTTTTTTACTAAGATTACGAAAATGTTAGTAAATTTTTTTACAAATGTACAGTTTTTTTTAATTTTAAATAAAATAATCCATTATTAGGGCTCGTGACGTCACTACATGAAAATGTCCCGTCTCCGAAAATGATCCTATTTACTTTATAAAATTCCACACTGATTTCTATTTTTTACATGGCATCACTTTGATTTCGGACGAATTTTTGAATTTGACATTTCGTTCACTAGATTTATTGTTTGTTCTCTGCGAACGTATCATTTGGTTTGACCTTTTGACAGATGTTATGAAGAGAACCCCGTACATTTTACGTTGTCCGTACGTGTTTCAGAGTGTTATAATAATAATGGTGCGGATTTTAAATCAAATTTTATAATATTCTTATTATTATTATAATTTACATTTGATTTAGTAATATAGACGTTGAAAATTATAATGATTTATGATCAATAAGATGGATCAAGGAAAAAATATTTATGAGATTTAATATTTTTGGTATGCCTCGTTATTCTCCAGTGCCATTCGTTTGGAAAACGTTCTTTTTTAAAAATGATTTTCGGCTATGTAATTATCGTTTTTTCGCACCTATAAAATTATGTAACGTCTTTCCGGTTTATAAAAAATGGTCTGATTTTTCGGATTGAAATTTTAAAAAAATCGCCAGGGTTTCAAAAATACGATTAAAAAAAAAATACAGAATGTCTTAGAATATTTGCCTAAACCGGAAAAAAAAATTAAAAAATGTGATGCAAGTAGCCTATTGGTTTTAGAATGAAACCCTCCTGAAGCCGTGCTGTAGCCAAAAATGTAATTAGAAAAAACTGAATGTTTTGGAAAAAATAACATTCGACACTAAGGAGCCATCCATAAATTACGCCACACTAAGGGGGGGGGGGAGTAGAGAAGTGTGACACTGTGAGACAAGGGGCATGGAGGGGTCATCAACTCTGTCACGTCACATGTAAAAATCTAAAACGCAAAAGTTTTTTGATGTAAAATTGCAAAATATGTGACGTTACACTAGGGGGGGGATCTCACAAATGGACGACGAGGGACGGAGGGGGGGGGGGGAAATCATGAAATTCGTATGACATAATTTATGGATGGCCCCGAAACATGGATTACAATTAAAACTAATTGACGATTTTTTGCTGATTATAAACAAAGTTGGTTTCCACCATTGAAATTCTTCCAATATGAAAGAAAGTTTGTTTCCACTAGTCCTGGGTCGATCGATCGTTTTACACGACCCGGGTCGCTCACGACCCACTGGCGTCACGAGCGGGTCGCGAAGACCCGCTCTTTTCGCGACACAAAATACGAAACTCGATTACTCATCACCCAGTTGCTTTCTACGACTCCAGATACTAATATCTACAGCCTGTATGTCGGACGAATATCTACAGCTCATATGTTGAACTAATATCTACGAACTTCAGAGTGTTGACTTATATCTACAGAGCGTAGGTTGGATTAATCAGCTAAATGTGTCCAATAGTCCGATATTAGGGATTTTTACAAACATACTTACATAAATTAAGTTTTTTAAACTGCATACGCAATATTACGTTATTCCAATATGCTATGCATAATTGCAAATCCAACCTCTGCCAGTGCTGTAGATATTCGTCAACACTTTGGTTCTTATAGATATTCGTCAACAGTTTGAGCTGTAGATATTCGTCAACACTTTCCTTCTCATAGATATTAGTTCGATTTTTTCAGTTTTTTGAATTCTTGTAGATATTAGTAGACGCCTCACTTTCTACGGGCGCGCCGCGCGGTAGACCCTCGCCGCCCAGACCGGTCAAGTCATACGCGACACGAAACCCAGGTTATAATTGTGTGAACGTTCTCTCACAGCTCACACCTATAACGAGTAATGTCATGTCCTAGAAATAAATTTAAAAAAAGACATGCTTCAGGGGTTAAAAAAAACAATGTTTTATCATGTTTTGAAGGATATAAAAACCTTGTAAAAAACGTGTTGTTCTGAAGCTTTTATTGAGAATTTAAATAAGTAAATTAGCTGTAAGCTGTAATGCTTTATTATAATTTCTTTTTATTAAGGTCAGACATTTTACACTTTTACCAGTTTATAGTTTCTATTACAATGCACAATTACATTCACACCCACACGAAAAATTAAAAGTTTTTTATGAAAACAGCACTTAGCACTTTGAGTAACAATACCAAGATACGCTCTTATTAAAAACGTCTCCGTGTCTAGTCGAATATTCAAAAATCGAATCTACTAAACAATCCCGCTATGACGTGACACACGGGCAGGAAGCAGGATACTGTTACGTTACGCACGTGTGTGCGTTGATCGGCAATCGGCGACCGAGTGTGTCGCAGTTGCAGTTCGAGAGTTCCGGGAGCTGACACGTCTCGCCACTCGCCACATGGGCACCCGGCGATCAGTCCGTGAGTCACGGGGTGCAGGAATGTGTCGTAGTTGGTAGGTTGCGGGAGTGTGTCGCGGTTCACGGGTCCCGGAAGACCCGGGTGCTGACGAATAAATAACCCGCTCGCTCTTTGGTGGCTCGTGAGCGGGTTTCGACGATCAGGTCTTTCACGATCGACCCAGGACTAGTTTCCACCATAGAAATTTATCCAATTTGACAAGGATAAGGAGGATTTTTGAAAAGGTGGGAACATCAAGAACTATCTGAAATTAAATTTTGTGTGTAATGTGTTTATGAAAAAGCTTTGAAATAATATAAAATAATATTCGTAATATTTCACTGTAAATAATTACTTACAAATTAACGGTGTTCGTGATGCCAGGCAGCAATCATTCGCAATATTCGCATTTAACAATTACCTTCCGCTTGGAATAGAACCTGTTATTAATAACAGCGAAACCTTGATTAGTAGGTTGAGATGTTCTCAATTAGTCGCTTTTCTCTCTTTCTCCTAACAATAACTCCCTCCAAAGTTTCTAATACGCTAACACTTCTACTTCTGATGCCTGCAGCTCCTGAATGAAGTATTAGGCGAAAGCTTTCTGTTCGGAGCTTTGCGCCCAGAAACTTTCGTGGAAGCTTTGCTGCCATTCAAATTTAAATATAACGATTGAGCACACAAATATATATACTCGGACATTCTCAAATATATAAATTCTTAAAATATGCAAATAATTTTTATTTTAACTACAAAAATAAATCTAAAACATAAGTACACGTGCGAAATAACACAAGGAAAAGGGAGTGGTGAATATTTTTACTTAGGATTACTTGGTATTAATTCAGGTTTTTCTTTTTCGATATTTTTTTTGTTGCTTCGGCACACAAAGGAAGAACATAAGAAAATCAACAAATTTACGGGGAAAAGTCCTGAACGTTTAATATATTATAAAAATAAAATAAAAAACCTTTCCATTTACCTAACTTTAACTTTGATCATCGTGTTGCTTTTGCTATTTGCGAGGTTGGATTGGGTACCGCTGCCCCGGGAACCAATTATTGGATAAGCAACATCACTGGCATGGGTCGCCCAAAGTGGTTCGCTACGTTTGGTGACTTAGCAGGGCGCCCGGATTTATGATAGTGGCGGCGGATGTGGCCGACCAATTACTGCATAGCGGGTCGGATCGAAAGACTAATTGAGGGCTGAGGGACACCATTTGACCTCTCCGGAAGGACTCTCACGACCCACCGCCTTCCTCCGCAGTGGGAAGAATGGATTTAGACATCCGTCATCCCTAGACTTGTCATTCCTGGACCATAAGATTCGTATCCACCCCTCATACCCCTTTCCTTCCCAGAACTTCATATATTTTATTTATTTAAAAATACCCTTCACACAGCATCTCCAAAGATGACACCCCCATATGTGTGGAGCTGATGGAAGAAAAGAATTTAGCTAGCAGATAAATAAACCCGCGACTCTTCGGAGGGAACGCGAATCCATCATAGCCTATGACTACTTCCAATATTTCATTCGACAGTTCCTATTAATACCAGATTATACGAGTACATTGGTATACCTAAACAATTTTAACTCCAGGATAATATTCCCACAATATGCATAATATTCTTGATGATGGTTCCCAGCAAGTCAGCGATGCATAAAACTGCACGAATGCCAACAACTTGCAAAACGTCAGATGCATTCATCGGCCAGTTTATTGCTATCTTTTGTTTACACTTCATCAATTAGCGCATCCGGTGCCGCATCATTCATCATATCTCTCTGCTTAACCCTTCACCTCTTCACGCAGCACGTCACGGTAGGGCCTTTACACTGTACAGTGTATACTGTATATTGGAGTACAGTACCTGTACAGGGCAGCAGGACGGGTATGAATAATACCTATTACCAGGTGAGCATGGAGTATGGAAGCAGTCGCCTGCGGCGGTCATTCTAACTAACTGCTTCTCCTCGAAGTTTTAACTAAACTACTCGCTTGTGAGCTTTCTTCTTGCCAACCAGGTATTCTCATTAAGATTTAGTGATTTGTAACAATTTGTTTGTTAGGCGGTACGCGGTACATGTTGGAGATTCAATATTTGGATATGATTGAACTCTGTGAACTCTGATTCGACCGTTTGTTCTGTTCCTTTAGGTTTTCTGCCCGGCGGTAATTATTATTCAATAAAATTGTCAGGCACAATATGTTAAAAAGACATAAAAAAATAAGATTTTTTGAAGTGAAAACTTTTTTAGCACCGTTGTATTTTGAAACTCGATAAAACTAAAAAGCGATACTAAAAAGAGACAAACACACATCCATGGGATTTAGCCTGCAAGAGAATAATCGGTCTCCTCTTTGTGGGATGCCTCGTAGCCTCCTTTAGTTTTCTGAAGGTTTCGCTTTTACTGCGTGTGAGCCGCGCACAGTATTTTTTTTAAAATTTCATCCACTAAAGTAGACAAATAATTATTCGTCCTATTTGTTTTCTTCAATAACAACCCAAGCAAGTGGAAAGGATGGAAAGGTTGTACATTTTTTTGATTAATCTGTTGGAAGTTTGCCTATACAATTGAAATGTTATTTTAGAGTTCGACGGTTCCGAAGGTTAATTTCCTTGTTTGTGTTTGTAACGTAATTTTTAATGGAATGCAAAACATCAAAAAAATTCTATATTTCTTGATCTCAATGAATAGTAAAAATGTAGAAACATAACTTTAAACAGCTCTACTGCAAAACTACAAAATCACCCACCCGACATTGTTTTTCAGGACCGTCGATTTATAATTACGAGTATATACAACCTCCATGATTATTTGTGGTGGTGTGTCTTTGTGTTACTTCGGTTCAATGACACCTAGATCTGAGAATTGTTTTAATATTTGAATTCGAACTTATTGTGGAAATAATTTGGACAAGCGATAAAGTGGGTACCGAAATTATTTCATTAATTACGAGCTAATTATTTCATTAATCATTTTTGAATTGCTTATTTCTTTTGCTTTTTTATTTTCAATTGTTGTAATTTTTCAATTATCAATTTTCAATTTCGGTGTTCATTCGAAACTAAATTTCTGATCGTCTCTAAAATTGACAATGTTTTATTTTTGAAGAGCAATAATTCTGTGGGGAATATATATTACTTCATAAATCTTTCAATTATAATATCTTTTGAAGGCGGCGTAGTGCAGCGGTAAGGCGCTTGACTCGCATTCCCAAGGTCGCGGGATCGAATCCCGGCGTGGCAAATAAATTTTATTTGATTAATTTGTGTATTTCACAATTTAATCATTTAACATAATATATAGTATATTTGCGGCACGTTCCAGAGTGGAAGATACTCTCAGTATCACCATTCAGAATTGAAACGTTGCTTGAAATGGCTTCTGCCGTGTTTGGTGACCAGATCTGAATAGCCAGGTACTTCCCCACCTTCCTCTTCCCTATTTCCTTCCCCTCCCCACTGCCTTCAGCCTCACAACATACCCCAATTGGGGATGCCACAGTCCCACTGGCTCCAGACGGGAGCAGTTGAGGCTCTTGTGCGGTATTCATGTAAAAAAAAATTCCGTGATTTTTCACGGGTCTCCGCTAGTTAGTTACATTTTATAAAATTCAATTAATATTTACAAATTTTCGCCAAATTGCGTAAACCTCTATTTTCCTGTCAATATCAAGGACCGGTAGCTAATGGACCTAATGATGATTTTAACGTTATAGCTATTTTATTCCTTGTAGTAGGTATGCAAGCACCTAACTGTTTTACTTTTCTTGACACAGTCCCAACGTATTTTTCATCAATTGCGCTGGTATTATTAGAAATGTGCACGGAAATGAAAACTCTCGTTGGGTTAATAAGGCTATTTCTAGACTGGGGGCGTTAACAATCTCTGCAAAGAAAGAACCCAGCATTTTATCACCAGCGTTGTTAAACCAGCGCCTGCGGTCAATCTACGGCTCGCACAGTTCATCGAGAGAAATTATTATTGTACTTGGTATCACAATACACATTTTTTAAATGTGTCTATGAGAAATACGCAGGGGCGTAGCAAACTTCTAGCCCAACAGAGATTACATAATAATATGGACCGATTAGATGAAGAAGAACGAATGAAAACATTTACTTCTTCATTTTTTCTTATTCAGTCGCAGACTGGAACAAATCAGCGGAACTGCACTTGTATCAGTTGTTAAGGTTATTAAACCTACCGTCGCTTCCGTTACTATGACTTCCATCAATTTTTCACTGAATTATTTATTGTATTGTCTTATCACTGTCACTCGCAAGAATGTGACAAATAAATGAATGTATTTTTATTTCTAGTACAGTTACCTACACGATTTTGGTAATTCACTGAATAACATAGGTTTTAGTTAAGTATTTTCAATATATTTTGTGAATTCTCCTGTTGGTCAACATTTTCAAGGCTTGTATTTTCGGCATTAATGCTTGGCTCCATAGTAAGCGTTCAAAAATAAGAAGAAGATGGTTTGAAAAGGAGATATGAAAATAAGAAGAAATACGAATGTTAGAGGGAGCGCGCTAATATTAAAAACGATAATAATTATGTGAAAATTGTGAAAATATTTAGTAAAACAAGACCAGTTTCATACCCATAACATGTGAAATAATGGAACAAAATGTGTTGTTAATAATTTTCGAAGCGCACTTAGCGATTTTTTTCTAACGAGGGAATATCGTATAATTGCCATTTGGGGGCGTTCAAGTATTACGTAGCGCAATTTTTGAAGATTTTTGACCCCCCATGAAACGCGCCGTAACGTTTTTCCGCTCAACCCCCCCTACAAGTTACGTAACCCAAGTGCCAATTTTTACCTAAAAGTCACAATTAAGTTGCGCAAAGTACTGGAAAGTCGCTTAAATACCTTTTTTCTTGTTTTAATCGCGTTTGCGGTAATAAATAAAACAAGAGATTTCGAGAACGAAAAAGATTGCCAACTTGGAAGATTTTAATTCCCTAGTTTTTTTAATCTAAATAAAGAAAAACATGTTACGTAACGCGTTGTTCGAACCCCCCCTCGTAACGCACAGTAACGTTTCAGAAGACCCCCCCCCCCCCCCCAAGTGCGTTACGTAATACTCGAACGGCCCCTTTAGACTCTACTATATATATTATCTCAAAAAATAACACATATTTTTTTTAGGTATTGAAGCGTTCAACTTAAAGAGTTCAGGAGAAACGTGTTAGAAATCGATAGAAATTCGAAATGCGGGGTTAAGATTGTCTTGATGTTAGCCAACCATGGATAGGAGAGAGAATCAAAAGCAGGTTAATGAAACGTAGCAACAAAGATGTTAGCTGTTAGAGGATGCAACATCTCGGAAGTTTGTTTAATTTACAGAGAATAAGTGGTCATTTTGTTTAACTAACCATATTACGGATTTTGTGTCGGGCCCGTGCATTTGCTGTTACGCCACTGTAAGTAAGGGGAAAATCAAGCATCACAATATTACTAATTGTACCAAGGAATACAATAGGTCCAATGCAGGAGATTAATCTTTACTTTACGTAACTTATAGGAACTATCATACACTGTTGGGAATTAAACGAAAATTACTGTCTGCTTATAATGTTAGAGATATCGATAGGTATTAATGTGTAGTGTAACAGCGCGCGGCGTTATCGCTTCATAGCCATAGTAATTTCCTTTTAAATTAAGACATTCATTTATGAAATACTATCAACGAACCTAATCTTAACTACAATATGATATCTAAATGTCTCTCTGAATACGCGAAATTTTCGTAATTTTTTTTTTTTTACAATTTTCTTAATTCGATAAAGCTGTCTTGCTTCCTTCAAGAGCTTGACACCATAAATCATTTTAATTTTAATTTAAGGAAACTTAAAAAAAAACTCAATAAATGGATAATTTATTTCATAGTTTTATACTTCACATAAAACTGAATGCATTGTATGAAATATGAGGTAGAAAACTGGAAACTAGAAAAAAAAACGAGTGTGTTTTAGACCTCACGACAGTCACGACTGAAGTAAAACTTCACTAACTTATAAAAGAACATATGACATTGGGGTGACATATGACCATGGGGTGACCCACAACCGTGGGGTGACCTATGACCTTGGGGTGATCTAAGACATTGGGGTGACCTATGACCTTGGGGTGATCTAAGACATTGGGGTGACCTACGAACTTGGGGTTACCTACGACCTTGGGGTGACCTACTACCTTGGGGTGACCTACGACCTTGGGGTGACCTACGACCTTGGAGTTATCTATAGCATGGTTATTCATTAAATCATTCCTTGTGCTCACACCTCTCTGTCTTGCCCCTACAGTAGTAGGTATACGAAATGTAACTCTCTCTCTTTCTATCTTCACTAACATACATCTCCCTCTCAACTTTAAGCGTGCGTAAAGGCCCGACCGTTCGCCTTGCACGATCACCGTTTGCATCGATCACCATTCGCATCGATCACCGTTCGCATCGATTACCGTTCGCATCACACTTTTCGTAACGCATTCACCAGCTTACCCCCCAAGTCAAGCGTGCGTAAAGAAGTTTTACTTGAAAAATTGAAAGGCAAATTTGACAGCAGTAAGAGGTACCCAAAATAAAAATGGTTCTTGGACTAGTTTTAAAACTCTGGTTTCATCTTTAAATTTATTAATGGATATTTTTTTTTTTTTTTTTTTTTTTTTTTTTTATTATTTATTGAAACATTTATTATAATTACAATTTTACAACAAAATATTTTTTTTTACAGGTTTTTTTTTTTACTACTCTTCCATTAAAAGCATTTGCTTGTGTATGGAAGGGGAGTGTACATAAATGCTATTAGTTATTAGTTAGGTATAAGTTAGTACTTAAATAATGAATTGTACATAAATATATGTGAGCTGCAGTATTTATTTGATAATGGTGTGTTTTTTTTTTTTTTTTTTTTAAAGAAAGAATGTTATGGAGAACTAAGATATTTGTAAGATTAGTTGACAGTAGTTCTTTTCTTAAGAACATCTTTAAAATGTCTCTTGACAGAGAGCAGCATTCGGGCCTTATCATCGATGCTTCTGATTTCCTCTGGTAGACGATTGAAAAAAATTCTTCCCTGATAAGTATAATGATGCTGTGCAAAAGACGTATTTAGTTTTGGGCATAGAAAAACATGTTTAAGTCGAGTTCTGTTTTCATTTAAAAATGGATATTTATCTTTTTCTTTTATTATTTGAATTACTGAATTTTTAATATATAAATCTTTAAATGTGGGAACTTGAAATTCTTCAAACAGGCGTTCAGTTGGGTAGTCTAAGGATTTTTTTAATATAATTTTAATAATTGTTCTTTGTACAATTTCTATTGGAAGAAGGTTACATTTATACGCGGATCCCCAACTAATAATAGCGTATTGTAGAGTGGATTGAACTAAGGCATAGTAGATTAAATATAGATTTTTTACCGACAGAAAATTTCTAATTCTTAAAAATATATATATTAATTTTCTGATTTTGTTTACTACTTGACATATTTGTTCCTTCCATTTCAGGTTTTTATCGATAATTACGCCGAGATATTTAATTTTATTTGTTGTTTTTAATATTGTACAGTTTGATTTGCAATAATGTTGGCTGTGAATTTTAGTGTTATCGTGTATGACAATGTTAAAATTTTTGGGAGCGTCGTTTGGATGGATTGCAAATGGAATTACAAATGTCTTTTCACTATTTAGTGATAGTAAATTAGTGTCGAAAAAATTCTTAAGCGTATTGATGTCTTCTGTGGCCTGTAATTCTACATTTTCCCAAGTATTTTCACTTATTATTAAAACTGTATCATCGGCGTATGATGTAATTTGACCATGTAGATGTTGAAAAAAAATATCGTTTACATATATGGTAAAAAGGATTGGTCCAAGCACTGTACCTTGGGGGATTCCAAAGCTTGAAATCTCTTGATCACTATTAATACAATTGATTTTTACCACTTGAGGGCGGTTTTTTAAGTAGTTGGTGATCCATTTAATCGCGTTGCCTTTTATGCCAATATCATTTAATTTTTTTAATAGTATCTCATGGGATATGCTATCGAAAGCCTTTCTGAGGTCAATAAATATGCCCGCACATTTTTTACCTTTATCTAATGATTCGTAAATGTATGAAGTTACGTTAGCAATTGCATCTTGTGTGCTGAGTGATTTAATAAAACCAAACTGGTTTTTGTTTAGTATTTTATTACTATCTAGGAAATTTACCAATTGTTTTTTTACTATTTTTTCAAAGATCTTTCCTATGTTAGAAATTAGACAAATTGGGCGATAATTCGTTACTTGGTGTGGATCACCAGATTTGTAAATAGGTGAGATTATTGTGTTTTTGTAGTTCATTGGAAATATTCCTTTCGTTAAACTCAAGTTTATTAAATGAGTGATGGGTTTTATTAAGTAAGATTTCATAGATTTTAACATGTGTGTCGTAATAGAATCAAAACCGGGAGACGAACCTCCTTTCATATTTTCTATTATTTTTAAGATTTCACATTCTGTTGTTATTTCAAATGTTGAAAGTATATTACGTTTCTGTAAATTTTTATTTTTATGTTTTTCCGGGTTAGAAGGTTTATGAATATTTTTTGCAAGATTTTTTCCAACATTTGCAAAGAAGGAATTAAATATGTTTGCACATTGTTTAGGCTGTAAATTGGCATCTATAATTTTTTTATCATGTTCGATGTACTTAATATTTTGAGTTTTTTTTGTATTGTCTATGGCCATATTCACAGTTTTCCACATTTGTTTATGATTATTTTCTGAAGATAATATTTTATTTTTAAAAAACTCTTCCTTACTTTTTTTAATATAAGAAGTTAATTTATTTTTATATTTTTTATAAAAATTATATGCTTTTTCATCATGGGGATTTTTTAAAGTTGTTTTATAAAGTTTTTCTTTGTTTCTGATAGATATTATAAGTCCTTTGGTAATCCAAGGTTTTAAACATCTTAATTTTGATTTTATGTGTATTATTATTTCAGTTGTCGAATTTTTAATGTGTTGTGACAGGATTTTTTCAAAGTTAGTCGAACATATTTCAGTATCATCACTCTTTAAAACATTGTTCCAATCTTCCTTTTTTAGTTTTTCGGAGAGAATAGTCATGTCTATTGTTGATTTTTTGGGTATTAAATTATGTTTTTTATGTTTAATATTATTATTATACAGAAGTAAGCATGAATGATGATCAGTTATGTTAGTTTTCCAAACAATTGATTTTAGTTTGTGAAGATCTTTAATGTTTACGTTTGTCCAAATGTGATCTAAACAAGATGGAGTATGTTCTTTTATTTCTCTAGTATTTTTATTTATGCAAGATATGAAATTTTGTTCAGTCATACAATTGATGTATTCAGTTTTGTTATTATTTTCTATTTTTTCATTAATGTTCACATTAAAATCACCCACCACGAAGCAGAGTTTATTTTTTAATTTTAATAATATGTATTTGAGGTCGTTAATAAACGTAATAATACTCGAGCCATGCGTTCTATAGATAGCTATTAAATGATATATTGATTTGCCGAGTTTGAAATGTACTTCGATGCAGTTTACCAAATGTATTGGGTGTTCTATAATGTTAACAATACTAAATTTATTATTTGCAAATATTATTATTCCCGAATTTTTGTTGATATCTACTTTGGTAGAAATATAATTGTACTCAGGTAAGTGATAAGACGGTGACTCAGCGTTCGTAAATGTTTCGGTTAACACTATGAAGTCCGGCTTTTTAATTAAATTATTTATTTTTAAAATTAGTTCATCTAAATTTTTCTGAATGCTACGGATGTTTATGTGCATAATAATTATATCATTGATGTTTTTAGAAATAATTTTGTTACATGAATCAGTACAAATACATTCATATTCTTGAATTTTAATATTTAATTCTAATTCACTATTTACGAAATCATCCATTTAATTAATGCATTTTTGGTTGTATTTTGCAATATTATATATAAGTTTTTTTATTCAATGTCGTAGTTTATTCTTTCTTTGGCTAATTTAAGCATGTAAGAACGAAACTTACATGTTTCGCTGTTTGTTCGGTGGTCTATTTCATTCATTTTACTGTTGAAGGAGTTTATTTCTTTCTTCTTGTTAGCTGCGGGACAGTTGGCACATTTGGGCGGTAGTTCCAGGGATTTACACTCGGAGATGGGATGATCTTCTGAACAGTGCTTGCATGTTGGTTTATTCATTTTATTGTAGCATTTTTGTGCTGTGTGTCCGAATCTTTGACAATGGAAACATTGGGTAAGAACGTTACAATCGGTTACATAGATTCTCATGAATCCTAGATGAATTTTTTTTCTATTTATAAGATGTAGTCTCAATTCTGGATTTGTTTGGAGAATTAAGTTTTTGTTGTTAGTTTTTTTGTTCATAATGATGGCTTTAACTTGTAATATGTTTTTATCTTGGTATTTTTCACATATCATTTTGATGTCGTTGTTTTGTTCAATTATGTCTTCTAAGAATTCTTTTTCGGTATAGTCTTTGTCAAGTCCTTTGAATATTACGCATGGATCCGTTTTCACAAGTACCTCCGCTATTATGGTTTTGTCGACTTCATTTATCTTATCTTTTAATTTTTTTGCCTCTATGATTTCCAAAAGCTGAGTTTTGATGGTCGAAAGATTTTTTTTAATAAATCTCTATTTCCTATATTGAAAAATTATTTTTAATATAATTATTTAATCACCTGTTGCCTGTCCTGAGAAGAGAAAGAACTGAGATAGTAGGTATTCAATTAATTTCCTCAGGATGATAATAATTAAAAATCCTTGTATTTACTGCGAAAAAATCTGGCAACGCAAGTCAGACGGGCAGAGAAAGGGCGTGTGTTATTTAAATAAGATAATTATTGGTAATAATAGTTGTTACCTATAGCCTGTACTGCAAAATATATAAGTTTCCAGGATGCCTATCTACTGTCTAATGGACGAGATACAATATTAAGCAGGAATGAGGTATGCCTTGTTATGTTTGACGCCATCTTTTTGCTATATCGCAAATCGGCTCAATATTGCAGGGGAGGGCAATATACGGATAATGTTCTAGTTACAGATAAAAGTTATACATACCAAAAAAAATAATCATATTGTAAAGGTTAATGTTGTGACCCTCTTTCCACATCACTGATTATTTATCCAGAATCCAGAATTAAAGAAAATTTTATTTAGAACTTCTTAACTCTATCGAAAATGTGTTTTCAGCTTACATTTTTGAAATCATCCATTCGAAAAAAATCATTTTTTGCACGACGCAAACACTAAGGACGGGTTTTTTCAAAAAAATTTGACGGATTCGTCAGATATTTAAAATTAATTTTCACGTTCTGTGTAAGTTCTATTGAAGTTCTGTTATTATATCATTATAGGCCAGTTGTTTCATAAAAATTAAATAATCACAGAAACTTACACAGAACTTCAAATATTTGATGAATCCGTATTTTTTTTTGAAAAAAACCCGTCCTAAGCCATCAGTTTATGTATCAGACTAGTATCCCACACTCAAAAACTAACTAAACACAATATTCATTTCTCAGAAGGACGTGCACAAAATACAATAATATCTTTTCAGACGCTGATTTTCTCCATTTGTCCACAGGTTAATTTACTAAAAGCATATTACAAAAAAAAAAGTTAATTACGAACCCTGCTGTGTGTTATTTTTTCATTCTCATTATGTTGTTTTTTAACCATGTTTGTCATTGAACATTATCCCATAAAAAAGTCTTATTTCTACAACTCCACTTTATGTTTCCTGTAATCATTAATATTTTTTGTATGTAATATGATTTTTATGCGGAAACTTTGCTGGTTCATGTAACCATGTAACCTGTAATTATTTTGGCAAAATATGTATAACTGTTTGTTTGCTTAATAAACATAAATAAAATATCAGAACAGTAACATTAATATTTTTTACTTGGCTTCTTCGCGTTGGTAGGATAAATTCTTGCAACAATTCAGTGTGACATTTGCCCAAAAATTTCCTAGGTTATGAACATTTACCTAGTTTTCTTAAGGGCCCGCAACCCAGATTTGTATTGATTTATTACATATTTCCCTTAAACACGGTAAGTTTTAAAGCTCTTAAAAAATATATGTTATTCTTGAAGATAATATCTAGACTTTGCCCGAAACGCAAATTATATAAAATTCCCTCGATAAAAAAAAATCGCAAAGTATGATCGAAAAATTATTATAAACACGTTTGTTTAAGATATTTTACAAGTTATATGTATGAAAAAATTCACCGTGTTTCTTTAAATGCTGTTTAAAATAATTCCCCCGAGATTTTTGCTCTATTTTAATTGAGTCGTGTTTTATTAAACATTTTCGCAATTTTCGCATCGATTTTGTCGCTGTAAATGTTAGCGCTCTCCTCTAACATTCGTAATTTCGTATCTCTCCATCTTCTTCTTTTCGAGCCCGGTTGCAGAGCCTTAAAGAAAAACGACATTGCAATCCCAAATGTAAAATAATTCCTAATGTAAAGTGTTTTTTTGGCATTTTAAGTAACGTAGACGCAGAATAATACAGAGTCTAACCTCATACCCCTTTGTCAGGTAGTACACATAAATTTAAGTCAGTAAAAATTATTATACTTAAATTATTATAATTAACCATTTCCTTATGTATTACATTCTGTAATATAATTGGAATGTTGTCAAATCGGGTAAATAAAAATCCAAAAATGTTTGGACCCCCTGGAACGACGACGATGTGGCGCCTGCAAAGCATTGCAGTAGGTACCTACTCTACCTACTGCCGGAGAGCTCTCATTACATACAATTTCCCTTTTTCTATGGAAGAAATGAAAATCCTATTAAAATACCGACCACTTTTTATCTATGGTGGGCAGAACGTTAAGCTTTATCATCTTTCAGGCCCCGCATCATACTATGCCACGGACCTGTTCCTGAACGTATTTTAGTTTACAACAAATATTAGGTTATTTTTTAAAAACCAACGGAACGAGGATTTTGCGTAGAGGATTTAATAAAGTTATATTTTTAACCACAATAAATAGGTTTTCCGTTCTGCTTGCAAGTTTCAGATAAATTAGTCATCAATGTTAATAATAATAATTTAATTTCTTCTCCATCTACATTCTTACTTTTTTATCCATATTGTAGGTCTGATTTAGCTGATATATTAAACTGATATGTTATTCAAATTCATTATGTAGGTCTTGCTATATAAGTTTACATATAAATTATCTAAATTCAATATTTTAATAGAAATATAAAAAATAATGCATGTTTTGTAAGTGTGTGGGGACGGGATCTAGGACAGAAAGAGGAATGAAGCGCTGTAGACGATGACCGTCGATAAAAAAAAACAAACAATTCATTTTCTCACTTCAATGTATTTGATTAAAGTGACGGACATATTCATTGTTTGATCTCTATAAGTTAAATGCCGAGTAAAAAAAATAACATATTTTTTATCCTAAAGTAGGAAAATTGCTCGTGAAATTCATCTGTCATTCAACAATATAAATAATTTCGTTCTGTATAAAATACGAGCGACGGCTAATTTTTTTCGTACAAAAATACTACAATCGCCATTAAAAAATTGGAGGATGGGGGAGGAGGGTGAAATTTTGGGGTTTTTGATGCGAAAAAAAAATGTAAAAAAAATCTGAATGGGGGATAGGGTGTGAAATATACTTGACGACCTATTCTCATACCCATCAAATATACATACAAAATATCATAAAAATCGGTTGAGTCGGTTCGGAGGAGTTCGGTTACAAACATCGTGACACGATATTTAGAGATTTATTTCTTACTTCAAATAATATAATTTCTTTATACCTTATTCTAAAATGGCGCTACTCCCCAATTCACGCAAGAGAAATGTTTTCTCTATTGAGTTGGGTAGTTTGTTAACAAGAAATTACTGTATTGTAATTAGTTTTAAGAATCACTTTTTTAAATGTGTTATATGTATGTATTTTAAATAATAGTAATAAAAAATATATTTTTAAGAGAAAAACATAACAATGGAGTTTTATTACAATTTTTAATTAGATCTAAAAAGGTGAGAAATAACTGATTTAACATTTACTAGCTGACCCGGCCACGCGTTGCTGTGGCTAATAAAACACTTTGTAAAATCCAACCTTTGTAATCACCGCCGTCTTTGAGTTTATCGCGAAGAGGCAGACAGATGCCGCGGAGGACTTTAATTTATAATACGTAGAGATGGTGTGAAAGATTATAATAATGTGCATGAAATGCTTGGGGTAACTAACGTATTTAAGTTAATAAGGATTAATACTGTACCAGTGTAAATAACTTTTCAATTACCGCAATGTATGTGACCATTTTTTTAGAAGATAGAATGGGTATAGGAAGCTATCCATAAAAGATAGATATATGCCTTCGCGGACTTTTTTGTAGATCTATAAAAGAGGAATATCCCACCATGAATTGTTTTGTTATATACCAAAAGGATTAGGCAGCGTTTTCGATGAAAGCTACCAGGCGGCTTGACTTTTTCCGACACTTCTAACAATTATCGTTATGTTTCAACCAATTTACACAAATCCTTGACAAATTACATACCTAAACCTTCCTCGCGAAACACTCTATCTAGTAGTTCAGTAGTTTTCGAGTTTATCGCGAACAGACAGACGGCGCGGGGGACTCTAATTTATAAATATGTAGAGATGTAGAGATACATTGGATTTGAAATAATAAAAGCGACAGTTATCGCCTCCTTCATTAATTAATTATTTTATTATTTTGGGAGACATTAAAGTAAACCACAATAGTGTCTAAGTTTCATTAATTGTACCATTTACAGGTGTCCACATGGGTATTATAAATAAGTGAAGTGCCTTGAAAGATAATAAATTAAGGAAGAAAAAACAAGTTTCAAAGGTTCAAACCACTCCCTAATCGGCCTCAGTGTGCGTATAAAAAAATAATAGCATCTAATGTAGTAGTATTTGCACCATCTCTTTTATCAATGTGATATGAGTAGGAAGATGTGGTAAGTAGAGATCACAAGAAATTTTTAATATATTTTCCACCCCCCTTCCCCTCTTTCACATTTGCCCGCCCCTAGGATCGAACCCCTCCCTCTTAGGGTCGAAGTATCCATATGAATGCTATACCTAGTCCTTGGGTTAGGGAACGCACCCGTACTACGTGACCCACTTTTTGTAATTTTTAACCCCCCCCCCCCCTCCCCTCTCGGTGACCACGTGTAGTATATTCCAAGACCCCCCCCCCCACCCCTCCCCCTACAGTTTTCACGTAGTAAATCATAAATATGGTTTTGAACCATTTCTTGCTAACAAAAAGTTTAAAAAATATTATTTGGCATATATTTGTCTTTATTACTACGGCGCTTGCTGCGTGACGTCAAGAGTGCATGCATACCCATAATTAAAAATGGAAAAAATATAAAAAAGTTAGTCGAAAAAATATAAAAAGATTTCTAGATTGACTACGTGATAAAAATCTAAGCCCCCCGCCCCCCATTGTGGCGAAGCGTGGTATTTTGAAGATCCCCCCCCCCCCCCTAAACGGGTCACGTAGTATGGGTACGTTCCCTTAGAGGCGAGCATTAATTTAAAGTTTCGGAGAAATTTGTAATTTGAAACGAAGACAAAATAATGTTCTATAAAACATCTAAAGAATGTATTATTCGAGCATTTGCCTAAATTAAATATCTCAAATTAAATAAAAAATTAAAACATGTTTAACAAAATACATGTGTTTAAAATAATTTCATAAAATGATTAGTTGGAAAGGTACACCCTCTTATTACCAGTTCTGATACTAAACCAGCCTTATAAATAGTTAATTACATATCTAATTATAATATAATGAGCGTTAGAACTTACCGCCAGTAGAGCAGTACTCCCCGATGTACCGCTTTGTCAGGTAGCGCACCGTTACCGCTGCAAACAGAAAATAAAACAGTTAAATAAGGAACTCCAGTGAAAAATATTATGGCTTTAAAAAAATATGTTCATATAGACCAATAAACGCTGATTCTGAATATATAAGTTTTATTTCATTATATTAAACGCAGAGTTTAAAAAAAAAATTTAAAATCCATTTTTAATCGGGTCGTAATAATACGCTGTCAAATTGGCAGTATTGAAATTTTAGTGGTGACTTCACTGTTCGACGTGTCGTGACGTCACCGTAACGTCACTGTATCGGAATGTATGATATGACACAAGCCATCGTATTAATTTAAGCGTTTATTTACATACTGTTTATGGAGATTTAGTTGTTGTGTTTATTGAAACATTATTTAGACCAAAATAATGTTTAAAAAATAAAGGTATCTCTTATTAGTTTATGTCTATTATTGAAAATATCAAAAAACTACTGCACAAAAAAAATTAATGCTTCTTCTAGGGAGAATACTTCGAACAACGGAATTCAAAATGGCGGTAGTTGATCAGCTGATCGCCCGATTCAATGGTAATTTTTCAGGAGTGATGACGTCACACGATTCACCATACATACGGTGGTTTTCGGGGGATCTTGAAAAATTAAAACTTTGACAATTATTTTAACCATTAAAACTAACTCTAAAAATAAAAATAAAAATGCAGTTATTTAAGTTAGAAGGTCATTATTCATAAAAAACAAATAAAAAAATTGGACTGGAGTTCTCTATTATACCGAAAGCTTCCACTTGTAAGAAAAAAAGATGGTAACAATTAATGTTTCATGGATGATGAATTTAGTAGGTAGGTACATATTTTAGATCAAGTGCGTGTACAAGTACGCACACTTACACGCACACACAATTAATCAAATATTTGAAATTAATTTTCATATTCTGTGTAAGTTCTACGATTATTTCTGTTTTATGAACGTGAAAATTAACTTCAAATGTTTGACGAATTGTTCAATTTTTTTTAAACAACCCGTCCTTAGAGTCCTGGATTAAGGTGATGCACTGCCATGGGCGTAACCAGGTTTTGATTTAGGGTGGGGCAAAAAGTAAAAATCTAGAGTAGGTACCGAAAAAAGTGGGCTTCTACAACATACTCATATTCATGCTTTACGGCCGGCGTAGTCCAGTGCTAAGGCTCTCGATTCCCATTCGGAAGGTCGCGGGATCGAATCCCGGCGTGGTCAACAAATTTCATTTGATTAATTTGTGTTATTTCACAATTTATTAATTAATAATAATATATAATATACTTGCGGCACGTTCCAGAGTGGAAAATACTCTCAGTATCGCCCTGGTGTAAGACCACCATTCAGAATTGAAACGTTGCTTGAAATGGCTTTAGCAGTGTTTAGTGACGAGATCTGATAGTCAGGTACTTCCCACCTTCCTCTTTCCCATCTCCTTCCCCTCCCCACTACCTTCAGCCTCACAACATACCCCAATTGGGGATGCCATAGTCTCTCTAGCTCCAGACGGGAGCAGTTGGGACTCTTGTGAGGTATTCATATAAAAAAGGCTTGTGAATACAAATAACATGATCGAAATAAGAAAAAACCATCCTATGAAGTGCCTACGCCCATGTGCACTGCTGAGTAATGAAAAATCACGTGTTATTGGTATGAAAATTAGATTGCTTAGAAATATTCTTTGATTATATAAATGTCTATAATCAAAGGAAATATTTTAGATCAGTGGCTCTTATTAACCTTGTTGGAGGTGCTGACCCCCACACGTTTCATATGCGCATTCACCGGACCCTTCTGGATTGGATAAGCGGGGTGCGTTATTACGAATCATATGAGTCGGGGGTGTGTCCTGACCTCCGCCGAACCCGCGAGACTGACTCACCGAACCCAGGATAAGAACCACTGTTTTAGATGCTTTAATTAAATGCAAGTAGAACACATGTGCCTTTGAAATAATCGAGTATCTTGTGAAAACTATTTTTATAAGCTCAGAAAAAAATAAAGTATTAGGCCTATAAAACCTGATTTAAAGTTCGAAATCTTACGAACTCATATTGTATAATGTGGAAAATTAAATTCTTTACAAAACGATCATAAAAGATTTAAATATTTACGCCTGAGCATTGCAAAATTAAATAAAACACTCTTTTTGGCGATGTTTTTTTCTTGAATAAATCATAAGAGGCGGCTAGTGTTAAACGGGAATTTAAACCTTATTGCCATTTACATAAGGAGTGTTATTGTTAGCGGCCTGATCCCGAATTTTACGTGGTGCATCGCCATATTATCTCTTTTTGATGTTACCCATTTCAAAAGAATTATTCAACGGGCTGCTACTTCTATTTATCTTTTGTATAATGTTAATATAAGTACTTGCATACTGCTTACTAACCCCGTATGCATGGACATTGGAGGGTCTAGAGTCGTTTAAATAAATGTAGCTTCGTTTAAAAAAAGTAGAGTCTTGACGTGTGCGGTGTTTCCTTATAACGCCGTCGGGAAAGTGGTGGGGTCCCCTCCAACGGTGCATCGCCATGCAGCTTTTCTCTCCGACCGCTGTGACACTGCTCGCTTTTTGGTGCCAGAGACAATTGTTGCAATAGCTTCACACTATCAAGTCACTGTATTACATATGGGTAATGAAGTGTGTCAGTCTGTTTCGTTGTCTACGACTGTATAATAATACTCGTATGATATGCGATTTGTAAATCAAATGACTTCTTGACGTTCTCAATCGAATCTAATTAGAAGATTAAGTGAAGCGTTTAAATCGTTTCACTTATATGTAATTCTAATGTTACCTGCTGTAATCCAGTTTCCTGGTTTCACACCGGATTAAACCGTTTTCCAGATATTAAATCAATTTGCAGAAATATCAGCAAACGTAGAATTCTGAATTGTAACTACACTGCAAATCCTCTCTAAAAGATGAAAAGTTCTATGGCAAGTTATCACATGGCTAGCAGTCTCATTGAAGAATTACAGTGAGACATGGAACTAGCGTAAGAATGACAGTAGACTGAATGCTGTAGAATTGAGTAAATTCCTGAGACAGTTCCTGAAAGAATAAAAAGCTGTAATCTAAGCGTAATGAATATCACTAAGAACGGTACACTTCCACGGTTTATACATATAAGTACGAGAGTAAATGGTAGAAGAAGTCAGGGACACCCGTGAAAGACATTGCGTGATCAATTTAATCAAATACTTGAGTCGTTTCCTGTCAAGAGTCAGAAAAAGAGAAGGGTATATATGTATAACTGCGAATGAAGCAAAGAGTAAGCACCAAGACAGTTGTGTGGCGGTTCATCATTTCTGCCTATGCGGGAAACGGCTTAAGTTAAGAGATGGTTAGCTTGATGTTTACAAAGAAGCTCCGATGTTTTAGCTGAAAAGTTATACAACAATCTCAAACAAATAAGTTTCGTATACCCGTACCAGACTACCGATAAAGCAGGAACCCATATTATTTTACGATTTAATTATTCTTTATTTGAAATGCGAATTTATTTGTTCATTTGTTTGAAAGATGCTTAAATTAATTAATACAGAGTGAAGTTATTAAGACAACACGCGTCCTCCTTAAACTTGGTACAGTGAACATTCTTTAGCGGTTCATATAGATAAATATTCTTTGAATGGCTAACCTTTTATTAAATGATGCTACATTTTTGTTTGATTGGAAAGCGACAGCCCTGCATTATTGCAACTGATTTCATTTCCTATTCCTAATACAGTCACACGAATTAAAATATCTTTAACTACAACAATGATGTCAATACCGATTCGTTTATAAACTCCCTAGCACACATGCCAACATAAGTAACCAAATGCAGAATTAGCAAATTATAAAAAAAGAATTTCAGATATTTTTGGATGCAGCTATCATTTTAAATTTTGTTTCGTATACGTTATGTTTTGGAGACTTTTATTTCACATGTACATTTTTACTAGATTTTTATTTATCTGCTACCAGTTTCGACACAACCGTGTCATTCACTAGCAGTCTTAAAACTAACCTAAAAATTATACACGTACAGCAATTATTAGATTTTATTAGGTGAGTGTAGTTGGGAGGTGTCAACATAACAAGGAAACAATGTCAATAATGGTGGCTTACAGGATGCTATTATTTTGTTAACTAAATTATTTTTTGATAGTTTACAAACATTCGATAGGTAAAATTCTTCTTTTGAAACATCCTGAGGCAAATATCCCCACTAGCAAAAACTATCTATAGATTCAAGAATAAGAGCACCAGCGCAGCGCAGCGGTCTAGTTGCCCCGCCTAACAAGGGTCGTGACTCGGTGTGTGTTATTATTGATCTTCTTAGTCCGTCGTCACAGCCTCCTATCCATCACCCCGGTCCATTACAGCCACGATTACCATCGGTTAAACTGCGCCATGAGCTAATGGTCCAATCTGGGCGAATGCTGCGTTTGCTGGGATGAAAGTGAACGTTTTACTATGTACTTAGTGTAATGGCAAATTTCATGAAAAAATAATAAAAAGAAACAAGATCAACTTAAATGTTGGAGAGGTTGGAGATGTGTGGTTTAATATTGTAAAACTAACTAAACAACCATCACGGCGTTTCCCCGCAGGGGTTGGCAGAAATTCTTGTTGGTTGGTAGAAAGGACCGCCAAACAACTCTCATGTGATGAGAGCACACTCCTTGATTCATTCAGGTTCATAAATCATCTCGTACGTACTGTCTGTTGTTCTGACTCTTGACATGGTCGGATTCAAGTATTTCGTTAATTTAATCGTGCCATGTTTTCCTCGGCCGTCCCCGACTTCTTATACCATATCTTCTACATTACTCTACTTATCACAACTTTTTATTTACATCACATTGATGAAAGAGATGGTGCAAATAATATTATTGTATTTTCCAGGGATGTAATCTAAATATGTACCAGAGTCTATTTAGCGTTTTTTTTAAATTAAATTAAATTTTTATTATTTATTTTAACTTTATGAGTAAAACCTCAAATTGTAATATTTAATTAAATGAAGACAATATAAGCGAAACTCAATCGAAAATCTGGAAACAGAAAAATCAGAAAAAGGTATTGACACCTCTGGGACTTGAACCCAATAATATATGCGTTAAGAAAATGAAGATAATGTGGGTGGTTCTTGGTCAAAGTATGATACAGTTAAAAATTACCGAATTTGATATCGGCACCGTGGCGCAGTGGTTAGCGCGTTTGCCCGGAAAGCAAGAGGTCCTGGGTTCAAGTCCCAGAGGTGTCAATACCTTTTTCTGATTTTTCTGTTTCCAGATTTTCGATTGAGTTTCGCTTATATTGTCTTCATTAAATTAAATTAAATTTAATAATGTTATTAAAAAATTCTGCAATTATTCAGTTTTTTATTATTGTTACAACTGTTTCGGCTTACGAGACCATTTTAAAACTGTGGTTAGACCACTTTGAGACGACTTATTTATAGGATTCTAAATTTCAATTTTGAATGTGCCTCATTTGATTTACTATCGGTTAAGCCGATTTATTTGAAAAAATAATTGTGACGAGGTACTTTGAAATCTGTTTTCTCCACATTAAATGTTTATATGTTTTTAATTGTTTAATAATAATGCCATTGACTCATTTAAATGTGTTATATTGTTTAGGTTTTGTAAACATAGGTACTAAGAAGTAGGGAATAAATAATTTACCTTTTTTATTAATCATAGTGTTATATTAGGGTTATTCGACCGTTTATTGATTTCTAATTGTAGTAACATCATTATATTAAATAAAAAAATGGAGTTGTACGAATTAAACACAAAAACAATTAATAATATAAGCGGTCATTACAAAGAAGAAGAATCGAAATAAAAGTAATTCTTAAAAATAATCTATTTAAGGACACAATCCAACATATCGATCAAAATTAGATGACTAATCATATACTATGTAGATCCATTGGAATAGATAATACTTACTATATATTATATAGATCTACGAAGGTATATGAATATATCACGACGAAGGAAATCCTCGATTCGTCCTTGGAACGAAGTGGAATGGATCGTGATGGAATGCAGCTGTCTATGGAATGAACTAAATGTCAATTTGTCAACAAGATGGCACGGGTACGTGAGACGGGTAATTGGAATGTAGGTACCTACCCGTACAGGTATATGCTACACAGGTATTCCATGATGTTCGTGTAGACAGAATTCCTGCCACCATTACTGGGAAAATGGACCGCATTTTGTAAGTGGATTAAAGCAATGTGTAAGGTTTGAAATTATGACTTTTTAATGTGGTTTTTAGCAGCGTATTGAACAGCACATAAAAGGTACTTGGGCAGGCTGAAAAGTAACGCACACATGCTTGTACAACGCGGACAAAATTACTTTTTGAAGCGCACCAGGTGGAATGTGGAAGTGACATTCCTCCTCTACACGCATTCACAAGTTAAAGTCGAAGATTTCATCCAGTGTATTCTGAGCAGCTGAAGTATGGAGACGTATTCTAGTGCTATGTGAACGAAAGTTAAACAGCTTGCGTATTATAGTCGATATTAAATCAGTTAACCTAATCTAAAAACATACTTCGACATTCTGAAAATTTTTTGGGTTTGCGTGGTTAAAGCACATACCTTTCCGAACATTTTTTATCCCAGTCAGGATTGCCTAATCAAATCAGTATAATTAATTGCTGGGTACTAATATAAAACCAATCGGTTTTTATCTAAGTTTCAGTAACAATTGTTTAGTTTTTTATAGGTTGTCTAGAGTCGTTAATATTTTTTACCAATATCATTCTTGTATATCAAGAACTGTTGGTTTTGGATATTTTTTTTTTTATATCCTCTAGGTATAAAATCGAAGGATCAATTGTCACTGATCCTTATCAGTCTGATTGAGCAAATGTCATTTGAAAGGATTTTAGTATTAATTTATAAATGAACCAGTAGTTACAACGAAGATTCTTCTGAGCTTTTACGATGTTATTTCTTATTAAGTAATTATTTCAAGTGAAAACTATGGATTGAACAGTTTTATCGATTAAATTGATGTTTCGAAGCTCTATCTAAAACTTATATTAGCTTGCTGAAAACAGTTACAATAACCCATAACTCCAAAAACTGTTTCGATTTCATCACGCCAGAGCAGGCGGTTCAAGAGTTTTCTTTAAAAACAATTTTTAATAGTTGTGTAAACATGGCATCGTATCGTTCTAGTTCTGTTCTACGATGTAAAAGTAGGAAATGAGAAATAAGAATAACCTCTTTACTAAGTACATAATATATTATCTTATACATAAAAATCTCGTGTCACGGTATTTGTGGTCGCACTCATCCGAAACGGTCTGACCGATTTTTATGATTTTTTTTTTAATGTATATTTGGTAGGCATGAGAAAAGGTTTTAAAATATATTTCATACCACTAGGTGATTAGAATGTCTCTACACAGAAAAAAAAATCAATTTTTTTTACAATTTTTTTTTTAAAGTATTTTTTTAAAATTTTGAATCAAAAAATACCTATAACCCCAAATTTTAACCCTCCTACTCCCACCCTCCCATTTTTAATCGCAATTTTAGTATTTTTGTATGAACAAATTTAACCGTCTTTCGCATTTCAAACAGAACGAAATTATTTATGTTGTTGAATGACAGATAGCGCTACGTCCTCCTCATCGAACTTTCATATAAACATGCGCAAGACATTCACGGGAAGCGTCGCGTCATTTTGATATTTCATTCGGCATCATGTTCTCGCGTGGGCAAACCATCGAGCTTATTTGTATTAAATATCGTACACTCAATTGCTCTTCGAAATTTATACTTATTTTCTTTATTTCATTATCCTACTTTAGTTGGTGTTTTTTTGCTTTTATCGGCGGTCATCGTCTACAGCGCTCCTTTCCTCTTTCTGTCATAGATCCCATCCCCACACACTTACAATACATTCGTTATTTTTTATTTGACAACCAGAATATTCACTAGAAATAATATTCACTAGAAATATTTTATAGGAATTAATGGGAAAGTTTTAGCATGGATAGCTAGTTATTTACATGAAAGACCACAACAAGTAAAATTACTAAATCAAGTCAGCGATTCAAAATATAGCGATTTTTCAATACCCCAAGGTACAGTTTTGGGACCATTGTTATTTATTATATATGTCAATGATATATTCAATATTTCTAAATATGGAGACATTGTCTCATACGCTGACGACACAGTCCTACTACTAAAAGCAAACACCTGGTCTGAATTAAACAAAATGGCAAAAACAGATATCAATGCACTAAAATTATAGTTTGATAAAAACCTATTGACTTTAAATTCTAAAAAAACCTATTATTTGGCATTTTTCATTAAAAAACAAGAAACACCTAAATAAATAAACTTAATAATCCACTCTGTGACAAATACAGAAAACCACAAATGTAATATATCATGTTCAAAAATAGAAAGCAAAACTGATATTAAGTACCTGGGCATAACAATAGACCAGCGTTTAAAATGGTCTCCACACATAAATATTCTGAACAACAGAATAAGGAAACTAACATATATATTTAGATGTTTAAGAGATATTTTAAACGAAAAATTACTTAGAACCACATACTTCGCTTTCTGTCAATCAATTATACAATACGGCATTATAGGATGGGGCGGTACATATACAAATCAAACACAAACAATTTACATATCACAAAAACTAATAATAAAAACAATTTAAAAAAAAACCCTACTCATATTCGTCAGAACTTTTATTCAAACAATTTAAAGTCAGAAAATTAAGTGCATTATACTTTTATCATGCAACATTACAAATTTATAAAGATAATATTAAAAATCAAGTTGCACCATTTAAAAATAACAGAAGTCTTAGACAAACATCAATACTTCCCACTACAAAATGTAAAAAAAAATTGGACAATTGAGTCATAAATATCTCGGAGCAAAATTTTTTAATTCATTACCAGAAAAAATTAGAAACATGAATACCAATATAAAAAATTTTAAAACTCACCTTAAAAATTATACTGAAAACTTCGTTTAAATGGTAATTTAAATGTGATATAAATAAACTGAATGATATAAAAAAAGCAATACAATAACACCCCCCCATACACACAAGCCTTGCTTAATTATGGGGGTACATCAAATATATCTACTATGCAATTAAATACTGTATAAAATTTATTTGTAATTTATGTACCTTCTATTACTAATAAAAAAAAAAAAAAAAAAAAATTATGGCAGGACAACGTATGGCGGGTCAGCTAGTATTATATAATAACCAATCAAAAACACCTGTGCAACGGACACTCTTTCTTTAAAATAAAGAATAAAAATGTATTTATTTCTAAAGTGAGTCTGTAATTACTTCAAAAACCAACAATGGGAAATTCATAACCATTTAAAATAAATCCATAAGATAATAAAATATGTACATTAAAATATATTTTTATCGCTGTTGCATTTAATGAGGTGTTTCGCGATCGCTTGGGAGATACTTCGACATAATCGAGAAAAAACTCGTCTTGCGACAACATGCCCGACTCCTTTATATGGAATGGGAAGAAATAATGTGAATCATCCGGTTCCGAGGCATTGTCCGTATCGACAGTTCCCAGCTTCTTATAGAGCACCTCGTAAAGCATTCAAAAGTTCAACTCGTAAAGTTTAAGTGAAAATAACACCGAACATATGATCAAGTTCTTTTTAATCAGTGTCGAATTTGCATGATGATTGATTCCACGATTTCAAAGGATAATGACATGATGCCATGATGAAAACAGTTTAAAAATAAATTAAATTACGTAATGAGAATATGTTAAAAGTAATTCTTTAAATTAAAACATTTTAATTGCACATTCTCTGAATGCTGTTATCCCTTTTGCTATCGTGGTAGATTTTAATAGCTTTCTGTAATGATTTATTGGTCGGTAGGGATTTTCAGGGGACCAAATGTCTACAGGTGGTCAGGATGAAAAAGGAAATACGAGATTTTTTTAACAAGATGGTTTTTAATACTTGTGATCTGTGGAATGCTGTGCCGTATCCTTATATCCTTGTAAAAGTCATGTCGCTTGTTGCCCATTAAAATCCTGCGTAATATTCTTACCAATAATGTGTAAAACTCTAACAGATAATTACGTTGCGTCCTACAAAACTTGCAAATGATACTCTCACTCAGCACTAATATTACATTTAGGTATTATATTTGACGAAAAGTTAACATTTACTCTGCACTTAAATGAAATAACAAAAAGAACTATAAAAATGCTTGGTTTTATATGCAGAACAGCAAGTGATTTTAAGTCACTAGAATGTTTGAAAATATTGTACACTTTTTTAGTAAGAAGCCAGGTAGAGTATAATTCGCCCATTTGGTCCCCATTGTATAAAATACATTCCGACAATATAGAAAGGGTATAGCACAAATTTCTAAGATTTATTAACTTTAAGCTGAATATTCCAATTCAAAATATTAACTATGTCCTTTTGATGAAACAACTCAACTTAATTACGCTGTCAGATAGGTGGATCATCTCTGACCTTGTATTTTTAAATAAAATCATTAATTGCATTGACAACACTGAAATTCTCACGAAAATAAAATATTACGTACCGACCAGAAATACGAGGCAAAGTGCTACCTTCTTCTGTGACAATTTATAAACAAACTACGAGTATGAGGCTCATACACCTATAAATAGATTACATCATTTTGGCAATAAATTTGGGAATATTGTAGACATGTTTGCAGATTCTGTATTAGTTATAAAACCGAGACTTTATAATTACTTTAATAAAATGCATGATTTTAATTTATTATATATTGTGTACTACGTACCTGCCTAACTATTATTATCTATCTTTGTAAAAGCCCACCAGGGTGTAAATAAATAAATTAATAAATTTCTATTTTGTGTTCCGTTCTTGTTAGGTTTGTTTGCCAGCGAAAACTCAGAAGTTTTGAGTAAATTACGAAAATCAATTACGAAGTTCAGGGGAGATAAAAACTTTCAGTGAGGCGCTGTTGTGAAGTTACTATTCTGAGTAATGAATAGAAAGGACCATAGAAATACCTATTAATTTATTCCGGAAGGTACCTACACAGGGACTAACACAAAACTGTTAAGATCTGGAAAGAAAAGCGTCAGATGCGTTCAGTAATTTTTTCAGAAATGCCAAATGTGTACCTTCTTTTTCTCCCCTAATATTTCCCAACAAGGGCACCCACCACTGATTTCAAGCTACAGGATTTAAAACAGAGCATTATGTATAAGTTACAATGCTAGAATTAAAATTAGTGATCTCAACCCTACATACAAATAAACTTTGGAACCGTGACTATTAAGCAAGCAATAATGCAACGAAAATCTTTATTGCACTCCTGACAATGAATTATTTTAATGTTTGAACAAATACGGTAAACTTTATTGGACATTATTATATCCCACTCTGATTGTTAAAGTCAGAAATATGTTTTGCATAATTTCGTATCATCTTACTTTCCGGTTAACTTGTGCAACCGTTTGCTTTAACGATTGCAATAAACATATTGGGTTAATTTTGATATTATGACCTAAGTTCACATAACGGTATCCATGGAGTGATAAAATGATTTTTTATTTTTTTGAAACTAGTATAATTGCTGTATGAAACACGGCTATTTTCTGCACATACTAAATGGTTTGGTTTTAACGTTGCCTTCGTCAAGGAAGATATAAATTACCTACATACAGAGTCAGATCGAAATTGCATTTGCGTGAATTTCACGCACCGTATGTTATTACACTGCCAGAATTACGCACGAGCAGAATTTTATTACACATGGACGAAATTACACATATTCGAGTGTGGAGAGAATTACACCAACTTAAATAATACCTACTTGAACAATTACTCCACGAACCACTGACCCCAGAATCCTACCCCCCCCCCCCCCTTTAACTTTTTTCTTATCAGAATTTCCTCTCCTTCCTTTCCTAAAGAGACTGTCCGCATAGCATCCCCATAGATGACAAAGGCTCTGAGGGGAATTATTTTCTTCAGGGCCTTCTGTGTGGAGTTAAGAGCGTTTAATCAGCCAGCGGAAAAAATCCACATTTCGTCGAAAGTTGTTCTTACGATCGTGCAGGGCGGTTACAATGAAAAGAACCTTATTATACTAAAAATAAACATTTTTTCTCGAAATTTAAAACATGCGAATGCTAGATAAAAGAACAATCTTTCGAAATCCATTTATAATTTTGTTGTGGAAAAGAGTCAATACGTCTAAAATCTGATTTTAAAATGACATATTTCTAGTTTTCTCTGGTATTACTCTCTTAATGTAAAAAAATAAGTGTAAAACCATATAATTTTTAAACCTAATTAAAATTATATGGTTTTAAGTGTGAGCTAAATAAATTGCACATTAGAAAAAAAATTGCAAGTTAAGAGTTTTTTGGAGTATGTAAAAATAATTTTAGTATATAAATATTTCCCTTGGAATGAAATGATAGCAGGGGGGGTTTTCTCCTTTGGGTAAGAGAATGAAATGCCGGTTGGTAAATTTCCTATACAGTGAACGTCAATCGCTGAAACTTGCGATTGAGAGTGATCCAAATACTAAGGACGGGTTGTTTAAAAAAAAATTGACGGATTCATCAAATATTTGAAGTTAATTTTCACGTTCTGTGTAAGTTCTATTCAAGTTCTGTGATACTTTAAGTTTTATGGCCCAACTGGCCTATCATGATATAATAACAGAACTTGAATTGAACTCACACATAACGTGAAAATTAACTTAAAATATTTGATGAATTCATCAAATTTTTTTAAACAACCCGTCCTAAGACTATTGATAAAAGTGTTTTGAAAAACTGTACCAAACATACATAGATACTGCGTTACAAGATCAGTTATAAACTTTCATGCAGCACAATAACTCCGTATTATTCAATCACCATCATTAAAGTTAAACAGAAATAAATTATGAAATACAAAGGCCTATGATGTGGCTTCTTGGCCATCCTCTGACTGTAGAACAAACATATTATGTTATACAAGAACACTATTCAAGTTTTCTAAACATAACTTACATGAAAGGTAACATTAATATAAGATGAGCCTTGGTTTATAACACTGTTAATTACACGAAGCAGTGGCGTAATACCCTTTCTATATTGTCGGAATGTATTTTATACAATGGGGACCAAATGGGCGAATTATACTCTACCTGGCTTCTTACTAAAAAAATGTACAATATTTTCAAGCATTCTAGTGACTTAAAATCACTTGTTGTTCTGCATATAAAACCAAGCATTTTTATAGGTCTTTTTGTTATTTCATTTACGTGCAGAGTAAATGTTAACTTTTCGTCAAATATAATACCTAAATGTAATATTAGTGCTGAGTGAGAGTATCATTTGCAAGTTTTGTAGGACGCAACGTAATTATCTGTTAGAGTTTTACACATTATTGGTAATATTACATACGCAGGATTTTAATGGGCAACAAGCGACATGACTTTTACAAGGATATAAGGATACGGCATAGCATTCCACAGATCACAAGTATTAAAAACCATCTTGTTAAAAATTGCCTATTGCCTGATCAGAAAGGTTTCCATAAATTATTTAAGAATTTAGGTCCCCAAAACTAAATCTAACACCGTTTAAAGTGACTGCGTAAATGCTAACGGTAAGGTCAAAGGATGTTTTATATTAGTCGTTCAAAATGAAAGCTTTGCAAAATGGGAGCAGATTAGGTAATTTATTCTTGAATATCTCAGGATGGAGAAGAAGCCAAACGAGAAGGCCCAAAACGCATCGAGCGTGCCTAATTACGGAGGAAATTGAATTCCACAAAAAACCCATAAACGTTTATAGGGGCGACGAGGTCGAGCTTAATAGTTCTTGGTATCCGGTGTACTGGCCCCAGCGAAATACCGTATGTGACGTCATCATTCTAGCATCTTCTTTTTCTGGTTTTGTCGTTTTCATAACAAGACATGTCAGAATTAAGAGGATGACGTCCATGCGAGCTCTCTGGGACTAGGTTATTAGACGGCTACACCAAAACTAAACGCAGAACACCGCATTAAGTCCCCGCATTCCGAATTTCTACCGATTTATAACATATTTCTCACTAACACTTTAAGTTTTTATGTTCCTAAAAAAATGTACGTTATTTTTTAAGATAATATTTATACATTTGTAGAGTCGAAGCGGTAATTATATGAAATTTCCTCGATAAAAAAAATCGGAAAGTGTGCCCCGAAAATGATTAAAAACGTATTTTGTTCCGCTGTTTAACATGTTATAGGAATGAAAAAAAATCACAGTATTTCGTTAAATGCAACTAGGAATGTGTCGTGAGATTTCTGCTCTATATTAAAAGAGTCATTTTTCATTAAACATTTTCAGAATTTTCGCTTAATTATCACCGTCTTTTAATATTATCGCGTTTCTTCTAACATTCGCATTTACATGCCTCCCTTTCAAACCACCTTCTTCTTCTTTTTTAAGGCCTTCCACGGAGCCTTAATAGGATTAAAGCTTTTAATACAGTATCACCACCACATACATAAACACAGACTTTACCACAATCCACATACCTTTTTTTAGTTTTTTTTTTTAACATTAGATCCATACAGGAGGCCCCGAGAAAAATAATTCCCCTCAGGGCCTATGTTATCTTTGGGGATACTGTGTGGAGGGTCTTCTGAGGAAAGGAAAGAAAAAGGTATGAGGGTTGGGTAGGAATCTGGGGGTCAGTGTCTCCAGGAGTGACGTATATATCAATCCTTCCCTTCCACTGGGGTTCAATGCGATGCTCCGAGAGAGTCCTGCTGGAGAAGTAAAAAGGTCTCCCTCAACCAGTTTCTCCATATCCGGCCTGCCATGCAGCGAGCAGTTCATACACACCCAACACCCAGACGTAGATACTTCACCCTGTGAACACGGGCACCCATGGTGAGTCACCAAACGTAGCGAACCACTTGGGGTGACCTATAGCAGAAGTGTTGGTTATCCAATAAATGATTCCCGGAGCGGCAGAACCTACCCATACGCGCCTCCCAAATTGCCTGTCCAGATTGTCAATGTTGGCTAAATTAGGAGGAAGGGAAAATTAATCACCACCGTTAAAAACTTTGCCTATACGCCACTGCTATAAAGTATGCAGGTATTTTTTTTGTTATTTGACTACATAGAAGCACTAAGACGAATGCAATCGAATGTCTTCCTGGTTATACTGCAATATAATATTATCTTTTGTCCACAAGTCGCAGCATTGTTTGAATCTTGATTATTAAATATAGTTTTAGCTCCGACTTTCATGAGGAATAATCGCTAGCAGATAAGGGGCTATGAACCCAGTAAGCGAAGGAAGCTGGCACTGGTACGAGATGAGGTATCAGTTGGTTCGAACGGACACCATGCTTTGGCCACACTATCTCGCTCGTGAATAAATTAAAGGAAATCCTACATAGTAATTATTATTATTGCTGGCTTATTTGTGGATTTAGCAGTGTTGTTTTGCTATCATCTTTAAGATTTTAAACGTTTCCGGTTTCTCACCCTTGGTACTCTATGGCTACGTGTAAATGGTTAGAATTTATGTTAAATATTGTTGAGTACCTAATAATTAATAAATTATTATGATAATATCATGGTTCTTGAAGTTTCCCTCTTGAATTATAAACAAAGGAGAATTCCGAATAAACATAATTATTTATTTCATATACTGGTAGGTATTTCTGTACTTTCGACCAGGTTTCAACACTTCGAAAAATTTATGTTTAATTTTTTTATTTTTTTGGTTTTTTTGATAATTTTTTTGATAACCAACACCTTTGCTGTAGGTCACCCCAAGTGGTTCGCTACTTTTGGTGACTTAGCAAGGGTGCCCGTGTTCATGGGGTGAGGTATGTCTGTGTCTTGGCGGTGTATGATCTGCTCGCCAGCTACGTGATCTGAAGAGACTGGGTGAGGGAGACCTTTTGACCTCGCCTTGCACCGCTGCGGGATGGATGGATTTATACGTTCGTCACTCCTGGAGACACTGTCCTCCAGATTCCTACCCAAACCTTCTTTCTTCCCACAACTTCCTCCTTTCTTTTCCTTAATAGACCCTCCCCACAGAATTCCCAAAGATCCCCTTTATGCAGTTAATGTAAAAAAAGATAAAATGTTTACAAGGTTTTATAAATTATTACAAGGATCAGTACCTTAAAGTGCTTGTTAAATAGATATTTCAAAGCTCCATTGTTCATGCAAATGGTTTTTTATTTGAAAATTGTACTGTTGACTTACAATTTTCAGGCGGATAAAAGTTGTCATTCGCGAACTTTCAGTGAAACAAACAAATAGATTGGTGACAAGAATGATTGGTGACGATTTTACTTATTGACATAATTTTTGTCATTAATTGTATTGTGAGAATTTAGAAAGGGTTTTTGTAATTAAGTTCTCAGCAGACCATTTTAATTAATTTGGTCCACAAATACAAAGTTTCTTTATTAAAACGGAAATAAAATGACGTTCAATCCGGTTCCATATTACTGAGAATTGTGACCCTTACTCCAATTCCCATGGTGGACAAAGCTTGTCCTCAGAGTCAAGGACACCAACGTACCAGACGCCAGTGAAACTTGGTCACACCAACGCATTAGTGATCTTCCTCTACTTTATCTGGCTTATACCTTGCTAGTGTGTTTCTCCAAGTTGGAGTCCTCAGTTTGCCTAAGCAACGTCTCCAAAGTATCTTAAGATACATTGTAGGCAGACAGTTGAAAGCCTAATGCCTAGCTCTTCCAGGATGGACACATCCTAAGCACTCTAAGCATTTTTCCGCCAGCACAACATTTCGAGGACGTCTTTTCGTTTTCTATCACTGTGTCCATGTTTCCACACCATACAGAAATATGGGAAAAATCAATATAACTTAATTGTAACATAATTTTGACCAATTTTAATTGATTTACTGATAATTTCTCCTTGCGTTCATTGAACTTTAAAAATGCAAAAGCTCACCACTTTGAGTCTCGCAAAACAATAGCAGTTAGATGACGCCAAATTATGTTAAATATTTCAATGACAATTTTATTCAAGCCTTCGACATTCGTGCCTCGAGGGTTAAGGGTTCCTCACATTAGAAACGTTTGCTTTAGATGGTAAACAGAACGGCACCAGCACCAGCACCGGCACCGGCACGTTCAGCCTATGAGATAAACGCATCGGGCACGACCACCTTATTATGATAATACCCGCATTTTGGAATAGTCGATAGATATCTAAATACCCGCCATCACGCAGTGGTACTGCAACAGATCTGCAAGTCCCTGAATATTTGCTGAAATCATTTAGATATATAATATATTAAAAAGTGGTACTTACCTTGGGAGAGATCAGCACGTATTTTGGCAATCTTCATTAAGAGGGTATAACCAGAGAAAACCAGAAATATGTCATTTTTAAATCAAATTTTAGACGTATTGACTCTTTTCCACAAAAAATTATAAGTGGATTTCGAAAGATTGTTCTTTTATCTAGTAAAAGCATGTTTTAAATGTTGAGAATACATGTTGAATTTAATTATAATAAGGTTATACCATAGGTCGTTGGCAGATTTGTTAAACTTTCAAACGAAAAATCTTATTTTACATGCCATATTTCATACCATATAATCATACATTATTGTAAATCAATACGTTATCCTAGTAAACGCATGTTTCAAAATTTTAATTTTAGTTCAAATAAAATCATTAAAAAATATATCCGAACCCTTATTTATGACGAAAATTTCTCTTTGAATTGATAGACAATTTACGGTCTTATAAATTAATATATTTAAGATTTTTTTACATTCTTATTTTGCTTAGACATTATTGAAAAATGATAAATACTTATGATCAAAAAATAATTACAAAAAATACGTAATTTTAATAGTTTTATTATCACGCCTCTCGGCATTTTTGGATGTTGGTATAAATTAAAGCAAATTTGGAATGAAATAAAATCGATATTGAGTTATAATTTTTAAAAGGTGGTATGGAGAATAATTAATCTTTCTCATTGTACGATCGTAAGAACATCTTTCGACGAAATGTGGATTTTCGGCAGCTGGCTGGTTAAAGGCCCTTAAACATTTGACAGATGTAATAATTATTCAAAGTTTTGCTAACGGTGTTCGTTCGAAAGGAAAATTTCTGATCGTTTTTTGAAAGACGATGATCCTGAGACAAATACTTTTTTCAAATGCTTTCAGCTTCATGAATACTACAATTATTACATCTCGTGATTTTTCACGGATCTGCGCTAGTGATTAACATAATAATGATTTGTTAGCAACCGTTTGAAAATTATGTAAGTTCAAGAATAATTACTTGAACTGGGTAAAAAATTCGAACTCTACTAGATTTTTCTGGAAGCCTTCCCATCTACCCATAGCTAATCAGATCCCCGATTTTCGTTTTGTGATGTACCTCAGTTTTACAGAATACCCCCTTCATAAAAACCTTCGGCAGAATTAGATTTGAAAAATATATAATAATATGATTTTATCTTAGCTTTAAAGCACAAACAAAGTTAACAGATGAAACCTAATCTATTATGGGTTTAAGAATGATGTGAGGGGATGTTTATTGAAGAATATAAATATTTTCACTTAAGAATAAAAAGGGCTACCTAAAACATGAAAATTTTTGTTTTCCTATAAATATGTGAAATGATTTCGATTTTTTAAAAACAGTCGTCACTGATTATGGAACGATAAGTCTCGGCGATGAAGTTTCCACAAACCTTCTATGAAGAATTGCCAGATCTACGCAACAAGCTAATTTCAGTTTGCAACGATTTTCCACGATCAGCAATGTCACTATAAATACCTGTCTATTTTACTGGTCTGTACAAGGCACCATTTTGTTAGGTTAGGTTGGTAAGGTTGGGTTAGGTTGGGCTAGGTTTGATTTTTTGTGATTAGGTTATAATAGGTTAGGTTAGCCAAGGGAAGGTTAGATTAGGTTAGTAAATAAAGTCAGATGTATGTTCAATTGTTTAATTGTTTATAACGTTTGTGTAATTTTCGTAATTTGATTTTTTCTGTTATTATCGTAGTATATTTTTTATTCTCTCGTAATTATAATTATAAATATAAATAAGTGCAAAAAGGAACACAGATAGGAAACCGAAATACTATAATGTCAATAATAAAAAACGACCCCTAAAAGAGAAGGTACTACAATACATCTATTTTCGCGTATTTGCTTCATCTCTCGAACCGGCTAGTAGCCAATTTCAAAGTTTTTGTTTTGTTTAATTGATGATTGAACCTTCCTCCCCAGGGACTGGCTCTTAAGTGCTGTGAACTTTAAAAATTTAAACAATTGTTTTGACTAAGGATTGAACCTTCCTTCCTAGGGGCTGACTAAAATTAGTGAAAACCACACCCTTCAGCCAAATCCCACTTGGAAATTCCATAAATTTATTTCGTATATTAACTGCTGCAACTTTATAAATGTAATGTCATCAAATTTCAGAAAGATGCATGCATCTGCGTGAGTGCTACTGTGATATAATGCATTGTCATCGGCAACGAGTCTGCATTCATTCGTTTACGAATACAAAATCTTCATTCAAATAGATGTAATTAAAAATATATTCAGACGATTGCGTCTCGTTGATAAGATTTAATTGAACTTCTCTTTCTGCGATGATTTTCAAGTTGTTTGTTTATTTGGTTTGTAGTTTCAGTATTAAAAATAAAACAGTCAGCTTCTGGAAGTATCAGACCAGAGACCAGCGAGTGGTTGCGGCTGCGGAAGTTATCAGATGTAGTTGCCAACGTTTGTGGCCTCACGGTTATATTATTATTTCCAGATAGATATGGAAATTACATGGAAATAAGATCTCAAGCAATGAGGACGAAGAATAATATGAGTTTTGCTAGCACCGGAATAATGTGAAGAGGATTGCGATATCGCTGCGATTAAAGTTTAATATATTCCTGTGTGTTTAGTACATCCATCTTCTCCTATTTATTTATTAACTTCCCACTCCAAAACATAGATATACTTTAATTGGATAGTGTTAGGCAAAAAAAAACATCCAACCTACAACTAGTGTTTCTAAAATGAGATATCTTCATTTATTAAAGACAACCAACCCAAAAGTTTAAATTTAGGAACATTCAAGAGAGTTTTTTTTTTTTTTTTTTACAGTGAATACCGCACAAGAATCTCAACTGCTCCCGTCTGGAGCCAGTGAGACTATGGCATCCCCAATTGGGGTATGTTGTGAGGCTGAAGGTAGTGGAGAGGGGAAGGAGGTAAGAAGAAGGTTGGGAAGTACCTGGCTATTCAGATCTGGTCACCAAACACGGCTAAAGCCATTTTCAAGCAACGTTTCAATTCTGAATGGTGGTCTTACACCAGGGCGATACTGATAGTATCTTCCACTCTGGAACATGCCGCAAATATACTATATATTATTTTAAATGAATTAATTGTGAAATAACACAAATTAATCAAATAAAATTTATTTGCGCATGGACCTACCTTTAGTTAGTTTCTTCGGTTTTGCGGGCGTAGTTTTCATGTTTGTGGGCAAACATTTTCGCGGGAAGGGGGGAATTGTCACGATAATAATTATTACTTCATAATAATTATTAGCCTGACTTAGTAAACCTTCACCTGGCCGCTTACTTTAATTGTTGAATCGCCGTATTTTGGATTTTTTCGATTGGCAACATTATTGTTAAACTTCCGGCGGCACTTTTTGGATTCGCATCGTACAGGAAGCCGGTGCAAATTCGACTAGTCACTTTAGTGATAGTTCTGGATTTAAAAATGGGATAATCCCTTTGTTACCAAATTGTTTGTTTAAAACGATTTTAATCGCGATGCACATCGATGCACTTTTTGCGAACGCTCCATTCTGATGTGATCGGAACGCTGTTTTCTAATGTGTTTGGTCGCCGCCATTGTGACCGATATTTGTCCGCGGCATAACGATGTTGTAAATTACCTATATAATCGCGACCGGCATATTGAAGAGCGTCGCGAGGGGGAGTTCTTATGACCTGGTACGGTCACTGCTGCTCATATTTGTGACGGATGGTTACTTTTCGTTCATTTCCTGATGAGGCGTGCTGACGGAAATCGTGGTTATCCGAGGGGCTCAACCAGAGCACTGGTGCTGATCTTGACCCTACTCCCTGGCGGGGAGTCCTCAAACTCTGGCCTTCCTGGGGAGTCTTTCCTGGTTCCCATCCTGGAGATTGCGTGAGAATATGGCCCGCGGTTCATCAACGCGCTATCTTCAAGTAAATTAAGAGTTCGCGTCATTGTAGAAGTATTTAGATAAAGATCCATGGTCCGCAGGTACGACATTTCTTTCTGTTTAATTATGTTCCTGTTAAATTGTCAGAATCTGTTATGTTTTTGGGGATGTGATACCCGGCCCCTCAAAAGGGCAACATTGTTATGTTCTTTATAAAAATATACTGGGATTTAGTTGTTTTGGAAATGAACTCTTTTATTGCTTAAACCAATGAAACCTCACAAGTTGGAACCTGTATTCGTTTATTCCCACAATCCTGAAGAGAATCTCTCACTCTACCATTAAATAGAATAATCAGAAGGTCCATACTGATGATTACTGTTACAGGGTTCGAACCCGCGACCTCCGGATTGTGAGTCAAGAGTCTTACCCACTGGACTACGGAGGTCGTCGAGAGTTGACGGCTTTGAAAATTTTTCACATTAAACATATTATATTCATACATAAATTATTGCACAATAAATTCATGTATTCGATTTTGATCTAGATTAAAAAAACAATTTCGCTGAAAACATCCATAAAGCCTTGAAAGAAAAAAAATCTGAAACCTTAAAACATCATGATTTTTCATTGCACTATTTCATGTTCGAAAATAATTTGTGAAAAATACTGAAAGCTGACAACCAACGAGAATATTTCTAATGGTGAATTTTTCGGTTGGGTCTCTTTAGTAATGAAAATGAAACTATCAACATAGCACTATCAAGTGAATCAAATACTTGAGTTGGGTCATGTCAAAAGTCAGAATAATAGAAGAGTATGTATGAGACGATGTCTGAATGTGAATGAGGCAAAGAGTGCGTGCCGAGACCGAGTTGTTTGGCGGTCCGGCCTCTGCGGGGAAACGGCATGATTTTAATGAAACTATCACTGGTGATGAAGTAGGATTCACAAAAAAGTCAAAATTTGCAAATTGTAGGTTGTATGATTTATGCATAACATTTTTCAACTATTGTTACCATGTTTAAATCTATGTTAATGATTGGCTTTTGTATTTGTTCTATTTTAAAAATTTCGCATACTTAATTGGTGGAACCATTATTTCTGTATTAAAAATTGCACACCCAGGGGCTTTAATCTATCTTCTAATATATAAAATTCTCGTGTCACTGTGTTTGTTATCATACTCCTCCGAAACGGCTGGACCAATTTTGATAAAATTTTGTGTGCTTATCTGGTAGATCTGAGAATCGACCAACATCTATTTTTCATACCCCTAAAAGTAAAGGGTGTTCCACTCCGAATTTTTATTTTATTTTTTTGGACAATTTTTTTATTTTTTTTTATGGTGAGGTATTAAAAAATACATGCAACCCTAAATTTTCACCCTTCTACCATTAACCCCTATTTTTTTAAAGTGATATTAGTAATTCAAACCGGTGTCACTTCTGACCCGATGAGAACGAAGCCGGCCTCTTTTCTCTAATTTTAAATTTTTTACTAATCAATTACTGTTTGATATTGTTACTACAAACATGATTCACGGTCCATGCGGTAATTTGAATCGTTTATCGCCTTGCATGGTAGACGGAAATTGTAAGGGTTTTATTAAAGATTTCACCAACGATACGGTCACACATGTTAAAGGATATGCAATATATCGTCCACGAAATACCGATAATGGCGGACAATCATTCATTAAAAATATCAGTAACGTAGACATTGACATTGACAATCGTTGGGTGGTACCATATTCACCTCTGTTGAGTAAAAAAGTGGGAAGGAAAAAGGCATGAGGGGTGGGTAGGAATCTGGAGGTCATTGTATCCGGGAGTGAATCCATCCATCCAACTGCGGTGCAAGACCATTGCCTTGAGCGGAATTGACCTTTTACCTTGACGAGTCTCTCTCGATCCGGTCCGCCACGCAGCAGGTGGGCAGACGCATCCGCCGCCAAGACCCGGAAAAAAGTCACCCTTGCTAAATCACCAAACGTAGCGAACCGCTTGGGGTGACCTATGGCAGAGGTGTTGGTTATCCAATAAATGGTTCCCGGGGCGGCGGCACCCGTACCCGCTTCCTTTCAAAAATTCCCGTAAGTAAGTGGAAAAGTAAGAAAAATTACAAAAAATATAAATTCATACACAACGCCATCTCTGATACTGACAAAAACAAAACACGGACAGTTGGGCATCGATAATTGCTTCATTGTGTAATTTTTAACTTAATAAAAATACTTAATTTAATTCAACAGTTATTGATTCTGAGGCGGTACGAAGTTCGTCGGGTCAGCTAGTAATTTTATATTATTTGATATGTGTAATTTTTTGTTTGAATTTTTGACAAATGTCGTAATTTTTCAAAGTTTACACCATGAAGTTTAATTCTTCATCAATGCATAAATAAATTAAAATTTAAACACAGTTGATCTCTATTTACAACATTATAATTTATAATGATTTAAAAACATCTAACATAACTAATTAAGTATATTTTCTCGCTTGCTGTTGTATCGAAATTTAAAAAAAAACTTTGATTGTTAGACTTGTTAAAAAACATAAAACTAAATTTTAGTTTGTTTTATGAAGAGATTATTTTTTTCGATGCGGATTCAAACAATGAAAAGCTCTGCTTCACCTATTGAAAAAACAAATCTTAAGAAGAAATTCAAAGAAAATAGAAAAAATGCGACAATTTCTAATTCAAATTGTTTTGTTTCCACGAAGTTGGTTGGAGCGTGTACACGCATTTATTCAGTTGGCCGCAACAATCAGCAGAAAATGTCTATTTTCATATACGCACTATAGTTCATATCTGAACTTCAAAAACCATGCGTAGCCTTGCTTTGGTCATATTATAGCAATATACGCTGGTAGGTAGGGTATGTTTTACTAAACGGCAATAGGTATTGAAATGATGTAAGAACGTTTAGATAATTTAAAGATCAATAGGTTTCTGAGCCTCGTAGACAATCTGCATAAAAAAGTTAACGATATGTATCCCATGTTTGCATTGTTGTCCAAAGAATTAAATAAATAAATAAATAAAATAAATAAATAAGTGTTTATTCCAGTATGTGGGGAGGAGAGTGCAATCCCACACATTCCATAAGGGTAATATACACATACATGTACAAAGTATTTGAAAGGAAAAAAAGAAAAAGAAGGTGGATATGAATGTACACGAAACAAAAAAAAGATAATAAGCTAATAGTAGTAAAAGGAAAAACAAAAGAAATAATAATATTAAGCTTTCAGGATTCTGTGAGCACGTAAGGAGCCAGTATTTTTCTCCAGTGTGCATCAATACTGGATGATGGACTGAGGCGGGCTTCCATGACGAGGATGTTTCCAGAGCTGGTTATCCTTTCCCTAATTCCTGCCACCCTGGATCTAATAAGGGCTGCAAAGCCAGGAACTCGCCCCTCCGTGAATATCCGGGAAGCGCTGCAATATCTGGGGAGACCAAACATTATGCGGAAGGCGTTGTTATACTGAACCCGAAGTCTAATAAAATAAAATAAAATAGGATTACGAAATAAAATAGGATTACGAAATAAAATTAGGAAGTATCTTTAACGAAAACAGAATGACATCATGTGCTGGGCTCCAGGAAGTAAATAAAAAGTAAACAGAAAAACTTACATTTTTCGTAAAAAAAGTACGTTTTTCAAACTCGTAGTTATTGCCGTAGCACAAGGTTTGTCATTTCATTTTTAGTAAGAAAAATAGCATTAAAAAAAATCAAATAACAAAAGTTAAGTAAATGGGAAGATGAGAAAATTACAATATTTATGACGTATAAAAATACCACAAGATAAACTATTTTCAGAACAATATCAAAATATCGCCAAGTAAACACGAAGATGAGGAAATTTTGAACAGTGTAAGAATAACCTACAGTTCGCCTCGGAATTGGAATTCCTTGTGAGGAAGACTGTGAATAAAATAAAAATAAAAACTTTTGTTAAACTTTATTTGAGTAGGTACTTAATAATATAACATATGATAAACGTATCTTAAATAAAATAAATTGAAGATTCATTAATAAAACTATAAAATAAGAAATAAATAGTACGTAAATTAAAAAACGGTCCATGTCTCGTGTTTGTAAGTTATATAACAATTCGAATCAAAACTATAGACGGTGGTCAGATACATTAAACAATTTATTGAGCTGCTTGTACCTGTCAATTATTTCTCAGAACTCGGCGGTCAGGGGTCAAATTGAAGTAAACTCATACATGTTCTCCTAAGCTGTGAAACTAGGTAGTTATCAGATTTTTGCTATTTCGACATCTAGGTTACTCAGTATCAAAATAATTAATAATAACCTTCGATCGTTAATTCTTAATCTTACTTTGCTAATTTAATGCAACATCGCGACATGTTGATATTTTGTATAGTGACCGACCGAAGGTTCTATTTCGGCAAGTTTGGCAAAAAAATCTAGTTTCGCCATCAGTTTCGGTTTCGGCAGAAAATCTGCCGAACCTTCGGTCGCACGGTGCGACCGAACTCAAAATTCACGTACGCAAAGTTTCGGTGCGACTCGCACCGAAATTTTGCGTTCGTGAATTATCGCGCGTCGTTAGGCTGACTTCGGGTGAGTTCGTTGCTCGTATAGCACCCGCCATCATCAGCTGAGTTCGCCGGCCGGTCCGGCGTGATTGTGCTGTGAGTTTATGTGTTAATGTTTTAATTTTTGTTTGTTTCATAGCAGTAATAGCAATAAAATAAATAATTATTTTTTCACATACTTCAATTATTGTTTTTTTTTTTAAATTTCATTTAAAACGTGCAATAAGAATGTTGTGATTGTAAACGCAATTAAAATTAAAATACTCAATTAATGAGGTTCCTTCTTTATAATGTAAGTGTTGATTATTTACACATTTTTGTTCTAAGAGGTAGATAATATGTTTTGTTAATTTTCGTAATTTTTTTTAATACCAGTAAATATATATATATATATATATATATACATATTTTTTTTACATAAGTACTTCAATTATTTCTTTTTTACTTCATTTAAGCCCTTTTAACTGTCTGCATAAGTGTAAAAAATCCCAAATTTCAGTAAACAATAGATTTTTAACATTTCCAAAAAGTCTCGGTTTCGGTTTCGGCCGAAACTGAGACAGATACCGAAGATTCGGTTTCGGTAGAAAGTCCTGTTTCGGTCGGACACTAATTTTATACGTTAGTATTATCTTTATTCAATTAATTATTTAAAAAAAATACTGTCAAAATAGGATTTTCCGAAGCTTAGATTCGTGAATTATTTTGGAATAGGTACATTTCACCCAGTATTGCGAAATGAGAAAGATACATTGAAGCTATTTAATTACGTATATTGATTTAAAACATAATTATGTTGTATGCGGGGTTTATCAGTAGGTACCTACGCAAACGAAATATTTTTACCAGCGATTTTGAGTATGTTTGGAGTTAAAAATGTAGATGACATTTTGCTACCAATTAAAAAGTTTTTTTTTGTAATGCGATATGCACGTGGCGAAGTGTGATAGAAAGGTACATATATTTATTGTTTTTGATTGAAAAAATATATCACCGCCAAAATGACATCCACATTTTTTTCTCTAAATTACTCTATAAATTCCTTCGGGTACGTGCTGATTCACTCAGGTAGGTTTATATTTAAAACACGAGATGAGAAAGATTAACGCTCGTCCCATATTTAATTTCGCCCATTGTGAAATAGGGTGCTGCAAAGCATGATTCGCTGTATGGATGAAGGAAATTGAAATGTGTTTTCTCCAAACGTACAATTGTGAAATAGTTAGGTATTTTCTAACAAAAATGTGATATTAGAAAGACTGACTGTGTTATTTTTACATTTCGCCCAGGGTGTGAAATGAGAAAGCCGTAAAGCGATCTGTCGATACGCCGTATGGATGAAGAAAATTGATAAATATGCATATTCCCCTGGTCTAACAAGACGAGAGGTGAGATTGCCGGGAACTTGCACAGAATATGGTGTAGCCTGCACATCGATCTGCATGAAGATTTCCTCTCGGGCGCTAACTACCAGCCGTGTAGTTAGGTACGGGAGGCTGGAGATGTATAGATCTGACAACACCCGGTATTTCCTCACAGTGGCACCGATTCATCAGCAGTCTTTAATAAACGGAAGGCGGTTATTATTTTTTAAGATATTAGAACGAATATATGATTGCTTTTTATGACCAACGTGCCCACAGCGCTTTTACGTTTCACACGATAACCACAACGCAGTATTTTATTTATTTAGAATAGTCGATTACCCATTCGTCAATAATAAAAAAAATATAAACATATCTTAATTGATGAATACGATAACGAGGATTCTACATAGAAAAAAGCTTTCATATAATATTATATTATTGAAAAAATGTTTGCAAAATGTTTTGCGATTGCTGAAAAATAATATAATTTGTCCTAATTTGTCATTTGAGTGAACTATGTATTCTTATAATTTTTCCATTTCTAATTATTTTTTATTTATTTTGTATTTAAACATTTAAAAAAATTACCAATGTATAAATTGATTGATTTAAGTAGTTTTTAACCAATTTGTGTAATTACTGAGTTTTTGTAACTGGATTATTTTCACGTGAGTGAGAATATCTGTAAAAACTCAGTAAAAATAAATAAATAAATTAATTGGAGTGGAAATTTCTTTAGCACCGTTGTGATTTGAAACTCCATTAAACGAAAAAGAGTCAAACATATATACATCTATAGGATTTAGCCTGCGAGAGAATGAGATAGAATACTCGGCCTCCTCTTTGTATCCACTTTAGTTTTCTGAAGGTTTCACTTCTACCGCGTGTGAACTGCACTCAACTTTTTTTCTTTATCAATTTATTGTATTTTTAAATCAGGATTCAACGATATTTTAAGTACTTTAACTTTAACCACCTCAAATTCATAGATTAGATATGAGGTTCATTCTTTAATTCAGAACTTATTAAATTAGTATCTACCTAAACCATTCTATTAAGCAGTTTAATATTAATAATATCAATTAATTTTTTCTTCCGAATTATGCATAACAACTAACGTTTTTGAATAAATCATAAATAAACAATTTCAGTTATCGAGTCATATTTTGAAACCGTTACTACATCATATAGTTACACCATTACAACATTTACGAAAAATAGGCATTAGAACTGTAAATACGAACAATTATTCAATAGGTACCCAAACAGGCACGAAACTCAGCAAGTTAGTCTTGTCAGTAATTGATATAGAACATAGCATTTTGTAGGCATAGACGACATGTTAATTGCGTACCTTAAGGGGCGTGCACACTGGAGTTTAAGAAGCAACAAATCACCATTGAGCCGGCCGCAAGCCTGCAGTTAAGGTGTTGGGCTGTCATCGAGGAAGAATGATACCCCAAGGTTGATTTTTATTTGCAGCATCGTAATTGGAGGCTTTGATTCTTCGGGAAGCATCGTGTTAATTGCCACGGAATTATAAACCGTGTTGAATGTACCGATACTCGGAATATACGCTTACCTAATACTTTTTGTTTGTTTTGGAGAAGTTGTGATTTTAGTAATATTGTGGGTGAATTCTGAATGTGATAGGATTTCAATAAGAATATGGTATGTATTGCACTTCATTGGAATGAACACGGTTTAATCAATGATCTGTAATACAACTTGACATGTCAATAACCAGGCCGCTGTTCCCAGTGTAAAGGAGAGCGAGCTGCCCCAGGAACCATTTATCGGATAACCAACACCTCTACCTTAGGTCACCCCAAGTGGTTCGCTACGTTTAGTGACTTAGCAGAGATGCCCTTTAGTGGGGGGTGAGGTTTATCTAGATCTTGGTGGCGAATGCGTTTGCCCATTTACTGCGTGGCGGGCCGGATCGGGAGAGATCGGTTGGGGAAGACCTAACTAGACCTCTCCAACCGGACTGTCTTGACCTAGTGGGAGGGATGAATTTTTTTCTTCAGGGCCTCCTGTGTGGAGCTAATGTAAAAAATCCTTCTAAAGTAATGGATTTTAAACAATCACTCACATTTCACAACTTAAAAACAAGCTAATTAAAACAAACGCGAAAAAAAAAACAATTCTGCTTCTCTTTCCCATGAAAGGAAAAGGAATATGAGTCAACTACGAAAAGTCATGGGTCATGACTCATGACTCATGACATATATCTTCATAGAAAAAATAAGCATTTAAAAATAGACCTCGCAGATACCGCATTTGACCGAAACGAAAGACGTGCTATTTGATTCAGTTCTTATTTGAAAAAGACGCCAAGGAAAAAGGGTTGATTGCACCCAAATCGTTAAGAGTTTATATTGACTCAACTCCATATTCCTAGCGCACAGAAAGTTTAACACATTCCAAATAAATAACAAAGTTACATTGAACAAGTAATGATATAAGAACTAAAGTTTAGTAGGCACATTCATTTTACTGAAGTCCATCAAACTTAAAAAAAAATAACACGAGGTCCAGTTTGGCAGCACACTATGAAACACGCAATGAAAAAAAATCATATCCATATACAGTTTGAAATTGAGACTCGCCGGGAATCGAACACGCACCGTATCGTGACATAATTTATTGATAAACCAAATAAACAGTTCCTAAAACCGTTGTGGGATTTTTACAGGTTTATACCGATTTGAAAAATGGCTTTCGGAAATGCGAACCTTAAACAAATTAATGATGGACAAACTAAATATAATAATATCAAGGCAAATAAATTGGAATTCTTCACGTGGAAAATGAGCTCTAACTAAAAGATATGCTGTTTTTAAATCATTCCATAAATGTAATAAACATTTCCCGGTCAATAGCATTTTATCGAGTTACATATTATATAAAATAAAGTGATAATCTTTAGGTAGGTGGCCAACAATTTATTTCAAAATTAATAATAATAATAACTGGCCGAACAAAATAAGAACAAAGATTCATAAATTATATTATCGTTTTAAAAAAAAATGTCTATAAAAACTCATGATTAAATTTATGTTGTAAGATGTTGACATTAATATTATATTAACAAGTTTTTCGTGTCTTGACTTGTATCATTCAAGGAGCCGGAACTGAACTACCATCTCATTTTTGTATTGTCCTACACCCCATCAAGGGGGTGGACTAGATCTATGTCCGTGCAACAACCGAGAAGATGACTCCCAAGGTAGCCGCTGCAAAACCCGCCCGCGCCTCAACCGTAGCGGACCGGTGCCCTTCTGCCCTGCCTCCGGTGACCCGATGCTCTCTTTTATCCCTAGTGTCTTCAGGTCTTTCTGCCCTTAATCCAAACATTTTCTTCGAGGGCCTACCGGGAAGCCGGCTTAGGGGCGCGGACACCGAGTCTCGCTTGCGACTGGACTGATGGCTCCGCTTATTCTCGGCGGGACTGCCGGGTGACTGTAGCACAGCTGCTTTGGTTAAGTTAAACTATCTCATCATAAAATGTATTTTTTTTTTATTCTGCATATTAACAAACTTTTATTTCAGCTACATCAGGTGGCGGAGATGAGACGTGATACTGTGAAATAAATAACTAACAACATGTACGCACTCGCATACTGCCTGCTAACAATGTATGCGCGGACATCGGGGGTCTAGAGTCATTTTAAATAAAAAGTAGCTTCTTTATAAATAAAAAATTAGAGTCCTGACGAGTTTGGTGAAGGAGGAAACCATATGTTTCCTTAGAACGCCGTGGGAAAGTGGTGGGCAACCTCCAGTGTAAGATGTTGACAAACAGTTACGTTGCTCTGCACTCTACAAAATTCAGTTTCAAGCAGCCAGAGCTTATAGTTCAATGGATTTTACTTTTTTAAATAAAAATTCCCACATTTAATTGAGTTTGGAGGCCACTGCTCTTTACCTTAAACACTCAAAACCCTTTTTATTGAGCAGGTAGGTAGTCTTGCCTTTTACAGTTACACTACTGAGAAACAATAAAGTTATTCGGTTTGAGGTTTTGGTAAAAAAAAATGCTGATGGAGTTTTAATTATCCAATCATCGTAAAAATACTGAAGAGATGAAGTCATTTTTAATAATTTGAGCCAAAACATACGAGTATTAAAAACGATTATTATATTCAAAATATTTTAGAAATAATGATACGTTACTCTTGCTTTCATCAATCAAAACTGGGCGAAGTGCTAATGATTTCTTACCCTTTAGCCAAAGTAAAGTAAAAATCCTCCATAATGGAATGGTGTTTAATGGTAAAGAGAAGCAGAGGTTGCCTTTGGATGCTGCCATTACTGCCGGGATGGGATAACTACCAGCTTCGTGCCTGTGAGAAGTAATGATATTTGGGAAACTGGATAAATTTGAAAAAATAAAAATTGGAAAAGGTGTCAACGAGACGAGTGTAATTTTCACCCTGCAAGCCTTCTGGCTTGATGTTAGTCAACCTCCAATAGGAGAAGGCACCAGAAAAAGAATTATTTTGAGGGAGTAAGCTGCTGGCTGAAAGTTTCGATTTTTATTTATTTAGTTATATCCAATCTTAGGTTGTCCGTTATGAGCGTTTTACATGATGCTTTTTCATCATCTAAAACGCTCATAACGTAAATAATTGAATAAAGCTGGAGTACGCGAGCGATGTTTGGGCACCGTACCACTAGAAGTACATTGATATGTTAGAGCAAATCCAGAAGAAATTCCTCAGGTATGTTTATATGCGGAAGCATGGAACCTATCCAAGGTTCATATTGACTTACTTGAGGAAACTGATTCTGTGAGTCTAGAAACAAGACGGAAAGCAAGTCTTGCTATTCTGTCTTTCAAAATTTGGAACAATTTCATCGGTAGCCCATTTCTCCTGGGATGCTATGATATATGTACCAGACCACTACAGCCGATATCATGACTTATTTAAAGTACCGAACGGCAGAACTGACGTCTTGGCAAAGCATAGCACGACGAGGGGAGTGGTGCTGTTAAATGAAATTGCAAACCATTTGGACGTAAGTGACTGTTCTAAATTGTACTGTAATTGGAATTATTCTGTTGTACAATAATAATAAAAAATAAAAATAAATAAATAAATAAAATATTGATCCCAATGTGGAAACTATATCGGGGCCAAGTGAAAAATCTTTTATTTACACGATTATTTATTCACACTTACGATTTCATACAGATAGCTGCCATTAGAGAAGAAATAATGTTTCGGGATGGTACTAAATCGTCAAAAAATGGCAACACCTTGAACATAACCATACATTAAATGAAAGCATCTGTCATTTATCTATGCCGTTGCCATCAACAAATAAATAAAAAAATACGCATGAAATTCGCAATAAACAGTAATACACGTTCACAATTAGTAATAGACCTAAGAATTGTACTATTTTGACCAATATTTTTAAAATACCCAAAATGAAATAAATGTGCCATATTTCCATTAAATAAAGTTACGTAAAACAATGGCAGATGGAGACGATAAGTGTCAAATAATGACCGCCATCTTAAACTGTGCGGAAATCGGTACCAAAATATAACTCTTCCTTATTTTCGCCCGAAAAGGCAATCTTCATGGTAACTGGACGAATATAAGCGTCGTTTAAAACTTGCCGTTAGTCTGAAAAGCCGCCCGAAAGGCCGAGCAGATAATCCGTTAATTGCTAATTTGAAGATTTTTTAATTTCAATTTTTCTTTTACCTTTCAACGATATTATGATTTAATTTATGGAGTTCTGCAGTAAGGAAGATAATTGTAAGGATTAATCTTGAAGTAATTTTTTATTAGTGACATCTAGATGAGTTCTACCTAAGAAGTATCGATATGTATCCGAATACTTTCCCAAACAGCTGCTATATCAGTAAGTCTATCAAATTGGTAAATTGATTAATGGGACCATTCTGCTTTCTTGTATTAGCCTAATTTGTCTTGGCATTCATCTGTCCAATCACATCGCAAATAACTCTATGGTTCGACACACCCACTATTCTAATTAACCCTTTCAAAACAGAGATTTCATATTATTAAGATTATTATAATACATCTTGGCAGGTATTGGTTGAAAGGTGAAACTTAATGCTAAATAACTATTTTCGATAAATCTCTACTACGAATTAGTTATAAATACCAAAATATAATTTGGATAAATTGAAACTTTTCCCACCGTTTCCCTCGAGTAGAATTAAAATAAAATTGTAACATATAATTAAATGAAGACAATATAAGCGAAACTCAATCGAAAATCTGGAAACCGAAAAATCAGAAAAAAGATATTGGCACCTCTGGGACTCGAACCCAGGACCTCTTGTTTTGCCCAGAGGTCCTGGGTTCGAGTCCCAGAGGTGCCAATATCTTTTTCTGATTTTTCTGTTTCCAGATTTTCATAAGGTTAAAATGAAAATAAATTATTCATCTTAGACTTGCCGAAAAGTCAATAGATGTCGCATATTAAATAAAATGGATAAAGATTTATCCAGACACTATCTAGAGAGCATTTAGTTTGGGTTTGAATCTTGCAATCATACATAAAGATAGCAACCAATAATATATGCGTTAAGAAAATGAAGATATTGTGGGTGGTTCTTAGTCGAAGTATGATACAGTTAAAAATGACCGAATTTGATATCGACACTTTAGCGCAGTGGTTGGCGCCTTTGCCCGGAAAGCAAGAGGTCCTGAGTTCGATTTCCAGAGGTGCCAACATCTTTTTCTGATTTTTCTGTTTCCAGATTTTCGATTGAGTTTGGCTTATATTATCTTCATTTAATAAAATATTAAAATTTGAGGTTTTACTCATAATGTTAAAAATGAAAATAAAATAAAATTGTTTATTACTTTACAAAAAATATAAGCACGAAAAAAATATGTTTTCATCTGAAATGTGTGAACGCGTAAAGGAACAACTTAAAATAATTGTATGACTAAAATAATCTGTGATATTTTACCTCGACTACCTTTTTTATTTCTTCTAAAATTATTAATAAATTATTTATAATTATTAATAAATAAAAATCACTTTCGCACTTGAAATCGACACTTCCAGACTCCGTTTGCCAAGTGATTTTTATGCCTATTACCAACATGCGTGACGATACGACAAGGCACAAAAAGAATAAATACATTTTTGGCTTGTAATCAGCCATTTAGCTTCCTTAATAACTACATGGATTTATTTGTGAGGTGTTTTGGCGTGTAGCGCTTCCTTTTTTCTTTAGCCAACGAAATGAATATACGAAAATAAATATTTATTTTCCAATAACGACAAGAGTTTTTTTTTCAATCATTTATATAAAATAATTTCATTTAGGTCCTCTTTCACCACAAAGGGTTAAAATATTAGCACAAATTACATTAACATGGGTGGCGTCGCGGTCGTCACAAGTGGGATAAAAGAAACGAAAAAAACACTACATTAAGCTTCAGATTATTGTTATAGCTTTAAAATTAATGTTCTAACTAGCGTACTGAAAACCCGCGGCTATGCCGGCTTTAGCCAGCCCCATATTTGGCATTGGACTACTTTACAACATTGATTATTATTTTATACTCGTACATCACGTGAACAAAAGAAATCGTGACCATTTGCATACAAAGTAAGTGACATCTGTTGCCGAAATTGAAAATTAAACGATTAAAAATATGTATAAATTTAGTTTTTAAATAAAGAACAGATTTAATTACTCTTATATAGGAAGAATTCAGGTGAAAAAAGTTTTCTGCTTAATGATGAAAGAATAACAAAATAAATACAAAAGATACAAAAACTTTTTTTTCCGTTTTTTCATTGTGAAAAAAATATGTGTGTGAGTACATTAGCCCCTTATTAATAAAAATGTTTAACATTTTATACAACATAAAAATAAACAATGAACCCTACATTAATAGCGGTTTATCAGTTGTGGAAAATTTAAAACACGTTTTTTAGTAAAGCCATGAAACATAAATCAGTCACAAAATGTATAAGTTTAGTTGATAATATTCTAAGTAGAAATAATAAATCAACATATCTTAATGCTCTAGACGAGTTCTGACAGCTACGACGATAACTGATTTTAATTCAAATTGGGCTATACAGTATGCAATCCCTGCTCAACGAATCAAATTGACCAGTTTTGGTAGGTTTCTAACAAATCTATGAAAGCGAGCTTAAAAAACTGGAATTTAAGTTATAATGAAAGCGTGCTTTAAAAACTGCAATTTGAGTTAGAATGAAAGCGTGCTTAAAAAACTGGAATTTAAGTTAGAATGAAAGCGTGCTTAAAAACTGGGATTTAAGTAAGAATGAAAGCATACTTAAAAAACTGGAATTTAAGTTAGAATGAAAGCGTGCTTGGAATTTAAATTAGATGGTGAAAACTGACACCAACGGATCAGAATTCCCCAAACAGGAGCATTTAAAAATATTGTGATGCATTTATTATTTACACTTTACAAAAAAATCTTTACTTGGCCATTAGCCAGGTTTATTCCAAAAACATACCAGCATAAATCTTCAAACGCAGAACTGTATTTGGCAACATTCAAACTGCTCGTGATACTAGAACCAAAGGGCATAATCTCTTACTTATCCCTTTCGCTAAAACAACTTTTGGCCAAAGAATTTTTAGATTCACAAAATTGCTTTGTTGCAAAGTATCTATACTCTTTTACTGGCCATTAGACAGAACAATCATTTGAAATATAAATCAGACACCAAGTCTTAGATCATCAACCAAAACAGATCAAGCAAATAAAGATTTTATTAAAACTTTTTTATAAGTACCTTACCTATGTCCTATGTATTCCTAATGGGACGATGCTGATTGAATTGTGGCAGCGAACAATACAGCTATTAGGAATCGCTTTTGGCTCCAACAGCTATCCCACAATATTTTCACTTATTCACCGACTGGCGGTACAAAATAATAGGAACCATTCTGTTCCAAATTGCCGACTACGTAACAACCTGCAAATCGCTACTTGTTCGCTCCCACTTTTCATATACGAATATGGTGTAAAAATAATTTATGGTACGGATGTAAATTGTTATCATAAACTTGTAAGTACAGTGTCAAATGCTTATTTGATTTATGTGCCACCATACATCATATCCCCCACAGTCTTTTATTTTAAATTAAATATATTTTTGAAGTAAAACTTCTTTACGCACGCGTGAATGCGTGACGAGAGCGTTACGAAAAGCGAGGCGAACGGTATTGAGAGGGAGATATAAGTTAGTGAAGATAGAAAGAGAGAGAGAGTTACTTATATTACTGTAGGGACAAGAGATAGAGAGAGATGCGAGCACACATTTTCTTTCTCTCTTTCTCTCATAGCCAGTTACATTTCGTGTATCTAAGACACAGTGCGGACCTATTGTCTGTATCACACTGTAGGAGCAAGTGAGAGCAATTCGCGCGCACATTTTCTTTCTCTCTTCCTATCATATAGATGAAGTTTTACTTCAGTCGTGTGGCCTAAAGCACACTCGTTTATTGTTGTTATTTTTACACACACATGAATCCACAGTGAGAAAGGCAAAGAAAGCCACCAATGTAATCTTATTAATAAAGAAATATGATTAAAAAAATCTTTTGAATTTTTTCTCATTTTTTCATCGTTTTGTATCTATCCTCTTCAGTTCAGTTATCCAAGACCCGTGATTGAAAATCATCTACAACTACCCATAAGTTTTGACAGGTAAAATAATAGTCATTGTAAAAAGCGTGTAATGATTGAGTTATGGCACATAATTGGTGCTCAGAACAAATTGAATTTTTCGCGAGGGACATTTTATTTTCACGCGAGCTTTTTGAACGGCCGGTAGTTGAATGAAAGTATGGCACTTAGGAGAGTTATAAAATAATTTATTATTAAAGGCAATTATGCGCTTCGAGCCCACATTATATAACCCTTTCCTGTATGACGTTTTCTTTGGATTTAAGGGATTTTAATACAATTAGAGAAGATAGAAATAAAAATTGTCATGTATTATGTTTTTGATGAAACAATTTCGTTACAATAATTTCCAATTTGGGAGGCGAGTATGGGTACTGCCGCACCGGGAACCATGAATTGGCTAAACAACACCTCTAATACAGGTCACCTCAAGTGGTTCGCTACATTTGGTGGAAGGACTGTCCGGGTTCACGGGGCGAGGATTTCTTAGGTCTTGGCAGCGGATGCGTCTGCCACACTTACACTGCCACACTGACACTGCCACACTGGGGGTCACACTGACCCCCAGATTTCTGTCCACCCCTCCTACCATTTTCTTTTCCAGATCTTCCTCCCCTTCATTTCCTTAAGGCGCCGCATCCGCGCTCAAAAAGTAGAAGATGGAGAGATATGTAATTACGAATGTTAGAGGAGCGCGCTAATATTTAAAGCGATAAAATCTATGCGAAAATTGTGAAAATGTTTAATAAAACACGACTCGTTTAAAATAGAGCAAAAATCTCGTGGAAGGCGTCTTAAGTATCGCTTAAAGAAACATCGTGAATTTTTCACAACTATAAATTGTAAAATAACTGAAACAAACGTGTTTATAACAATTTTAGAAACATACTTTGCGATTTTTTTCTATCGAGGGAATTTCATATAATTTGCGTTTCGGTCTAGATATGAAACGTGTCTGGATATTATCTTCAAAAATAATATATATTTTTTAAGAGCTTAAAAACTTCAAATGTTTAAGGGAGATATGCAAGAAATCGGTAGAAATTCGGTTAGCGGCGGCTTAAAAAACCTCCATCCATCATCCCCGAAGTAGGCCCTGAGGGAAATTTTTTCCTCAGGGCCCCCTATGTGGAGCTTATGTAAAAAAAAATCGTGGTTTATTATTTGATTTCACACAACAGTTACAAACCCTGTGTTTCAGAAGGATTATGACTATCCTAAAAATTGAGTGTGTGAGTGGGGAAAGAAAAGAACATAGGAAAGTCAACAGGATGGTAAGTAAGTAAAATAATTTCTCTCGGGTATACGTTATTTTTGGAAAGCTGTGTAGGGGTAATTTTAGGGAAAGAAAGGAGAGAAGGTTCAGGAAAGAAAAAAAGGTATTTGGGGTGGTCATGAATCTGAGGGTCAATGTGTTCAGGAGTGACGGACGTATAAATCCATCCCTCCCGCTGCGGTATAAAGCGATGGATCTAGTTTAGTTCTCCCTCAACCAATCGATCCGGACCGCCACGCAGTAGGTGGGCAAACACATTCGACACCAAGTCTAGACAAACCTCACCCCATGAACCCAGTGACCTTTGGCAAGGGTGTTGGTTATCCAATAAATGGTCCGAGAGTCCGGTTGGAAATGTCTAGGTTAGGTCTCCCTCAACCAGTCTCTGCCGATCCAGCCTGCCACGCAGTGGGTGGGCTAACGCATACGCCGCCAAGACTTAGACAAACCTCAACCCATGAATCTGGGTAAATCACCAAACGTGACTGGTTGTCGGGGCAGCAATACCCATACCTATCTCCCAAATTGAGAAGATGATTTATAGAGGTCGTCATGTTACAAACACGGGAGAAATTCAATCAAAAACATTCGAAATTTCGTGAAAACAACACAACGAAAATAAAAGTTTACCGTGTGAATTATTCTATCCACATCATAATTATCTATTATTGAGCGACCAGTAATATTCCATAGAAATGGCGCTTTAGTAATATGTTTTACTGTTTTACAAGTAATAAAAAGAGGCCTATATTTAACGACCGTCCTATAACGTTTCAGAGTCGAGTTAACCGCAAAACGCAGAAGTTGTTTTCTCATTCTCATTAGTGACTATTTTTGTTTCGATGGCACTAATTTAATGGTTGTTTCTTTAACGATCTGAGATGGTTCAGCGGCGGCTTTTCGCACACTCGTCTGAAGCTCATAGCATCCCTTAAGTCCCCGCGAGGTTTTTATGTCCGTCCGTAAAACAATAAAAATATTCTCTGTCTATTAAATTTTTACATGGTCGATTGTGGACGCACCTTTATTATTATTGTTTTCAGAAGGTTTTTTTAAAGATTTGACTCAATCATTTTTAATTTTTTTGTTAATTGTGCAAAGGTAATTATTTCAGGAGTTTCGACATAATGTTAAGTACCTACATTAAATTCTGTTTGATGTCCAAACTCTACAGCCCCAATTATTCTGATAAGAATAAAAGGAATTAAAATGACAATCTAATTTCCTTCGACGGAAGTAATCTTTCCAACACGCCTTTCATTGATATGCCTGGTTTAACTCTAAGTGACCAGCTCAGGCACGGGGGCTCCATTGAAGCCAGAGTCAAGGAAGTCTCTCAGAAGGTGGGCGTATTGTACGGGACCCGCAGATACTTTAATAGTACACATCTGCTGACCCTGTAAAAGTCGCAAGTACGCCCCACTGTTGAATTTGGGAGCCCTCTCTGGTATGGAGCCCCAAAATACCTGAAGAAACCCTTGATTATGTGCAGAAACGGGCGGTCGTTTTAACACAGGCGTCAGATAGGTACACTGCCCTTGTTCTACCGGTATTTGATCCCTTCGATACCCGTGCATAGTCGGGAAACACGCCAAACGCGTGCCCAACATAATGCTACAAAAAAGTGCAAATCGGAAGTAGACCCTCAACCTGCTATAGCATCTGCTTCAACGGCATCCTCTGTTCCAGATCCATCGGTAGGGACTCAAACTACCGAAATTGGTCCCAAAGCCTCGACCTCTTCCTCCTATGTTAACCGCTCTACCACCGGGCATACCTCCTCCACCTCCGAGCCGCCAGTCAACAATACCAGCGATTGGAAGAAAGTGACGCATAGGAGTAAGAGACGTCCTATTCTACGAGGTGCCGCTCAAGAACCTACCGGTCTGGTTGCCGTCGAAAAGCTGAAGTACATTCGTGCTTGGCAATTCGACGCCAGCACCTCAACCGATGACATTGAAAAATTCCTGCGCAATACTGACAACCATCGATATATTAACTATAGATAAGCCCTCCCATACTTAATTCCAATCCCAAAGTGACACCACCTACGAGAAATTTCATACAACTACTACCCATCGAATTCCGTTGCATCTCTTGCGGGACGTAGTTGTTTTAATAGGAAGAAATTAAACATTTTTTATCAAATGTTACTTTTCTCGATACGCTGCCTCGAATTCATATGTTATGTACATATTTTTTTAGATATTCATATAACTGATTAAATTGTCAATAATAAAGTCCGTGATAGCTCATACCTAAAATATTTTTAACTGCCTGAAATTTGTGTTTTAAAAATGATCTTAACAAAGCTAGTAATTCCGTTACCGGGAACTTGCTGGAAAACAAATGAGCTCCACGCAGGCCAACTAAAGGAACAAACCAATGCTTCTTGCGATCTTTTGACTGTGAGATAATAGACTTTCTTTTTGATAAATGTTTTCGTAAACCAATATTTTTGGTTCCGGTGTCATTTTTAAGACCTACACGCCCTGTCTAGATAATATTTGGTCGAAGCTGACAACACTTTAAAGTGTGACGTTGCCAGACTACCGTCTCTGTCTGAGTGCGCTTCATTCCGTATCGGGATCCCAGAATCAAAATTCGCCACATTTATGGATCCAAACTTATGGCCAAACCATATTTCGTTCAACGAGTGGTTTTTTCGCAGATTTAAGAAAGCAGACACAAGAAAGGAACGGAAAGTAACATCTACTCTATCCGTTCACTATCAGAACGTTTGATTGAATTCAATGAGTTTGTAAGGTTTTTGGCGCTACATTTTCACTGTGAAAATGGTACTATTACAATGAATTAGATAAAATATCTGTAATGTTGTAAATTTTTTGTACACAAATAAATAAAATAAAATATGTGCACGGTTTTCATTTGTCACATGAGAACGGTTCGCTTCTACGATTCGTTCTTGAGTTCAAAAGCTCGGCTGTGGAACGATTTACCGGCCTCTGTCTTCCTCCCTCCTACAACATGGGTGTCTTCAAGACCCATATGCACTCCTTCCTTTCCTTAAAACGATCTTCCACGTAGCATATTCAAAGATGACATAGGCTCTAAGGGAAGTTATTTTCTCAGGGCCTCATGTGACGAGTTAATGAAAAAAAACTCAAAAAAGTTAATGAATCACACATAAATCTTTTTTTTAATTTTGCACATATTTTTCACGCATAAACGGCCTACAACATTAACTGTAGTGAACGTATGTCTTGCAGTATGAAAGAGACATGCGTGTATGAGTGAGACAGCATGCGGAACGTATAAAAGGCGTGAATGTTGTCCATTCGTCCTCTCTTGTTATCAGCTTCCTAAGAAGAACCTTGTACAGTATTCTCGGATTAAATACACATAGTCTACCCACGTCTATTATTGACATACACCCCATACTGAGATCATCATATCTGAGGAATCTGGATCCATCACTAAGGAGTCCAGAGGTAATGGAATAACCGGCCACGGTTATTACATTAACAATCAAATTCACGTATTAATCAAGTATCGCAAAGTGATTTTTGTTGATGTTATATCACTCACGTTCTAAAGAATTCCACGAATCATTTTTTTTTTCAAAAAAATTAAAAAATAACAGTATTTTCTATTCTGGAATCCGCACAAAAATTCTGATTGAAATTTTTTCTCAGAAAAATATTAAGAAAGACTTCGTGGAACAGATAAATAATTTGTACTTATAAATGAATATTTTTTAACAAAATCGAGGAAAGTAAGCTACTGGGTGGCATGTCACTAACCCAGAAATTGAAGCGTATCATTTCGTCGCTGATTGATATTATTATAATATTCGGAAAGGTTAACTCGAATTAATCAGGGTCCAATAAGAAAATCGGCGAATTATAGGGTAATGATGGGTATTGAGTGCGGACCATCGTTTGCCTACTAGCCCCGTACACAGCCCAGTAAACGGGGCTTAATGTTAACACGTTTGATCAGGGCCGGCTAACTAAATCCATAAGTTAAGACTTTTTTACTTTTCATTCTTTAAATTTTTTTTTACAATTTATGTTGGTGTAAATTGGATGTATTTTTATATAAACAAAGTCTGGTTAGTTACACCATTTACAACTCGAGAACGACTGGACCGATTTTTGCCCTTGTTCTTAAACATATAATGCTGCCCCTCTTTCTTACACACTAAATGTCAACAGTAGAAAATGGGACAAACGGTGAACATATGTCTGCACCCCTCCAAAGGTAAAATGCGATAATTATAATAAATCTCCCTCACAAGTATAAATAAAATGAAACGCAATTCCCATAAGTAAATGCAAAAGTAAGAAAATCACAAAAAATGTAAATCCGTACACAACGCTATCTCTGATACTAACAAAAAAAAACACGGACAGTTGCGCATTGATAATTGCTTCGTTGTGTAATTTTTAAATTAATAAAAAAACTGAATTTAATTCAGCTAATAATTTAACACAACGGTTATTGATTCTGAGGCGGAACGAAGTTCGCCGGGTCAGCTAGTTTATTATAAACTGGAGTTGAATTTGTTTTGAAATAATTGAAATATTTTCAATGTAAAACGATTTGTTTCAGAACACAACGGTTCTATTTCCAATGCGGAAATTCAAGTTTTTTTTAAAGATTAATTCTACACAGTTATATATAATTTATATATACTTTCCCTTAGGGCCTATGCCATCTTTGAGGATGCCGTGTGGAGAATATTTTTGTGGAAAAGAAAGAGTGAAGCTGGTTCTTGAAGAGACCCATAATATAGGAGGGAGGAAACAAAACTCAATGGTATACGCAATCTAGTAAACACGTATTTTTTTATAAAATATGCGTATCGAACTGTTTTTTTTACCAGATACACAAAAAAGTATAATATAAGAAAACGAAGCTGAAAAAAATCATTTCTAATACTAATTGGTACATCCGATACCCGAACTATAACACTCTTACTAATGTACAATTGTGTAAAATTAAGAAGTATATATTGGTAAGGCTCATATTGATATTATGGTTCTTATAACACCGACAAAACAAAAGAGACTATACTATCAGCATGAGTAAATATTAATTCTTATTTATAATAAATTGACTTAGCACAATTTGTACACCCGTGACACAAAGCGGGGCAAGTATTTATATTATCGTCTACATTATTTATATTATATGTAGTCAATCTAAGATATATTCTGTCGTCAATGTTTTAAATACATAATTTTAATAACGAGGGAAAAATGATTTTTCAAAAAATAAGTTATAACAAAGTTCATTAGAAAGACAGCACTAGACTTGGCACGTGGCTAAAACGAAAGCGGTTATGTTGAATGATTTATTTCTAGATCCGACCCTGTTAACGATGTGAGCGTATTTATAGCGTGTAATGGCGTGTATTGCATGGCGTGGTGAATTATATCTGTTTCAGGGTAAAACCAAAATTGACGTACGAACAAGGAAATTGGGCAGGGCTCGAATTCGCAAATTGAAAAATCCTGTATTTCGAGAAAAACTGTAATAAAATATAATGTATGCAAAATAGAGTTTTCGGTGAGGCGCTGATGTACTCGATGGCTGCCCGAAACCGATGACTTTTATCATAACTTCATAGAGAGATAACGCATGACAAATTTGTATGTTTGTTGAATCGTTTTCAAATGAATTAAGTTTATTTTTACCTGTTTAATCACAGTAGCCCAAATTTGTCCCAGGTCTCATATAAATCATTGTATCTCCCTCATTCTCATGGTGAAAATTATTATCTAAACGGTGTTAGAAATAAAAAACTTCAAGCTTTATATTCAAATCTAGAATTTAACATAGAAAAAATAAATGTGCACCTCTATGAAACTAAAGTTTCCGGTAGAAATTGGAGAAAAATCTATAAAATTAAAACAACAAAAACAATTTACGAAAAAAGTTGAAAGGGGGGCTACTTTGCTCGCTACTCGCTAGCGTGTGGGCTTGTTAGCTAGTAAACTAACTTTGTGTCAGCATAGTTGCTAGTGAGCTAGCTGCGAGTATCTCAGTTTTCTATAAAAAACCGACAGAATTAGTTCGCGCGGTAGTCGTTATTTTAGCTCATAAAAAGGAGTTAAAAATGAAAGCATAGTTATAAGAGTTAAATAGAAAAGTTTGGAACTACATATAAGAAAGACATAGTAACACATGGTTTCAACTCGCTAACTAGTTCGCTACTGAGCGAGTGGAAAGTTTTGTTACCACAATACGCACTCGCCGATTCGTCCGCTTTTAAACTTGCCGGCTAGTAAGAAGTTTGTAAACTTGCTCAATGTAATCGATGCTTTAGCTGGGAAGAAGTAGGTAATTGAAATGGAGAGTCAAACTTATCCCAGACAGAAATTTATGCGATGGAGATCGTCATTACGATTTCATTTATCATTATTGAACACGTTCCGATAGCGACATTAGCAACTTGTCGCCTCTGGTGGCGGAGGCCTTACAATTTTTGATAACTAATCCCGTCCAAACATTGACGTGCAATTACCTACACATGCTCTACCTGACCGCAAACCCGTTGGAGGAAAGTGATGTAAATGGAATTAATTATCATTCAGTGTCACATATTTCTTGTGTCAATTTAACGGACATTACCTACCAACTAATAAATTGTTCATTTTCTTAGTTTTCTAAGGGTACCTACCTAGTTACTACGTAAAAGCGAGAAGGCAATTATAGAGTGGTAAACATGGTAGGGCTTTGAAGCAAAGAATGGACGGTTACCTCAAGAGTGTTTTCTCTTGGGGTAAAAATAATCTCGTTGAATTTAATGTTTCAAAGACCCAATCTTGTGTGATTACGTCTAAAAGGGATCGAAATGAAAATCTAGTCTCTTTCAACGGAAGCAATCTTCCGAACAGGCCCTCCATTGATATGCTTGGTGTAACCCTAAGTGACCAGCTCAGGTATGGGGGCTCCATCGAAGCCAGAGTAAAGTTAGCCTCCCAGAAACTGGGCGTACTGTATAGGGCCCGCAGATACTTTAATAGTGCACAACTGCTAACCCTGTACAAATCGCAAGTGCGCCCCACGGTTGAATTTGGCAGCCACCTCTGGTCTGGAGCTCCAAAATACCTGAAAAATACCCTCGACTCTGTGCAGAAACGGGCGGTCCGTTTGATAGATTCTCCCATCTCAACAGACGGATTGCAATCTTTAGAGCACAGGCGTCGGGTGGGAATGCTATCCTTGTTCTACCGGTATTACAATGGAAGATGCTCCGAGGAACTAGCATCATTGATCCCTTCGGCACCGGTGCATAGTCGGGAAACACGCCAAACGCGTGCCCAACATTTGTACACGGTTGACATTTGTCACATGAGAACGGGTCGTTTCTTCGACTCGTTCTTATGTTCAACAGCTCGGCTGTGGAATGATTTGCCGGCCTCTGTGTTTCCTCTTCCTACAACATAGATCTCTTCAAGACCAATGTTCATTCCTTCCTCTCCTCAAAAAAAACCCTCCACACAGCATCCAAGATGACCTAGGCCCTGAGGGAAATTATTTTCCTCAAGGCCTCCTGTGTGTAGTTAATGTAAAAAAAATGCAAAGTTTAACATGCAACCTGGCTTTTATAAATGGATCTGTACTACTGATAGAATACAAAAAACGATTTTATGTTCCCGACAATTTCACACATCGTCACCTCATTTGATAGGGTTCTAACTTCACTTGTTCTGAGATATGAGGTGTCAATGTTTGCAAAGAAGATTTTTCATAATCCTTTTATCAATTTCTGATTTTGAGTTTGAATCTTGTGTAAAGTATTATAGTTAAACATATTTTAAGGGAAATTTTTAAATAGGACGCATATTTTAGAACATACCTAAACATGCAAATAGAACCATATGCAATCAGCTACGACATAATATTTCATTGCATGAAGTTCTGAATACTTTTCCCTGATGCAATTCCAATCTAGGACCACGTCTTATCTAAATATTTTCCATTAAAGTATGATAAACTAAAATACTTTAAGATTGAACCCCAAAATCAAAAATGGTTAAAAAGATTACGAATATTCATCTTTGCAAACTTTGAAACCTCAGAATATGGTAAAGCGAAGTTGGAACTCTCTCCAACCAAAGTTATGAAATGCGCCTCGTAACAAAGATCATTCGTCAGATACACAAATTTAAATGGAGCATGATTTTAAAATTCTGCATATAAAAGTATCAACGGAAATACATGGTTCTGAAAATTATTTTGGTTATAGAAATGAGCAACAGAAATGGTTTGATAAAAATGAACTGAAATAAAAATGGTTTGATAAGAATGCACAACTAAAGTGACGACTTGTGCGCAGACCATAGATATCCAAATTTAATAGACGAGAAGATACCAGATACCAAATTTAATAAGATATATGGTGGGGCGAAGAGGGGAAAGATGACTGTGATTCGTTAAAAATTTAATCTGACAGTATATAGGCACCTCGCATTATAATATCACCATTTAGTTCTTAAAAGCAAAATCTGCTTTTAAATGAATAGACCTTTTTACATGGGAGCGCGAATTGCTCGCCACGTTGTTAACATATTTGCTAAGTCCAAATGCGGCAAAGTCAAGTTCGCACCTTTTCACAGACGCATATTTTGTTGCCGTATTTAGTTAAGACCCTTTTACAAATGTTTCATAATTTACTTACCCCTGTAACCAGCGACGAGCTCACTCGAGAACCGCCCACATTCGTTGTTCGACATATCTTAGGGTATTAATGTATAACACAAGCTATCATTTTTGCCATGTTATTTCGTAAAATGTACGATGTGTGCTCGACGCTGGTATGGACAAGAATGATGACGTCACATTTTTTAGATTCAAGCGAGGCTCTCGTAAGCCCAGCTGGCTCCATGGAACCGTTATGGGGAGGGGGAAATAATACGCTTTTATCTCTTAGGGCAGGTCCAGATATATTCATATGTCCATGGCGCAGACAAAGGACTTTTTTGTTTCGATATGTAAAACTAACTACCACATTGGTAATACCGCTTGTAAAATTAATCTACTTTTACATAACTTGTCCCCGGATAAATATAGTTTTCAATTGAATATTGAAACTTTTAAACTCCGATAAAACAAACATATTTAAAAGTGACAAATCAACGAGCTAGAATAATTTTAGGATACAGTATTTAGTTGCCAAGCGAATAAAAGTAAATTAGTACGCTAGGAGCATTTAAAAGCAATAGCAAGGTTCCAAATACCATAGAATGAAGGCAGCTGCGGTGAGCTACAGGCAAATCTGCGGTGGATTTCTTGACACATTAGGGTTGAAGGAATCTGAATGGGGTTTTAGATAGAACACACGATACACGACCAAAGCGAATATATTAATATTGTGATTAAAGAAACTGTTCGAAGTAAGGCAACATCGGTCAGGTTTAAAGTAAAGTTTTTAATTTGAAAACTTCAAATGGAATCGACAATCTAGAGGTGTGTTGCGATTCACAATTTCTGCCTAACCCTATGAGAAAATGGCATGATGTTAAAAGTTTAGTATCTTTATGAATTTTGTGGATCGCTTAATACCCCGCTTCTAAAGGATCTTCATTGGCTTCGATGCCCTGAAAGAATAGAGTTCAAGATCTGCTTAATGACCTTCAAAGCATTGCAAGGAATGGCGCCAGCCTATATATCGGAACTATGTGTCCGACAAAACTTAAGCGATAGGCAGCTTACTCTAAGGTCAGCAGATCGAGATGTTACTAATCGTTTAATCGAACTTTCTAGGTCAAATCGAGCCGTTTACTATGATCGATCTTTTCGTGTAACTGGCCCGCTCATTTGGAACAAACTTCCCTCAGCTCTTACTAATATCCAGAACTTGGCTGAATTCAAAAGAGCTTTAAAAACAAACTTATTTAAAAAAATCATACCTTTCATGAATTTTAACTCCTTTTCAATATACTTTAATAAGCCATGTTCCTCAAGTTTCTGGTAATTGTTTGGTTTCGATTACCTCCTTATAATAGTTTTATGTGCACTCTGAATTTGTATTATTTCTAAATGTTAACTGCCTCCTGTTCTATATAATTTAGTTTAAATGATTCTTGTTGAATGGCACCGTGATGGTTTATCATTATATATTGTCCTGTGCCAAAACAGCACTCACTATTGTTGTTAATATTGTTCTTTAGGAATTGCTTTGTATATTTTTGTATATTCGTTATTTCACATTATTTAATTAATTTTTTAAGGACTCGTAAGGAACACTGCAGGTTAATTTTAAGTTTACTATAATTAAGCGCACTTGAAGTGAAACATCACAAAACTGCGCTATATAAATACTACGTTATTATTATTATTATTATATATTGCACATTGCACGTGGCACAAAGCGGCCGCGGCGTATCGTGAAAAGTGCGTGGCCGCGTGGCGTGCAATAATAACCATAATGACCGGGTGAAGTCGGGTATACTCCACTTGGCCGTGACCGGTTGGCGGGAAACGCTTACCCCACAAGCCAACTAACGGAATTCCATTCTAAATTCAAAATTATTTATTAACAATAAATTTACACGACATTTGGAAGTTACAAGTACAAAAATAACAAAAAACCTGACAAAATAGAATTTATCCCTTCTCCTGTCTTAAACCTAAAATAAAAAAATGCATGTTACAACGAATTAACTACATCGATAAATAAATTAAAAACATTTCAAGTTTTGTATTCCGAGCCTTATAGTATTTAAATTTGAGAAAAAAGGACTAATTTTGGTTGTGACTCCCTGTATCTGTTCAATCCCGATGCAATGAACTCCAGAACACAGATTTTCTGTGAATTTGTGTCATTTTCAAAATTGGAAACGTTTGTTTGGAAAATTCAGTGAAGAGGTAAAGTAACCCATAATATAACATTTTAACAGAAAATCATTTTTTTGCCATTTTTAAATGTTTTGTTGAGAATTCAGCCTATCCGTGATTTATCACGGGTCTGTACTAGAATATAATAAAAAAATTACAATAAAAATCAAGCATATGAATCTACATAATGTGTAGATATCTTCGTAATGTAGTTTTCAATGGCTACATTTAAAACGGAAATGACGCATTAGAGCACCTGCGAAGCATCAAACTACGCTCATTGGCCGTTTTGATTATGATGTCACTTTTCAAGGCTCCTATTTGATGAGATATGAAACGCTAGCCCTCTTTGGCGCTGTGATTATGACCCCACTTTTCAAGGCTCCTATTGATTGAGATTGTTTTGGTAAAGTTTCGCTTCCACCGCTCGATTTTAGAAATATATTTTATAAGGGCAAAACGTTCATATTGTCAGACAAAATTGGTAATTTTATCAACAATTTCTAAGTACGTAACAAATATTTGACTATTTATCAGATTTATGATAAATCTATATGGTACACAAATCATTATTATTTAGGATTAACTATGTTTTAATTATTTGTTTGATAAGTCGTGTATCGACACGGCTAGCAACCTGTACGACTTCTTAGCAGTAGGTACTTCTGATTTCATCTGAACCTGGTTAGTTCTTCGGTCGATTGCGTCCATTATTATTTTTTCTGTGATTGTATCATTCGCGACCTCGCCAAGCTACAGGGCAAGTTCAAACCATGACAGAGGTCAAGATCTAACCATGGCAGAGGTCGATAAACTAACAAAGACTGACAAAAGGAACTCCCATCCAACAAGCTCACACCGGCAGTATGTAGATTGATCGATAAGCACCAGCTCGTCATCAGCTATCGGCAGGTAGAGGTAAGAAGCTCAAGCACACTACATAATAAAGGTACTAAGTTTTAATAGACTATTACCACATTGGCTAAAACCGATAAAATACTTGACCGAATTCAGACTGACTCCCAAAACTCTCGTCTTAGTGTAACTCACCTCACCAGAGCGGAGGGCAGTCTAGTTTCGCCCTGACAATTAAATGAACATTAAAAAAATGTTTGAAAGGACCGTGTTTGGTGACTAGATCTATACAGCCAGGTGCTTTCCCTCATTCCGCTTAGCCAACCCCATCTATCTTGAGCCTCAAAAAAATTCTAATTGCGGGAACACTGTAAATCCATTGGCTTCGTATAATTTGGAACTGCGAGGTATTCGCGCTAGAAGTTAAGTTTGTACTCATGTAATATCTTTTTTCCATTTTATTCCACAATTCCTAACCCTTTGATAGTCCATGACATCCTTAATAAATCAAAGATAATTTATTATTATTATATGTAATAATTACGTATATTTATTTCGCGGAGTCTCATCTAATCTTGGTAGAACGGTGTTGCCTTGAGGTGACGTTTCACAAAACAGTGTTTTTTGTAAAAAAAATTTACATAACAGAGCACAAATTTCTAACAACCTATTTAGTGGAACTATGGCCACTTAAAATTGGGAATATTATGAGCTCGAAGGAAATTGGAGAAGGCGTAAATGAAGGGAAGCGGAAATCTTAAGAAAAAGGTATGAAATGTGTAGGTCTAGGAAATGTATCACAAAATATGGCTAATGCCTTAAGAAATGTTAAAACTCTGAAAAAACAGCTCTGCCACGGAGGTCATCAGGAATTACAATTATAATTGATTATTTTCTTCAACTAAACTTTAATAGCTCATAAGCTAATGGCCAAATATCCACCTTAAATGGTCAACTAATGATCTCTCCACATTGCAGCGATGCCATAGCTTTTTAATCCACAGTTACAAACGAGAGAAAGTAAAGATTTAATTTTACAAATGGAGTTTCCAGGTATTATTGCATAAACTAAATTGAACATTTTAAAACAGATTCGACTTGATTACAATATTATTAACACCAGTGAAAGCGTGCTCCGTTATACAATGTTTACAGTTTTAAATGAGAGATTGTTATTATAACATATATCATCACTTTTAACACTTACGGTTCACAATTTAGGAAAAAGGTCGTTAGCGCTAATGATGCGTATTCATTTGAGTGATCTAATAATACAGTATGTGTTTTACAAACTAAAGATTTAATAATGGTAATAAGTACCTAAAAAGAAAACACGTTTATTTTACAATGAACTAGAAACTGAAAGGGCACATAAAATAGAAGATCTGATAACGTGGAGTTTGTGATGAGTACTCAGATTCTAATGAGATTTGTTTAACATGAACATATACATAAATGTCCATGAGTATGAATGATTTGAATGATGTTTCTAATTCGATGGGATGATCTTTATGATGGGTTATCAAATACTTTGATTGCCTTTTAAATATTTACAACAAGGTTAAAAAAAATATTATTATTAAAGATAATTAAAACACATATTTTTCGTAAGTTAGATGAAACTTAAATAAATTAAGATTACGACTGGTGCAAGAGATCAATACGGAGACAATTTTATCGTAAGTAAGGAATTGGAGGGGATGGATAAATTGGACGATGGATAGTAATTGGATTTTATCGAGAAAATTAATATACTTAATTTTTGTACATATTCCTTAATAATAAATATGCTTAACATAATATAAATATAAATATATATATATAATATAAATATATATATATATATATATATATATATATATATATATATATATATATATATTCCCGTAATTACCACTTAAGTCATAAGTCATAGCAAAAAGAAACTAATAAAATAAAATAACAAATATAGGGTATTTCAAATAGTGACAACATTTTAAAAATTTAATTATTTTTAACTTTATGAGTAAAACCTCATTCTTGTAATATTTAATTAATGAAGACAATATTAGCGATATTAGCAATCAGTCGAAAATCTGAAACAGAAAAATCAGAAAAGCATACGGTTACTTCTGAGACACGAACCCAGGACCTCCGGCCGGGTACAGCCGCCCCGGGAACCATTTATTGAATAACCAACACCCCTGCCATAGGTGCCTGGGTTCATGGTGAGGTTTGTATAGATCTTGGTGGCGAATGCGTTTGCTCACCTACTGTATGGCAGGCCGGATAAGGAGAGACTGATTGAGAGAGAACTATCCTAGATCTCTCCAACCGGACTCTCTCGACCCATCGCCTTGATCCTCAGTAGGAGGGATGGATTTATACGTCCGTCACTCCTAATAGACACATTTACTCCCAAATTCCTACCAGCCGCTCAATTTTCTTTTTCCTAGAACTTCCTTTCCCTAGAAAGACACTTCACATAGCATCCCCAAAGATGACACAAGCCCTGAGGGATTTTTTTTCTTGAGGGCCTCCTGTGTGAAGCTTTTATAAAAATAGGCGAGAAATTTCTGAGATGCGTTGTTTTTGTTATTGTTATTGTGGGCAGATAGCATGATACAATGCGTATTTCTTATTATAGTAACACTTTTATAATACGTAACATAATATGATAAGCGATAATTATAGAGCCACCTAGTGGGTGTAATTAGTGGTGTAATGTCTGGGGCGGGCTTGGCAGGCGCCCGGCGCCAGCTACAAGGCAGGGCGGCGCGCGGCGGAACAAAGCGCTGCTAAACAGCTGCCCACTAGGCACTAGCCACTTGTTGCTAACTGCTAACTATAATACCAGTCAATGGGAAGCCTACGTCCTTCAATGCCAAGTTGAAAGTCTTGCCACATATTGCCACAATATTTTCATGATATTGGTCTACAAAATCTTCCACTGGCCATTGGACAGAATACAACTTATTTTAAATATAAATCAGACACTAAGTCTCAGATCATCAGCCAAAACAGATCTAAAATCGAAGATTTGATCTTATAAGTGTGCATTTTCAATAGTACGAGGATGATTGTCTTTTATTTTAAAAGCAACGTTGTGTTGTTATTTGAATTTTTGTCATAAACTGCACCTCTCCAATGGTAAGATGTATTTTTTTTTTTTTTTTAAATTTTAAACTAATGTTGTCTTGTATATCTATTGTAAACTGATCATATTATAAAACGTGTCTGCTCTCAACACAAGAGCTCCTAGTGAGATAGGCATAGCACACCAATTGTTGTAGAATTAATAAAAATGAATAAAGAGAAAAATTACATTGAAAGTTCTTAATGCACTGTGGTAAGCGTTCCAGTGAGATTGTGGCATCCCCAATAAGGAACTCCAGTGAAAAATATTATGGCTTTAAAAAATATGTTCATATAGACCAATAAACGCTGATTCTGAATATATAAGTTTTATTTAATAAAATTAAACGCAGAGTTTTTAAAAATTATTAAAAAGTCCATTTTTAATCGGATCGTAAAAACACGCCTTCCAGTTAGCATTATTGAAATTTTAGTGATGACGTCACTGTTCGACGTGTCGTGACGTCACCGTAAAGTAATTGTATGGGAATGTATGATATGACGCTAGCCACCGTATTAATTTATTCATTTATTTACATACTGTTTATAGAGATTTGGTTGTTGTGTTTATTGAAACATTATTTAGGCTTAAATAATGTTTAAAAAATAAAGGTATCTCTTATTAGTATATCTCTATTATTGAAAATATTCAAAAACTACTGCACAAAAAATAGTTATGCTATTTCTAGGGAGAATACTTCGAACAATGGAATTCAAAATGGCGGCAGTTGATCAGCTGATTGAGGGATCCTATAGTAATTTTTCAGTAGTGATGACGTCACACGATTAACTATACATACGGTGGTTTTCGGGGGGTCTTGAAAAATTAAAATTTTGACAATTATTTTAACTATTGGAATTTAGAATTTGGGAGGCGGGAATGGGTACCGCCGCCCCGGGAACCTTTATTGGATAACCAACACCTCTGCCATAGGTCACCCCAAGTGGTTCGCTACGTTTGGTGATTAAGCAGGGGTGCCCGGGTTCATGGGATGAGGTTTGTCCAGATCTTGGAGGCGGATGACCAGGACACACTGAACCCCAGATTCCTACCCACCCCTTAAACCCTTTTCCTTCCCAGAACTCTCCTCTCCTTCCTTTCCTTAAAAAACCCTCCACACAGCATCCTCAAAGATGACATAGGCCCTGAGAGAAATTATTTTCCTCAGGGCCTCCTGTGTGGAGCTCATGTAAAAAAAAAAAAACTATTAAAACTAACTCTAAAAATAAAAGTGCAGTTATTTAAGTTAGAAGGTTCTCTATTGAGGTATGCTATGAGGCTAAAGGTAGTGGAGAAAGGAAGGAGATGGTGATAGAAAAATATGAGAAAGTACTAAGCTGTTTCGATCTGGTCACCAAATACTGCTAAAACAGCAACATTTCTAATCTGCATGTTGGTACGAGTATTTCACAAGGGCTATACATATATCAATCAGGTAAATGTAATAGAGACCGAGCTCCTGCTTAATGGGCTAGAACCAAAATGTACTTAGTTAGTGGCACAGCAATTTGTTTCCATTCAAATGTTTAAGGCGCCGCAACCGCGCTCAAAAAGAAGAAGATGGAGAGATATGTAATTATGAATGTTAGAGGCGCACGCTAATATTGATATTGAATGAAAATGTTTAATAAAACACGACTCATTTAAAATAGAGCAAAAATCTCTTGGGGGCTGTCTAAAACAGCATTTAAAGAAACACTCTGAATTTTTTCATTCATATAACTTGTAAAATAACTGAAATAGACCTGAAAATAAAAATTTTCGGAGCATTCTTTGCGATTTTTTTCTATCGAGGGAATTTCATATAATTTGCGTTTCGATGTAGAGAATGTATAGATATTATCTTCAAAAATAACATATATTTTTTTAAGAGCTTAAAAACTTCAAATGTTTAACGGAGATATGCAAGAAATTGGTAGAAATTCGGGTAGCGGCGGCTTAAACGGAAGGCATTTCCAGCTATTTTTTAAAATTCTTTACTATCAGGTAATTTTTTAAGTGAATATGCTAACTGTCCAAAGCCAGTTTAGTTTCAATACTTTTCCTTGAATAATATATTTTTTATCGGCATTACTTCAGTCTGCCCCTAGGCCGATTGTGCCGTGCGCAGTTGAAATGCGCGGAGAACAGCTTACGGAGAACCGCACAAAACGTAGGCGGAAAATGCGAATGAGAATTATTCAAGGATCGATAGCTATGCTGAGTGGGGGCGGAAATATTTTGTATTAATAATACGTGGTAGGTAGTTAGTAATCGATACAGATTATCAAGTGCATTGTATATAATGTTACATTAAATCGTGTGAATAGCTTGATTGGAAAATAGTTTTATCGTAATTGAGTTCAATGCCAGTGTTTGGGTTAATTTATTGATGGATTAAAGATTAAATTGACGTTTTATGGAAATAAACTCGCAACATCAAATGCATACACCAAAATGGGAAGGCGGAGGAAGGAACGGTGGGTAATAAAATGGTTGAAATAGTATAACATAATGGAGAACAACGCGTAGGGAAGACGAAAACCTCAAAACCAAGTATTTTTGGACATTGTGCCGTGTTACGCTTCCTCCTTCTGTAGCCACTTTCTCCTCCTTCAAAATCTCTTTAATATTGATAGAGACGATGAAGCTAAGCTTAATAGTTCTTAGTATTTTGTACATCCACAATAAATAAACTAAAATGCCTGCCATACAACACACACTTCACCACAATCTACACATCAATCCTGATGATACGACACTGCAATTTACACACAATAAATAGCAAGATAAAAAAAAAAAACATATTTTCGGCCGTGAAAATTTTACAAATTTTGACCGGTCAGTGGCTGAGTTGTCATCGGGTTTGGGTCCCACCCAGGGAACGGCATGTTCGATTCCTCGACCGGCTAAATCCTCCATCACGATACAAGCAACATTTTCCGCTTACTGTGGTGGTAATAGGAGATTTTCAAATATTTTCAGGTTATTCGTAACCCGGGAAAGATTGTCTTTTTTTAAAAAACAAAATAAATATCAGGCAACGTAAGATTTGCGAGCTCATCAATTTTATTTTATTTAATCGATTTCCAGATGGACCAGATGATTAATAACGAAACGCATGTGTGCAAAAATAGGACATGGGTTTGTTATTGTGATTCGAAATGGATACATGTTGAATTGCAGTTATCACATTCACCGTGTCAGCGCTGAAAGAAATAAGCCGGTACTGCAATCTGCAATGCTGCAGTGCGGGCTGCAGGCATCACAGCTTGTGGCAGTGTGCAGTGTGCTCGCGGTAGGGATGTCGAAAGTGAAAAAAAAATCGATATATCGAGGAAAAAATCAAATTTTCAAAATATTTTGCGTTTTTAAAATAATAGTGAATTCAGCTCAATGTTATCAATAGTAATTTTTATACACAATGTGCATTATTTTAATTTACAAAAATCTCAATAAAAATTAAGGTATTTTGATCAGTATTCATTTTTATTAGGTAATAATTACAAAAATATCTAAAACTAAGAAGCTGTCTTCTAACTTATATGTAAACTGAGACGCATACAAAGTTTGTTAGCCTCTCAGTAACATTCTATTGGCGTATTAATCAGTCAAAAAGGACTTCGTGTTTAGAACAAGGCACAGTCAATAATCATAGACAATTGGGAACCAACACATAGGAGTGGCTTAAAAAGTGGAGAAAAAAATGGATAAAAATAGCATTCATTTCTATGTATGTACCTACACATATGAGATAGTATTAATGATCACAAATACTAATGCAAAGACAATAGATTTGTAAGCTATTAATAGTTAAAATTTCAACCGCCAGATGACATGAACCAATACAGTTACTTTTTTCCGTTCGTTCCAATACGGTTTTTGATTCTAGTGACTTTAGTTACATAAATAAATAAAAATATCGCATTTGATACAATTTTAGATATTGGATATTTTGTATCGATATATCGATATATCGGATCAAAATATATCGGCTAAAAATATCGATGTATTGAATTAAAAATATCGATACATCGATACTTTTTCAACAAGCCTAGCTCGCGGCTAGCCGTGGCGTGTCCTGCCACAATCTGCAATCTGCTTTGCGGGCTCGGGCCCCGTGTCGCAGCATGCCCGCTGGGAGCCTAATTGTCCCAGTCACAAGCTGCTTGTCATGACGTACAATCGTACCACTGACTGAATTGAACAGGGGTTCATATTCCATATCACAAAATATCCTAAATGCTCTTATGCGCTGCTTTGCAAGATCAGGGGGGCATATCCCATTCTCTACTATTAGTATTAGTTCAAAACAGACTAACTCTGGCAGTATCACATCTAACCAGATTGTCCACACTGCTTACCGACTATAAAAAAGCATAGAATATTTCTGATTGAATTTAAATATATATATATATATTGGCCCACCGTTAAATGTTCAGAAAACCTTAACAAAATTAATTCATAAAGTACCAAGACTAACACCAACATAAACCGGATTATAAAAATTCCTAGGGCTGAAAATACAAAAATTATATTCACATAGTTTGTTGTCATTGAGTTCACATTGACTGTCCCGCACAATTTTTATTTTTTATATATTTTTTTTATTGAAAATTTTTGTTACAATACATATAATAGATACATAAAATAATGAAAAGTATAAAAAAAGCTTAATATAATAAATGTATGAACAAAAAATCCCACAAAGGCTTGCATGGGTAAAATATATATTTTTTAAACTTTTATTTATATTTCTATGGTTAAAGTGAAGATTTTGTATTATATAAATTGGGGATTTAAAAAGAGTAACTGAATAAATGAAATTAAAAACTACAACATAATAACAGTCTGTTCTGTTATTATTGCATTTGTGAAAGTTTTATACAAGTGCATTTTTGTTATTTGTTTTTGGGGTGTTATACCGTGTTGCGCTACCTCCTTCTTTAGCCAACGTTTCGGACATCGTTGAAGTGTCCGGTAGATGTGATAGATGCAGACACATCTACCGGATCTGCCGGATCTGCCCTGATGATGGACACTGCAACGATGTCCGAAACGTTGGCTAAAGAAGGAGGTAGAGCAACACGGTATAACACCCCAAAAACAAATAACGAAAATACTTTTGGCCGTGAAAATCTTAAAACTTTACAAGTGCAGTTAAAAGACAAAAAAATAAAATTAATGTAATTTAATATATATACAATTTTCAAAGCCGTCTAATGATAGATATACTTGTGGACTTTCTAATACCTTATAAGAAAAAAAAAATCTGTTTCAGAGTTTTTTAGCCAAATTATGGTATATTTTTTATTAGATTGAAGATTTTGACATGTGTTCTCTTTAAAGGTTGGATAGTAAATTATACATTTTTGGAGCTATAAAACTAATATGCCTTTGGGAGTCACATTTAACTCCTCACAAAATATACACCAACTACAAATACTTAAACAAACACATCCTTTGAATTAAAACGCTACAGATACTAGATACTAGGCTATAAAGCAATACGTATACAATTCACTTCCAACTCAATCTAAAACATCTAGACTCACAGCACACAAAAAGCGTAAATGGAACTGGCTGCAATCCTCATAAGCATAACTAATAATTTTATTACCTGTTAACATAAATTAATTTTGTTAAAACTATGTAGAATTCGGTTTTATATTTTAATTACGAATGGTTTCTTTTTCTTATATACTATAACTAAGTCCACAATTATTATAAAGTAATTTACCTTTGAAATGTCCTCAACAGCACAGGTGAACAAACTAGCGCGGAGGACAATATACAATATCTTTATTTATTTATTTGCAAAAACAGTGTAAAAACCAATACATTGCAAAAGCGGTATACATATAACACATAAATTCACATTTAAGATACAAATTAAAACATGAGTGATATTTCGCGTTTAAACTCGTTGTAGGACATATGGAAAATATCCACTTTTCCTGCGAGGCAATTAATTAACCTAGTAATTCTTCCCAGGGGCATCACCATTGGCAAGTTAGTTCTGCACATGGGAAGTATCAAAAGCCTGTGTTGGCGGCCTCGCGTGAAATTATCCGGGACATAGAATCCTATTTTTGACAGTATATCTGGTACCGATATAAAACCATTTAGAAGCTTATAAGCCATCAGTAGTAATGCGACATCTCTTCTGGAACCAAGGCTGCAGATACCCAACATTCCCGAGATAAATGCTGTTGGAAACAGTCATGGGTAAAAGCAAACTCTCTCATATAGAGGAATCGTAAAAATTTCTTTTGTATTTTCTCGACCATTTGTACATAGACGATGTCCGCTGGCCCCCATATTTTTATATTATTAACATGTTAAGAATAATAAAAAAGAAACGTCATCGTGACAAAAATGACTTCAACATTATTTTTAAAGTTATAAATAACCATTTAAAATCTTTCCGCTTTGCCACTATCAAAATGAAAATCAATATCAATCACCGCCTACAGAAATCCCGAAACTTTCCATATTCCTTTACAAATAACCATTTTACTATAAAACCTGCTTATTATAAAACGTCGCTGTATTAAGTTTTCTGAAATATTTAGCGATAGCGTCTAGAACTTATTATTTTGAGCAATTTCTGTGATTTAAAATAGTCGACTGGTTATGTTGGTTCAAACTTACTATGACCTCAAAGCATCGGTTCCCACCCATCCGTCGCAGATTCAAACTAAGTCCTTTCTTATTATTCAAGCAACATTTCCCGCGTATCACGATGGTACTCGTAGTAGAATTTACTCATTTGAATATAAAATCTTAAATAAAAAATTGAATAGGAAATCAAATGAGACTAGTTCAAATAACCGCAATTTAATAATTTTCTGTTAAATCTATAGCTAACAGATGCTCCATTTTTAAGAAAATCTCAGATACTTCATAAAAGTAAGAAAATTAACAAATATTTCAACCCCAACAACAAGAAATCAAATGGGTATGAATCAACCCCAACCCAACACCAGGAAATCAAATGAGGCTAGGTCAAAAAACCGCAATTTAATAATTTTATGTTAAATCTATAGCTAACAAAAGCTCAATTTTTAAGAAATTTTAAGATACTCATAAAAGTAAGAAAATTAACTAATATTTCAACCCCAACACCAATATTAATCCTAGATGATCAAGATTAATCTCACGCGTGCCGGAAAAAAAACCGATCACGGAGCAGTTTCTGACCCCTGAAGCCACACACACCTACAATACGCACACCAGTACACAAAGTCACAAACTTGTAGTCAAGACACAACCTCCCGCGCGCGCCGAACAACAGCGTTGCTCGCACAAAGTGCAATAAAGCATTGCAGAATTCATTCTGCACTCGGCACAATGCGGGCACGTGCGTGCTTGCACGTGATCGGCAGAGCCGGCTGAATTAGTCCGCGTAGATTATACTTTGCCTAATTATTTGGAGAAAGCTTTCAGAATGCCAAGGTAAATGGATGGTAAAATCAGAGAAAAAATTGGACAAGGTTACGAAGTTATAAACGCAGTTTTTCATATTTTTACACGCACCGTTTTAGCGATTGCATATTTGAATGATTGAGTCATTTCACAAGTATTTTAACTATCAAATTATACCTCATCTGTTTTATGGTTGACTCAGATAATGTTGTAACGAATCTGAGAATAAATATTTAATTACTTTTGTAAATTTTATGTAGATGTATCTAGTACCTACGAAAGGTTTTTTGATATAAAATAAGAAGTGAATACGGGTGTTGAGAGAGCTTTAGGATGGTAGAAACACAAAAGCTGGCAGTCCAGCAATAAAAACGACCAGTTAGCTAGGATCAAATGTCAAAAGGGAGGGGTTAATGACCCCAATGAAATAGTGATAAAACAGACCATTCCATGCGTTCTAACAGGTTCTAACGACTGCAATACTGATCCAATTCCTCCCCTAAGATGATGTGTGAATACCAAATAATTAATATATTACAAAACTCCGACGTGGTAGGTCCCGTGGATAGGACTCTCGATTAATTATCAGTCAACAAGTTATGCTTAGTGAGAAGATCTCTTGGTACGTATAATTCCGCGAAAATCGGCGAGACAATAAAATGTTACTTTTATTATCCCATAAACACATGATTACAGTCCTGTACCGCGAATTACATTCTATATAAAGTTGCCAGGTATGTACTATGTAGTACGCATTATCGATGATTTCGTTTCAGCTCATGATAAATAATAATACCACAGCGTACAATAAACGATGATTTAAAACACGATTTTATTATATGCACCGCGTGATACTAATAAAAGCAATTAATTAAGTTAATAAACCACATTATTTCCTGAAGTAGGCTGCTGTTCGAAGTCATATAACAGTGAAATTTACGTTTGAGTTGATAAATTTTATATATTTTTTTATTTAATTTACGTTTTGTCAAAAATAAGTATACAAATAATTAATGTGTTACACCGTGAAGTAATAATAGCTTTTCATCACCATAAAAATACAAGGCTCTTGTGTTTGGTGAGGGAATTCATAGGCATGAACACGGTTTAATCAATGATATATAATACAAGTTGACAAGTCACATAACCACGCCGCTGTTCGCAGTGTAAAGGAGTAATATTGTAGGAGGACTCCCTACAATATTATTTATAAGTAAACGTATTGTCGTCTCATTTTCAAAATATTTAAGTCAAAAGCGTCAAAAGCGTATTTTCATCAAAAAAATGATATAAATACAGACAGTCTGTGGGGTGGATAAGTTTTAAGATTTTCACGGCCAAAAGCATTTTCGTTATTTGTTTTTGGGGTGTTATACCGTGTTGCGCTACCTCCTTCTTTAGCCAACGTTTCGGACATCGTTGCAGTGTCCATCATCAGGGCAGATCCGCCAGATCCGGTAGATGTCATCTAACGGAAACAAATAACGAAAAAGTCTGTGGGGTGTTTTTATTACTTTTTCTGTGGGTTACAATTTGGGAGGCGGGTATGGGTACCGCCGTTATTGGATAACTAACACCTCTGCCATAGAGCACCCCAAGTGGTACGCTACGTTTAATGTATTAGCAGGGGGTGCCGGGGTTCATGGGATGAGGTTTGTCTAGGTCTTGGCGGCAAATGCCGGATCGGTAGACCGGTTGAGGGAGTCCTTTTGAATCTCTCGACCCATCGAATTGCACCGCAATGGGAGAGAAGGATTCACATATCCGTCACTGCTAGTCGTATTGACCCCCAGATTCCTAAACATCACTCTTTCATCATCGTCTACCCTCTATAGTCGCACTCAGTATCTTCCTCGGAATTAGGTCATCAGACATTCTTAGTACATGCCCAAGCCCATTCAGTTGCGATTTTTCTATGAAGAGTAGCAGTGGTTCAATGTTTAGATCCGAATACTCCGATGTTGTTGATATATTTAGTACATAATTTTAATATATAAGCACACCTTATTGAAGTTTTTTCATCAAGTAGGGGAATATTTTGATAAAGCTGTTTAAATTGACTAACACATTGACAGTATTTTGTCGGCTGAAAGAAAAAAACTATTTTGGATTTTTTGAATTTTATACCTACATCTGTGTGGATCAAATTCAATAATATTTTTACTTTATACATATTTATTTTTGTGCAAGTGTTTCAAACAGTCGTTTACTGCACTATTTACCAGTGTAATTTCGTTAATATTGTTATATACGCTTTTACATATATATAGGGATATATGTGTATGTAAAAGCCTAAATAGGGCTTAACTGGGCTTCATTCTTCGCGTCATAAAACCATTCAATGAACATTTTACACTTGAACTACTATATATGGCATATGTAAGATCTCATCTAGAATTTGCGTCTGTCATTTGGAATCCTCAGTACCAAACTTATATTAACCGAATTGAAAACATTCAAAAAAAATTTTTGAATCACCTGTCGCATCGTTTTCAAAATCATCAGTGTAACCCTATTGCTCTTTACAAAAGGAGGAAAATTTTTGACGTACTGTTTCTGTTCAAAATTGTGAACTGCCTCATTGACTCGCCAGCTTTGTTAGAAAGAATTGCATTTCGTTGCCCTGAACGCGTTTCGTTACCAGATTGAACACCTTATTTCATATACAACATTTTAAATCGAAATACGCAAAAAAACTCCTTGCTCGGGCGTATCTGCCAAACTTATAATGCCCTTAGAGGTATTGACATTTTCCATTGTACCCTTAAATCATTTAAAATCAAACTAACCGTACAATGTACTTAAATGAAAACTATTAATTCTTGTTTATTATTTTATTTTTAATAACTTTTTACTAAACACTATGTACTATTAATTTAAATAATGGAAACCATTATTTCTGCATTGATTATTATCACCTTTTTGATATTTTTTTATAAAGTGCTTACACCATATACCTACTATAATTGTTTAATTACCACTTGATTCATAATCACATAATCATTAACCATTAACAACTAAGTATTATAAATGGAACTTAACTGGTTTAAACTATGTTCACTATTTTATGTACAACTACTTTATGCTAGTCCTGGGTCGATCGTGAAAGACCTGATGGTCGAAACCCGCTCACGAGCCACCAAAGAGCGAGCGGGTTATTTATTCGTCAGCACCCGGGTCTTCCGGGACCCGTGAACCGCGACACACTCCCGCAACCTACCAACTACGACACATTCCTGCACCCCGTGACTCACGGACCGATCGCCGGGTGTCCATGTGGCGAGTGGCGAGACGTGTCAGCTCCCGGAACTCTCGAACTGCAACTGCGACACACTCGGTCGCCGATTGCCGATCAACGCACACACGTGCGTGACGTAACAGTATCCTGCTTCCTGCCCGTGTGTCACGTCATAGCGGGATTGTTTAGTAGATTCAATTTTTGAATATTCGACTAGACACTGAGACGTTTTTAATAAGAGCTTATTATTATCTTGGTATTGTTAATCAAAGTGCAAAGTGCTGTTTTCATAAAAACTTTTAATTTTTCGTGTGGGTGTGAATGTAATTTTGCACTGTAATAGAAACTATAAACTGGTAAAAGTGTAAAATGTCTGACCTTAATAAAAAGAATTTATAATAAATCATTACAGCTTACAGCTTATTTACTTATTTAAATTCTCAATAAAAGCTTCAGAACAACACATTTTTTACAGGGTTTTTATATCCTTCAAAACATGATAAAACATTGTTTTTTTAACCCATGAAGCATGTATTTTTAAAAATTTATTTCTGGGACATGACATTACTAGTTACAGGTGTGAGCTGTGAGAGAACGTTCACACAATTATAACCTGGGTTTCGTGTCGCGTATGACTTGACCGGTCTGGGCGGCGAGCGTCTACCGCGCGGCGCGCCCGTAGAATGTAACTGGGTGAAGAGTAATCGAGTTTCGTATTTTGTGTCTCGAAAAGAGCGGGTCTTCGCGAACCGCTCGTGACGCCAGTGGGTCGTGAGCGACCCGGGTCTTGTAAAACGATCGATCGACCCAGGACTGCTTTATGCACAACTGTATGCTTCCTAAATAAACATAAATAAAAAAAAATAGGCGTAAATAAATAAATAAATATCCAATCGTCGAGTTAAGTAAAAAAAAATACTTTTCATAATTATTGCTGAATATTATACGCATTTGTTTATGTGTCATAAAGCACAAATAATCTCCAGTCTTTCGGTCTTTTCAAAAGGAGATGTACATTTTAGATAAACTAAATAATTATTCATCTCTCGCGCCCGCCAACGGGGGAGATTATTGTGGAGTTTTATGTTGTTTATAATCTCTCGCTTAATGAAATGCCAGGAAGAAATAAATATTTTAAATACGTATTATTTAAGTATTATTAGTACTATAGTTTGCTAGGCAGCATTAAAATATTACGGTTATTCAACTTAAAACTGCTGGTGTATTGTAATAAACGTAGTTCTAATACTGAAGTGTTCGAAATAATTCTTTATCAAGGTGTTGTTTATCTATAGTTAGTTGACTCAGTGGATCAAGAGATTTAAATCTGGGTTTAATGTTGGAAGCGCCTACGCCGTATTGTTCGTAGCACAATATTTTTATCAAAATTGATGTCGATAAAATTTTGAGTAAACCGTAGCAAAACTGGTTAGTAATAACTAATGGCAAGTCACTAGTTTTCTGGGTTAGGCTACCACATATTCAAAGTCCTGTAAACTAAACAGTAGCATACAAATGACACCAAAAATATTTATATTAAAAAATGATAAATGATTAATGTAGTACCCGGAGCTGGAAAAACATCATTTTTAAGTTATCTGTATAGATTTTATAGATAACCGAACGATATAATAACATTATTTTGAAACCACCTTGTATCGCTTATGTACGTTAAGATATGATACCGTGCACATGTCCCGCATTGTCCGGGATGGGATAACTCCAGGACACTTTCCTGGAATTTAGCCACTTCCTTGCTATCTGCATTTGCCACAAATCTGGACCGGTTTGAGATCCCAAAATACTTGTTGCCTGACTTGTCGCAGGAGGTCATTACTTATGTATTGTGTCTTGAGGTGTCTCAAAGTAGATTTACTAAAATTTTAATAAGTTAAAAAGACGACGAAAAAAATTGTTTGCTATTGAGAACCATAAAATCCAAATTTCCGCATAAAATTAAAGATCCTGTGGTACCGAACGATGCAGCTAATTTGAATCGCGGAATCATTCTTATTGGCTCCTCACACGTCAATAGCGATCCCTTAACATTTCCACATAGTCACCGATTGCTGAGACAAATTAAAAAGAACCATTCTGTTCCAGACTGCCGAAGATGTAACAGCCTTGTAAATCGCTACTTGTTCGCTCCCACTTTTCATACACGAATATTTTGAAAATATAAATTATGGCACGGATGTAAATTATTATAATAAACTTGCAAGTACCGTGTTAAAGGCTTATTTGATTTATACACAACCACACATCATTATCCCCTATAATCCCATAAAAAAATAATATCTGTTCATTTTTAATCGCCTCTAAAAATCACCGGGTCCCTAAATAATTAAAATATTAATTTATTCATTGACAATTTATAAGTACTCCTACATTATAACAAGATAGAATGTATAATGGCGGTAGCGATGTGTCGTTCACGTGTGAAGCTCTTCGTATTCCCAAATCTACGCGTCACAGATCATTCCGATTCTCGCGAACAAATCCATCATAAGATCTTTGAACAAAATGAATCAGAAACCTCAAGATGATCTACGAAGTGTACGAAGCGTGCGAGTCGCGATGACTTCACGAGTCGCGATGACTTCACGAGTCGCGATGACTTCACGAGTCGCGATGACTTCACGAGTCGCGATGACTTCACGAGTCGCGATTAAGGCTCTGCAACCGGGCCCGAAAAGAAGAAGATGGAGAGATACGAAATTACGAATGTTAGAGGAGAGCGCTAACATTTACAGCGACAAAATTGATGCGAAAATTGCGAAAATGTTTAATAAATCACGAATCGTTTAAAATAGAGAAAAAATCTCGCGGGCATTATCTTAAACAGCATTTAAAGAAACACTGTGAATTTTTTCACACATATAACTGGTAAAATAACTGAAACAAACGTGTTAATAATAATTTTTGGAGCATACTTTGCGATTTTTTTCTATCGAGGGAATTTTATATAATTTGCGTTTCGGCGCGGGCAAAGTCTAGATATTATCTTCAAGAATAACATATATTTTTTTAAGAGCTTTAAAACTTACCGTGTTTAAGGGAAATATGTAATAAATCGGTACAAATCCGGGTTGCGGGCGCTTAAGTCGTAGTGACGTTACTAGTCGTAGGTTGGATACGAAGTAAAACACGATACACTTCGCAACTCGCGATTTCTGAAAAGATGTTATTGTTTGATAACTATATTTTATTATTATATACAAGAAAGCCACCTATTTCAATTAAATACTAATTTAAAGAAGTAAACTAGTGAAGTGTAGGCTTCGTATGAACGAGTTCGTTTCTAATGAGTCCGAAACTCGTAAACCGCGTGTGAAAGCTTCACGAAAAGATGAACGATTTACCTTCGCTAAATTGCCATGTGACAATTTCTCCCAAATAAAACGCCCGACAATAATTTCAAATCTGAACCTAGCCTAACCCGGAAAACTAGTGACTTGCCACTAGTTTATTACTAACCAGTTTTGCTACAATTTCCTCAAAATTTTATCGATATAAGTTTTGATAAATACTGTGCTACGAACAATACGGCGTCTTTGCGATTAAATATCATAAATGAATTAAAACCTCATAACTAATGAGTAAAACGACATTGCGAGCTGAAAATAGTTGTGCAAATTTCATGACGTCAGATCAAACTAAACCAAACTAGATACATAAATCTGCATTCCCATGTCTAATAATTATCCTCAAAATATCCTCCGACAAAATATCCCACGGACAAACATCTCCCAACAAAATATCTACAAAAACCTAACCTAACCTAACAAAAAAATGTGACAAAAATAATACAGAGGCTGTATTAAAGACATCCTGTAAAGAGAATGAAAAATATTGTTATCTGTATTATTTTGGTCCCATTTCACTATTTTTAAGCAATAATTAATTATCTTTACAGGAAGTCTGTATTATTTTGTCCCATTTTTTGTTAGGTTAGGTTAAGTTAAGTTTTAGTAGATATTTTGCTGGTGTTTTTTCTGTAGGATATTTTGTCAGACGATATTTTGTCGGGGATAATAATTGCATTAGCTGTTTCCACGCCAGAATCTTTTGCATCTTTAGTATTGAAATACTTTTAATTATAACTTCATGATGAAAGAGAAAGGGGCCTTTTTGGCCCGGAGCTCTGTATGCCAGTATATCAAAAATCAAAAAGTATTGAAATACAACTTTTTTGCAAGTTTTTTAAAAGCAGGTGATTATTGGCAAACCCTTTACCAGGTTTGAAAAACCCACTGAATTTAATTTGAATGCATTCGTGTCCACAGCGTATAATTTTAAATTCAAGGAATTTGGCATGATAACTTTATTACGAAACTTGCATCCGGTAGTAAATGTAGGGCCATTTCAATAAAATGTGTTTTTAATTTCCTTGTGTGCCCATAACCGTTTACAAATTATGGAAATTTTAACCTGCAGTCGAAATGTTGACATTATTTTTGGTGGCGGTTGTGTGCACAAATTTCTACCGATAAACATAATTTTATTGTAGTTTATCTAACTAACTGACCATTGCAGCATTTCTCCGCAGGGGTATGCAGATATGATGGAACACCATACTACTTTATTTTGACACACATTAGCTACTTGCGCAATATAAGCAACAAAGCAATAAAGTTTGGGATCATAAACACACTAAATCTTGAGAGGCGGGTATCTGTAACGCAGTCCTGGGAACCATTTATTGGATAACCAACAGCTCTGCTATAAGTCACCCCAAGTGGTTCGCTACGTTTGGTGATTTAGCAGGGGTGCCCGGGTTCACGGGGTGAGGTTTTTCCAGGTCTTGGCGGCCGATGCGACCACCCATCTGCCGTGTGGTAGGCATCGATAGAAACTGGTCGAGGTAGGTCTTTTATCCTCTTTAGCCGGAATCTTTCGACCACCGTAGTTGGGGGGATGGATTCATACGTTCGTCACTCTCGGACACACTGACCCCCAGATTCTTACACATTCCTCGTACCTACTTCCTTCCGAGAACTTCCTCTACTTCGTCTCCTTTAAAAAACCCTCCACACAACATCTCCTAAGATCCATTGACAAACTACTTAAAATCCATTGACAAACTACTTAAAAGTAGTTTATTGGGACTTTTCTTTTTTGTAATATCTTATTTTATTTTGATTTCCTGTAATATTTTATAACTTTTTTCTTCTAATAAAAAAAAAAAAAAAAAAAAAAAAAAATGACACAGGCCCTGAGGGAAATTATTTTCCTTAGGGTCTCCTACAACAGGGTTTTAACAAGAGGCTTTTCGATACAATCCCATCTGAATTTCGTAATCTTTATGAAACCCAGTTTTGTAACAGAAATTTAAGGCCCAATTGACCAAACATTTGTATGACGAAACACATCCAAAATATGTGTTACTAATATTATAAACGCGAAAGTTTGTATGGATGTATTGTGTTTGTTACTTTCACGCAAAAACTACTGAATGGATTTTAATGAAACTTTACAATAACATAGCTCATACATCATAATAACATACAGGCTATAATACAATACATAAAGCTAGCTAGGAAGGGGTCGCGGGAGAGGAGCGAGGACGCACGGGAAAGGGAGAAACAATGTATTTATTTGAATGTGGGATTATAAAACATGCCGAGAACCAGCTGGTTCTGTATGATTTTTATTTTAACAAAAACTTTACAATAGGTAACCGTGTCACGCCGTTACTGTAGTAAGTAAGAAGGTTATGACATTATGAATCTAGAATAAGGTTAGGTACTCTCTGAGGAAAGGTACCCACCAGACACCATACAGTGCGTCAAAGAAAGCTAAAACAACGCACATTGTTTGAGTGTTTCACCCAACGCGGCCAATAGCTGCAATTAATAACCGCGACCATCGGGCGTGCTCATTAGTTATGTGGCGGAGCAATAGCTACAATTAACCATCGCTAATCCCCACGTGCGGCTGTGTGCCCACAATGGCGGCGCTAATTGCTGACCCGTATGTGGCGCACGTCGTGGCGGAAAACAAAGCTAGCCAACGTAACTAGTTTTTATGTTGTCAACTTCGGGTTACATAATTAAACACTTACCTTGTTTATCTTTGTGGTCTTAGGACAGAGTGCGTAGTTGCGCAGAGTGAAATTTAGCTGGGAACAAACAAACGGTCTGAACAATCCTGCAGATTAAAGATGTGCATTTTTCTGGTTTGGTTCGATCTTTTAGCCATTTATGTATATATTAAGTCTTCAAAAGAAAGGGGAGGGGCGTCATCAAAAGTAATAAAATACATGAATGACTGTCAGAATTCAGAATATCGAAAGCTCTCGGCATTAACCGTAAACTTGCCAGTGATTCTGACATCGTGTGTTTTGTTTTGTTTAATGTGACCCCTTACAAGAGCATCCCTATTTGTACAGATGCAAAGACAGGGGAACTATGTCGCCACTTGGTTCGGCAGCGTTGTGAGGCGGTTTAAAAAGTGGGGGCTCTAAGAGGGGGTGTATTAATGCGGGTCTTGAAGAGCCCCTGCATTATACGAAGGAGGGAAAACGGATGCCAGTAGCTCGTTCCATATCCGAGCCGACTTACACAAAAACAAATCAGTGTACAATTCACCCGAGGTAGATGTGAAACCTTCAGAATACAAAAGTAGAGAAGAGTGGGGAGACTAAGAAGCACCGCACAAAGAGGAGGTCGATAAACACCACACAAAGAGGGGACCGATTATACTATCTCGTTCTCTCGCAGGCTAAATTCTAGAGATGCATGTGTTTGTCTCTGTTTCGTTTCATCGAGTTCTAAATCACAACGGTGCTCAAGAATATTTCACTTCAAAAACGAGTCGAAAAAATGACCCGTTGTCATGAAGCCAACATCATCTGTGAATGGGTGTTGCGCTGGTATCCGTCGAGTTTCACGCATGTATACCGGTGCACCGGGGATAGATGCTGCTAGCTCCTTGGAGCAGGCTCCATTAAAACAACTGTAGAACATACTCAGCATGCCTACATTGGATCTCAGCATTAGAGACGGCAATCGGTCTGATAACAGCGAATTATCAATCAAACGGACCGCCCTCCTTTGCATAGAATCAAGTAGGTTTATCTAGTATTTTAGGGCTCCACCCAGAGGGTTCCCAAATTCAATTGATGGACGTAGGTACTTGAAATTTGCACAGGGCTAGCATTGATCACTATTAAAGAACCTGCTAGCTCCATCCAAAACAAAATGTATCTTGAAATGATTATATAATATTTAATTCAAGCTTTTCTCAAAAGGGTAATATGGCACTATTGCACTAGATAGTAGATACTTTCGTTAGCAGTCCCGTAAGCAATGGATACTTTTGCGAATTCAAACATTGAGTGCAACAATGTCGTAATATTTAGACACTTGGTCACTTTGGGACATTTAATGGGGACTTATCACGGTACAGGGTGTGGCCAGTAGGCTGGTGCAATGGTTGTGGCAGTTTTCTTTGTTGCCTTATTACGTTATCTATGAATTTGGAGTTAGTTTGTCAGATAAATAAAATGGCTAAAGACATAAATGTTTAAGGCAGGCGGAAGCAGGAGAAACGATATTACGCAAACTTAGTAAAAGCAAAATATTAAAAAAATGTTAATGCAGTACAAATTACAACTGAATAATCCGGTTTCGGATTATTATACAAATTAGAAATATTAAGGTCCTTCAACCAGCCAGCGGCCGAAAATTCACATTTTGTCGAAAGATGTTCTTACGATCGTACAGGGTGGTTCCAATGAGAAAGATTAATTATTCTCCATACCAGATTTTTAAAAATATAACTCAATATCGATTTTATTTCGTTCCAATTTGCTTTAATTTATACCTAAATCCAAAAATGCTGAAAGGCGTGATGATAAAACTATTGAAATGATGTACTTTTTGTAAATATTTTTTGATCATAAGTATTTACCATTTTTCAATAAGGTGTAAGCAAAATAGAATGTAAAAAAATCTTAAATATAATAAATAGACCGTAAATAGATAGATAAAATAGAGAAATTTTCGTGATTGATAAATAAGTGTTCGGATATTTTTTTAATGATTTTATTTGAACTAAAATTAAAATTTTGAAACATGCGTTTACTAGAAAACGTATTGATTTACAATGATGTATTACATGGCATGAAATATGTCTTGTGAAACAAGATTTTTCTTTTGAAATTTTAACAAATCTGCCAACGACTGACGACCTCCGTAGTCCAGTGGGTAAGACTCTTGACTCACAATCCGGAGGTCGCGGGTTCGAACCGGGCATGCGCAAATAAATTTTATTTGATTAATTTGTGTTATTTCACAATTAATTCATTTAAAATAATATATAGTATATTTGCGGCATGTTCCAGAGTGGAAGATACTATCAGTATCGCCCTGGTGTAAGACCACCATTCAGAATTGAAACGTTGCTTGAAAATGGCTTTAGCCGTGTTTGGTGACCAGATCTGAATAGCCAGGTACTTCCCAACCTTCCTCTTCCCCACCTCCTTCCCCTCCCCACTACCTTCAGCCTCACAACATACCCCATTTTGGGGATGCCATAGTCTCACTGGCTCCAGACGGGAGCAGCTGAGATTCTTGTGCTGTATTCACTGTAAAAAAAATAAAAATAAAACGGCCTATGGTATAACCTTCTAAAAATAAAAATAAAATCTCAATATTTAAAACATGAGTTTATTAGGTAAAAGAACAATCTTTCGAAATCAATTTATAATTTTTCGTGGAAAAGAGTCAATACGTCTAAAATTTGATTTAAAAATGACATATTTCCGGTTTTCTCTGGTTATAATACTCTCTTAAAATGAATGTCGTGACATAATTGATATCATCTTTCTTTTCAAAATCATTAATTTCTCATGCGTCGGGCATATTTCTTCAGAAGGTCAAAATATTTCTGCTTTTTTCTGCTTTGCAATAAAATCCAAATAAATAGTATATTTCTAAATGGATCCGGAAACTAAAAACTGTTGTTATTGAAAGGTGATAAAGTATGCTATCATCAAATAATTTTTAATAACGTTTTTCAAAATTTCAAGGTAGTTTTCAGGTGAATATATTGAATTGTTTTGCATGGAAAATAATATGTGGGCATTAAATTTCCGTTAATTTGGTGTTCGCTTAAAAAAACAAACCGTTATCAAATTGACGACTTTCATTGGAATGACAATAACTACAGATAAGTGACCACTTGGGACTAAGAGAAAGGAAAAAGTTAACAAATGAAAAATGAGACCATACAGTTTCACACATTGAAATAATTGAGAACGAAACATAATAAAATGCGATATCTGTAATGCATTCAGAATATAAATTTAAAAGGGGAGTAATAAAAGTTGAAAGTGGAGCATCGGTGGAGAAAAACGTATGAGTAAATTAAACTGATCCGGTTCAACTTTAACTTGCTTCAACTTTAACCTTTCGACCATTGAACATATCGCAGACTTGCTCCGATACGAATTGTTGAAAGTTAATCTTATAGGTAAAGCCATGGACATTTAAAAAGACAAACCTCAAAACCATTAAATGCTAGTAGTTATAACCCGGTTTCTCCAGCCTGTGTTCATGAGGCTCACCTCATACGCCGATACGTCTGCCCACCTTTTTTTATATGTCCCAACTGCTCCCGTCTGAAGCCAGTGAGACTATGGCATCCCCAATTGGGGTATGTTGTGAGGCTGAAAGTAGTGGGGAGGGGAAGGAGATAGAGAAGAGGAATGTGGAGAAGTACCTGGCTATTCAGATCTGGTCACCAAACACGTCTAATGCTATTTCAAGCAACGTTTCAATTCTGAATGGTGGTCTTACACCAGGGCGATACTGAGAGTATCTTCCACTTAAATATACTATATATTATTTTAAATGAATAAATTGTGAAATAACACAAATTAATCAAATAAAATTTATTTTCCACGCCGGGATTCGATCCCGCGACCTTCGGTGTGCGAGTCAAGAGCCTTACCGCTGGACTACGCCGGCCGTCACCTGCTGCTTGGTGGGAAGGATCGAGAGAGACTGGTTGAGGGAGATCTTTTATCCTCCAGCCAGTATCTCTCGACCCATCGCCTTGCACCGCAGTTGGAGGGATGGATTCATATGTCCGTCACTCCTGGACACATTGATCAGATTCCTACCCATCTCTCATACCTATTTCCTTCCCAAAACTTTCTCTACTCCCTTTCCTTAAAAAAAACTTTCCACACGGCATCCCCTAAGATGACGTAGGCCCTGAGGGAAATTATTTTCCTCACGGCCTCCTGTATGGAGCTAATGTAAAAAAAAAAGCCTTCATGATGAATCCCTCACAGCTTCCCTAAATAGGACATAGCGTAGAGTAAATATATTTTTTAAATGTTACGAAGAATATTATGGCGTTCCGCTTTCTTCTTGGATATTTCAACTTGTAAATGCGGGGTAAAAATAGTTGCATTGACTAACAAATTTATTGACGCCGGAGCTCATCGTTCTCATGCAAACAAGTTTCCTTATTTCAGCTTGAAATCAGAAAATTAATATACCTACACGGTGACTGGAAAATAGTCCTACAGTCGAGAAACTGGTGAATCGAAATCGAATTTCAAGACGATTTCACGTAATAACTTCTATTGATTTGAGCTATCGGTTTTACATAAATTGAATCCAAAGTGGGAATTGTTTGGATCAAATTTGAAAAAAAATCAGTCGCTACACGGTTACCTACTATCCAACGTTATTTTTTGTTTATTTATTTATATTTTTTGTAGAAACATATATTATGCGGCAACTTCGCCGGTTTATACAACCTAGTAAACATGTAATTTTAATTAACATATGTATGCAGAACTGTGTTTTTTCCAAATTAAGTAAAATAAATCAAATAAAATATACCGCATTGCGTAAATAAGGAGGAAGCGCAACACGGCATAATAACCCAAAAATAAATCACTATAATACCTTTGGCAGTGAAAATCTCAAGTCAAAATAATAAAATAAACTTCCATATAATATAGACATATATTATGCCATGTTGCGCTACCTCCTTCAACTTTAGTTTTCAACAGGCAAAAAAGCCATGTCAAAAAGTAAAGATCAACTAGAAATTAATTAAACTTTTTTTGTATACCTACATATAAATAAAATCGGATATATTTATCCGTGACGCTATCCAGGTTACAAACCAATTCTTAGAATGATTGTTTCCAATAAAAAGGGTAGTTGCCTATGATATGAAAAATAAATTAGTTGAAGATAATATTGTTAATTCTGAAATTCGAAATATGAGATTGGCTATTATAACTGTTTGATAGTAGGGCGCAATGGCGGAATTGGTAAACGAACGTCCCGGATAGACGAGGTTCTGGGTTCGAGTCCCAGTTGCGACCTTTATCTTTTTCTGTTTTTCTGTGTCTTGTTCTCTTTCATATTTTCGTTTAGATTATTATTATTATTATCTTCTTCTTCAATGATATATTACATTGATGGGAATAACCTTCAAAAGTTTTAAAAAGAGAGTTTTTCTTATAAAAATTGAACTCTTTTTGGCTTGCTCTAGCTTCTAAAAGGCATGGAAGTTGAACCACGAGATTTAATTCGACCAAAAACTGTATCCATTGAGATGCAATAACTCAGAGTGGTTGTTAATGTTATTCTTGCGCATTGACGGATGTTATCTCATTGTGTTTTATATTTATTGCCGCTGGGAGTCATACAGTTCAGAGGTTCAGGCGGAGAAAGCGAAAAGGGCCCGGTTCCGTAATCAGGATAGCTATTGTTTGATGAGTGGTCAGCTTTTTGTTACGATCGATTCAATTGCTAATGAAAGGAAAGGAGGTCCTGCACTAACCCCGGCATGACCAAAATCTATTGTTATTATTTTCCGACCTTTGTTCACAGCGTTCACAGCGTTCACATCGTTTATGATAATATATGAAAAATCCCAATAAATTTTTCAATCAATAAATTGTGTAGCGATATCAATCTAAAATAAATGCGCAATGAAACACGAGCCTATAATTAACTCACCAAGGTTACGAAAGTCAATAATATTAGCTAGGATTCGCAACACATCTGTTTAAAAGGTTTCTAATTAGAAAATCTCTGGTTAGATAGGTACATTTTTTGCATTGTGCACAGGAGGCCCCGAGGAAAATAATTTCGTTCAGTACCTATTTCATCGCTAAAGGTATAAGTAGGAATCTGGGGGTCAGTGTGTCCAGGAGTGACAGATGTATTGTACTCTTACTGCGGTGCAGTTGGTGGGCAGGGGCATCCGCCGCCAAGACTCGGACAAACCCATTAAACCAGGGCACCTTCGCTAAATCACAAAACATAACGAACCACTTGGGGTGACCTTTGGCAAAGGTATTGGTTATCCAATGAATGGTTTCCGGAGCAGCGGTACCCATGCCAGCCTCCCAAATTGTATATATAATGTGCGTTCTACAAAATTCTTCGAACCTCGTTTTGAAATGAGGTATTTTATAAGAATCCTGGTTACGAAAAAAATAGCAATGATAGGATGAGAAAGCTCCGTGATTATAGCAGTAGCCCATTTAGGCATGATCACTGTGATAACAGCTTTTTAAATATTTACAGCTGCCGCAACTTCTTAAAATGTTTAGGTGAAATGAAAATGGTTTAATGAAAATGAGTAGGTGCAGAATATCAAATAAACATAATTTAACAAAAATATAAATCAGAAAGGTAGATTTTAATTTAATTTATTTGTGTCATATTAGGGTTGAACACGAAAATTTCAATTAGGATGTGCTCGTCATTCTTATGAATCGGCATAAAGATTATTTTACGTACCTTTCTCAGATATGTAGTTAAACGGATCATAAACTGTTCCGCCTCATTCCCAACCATAAGAGCTAAAAGTATACCACTTATTGGCCAACAAAATCATCTCGTTCATTTATTAAACGTTAAGTTTTTTTAACCCCTTATGCTAATTTGTGTGATTTTCGGAACACTTCATATAGGTTTGGTAAAAATCGTTGTGTCTCCCTTACTATCATGGTTAGAAATATTATCTAAACGGCGTTAAAAAAAAAACATCACGCTTTATATATAAATCTAAAAGTTGACCACAAAATAATTAAAACGTAAACCTTTACGAATCCAAACTTTCCGACAGCAATTTTAAAAAAATATCCAAAGTTTCAACTTTGGAAATTTTTTATAAATTATTTTTACACGAAACGACAAAAAAGTGAGTTAAAGAAAACGTTTTGTGATACATCTTCCTAGTAAAATATGCGTTTTTTTATCAGTAATTTTAGTTAGAAAAAACGCAAGGTGAGCCAATTTTAAAACTTTTGTATGTTTGCATTCAAAATTGTTACATTTAAAAATATATTTTTATTTCGAAACATAAATTTTGAAAGCCTATTTCATCAGCTTTCAAAAACAGTTTTTAGTTTTCAGATGCGTTCAGAAATATTCCATTTAATTGGATTTTATCGCAAAGTGGCAATTTTCTAACCTTCTGAAAAACTATGCCCGAAGCATGAGGGGTTAAGGGCAAGTGATTCGGAGAAAATCGTACATAAAAAAGTGTAATTATAGACTTGAGGTAAACGGAAACGTAATTTGCAAATGTTTTCTTTTGAGTAAGCACTCAACTATTGATTTTTGGCATTTGCATTTGGTATGGTTAGGATTTAAGATCTGTCAGAAACATTAATTTAACTAACAACAATTTACGCTAACGATATTTCCCCACCCAATACAGGCAATTTCCCCCTTGTTTCTAGAATAGGTACTGCGCACAATATAAAATTATTCGATTATCTATGTTCTGATTCAGTGTCTATCTCGGTAGATAGAGAGCCAAAGGATGAGAGACCACGAAAAACGACAGTTTGACTGTTGCCTAGTCGCTGTTAACGCAAGTGGTGATTAATAGAAGCTGAATATGGAGAAAGAGTAGCTCTGGAAGAAATATTTTCTAACAAATATTAGTAATTTGAAACGGAGCCTGTTTGACAGACAATATTAAATAGGTAGTGCAACAAAGTTTGAAAATAATTATATACTTGATAACAGACTTTCGATAAACGATAGTGACCGACCGAAGGTTCGGTTTCGGCAAGTTTCGGCAAAAAATCTAGTTTCAGCATCAGTTTCGGTTTCAGCAGAAAAACTGCCAAAACTTCGGCCGCACCGAAACTCTGCGTTCGTGAATTATCACGGGTCGTTCGGCTGACTTCGGGTGAGTTCGTAGCTCGTGTGTCACCCGCCATCATCAGCTGAGTTCACCGGCCGGTCCGACGTGACTATGTTGTAGGTTTATGTATTAATTTTTATAGTTTTTGTTTGTTTGATGGCAGTAATTTAAAAAAATAAATAATTATTTTTTCACATACGAGTCAATTATTTTTCTATATTTTTTATTTCATTTAACACGAGTAATAAGAATGTTGTCATTGTAAATGCAATTAAAAATAAAGTACTCAATTAATGAGGTTCTTATTATTTTTAATTGTTAAGCTAACATTTAAGACAAGATTTTTATGCATAGCACAAAGGGTAACAATTATTATAAGCAATAATTATCAGCCTGAAACACTCATCCACATTGAAAAAATCTTCCGAGAAAAAATACATGACGCCAACGGGACTTGAACCCGTGCCCGTGTTTGACCGGCAAACAGAAGGGCACGGGTTCAAGTTCCGTTGGGGTCATGTATTTTTTCTCGGAAGATTTTTTCAATGTGGATGAGTGTTTCAGGCTGATAATTATTGCTTATAATAAATGAGGTTCTTCCTTTAAAACGTAAGTGTTGACTATTGACAAATCTTTGTTTCAAGAAGTAGTTAACATATTTTGTTATTTTTTATATATATTTTTTTTATAGCAGTAATTTAAAAAAAATCACATACTTCGTTTATTGTTTTTTTTTTTTAAATTTCATTTAACTCTAGAAAAAAAAGTGTAAAAAAATGCAAAAATTTCAGTAAAGTCTAAAAAAGTTGCGGTTACGGCCGAAACTGAGACAGATACCGAAGATTAGGTTTCGGTAGAAAGTCCTGTTTCGGTCGGACACTAATAAACAATAACAATTCGATATTTTCGATGGATGAGAAAGATCTTAATAAAAAAAAGAGTTCAGTACAATCCAAACACGAAAACCGTAATTAAATAAAAACAAATCACCTTTTAAACAATGTTTTCTTACTTTTCGTCGGAATAAAATGAAAATCATTAAAAAATAAAATTTTCATTAATTTTATCCTGACGAAGAAACTATTGATTTTGAAAAATGTTGACAATTTTCATAATAAGCGATGTAAACGAAGTGATTTGTTTTTTTTAATGGTGCCACAAAGTGAATTTTCGACGAGGAAGGAAAATAGCAAGTCGTCAAAAATCAAGCATATTTGCTTTTTGAAAAAAAAATTATTCAAGATAAGAAGTAGGAAGCAAAGTGTGAGATTTTCCCGTCTATGGGTGGTAACAAAATATTGCGGTTAAATCTCATGATTCATGTAAGTTTCATAATAGAGAACTCCTGTCCAATTTTTTTTATTTTTTTTTATAAATAATGACCTTCTAACTTAAATAACTGGATTTTTATTTTTATTTTTAGAGTTAGTTTTAATAGTTAAAATAATTGTCAAAGTTTTAATTTTTCAAGACCCACCGAAAACCACCGGAAATAAGGTAAATCGTGTGACGTCATCACTCCTGAAAAATAAGTATAGGATCGGGAAATCAGCTGATCAACTACCGCCATTTTGAAATTCCTTTGTTCGAAGTATTCTCCCTAGAAGAATCATTACTATTTTTTTGTGCAGTAGTTTTTGAATATTTTAAATAATTGAGATAAACTAATAGAGGTGCCTCTATTTTTGATACTGAATTATTAAGGCTTAAATATTGTTTCAATTAACACAACAACTAACTCTCTATAAACAGTATGAAATAAAGAATAACGTGAAATGTTGTTAATACTGGGCTTGTGCTATACCTACATTTCAATTGATTTCAATACAGTGTGATACAATGACTGGTGAAGCGTGACGTCAGCGCTAACCATTCAATCGTACCAACTTTACAGTGTATTTTAACGAGACGTTAAAAAATGCACTGTTTAATAATTTTTTAAGAACTGTACGTTTAATATTATGAAATAAAACTTATATATTCAGAATCAGCGTTTATTGGTCTATACGAACATATTTTTTTAAAGCGATATTATTTTTCACTGGAGTTCCTTATTGTACAGAATTAATTCGATGTGTTATTAACCAGTCTGAATTATTGTTTGTTTGTCGTTTTTTGTGGAATAGGTTTATAAACATACAAAAGTGATTTTTTAAGAAAAAAAAAGATATCCTTGAAGAGCGGAAAGTCATTTGGTTCAAGGCTCGCTAAAAAATTAGTTTCTGTGGGTTTGTAATTTTGGAAGTCCATTTACGTTTATCATGGTTTACCACCCCCGATGTTTTAAGCGATTGTTATTTTAAGAAATTCAACTTTTCAACGTGTCATTTTTTAAATAATATTCAAGATCGTATTGTTGATCATATTAATTAACGACTACAAGGCACCAAATTGAATCAATGTACCAGGACCTTAAACAATATTTACTTGACAGCTTTTGGGTTTGAGAATTTAATTTTCGCACTATCATATTGTCGTACAAAACGCCAAATTTTGACGAGGGTTCAGAGATGAGAGATATTTTCTGGTACGTTTATAATTGAATGATGAAATCTCTTAAGGAGAAATTTAAAAGGGTTTGTATTTTAATTGACATTCGCCATCATTATTATCTGATTTCGTTCTTACAAGAAAATGATATTGGAGAATTTGTGCAGATACCACGTGTGCAGAGGTTGATGGTGCATGGAGTTTTTTAATGATCGTTTTTATCTGGCTCCGCTCATGAGTAGGTAACAACTGAATGGGACAGTGAATTTTGTGAATATGATGTACATGAGGAAGAGAAGAAGAAAAGGCAAAGTAAGGTTAGGAAAGCTACAGCCATTCAACCAATTTTTCGTTTCTAATGTTGGTATCTCTTTCAGCAATGAAAAGAAAGTATATATTTTTTTAAGATTTATCAACATGTTATGTACATGAGAAAATATCGATGAGTTGAATACATTTTTCTATGCCCACAGTAAAATTTTAATTAGCGACCATTGGGTCAAAAACCTAGGAGCTTACCGCTTTGTTACGGAGGTCATCTATCATTTCAAATCATCCTAATTTCAAACTTAATAGTAATTAAAGGATTGAATTTACTTGCATTAAATTAATTTTCTAATAACATTTTAACGGCGGTTGTTCGAAGTTAACGTCATTCATAAACATCTTTGACGGAAGCTTTTTATATCTGACTATTTAGCTAATGGCTTCAAGAATTAATAATTAGTGTTCAACTCTCAAAGCTCCGAAAGGGTTATAAAGAACTTCCTATGCAAAATGGAAACCCATACACATAATTCAATTGCATCTACCATTTATGTGCTTTTACGAGCTTTTGATAGCACAATAAAGTTTTCAGTTTTAAACACAGATAACCATAAACCTACAGCCGTTGTAGTGATAAATAATTTATTTTCAATATTATCATTCTACAAATTTAACTACAGCACTTAAATTTCTTTTTTGGTTAAGGCATAGACAGAAGTTATGACAATGTGGGTTCCGTGCGATAGGATGGGATTGAGAAGTGTCTATTATTTGATGGATTCAAATAATGTGGTTTTTATGACTCATCTATGGTTTATTTATCGTACAGACAGACTATTAAAGATTTGAACCATTGATTCGCTTCTACATCCGGGGTATGTATTCACAGCCAGTATGAATCTTACGTGATGCAGAAACTACTGAACATTTCAAAACGTTTCCAGTAAATAATTATTAACAGTTGTTTTTGACGGCTTTCTTCGGTTGGTGGGATTCGTAAAATATAAGAAAACAAATAAAATTATTGAAAAGATGACAGCTGTTACTTGCGTAGAAGCTCGGGGATACTTTGCCTGTAATAAATTAATAACCTATAGCTTTATGATTGATAGCCCATTACGCAGTAGTTAATATTTCACACGGATAGCAATTCACCGATTGAGCTGGTAGGATTATAAGGACAATGTCATTTCAAGGGACATTTCAAGAGTTGGGAGTGGAATCTCTTATATTTGGTAGAAAATATGAAAAGGATAAAGAAATATTACAGTGCCAGGGCACCGCAATGAGGAACTACGTGTCAAGTAATGATAACCCGAATATAATAAGTTAATATACGCTACTACTGCCAAAGTATTACGTTGAAAGCATGCTTCTGGAGTACCTCAAAGATATTTAATGTATTCTGTGTCAATATGGTGAAAGATTGACAGTGAGCTACATGGCTTTTATTGATATGAATAGTTAGGTTATTTTCGTATATTTATGTATGTTAAATGTATTATTTTGAAATCCAATTATTAACATCATTAGGACTAAGTCTGTATCGAAGTACTACATTTCATTTTCCTTTCACACTATCTCCAGCAACATATATTTACCCTTGTTGAACACCAATACCATAGCTCCGCAAACCCCAAACAGATCTGATCAATCAATAAGGAAACATCATCGATTTATTAGCACTTTACTTTATTAGAAATATTTTTCTCTAATTGCTTCGATACTCGAACATAAAATTTGACAGGTTTCCATGATGGGGATATTTGAGTATATGAGTGTCAGGAGTTGTTGAGTATGTTATCCTTTTCCTCATTCCTGCCACCTTTGTTCTCTACCATTAAGGATGCAAACCCAGGAAGTCGCCCTGAACATAGACTGCCTGGGTAGTCTGAATGGAAGTCGGTATATATTGTATATTAGTCAACCCAGAGTCTCCACGTGTACAAGGTAGTATTTTATACTCAGCGTTCGCCTCTGCCAGTCATTGTCGTCATCAACAGTTAGCTTGTTGGTGGTGATGTGTCCTTTACTCACCATTCAAAAAGGCTGACAAGTTCAATTAATTTCAATGTTTGATCTATATTTAACCAAGTACCTACATCTAGCTAACTCAGTTCTGTCAGCCTTATAACGATCTACAAATTGGGGATGTCATCGTACAGGATCTGAGTAGATTGAATTCATACAAATAAATAACACGTTGTGACAACGAAGTCTGCTGCATGATTTTGATATGTAAGTTTAATTCATTACAATCTTCTAGTCAGTATAGTTTAGTGTCCTACTCCAGTTCACCCAGATCCCTCGCCTGATGTGGGGCAGTCGCTAAGTTGACAGATACAAGATACTGTGTGAATGCTGCATAATGCAATACTCCAGTGATGTATACCCTGCGCCAGAGTTTCCCAAACTTATTTGGCTCACCGTCCTCATACTATCGTAACTAGGCGCAACCTGCTATTTGGCGACTAATCAATGGGTTTATTTGTTTTCATCATTGATTTTTATATTTGTTGGTACATTAAGAATGTTTAATATACACGAACCACTCATGGTACTTACGTATGACTTGAAACATCAATGTTTCTAAACACGATTTGGTAGGATATGATTTGATGATAATATGTGATCGCATCTCTGTTTTTATTTTATTTTTTTAAATATTTATTATCTCAATTATAGCTTTATTGGCTCCACGCAAGATGCTATGTATTAATCGTAGAGATGGTGCTGAATTAGTCCTCGGTCCATCTCGATCAATAATCGATAACTTTCGGGTATATTTGAGCGACCGTAGTTGTATATTTTTTTTTAGATAGAGCGTCTCGAATCTCGTTCTCGCTATAGATACATAGAGTTGATATATATCTAAATTATTAAATGCGCTAAATCTTATAACGCTGTGATTAACCACCCATTAATCTGCGTCGTGAAAACAAGACTCGAGGTGCCTGGTCCATAAAATTTTTACATCATGGTCTACCTCAACAAGGCGGCGGCGCATAGATCTATCTTTGGAATTTTTTGAAAGTGGGACTTCGCGAGTGGGCCGGGATCGACCCGGAGCCTGTAAAATGGTCGATTGTGAAAAATCACCACAAGGACTCTGTATGACGGGAATTGCCAAAGAATGGAAGGAGTAAACCTTTATTTTAAAGACAGTCATGATTTAGGTGGCTAAAAGGCCATCAAATCATTACACGACCCTTTATCATGGGGGCTAATACTACGCTTTTGGCGTGTTTAACGACTGTGTACTGGTGATAAAGGGGCAATGACCCTAGTTCTAAAGAGTACACGGTAGGTGAAATATTTTTGAACGAACGCAGAAATTTTGCCCCGTGTCTAGGTTCTAAAGTATGCAATCCGTCCAGTAAACTAAAAAAAAATTGCAAATATTTCGGTATGAAAATTTGTTAAAGACTTCTCGTTGCGTCGACCCCGTAGTATCTTTAAATGTCACCACTGTCTCCAGGGATACTAGAGCACTGACTTTGGGAACCACTTTGTCCCACACGGCGGTAATAGCGAAGCATCCTATACCAGGGTACGAGATCACGTTTCCGAGTAAAACTAACGATATACACGTGCTCTAATTTTGCGTGTGGTCTTATCTACTATAGTATAAATTCTACGGCCTATAGTCTGTACCTATCTATACTGCCTTTACCTGTACCACCGCCGGACAAGGCCCTCCGACTTATTAAGGTAACTGACCTAACGTCATGTGAGTTCTCGGATTGGTCACATGCCGGCAAACAGGTTCAAAACCTTAGTTAAAGCTGTGGGTTAAGGCGGCAATCTGGGTTAAAATAATAAATTACTTATGCAAAATAAATACGGCTTTGACCCGGGGATTAAAATTACTTTTAATAAGCGAGAGTTCAAAGTAACTGATCGGATCCGGCTGTCTACACAATATGATAATATAATAACAAATGAATAACCAGGTATTTTTTCAAACTTCACTTTTCACTCCTACGTCCTCTCCGCCACTTTTTCGTATCACATCATACAACCCATATTCTGGGCAGTTGAAACTCTTTAATTGTATATACAGTAAAATTTATCTATTTGCCTACACGGGCTTTTGCAAACATGTGATATGTATAATAATTTTGTGGTAGATTAATCATGAAGTAAAATATGCTAAATAAATTATATAGAACCAATGCAGAAGAATAGTAGGTATTATGCTAACATTGGTTATTATTATTGAAGTATGTTATTATAGTATTTTGAAACTATATTCGGTGCAGTTGAACGCATCTACTACTTCTGAGAAAGTTTTGCCAACTGCATACAATTTAGGCACAAGCGAGTCTTTAGTCCTAATTTTATAAAAATAATAATGTGTCTACAATGATATAATTTTATTAATGCAAGAGGTTATCATGCCAGTGTACATTAAAGAAAAAAATAATATGAATGACCTTGCTCATAGTCAATAATGCCATTTTTCACTGGAAAGAATCGATTCCAACTTTAACAAAAAACGGTAGATTGTTTGATCAGGTAGAAATTTAATATTTAAGTAGATACAATAGAATCGTTTTAGAGATTCGTATTATATGAGTAGTGGTGTATTATATCGTAGGACTATTGTGAGGTAAGAGGGGATGGCGGGCGAGCGTCCCAAAAATTATCGTATCATTTTGAAGTACTCTCGGTGGTACATTCAAACGTGAGCTCTTTAAAATGATTTTCCTACGTGTTTTTATTTAAAAATGTGAAATTAGGACCAGAGTCCGTAGAGGGTGAGACTACGGCATTTACAGTTGGTATTTTTACTAAGGCTGAAGTGAGTGAGGAGGAAGATGGTGGAACTGGAGGTTTAGAAGTACCCGGAGGTTTAGAAGGCTATTCATAGACTCCAGATACTAATATCTACAGCCTGAATGTCGGACGAATATCTACAGCTCATACGTTGGACAAATATCTATGAACTTCAGAGTGAGGACTAATATCTACAGAGCTAAGGTCGGACGAATATCTATGACGGTCCCAGTGGTGACTAATATCTATGGAGCGTAGGTGGGATTAATGTCTACAGGGTTAGGTTAGGCTAGGTTAGGTTAGGTTAGGTTAGGTTAGGTTTTCCGTACAACTTCTTGCTCAGCTGCCCTCTGAGGGCAAGAAGTTGTACGGAAAACCTAACCTAACCTAACCTAACCTAATCTAACCTAATCTAACCTAACCTAACCTAACCTAACATAATCTAACCTAACCTAACTTAACCTAATCTAACCTAACCTACGCAATATTACGTTATTCCAATATGCTATACATAATTGCAAATCCAACCTCTGCCAGTGCTGTAGATATTCGTCCTGTCCCCACTTTGGTTCTCATAGATATTAGTCAGTAGTTTGAGCTGTAGATATTCGTCCTCACTTTGGTTCTCATCGTCCGATTTGTTAAGTTTTTGGAATTCCTGTAGATATTAGTAGACGCCTCCTCTTCATATCTAGACACCAAACACGGCCGAAGTCATTTCGAGCAACATAGAAGTTATTAGACGTATTAAGTTAACTTAATAAACTTGTATTAATTTCACAGGTCATTTCAGAGCTGGGTAAAATATCACTAAATTGGGCGAGAAAAATTGATTGAAAGTCGGTACCTATTATCATTACAAAATAATGGGTTTGGGTTAATAAAATTGTTGTTATTGTAGTATATAGTGTGAGCATTGGCGTAACTACAGGGTGGCAGGGCTGGCAAAATGCCACGGGCTCCGCGGGGGCCGGGGCCCCGGCCCGTGAGGCCGCGAGCTCATAAGTAACCTAACATTTTTAACAAAATTAATTAAAAAATTATGATGTGCTAAAATTAATAAAAACCTATTTAAGTAACTCAATGGGACAAGACAGGCTACGTAACTTGGCTATTCTGTCTATTGAAAATTCTATGGCCCGATCTTAAACTTTGATGACATTATTGATACTTTTGCGGAACAGAAAGCTCATAGAATTTTTTTTAATTAATAAATATCTTGTAAAGATTATATTGTTATTTCATTATAAATGTGTAATATCTATTCTTCTGAAAATAAAATCATTTAGATATTTAACAAAAATGCGCACAATAATAGTAATACTGTTGGGTAACTTCAAAACCACTCAACCGATTTTTGCTATATATTGGTGCCGTTTTAAGTATCTCTGATTTATTTTCGGTAAAAAATGGCCCATTATCTCTTTAATCGGGAAAATTAAAAAAATACATATTTGTAGCTCCCACGTTTGTTATTTTGGGCTCAAAACGAAGAAATTAAAATGTTTTATCCATTACGACCATAGATGTCGCAAATCCGGCATAAGCACCTGTAAAAAAACAAAAAATTAAATTTTTTTTTCATGACGAGTTTATCGTTAAAATTAGGTCCTTTTTCCATAGATATGCACCTTTCATTATCAAGTACACCACAGACAGCATACATAAATCGAAAACATTCTATGTTGACTCGAATAAGTACCTCTCACGGCAGTTTCAAAGTAACAAACACGCAGGATTCGCGCGGTTAAAAACTTTACGATTTTTTTTATATTTTTTAACAAATCCAACAAATATACGATAAACGGCAAAATACAGGATAATTCATTGGCTATATAGGACTATAAAAAGTTTATATGTCTCCATGGAAAATTTAAAAAATGATCTTCTGAAAATCTCGAGCAATCGAGGCAAATTTATTTTTTTCGCGTGGTCGCTCCAGTGGTTAAGTGATTTATTAAAATTCAATTACAACGTGACGATTTTTATTGGGGGGCCCCATCCAATGAATTTGCCACTGGCCTCAGATGGTATGGTTACGCCACTGGTGTGGGAATGTTTCTAATAATCGATTAAACGTATTTTATCAACTTAATCATACTATGGCACAATTAAACCGCTTTTTATGAACATGCATGAACTAGTACTGTATTAAAATATAACTAGCCGTTGGAAACAATAGTTATATTATTTCAACGTCCAACGCTGTTGAAAATAATTAGCGCCCACAGTTGAAATATAATACCTACATGCGAATATTATTCAAGGCAGTCAACGATTCAACTGCCTAATAAATAAAAAGGGTTAAGAGTTTGTACTTCGTGAACAACATTACTCGATATTTTAAATGGTCTTTTGGTTATGTACGTACCTACTGCACGTTTTTTTTTTTCCCATCCAATACGGCCGATACTCAGCGCCATGGAACAATCAAATTTATCAACGACAAGCAAAAAAATAACCTATTGATAATTGTCAATGTTTTGTTCCTACTGTTTTCAACGGTGTTGGAATGATTAAGTCAAAAGGGTCAAGAGATCACACTTCGTGAACGATATTATACCCAATTACACAAGGTCTTTTGGTAATGTACATACCTACTGCACGTTTTATTTTATTTTCCCATCCAATATGGCCGATACGTAGCGCCATGGAACAATCAAATTTATCAACGACAAGCAAAAAAATAACCTATGGATATTTGTCAATGTTTTGTACCTATTGTTTTCAACGGTGTTGGAATGATTAAGTCAAAAGGGTCAAGAGATCACACTTCGTGAACGATATTATACCCAATTACACAAGGTCTTTTGGTAATGTACATACCTACTGTGCACGTTTTTTTTTTCCCGTCCAATACGGCCGATACGTAGCGCCAAGCAACAAGCGAATTTATCAGTGACAAGCAAAATATATCTTCAACAGGATAATATTTTCAACACCGAAACCAACGTCTTCCAACAGTTTCAACTTTCAACGTTATTATAGGATTATTATTACGTGTGTGTCGCGTGGGGCATAGAGATAATAATAATTAATAATACATCAATGATTCGGGGAACCACCCGTTAAAAGGGATTCCTTAATACGATTTTGATATATTTTTTGTTAGTATCGTGTCGATCTCCTATAATAGTTGCGTCAACGTCGACGTTATTTTCAACAGCTATTTTCAACAGTTGAAAATTGCCAACGATAACGACGTTGGCGTTGGATAGAATTATCGTCAACGCCCAGTACTAGCATGAACCTCCATCCATAAGCAAATGCTTTTAATGGAGGAAAAGTAACACTGTAACATGTTCCATTTTTTAAGATAAATAAAATTATAAAAAAAAAATAAAAATCAGTGTTTGGGTATACTTTAAAACATTGTAAAAGATTTTCCACTGCATGTATGTCAGCTTACGAATGTTATCGCACGTTGTGATCCATACCGCCAGATTAAAACGTTTTGAACTTCGGCACTTCCCAACTGGCATAGTATCCCGACTGGCACACTGCCTCGACTGGCATAGTGACCCAACTGAAGGTGTGAAAGTTTTGATCCAATAACCGAGCCATTTCGGCTGGCATACTACAAGATGCGAATTGCCAATTTTGCTGTTAAACGTCACAACACTCGCTCGCGTTACTCGTGTTTTATTTTCACTTAAAGTTTGGTGGAATCCAGGTCGCCATGCGTGTACTCTCAATGTATACCCACCAGGTACAAGAATTAAAAGCACACCCGAAAGGGCAGGCGATAACGCTTCAACAGCAGCCGTAAATTTGCAAGTGCTGGCAATTCGCCATCCCGTAGCAGCGCTACCTTTGTGTAACAGATTTTATTACTCCCGCGATGAAGGCTGATTGTTTTTGTGATTAGTCATATCTTTAGGAAGCAAAGTAAAACGAAATAATGGTTTTGGATTCAGCTTGTATTGCTTATCCACGAAACTACCAAAGGAACTACACGCAGTAATTTTAATTTATCTTCCCCTTTTAAGGCGAACCGGTGTGCGGCCCTTTCCATAATAAACTTAATTTTGGATTTGAGACCAGAACACCCAACCAAACTGGAAAAATATTTTTTCAATCAAAAGGTGTCGTAAATATCAAGAACGAGTATGTGTTACTTAATGGGTTGTTTTTTAAATGATAAAATAGAGGTCATTGCGGAATTAAAATTTTCATGATTTTAGGGGCAACTTTTGCGATTATTTGTGAGTGTTTATTCAACTTTTGCGATTATTTGTGAGTGTTTACTCAACTTTTGCGATTATTTGTGAGTGTTTACTCAACTTTTGCGATTATTTGTGAGTGTTTACTCAACTTTTGAGATTATTTGTGAGTGTTTACTCAACTTTTGCGATTATTTGTGAGTGTTTACTTAACTTAATTTTATTATTTTCTCTCTTTACATAAAAAAAAGTTGAAATTACTAAAGAAAACTTTTTGATGGGCGTAAATTCGACCCTAAACACGACTTTTCTACGATGTTTAATTTATTTTTATTTTATTTGTAATCAAATGTAGTTTAGACAGGATTATTTTTTTTTAACAATTACCATTAACATACAAAAAATATCAAAGTTGCCTCTAAAGGCAATAATAAATAAATTAAATCTTTAACGGCCTATAATTTAAAGGTAAAAATGAGCACATATCCTAGATATTTGCTATATCCTTTTGATTAAAAAAATAATTATTCAGTTTGTTAAAGTATTTTGGCCTCAAATCCAAAATTGAGTTTTCTATGAAAAAAGCCGCGCAGCCATTTAAAAAAAGGCAAACGCATTGAAATTTTAATTTTTTATTTTATTTTGTACGTGGAATCTTTTAGGTAGAAAAGAGATATTTTAAGGGTGTTAAATTTCATGACATTCAAATAAACAATGCAAGTCATCGAATATTAAAAAATACCTGTGCAGCACCTACTATATTAAATTATAGATAATAAGAAATGATCGAACTCGAGACGACAAATGCAAAATATTTCAAGGTTATTTGCAAGTAGATTATCCACTTAAAAATTTCTTTTACCTTTATAAAAGTTTTTTTAATGTAAATACCTCACAAGAGTCTCAGCTGCTCCCGTCGAGAGCCAGTGAGACTATGGCATCCTCAATCGGGGTATGTTGCGAGGCTGAAGGTAGTGGGGAGGGAAAGTAGATGGGAAGAGGAAGGTGGGGAAGTACTTGGCTCTTCAGATCTGGTCACCAAACACGTCTAAAGCCATTTCAAGCAACGTTTCAATTCTGAATGGTGATCTTACACCAGGGCGATACTGAGAGTATCTTCCACTCTGGAAAGTGCCGCAAATATACCGACTGTATATTATTTTAATTAATTAATTTTGAAATAACACAAATTAATCAAATAAAATTTATTTGCCCACACCGGGATTCGATCAGGAGTCGATCGGGAGTCAAGAGCCTTACCCCTAGACCACGCCGGTCGTCCGATGTGTGTGTACCGGACGTGTAACTTTTTTAATGAAATTATAGGCAATACCCAACTTAATAACATGTAGATTGAAAAAATTTGAAAGTTCTTACGCAATTAACAATAATTTATGTACATATTAGATTGAATAATAAGATCATTGAGTGATATAATCTAACTAAAGATTAATATAATTAATTCAGAGATTCGTGCAGACGTAGACATAGATCCATATACACATTGCTGTCTGAATGCATAATGTTTAAGGGGTTATTTACAGTATTTTTTTCTGAAAAGACTGTAAATATTTGTTTTTGTATTCCAACATTTTTGTATTTGTAAAAATAATAATTTTGAAAGCTGCTATGGCCGATATCTCCAAGAGCTCCTCTCAAAAAAGGTATCTTGCGGTGACCACGATATCTCTGGACTGGACCATCCAAAATGATAAAACCAAACGGATTTCGTTAAAGTAATGTATAATCTTCTAATTAACCGAAGGAAGAAGCAAAATAATTTTTGACAAAATGGCGGCTTCCCAAAAAAAATATCGATTTTTGACGAAAATATTGGCCTTAAATTGTTTATAAAATAATATTTATCGGTGGGAAACCACCTTCGATTAATTACTACATATATATATATATAAAAGCTTGTGTTAAAATTTGAGACTGACCGATTCAGTTGTTTCCGAGAAATTTGGTCCCCGACTTTAAAAAACACAGTTTTGAGAAAAACGCGATTAAAGTTTCAAAAGCACTCAACATACGAGTATAGTAAAAAAATTAAAACAAATATGCATGTAACTTCGGAAATATTCGCCGGATTCACTTGAAATTTTCTGTGTGTGCAGGTACTTTACAAAAATGAAATAAAAAAATCGGTTTTTTGAAAATTCTAACTGTATTAACATTTTTTGTTAATATGAAGCAGATATTTTTGTGATGTGACATTATAATTTAAAATAAAACAATAACTTTGTAAACACCACTTTTATTTTATATATTTTACGCCGACCGGGTTTCGCTACAACCGTAGCTTCTTCAGGGCAGAATAATACTGAATTATTTATAAGCAATAATTATCAGCCTGAAACTCTCATCAACATTGAAAAATCTTCCGAGAAAAGATACAGGCTGATAATTATTGCTTATAAATAATTGTTACCCTTTGTGCTATGCATAAAAATCTTGTCTAAACGTTAGTTTATAAATTAAAAATAATAAGAATAATACTCTACTAACATTAAGTTACATGTGTGTTTTAGATAATATGTGATTTGACTTAATGGGCTGGACTCCTCAAGTGAAGGAGGAAGAAGCCATAAGTGCAGATGGAGAATTGGGAAAGGAACGGGGGTGTTTTTTGTCTATAGGGAATAATCTTAGATTAGGATTTTATTTAAATTTAGTTGGTTATTAACTACCTTACTATTAGTGTTTATGGCTTTCCTTAGTTCAAGCGCCTCTAAGTTAATATCCAACCTTATACCTATACTGTTTTTATGAATTAGGGTGGCGCCTGAGTTGTATAATAACCTTAGTTGTTTTTTTGTATAATAACCTGTTAAATCTTCAGAATGTTTACTTCAGATTAGTTTTGAAGGGTCTATGGATCATTATCAAATAATAAAGCATTTTTCTTACAATTTTTTCAGCAGGTTTGATATTATAATTTTATTATTGGATAGTAAGTAAAACTGACATACATCACAAAATGGCAATCTTCGACGTTGTGTTGGTTATGCTTTCACACAGCGACATAATAGAGTGCGCCGTTATCCCCGTGATACTTTATTCTTTGACACATCAACTCCCCAAGATAAAAAAGCCGACAACTGTACATTTGAAGCAGAGAGATATTATTATGCAACAGTGATTTAATAATCCCCCGCCCCGGGCTTGTCCCGACGAGCGAGACAGTATTAAACTACCTTAAACACTAAACAGTCTTGTCTCGAGGAGCGAGACAGTAACTGTCTTACACTAAGCACTAGGCAATCTATATATCTATATAAATAAAAATGAATCTACGAAATGTATGTACGCTCATAACTTTCAAACGACTGCACCAAATTGGATAATGTATTGTTATTATCAGGACAAGGTTTGTATAGAACAACTGGTGAGCTCTGGCATTAAGAAATGTGTATAAAAAAATTGCAATAGGTGACACGCGAGCTGTTTGAAAACTGAATGTATGGAATGCGGGAGGGGAACTCGGGTAGGGATTCGCGGGAGGGGGGAGGTAATCGGGAGGGGGGTTCACGGGACGGGGAAAGGGGGGTGTGGAGTGGGGAGAGGGAAGGTGGAGGAGGCCGAGTGGGAACGCGAGAGGGGAAAGGGACGCGGGAGAGGAAGGGGAGGCGGAAGGGGAACGGGATAAATGAGAAAGGACACACAGGGAGAAAAAATCTTTATTAAATAGCATAGCAACGCATGCCGGGAACCAGCTAGTATATATTTATATATAAATCAAAATATGCTTGCTTATATGTATGTATGTAAGTTGTTTATGTATTGCTATATTAAGAATAGGAAATGTTTGAAACCTTCAAAATACCTTCTTTCCACCCTCGCGAAGATTTCTGGATTATTACAACCACATGACAATTACACCAGAAAAGTTTTTTTAATCATTAGAAAAACTCTTACGAAACTGTCAAAAATGTCATAATTTAAGAATAAAATTTTGTAAATATCGATTGATTAATCAAATTTCACTTTTCGAATAAACACTTTAAATTAATAAATTTACTTGAAGTACTAACCAAAATCGAGTACTTTTAATTTAATCAAGAATTGTTGGTATTTTAAATAGGTAGGTACCTATGGTAGGTTCTAAATTTTATTAATTGTTCTTAAAATATAAAAAAATTAATGTTTGTAATACATGAAAAATGAAAATTAGTATAAAAAAATTGCAAAAGGTGGCACGCAAGCTGTTTGAAAACTGAATGAACCGTGACTGAATGTATGGAAAGCGGGAGGGGAGAGGGAAAAGCGGGTGGGGGTTGGCGGGATGGGGGAGCAAGAGAGGGGTGAGGGAACGCGGGGAAGGTGAAGGAACGCGTGAACTCGAGAAGGGAAGGGGACAAGGGATGGCAAGGGGCGGTGGAAGGAGAACGGGACGAATAGGAAAGGGCACGCAGGGAGAAACTATTTCTTTATTAAGTGGCATTGCAACGCATGCCGGGAACTCGTAGTATTAAATACAATTTTAATTTAGGTACTTAAAATTATTGTTGTAACACTCACAGAAATTTAATATGGTGCTCTGATTGACATTAGCCCTGTTTTGTGACCATATTTGAAAATAAAAGTACATTCCAAACTTCGTATTCCCTATCCATTACTCCTCACACAACTATTTTCAACCCCATAAAATACCCTAATTAGGGGGTGCCATAGTTTCGCTGCCTCCGGACATTAAAAAAAGATTTACGTTACCTAGTGTGTATACATTTTTAATAACCGAGAAGTTATATTTGACAATAGGTATTATGTATTTATTTAATTTATTTGCGTTATAAACAGTCTGTATAAATTCATAAATGACAGTGATAATAATATGTAGGTACCTATGTCACTGACCAATAAAATAACGACAAATTGAAGTTAAGAACCTTAATACAAAAATACACAACAATACCTATACCCGATATAAACAATTCTGATAAAGTGCATCTTCTTACTTAAATCTACAAAAAGTGATAGATGAAATTATTCAAGGGTTTACATTTAAATTTTGATGGATATCAATAATATCTTTCAGGAAGTGATCTTATTTAAATTCGAACTGCTAAAAGTAGGAGAGATACTAAAAATAAATGTGGTAATACTAAAAATAAAAAAGAGAAATACAGAAATTATATAAGTTATTAGTTAAACATGTGGCATTCAATAGTTTGTGTTAAACCCATCGATATTTGGGCATAATCTGTTAAATGTGCTACAGCTTCTTTTTATAAATACATTTTCCAGATAATTTGTGTTGCTCTTATTGATATAAAAGGTGTCCGGAGATCGAGTAACTCTTAATGAACATCTGAATTAAATATTTTGTAGTAAGTATGGGCTATCAATGAAGTTATAAATAATCTTATAGAGCTTTAGAGGTCTCTGATATCTCGGCGTTGATCAAGAGATTTAAGGTTTACGGGGACATAGTTTTCATCATTTCGCAAGAGACATATTTCATAAACTTTTTCTGAACTCTTTCTATATTTGCTTTATATGTAGAACAATGAGGGTTCCACACTATAGAAGCATACTCTGGGTGTCTTCTAACATAGGACATGTAGAGAGTTTTAAATGTTTGTGGATTTTTGAAAACCGAACTTACTCTAAGAATAAATCCCAACATTTTCAAAGCCTATGTAATTTGATGAACACGCCAATAACGACACGGTATGCAATAAAGTAGGCATTTCATAATAAGTAAAAGGGTAATTCATTTTTAACTAATGATATATCGAAGATCTTACCTAGTTTTCTTCTTTATTTTGTGTTCCCTTGTTCACATTTCATTACGGTGTGAAAACCACTTAATATTATCGCATTACACTGTAAACATCATCCGGCATGTCCATTGGCTAACAAGAATGATTAGCACCCCTTCATGTACAGATTCCAATAATAATTTCTCCGAGGTGTTCAGAATGCAAAACATTTGCTTTCTAGTCCCAAAGAGAGCGGAGAAAGACGATAAAATAACATATAACACAGCATCCAACTCTTGTAGAGATCCTATCTCGTGTCATGGTCAGGGAATGTAATAGATTGTCATGACAAGTCCAGTAGACAAAACGCAACTGAGACATTTCTGACACGGCGATCGACAGGAAATCAGAAACCATGCTCATTTACGCGTTGGCTCTTGTCCACGGACCGTGTTAGAGACTGTCCATGTTAATCTGTGTCGATACGTCGCTGGAGGTGCCTTAGAAAGCTTCCCTATTCGCTGACTAGCACCTGCTTTAAAATGTTTTATATTAATTTTATGTGAATAGTGGATAGTCTGTTCCAAATCGGAAGCAGGAATTCTTTTTATGTGATCGCGCTAGTCCAGATGGCCAATAGCCTGTGGAACGATGGGATCCCTGTTTTAGGGGTGGTGCAAGGTGACGAAGTGATGGGAGAGCAAAACGATAAGGGTTTAACTATGATGATGTCATAAAGAAAATAACATGTACACCTAGTGTATAAAATTAATTGAACGTGCAGATTTCAACGAATTCATTAAGGAGAGCGAGCAGAAACATCCATCACCTTTTATACACTGTTTCTGCCATCTCACTCTTAAATATTTAAAGGTATGAGTACCAACAAAACCATTCTCACACCCTTTTCCTACGCAGAACTTCTACTTCTTCCTTTCTCTGAAAAGACCCTCCACACAGCATCCCCAAAGACGACATGAGAGAATTTTTTCCTCAAAAAAAATCTCTCATGTCGTCTGTGTGGAAAAAAAACTATTTTAAACTATTATAAACTTTTCTTGTGTGGAAAAAAAACTAAGTGTAATTGCATCAAAACGCGGATATAACGCAGAAAAGAAAAAGTTAAATGGATTCGTTCATTCGTTCAATCCTATTATTCTTTATTATTAACAATATGGTATCTGCATTATCAACCATCGCTACGGAGGTTATCGACCAAACTAACTATAATAACAATAAATCAGAGCATCTCTCACTGTCCTTCTCCGCCATAGTAAAATGGATCGATATAAAAAAAGTTGTTTAAAGCAGAGTCTATAAAGAGGGTGTCGCGAAGTGAGAACAATGAGCAAATATAAATACTTGACAATGTTTTAATGGCCGTAAATAGACACGAATCAATACAAAAAACCATTCGCCTTTTACAAGCGTATCGCAAGTAATAAACTTGATATAATAATGCGTAACATCACTCTTCCCACTGCCGACAACTCTACTAGAATCTGGATTGCCGCGAGCGAAACATACCACGCTAGCTATCAAATTTGTACAAGTACAGTAAATAATAAATAATAATGAAACAGTTCCCGAGAAAGGAGACGAAAGACCCGGAGCTGTGGGCTGCAGAGTAGGTACTGGGAGGCTGTGATCTCTGCTGTGATGGACCACTGTACCACGACCAGTTATCAGTAATGGCATGAACGTTAGCTCGTCAATTTGTATGCACTCGATCAACCGGAAAATGACCGCTTTGGCGTGGGGTGTAGAATAAATTGAACAAATTTATGTATGCGGAAGGTTTTTGAAGAAAAACTAAATTTTTATAATATGTAACGTATTAATGGTCGAAGCCAATTTTAACCATTCTTAAACATAAAATGTGAAACAGAAAAACATTCAGTCGCATCCGTGAATTGACCCCAGAAACTCTGCCTTCGCGGGCGTTTCTCTGACCACTGATCTAATTTCGATCATACCAACTTCAGTCATTTTTAATTGTATCATAGCTTACACATCTTCACAATTTTATTTGAATAATTTGTGTCATTTCACAATTTATTCATTTAAAAAATAATATATAGAAGGTATATTTGCGTCACGTTCCAGAGTGGGAGATACTCTCAGTATCGCCCTAGTGTAAGACCACCATTCAGAATTGAAACGTTGCTTGAAATGGCATTAGCCGTGTTTGGTGACCAGATCTGAATAGCCAGGTACTTCACCACCTTCCTCTTCCCTATCTCCTTCCCCTCCCCAACTCCCCACTACCTTCAGTCTCACAACATACCCCTATTGGGGATGCCATAGTCTCACTGGCTTCAGACGGGAGCAGTTGGGACTCTTGTGCGGTATTCATTTTTTTTTTAAATCTTCATCTAACTTCATCTTCATTTTCTCAACTAACATTTTCTTAACTAGAGCGGTTAATATTGTCTATAATTATTATTACCACAATTTGAGGTTATACTTAATATATTATTCCTTTAGTAAAATTGAACATTGTACTATTCAAAACAGATAAGTTTTTGTTTGAAATCATCTAAAGGACGCTAATATCATTTATATTTAAAAAAAAAAAAAAAAAAAAAAAAAACAAAGAATACTTGTACATTTAATGGGAATTTCTTTTAGGCATGAATAACACTTGATTAACAACAAATCGACTTACAGAGAGTTACGACTTGACTTAGTTCGAATTTGCAACAATTGCAACACTATTTTGAAAAAGATCCCTTATCTTCGATTAACAAAATTATATGGCGTCTTGCCTTTATTTGATCTTTACGATGTAGCGAGATGAAAACATTATCGTAGGCAAGGAAATTCTAGACAGAAATATCTGTTTCATGATGTCAGAGCTCTCCTTTGGCGAGCTTTTAGCAAAACACATGAACACAGCTTTTCTATTATATAGTAATGATAGATGTAGGTTTTTAAAAAAAGAATCTGTTCTTGCAGTACATACTCGTTCTAACACTCCATTATTTTATTTCGCACATTAAAGATTTTAATTTATCTTATTACTAATTTATCTTTTTATTTTATCTTGGACGTGTAATGAGACATCCAGAGAAGTACGAGAAGTAGAATGCAAGGAAAGATTGCCTGAAGACGGGGCCCTGGAAGAAGTAGAACCTCATGGCTGAAAAACCAGAGACAGTGGTTTGGCCAGTCTACTGTAGAGCTGTTCCGGGCCGTAAACAAAGTCCGCACAGCCAACGTGATAGCTAACGTCCGTTGAACGGACAGGGCACAAAAAGAAGAGGAACGATTTTAAATTAAAACATCAGTTGTAAATTTTTTATGTATCACTTTATGGTCCTCGGTCATTTGAGTGTTGGCACAACGTCCAGCATTGCATGACTGATGGATGGTAATTTTGCCCACGAAGAGCGTGGTGTGTTCACCAGGGACTAGGGCGATCGGGCACCGCTTGGCGCTCGCCGCTCGCAGCTTACCCGGTCACTTAGTTCCCGGGACACACAGCCCTGGACTGGACTCTGGACAGTGGACATAGCTGGGTCAACTCTACAACACATGTCATATCACCGTACCACTATATCAATAGGATGCACCGTGTCATATAGAATGTGCCTACTACGCTAACCATAATTTTCTAGCCGGATACTTCATATTAGGTAGAAGTTACGAGTTTTAACTATGTTTTTATTGTTATCACTTATCACCCACAATATGTCAATCAGGATACATGACGAAATGAATACACTACCAGAATTACACACAGATGTAATTACATAATATCACAACTCGTTCATCTATGTTTACACAAACCTTTATTCTACACGCACTTGATCAAAAAACCTCAACTAGAAATTATTTATTTTAATTTTAAAATATGAAATTTAGTTAGCTCTCACCTTGTGATGCATGTTATTGCATACTATTTTTTAATGATATTTTTATTTTAGTTTATTATTTTTTTTTTTTTACATGAGTTCCACACAGGAGGCCCCGAGGAAAATAATTTCCCTTAGGGCCTAAGTCATCTTTGGGGATGCTGTGTGAAGGTTTTTTTAAGGAAAGGAAGGGGAGGAGAGTTCTGGGAAGGAAAAGGGTTTAAGGGGTGGGTAGGAATCTGGAGTTCAGTATGTCCTGGTCATCCGCCTCCAAGACCTAGACAAACCTCACCCCATGAACCCCTGCTAAATCACCAAACGTAGCGAACCACTTGGGGTGACTTATGGCAGAGGTGTTGGTTATCCAACAAAGGTTCCCGGGGCGGCGGTACCCATTCCCGCCTCCCAAATTATGTGTGAAAGTTTCTGTATTAGATCAAAACCCTCCACACAGCATCCTCAAAGATGACATAGGCCCTGAGGGAAATAATTTCCTTCAGGGCCTCCTGTGTGGAGCACATGTAAAAAAAAAAAATTAAAAATTAAATTAATAACTTACTTCGCTTTTACCACTTTTCTTGTTTACAAAACCAACATGTTTCGTGAGCAATGCTCACTTCTTCAGGGTTTTTTATTGATACTAATATCCTATCAATATAATACTCTCAATAAAAAAAAAACGTGAGCATTGCTCACGAAACATGTTGGTTTTGTAAACAAGAAAAATGGTGAAAACGAAGTAATTTATTAATTTAAATCAAAATGGTGCCACAAAATAAGTTTGCTGTGTTAGAAGAAATAAAAAATTATATAGGTAGATACATCAAAACAAAAATGGTTAAAGAATAACTTAAAGTGGAATTGATGGAAAAAGAAACTCTAAAAACACAGATTAATCGTGTACAGATAAATACGGTAAAGTTAAACTAAGTACCTGGATAAAAATAATACATGCACCGTAAAATAATGTTCAAAGACAAACAAAATAAATAAATAAAACAACAAAATTAAAATGAGCAGATCTTACACACAGCATGGTAGAGGGTTCGTAAATTTGATTTAATTTTGTCCAATATGCATTTAGATAATTGACATGAAGACAAATGGAACATAACAGCGTCCGAAAAGATCAAAAAATAAAATGTGCACGTCCTTCTGAAAAATAAATGTTTTGTGTAATATTGATTTATTAAAAGTAAGTACCCATTTATCATAAGTGGCTATTCTATAATAATATATTCATTATTATAGAATACACACACCTATGTAGATACGTATAAATATATCCCAAAGAAGTGATCATAGGAATGCACGATTTATTGCACATTTTAAAATCGCTGTGAAACTTATTGGTATATTGACAAGACAACAAATTCCCGTCAGTATGTGGGAAGAAAACCCGAGTAGATTACAAAATAACATGGAAATAAGACGATACAGAAGCCATTTATTGATTCATTCTAAGAAAATTAAACAATAGATTGCATTTAATAGAACACTTTCTCTGAAAAGGGGGCGATTGGTTAGGTAGTTTATACTTAGAAACGAATGAATCATTAGCAGAACTTCTGCAAGTTGACTTGGCAAAGTAGATAAGTTTCCGAGTATGAGACCAAGATTAAAACAAAAGTTCTCCAATTTCAAATTCTCGAAACAAATTTATTTTTAACATTGGTTGAATTTCTAACGAAGTTTACCAAAGAAATATCATTGGAATTTCAGTAGGGAGGTACTTTAGCTTCCCTTGTCGAAAACATTGTAAGATGTGACAAAATTTCAAGGAAAAGTGGTTAATCGCACTGGATAGATATGTGGTGTGTTACGGGCGAGTGCGTGCCCGAAGTAAGCTATTTTTTTTACTGTTTACATTTTTTTCACATTTGAGGTCGACTTTTGGGTATGATTATTTTTTAATTGAGTTTTCGTTTTTGAGTAAATCGAGTCCGAAGTCGGAATTTTTAGGTCAATTTGAAAAAAATCGTTGGCTACGCGTAGAGTTTGTAAATCTCACACTTTTTTCAAATACATACTGCGGAATTGTGGGATAGAATTAAGAAATACTACGGGTTCCCGAGGGAACAACAACATTTCAAAACATTTTTTTTTTTATTGATGTCAATTTTCTTTGATACTAGTGTATTATAAAATTATATTGACAAGGTAACATAGTCTGTCAAAGAGGACTTTTTGTATCAACCATCTTTGGTTATTCTAAAAAGATTTTAAATGGCAAGATAGAAAGTATTTTAAGAAGACTTTAAAACATAACTGTCACTGACATAAGTCTCCACAGTCATTTGAGATCAATCACCTTCGGGGGCATACATTAATTACGTGAGCAGTTTTTCTTCCGATCTAGACCCCCCCCCTTGGTGAGATAAATTTGGGCCAATTCGTATATTCTTTAGTAACATGAGATTTTTCTGGACCCCTCCCCTCCTTTTGAGTTCACGTAATTAATGTATGCCTCCTTTGGTACTAGTAATATTATGAAAAAACATTGAAGCGTAATGTAACAAGTATATTAAGAGATTTATTAAAAATTAGATCTTAAAAACAATGCTATATCTCTCACACATAAGCGAAGGGACATTTCCAGTAACTCGCAAGCACGTACAAATCAAAACGGCATGTTTTGGAGTATATTTAGCACTTTTTTCAATTACGCAAATCCCACAAAATGGATCAATAAAGGATCAAATGTTAATGAAATTTGAACAAATATTGTAAAATACAATCACTTCTTATTGTCGTTTAAAACGAGTTGAAATGTGGGGCCGGTTTCAAAAAGATTTTTTTTAACAGAGAAAAAAATATATTTAACAAAATGCTCAGAATTAAAGAAAATGATTATTTTGAGTTCTTTATGTGACGCAGATTCACCATTTTCCCGATTGTACCGCTAGTATCCGAACACCATATACATATATATTCTTAATCAAAATTTTCATGATTGTCATTCTGGGGTGCTTTACAAGAGAAAGTGATATAAAAGCTATTTATAAATTAAAATCAATCAACTTCTTATAAGCCGGAAATGACAAATTAATCCACTATTATCGGATATCAATTCGATTCGTTCATTTTTCGTTTTGGTTCATTTTGGTCGTACCAGTTCACGACTTCTGCCATGATCATCTGGTGATTTCGCCGTAAAAAATCCAGAGTAATCGTTTTATAAACACCAAGTAGTGATTTATTGTTCAATTCATGCGGGAAACCTGCCTATTCAGACCCCGTAGTGGGTACATAAGTGTAAAGCAAGTCAGAACGAGTTTTTTTTCTTGTGATCGAGATAAATGTCATACAACGTATTGATTATGTGACTCGATTATCAATATATTGGATTTTATCATGGTGAATTGAAAGGAATTGATAAAAACTTTAATTGTTGATTAAATTTTAAACATATTAATTTCTGCTGTCGGTGCGAACCAATGCGGTACAAAAATAATTTCATTAATTAATATTTTTTTATTCGAAATGTGTATTTATTTTGTTTAAATATTTGATAGATGCTTATATGAATTAACAGAGTACTAGCAGTACTATTAACTAGGTCCAGTAAGCATACTTTTGTTACTATTTCATTCGTACACATACATACTTTGAAAGGCTAACCTTTTCATAAGCGGTGATAATTTTTTGGGCAATTGGCATGAATTTTACATGTCTTTGGATAGATGTATTATTTTTCTCAAGTTCACTAATATTCGAAAGGTAAATTTCGTCTTTTGAAAGCCACGATCACGAGACAAATATTTTTTTAAAATACTTTCAAACTCACAAATCCCACAATTACAATAATCTGTGATTTTTCACCGGTCGGCGCTAGTTGTTGACAGTAAATAAATTTAAATCTGTAAAGTTGTAAAGTAATCAGTAAATTGTTACTATAAAGAAATAAACTAATGTGTATATCGCTCAAACATCCTGATTGCCCGGAGCTTGTAAAAACTATGCAATCCCCAATAAATCGGAGTACGTATGTTGAGAGGCTGATAGGAGTGGAGAAGGAGATGGGGGAGAGGAAGGTTGATAACTATGGATATTCAGATCTGGTTACTAAACGGCTAAAGCCATTTAACACGACGCTTCGGTGGCGATCTTTCACCAGTGCGATACTGAGAGTTGAGGGTATCTACCACCCAAGCTAAAGTATGTACTTAACTACCATAAACTCTTACTATATGTTTAACCCGACAGTTTTTTTATTTATTTTTACATTAACTCCACACAGGAAAATAATTTCTCTCAGGGCCTATGTCATCTGGGATGCTGTGTGGAGGGCCTTTTTGAGGAGAGGAAGGAATGAACATTGGTCTTGAAGAGACGCTTGTTGTAGGAAGGAGGAAACACAGAGGCCGGCAAAACATTCCACAGCCGAGCTGTTTAACATGAGAACACATTTGTCATTGAGAAGTTCTCATGTGACAAATGTCAACCGTATACAATTGTTGGGCACGCGTTTGGCGTGTTTCGGTGCCGGTGCCGAAGGGATCAATGACGCTAGTTCCTCGGAGCATCTTCCATTGTAATACCGGTAGAACAAGGATAGCATTCCCACCCGACGCCTGTGCTTTAAAGACTGCAATCCGTCTGTTAATATGGGAGAATCTATTAAGCGGACCGCCCGTTTCTGCACAGAGTCGAAGGTATTTTTCAGGTATTTTGGAGCTCCAGACGACTCCAGGTGGCTGCCAAATAAATTTCTTGATGCATTTGAATGAAAACATGCATTATACTTCTGTTATTCAGTGGTACATTTTCTCTGCACACCCCTTCGGAGACATTTATTTATATTTGGTTACTAGGTTTGCCTATTTTCCCTAAACCGACTGCATATTGTGTACATACATATGCCGGGGGCAAATTATCGGGGATCAACTGTCGTAGAATCTTAAATTATGATGTTCATTTTAAGGTAGGTTAACGGTAGATAATAGTAGGCAGGTAAATCCGAAAATAAAAAAAGAAATGGAAAGAAAATGCGTTTACTGTTTACGTTAAGTTAAAGTAGCTGCATTTTAGGCGGAATTTTAAATTTCGTTACAAGAATAAACACTTTTACAAGAATTCGGTCGTTGGTGTGGAGGGCTGATAAGAATGTATTAAGATACAATAAAATTATAACAAAAAAGGTTGACAAATTATACCATTACCCCTTAATTTTTTTCACCTGGTAAGAATCATATCTATTTCATGACATTCTTAACACATACTTATTTCTCCTTTTTCTACAAAATCCCCTTTTCCTTCAACGATCCTTGATTGTTCCATGGTTTGATAGGGTAATACTATTACAATGGGGGGCCTAATCGGAAAGGAGAGTGTTGACAGGAGTACAAAAGGAACACTTGTTACGTGACAGGGAGATTAAATACTCGCTCTAAGTGCCAAAGGACATTACCTGTCAATCGTTTGAGACCTGTCGTTGGTCACTGCTCGAATATCAGGTGTCTAATTTAAAGGTAAGACCGAAGGACTCCGAGGTCCACAAGAAAAGTTAGGATAAAAGGAGACTGATTGCATTTGATGTATTAAAACCACGGATGAATAGGTACGAGTAGGTATGCAACGATATATCGGAAAACCGATAAATATCGATATATCGAAACCTAAAAATATCAATTTTATCGCTATCGAAAAACTCAATATATCGTATCGAAATATCGAAAAAACCGAATCATAAATCTTTAGCTCACAGGCAAATAAAAAGAAAAAACTGACGGTGACGACGAGATTACGTTATATCTATCTGCTCCTGTAAATACTCTAAAAGTAAACATTCTTGAAACATGGCAAGAGATGCAAGGTGTATAACCCAATCTTATATGGCAATGAGTCATCTAAGTGTTCCTTCTTAACGTCTTCTTTCAAAGACAGGAACCACTATAACTCAAAGCAGAAATCGGCTACAAGGAAGCAGACTGTCAAAGTTACTATTTTTAAGTTCGATAGATGGTACAAAATATTGTTCAAATAAATACTGGAATTAATTTTTTTTTAAATAAATTTATGAAAAAAAAAACATTTTATATACCAATCTAACTTTTTGATTATTATAAGAATATATATACATACATACATAATCGATAAACGTTGGATATAACTTAAACAACATTGGATTTCTATAAGCTTTAAAAAAAAGAAATATCGATATATCGGCCTAATAGACTGATATATCAACATCGACTTAATTCGATATAAATCGATATCGATATATCGATATTTTTAAAAACCATGCATCCCTACATACGAGTATATTACGAATGAGAAGTACATATTATAATAACAGTTCACGACCGATGAATGCATGCCTTTATTAGGCCTTAATGGGCTCTCCACACGACACTGCATGTAGTGACTGCGGCAGTGACTGCAAAGAGGGTGGAGTTGAGCGAACTAGCGCTGTGTCGTTCTAGCGGCCCTTTAACAAACGAGACGGCGCTATTTTGCTCAACTCCACGCTCTCTGCAGTCACTGCCGCAGTCACTACATGCAGTATCGTGTGGAGAGCCCATTAAGGCCTTTAACCGGCAAGCGGCCGAAAATCCACATTTCGTCGAAAGATGTTCTTACGATCGTACAGGGCGGTTCCAATGAGAAAGATTAATATTCTCCGTTTCAGATTTTTAAATTTATAACTCAATATAGATTTTATTTCATTCCAAATTTGCTTTAATTTATACCTACATCCAAAAATGCTGAAAGGCGTGATGATAAAACTATTAAAATTATGTACTTTTTGTAATTATTTTTTGAACATAGGTGTTTATCATTTTTCAATAATGTCTAAGCAAAATAAGAATGTAAAAATCTTAAATGTATTAATTTGTAAGACCGTAAATAGATAAACAAAATAGAGAAATTTTACTCATAAATAAGTGTTCCGATTTTTTTTTTCATGATTTTATTTGAACTAAAATTAAAATTTTGAAACGTGCGTTTACTAGATAACGTATTGATTTACAATAATGTATGATTACATGGTATGAAATATGCCTTGTAAAATAAGATTTTTCGTTTGAAAATTTAACAAATCTGCCAACGATCCATGGTATAACCTTATTCTACTAAAAATATGTTTTTTTCTCAAAATTTAAAACTTGCGTTTACTAGATAAAAGAACAATCTTTCGAAATCAATTTATAATTTTTTGTGGAAAAGAGTCAATGCGTCTAAAATTTGATTTTAAAATGACATATTTTTGGTTTTATCTTGTTATACCTACCCTCTTAATCTTGTTTATTACACTTACATCAGTCTGGCATTATTTTCAGATCTTCTCATTCGTAACACGGTTAATGATGTCGCACAAGAGTTCCCGAAGAAAGTGGATCTATGTCATCCTCTTTGTGGAATGTTAGGGTAAGCCTTCTGTATGAAAACGTACATATCGGATCTTTTATCTCACAGCTTTACAATACATTCAAAGATCCTGATGAGTAATTACCAATGTACGTAACTAACATTACAAGCCGAACGAATTCGATTAACATGTCTACCTCTTAAACAATGCACGAAAATCATATATTTTGGTTTTTGATAATTTATTGCTTATCACGGTGAACCCATTAAAAGCGACGAGTTTGATTCGATTAAGCGCCAAACTCTGTTGAATTAATGATCCCATTAATTACCCTACTAATTTAATAACATCATTAAGCCCGCCGTCATTCAAACCCTCCCAAACCACCTTAGGCCCGGCAGATTAATGTCAAGGTAGCTTGCAACACTTTTTGGGTAATTTACAGACCGAACCGGTTATTTTGGGACACTTTATCAACCGGCAGAGCAGACCGGTTAACACGAAATTGCTGCGTGTTATAGTGACGCGCGGTGAATGGTGATGGTACTGAACGGTGAACCAGTAGCGATAGGAAAGGCGGTTTTGGCCGAGTGGACTAGGTATATAGGAAGCTTAAGAAAAAAGTTATAATTTTTTTTTTTGTAAGAAATAAATAGCTTATTATACGTAAAATACATAGATAAATATATATTTTAAGTTAACTGAAGTCTCTGAAGCTCCCAAAACATTCGAAACTCTTGTATGTATTAATTTTGGATGGTACATGTTACTTCTATTCGATATTTCTGAAGGGTATTGCAAAAAATGTCTACATTCTGAAATTTTGTGTTATATTGCGCACATATATGGAGAGTTGAGAACTTTTTTCTATTGTTAGTATACATACACATATGGGCAAATGAAAGGGGGAGGGGGGAGGTGGAGGAGGCGGAGTGGGAACCCCCCTTACACCATGCGAGCGAAGCCGCGGGAAAAAGCTAGTTTTAAAGATATAATTGAGATCAAAGTTTTGACAAACGTTTTTCAACAATTATTTTTTTTTAAGTGAAAACTTCTTCACCGTTGTCATTTGAAACTCGGTGCAACGAAAAATAGCGATATTAAAAAGAGACTAACACATACATCTATAGGATTTAGCCTGCGAGAGAATGATATAGTATTATCGGTCTTCTCTTTATGCGGTGCTTCTTGGCCTATCGGTCTCCTATTTGTGCGGTGCTTCGTAGCCTCCCCAGTCTTGTCTACTTTAGTTTTCTGAAGGTTTCTCTTCTACCGTTTGGGATTCAACACTCTGATTTTTTTAAGGTTTGTTCAATTTCAGCATACGAGTAACTGAGTCTTACTCGCATTAATATCCTAATGTTTGAATGTAAATTAAGCAAGTCGCGTGTTTCAAGATGGAGATGTACGGTGTTCCGCCAATTTTGACTCGTATTCTATGGTAAAAGATAACTTGTTTAGAAAATAAAAATAACCAGGAATCGTAAATAACATTCAGTCAACGTTTCGCACTATTCTAGGATTACAGTGTTACACAAATAAGTTAGCGAAAAATATGGGCGTTGTCGTCTTTGACATAATGATGGTGTAGATGTGGTTGCCAGATAAAAATATAAAGATGTAGCGTTAGTCCATGTTTACGCCATCGCCAACTTAGCACTGTACCCTAGTAGTCATTTTATGAATTTTGCCAGGTTAGCACCCACTTAAAAAGCCAATTTTAATCGTAAAGTGTAACTAAACACCATTAATATTTTTATTGTTGTTTTCTTTATGACGAACTCATCATTATTTGCGTGGCAAAATTCCACGACATTGTGCTTTTAAAGTTTGAACAGTTGTATAATTTGCAACTACGAATATTAAATAAATATCGCACTGGCTTCCGAAAATAATTGTGAGCGAGTGCATATGGAATGCATTTTATAAACATTGATATCGGAAAGCAATAAGTTTATTTGATCGGTACATGCACTTATTAGATTTATTTATGTTGAAAGAAATTATTTTTGATAATACCTCCCTACCAAAATAAGTGAGTAAGTGTTTTTGCGGTTTTCGGTAAAGCCTTCACAAAATTTTTCTTCGCAACACTGATTTCGCGTTTTACAAATACCGCGCTTAAGCTTTACACAACGAACAAAAACACCCCTAAATGCAGACTCCAAGGTAAATCTGTAGTTTCATCAAATTTCACTATTATTCAGCCCTCCCCTAGTCGAAGGGTAAGGCTCTCACCTAGCAATCTGGAGGTCGTGGGTTTAAATCCCGGCGTGCACAAGGAAATTTTATTGATTGATTTGGGTTATTTCACAATTAATTCACAATTTATTTCACAATTTAATCACTTTAAATAATGGGTATATTTTCGGCACGTTCCAGAGTGTATGATACTCTCAGTATCGCTCTAGTGTAAGGCCACCATTCAGAATTAAAACCTTGCTTGTAATGGCTTTAACTGTGTTTGGTGACCACATCTGAATAAGAATTTCCCCGCTTTCCACTTCACCATCTCTTTTCCCTTGCCACTACCTTCAGCCTCACAACATACCCCAATTGGGGATGCCATAGTCTCACTAGCTCCAGACGGAAGCAGCTGGGACTCTTGTGAGGTATTCACATAAAAAAGCTTCAAAACATACCCCAATTAGGGTTGCCGCAGTCTCACTTTCTCCAGGTGGTTGACGGCAATTGGGACTCTTGTGCGGCAAAATGATTGTCCCTACTTGTTGACGCAAATATATACATCTCCCTTTATCCACCTATCCTGCTATCCAAATACCTGTCCCTGTCTGACAGTGTGTGGTCAATACCTGCGTACACATTTGCAACAAAAATCATGAAGCAGTCAGTCTATTAATGAAGCCCGTGCAAAGAACAACAAATTATTCTCATAGTGCAATTTAATATCGACTCGATTAAGAAATCTGGGCTGTGACTACCTGGAACCCTCTTGGTGAGTTATTTCGAATCTCTAATGAATGAGTTTGCAGCGGATCAGTATCCCTCAAAGCCACAAGAACTTATCAACAAGAATATCCGAAGATAAGGGTAAGCAATACTTTACAATATCCCAATCTTTACCTACACCCATAGTTCTTTAAACTTGAAACGTATTTAAAATTATTGATTACAGTGCACAAATTGATTCGCAGAGAATATTGTGACTACACCTACTTTAATGATGATGGCTGCATAAAACAATTGATTGCGGAAGTTTACCTTCCTTAACGTAAAGACTTAACTGCAGTTGATTGCATGCATTTTATTTGAATGGGGTTTTACAGCATTTGACTTACAATTGTTAAAATAATGACTCCTTAAAGCTGAGTACAATTCCCAAGACCAATTAAATAGTTAGAAGAGAAATCAATGCAATACAGAGGAATGCATACCAATATACCCTCAACTGATTGTTTATTATGGAATTTATGGGCTATGAGACAATTGACATATTATTTTAAGATTATATAACTGTGTTATAAACATTCATGGTTATCAATTGTTTTTGGATTCTTTACTTATTAATTTTTTATGGGTAACAGGACAATTATTAGGTACCTACATACCGAATATTAAATCCCGAAAATTCGGTAGGGTTGGGTTGTTTGCTGTGTCAAAGATAATTTGTACGAAGGGTTTTTTCTGGAGGGCAATTCTTGAAATAATTATTATATTTTCACTTCCGCTCCCTAAAGGGTAGCAAATAAATTATGTTTTTTTTATAAAAAGCGTTAATGCTTTTAAATCTCCATTTTTTTAAACAATGGCTTCATCATGACGGAAGTAATAACGCACAAAATTCGTCCGCGTATAATACGGTATTTGTTTAACAATAAATCGCAAACTCAAAGTTTTATAGTACAGAACTTCAGACTAAGTTAGTAGCTCTTTCAGAAAGTAATCTGTTAGTATCAAGCTCTTTCCGAACGACTACTGTTCGTCCACTGAGCAACCGACCATATCACGTGAATCTAAAATCGTTAAAAAAGTTACGTTTGGCATATTCATCAAGTGATTACTTTTCAGTTCCCATCCATCTAAGAAATAAAAGAGAATCGTCACCAATAAGTAAAAAGCAAAAAAACCACTGAAAGACGAAACGATTTATATCGCGATAAATCTAATGGACCCGACAGACCCTTTGTGCCCTGGAGATATCAAACTATGACCCTTCAGGACCAAATTATCTATGGATAGAGGACCCTAATTATTTATTGTAAATACGGGCAATGAAGATGCTATCTGAACGTAGACATCATTGTTCGTGAACGCGGTGGATCTCGCCGGGTTAAGGAGGGTAGTGGCGTGTACCTGATTTTGTTGACAGGGGTGGATTGATTAGGATGTCATTGTTCGAATCATCGAATGGAATCGTTTTTACGATCTGTCCGATAAGGATGCCTGGATGTTTTTATTAATTGATAAGTGTTTATTATTATTATATATACGTATTTTAACTCTACATATTAATTTGGGCGGCGGGTATGGGTACCGCCGCCTCAGGAACCGGGATAACCAACACCTCTGCCATAAGTCATCCCAAGTGGTTCGCTACGTTTGATGACTTAGCAGGGGTATTGGGGTTCCTGGGGTGAGGTTTTTTCGGATCTTGGCGGTGGATGCATCTATCCACCACCTACGTGGTAGGCCACGAATGGCCGGAATGATCTTTAAATAACACGATGCCCAAAAGATGATCAATGTCAATTGTCAATATTACCGTCAATACTTCCAATCAGGCGTACCTACGCGTATACCTACCTATCAAGCAATAGTTGCACACCGATGAAAATGTCTGAAAATATTATTAATAGTCACTCATGATTCCGTGCGCTTTATTTTGTCCTTTTGATAGCTTCAAGGAATGCGCGTTTTGTGTTCTTTGGACGGTCTGGAAAAAATATTGACGATAATATTGACAATGTACCTATAGTATTGATCGTCTCGAGTGCACTTTAGGCAAAAACATTGACCATACAATTTTTTCGATTTTGAATAATTTACTAAGAATATACAATGACTTTTTAAAGCACAGAAAACTTATTTTGTGGCACCATTTTAACTAAAAATAAACCAGTTTAAAATTTCCCGCTCATCCTTCTCCCACTACTTCTTAACCTGTATATAAAACTCTGATGAAGTTTGCTTTGCTCACAAAAGATATAGGGATTTTTTATCAATAAAAGTGATTAAAACTAAGTATTGTTTATTTTTAACAAATGTACAAGTGTCATGAATATAAGTGCATTTTTGTGTCGCCCTGATGACTGACCACTCAAAATCAAAACCATGTTTGAAATGACATTAGCTGTGTTGGGTGATCAATATGATTAGCCACAACCTTTGTCTTCATCATCTTCTAGTCTCCACACCCACCTGACTCACAAAAATTGGAGATTCCACTGACCCACTGCCTGATATAAAAGTTTTTTAAAATTTTATTGAAGTTCGGACCTGCTTTCCAGTAATAATAGTTTAATCCTTCGCTTTGAATGGATAATCTGTCCCAAGGCACACTGAGAAAGTCACGAATAAAAGCAAAAACAAATCTCCCCGACTACGGAATTGAGATGATTTTATTATTAAAGTTATTGCAAACGCAAAGTGTGTGCTGCGAGTCGTGTTTTCTCCAAGTGAAGATTGTCATTTTCGCTGGGAAGTCGTGAGGAAATCAAATAAGACTTAATTCTTATTTAAACACTAATAAAGCAATGATTTCTCCTCGCTTATCTACATAAGTAGTACGACAAAGTCAGGCGTATTAAGAGGATACAAATTGTGAGGCTGTGGTTTGGGAAGATTGAGTGTGGTTAGGTCGGGTTGTGATTTGGGTTATGTTAGATAAGTACTGATTATGTAAGGCTTCTCATAGAATATCACAAAGTTTGACATAACTGTGATTTGACAGAGTTCGTATTCTCATTTTTCTTACTCCGAGTAGGTATGTATTATGTGGTATAAGAAAAACCACGATAACAGGTATTGAAATCAAACATTTTTAAACAGTTTAACATTTGAAGACATTTTCTAAAAAATAAAACATAAATACTTTCATAAATTTTTTTTTCATAAATTAAAGAAAAATGTGGCGTCAGATAATAATTTCCTAAATGCCAACTTCCTGATGGCCTCAGTCCAGAGAGTTACAAGGAGTAATGCCTCTTTCCAGAAACCAATTCAACAAACAGACATTGTTCTGATTGTGAATAAGCGAAATTATCCGTCAGTAGTCAGTAGGTACCAGAGTGTGTGAATCCTTCAATGTCAATGACTCTCAATGACCCACAGTGATGATATAATTGGAAAACAAATCAATTTGACACATGCAGATAATGCAATACTGATTGCTTATACTTACTAGGAGATGTATGTGCAGTCTAATCATATCCAGTTATTGGTTGCTCCAAGACTTCGCGGGAGAATCATTGCTTTGTACTTCCCGTCAATAACATGACAGTAGGTACTGTGCGAAGAGTGGAAATCACTTTGATTGGAAGGATGTTACTTGAATTAACGTAAAATACTATAACCTTAGACATTCCTTTCTAGCAGAGGTAGGAAACGGTTGAATAAGCATTTTTTTACTGTCTCGACTAACAAGGTTTGATGTGAAAATTGGTAACTTGAATAAGAGCTGGTAAAAGTTTGGCTTATGTGTTGTTTCGATGCAAGAAATACAACATTATTTTGACATTTTCAATAAACACCCGTTTATTTCACCGAAAAAATGGCACATTCAAACAGTACTGTATATCTAATAAAATCAGTTCCTTTGTGATAGAAAATATATTTACTTTAGCTTTGAGTACATGAATTTCTCAATGATTGTTATAAACAAGCAGCTATAATTTCCTCATATTCTGACATTGTAATAAATTACATGAACTTCTTCAAAAAGAATGAGAGTTTTGTGGATACATTAAAAATATGCAAATAGTGGGAATTCTCACCTATTCAAAAGAGAAATACACAACAATGGCCGCGAATCGATACCGGTAATTTATCGCCTCCATTTAACAAACACTGACTGACACCTGAGGCGCTCGACGCGAAATGAGAGTTCAAGGTTCGCTCCCCGGCTGAGGCAGCAGATAAATCTCCGCCCAGCCGCTGGGATCGATATTGGTGCTGCAGAGGCGGAGAAATGCGAACTAAAAATAAACTCTCAAACCGCTTGTTACCTTTTATTAGCGTAGCGCCAAGGACATGGGGTGAGGGTTACGCACATTTAAATTCTTTCAGGTTTAATGCCTCAGGGAAATACAGGAATTTAAAGCTAGATGTCAATTTGAGGTTTCCAGTGGAATTCCACAGGGTTCTCACTTGGGACCTGTGTTATTTTTAATTTTTAGCAGTGGTATAGTAACAATATTTAAAGGATATAAGTAAATGTACTCTTGTTTGCTGATAACCTTAAGATTTAAAAACGATTACTTTCATTAATGATACAGGAGTGGTGTAATTATAATAAACTCTTTTAAATATTGATTCGTTTGGCAATTCATTTATCATTCTCCAGAAACAAAAAAACCTGTTATGTATCATTACAGTTTCAACAATATTCCCTTTTAAAAGAAGTCTGATATCAAAGATCTGAGTACCTTATTTGTTGCAAAATTATCATTTGTCCCACACATCAACAAAGTACTAAATAATGCTATGAAATATCTGGGATTTATTTTAAGAACAGTAAAAGATATAACGTCGCTCTATCATTTTAAGATTCTCTTCACTGCGTTAGTTAGAAGCAATTTAGAATAAAATTCCACCATTTGGTCTTCATAATATAAAGCACATCAAATTTTTAATGTTCGTTAATTTCAAACTATCCATACCCATAATAACCCAGAATAATTTAATAATGATAATTCAATGAAATTACTTGATTTTACCGGCTTATATTGCAGAATAACCATGAGCGATTTGGTATTTTTATACAAAATGGTTAATGGCTCAATGAATGCACCTGACTTAAGAAAGCTAATAACGTTTCGAGTACCAAATGGTAACACGAGGTCCAGAGATCTTCTTAGTTTATTCTTCGATAACTATCATTCTCATTCATTCTCCAGTCCAAAGGTTACATGGGCTGTATTAAATAAGTTTGTTTTAGAAATAAATTGTATTCACACTAAAATTTTAATCAGAAATTTCTTACATTTTTTTTCCAAATAAGATTATGCTAGCTGGTTCTCGGAATGCGTGAATCAACTTTTCCGTGCGTCCCCGTTCCCCTCCCGCGTCCCCTTCCTAGCTAGCTTTATAAATTATAGCCTATATGTTATTCTGATGTATGAGCTATATTATTGTAAAGTTTCAATAAAATCCATTTGTTTTTGCGTGAAAGATTAACAAACAAACATCCATACAAACTTTCGTGATTATGTGTAATCTGTAAATAACTTTATATTTTCCAAATTTATACCCTGTTTTTTCTTTTAATGTTGATTTTTGCAAAATTTTAGGCCGTTATCAACACTAGTTTATACATATTTTTGTTATTATTATTATTATTATATTACTTAGTTTTAATGTACTTATGTAATTTATTAAGACTTGTTTTATTTAAAAGCCTCATTAGCATAAATAAATAAATATTAAAATGTTTTGAAGAGTTTAACTTTCCATGCACATTCGTTACTTAAATTTTAATTTTATCTGCTATCGGTTTTGACACAACCGTGACATTCGCTAGCAAATGACACTCTTAATGTAACAGATACAATTAAAATTTTAGTAACAAATGTAAATGGAAAGTAAAACTCTTCAAAAAAATATCTAGAAATTGTTGTATAGTTCCTACCCAAGAAATACAAAAAAAAAATGTTTATTAAATTTCGTGCGAACCCTGTGCGATCAACTCAGGAACAAGCCTCGGCCTTAAAGCAAATGGCATTTCGAGTTGCTTTTTGAAATTTTAAACATTTCATTGTTATTGTTATTTCAATTAAATTTAAATTGGGCCTCCGACTAAAAAAGTTGATCATCACCGCTTTAGATCTGAAAGAATAACTGAGTTTTCTAACTAACTTTGCAATGGGGGTAGTTGAGTAATACTTTGCACTTTACAAGTTTACAGATTGCGCCCTTCAGGTGATTTTTCATTTCAGGATGTAATCCAAATATTACTATTATTAGACGAGATGGTGAAGGCCAGTCCATCATTAATTATTACTAGTGTGTTAAAAACACACTTTTACAACAATCTTATTTTCCTTAGACTTATTTGGACTCCTTAGACTTGGAGGTATCATGCAATAAATTCTTCCGCTGCATGTATTATTCATACCGGCTTGGACACTAGCTCCATCCCCGTTCTGGGTGTCGATTCTACAATGTATTTTTTCCATTCAACTTTGGTGAGGTTAAATAATGCATGACATGACCATATTTTTATTTACAATACATCGATTTGTGCATCTCCTTCTTGGTAAAATGTAGGAGATCACAATACAGAATGTACTTAATATTAGGTCCTTACATATGAAATGCGTTTTGTATGGGAGGAACATAAAGCCGATTTTTTTAAATATAATATATTTTTATTTTTATTTTAACTTTATGAGTAAAACCTCAAATTGTAATATTTAATTAAATGAAGACAATATAAGCGAAACTCAATCGAAAATCTGAAAACAGAAAAATCAGAAAAAGATATTGACACATCTGGGACACGAACCCAGGACCTCTCGCTTACCGGGCGAACGCGCTAACCACTGCGCCACCGTGTCGATATCCAATTCGGTCACTTTTAACTGTATCATACTTCGACTAAGAACCACCCACACTATCTTCATTTTTCTTAACGCATATACTATTGGCTGCTATCTTTATGTATGATTGCAAGATTCAAACCCGAACTAAATGCTCTCTAGATAGTGTCTGGATAAATCTTTATCCATTTTATTTAATATGCGACATCTATTGACTTTTCTGCAAGTCTAGGATGAATATTTTTATTTTTATTTTAACTTTATGAGTAAAACCTCAAATTGTAATATTTAATTAAATGAAGACAATATAAGCGAAACTCAATCGAAAATCTGAAAACAGAAAAATCAGAAAAAGATATTGACACATCTGGGACACGAACCCAGGACCTCTCGCTTACCGGGCGAACGCGCTAACCACTGCGCCACCGTGTCGATATCCAATTCGGTCACTTTTAACTGTATCATACTTCGACTAAGAACCACCCACACTATCTTCATTTTTCTTAACGCATATACTATTGGCTGCTATCTTTATGTATGATTGCAAGATTCAAACCCGAACTAAATGCTCTCTAGATAGTGTCTGGATAAATCTTTATCCATTTTATTTAATATGCGACATCTATTGACTTTTCTGCAAGTCTAGGATGAATATTTTTATTTTTATTTTAACTTTATGAGTAAAACCTCAAATTGTAATATTTAATTAAATGAAGACAATATAAGCGAAACTCAATCGAAAATCTGAAAACAGAAAAATCAGAAAAAGATATTGACACATCTGGGACACGAACCCAGGACCTCTCGCTTACCGGGCGAACGCGCTAACCACTGCGCCACCGTGTCGATATCCAATTCGGTCACTTTTAACTGTATCATACTTCGACTAAGAACCACCCACACTATCTTCATTTTTCTTAACGCATATACTATTGGCTGCTATCTTTATGTATGATTGCAAGATTCAAACCCGAACTAAATGCTCTCTAGATAGTGTCTGGATAAATCTTTATCCATTTTATTTAATATGCGACATCTATTGACTTTTCTGCAAGTCTAGGATGAATATTTTTATTTTTATTTTAACTTTATGAGTAAAACCTCAAATTGTAATATTTAATTAAATGAAGACAATATAAGCGAAACTCAATCGAAAATCTGAAAACAGAAAAATCAGAAAAAGATATTGACACATCTGGGACACGAACCCAGGACCTCTCGCTTACCGGGCGAACGCGCTAACCACTGCGCCACCGTGTCGATATCCAATTCGGTCACTTTTAACTGTATCATACTTCGACTAAGAACCACCCACACTATCTTCATTTTTCTTAACGCATATACTATTGGCTGCTATCTTTATGTATGATTGCAAGATTCAAACCCGAACTAAATGCTCTCTAGATAGTGTCTGGATAAATCTTTATCCATTTTATTTAATATGCGACATCTATTGACTTTTCTGCAAGTCTAGGATGAATATTTTTATTTTTATTTTAACTTTATGAGTAAAACCTCAAATTGTAATATTTAATTAAATGAAGACAATATAAGCGAAACTCAATCGAAAATCTGAAAACAGAAAAATCAGAAAAAGATATTGACACATCTGGGACACGAACCCAGGACCTCTCGCTTACCGGGCGAACGCGCTAACCACTGCGCCACCGTGTCGATATCCAATTCGGTCACTTTTAACTGTATCATACTTCGACTAAGAACCACCCACACTATCTTCATTTTTCTTAACGCATATACGTATATGCGTTAAGAAAAATGAAGATAGTGTGGGTGGTTCTTAGTCGAAGTATGATACAGTTAAAAGTGACCGAATTGGATATCGACACGGTGGCGCAGTGGTTAGCGCGTTCGCCCGGTAAGCGAGAGGTCCTGGGTTCGTGTCCCAGATGTGTCAATATCTTTTTCTGATTTTTCTGTTTTCAGATTTTCGATTGAGTTTCGCTTATATTGTCTTCATTTAATTAAATATAATATATTTATTTAATCAAAGTATATACCATTGCTATCTATGATCTATGCACTTTTGCCATCTCATAGGTAGTTCATCGATCCCTTTACTAAAAAAACCATTCGGACGGGAATCAATAAAATCTTTGAAGGCGGTTTAGACTGCCCCATCGGAGTTGAATTTTTTCCCTTGCAAGAAGTTATCCAAATTTCGAAAAAAATGGTAATCTGTTGGGGCAAGGTCCGGAGAGTATGCTGGATGTCTTAGACATTCCAATTGAAGCTCCTCTAATTTGGTAGCCGTCTGTTGTGCAGTGTGTGGTCTAGCGGTCAACTCGCGTTTGTTGATTTGCTACACTCAATTCGTTAGGTACCCACCTTTCAAGCATTTTCACCTTCCCAATTTGCTTCAAGTGGATTAAAACAGTTTTATCACTAACACCGCAGCCTGCAGCTAACTCGGACATGGTTTGCGATGGATTCCCTTCCACAATAGCCTTCAATTCTTCATTATCAACTTTGGTCTCCGGCCGTCCACGGGGATTGTTCTGTAGGTCGAAATTTCCAGAACGAAAACGTTGGAACCAAAAACGCACTGTGTTTTCTTTTGCGGCACCGTCGCCATACACATCATTAATCCTTCGAGCCGTTTCTGCAGCACTGGTGCCACGGTGGAACTCGTACTCGTAAATAACGTGATATTTCAAGTTTTCCATTTTGTAAACTAAGTGACGCAAAGAAAAAAAAAACTATTAAGGAAAAAACAAATGAATTATAATTTTCGAAACACAAATACATGAGTAAATAGCTCTATAAATTTGAATTTGGAATTCCTAACCAAAGAGAAGATATTTGAGATCAAAGTTGCCAGTACGGCAAAACGCCAATTTCATATGTAAGGGGACCTAATATAAATTTTTGGACAAATAAATGATTTATTTGATTAATTTGTGTAATTTAACAATTAATTCATTTCACGTTCCAGAATAGAAGATACTTGCCCAGAGTGGAAGATACTCCCTAAGAAACATCGCCGTGGCGTTAGAGCACCATTCAGAATTGAAACGTTGTTTGAAATGGCTTCGGACGTGTTTGGTGACCAGATCAAATAGCCAGGTACTTCTATCCCAGCTTCTTTTTTCCCTTCTCCTGCCCATCCCCACTGTCTTCAGCCTGACAACATATCCCAAATGGGTACGCCATAGTCTCACTGGCTGCAGACGGGAGCGGCTGGGACTCATGTGAGGTATTAATATAATATTACCGTGTTTATATGCCTCAAATTAGACAAAACTTGATCTTGCTTCTCTGTCTGTTAAGTTTTCAAGTACCTATATTTTATTTATTTATTTATAAAGTCTACAGAGAAAACTTAAACCAAACTGGTTTTAACAAACCTAATGAATTTTTGAATACCTATAGCTTCCATAAATTCGTTGAGTGCTTATAAAATACAGGTGCATTGTAAAAATACAGGTTCTAATGCTGAATTATATTCCATAATAAATCGCCTGCATATACTTGGTAATACATATGTTGTTGATGATGTGATAAAAATTGAAAGATTATCAACATACAGACGTTATTTAATTAAAGCTAATTGTCAGCGCTTCTCAGTTGGATTATAATCAATATACTTTGAATATTTTTATTCTTCATCAATGTTTACTTATGGAATTTTTAAATTTATTTTATTACGTACTTTACGTGGTAATTTCTTTACTTCAAAACATCTTGTAAACATGTATATGAGATTTTCTTTTTCTTATTTTTGTATTATAGCTTTCTATTTGTACTTTATGCTGTCACTTCAATGTGTACTTTTTATTTTTTTTGTCATACGAATGTTTTTTTTTCTTAACGTGTATATTCTGTATCCATCTCAAATTGTTGAATTCCCGTGTAAAAGCCGTTAATCGGCGTTAATTCATAATAAATAAATAACATAATATATTAAAAAAGACGGAATGTTAAATACACGATCTAAAAAGGCGTATGAACACCAGCAAATATGGAGAGAAAAGTGTTATAACTACATCTGACCAACGCTTTAAATGCCACCATCTTATCAATTAAATCAATGTAATTATCGCCGTTCCTACGTTCAAGTTAATCAGGTAAAAAACAACAATATCCTTCGAGCATTACAATGCAGCCGTAAAAGTAAGGACAATAATCAACGCGCAATGAGTTGTATTGCAATTCCTAACTCCTCCCTCAAGTGTGTACCTCCATTGCGCGCATTACATTCTAGTGATCTGTCTTTCGAGGGAAGAAGGGAGTAACTGCAAAAAAAAATAGAAAATAGGTTATCTCGGAATACTAGAATTTGGACAGTAGGTACTCAATTTATTGATTTTTCAAAAAATATTTAAACTAATATTTTTTTTAAAAAGGAAGCATTTTTAAACAAAACTAAAAAAAAAACAAAGTGTACAATTCACACGCGGTAGAAATGAAACCTTCATAAAACTAAAGTAGACAAGAGTAGGGAGACCACGAAGCAATTTTTTTAATCAATGTGAAGGGTGATTTTTTCCATATTTTTGTCGTTAAATTCCAGTGCAACTTTTCATATACATTTGGTCATCTTATTAATATTTGTGTTTTCTTCTTCGGAGTCGGTAGATGTTCTTTTTTGTTTTCTTTTGCCTGTCCAATTTGGAGTGGTTTGAAGATTGGATATGGATTTTACAAAAACTATTTTTTTTTTATTTCGTAGGATTCGTTCCTTGGCCGCTGAGGTTCGTCAGGCGCTTTATATCACTACATTAAAGGAGATTTGCGTGGGGTTGTGGATTTATCGTATTATATTGGAACCGAGTACACGCGAAATAAATAAATATTTTATTGCTATCTCATTATTTTGCAGGCTAAATTCTTTAGATGTATGTGTTTTAAAAAAATTAAAACAAACTTCAAACTTACATTCATATAAAACAAATGTAGTGTTTCATATTCTACATACACTCAATTTGAGAGGCGGGAATGCGTACCGCCGCCCCGGGAACCTTTATTGGATAACCAACACCTCTGCGATAGGTCACCCCAAGTGGTTCGCTACGTTTGGTGATTTAGCAGGGGTGCCCGGGTTTATGGGGTGAGGTTTGTCTAGGTCTTGGAGGCGGATGACCAGGACATACTGAATCCCAGATTTCCACCCACCCCTTAAACTCTTTTCCTTCCCATAACACTCCTCCCCTTCCTTTCCTTAAAAAAACCCTCCACACAGCATCCCCAAAGATGACAAGGGCCTTGAGGGATTTTTTTTTCTCAGGGCCTCCTGCGTGGAGCTCATGTAAAAAAAAATACACTGCCATCCCCTTGTATTGGAATATTTTTATGTTAAACGATGCTCGAACTATAAATCATTTGTATTTTTTGTGTCTTTCCTCGAGACCAGGGACCTTTTGCGCTGCAATAGCGTGGGAGTCAAAATAGCATAATCGAGAAATATATGCATATTACATTACAGTACAAGCAATAAATTTTAAAATTATAAAACACCTAACAAAAAGATTGGTTAATTCAATTACAACCTTCTTCCTTGCAATTCAGTACAGAGCGTCCAGTCTTCTCAATTATACCTTATTTGGAAGCCGAAGGTAAATTACCTTTCCTTGAATAGCACGTGCTTGCAGCCACCGTACCTGCGCACTGTACCGGGTAGTGTACAGTGCGCACTCGGCATGTGCGGGCATGCAATGATGGTTTATGGGGAATTCTCGACCTATTTGAAACATCCCACTGCATGGCTAATTGGTGCATCGGAATCCCATGGGAATCCAAAAGTCAACATTTTCATCTCTATTGTCATATCTACGATTTTAGTTGGCATCACAGCAAACAGCATGATTTATGTGTTGTTTGCAGTGATGGCAATTGAAATCGTAGATACGAAAATAGAGATGAAAATAGCGATAGCGTAAAGCGAAAAATGTTGACTTTTGTCTCTAATTGGAATCGGGCTGAAAAAAGATGTCGTGTATAATGCCTATAAGGCTGAAGGTTCTTGACAGGGGAAGAAGAAGGTGGGGAAGTATCTGTATATTCAGATCTTTTCTACCAAACACGGATAAAGTAATTTCAAGCAATTGCTTCGATTATCGACCCGTCAGGCTAAATTGTTGGCTTTGGGAACAACATAGGTCTCAGAAATTGTTGTGTCTCCCTTCCTATCATGATGAGAAGTATGATCTAAACGGTTGTAGAAAGAGAAATCATCACGGTTTATATTCGAATCTGAACTCTAACCACAAAATAATTAAAATGTACACAAACAAAAAAAATTAAAGGAAAGACTAACATTCCCGGATTACGAATAAGCCAACAATGTTTGAAAATCTCCTACTACCACCACAGTAAGAGGAAAATGTGTTTTTTTATATGAATACCACACAAGAGTCCCAACTGAAGTCAGTGAAACTATGGCATCCCCAATTGGGGTATGTTGTGAGGCTGAAGGTAGTGGGGAGGGAAAGGAGATAGAGAAGAGAAAGGTGCGGAAGTACCTGGCTATTCAAATCTGGTCACCAAACACGGCTAATGCCATTTCAAGCAACGTTTCAATTCTGAATGGTGGTCTTACACCAGGGCGATATTGAGAGTCTCTTCCACTCTGGTACGTGCCGCAAAAATGCTATATATTATTTTAAATGAATGACCGGTCAAATATGATGATATAACAATAAATACATTTGTCTAATAAAGTATATGACTATCTTTTTCGTAATCAATAATTTTAGTTAGAAAAAAAACAAAATACCAAAAAACCTTGTTAAATCTTTTTAATGTTTTTTTTTTTTTTAAATTTGAATATTTCAAAATTATATGTGTTTATTTCGAATTATCAAAAACAGATTTTAGTTTTCGGATAAGCACAGAAATATTACATTTATTTGGATTTTATTACAAAGAAGAAAAAAAAATATTGCAGTGGGTGAAAAACATCCGTATGTATGAGTCAAAATGAAGACAGTCTTTTATGTAGATGTAGAGACGCAAATGTCTTGTGAGTCAAATACAGAAGCAGAAGATTTATGTAGAAGGCAAAATGCCTTTTGGCAGGTAGCAGTAAAATGCATAAATTACTATCTGTAAAAGCTGAAAAGCACTTAAAATGTTATTTAAAAAAACGGCGAGTAAAAATCTTAAATTATTTTCTGAAGAATCGAAAATTACCACAAAATATTGCTTGTACGAGTAAAATTCATAAATTATTTTCTATTGAGGCCGAAATGCCGATATAATATTAATAATTGGATAGTTTGCATAGCGCCATTTTTTCTGAAAATCATTGAAGAGAGAAATACAGACGTAAAGAGGCAGGAACAAATAATATGAAATCAAAGATTTAACCTCCCGTTGCTTCAAAAGCACTTTAACTATCAGAGGCAGTTGGCAGAACGATCCTAAAAGATATCCCGTAGTAATTAATCTCAAGTCAGAGGCAGTTCATAAAACACTGAAAAGTAAAGGTGGATTTGCATGGAGCTCCAACGGTTCGTAAATCACTCACGGAATAACTAGGCCCGCAGAACAACAGCCAGGTAGATTGTTTATAATTCTGGTATCACAGGAAGTGTTGAGCGTGACAGCTTATCATACTATTAATATAAAGCGTATCTCCTACAACCGGACTCTGCGCGAGAATATTGCCATACGTATTAAACAAATAATTTTTAATAATTATGGACATAGCTTTTTCCTCGTTTTTCTTAAATTTATTTTTGTTGTAGGTCAAATATTTCCTGGTTACACATAACCTGATAATATAAATTTGGGATGGGTAGCAACGCCTCCGAAACATTTATTGGATAACCAACACCTCTGCCATAGGTGTGCTGCCATAGATTCGCTACGTTACGTGATTTAGCAAGGTGCCCGGATTCATGGAGTGGGATTTGTCCGAGTCTTTGCGGTGGATGAGAGACGACTGGTTAAGAGAGTTTATTTTTTTTATTGAAGAGAAAATGTTGGCTTATTATTTCAAAAACGAGTATATTTTCAATTTAAAAACGAGTTTATTTTTAATTATTTTGGGTTATTTCACAGAAATTGAAATGTGACATTGTCATTAAATGGACAATTAGCGCCATTTTTTAACAGTTGAAAGTTTCCCATTAAACGCCGATTTTAAGTCCGTTTAAGCTTTTCAATAAATTGTGATCAGCAGAATCACATTGTTAAGCTTATGAGCGTACCCAAAGATATTGAAATATAAGGAGATATGCTATGATGTCCGCCCGACTGTCGGCGGAACTACGGTTTAATGGTCTTAGTTTGAATACGGAATTTAGTTGATTTTTCGAAGGTGTACAATGGTATTGGTTAACAATATAGTTTGAATAAGGAAATAATTCGTTCATTTAGTTGATTTAGTTAAGGTGTGCAGTAGAATTGGTTAAAAATTCGGCGACACTAGGAAGCACAGTCCAACCCAGTAAAAACTGACGATAGCTCGTCTCCTTATATTTTAATATCTTTGAGAGTACCTGTAACAGTTTTATAGAAAACTGAAAAGTATAGAATCGGTTAAAAAAATTACGCTAAATGGCCATTTGATGACATTGTCACTTTTGAATTTCTGTGAAACAACCCAACCTTAGAGCTTATATTCAAATGAACTAAATAAAATATGTAGGTAATTTAAATTGCAAATTAATTACGCGTTTGTCCGCTCGCAGTTAACGCAAAATAAATCGCCCGTAGAAATAAACGGCAATACTCGCAGCTGTCAAAATCTTACGCTATGTAGACTGCATGTATCCCACGGCAGACTTGCATACCGTACCGCCAACCCTGTTCTGGCTTCATCTTGTATTTACAGCCTCTGCCTATTTACTCTTTGCACCAGTTCCTACTTTCTTGGAGTCGGCAGTGCCACAAGCCCCGAGGAAGCATATCGCACTGCTCTATTGGAATTTGAAAGCTGAAATAAATAATAAAATAAGTATGGATATATTTGGTTGTAACGGTAATCGCCATATCCATGACAATAAATAAAAACTAACAACGCGGTTAACTTTGTTTTAGACCACACTTTGCATGCCATTTTGCTTTAAAAAATTGTTGAGTAGATTACGTGTAAATTATTTTTCCGTTTCTAAATATGAGGAAGAGAACCTGTCTGCAAATGGTATTCAATCGGATTTTTTGTTTTCTTGAAAGCCAAAAATTTTCAGAAAATAATAATTTTTTTCTAACATCGTCACGTTGCCACCAATTTACTTTTTGAAATATTTTCCTTTCTTACTCCCAAACTTATTTTAACCTCATAGCTTTCTCTAAATCGGTATGCCTTGGTTTTATTGGCTATGCAAACTTGAAATGTATCACATATAAGATATTCTCAATTTGGGAGGCGGGAATGGGTACTGCCGCCCCGGGAACGTTTATTGGATAACCAACACCTCTGCCATAGGTCACCGCAAGTGGTTCGCTACGTTTGGTGATTTAGCAGGGGTGACCGGGTTCATGGGGTGGGGTTTGTCTAGGTCTTGGAGGTGGATGACCAGGACACACTGAACCCCAAATTCCTACCCACCCCTTAAACCCTTTTCCTTCCCAGAACTCTCCTCTCCTCCCTTTCCTTAAAAAAAACTTCCACACAGCATCCCCAAAGATGACATAGGCGCTGAGGGAAATTATTTTTCTCAGGGCCTCCTGCTTGGAGCTCATGTAAAAAAAAAATATGTATATATATATATATATATATATTTTTTTTTTTCCCAAAAACTCAATTTTCCTCAATGTATACAGGGTGTTAAGGGACGTACTTGACTTACTTTAACAAGTGATTCCTGACATTATTTGGAGTAAAAAATGTAAACGAAATTTTGGTCTCCGGTGACTTTTTTTGATGACTTTTTTTTTTTTTCAAATTTTTTTTCACCAAATTTAAACAAAAAAAAAATTCTTCCGCATGTCGTCACTGGTCACTCAGCCGAGTAACCAACCAACATCTCACCCCGCCTCCAGCTGACCAACACCTATAATTTTTTTATGTTTTTGTAGAAAAAATAAATAAAAAAATCATTTCATTCAAAATTTCACCGGAGACAAAAATTTCATTTACATTTTTTACTCCAAATAGTGTCAGGAATCACTGGTTAAAGTAAGTCAAGTACGTCCCTTAACACCCTGTATACAACGGTATAACTAGTCACTTTTAGATTTTTCTTCCCGAAACTTACAAGCTAAGCCCCGAAGAAGGCACCAACCTTTTATAAAACTTGAAACCTTTTGGATCGTCACTTCTTATCGTACGAATAAAAGTTTTTTCAAACAAACGTGATGCCAAGAATGACTCGATTATATAATAAATACTGTGATCGTCAAGACTTGGATATATTTTAGAATTCAATCACTACTTAGAGAAGAAATTTATGTTTCCATATACCTGACGATCTTCTCACTTACCGATAGCATATATATATATAGATATCATTCACCTAATAATGCGTTGGCTCCATAGACATCCAAATGACTAGACAAGCAGTTACAGGTGAGGGGTCAAACCAAACCATGGAGGGCGAAGAGGGGAAAGATGACTGTGATTCGTTATACAATCACTCTGACAGTAAATAGGCATCTCGCATTACAATATCACCATTTAGTTCTTAAAAGCAAAATCTGCTTTGAATGAATAGACCTTTTTACATGGGAGCGCGAATTGCTTGCCACGATAATAACATATTTGCTAAGGCCAAATGCTCGCCACAAAAACATTCGCCGCAATTCACATAGCAATATTTTGTTGCCGTGTTTAGTTAAGACACTTTTACAAATGTTTCATAATTTACTTACCCCTGTAACCAGCTACCAGGACACTGGAGAACCGCCCACATTCGCTATGTCTATATAATATGTACCTATAATGTATAGCGCAAGCTGCCGTTTTTGGCGTGATATTTCGTAAAACGTATAGACGTTACTTTCGCGCTGGTCACTACAAGAATGATGACGTCACGTATTTTAGATTCTCTCCCCTCCCCATGGAGCGAGCTGGCGCCAAGGCGGAGCTTATAGCCGGTTCCGTGGGGAGGGGGAAATATTACGTTTTTATCACTTAGGGCAGGTCCAGATATATTCATATGTCCGTGGTTGGCTCTATAATACGTGCATAAATGTATATGTATGTGCATGCATGTGAACATGTGTGCATATATTTGTATGTGCGTGAGTTCGTAAATGATTTTGTTTGCATTTTCCAACATTTGATTTTGATTCTCCTTGCTTTATCTACTTGTAATTAGATTTATTATTACTCATTGATACTTATCGTTACACAAAGAATGTTGAGATGAATGGTGTGCTCAATTATATACATATTGAAATCATTATTATACACATTGAAAATATAAATGACTGTAATAATTATGTGGTGCATTCTGTTGGCGAGTTAATAAATAAATAAAAATGTTAAAAAGGCACCCTTGTTTCAGGATCTATTTGGCTAAACTCAAATAGTTTGATGTATGCAAAGATACAATTTAAGTTATATTATAAACAGCTCGCAACAACTTCCCCAGGCATATGATTAATCATGTTCATCCTCCTCTTCTCATGCTATCCCGGTCGGAGATCGAACCCGAGACTTTAAAATATAAATCAATTTAGTTCACGCGAAACGAAAAACACGCCCGACGCAACACTAGAACCAGATGGAGTTCTATGATAGCACAGTACTGGGTCTAAGGTTTCTACCTCTACAGGCAGTATACAGGGCAATTTGGAATGGAGCCCTAGGGCCCTGGGGGCATTTGCTTAGCGTCTTTTTAGCGTGTGTGTTATTATTAAATTACGCCTGTTTTGGTTTTGTTTATTTTTTAATTTTTTTATTTAGTAACTATACAATATTTTTAACATTTTTATATGAAATATGTTAGTTAGATGTATATATAAAATAGAAAATATATTCGTAATCCTCCTCACTAGGAGATCCTGTGCTGAGGGGGACTATGCTTTGGATAAGTTTTTCAGCGACTTCTATGGTTTAACTTCATTGTTTGGACAAGGTTTTCCAGAAACTTCTATGATGATGTTTTAAGTATACTAGTAAGTTCATTTTCCGATTGTTCCTTCAGCCGACATTTAATGTCCTTAATGTAATTATTTTTTGTTTTAATTTGTTTGATACTAAGTGGGAGTTTGTTGTATAACTTTACTGCTAAAAATTCAGAACATCTTTGACCAAATGAAGAGTTACACTTTGGTATATTAAGTATGTCTGCTTGTTTGGCTCTGGTTTTATGAGCATGTGAGGTGACTGCCTCTGAATAATTTTTGTATAATAAGTATTTTGATTCGCTCAGACAGTGGACATTCCTAATCATAAAATACTATGGGCAGACTATATTATTGTGGAGTAATTATTAATTAATATGATTAATATAGTTCAATATTTATCGGTGCGTACGAGAAATAACATATATCACACATTTATTTCACAACAGTATTTCACAATTTATTTCACATTATTATTCCTCTGTTTTTTTTTTTTAAAGAAAGACAAACATTGTTGGGTTATTCATAACCCGGGAAAATCTCCTACTATCACCACAGAAAGCCGAAAATGTTGCTTGTGTTGTAATGCAGGACTTAGCCAGCCGAGGAATCGAACGCTGAACGCCCAGGTGGGACCCAAACGCGATGCCCACTCAACCACTGATCGGTCACCGTTAATTTGTAGATATATTGGGGCGCATCGATAAATAGGCACTTCCTATTATTATAACTTGGAATGGTGGTTGAACCTCTAACAATCCGGAAGGCGGGTATAGGTACCGCCGCCTCGGGATCCATTTAATGGATAATCAAAATCTCTGCCGTAGTTCGCTACATTTGGTGATTTAGCAGGGGTGCCTGGGTTAATGGGATGAGGTTCGTCTAGGTCCTGGCGGCTAATGCGTTTGCCCACCTACTGCGTGGTGGGCCGGATCGGGAGATTGAGATCGGACATAGAGTTGGGGGAGATCTGACCTAGACCTCTCCAGCTGGACTCTCTCGACGCCTTGCACTAGGAGGGATAGATTCTTACGTCCGTCACTCTTTTTTTTACATTTACTCCACCCAGGAGGCCCTGGACAATGCACCGGTGCCAAGGTGATCAATGACGCTAGTTCCTCAGAGCATATCCCATTGTAATACCGGTAGAACAAGGGCAGAATTCCCACATGAGACCTGTACTCTAAAGGTTGCAATCGTTTGTCTTGAACACATTGACGTCCAGAATCATACCTTTCCTTCCCAGAACTTCCTCTCCTTCCTTTCCCATAAAATACCCTCCACACAGCATCTCCAAAGATGAAATAGGCCCTGAGGGAATTTTTTTCTTTAGGGCCTCCTGTGTGGAGCTAATGTAAAAAAAACTCCTTGCCTACGCCCGTAGTTGGTACACATTCCTTACTCAGTTACTTTTCACAAATTAATACTTACTTGATTCTTCACGTACCTATTTTAATGTTAATGTTACCACTTTTTTTGGTTGCTTTATTTTTTATTATATCGCATATTTATATATATAAAATAACATAACATCTGAGCACCAGTCTCTAATTTTATTACACTCCATTCAATATATTCGTCAAATTATTTAAACAATTAAACAATTTATTTAATTGTTATTTTAGCATCAACATTAAATATGTACGCTGTTTGAAAATGTACCAATTTATTGCATAAAATGTTGCCATTAGTACCTGCTGACAAACTACACAAGTAAGCGGGTTTAAATGTTGATAAATAAATAAAAAATAAAAATAAATAGTTGTGAAAAGTTTTTATCTGCATGCCATATTTACAAATATTCAGAGAAACATTTCATTCTAGCCCCATCACAGTCGCTTCGAGTTAGAAATAAATTTGTAACTTGCGTTCCAAATATGAATGAGAGACTAGAATAACACGCATGTTGATTAGCTAAACACGCGCGTGTTTGTTACAAAAGTAAACTGCATTAGAAAAAAATTCTAAAATTTGTTTACATTTCGGCATGCGTAATTGCGTAAGTGACGATTTCACACACGAACTTCTGAAAATCAATTACAGATGTCATCCGCTTAACACGCAGCACACTCCCGGAAGAGTTTGCGTCTTGGATGAACTGATTGCCGCACCAATTAGCGCCGCTTGTCTGGAGGTGTTTTACCGTTGGCGCCGAAACAAAGGTCAATAATCGCAAAAAGAAAACAAACCAACCATTGTTATACCCCTAATTACAATTATCAGGTATGAACAAATGGTAAGGGGGCGTTCAAGTATTACGTAACGCAATTTTTGAAGATTTTTTACCCCCCCTCCCCCCCCCATGTAACGCGCCATAACGTTTTTCCTTATCACCTTCCCCCCTCTTCCCCACAAATGTTACGTAACGCCCAAGGTACAATTTTTACCTGAAAGTCACAATTCAGTCGCGCAAAGAACTGGAAAGTCGCTTAAATACCTTTTTTCTTGTTTTAATGGTGTTTGCGGTAATAAATTAAACAAGAGATTTCGAGAACGAAAAGGATTGCCAGAAGATTTTAATTCCCTAGTTTTTTATCTAAATAAAGAAAAACATGTTACTTAACGCGTTGTTCGAACCCCCCTCCCCCCCCCCCCTCCCCCCCCCCCCCCCCCCCCTCGTAACGCACAGTAACGTTTCACAAGACCCCCCTAAGTGCGTTACGTAATACTTGAGCGGCCCCTAAGTGGAATGTGAATATAGCATTACATGCCAACTCTACACTCTCGTCGCGATACCTTAGCAAGAATTTTCTCTCTGACATCACGCAGTTGTAGCTTGGATTATGATCGGCTCTGTAATCTCTCCACACCAATACCTCCATGCATTGTGACAACTGGCATCGCGATCTTTGATTCGGCAGTTCAAAACATGATCGACAAGCAATATCAACGGACTACCGATGACCGTTTGAACGGCGTCAATTCTGACCTCGCGGCTACTGATAAGGTAAATGCAGATTTTCAACCAAGGCCCGACAATATTTAAGTTGCAAAAAGTTTTTTTTCCTTTATTATAAGAATTTTGTACATTAATAGATTTTGTGTTATTTCATCCTCTAGGGATGTCCCTGTGATATGTATGGCGGGTGAAATATGAAAGTTAATTAACAATAATAATTTCGGTAGCATGTTTTGTGTCACTGTTTCGACGTGTAATTAATGTATTAATTAATAATTCTGTATTTGAAATATGTACCTATTTCCTATGTTTGAATCTCTTTCACAAATTATACATTTATATTACCCCATGATTATTTTTAGTCTGTTCAGATCAGATCTAGGTTCACCCATAATACTGTAGTAGTAGTTCGTTGAATTACCAGTCAAAGAAGATCACTGATCGCGCAATAAACTTGTGCAAAAAACAGCGGCTTAATTCACATTTCATTTAACAATAGATTTTTGATTGACACAATCCCGTCTGGAATTTGACTTGTCACGAATTTGAGGAATGTATTATCGAACTCGTCGGTAAATCGATGAATCCGAAATATGCCCCGTACTATTATTATTTTGTCTTGGACTATCGGGGCTATTCATCATTCATTATCGAGGTGATCCTTTGTCACACGTCGCTTGCGCAATGCTCGTAATGCGCGTGGTATTTTCTGAACTCTTCGCGGCCAGTGACGAGTAATAAATGTAGAATGAATATTTTTTTTGTTATATATTTGTTTCTTTAAGTTAACATTTCAAAATTAACCTCATTAAGATTAAAATTCTTATGAAATAACAAAAATGACACAAAATAATCTGTTGGAAGAACAATATTTGTATATTTCTTACAAATAATGGTAATTACTAGCTGAAGGAAGCTAAGAAGGGTTATTTAAAAAAATTTGAAAAATTCATCACATTCTGTGAAATTTCAATTCAAGTTAGATGATTATTTCAGATTTATAAAGCAACTGGCCTGTAATGATATAATAACAGAACTTGAATAAATTTACACAGAACGTGAATATTAATTTAAAAAATTTGATGGATTTAAAAAAAAAAATTAACAACCCGTTTTAACTCTTCATAATGTAGTAAACATGTAGGGTGACCACACCTTAGTATTTGATTTGAAATAGTATATTATGCTGTTAATTTAAAAAGGACAAAGAATGAAAGAAAAAAGTAACTTCCTACCCTATTAAAAAAACGAAAAGATTATACAATACATCGACACTTTGGAAAAACAAGGTTCTTTCTCTGGTGGTATCGTCATGTGATAATGGGATCTACATAGTAAGCTGCTTTAGAGTTCATTATCCATGACGTTACTGCGACAGATGGAACATTGTTATTCCAAAAGGTCGACATTACGCTATTAATTTGAAAAAGGACAAAGATGAAAAATCTTGGCAATCCTCGGCTAACGGAAATAATTTACCAATCTTTTTACAACTAAGTGCATAAGAAATTAGATGACTTAATATTTGTTCCGGAAGGCAATTAAATATAAATATAGCCTTAGAGCTACTTATCTAGCTTTATTACCAGGCTTCATCCGCGTTTCAGCACGTTTTAAAAATCAAACTTTTTTGATTTATTAATGGCGGCTTGTCTTGTTTTTATGAGATTTAAAAAAATTCTAAATCCGTAGAGATATAATAATGCGAATTGAAAATGAGTATTTTGACATAAAAATTTAACAGAGTAAAATCTGTGCCATCTGAGTTCACTTTTTTATTGGGGAATTGGGAAAATTCTGACTTAAATGTTTATTTTATTTTCAATTATTTTATACTCTTTTTATAACTTTTTAAGGTTATTCCCAGCAATGTAGTATTTCATTGAAGAAGAAGATAACATTAATAATGTATATGAAAGAGAACAAAACATAGAAAAATAGAAAAGATATATCGGATAAAAGATAATGCTATGTTGGTGTTATCTTCTTCTTCAATGATGTATATTTTGTAGTTTTGGATTTCTTTGTTCGCTTACCCTTAGACTGCTCGATTGTGAATTCCGTGAAAAAAGTTCCGATCGTAGTAGCTAGTAGATAGATGTTATTGTTACCTGAAAGAAAACACACAACTATTAGAATAAAAGAATAACAAGATATAACATTATAATTATTCAGAAAATCGCTGTTGTGGTGAGAGGTGATACCTAAATTTATACTAGGAAGATTGGGTCTACATATAAAACTGTTAAGTAAGTTTGTTTGTCAACTTAACCAAAAGATAACATTGTTCACTGTGTACACATTGCAAATACCTACTTTTAAAATGTGATCTTGGAAAACTGTTTAAAAAGCACCTTACAAGGGTTGAAAACGTCCCCAAACAAACGCTTTCTTCTTCTTTAGAGTTCACTGACCATCCTTCAGAAAATCTTTATTCATTACTCTTTTAACCATCGAACAAAAATATCACTTAACACATTGCATGCTCGTATTTGTACATGAATTTGACAATGAAATATAAACAGCCTTGCATTTCCCGGAGAGCTGTCGGCAAACTTTATAAAGCATCCACGTGAAACGTAAATATAGAGACAAGAGACATATTTACCCGCAGATTTGCTCAAAGACTTAAGTCTTTAAAGGCCAGAGAAGCGCCACTCGCGGAGCTTTTGCTTTTAAATTGTCGACATTATCGCGAGAGCATTTCAACTTCCTTGCACTTGATCAGAGCAAATATTGACGCCGGCATTCAATTGCCCGAGGTATTTTTCCCAAAGTATATTTTGTATTGGTACAACAATTAATCTGTTTTAGCTGTATTGATACCGAGATTTTAATTAATGCACTAGGCCGACTAGGGTGAAATGTCGATAAGGTATGATTTAAAAAATCAGCAAATTTCAAAATACCTTCTGAAGTACTACTAATTATCTATATGTTTATTCCACTGTATTTATTTATTTACCATTAAAAATCAATTTTGAGTTTAAGTACTTATTTGGTCAACTCTAAAAAACGAACCGAACGTATGACATTTCTTTTAGAGAATAAGGTCTCCTGTTGTGAATTTGATTGTCAGCTTATTATTTTCTTAGTTCATACCTGTTACAAGGAGGAAAATATTTAAAAAATTGGATTATTTGATGATTGATATTCCGTACTGTGCAATGTTCCATTTACTGAACTCTAAAAAGGTTTCAGAGATGATGGTTGCCAGCACCGATAATATGATTTCTATTTTGTTATATTTATAACAAATTGATGCAATAATATTGCATTTAAGTTAAATATTACAGTGATTCAAATGTACAGATACGACGCATACGGCGGACGCCCACTCGAGGAAGCTTTGAACGGCGTGCGATATTCCCCAGACAAGCACCTTCGAGCACCAAACACACCAAACACACGTGCAATTTCACAAACAATGTAAATATTATATGAAGCGATGCTTTCACCGTCATTTGTCCGTTGTTTGAGGCAAATAATAATTAATCTGGAATCAGTCAGTGCCTACGCAAGTACGAGGGCAAATATTATTACACCCTGTGATGTTTGTCTTTTCTACTCTCTTATATTTGTCTGTATTTTATTTACTCCTGGGCACTTGGCACCAGTCGTAATATTCTTCTTTTCTCTTGGCTCTGATCGATATTTAAATTCTTAAGGCTTTGCATATGTGTGGTAGGGATGGAAAATTCCTCCCCTACGTCACACAAGCCTTTATAAAATTGGACCCTTATTTCCTCTGATAACTACAGAAAGCTACTTAAAGCTCCCTTGTACTACATACCTTTAGCGATATATGTACTTAACTAATAAATACGTTATTTACGACTTTGAACGTAAATATTTTCGTATTTAGGTTGTAATTAAACTCCATCAAACGTTGTGTAATTTTTTGATTTATGATATAGGATTTTAATTACTTTAAATTTTGTGGTAACCCTCTTGATTCTAAACAGAGTGTTGAATTTCAAAACTGTATTGGTCTCTCTCTTGCAAATTTAACCTTAAGTATTTCTCTAAATGAACTAACTTCCCTTTGACGTTTATTATGATTCTCTACATCCTAATGAATTCATGAATAAGCAATACTAATCGAAACTACACATGACTAATTGAACAGATAATTAAATATAACTCAAATGGTTAAATGTTAGTAAATTTGATTATGATTGTATCTCGTATCTGCTGGGCGCCCCTCCGTTTAGATTCAGCTGCTATAAGGTACATATAAGGATGGATTTAGTAGGTTAATGTAATTAGTTAATTGCATATTTGACGAACTCAGAATAACCCTTTTTCTGGCAAAATTTGGCTCCAGCCTCCATCAAGTAAGCAGGGTGATCAGAAGTCAACCCAAAATTCGCACAGTCTTTTGGCACGGTTCAATTGATTGATACCTAAGTTATCGCGTCCCAATTGACCTTCCTTTCGCCATCATGCACTGCCTTCAGGTCTTCCTCCAAGCCCAGATACCTCCAAATTCCTACTCCTCCAAAGTTTACTATTTACTTAGGGCGAACCGGTTTCGTCCTATATGCAATCATATACTCACGGGTTTGTGTGGAGTTACGGGTCGTGAATCCTCCCTCCACGTTCAAGAAATGAGACGAGAGTGACCCGACAGGCCTAAAGCACTAATTGTAAGTGAGTTCGTTTCATTCAATGAACAGTACATAAAAAGATATATATGTAAACATACGTTTTGGGAAGGTTTATAACTCGCAATGCGAAACTACTTGCAACGCATCCCGAGCTCGGATCTCGCCCATCGGATTCTGCACAATCCTCAGATTGATACCGAATATATACGTAAGAATAGTGGGTGATATAAATATATACTAGTACAATAAGATCTTATCTGGCGATGTGTTCTGGAGATTCGCCATAACTCCAAGCTTTTGTTTGGTTTTGTTGACGGTTTTGTTTGAGAGATCCGCCATCTCTATGGTTTGATTAATGGTCCTTGTTACAGAAGCGAACACTGCCTTCTGTTGGTTGAACTGTATTTTTTTTTTTTTTCTTTCCCTCCCCTCCAATGTTCAACTTTTGATAAATTCTTGCTATCCCGTGATTCTCAATTGAAGCATGTAAATCCTCATTACCCCTTATTAAGCTATCCCGTGATTTTTCAACTGTTTCATGTAAGTCTTCAATACACCCTATTGAACTGCTATAATAAATCTGTTAATTTTCAATTGCTTAGGTCTGTAGATACCTCGTTACGTTCAAATTAAAAATAGTGTTTAAATTTTTTTTTTTTTTCTTTTTGCTCCTAATAATTGCGCAATATAATAATTTTATCCCGTTCCTAGAAGTTAATACCTAAGTACGATATCCACTAATCAAGGTCATTTTTTTTTCTTTTTACTGTATTCGAACTAGTGCCCCAGTGACCGAATTATTTTGTAAACAATTTGAGCTTTGTAAACATTCTCTACGTCCTCGTGACCTAGATTCAAGCGTATGAGGTATGTTTACTTTAGACATTCCGGAGACGTGTGAGATGACTCTAAAATTTTCTTTGTTTGATAATGATGTACTTAGCGCAATTGTCTAGTCTGATACCCGATTACGTATACATATTTATTCATTTATATATACTTTGTCTCAATAAATAATTTATAATATGGATATGTACATACATAAATTTTATGATTGAAATAATTTCTAATATCATAACTTATTTCAAATGCTCTGGATTTTCTGAAATTATATTAATACATACATAACATTAAATATAAAATATTGATTTGCAAATTTATCACACATAACTACTTTTAATAGTTATTGATGAATTCAGAGGTAGGAATCGATACCCTTTTCCTCTTTTTATATAAGTGTTTTTCTTTTTTTTTTTTTTTTTTATTATAATTTTTCTTGGGAACAAAAATTACATATATATATGTTTATATACTTACATATATAAATATATAAAATATACTTAATATACTTATAATATTTTAATATAGTTACATATCACATATTAAGCGAGTAATATCTTGGTCAAATAATTAATCCAAATACCAATGTTTGCTCCATTCCGCTTTCTCCTTGGAATCTGTAAAATTTTATAACGGAAAAGACTTACCCCTACCAAGGTTTTTTTCCGACCGGGAAATACACGGTAACCTTGCTGCAATTTTCCTAAATTAATTTTTATTTTCCTAAATTTAATTAAATCTTTTTGACTTCAATTTTTTTTTTTTTCAATTAATCTAATTAATTAAAATGATGTATGAACTCTATCGTTCTAAACTGTATTTTATTTCAAAACTCGGTGGTTAGATAACACTTTAAATGATAGTTACTTCACGATTAATTTAGAGATGGTAAATTGTTGTTAAATTAAATTTTTATCCCTCCGAAATTTTATGTATTAATAAAATATTATTTTGTTTTATTATTATTATTTAAGATAATTAATTTAAATATTTATTATTTGTTAGAACACTTTCACTTAGATTGAACACACGTATTTAATTATAACTTCAACACGCTAAATTATCACATCACTTCAGTTATTTATTGCACTAATATTAAACGCGAAATTTCTAAGTTTAAAACACGATATTAAGTGATTATAAAATCCGAATTTTCCACTAAAACAAATTGTATTTATCACGAGCACTTTTATTTTCCACAAGTAATTAACGCGTTGGCTTTATCTTTATTTCCACTGATTCTAACTGCAAAGTATTTTTTTTTTTTGACTAGAATGTGAAATTTTTCTAAGTATCAAAATAATTATCACTTAGAATTTTTCAAATTTAAATCACCCACCGTTTCGTCACGTTCCACGAAGTTACAAACTTTTCGACCACGACCGTAGACTGTCCTCAACTGGCATTTGTCTAGACTTTTATACCCCTCTCAGGTCCAAAAGATCGTATCTGAATCTCCTATAATAAACCAATCTAATTACTATCAACTCGTAATTTCTTGAAACCTCTCCATTATTGTCGAATGCGGTCTCTTTGTACGTTTTGCGTTTGATACTTTCAATTCTGTCTCGTACTCTCATACTTACAAGATCCGGATTTAGTAAGATCCATGTTTAATGGCCCAACTTCCTTTGTCCTGTTGTTCATACAAAATTAGCTTGAATTTAATAATTTTAAAGTTCTATTTTCATATATTTCGTAACATGTCCGTGCGTACGGCATCTACCATATGTTCCAAATCTGTCCCCAAATTCGCCTATCAGAGATATCTTCATGTCGAAGCCTTTCTCGCAAATTGTTCATTTTTATTTTATTATTTTTCCTCTAGTTTTTCTGTATTCTATATGAACCTTTCCATTTAAAACCGAATTTTCTCTATTTACGTCGTATATTTGAATTTTCCATTTTTTTCTCGAATTTTCTTTTATTCACGACACTCTTTCCATGAATTTCCTTATTTATTCTTACGCTATTGTTCATATCTCTATAGATTTTTATATTTCAAGCCGTATTTATTTTATTCACTGTTAATCTAAGATTTCCTTTGTTTTTCTCTGTCGTATCTCCTTTCCCCTCACTTCCCCGTACTTCCCTGATATAACCATATCGTTTTTTGATGTTTGCTGCCTCTTGGAAAATTTCATTTTCTATTTGTTATTAATAAATATATCATTTTTTAACATCTTTATAGGGGATACCCCCACTTCGGCCCTTAAATTCCTGTCATTTTTATTGCTTCATAGAGAACGCCTTACAAATTTCGTCCCGTTCTTACGAAAAATCCCATAAACCATATGTCTTGACAGTTGTATACATTAATCCCTGTACCCACCTGGCAATAAATCCTTTTTTATTTCAGTGTCGTTAACTTTTATGAGAATTCTTTAATATAAATATTTCATAAGACCCATGATAATTTTTATTACCTTTTTAACGGCTAATCGTCCTTATCTAAACAATTTTCATGTTCGAATATTCCTTGTTTATCACAACAAAATACATCTGAAATCGACAACCATTGTAATGCCTCATTTTTTATCTGCAATCGCGTACTATGTTACTCTATAACCTCCATTTTAATTACGTAAAATGACTCCTTTTCCTGAGTTTTTCTATCGCAATGTTTTCAGCATTTTCCACTCCCCTCCGTACTGCACTCTATCTTCTTCTCTAACACTTGTTACTGCTCTAGACATCTGAAATGTACCCTCGCCTATTCTTTAAAACTCTCATTTTTTTTTTTGACGTTTCCTCCCTAAATCTTTCATCGTAATATCCTAGCTCCGTCTAAAATTGATAACAATAATTTTCCATTGTTTTTTCAACATTTCCATTTCCTTTAGCACGTTTTCCCTCGAATCGATCATCTCCGGTCGTCACAAACAATCGTATTATAGATGGAAATCTCCCTAACGCCTTACAATACGTTTTCGTCACTTGCTTTGCAATTTTTCACTTAAACTTTTGCATCGTGTTTACGTGTATCCTTTTTTTCCGCACCTGATATGTTTTAATGCGTTCGAGAACTAGGGTTTCTGATCCCTGGAACGTACCGGTTAATGATAACATTTCTTGGGGTCATCGTTCTTTTGTCCCTGAACAGATTATTTCTTCCCATGGAGTTTATTCACCTCTCGGTTTGGTGGGAACGTCAAACTCATTAATCACATTACTAATTGCTAAGTCCAAAGGTCGTTCCTTTGTTCTAAAAATGGGTTCGGCCCTCTTCCCGTTGATAGGCTGAATTGGTTTTTAATCGCTTTTGCTGCAATTCAATTGGCTGTCAATATATCTCGGTCTAAAGTATATTGGGGAGCCCCTGTTTCTGATTATTTGTTGATACCATCTGTGATCCTTTCATCAATACTCGTCTCACTTTGTCTAATTATAGATCCCTACCGTAAATATGAATTCACTTTACTCTAATCCGATAGATGTCGTAGACGTGTCCGTTTTATAAGTAATTGATATTTTCTTTTTAAATTAAAGTGGGAAGCTACGATATTTTCTTATTTTTCACTGTTGATCAATGCAATTCATCACAACCCGAAGGGAAAGTGGATAGCTTTCTTCCGGACAAGTGTTTCTGGGAACTAGGGCGATGTTCTAACAAAGATTTGCTTCGAAAGTAAAACGGAAATTTTGAGAGGAAAAATTAAAACTCCTTTTTACTTTCACCCTAATATTCATCAATAATTGTTCGCCGGGATGTCATAAGATGTTTGACTTCAAATTTCTTTTCAAAATTATAAATAACCATGTGGAATCCTGGGCCACAATCAAAAACAATATCAATCACAATCTACTAAAAACCCTTAAAGTTTCCATACTCCTGTCTAAAGAACCAACTTAACCGTCTACTTACCTCTTGTGCGAATGTGTTGATTGAATATCTTCCACTGTAGTGGCAAGATACCGGAAAAAATTAGCAATAGCTCCCAGAACATTAATATAAACGAATCTCTTGTTTTCACTTTACCTTATTGTCCCTCTTTTTCTTGTTATTCTATGTAGTTACTGCTTATTTTCACATGATATTTTACACCGTTATAGGACTTTCATTTCTTTTATATATTTTTAAATGCTAACCCTATGATTATTTTGTATATTACGAGTCACATATTGATTAATATTTAGAGGGAGACGGTCCGCATAGTTCCTATAAGCACTCGACCATAGGATCATTTTGCTAAGTCTGATCTCATTCCTTTGACAGTAATTTATTTAACGAAATTTCAGTTAAATTGAATGTTTTTTTAAATATACAACGTATTATAAATTGTCGTCCTAACTAAAAGTATTCTTCTGACGATGGTCGACATGCGACAAGTCAAATGAAAACAGATCTTCAAAACAAAGAAAAATTATAATTTTGAATATTTATGACAAGTCTGCTATTCATGATGGTATTTTAGTCTAATTCTTTAGAATCTTATGTGGTTCAGGACATAGACCATGACTAAGCAAGTACCCTCAGCAAGGGTCGTGCGTCGTGCGCCATCACGCTGCTTTGCGTCTAATTGAATAATACACAATGATCAATTGACACAGAACAAGAGTTTCATTAAACCCATGCCACGCCGACTATACAACATCGTTTGTCCAACGATTATTCAAGTATTGAAAAGCTCCAACGAGGAAAGCTCAAAGGGCCTTCAAGCCTCAATAGATTGAGCACTGTCTCGGGCGGACAGTACACAGACAGTCCGCAGTGCAACATTGCTGCATCATCAGTCTTCAGTAATGGTCTCGGCACGAAGGGGTACGGGACATGAGGAAATTGATTAATGCAGGTCTGTTTATGTCATTTATGCTGGACTGAATCAAGGAGGGACTGCTTAACACCCGAGTTACTATGCTCCGGGGCTGATTCGCGCTCCACTTAAGGTTCTGCTCAATTATAGGAAGGTTTTATAAGGGGAGTGTGATTTCTCTTCTGTGATTGCTTCAATCACCCGAGGGGCAGAGAAAGAGTGCAGCGGAAGCGTTTCATCTTCATGGTGAGTTCGTCAAAAGAAATAATTTTTTGAATCAGACAAAAGTACCTACCTTGGAAATTGGCACCTTATTCATTTTTCAAATTTTAATTTTTATAAATGTACAACAAAATGTATACCGATTTTAAACTATATTCAACCGCGGTGTATTACAAATGAGAAAAATTCAAACAAGAACAAGCAAGGGAAGCTCTACCGACTTCAATCTACCTACATATAATCTACCTCGTCCACTTTGGTTACCAATAAATGTCAACTGTGACTAAACGCATATTGATTTTTGTTTTCTGAATATTTACAATATTTATTTCTGAATATGTCACAAGCGATTTTTTTATATTGTTTTTCTACGGAGTGTTAAGAGAATGCTAAATTTTTAGTGATTCCTGGCATTATTTGGAGTAAAAAATGTAAATAAAATTTTGATCTACGATAACTTTTTTTAAATTTTTTTCTCTTTAACTCAATTTTTTTTTTCTTCCTTACGTTGTTATCACTAGTCACTCGGCCGAGTGACTGTTCAATGCATGCTGATTTCTTATGAAAAAAAAATCATAAAAGAAGTCACCACAGACCAAAATTTAATTTACATCTTGTACTCCAAATAATGTCAGGAATCATTGGTTATCAAGTAGGTACCTATGTCCCATAACACTCTGTATAATTCTGTATTGAACTTTTAATGTTACATCCTGTCTACCACAGGACTTGTTACTACGAGTATTACCACCAGGATAAGCTACATAAAATAAAAGTTTTTCTTACTTGTCATGAGCAGTTTATTTTATGTAACATTTAAAAAAAATTGATTATTTTGATACGTTGTCTTATTAAAGGTAAAGTCACAGAGGAGGAAGGCCATAATTGGTTTTATTTTTAATAACGCGGTCAGAAAAGAAGGATGATAATTTTCGGGAATGTTGACGTTAGTGGCTTCACCATAGTTAGTAAATGCCTACATTAAGCGAAACAGCTTTCACATTGAAAAAAACAGCAACATTTATAAGTGCTTTAAAAATTCTTTTTTTTATTTAACATTCATTATAAAAATAGTTTTCCTCAGTTTGGTCCAGACCCTTAGAGTAACGTACATACTTCAAATCCTTCCATCTCAGTTGTTTGCGTAGTTAAGGACTTTCTCTATGAGTAATTTCAAAGGGGTTACACATTTGATTTGTGTGATAATACATTAAATCATTAATAATTGAGTCAGCTTTCCATTTGATTATACGACTCGATTAATGACAACAATGCGAATCGTTGTAGAAATTAAAATTTAATTGACAGAAAGTTAAATTGGTTATAAATCAACCAGTTTACTTTAAAACTGCGATCTCTCCTAGATTATATTATGGTCTAATAAACGTATTATTTGATGGCTTTCGTGGTCGAGGGAGGTCGAGGGTTCAAATTATGGTGTGAGCAAGTAAGTTTTATTGGATTATTTTTTTTATTATTTCGCAATTTATTCATTAAAAGTAATATATATTACCAACACTTGCGCATTCTAGAGTGGAAGCTACTTTTAGGGTCACCCTGGTGTATACTTTTAGAATTGAAATGACTTTTGGTGTTTTGTGACCAGATCTGAATAGCCAGGTACTTCCTCTCCTTCTCCTCCCCCCCCCCGCTACCTTCAGCCTCACAACTTACCCCAATTGGGGATGCCATAGTCTCTCTGGCTCCAGACCGTTTGAAACAGTTGGGACTCTTGTGCGATACTAATATATATTTTTAACTTTTATTAGAATGATTATAGCCATTAACATGAAGTAATGTACTAGGCTCATTCTAGTAATATTCTAGGATTCATTAATGCAACTATCGGTTAACAACTTTGGCGGTTAAGGAGAACGGTTGCCTTTTACCTTTTTCACAAAAAAAATAATTTTGGATTTGAGGCAAAATACTCAACTAAACTCAATGATTGTTTTTTTACTATACATATTTGTATTTTAAATGCTCTATTAAAGAATTCAATTTTTCTTCATTTAAGAGGCAACTTCGACAATTTTTTGTGGGCTAAACTTGCCCGACTGACTATGCTAATATAATGAAACATAAAATAAAAAATATAGCATCATGAAAAAAATAAAAATGCCACATCTATTGTCTTTTCTGTATGGTGTCTAGGATGAATTTTTATTTTTAACTTAAAGAGTAAAACTTCAACTTGTAATATTTAATTAAATGAAGACAGTATTAGCGACACTCAATCTAGAATCGAAAAATCAGATACAGGTCCTGTATTCGATTCCCGATGTGACCCTATCTTTTTCTGATTTTTCTGTTTCAGATTCTCGATTGATTTCGCCAATATTGTCTTCATTAATTAAATAAAACGATTTGAGGTTTTACATTAAATTAAAAATAAAAATAAATACTAATCTCCTAAACTGGATGAAAAGTCAATAGATGTCGTAAATTATTAAAAAATGGATAAATGTATCCAAGAAACTATCTAGATAGCATTTAGTTCGAGTTGAATTTTGTAATCATGCATAAAGATAGCAGCCGGTAAAAACATGCGTTAAGAAAATCAAGATAATGTTGATAATTGTTAGTCGAAGTATGATACAGTTAAATATGTCCGAATTGGATAGGATCACTTTAGCTCAGTGATAGAGCTTTGCGCAGCAAGGAAAAGGTCCTGAGTTCGATTCCTAGACGTGACCGTACCTTTTTCTGATTTTTTTTATTTTAGATTCTCGATTTATGGTGGGTTTCTTCATTTACCAAGAATGCTAAATGTAATGCTAATTGTAAAAGTAAACGGTCAAATGCATAGAAATTTTTAAATTTCGATCGTTTACTTTTACAATTAGCATTCTCGGTAAATGAAGAAACCCACCCTGAGTGTCGATATTATTGCCTTCATTAATTAAATATTACAATTTTAGGTTATTCATTAAGTATAAAAACATCTAGCAATATAAAGGCCGCGCTACCGTCCCTCTTAAAGTTAACCCTTCGCCCGAGATTAAACCTTCAACTGCGACTAAAGAATGATGAATGGTGGTCTATGTATGAAGTAAGAGTGTGTGGGTAATTCTAATTACCTGTATGGTAAACGTGTATCTACTATTGATAACAAATATTAACTCGTTATACAAGTCCTGTGAAATAAAATAATTAATGAAATATCCCTTTGTTTGTTTATAAATACAAAATCTTTGTTTTAATTCTCAAATTAACAATTATATGGTTTCTAAGCCACGAAGTGCGGCATCTTTTTCTGCTACATATTCCAACAATCCTCCCAGAATTTTCAAAAGGATAGTATTGTTTTTTTCGTACCTGATCATATGAAGAAAATATTATAGTTTTCTTCTTTTTAGTACAATTTTTCGAGTGTTGGTCATTTGACGAACTTCTAATTTGTCTTCAAATCTAATCAGGTTACTTTGTTGCGCCTTAAGCATATTCACAAATCAAATGTTTCATTTTCTCCTTGATTACCTGCTATGATGCTATAATAATACACTTCAGCTTAAAAAATTCAACAATTATAATATCCCGTGATTTTCGTGGGTCTTCGCTGGTTCTAAATAATCTCACAAGACGATACAATGCCCTAAAATAAGGTCGTAATCTTAACGATGTTAAATGAATAAGGTTCGTACAAAAATTTGCCCTAGCAGGCCTAAAAAATGGATCTCTCCGAAGGGTTTATCTTAATTAAATTCTGATGAATATATTACTAAAAATGTCAGATATTTTAGAATAAGGTTGGTTTGTTTAAAAAATTTTAACAATACATCAATTTTTGAAAGTTAATTTTCAAGTTGTGTGAAAGTTCTATTCAAGTTATGTGATATTTCAGTTTTATGAAGTGAAACCGGCCTATAATGATATAATAACAGAACTTGAAAAGAAGTTACACAGAATTTGAAAATTAATCTAAAAAATTTAATGAATTGACAATTTTTTTTTAAACAACCAGTCCTCAATACCTCGGGAAGTTACTAATTCATTGTCTAGAAAAATAAAATCTGGTGCTTACCAATAATTCTATAGTTAAAAAATGTTTTACAAAAATTTCAACTCGTTTTTACTAAAATATTTTGAAGGTACAGTACTGTTTTTATAAATCTTAAGAACATATGTCTTACATCCTGTGTGCATTCATTTTAAAAATAGTTCCAAATTGGTCGAAACTAATTAAAATATGAGCCTCGGCAAACCCCAACAAAGGTTGAATGTTTCCACTTAAATCAATTAAACTCTGAAGTGACTATTACAGCTAATTAAAGTTATTATTTATTAGGATCGTAACCGGTGGTGGATTTATCGTTGTTTGATCATGCCCCTGCAGAGGGTACGATCATCTCCAACTGGAGCGACCATCCATGAGTTGTTAATCCTGGACTTGTTTGTCGACTGGACGGCATCTCACATAGCTAGATGGACCATTAAAACGCGATTATCGACGGTTTAAGAAAAATAACGGACTTAAGATAAATCTGAACCGATTCATCAAGTCCTGTAGCGCATTGAAAGCTGAAATGCAGGACCGAACGAGCTTTTATTATAAAACATTTTAAGAGGAACGGCTGCGCCACCTTTTCGCCAAAACTGATTGAGGCCAAAATACTCAACCAAAACTGTTTTTTTTTACAAAGGGTGATTTTAATCCCTGTAGTTAGATTCGTTTTAAAAATAAATGTTGCATCCTTTTTATAAAAAATTAGAGTCCTGACGTGTGCGGCTAAGGAGGTTAAACAATCAGTTTCCTTACACAGCCGTTGGGAAAGTGGTGGGTCCCCTCCAATGTAGTTTTTAACTCTTACTGAAGCAATGACATATTATCATATATAAACAATTTGACATATCATAGCATATTATGTTATTTTTTTTGCAATAAAATGATTATTCCGAAATTCCGAAGCATTTGATGTAAGCGACGTTGCGAGTTGAAAATAGTTGCAAGATCTTAAATTTCAGTCAGAAAACGCCGTTCAAATGTCGTGACAGCTTTTTAGCTGCTTCTGCACAAACAATTTAATGTTAAAATTGTCGTGTATTTATTTAATGAAAAAAGAAATCTGGTCAAATAGCCGCTAATTAAAATTATATATCCAAAAATGTCCTCAGTTTAAGTCCAAGTACGCGCAAAATTCATTAATGGGGATTATTATTTTTACCGATTTTTTATTATTTTTTTTTTTTTTTTTGTTTATGCTTACATTGTGGTATACACGTGTTTGTATATTTAGATATAATCTAAATCTAACATATAAAAATGTATGTTTCTTTGTGTGTCCCTTATGCGGTACCTAAACCATTCATCTGATTGCGATAAAACTTTGGTGTATTGTCGTGCGCATGCCCGGGAAGATTTCTTTTCTATATGTAATGGTGAGCTCTAGCGTTATGAAATTATTTCCTCGACCGATGAAACGTTGGTAAATTGTTATGCGCACACCCGCTAATGTTTCTATTTATGAAAGTGATATAAATATTATGAAATTTGTATAAAAATATTGCAACAGGTGGTGCGCGAATTGTTTGAAAAATGGGTGTATTTCATATTAGCAGCGTGGGAAGGAGGGTGGGTAAGGGGAGGCGGAAGGGGAACGGGAGCGGGAACGAATGGGAAAAGACATGCAGGGTGAAGCCATTTCTCTATTTAAGTGGCATTGCAACGCATGCCTGGAACTCGCTAGTTATCTTAAGCATAAAAAATCTCTTATGAAGATAATGAAATAATTTCAAAATAATAATTATTTCTTTTTTATACTGTTTTAATTGGTAAGCATATAATGAATAATACTACATTTAAATTATTACCAAAAACCGTGTCATTTGGGTAAGTTTTTTTAATGATCTCTTAATGCGACCCTGCATTGCCTAAATCAGATGAGTAATTATGTATTATATTAGAAAACATACAATCATGCATTTAGTATGGTAAAGATAGTATAAGTAGTAAGTAGCCGACCGTTTTGTTTGTAACGATAAAATAATGTCAATTTGTTTTACGCTTTAGGGCTCGTTTGTCAAACAGTGGAAATATTTGGACAATGAATTTTAACAATATAATCAGATATACATTCAAATACACAAAAATATGCTTATGAAATATATAATGCCTACATTTGCTGATTTTTGAGCTATTTGCATTTGTAGAATTTATGTGGACGGGCTTCAAGGTTTTGAAAATTTTCTTTTAAATATGTGCAAATATGACAATAACAACATCCTCTCGCAGTTCATATGGGTGAATACACTCGCGGTTCTTTATTTGTTGAATTGATGCTTCAGCAATATTGAGTTGCGCGTGGCGAACCGTCCGCGTCAGCAATTGGACAATGTTGTGACGCAGCGGTTTACTATGGTCTTGGTATTAAAAAATAAAGATATTTTCGATGCCAAACCATCTAAAAAAAAATGAAAAAACTTACAAAGGTGTTGCAGCGCTTAATACTCCGAATTTAAAATTTTACCGACGTTCTTATGATTATATTTCGACCGGTCAATGGCTGAATTGATATCGCGTTTGGGTCCCACCCAGGCGTCACGTGTTCGATTCCTAGGCTGGCTAAGTCCTTCATCACGACACAAGCAACATTTTCCGCTTACTGTGGTGATAGTAGGAGATTTTTTAAATACTGTCAGGTTATTCGTAACCCGGGAATATTTGTCATTCTTAAAAAATATATATATGTATATTTATATACATTCCCTTGAACACTTCAAATAATTAAGCTCTTAAAAAATAAACGTTTTTTAAAGATAATATCTAGATGCCGATTTGAAAGAAATAATTTTTACATAGATAGGAAAAAAATCGCAATATGTGCTCCTCACCTCTAACCCCAGAAGATAGGTGGAAGCTTGAATGGCAATCGGCCAACGTGAAAAATGCCCATCTTATGCAAGACCCCACTGAGAGACTGCCTGGGTTCTCATTGCCTTGCAAACTCTGGTCCGCCACCAATAGGATAAGGTGCTCCCATAGCCGTTGATCTCACATGATGCATACATGAACGCGGTGCGGTGCAGACCACTGTACATGTGGTCAACGAATACCTAAATGTCCCCTTTGACCCCACCATACGAAATAAGGGAACGTACCCATACTACGTGACACGTTTAGGGGGGGGGGGTCTTCGAAATGTCACGCTCCATACAAATGAGCGGCGGGTTGCTTAGGTTTTTGGTCACCGGGGGGGGGGGGGGGGGGGGGGTTAAAAATTGCAAAAAATTGGTCACGTAGTATGGGTACGTTTCCTAAGAAGAAGGTACGAAAAAAATCACAGTGTTCCTTTAACACTACAACTGAGATATCGAAAGATTTTCGCTCTATTTAAAAAAAGTCACTTTTTATTAAATATTTTCTCGACTACGCACTACGCGCACTTACGCATATTTATTATAATCGTTTTTTCTTTATATTGGCGAACTCCCTGTATCGATCTATTCACATATCTCCTGTTCAAACCATCCCCAGTAATCTTTTCTTATTTTTGAACGCTTACACGGGAACCTTAATCCTGAGTAAAATATATCTACAGCACAATCGAGCTTTTTCCGATACATTAGAAGATGCTAAACAAAACCGTAACTAAAAACTTCACCCTCAGGGGCGTAGTCCATCTATCAAAGAATGTATACGCCTCAACCTCATTAATAAATTATCCAGCCGACCAGAGCCGTCAGAAAATATATTTATTCGAGCTTAATGGCTCGTTACGCCTTTACTAGTTTAAATATCCGTACGCTACTAAAACTTACGTATCGTCCGATCTAGAATAGAGAAAAAAGAAATGCATTCACAACATATTGTAATACTGTATTAAAATCAGATGATCTATTTTAAGGCGTTTTTATTGTAATCTTTACGAGATAATACATTGTGAAGGATCTCGTATTATCTACAGACGTCGCGTCGGTGGTATCATTTGTAAGTGATTTATACAAAATTACATGGAGATCAGTTATCAGATTACAATTTGGGAGGCGGGTATGGGTACCGCCGCCCCGGGAACTATTTATTGGATATCTGTCATAGTTCACCCCAAGAAGTTCGCTACGTTTGGCGACTTAGCAGGGGTGCCCGGGTTCATGGGCTGAGGTTTGTCCGGGTCTTGGCGGCGGATGCGAGTGTCCACCAGCTGCACGGCAGACCGGATCGGGAGAGAATAGTTGAGGGAGCCCCTTTGATTTCTCCAGCCGTACTCTCTCATAACATCGCCTTGCACCACAATGAGAGGGATATATTCGTACGTCCGTCACTCCTGGACACACTAATCCCCAGATTCATACCCACCCATAACACCCTTTTCCTTCCCACAACTTCCTCTCCTTGCTTTCCTAAAAAGACCCTCCACACAGCATCCCCAAAGATAACATAGGTCTTGAGGGGGAATTATTTTCCATAGGACCTCCTGTGTGGACCTATGTAAAAAAAATAATGTTAGAGGACGGTGTATTGTACCGTTGTGTATAATATGGTGCCATCTCCTAGCGATCCACCAAATTCATTTCAATTTATTTATTTAACGCCCAAAGGGCTTTTACATGTTTGGTAGTACAATTAATTCGTGAAAGATGATTTTTAAACACATAGAGAAATAATAAAAATAAAATTAGATAACAAAGCACACAAGTCATGAAAATACAAAAATACAGCGATTTCATAGGTTACAAAGATCCAGATATGTTTAGGAATAGTTTTGGAATAAGTTTTTTACAAGATCAACAAAATTCGCCAAGTTTATGTTAAATATGTCAACACCAGCTAAGATCTGATTTCCAATAGTGTGAAATCGTTGTATCGGAGAGTGGGCAATGTAGTTTCGCTTATGAATACTACAGTAGAATAGTATATTTTGTCGTGTAGTTACCGTAAGTATTCGTAAGTTAATGAGTGGCAGAAGTTCGCAACAGTCAAAATTAGAGTAATTTGAATAAAAATGTTAAGTCGTTTATTTTACGTCTGTCTTCTAGTGTGGGTATTTTTAGAATATTTAATAATAAATTATATTTGAAGTCTTCTAATGGGATACTTATTTAAAACTTTATAAAACGCAGAAATTTTTTTGTATTCAATAAACGTTATTAATGTGAATTTTGTAAGATGGAGACCAAACTACCGAGTTATATTCCATTAGGTTTCTAACTAGAGATACATATAATAATTTAATGGCTTGTATGGAATTAAAGTTTTTGGTTGCTCTTAATACGAAGTAATAATAAACAAAGCATTTTTCAGTCGTTCTTTTCATTTCTGTTGTAGAAGATGAATGTGTCCAATACTCGTACGAACTGGATAAGAACTATATGAGGAGTAACCATCGACCTACTAAGCCTACCGACCATGGTGTAAGCAAAGTTATGCTTCTTTCCATGTCATATGTTCTGTCCAGGAAACATTTAATATCCTTTATATCTGTGGATCCAGAGAGGGAAAGGAGCGAAGAATGTCAAGAAAATATACGGTGCGCAAGCGGGCAAAGTACGTAGGTCGTTTATATACTCGTATATAGAATTTGAAAAATTCACTAAATTAAACAAAAAATTCTAGGTGTGTGAAAGTTCTATTAAGATCTGTTATTATTTCACCACCGGCGAGTAGTTTATCAGTATTTGGATAGTAATAGAACTTGAATAGGACTTTCATAGCTCTTGAATTTTAAATTTTAAATTAAAATTTTTGAAATTTATTCATAATTCATAACAGTACTGAAATATTTAGCTAATTAGCAATACCTGCTTAATAATTTCAAAAAAATATAACTTTGAAGGTAACAATAAACTCAATACAAATTAACTCTATTTAGTGTCTACAAATACTGTTGACAACTTTACTGACAAGTTCCCATTATTTACATCTTTTTGATTCTAAATAATCCTATTTAAATATTATGTTCTCTGTTATTATAACATTGATATTATTTTTTTAGTATAGTAACAGTAGTTTAGTAACACATAATAGTATCGTATACCTAAATACTGGCTTTTATCACACATACTTTGTTAAATGTTCATTCTTATTTTGTTATTATTGATATTTTCCTGTGTACCACTGTATACTTATAATATCATGTACCTATCACTTGAATGTAAAAGCCATTCTATGGCGTTTAAATAATTAATTATCTATTTATACATACCAGTGGCACATCGTGCTATCGTTTTTATAAGGAATCAAACATGGGACATCAATAATTACTACAATAACTTAACAGATATTAAATAAAGATTTTGTATATATCTGGGAACTAGCCATTGTTATGGTCCTGCGGGAAATGTATTGCAACGTATGGTCGACGTCTATCTTTTAGTATATCGTTGATAAAAGTGCTGCGAAAATTCATAATTAAATGGTTACATATTAATCCTTACGCGCGAGGGTTAAAATTGTCTGACGTAACAAGTACCTACGTATCATTATTGAGCAATCAATTTTAAATTAAAGTGCAATCTTTCAGCATGAAACTGCCGGTAATCTGAGGAAGCGTGGTTCACGGGGTGCGGGGTTCGGGCAGGGTATGGACGGGGTATGGGGCTTGGGAGCATAATAGCGAATGGCGGTGTGAAATACTTCCATTGCACGTAAGATTAATTGTTATTTGGATGATTACAAATCGCCAGGGATATTTATCGTCCATGTGATATTGTATGTGTTGCCGGTGCGAAGTGTCAAATGGTAGGTGCGTATCAACTTACGGAAACTGCGGCCAGGGGAGTTCAATCTTTGAACTTGGTTATGTTTTGCGTCATCAAGGCTCCGTAGTAAGCGTTCAAAAATAATAAGATGGTTAGAAATGGAGGCACATAAATACGAATGTTAGAGGGAGCGAAGTGATATTAAAAAAAACGATAATAATTTAGCGAAAATTGTGAAAATTAACTCGTTTATAGTAAAGCAAAAATCTCTTGTCAAATGCCTATGTTGCAATTAAGGATACATTTTATTGCGATTATGACATGTTAAATAACAGAATAAAATGTGTTTTTAATAATTTTCGGCACATACTTTGCGATTTTTTCCATCAGAGGAAATTCATGTAATTACCATTTCGGTTCTATAAATGTGTAGATATTATCTTAAAAACTAACGATATGAACCAATGAATCCTTAGAAATTCGGAATGTAGGGGCCTTAAAGAGTTTCAAACATCGGCCAATCCTTAAACAAAACTAACGATATGAACCAATGAATCCTTAGAAATTCGGAATGTAGGGGCCTTAAAGAGTTTCAAACATCGGCCAATCCTTAAACAAAACTAACGATATGAACCAATGAATCCTTAGAAATTCGGAATGTAGGGGCCTTAAAGAGTTTCAAACATCGGCCAATCCTTAAACAAAACTAACGATATGAACCAATGAATCCTTAGAAATTCGGAATGTAGGGGCCTTAAAGAGTTTCAAACATCGGCCAATCCTTAAACAAAACTAACGATATGAACCAATGAATCCTTAGAAATTCGGAATGTAGGGGCCTTAAAGAGTTTCAAACATCGGCCAATCCTTAAACAAAAACTTTTAACTTTTTCTGTGCGTTAATTTAAAAAGGCTTAATAATCTATTCGAAATTACAGTTACAACGCAACTATTCAAATAACAGCTATGCTCCTGCTACTGAGAGCTCATTTGTAACGTATTTTTCTGTTACATGGTTTTTTTTTTTTTCATTAACTCCACACAGGAGGCCCTGAGGAAAATAATTTCCCTCAGGGCCTATGTCATCTGGGATGCTGTGTGGAGGGTCTTTTTGAGGAGAGGAAGGAATGAACATTGGTCTTGAAGAGACCCATGTTGTAGGAAGGAGGAAACACAGAGGCCGGCAAATCATTCCACAGCCGAGCTGTTGAACATAAGAACGAGTCGAAGAAACGACCCGTTCTCATGTGACAAATGTCAACTGTGTACAAATGTTGGGCACGCGTTTGGCGTGTTTCCCGACTATGCACCGGTGCCGAAGGGATCAATGATGCTAGTTCCTCGGAGCATCTTCCATTGTAATACCGGTAGAACAAGGATAGCATTCCCACCCGACGCCTGTGCTCTAAAGATTGCAATCCGTCTGTTAAGATGGGAGAATCTATCAAACGGACCGCCCGTTTCTGCACAGAGTCGAGGGTATTTTTCAGGTATTTTGGAGCTCCAGACCAGAGGTGGCTGCCAAATTCAACCGTGGGGCGCACTTGCGATTTGTACAGGGTTAGCAGTTGTGTACTTTTAAAGTATCTGCGGGCCCTGTACAGTACGCCCAGTTTTTGGGAGGCTAACTTTACTCTGGCTTCGATGGAGCCCCCATACCTGAGCTGGTCACTTAGGGTTACACCAAGCAAATCAATGGAGGGCCTGTTCGGAAGATTGCTTCCGTTGAAAGAGACTAGATGGTTGTAATGTTGAACGGATTATCATGAGAAATATAGAAAGTGTGTAAATGAGCTATCGACATAATGCCTGTATTAATTTTTACTAATGTTTTCTTTGGATATCTATCATTTTTGTTGTTGTTATTAAAAAATGTCTAAATTACGTAGGTATTTCCATCAAAATTAACAATACATAAAAGGTTCGATTCGGCTAAATCTAATAAATTGGCGTTTTCCATGATATACACAAGATATCGGCCGATTCACAAGATCCACATTTCAACATACATTCCACTAACCTAGGTACAACTAAAACGACTTTTGGACAAAGAAACATGCAATACTTCTCCATAAAATTATTTAATATACCCTCTCTTGCAATAAAAAAACATTTTTTAAGCATTAACATATGGATTATGGACATGGGATGGAAGAATATAGATTCAATTTTGCAACCCAACAAAGATTAATGCTTGAATTGTGCTTTCTTTTAAGATATAACTTTGTAATTTTCCTCTTGTAATATTTTAACATAGTTATTTATCTACTAATATTTCAAACACAAAAACATGTACAGTGCGACTTTAGAACGGGGTAACCCAGTAAGGACAGATTTTTCTCTAAAAAATTGTAAAACAAAGAAAAGAAAAATAAACAAATACCGCTAATTTGCAAATCTATTCCGGAAGGTAACATACTTAACAGGTAGTTGTATTATGTCAACCATGATTAGGGTATATTGGAAGTTGGGATGTTGGATATTGGAAAAATGGAAAAGGATAAACCTGATACGTGTATCCAACCGGGTATTACTTAAGAAGCGAAATACCGAAGACTTGACCAGAAAATTCATTAAAATATTTATATTTAACGAAGCACGGTTGGTAATACTTAAATATTTAGATGTTAAAATTATATTTGTACATCTGTCAAAGGGCAGTAACAGTTACATTACACCGTTATTCCTCACGTCAACCATCAACAGTCAAGCGTCAACAATGCGCTAACCGCCACAGGCCCCGGCTCATGCACGGACGTAAAGCGCGTTAACTTGCACATAGCGCTTTATGCGTCCGTCAAGTGTGAATCAGCGTATTTATGTTACTTCAAAAGTGCTGTCATCGCGTGCCATTAACTTTTCCTCACTGCACTGTACCATGTACAAGGTACTGTCTGTATTCTGTACGTACTCTATGCACGGAGAGATTCACAATAATAATAATTCAAGAGACAGCTGCAATAATACGTTATGTATGTGGAACTGGATGTCTGCAAAATTCACCGATAAAACTATCATAAAAATTACTTCATAAAAAATCTCATTTAGTAAACTTAAAACTGCTCACATTAGTAAAAGTCAAGAAAATTTCATATCTGGGTCACGTACTTCGAGGGGAGAAATATCACTTGCTCCATTTAATATTAAAAGGCAAGATAGAGGGTCGCCGAGGGCCTGGTAGGAGACAAATGTCTTGGCTGCGAAATGTACGAGAGTGGATCGGTATTAGAAGTGTGGAGGAGCTATTCCGGGCAGCGCAAGATCGAGATACATTTACCAGGGTGATCTCCAACGTCGGAGAGACCTGATAGGGTAAACAAAGAAGAAGATGATTAAAAAATCTTTATTGTTCGTGTTTTAAATGTTGATTTGTTGTGATACTACTTTATTTTTTTTGATCGAGTGAAAAATGTAGAGCAAACTACATAGGTTAAACTATAACATTGGGAAAATCAATACTCAAGGTAGATATTAACCCTCCAAGTGCTATATGTTTATGTATCGGCGTGACTCTACGCGTCTTAAGTGCAAAATGCCGATATAATATAGACTGGGACATAGAAAATTTCTCACAAACTTGGTCACAGCATGATGAACAAGCGTCCCTGTCACTTGCTCACTCGATATTGGAAATACTGACACTTTCTTTTATCTACCAAATAAAAAGATATATCTAATAATCAAACAACATAAAAATAATAAATATAATTACCTAGGAACTCTATATTTCTATTAATTATGGACGATTCTCATGAAATTATGAAGAAAAAAAAACAATTAACATAGGCCTATAATTTTAAGCAGAAAAACAGTTTTGAAAATATCTTTGCGCCAGAGCTCACCTTTGGTGAGTTTCTTCAATAAAGTATGCAACAGATTATTGCTATATAATCGTTCAAATATAAGAGATATCTTGTTGCCCTTGATTTCACTGGAGCGTTTCAATTGTATTTATTTAATACTTTCAGTAATTAAATGACCCTAAAAGACTGAATAAATATTTTCATGGATTTACAAAAAATTGGGTGTTTTTGAAAAACTGGACATAAATCTACCAAAAGTCTGGAAAATGGAAAAATATTGGTCATCATTTGAATTCTTGGGAGATAGACATTTCAATAACTGAATAATGACTGTCCCTCATTGTTGTCTTTTAGAAAGCATAATAAAAAAGCGCATGAAACGTCTACATTATTTTTAATTAAATAATGTAAACAATTTATGAACATCGTGTGTTGAGTAATAGTGCATAAAGTTCAATGTGAAATGTGAAGTTGAAATTTCTAAGGTGTAAGTGCACACTGCGTGGTTTATTGTTATGGTTCTGTTTTAGATAACTCTGGTGCATTACTTGTGGCAGTTGCATTCTAAGAGTAATAAATAATAACATTCTTGATTTAGTTAACACATAATACCAGCAAAAGGTATACGAAATTACATTTTTCTTCAATGGCAATTTGCGATAGTAAAGAGGTGTACAGGTACAAGTTTTTGTAATTTCTAGGTATCTTTAAAAATGCTTCAAATGGTGTGTAAACAAATTAATGATATTAAAAAGGTACTAAATTTGAGGTAATAACTTATCTGCAAAAGACTGATTTATTTCTTACCGATCATTTGTTTCGGCTTTTAAAATTTTGTTTTAGTTTTCCCTACTACCTAGAATATATTTTTTCTTTTTAAATTGAAAAATATGGAATAAACAACATTGTATCTTGTCTTTTATCTAAAGATAAATTGTAAATTATTTATTTTATTTTAAAATGTAAGCAAGAGACAACGGTTAAAATACCAGCAGTTCATTAACGGTGTACAACAATCTTTATCTTTACTAAGTATAAAATGAAGTCGCTCACGCTGTATGTGCGCTTAGATCTTTTAAACTACGCAACGGATTTTCACGCGGTTTTCACCAATAGATAGAGTGATTCATGAGGAAGGTTTTTAGGTATATAATTTGTCAAGGTTTTGTGTAAATTCGTTGAAATACATAATATATCTGGCCAAGCGGCAGCGGGCAGCGTGGTGTGGATTTGATTTAACAGATGGGGTTGGTTATAAAGGTTTCGTTAGCCACAGCAACGTCAATAAAACAATAAGTACCTGTGTAAAACAATATCAACAAAAACGAGAGACAATAAAGTTTGGGTCAAGTGAAGTCAAATGAAAACAGGAATTTAGTAAAGTATGGGGGCTATCGCTAAATATGTCTTTTACAGTTGATATGTTGTATAGTCGAAACATACGCACAAGTTGGGAGAAGGTTAAGTAGATTCTTTGAAAAGGAATATAGAAAGTTTCGGAGTTTTTTTAGTGGACAATGATTGATTTGATGAATCATGATGGAGATGACCGTTAGCAGTCGAGCGAACAAATACCTAAGGATCTCAAGTCCCACCCAGGCGCCACGGGTTCAAAGCTCGGCTCGCCAAGTCCTCCATCATTGCACAATCAACTATTGCCGTGTTATTCGTAACTCGGAAATGAAGACAAGGTTAAAAATTATTATAGGTAATAATTATTAGCCTGAAACACTTATCGACATTAAAAAAATCTCTCGAGAAAAGATACATGCCACCAAAAGGACTCGAACCCGCGTCCTTCTGATTTCCGGTCAACTGCTCTTATCAACTGAGCGACGTCGGCTTATCTCCTGCTCGCCAAATAATTCAATATATTCTAGTGTTTCTTTATTTTATATGAGACAGGCATTGTAAGTGCTAAATCTCCCACTAGGTGGCGTCCAGTTTTTATTGCTTATAGTAATTGTTACCCTTTGTGCTAAGCATAAAAATCTTGTCTTAAACATTAGTTTATCAATTAAAAATAATAATGAAGGTAAGGTTTGTCTTCATTTTTCAACGAGAATGAAAACTGAAAGCAGTTATTAAAGTATCTTTAAATTTCATATAGAAATAATCGTAGATAGGCCTGTACAATTTCATGATCGAGATATCACCGATCAAAACATTTAGTTCCTATTAAACCAAACTTCTGTTTCATAGTTAAGATTGCAACACGACATGTAAGGTAATTACTAATTAAGTAGTTTGTTGTACGAATGTAGCCAATTTTCATACTTTCATATAAACTGATCAACAATATTCTCGACAAGATAAGTGGCATTGCCGGGTAAGAGTATCACTAACTCTAGCCGCGTAAATGTCATAATTCTAACAAGACATTACTTCAGACGACTTATTAACTGTCGTTATAAATAGTTAGTTAGGCACATCAGATCTGTTAACTGCGGCAGTTAGTGTTCAGTTTCTTGTACTTGGTACTCGGCACTGATCATAGAATTTCATCTAAAAACGTAAAATGAATCAAGTAACAGTTTCTAACATAACAAATATAGGTAATATTGTACACGATCATGAAAATAATCGTTATTACCAATTCACGTGGAATATTCACTTACAGGTAAAATAAAATTCCATGGCAGGGCACACATTGAGTTACATACGAATCATAGTTTCCGATTAGAGTTTTTTCAACTTTTAAGGAATTATTGAACTTTATTACTGAAACAACTGCTGAACAAGCGTTGCTTTCCAATTAGGCTTGTTGAAAAAGTATCGATATATCGATGTATCGATATTTTTAATTCAATATATCGATATTTTTAGCCGATATATATTTTGATCCGATATATCGATGCAAAATATCCAATATCGAAAATTGTGTCAAAAACAATATTTTTATTTATGTCTAGTCACTAGAATCCAAAACCATATAGGAACGAACGGAAAAAGTATACAATATTGGGTCATGATATCTGGCGGTTGAAATTCTATTAATAGCTTACAAATCTATTGTCTTTGCGTTAGTATTATTTGTATCACTAATATCACAAAGATCACTAATACTATCTCATGTTTGTAGGTACATACATAGAAATGTATGCTATTTTTTGCCATTTTTTCTAAGTCACTCCTTTGTGTTGGTTCCCAATTGTCTATGATTATTGACTATACCTTGTTCCGAACACGAAGTCCTTTTTGACAAATTAATACCCCAATAGAATGTTGCTGAGACGCATAAAAACTTTGTATGGCGTCTCAGTTTACGTATAAGTTAGAAGAGAGCTTTTTAGTTTTTGATATTTTTGTAATTATTACCTAATAAAAATGAATACTGATAAAAATACCTTCATTTTTATTGAGATTTTTGTACATAAAAATTACTAGGTATTTTGATAATATTGAGCTGAATATACTATTATTTTAAAAACGCAAAATCTCTTGAAAATTTGACCGACATATCGATACATCGATATTTTTTCTTCGATATATCGACGTCGATATTGATATTTCAATAAATATCGATAAATCGATATATCGATATTTTTTTTCACTTTCGACATCCCTATTTCCAATGTGAAGTAATCATATAACTTTGCATCATTCTCGCATGGGAAGGTCTCACAGACATAGAGTGTGTCCTGTATGTGTAATATTGGCCTGTTATTAGGTAAGTATTAGTAATTATCAGGTTATAACAAATCTCCACCGCGTTACACGCTCATTCCGCGAAACTTAAAAAATATACTTACAATAAAAACCTTATCTTGAGTCCAGCCATTGAGTTTTAAATTTACCAAATTAAGGTCGGTTGCGTCATAGAATTTGAACAAATCATAAAATTTCAAGAGATGTAAAATAACCGGCCCATAATGAAATTGATAATAAAGAATTAAATAGAGCTTTCACAAAAATTAATTTTTATTAAGTTTGATGAAGTGTTCAAATTCTGTGAAACAACCCAATTGGCACTGTTTGGTACGTGTATGAGAAATATTTGTCAACCGGAAAGAATAAAAAAATACTTAGATACTTAGGCACTTAATCTAACCCATCACATCAATAAAAAAAAATGATTGATCTTTATTCATATCGTTATTTAATCTTTATTTCACAACCCTTAAAGTATATATATTTGTACGGCTTCTTTCAGTAGTATTTTATAGGTAATTTTTATAGGTTAAGGCATATACATATATCAAGATTAGTAAATCACCCGAACGGTACTAAAAAAATATGCCTTGTATGATTTTTATTTATTTTTAATAAAATAATCTCAACGCATCGAAGTAAGTGCGCGAACTGAGCTGGATTTGCGTAAATCATATTTTATTGGTCATACAGATATAAATAACGATATGAATTAAGTCAACTTAATGAGGGTTAAGAGTTAAGACGTGGGCCATAATCTTCCTTCAGATGGGATGTTATGGCAATGCAGTGGGTAGTAACATTACTTACATATATGTGCTTATAGTCATTTTTGTTTAGTTTTTACTGTCGTACAAAGAGGTGATCTGATCGCCTTTAAAATTATTGTCTTCCATTTTTTGCTTCCATTTCTTAAATTAAACTCTAAAAGGCACAATAATTATTATAGCACTCTACCATAGTTTCTAAGTGTATTGAAAAAATGTTCGTAGAGTTCACTTTTACGTATATTAACTCCACACAGGAGGCCCCTGGGGAAGTAATTGCCAAAATAGATAAAGATAGGTGCCTACTAATAAATTTAAGATTCAACGTGGGTTTCTGAGGTATTTCGGAAGAATGCAAATCACGTCTTATTTATTTATTTTTCATGTACACCCCACAACATGTGCCATAATAATATATATCAGTAGGGAAAGTACAACAACATAAATAAATTATAAAATAACTAAAAAGGAACAAAAAATAGTAAATATTAAAATCTCTAAGTAATGCGAAGAAGGAACAAAGAAGAAAATGTTCTTAGTAAAAAATAACTAAAGATGGTTTCATACCTACATCACCGAATATTTAAATTTACTACCTACATTATTATAACGTCATGTTAGGTAAACCGTCTAGAATGACGAATTTTCGAACAAATTTTTTTAAAACTACAAAATAAATGCACACATAAAAAAGTATATATTCACTTAATATGCAATTATATAACGTCATACTACCTCCACCTCCCTTATTTACTTAATCAAAAAAATCTACCGCTAAAAAATAAAGTTTTGTGATACTATAATAAAAAATATATATATATTTGCTTTGACTGTGTTTGAACCATCCTACCCAGTGATCGGAATCAACCGCGCTGCTAGAGCCAATTTCCGAATGTAAAATCTACTTTTATTTCGTATATAGGTAAGTGCGTTAATTTATTCGAATTTAAGAACAATGGGTAAGTGTCCGTGTGTTTGTTTGTGATAGCAACTAAAAATTGATGGAATTCATTGTCATTGACAACGAGCGTATCTACTAAGTTTGGGAACGTACCCATACTACGTGACACGTTCTTCAAAATGTCACGCTCCATACAAATGAGCGGCGGGTTGCTTAGGTTTTTGGTCACCGGGGGGGGGGGGGGGGGGGAAGGGTGGGGGGGGGGGGGGGTTAAAAATTGCAAAAAGTTGGTCACGTAGTATGGGTACGTTCCCTACAGCTCGACGGCTCGACCGAATGTCGGAAAGTGGGTTAATTTCTACTTCCGAGGTTCCGCGTCAGTCAAAAAAAGTGAAATTAATAAAGACAAAGATATTTAGAAAGATAAAGATAGAAAGATAAAGATCTTGAAGATTATTAAATAATATAATATTTTATGAGGCTCTCGATTCAGCGTAAGCAGTTTCTCACAATAATCCACGTGTATCACACAAATAAAAACGAAAGACGATTAGATTTAAAAAAAAAACAATTTTTTACGTTAATTTAATCACCTTTACCGACAAAAACCTAAACAATACGGAGGTCAGCACTCGCTTGGTACACTGTAGCCTGTATTTGTGTTTGACAAATCGTTTTCTGATTAAGTGCTGTTAAATTGGACGAGTGAGCCCGGTGCCCGGTGCCCGGTGCAAGGTGCCCGGTGGTGCCCGGTCCGTGTCCAGTTTACGGCTAAACGACTAAACGTTATGAAATCAGTTTATTATAGAGCTAATTATGATCATTACGGAGCATAAATAATTGCGCTGGTCTTGGCGAAGTATTTATGGGCCATGCGTGTATGCTAATTTATTGCAGAGAATAACAATAAGGGTGCATTAAAATAAAATCTGAAAACAATAGACAAACACTTAACACCTTAACTCTGTCCCTGCATTTTACAGGTGACATTAATTGTAAATTTAGTTTTTGTTATTTTTTTGTTATAATTTTTCCATTGTTTCGAGCGATTCCTTTTTTGTTTTTCTTTAATTTTTAGCAACGTAATACTACTATATGTATTTTCGGTATAATTTAATGGTATGTTCATCAATCATTATAACTAACCCATCACCCCATCACTGATTAACTCTTGCTTTGCAGGGACATTTGAGGGTTTAGCTTCGTCCAACATAAAAGCGATTGAATAACCTCAAGACAAACATTTTCTACTTTTTGAAAAGCTCGATGAGATGTGGTTAACGTGGAACTCATGCTTACCTCTTCATTGAAAAGTTGCAAGTACGAGGCAAGACACGTAACTCAGAATGCAACAATTTTGTGTTGTAAAACCATGTACGATCGTGTGAGAAACGTGGAGATCCGCAAAACGCTGGTGTAAGCGTAATGTATAAGATTAAGAAAGGGACGCTCCGATGGTTTGGGCATGTAGAGCGAATGAACGAGGAAAGGAGTGTAAAGAGAATATATGACGCAAATGTGAAAGGTAGAAGAAGTCGAGAACGCCCAAGAAAGACATGGCACGACCAAGTGAATATGAAAGAGGTGAATCAGATACTCGAGTCGGGCCACGACAAGAGTCAGAATAATAGAAGAACATGTATGTATGAGACGTTGTAAGAATGTAAACGAGGCAAGGAATGTGTGCCAAGACCGAGTTGTTTGGCGGTCCGTCCTCTCTGCCGACCCTTGCGTGAAAACGGCGTGATGGTTATTAGTTTATATATATTTTTTTTGTACTTTGCTAACAAATCATCCTCACCTCTGTAGCAAACCCTTCTGCAATCAACACAAGATGACCGTTCAGAGTTTAGACTGAATGAATTAACATTGACGTGAGAATGGTTTTAGTGGCACGCCTGCCTTTTCAAATATGCAAGAGCGAGACGGCAGAGCTAGAGTATAAAAGGTGATGAATGTTCCTGCTCGCTCTCCTTATCTACAGACAGCTCCGTTAGCTAGCACGTAACTTATAGACTCATATTGTGCAAATAAATGTTCATCTCGAACACGAGTCTATAATTATTAAGATCTGAAAGATCACACACATCACACGCCTACACAAAAGTCTAAATAACAATTAATATGATATATAGATACATACGATTCAGTAAAACGCAAAAAACTCAAAGTTTCCACAAGAGAAAATTTATTGTTTTAAAAATAATTCGGTATAGCATCATTATTCCCACTAGGGTTTGGTCGATACACACTTCAGTTTAAACACGTACCTACCTTGATATATCCAGCATATCATTTTAAAGCAATCGATTTCTCCGATGAATAATTATATAACAATATTTCATTGAAAAGGGGAAGAAAACGAGCCTTTATGTTTTACTAGAGAATATAAATTTTCTGATTTCTACTAACTACCATGGTTAACATTTTATTTGGTGACACTTGTAATAGTACTAATCACATTAATTGGCACTGACAATGACACTTGTAATAGTAATAATCACATTAATTGGATATTCACACGAAGATGAAGAAGAGAAAAACAAGTTGTACAATAAATTATTCATTTCAATAACTATTACATGAAATGCTCTCTGTTCTAAATAAAAACAACATATACGAGTATGACCACCCCCGATTATTGCGTCAATTCATATTTCTGCCGACAAAATCGTTTATCGGCAATTAATGTCTAGGTTATTGCTGCTGAATTTAAGCACTTAAACATTAAGCGTAAAGCTATTAAGTCCAACACGTTTAAAACATCATCACATTTTTCAACTTCACGATTTACCTTTAAGGTATAAAAGGCTTCGGTACACGCAGGTATTATATCCACTCGTTTTAATTGATACTCGTCTCGTATGAATTAACCACGAAACCCGCGCATTTGAGGCGTTTAATTTGGATATATCCTTAAATTTATGATTTATAGTTAAAGCTCTATTATTTGCGTTAAAAGTTTGTACAATTTGAATTTATTAAGTACATAGTTACCTGTTCTAATCCTTTGGTGCTTTATCTTCACAAAATCATTTTGGTTTCAATCAGTTTTTGTAATCATAAAAAAAACAGATGAAAAGATATAAAATTTTCTACGTCCGTGTTTAGTTTTTTATTAGGTGTTATATTTGTCTGTAGGTACTTATTTATCTATAATATATTTTAATCGTCCAGTTTATTAGTCAGACATCTCCGAAAAATCTAAATTGGAGTTTAGTATGCAGTTATACGTAAAAGTGTATCTTCTATATGGTACAATACTCAGGTTACTCATAAACACCATCAAATCAATTATAATGCACAAATACTTGTCGTGAAATTAAACAAAATGTTTCTGTTTTCGGGTTCACTAGAAGGATATTTTTAAATGTCATCCTTATGCCTATATCTGGACCGTTATGTCACCCGGTGTTATTTTATCGCCTGTTTAATATGTAAAACACAGAATTAGTTGTGCTACGAGGGACTTTACATACCTACTACATAGTTTTATTATCTGTGGAAAAGAGGGATGCATCAAAAATTGTACGTACGTAAAGTTGCCCTCTAGCTACGATTTTACTATTTTGAGCTTAATATAACAAGTAACTTTATTGACGCAAATGACAAGTGATTCAGAATTTAAAAACAATATTCGGACAAAAGTGGTATATAATTTGAGCTTATTTTGTTTTATCCTCTTCTTTATTTCACCAGCAAATATGGCTTTGACTTTGTACACTTATGTTTTTTGTATTTGCATTCGAATTCAAGTACCTACTTGTTTAACGAAAACATTTCTCGAATTCTTAATTCTCAACCTAAGAAGGGAAGAAGAATGACTCGTTTACAGAACACCATGCATTTAGCAAGTTATAATTATCCACTCCACATTATGTATCAAAAAAGTGGAACATAAACGCAGGTTCAGCCATTTCTCAATGCAAAATGTCAACATATTTAAGTCCACAACCAGACTTAATTATTATAACGGTTAAATATTATTAGATTCGCTTCCATCTTAAATGCAGAGTCTTCAACTTTACTCGAACGGTCCATTTTGATTTGCAGCCGGCCATCATTAAGTAGTCGATAGTTTCTCCGAAGTGAAATTTAGAATTATTATTGCTCTTTTAATGTTCAGCGAGGGCCTTTGTTCATTGTCACGATGATATTTGCATAATATCTGGTTTGCTTTTAATTTTTAATGACAGTTGATCACGATCGTTTGATGCTGCTCCTAGAAGTCTATTCTCACCAATAAAATTGATTGTATAACGTCGTCATTCAGTGAGTTTTAAGCTCTTGATCGAAACTCGTAGATTGAAGATATCAAATTTCCATTTGGCAAAGACTCCTGACAGAAGTATATATAATATACATTAAATATTTTTTGCTTCTTTGTACTTAGATTTTAGTCATTGTGTTGTAACTTTTACGTAACAATAATAGTACCTATTTGTATCAGCAAAATTCATTCAGATTTGGTTGTAAATTGAACAGTTGTAATGACGCAATTATAAAATTTGTTGGATGTGTAATAAATTAATAAAAATAATATTTGGATAATTTATATAGCGCCGTTTTTGTGAAAAATCACCTCGAGAGCGCTTTGGGTGGGCAAAATCCGAAAAGCTATACTTTTACTTCACACCCATAACATCCTCAAAAAGTGTCGCTGACATCGTCGCGTCGCTTTGATTTACGTAGATTATGTTATTATGTAAAACTGATAACTAAAAAGGATTAAACAACATTTTTCAAATGTAAACGTAAAATAAATACAACATTGTTAGACAAATGACAAATGACAAGCAAACGACGACCTCCGTAGTCCAGTGGGTAAGACTATTGACTCACAATCCAGAGGTCGCGGGTTCGAACCCGGCATGCGCAAATAAATTTTATTTGATTAATTTGTGTTATTTCACAATTAATTCATTTAAAATAATATTTAGTATATTTGCGGCATGTTCCAGAGTGGAAGATACTATCAGTATCGCCCTGGTGTAAGACCACCATTCAGAATTGAAACGTTGCTTGTAAATGGCTTTAGCCGTGTTTAGTGACCAGATCTGAATAGTCAGGTACTTCCCAACTTTCCTCTTCCCCACCTCTTTCCCCTCCCCGCTACCTTCAGCCTCACAACATACCCCAATTGGGGATGCCATAGTCTCACTGGCTCCAGACGGGAGCAGTTGAGATTCTTGTGCGGTATTCACTGTAAAATCAGTAAAACGATACTAAATGTGTAGGACAGATCAAGAATCCCATTAAGATGATACTTAAAAGAATTCATAATCTACTGTTTCTAGATGGCTTGAGTTTAATTATTTTAGAGAAAACACTTTTCAAAGTTCTACTTTAAAATATTAAGATGAATTAATTGTTTGCGCCCATTATGTATGGGCGCACACAATATTGGGTTGAATCACCGATACATCTGCCGGATCTCCCTGATGATGGACGCTGCAACGCTGTCCGAAACGTTGGCTAAATAAGGAGGTAACACCCCAAAAACAAATAACGAAAATACTTTTGGCCGTGAAAATCTAAAAACGTATCCCACTGATACAATATTATATTTGTTAGTTTTTCTTGAAAGATTTGAGTTGGTTTATGGACAAAACTATTTACTCGTATTCATATTGCTTATGTAAGGGCGCAAAGAATTAATTCATCTTAATATTTTAAAGCATAACTTGTAAAATGTGTTTTCTCTAAAATAATTATACTTGCACCGTCTATGAAAGAGTAGATGATGAATTCTTTTAAATATCACATTAAGTGTGTCTGATGGTTGATTGTGTTCGATCAGTAAGTGTTTCCATCACATTTTTTTTTCTTCTTATTCTTGTGCCCTGTCCGTTCAATGGACGTTGACTATCATGTTGGCTATGCGGACTTTGTTGACTGCAGCCCGGAACAGCTCTACAGGTCTACAGTAGACTGGCCAAACCACTGTCTCAGGTTTTACAGCCATGACGTTCTCCTTCTTTCAGGGCCCCGTCTTCCGGCAATCTTTCCCTCGTACTTCTCTGGATGTCTCATCACATGTTCAAGATGTTGAAGTTTTCGGATTTTTATAGTTTTAAAAACTTCTTTTTCTTTATTCATTCGAACCGTGACATCTTCATTCTTTACATTACATCATTTTTTTTTACATTGTATTATTTATTTCATTACAATATTATCTACCTATTACATTATATTATCTATTACATTATATTATCCATTACATTATATTATCTATTACATTATATTATCTATTAGGTACATTATATTATCCATTACATTATGTTATCTATTACATTATGTTATCTATTACATTATATTATCTATTACATTATATTATCTATTACATTATATTATTTATTACAATATATTATTTATTACATTATATTACCTATTACATTATGTTATCTATTACATTATATTATCTATTACATTATATTATCTATTAAATTATGTTATCTATTACATTATATTATCTATTACATTATATTATCTATTACATTATGTTATCTATTACATTATATTATCTATTATATTATATTGTCCATTACATTATATTATCTATTGCATTGTATTATTCATCACATTATATTATCTATTAAATTATGTTATCTATTACATTTTATCAAGCGTTCCTGGTCAGTATATGGAATTTAATAGTGGCTACGATGGCAGTGCTGTCCATTAGGTGGTCAATCTAATACAACCAGGTATGAAATGATTCTCTTGTCAGATAATTTAATTGGATTCAATTGATTAATCAAACGCACAACCAATGATTACCACAGGATTTTTCAGTATGAACTTTATACAAAGGGGACCAAGTAAGTGAATTATACTCGGCTTTACTTCTAACAAATGAAATGTAGTTCTCATACACACTAAGGCCATATATATACATGTATACATATGTGTATGTGTGTATGTATGTGTATATGTATGCATATATATGTACTCGTCTCAGAACAGACATCGTCTAGTGAGACGGGTTACTTGCTCGTTTGTATATGATAATGTTATTTCAATAAACGCCCCTTTACCGACAATTAAAAGAAAACAAAAATGTTGAAACATATTTGCTACGTTTGTTCCGTTGACTAGAAAATAACGCTCGTAGTTTTTTTCACAAACTGCGAATCAGATTAATAGTAATAGTTTATTCCTAATAGATGTGTAAAAAAAATATTTCATGAATAATACTAATCAATATTTTTTTAAGTGAATAACTCACAAAAGTCCCAAGTGCTCCCATCTATGTTTTGAGGCCGGAGGTTGTGGGGAGGAGAAGCAGATGGCAAAGAGGAAGGTGGGGAAGTACCCGGCTATTCAGATCTGGTCACTAAACATGACTAAATCATTTAAAGCAACGTTTCAACAATGGTGGTTCTTACACAAGGGCGCTACTGAGAGTATATTCCACTCTGATTAAAGCCTGTTCAAAAATACATCGTTTTCCTTATAACATACTTGTATTTCTATCACTTCACCGATACACACAAGTAAAACGCTTAAAAAAACATTAATCACTTAAATTAAGTAACGGAAATCACTTTGTCATAAATCGCTTAATTTTGTAGCTAAGTATGTCATGGTTGCAATAACGATCATGCCAAAGCCGACCCAGTCATTCTGAACAATTATAAGTTTTTTTAGAAAGCACCTTTCCATAATTGTATGCAAATTTTCCATTGAAATATGAATTTGGGAGTGAGGGTCCGCCTATTACGTATCATGTTTTTGAAAATATTTAGATCAATTACGACGACCCAAAGGATAATAATGGCAATTTTGGGAAGCTTTAAAACTTCAAACAAGATCATTTAGGATCACTGACCATCAACGATCATTATTCTAACACGCGCATCAACGAAGGTTTGAAAAAATAATCAAATTGAATTCAAAGTATTTTTCATTCTGGCACTAGTCAAAGATTCAAATCTTTGTGCGGCATATTTATTATTAATCTCTTCATCGTGTTAGCTAACGATGTGGGTGGTGGTGGGCAACTGGTTAGTAATTCGATAATTACTGTTGAGATGATTTTGTTATGACGAAGATAAACGATTTTATTTTATATTTTGGACAGTTATTCCTCCATTAAATTGAGCAAGCACGTACAATGATCGTATATCGTACAATATTTTTTTACTTGTTTCCTTTTTTTAGTCTTGATTTCGTCTTTGATTTTTTAGTTTTTTTAGTCTAGCCTTCATCCCATCTTTCCAGTATTTTCTTTATTTTTGGTAAGGGTCTATAATATCTGCCTTTCGCATCTTTTAAGTTGTTGTTCCATCTATATTGTGTTTTCCTGGTGGTCATTTTTCCTTCTGGTCTATCCAGTTCAGTAAGGTATTGCACTAACAGTATTTTTACTTTGCAGCATGGTCTGTCCATTTTCGTTTTAGCACGCAGCCATTATTTTTTCTATTTATTTGACGTGGGAGTGGTCTCTGACTCTTGAGGCAATGATTCATTTCCTCGCACGGTATTCTTATTTTTTCCACACTTTTGGTGAATTCGATCAAACATTTTCAAATGCCGAAATTCTTTATTGACTATATCCATATTAACCTGTAATATTACAGTTTTTTTTATTTTTTTTTATTGAAACTTTTAAAAAGGTTACAATTTTACAACATAATATAACATCAATATTTCAATCACAACTAAATATTTTTACATCTGTTTAAATTAAAACAAAAAAATTTAGTAATTTAACAAAAAAATATTAGTGATTTTATGAGAAAATACGGATAAAAGTGATAAAAACATAGTTTATTTAATAAATGATTAAAGAATTGATAAGGGAAAAACATATTTCTAAACAATAGATAAAGTTATGAGACGGTACTAGAGTGTTTTAATTAATTTTTTTTTTAATATTTGTCGTAGTTTTCTTCCGATCGTATATCAACGGGTAATTTATTAAATAATTTTATGCCCTTGAATATATAGTGATGCTGTGCGGCTGTGGTTCGTACTAGTGGCACGGTTAGTCCTTCAACAGATATTATTCTTTTGCTAATATTTAATTGTGGTAAATTATTTTTATTAAAGAAATCTTTACGTAATTGCAGTAGTGCAATTTTGTCATAAATTTTTGTAAGTGGGGGAACCGGGAAATCTTGAAAAACATTTATTGTTGGGTAGTTAGTAATAGGGCTTTTTTAATATGATTTTGATTAATATTTTTTGAATTGTTTCCAATGGAAGTAGGGATTATTTATATGCACCTCCCCCCCCCCCCCCCCCCCAGCCACGATTCCATAATGTAGTACAGAGTGCGCAAGTGCATATTGAATATCTTTTAGTATTTTTAATGATACAGTATTTCTTATACAGTATTTCAATATACAGTGTTAATTTCAAGCGACCTCCCAGGTAAGTATGGTCCTGTTTTCATTAAATTTTAGGCAGCATCGCGTTCATTGGTCAAAATATTGTACACATATTTTCGTATCGGTGATCAATGAACCGATGTATGCAATTTTTAGCCATAAGTTGTTTATAATTGTTTGCCTAGCTTGTAGTTTTTAGATTTTAGAAATGTATTATAAGATTGTACAGCGCCCTTGAGGTGATTTTTCACAAAAACGGCGCTATATAAATCATCCAAATATTATTATTATTATTATTATTATTCTTAGTCGCGATACAGTATTTCCTAGTATTATTACAGATGATGTATATATTTAGGATAATACTGAAAATATCTATATTGCATATGAGCCGAAAGAGCAATTGATGTCAAAAATGCAAATTAGTGACTTCAAATTTGTTTAAAATCGGTATTGATCACACATAAATTATCTGTTCAATGGTTTAAGTAGTAATGAAGAAATGTATATTACTTAAACCACTTCAATTTACTGACATGTTATACCTTAATCAATGATCTGAGAAGTAATGATTTCTATAGCCCTATGTTTTATTTGGCGATCGTGTCTTAGTCTTTTAAAGAAATTATGGTATTTTACAGAAATGTCTTGTCTTGGTCTTTTAAAGAAATTATGGTATTTTACAGAAATTATGGTATTTTACAGAAATTATGGTATTTTACAGAAATTATGGTATTTTACAGAAATTATGGTATTTTACAGAAATTATAGTATTTTACAGAAATTATGGTATTTTACAGAAATTATGGTATTTTGAGGAAATTATGTAATTTTAAGGAATTGGTTGACATTTGATGCAACGTGCGGAAAAATGCATCTTTAAGTTAGCGAAGAGTTATGTATATTATTTGTTGATCGGTGGCTAGATGCGGTCCTGTCGCAAGTTCTACGCAGATGCAAAATTCAATAGAACCTGTACATCCTTATCTATTTAGGTTGGTATTAAATGCCCACGAAGAGCCTTAGATAAAGATAGCGATCTGATAACGCCGATATGCCATCGTCGCTGTTCCCAGCCCCCGAGTGGCACTAAAGGTTGCCATTAGCCATTCTATTAGCGACAAGTGGCCAAACTCGTTGTTCTTGTACCAGTGTACCTCTGCCATGCCACTTCGATCGGGCTTCTTAACATTCTGCACTCTAGCGGCATAAATATGTTAAACAATGACTTCACCAGACATTGGGCGACGCTGGGTTTCATATTTTATTCGCTATCGACATGGACGACATGTAGTTAGCAGGGAGCTAGACTTGGCACCAGGACAAAGCTTCACAACTCTAAAGTTACTGGCAAGTTTAAACAGCACTCCAATTCTTGGATCACGTCAAAAAGAAGATGCGAAAAATGAGATACACGTGATGAAAAAATGGGTGGTCGAAGAGATCGGAACTGGATCTGGGAAAGCTGATGTAACCACACGAGCAGACCATACAAGATGGTAATTCTTATAATCGTGCAGTCTAAAGAGCCTGTAAATCTGTAAAAAAATTTGGATGGACTTATGGAAAGATGGGCGGGTACATTTCCGTTGCTATTTTACGTAAAAACGTCTTTCGTTCAACAATGAGAATAATTTTGGTGAAAATGAAAGTCACGTATCCATGAATACGTTTATATTTTATTTTGGCGAATCTAACAATAACATTAAATTAAGTACAGAATAGTGAAATATTTTATCATAAATTTTTATTCATATTTTTGAAAACAGCCAATTTTATAACGTTTTGAATACTGTCGCCCGGCACAATTTTTCACTCGACAAATTTAATATTTTTCTACTCAGCGTGCTTTTTAAAACTCTTTAATATCTACACGATGACGTATGGATAATTCTTGTAACAATTTCCGCTATATGAGTTTTTTTGGTCGCGCGGAGCGAATTTCGCGGCTCAAATCTGAGCCCTCTCAGCTCGACGATGGAAGCGCGCTAACAAGCAACGAAAAAATGCCTATATACATAATATAAACGCCACTTGGCGCCACAATCCCTGGCCACGAGAAAATATTTAAATATTCTGCGACAAGAATGGCGTTTCATTGAAAACTCTGGTGGGACCTTACCATCTTTCACATTAAAACGGCGTTCTGCAAAATAAAGTTAGTCCTTTCTTGTGGTTTGTGTATGTTGGTAGTGTTGGTACAGCTTCTACGGGCTGAAAACTCCTACACGAGAATGATTTAATTTTTTAAGAAGGTGCTAATATTTTCCTTGCTGATGGGATTTGAAGAATATCGCTTCGTTCTTGTGTGGACTCCTGTTACATGCGCGTTAAGTCGAATTCGAGATTGACTGGCAGTATGAAACACATTTGTTCGAAAGAAGACGATATTTGTAACTGTTTGTGATTTACGTCACTAACACGATATTATGTATATTCAGGTCAAGACGATAATTGCTAGGCGCCAAGTCAGTTAGCCAGGCGCCATTCCGCAGAATACCTTGCCCATGGCGCCGGAATATATTGACACAACTACTCGCATAATGTATTGGAAATTTGGCGAATCGAGAAGCAGTTATTTCAAGGAAACGGAATATACGAGTACAGATTTATATTGGGGAGAAGTATTATTGTATGGGGAAGCGGTTAAATATAGTATTCAAAGTCGGCTATAGTATTCGGAAGCGGTTATGCAAATTCGTCAAATTGGCAGTTTGTAAATCCCAGTTCAACAACCCATGTTCAGCAGCATAAATAATCTTATCTTGTACATATTTTGTACTATAAACATGAGGACATTATCCTCGTAAAACAAAAACTCTTATTTTTCGAAAGCATTTAAACTTGCTAAACCAAAAAAAAAATCAAGTCAAATTTGATTTATTGATGAGCACGAATTTAGTTTTTATTAACGGGTTAGCTAGCGTCAACCTATCTAGGCAAGAAGTTTTCGTATTTTTTTATTGAATAAGGATAGTCTCGCAGTGAGGTATAGAACTAACAGGGGAATGTCGAAAAGAGATTAAATATAAAGTAAGAAAACTAACTCTAAAGCAAAATACATCTGAAAAAAAAAACACGCATAACGGAAAGAAAGCCAAATGCGGGCCATATCAAAATACCATTTGCCAATATTGTTAAAACAGAGTTTTGTGGTATTTCATATTTTATTCCCACCATGGAGGAAAATGGCTTGATTGTTAGTTAGCAAACATGTTTTAACAGCAAACCATAAATAATAATAACAAGAATTTTAAGTTCTTCATAAATAAGTGTTAATTTTGTTAAATCACTAAAAGGACGTGTGTTATATTTTAGTTAACAATAGGTGATCAGATCAGGTTCCTTCCTTTGCACATTGTGCCGGGATATCGCTTGCTGGCTGACGGGGTTCAGCGGAACATAGATTCCAGAGATACTGAGATAATGTTCCCGGCCAGATGACAATTACCAGCCCACGTGACTAGGTTCCCTTCCGCACAGATTTGCAGTGGATCCCAAGCGATTATCAAAACATGATATTGTTTATCTCGAATTAATTTAAATAAATAGAAAGCTCAACAATTATTTTACGTTTGAGCCACCAACATAAACCAATCGTTCCTACCTAAAACTACTCGTGCCTATAAAATTATTTTGTTAATTTATATGTTTAAATGATTTGTATACCTGTTTTATCTTTTCCCTGTGTCAACCATAAATCATAATCGCATATCTACGTGTTTTACGCAGTAAGCTTTTATTTGCATGGATTCGGCGGTTTTCAGCTACAACTATATGGTTGTTATATTTATTACTGAAAACATCCACTTTTTCAAAATATGCGCTTTTAAAATATCTTCATACAAAAATGCTGCAGTTGTTAAAAAATATCACAGAAATCCACCGCTTTCCAGCTACTATTATATAGATTTTTGCATAATTCGAAGAGCTGATATAATAATATTGAAAATACATATCTCTTTTTAAGTAAGACGACAATTATACTCTTACTTTTTTAGCATGACATATCTTTTAACTATAACCTTTTTTCCAAAATTCTAAAAATGAACTCCGTCGTCATTGAGAATGCACATCTGTTTTGTGTGGAATTTCTAGGGCAATAGAACTATTTTCACCACGAGCGTTATAACATTTGGAGATTATAACATTTCTGTAAACGACATTGTAATTGAAAATTCATTATTAGATATTTTTATAATCCTCAAAAGGTTTTTTTAAGGGTGTTGAATTGCGGGCGAAGCAGATTAGTTAGCTATAATAAAATAAACGGTTTGGTATTACTGCTTACACAAAATATAACTAAGGGTCCCTAAAGAAGTGTGCACAGAGGATGTACCACCGAATAACAAAAAAATAAATAATTTTTTCATTCTACTTGTCTATATTCTGTGTATACCAGAGTATAAGTACAAAAAACAACACTGTTAATAAATTCATTTGATATCCACCCAAACTTATTATTAAAGATAATTTTGAAGTCGATTTCAAGTTTGAAATTGGTAAATAATGCACAAAAAATTATAATTTTATAATGCCTAATTATAATTTCGGGGGAACAACTATCATGTCACCGAATTAAACAATCGATTTCCTACAAATAAGTATACTTTTAAAGAAATGTTTGACGAGTATTAGGACTGAACTTTGACCGTTTTTAGTGAGCTTCGTATTAGAAGCTCTGAGCTCCCCTGGCTGGGACCACCATAGTTGTTGGTAAAGAACAGGGGGCGCATTGTTGTTAAGGCTGTGTTCCTCGGTCCGTAATATCTTCATTAATGGATACTATTTTTACTGGACCTTTTTTGTGTAATTGCGCTTTCGTGAGGTAAAGCACGCCGTGCTCCTAGAAGACAATGAGCTTTTGTGGGGGAAGAGGGGGCGGTAAAGGGGAGGAGCGGAAACACTGCCTTAGATGATGTAGTAATTTTTATTAAGTTTTCCTTTTATTCCAGCTGCCTGTGAGTCCCTGGCATCCCCCAATTTGTAGAATGCTATTAAATTGAAGGAAGTAATGTGGGGAAGAAAATGGAGAAGATGGAGGCTAGGGAGTATCAGATTAGATGAGGTCACTCAACATAGCTTCATCTTTAATTAAATAACTTATTAGAGAGTGTCCTCAAGTAAGTGAAATAATGCTATCGGCAATTTGGGGGATTTTGGAAGCAGAAGGCAATAAGACAGATTCGAAGTCACTAAACTTAGTTAAAGTCGTTTTTCGGCACACGACAATATTTCGATACGGATTGGCGGTTTATCACCGGTAAGGCCAATAGTACCTAAACATTTGTAGATATATATAAATGTAGAAGTCGGCAAATTATATTTTTATTATTAATTATAATGTCATGACGTGAAAAGTGGTGGAAGAAGAAGGGCCCCAATATTCTGTTGAATAAAATACTCGAGTATGGTCATAATGAATTCAGAAATGCAAGTTTTGCACGTTTTTGTGTCATTTTTTTTTATTAATTAAAAAATTTTCACAAAAATTTTGCAACATAATTACAAACATTTAAAACAAAATTACATATTTGTAAAATATAAACAAAGGTAATCAACGGGAACCCATTAAAAAACACCGTCTGCGCGTGGGTAATATAACAAAAATTACTAACATTTTTTTTTAATCATATACTTTTTGAATAAAATGAAATACTAAAACACAATAATACCATGCAAGTTTTAACGTAAGTTTATTTACATAAGTAAAAATATTATGTTAGTTTTGTTAAGTGAAAAGTGAAACATGAAGGCTTACAGATAGTTTGTAATTTAGATCCAAACTAAAAACCTACCTTTTTGGGCTCTCATACCCTTAATTTAAATATACCTATCTGAGAGTATCATACTTGTATTGCCTATAATCACACTTTTCTCACTGAATTAAAATTACTCGAGTCCTTACACATCAATCTGTCTCTTGACGAATCACATTTAGGAAGATCAAACCATTATAGGTAGGTACTACTGCACCACCCACCATTAAATGTTGCTTTTACTTTCCAAAATACACTCATCAAAGAATATATTACAAATTAATATTAAAATATTTTTCAGGATTAAATAACATGTGTTCACTATTATGTCCTCTGCGTGCGAACTCTATCTAAATTTCTTTAAATGGACAACATTCAGTGTTAATTTTAAGCGACCTCCCAGGTAAGTATGGTCCTGTTTTCGTTAATTTTTAGGCAGCATCGCGTTCATTGATCAAAACATTGTACATATATTTTCGTATCGGTGATCAATGAACCGATGTATGCAATTTTTAGTCATATGTTGTTTTTAATTGTTTGTCTAGCTTGTAGTTTTTTTAGATTTTAGAAATGTATTTTAAGTTTGTACAGCGCCCTTGAGGTGATTTTTCCACAAATACGGCGCTATGTAAATCATCAAAGTATTATTATTATTTTACGTTTCTTGGTAACTTTTAGCCCTATTGAGAATGGAGTGATAGTTATTTATGTTTTGATTCCAAGAATCGGCAAAACTGGAGATATTTGAGAAAGGACTCTATCCAAAGCTGGTCGCCGGAAGGCTAACAAAGAAAAAAAATTGTTGCCTACTACTTCAACAAAAACCATTCTTTAGATTGCATAGTCATTCTTCAAGGCAAAATAATGAATCCTGAAGTCAGTAGCGTCGAAAACACTTCGCTCACTGCAGCACGTACTTGAATTTCACCGTGAAATTAACTGAATGTATCGACAGCCCTGTATTCCTAGGTACCTACTCGAGTCCTTTCAGCCTCACAGGAACTATGGCGTACTGTGGATAATTCATCGCTGGGGGTATTAGTTTCAAACTGTATTACGTCACAATAGAAACCTGAGTATCTTGCCTAAAAGCCTTATAAAGTCTTATAAAGCCTTCATTTCATTATTCAGTCGAGTGAATTTGATCCTTATTATGGTAATATTGGGGATTAGTTTACAGTTGCGAGTTTTTTGGTAGTTGCTTAAAAGTGGTAATATTCAAAGATGTAACGATAAACGAGTAGTAAAATTAGGCAAAGGATTGTTAGATTATTATTTTTTTTCTCTGAGCGTAAGAAATACGACGAAGGTTTAACCTGTAGACAGGTTAAAAATTTGTTGAAGAAAGGGAAGACATTTGTATTTTTAAGGCAATATGCAAGTCATTTTATATTTTAAAGGATCATTTGAAAAGCGGCATCTTTGTGTTAAAATAAGCTCATAGAATAGGGATTTTATTATACTTGTGGCCGGGAACAAAGCAATTTTGAAATCCATTATAAATTTATTAATGGTTAGTTTTGATTTTACTACGATGACATAGCTGATTTTGCTTAATAAGTATTCGAAAAATAAAATTAAAAACCAACAGTGCCACAAAAATTGTTCGAGTAGCATTATAAATTATATCCCTCTCCCTCTCCCCTTTATTTACTTATTAGTTTTATGGTATAATAAATATAATAATTTGGGAGGCTAAGCAACACCCCTGCCGTAGGTCACCCCAAGTGATTCGCTATGATTGTTGACTTAGCAGGGTTCATGTCGTGAGGTTGGCCTAGGTCTTGGCGTAAAATGCGTTTGCTCACCTACTGCGCGGCGGGTCGGATTGGAAGATTGGTTGAGGGAGACAAACCTAGACCTCTTCAGCCGGACTCTCTCCACCCATCGCCCTGCACCGCAGTGAGAGAGATGGATTCATACATCCATCAATCCTGAATACTTTATTTATGTACTGTTTCTTTACTCTGCAGGTAAAATGCTTACAATAAAATTTGTCACCTCACTAAGACAAGCCTGTTTTGAGATTAACAATTATACAAATTAACAAAATAACACAAAATTATACAGATATTGAAAGAACAATATTGTTGTATTTCCTACAGGGTGAGATTATGGGCACCTACTAAACTGATTGCGCTAGGTAGTACATTAATGTAAACATGTAGACTTTTAGGGTGACCATAGTTTTGAGATCTGATTTAAAATAAAATATATATTTTTTTAAGGATTATTTGTAAATAATAAATATATGTAATTAAATGAAGACAATATAAGCGAAACTCAATCGAAAATCTGAAAACAGAAAAATCAGAAAAAGATATTGACACATCTGGGACTCGAACCCAGGACCTCTCGCTTACCGGGCGAACGCGCTAACCACTGCGCCACCGTGTCGATATCCAATTCGGTCACTTTTAACTGTATCATACTTCGACTAAGAACCACCCACACTATCTTCATTTTTCTTAACGCATATACTATTGGCTGCTATCTTTATGTATGATTGCAAGATTCAAACCCGAACTAAATGCTCTCTAGATAGTGTCTGGATAAATCTTTATCCATTTTATTTAATATGCGACATCTATTGACTTTTCTGCAAGTCTAGGATGAATATTTTTATTTTTATTTTAACTTTAATTAAAAGATGTGTCAATATCTTTTTCTGATTTTTCTGTTTTCAGATTTTCGATTGAGTTTCGCTTATATTGTCTTCATTTAATTAAATATTACAATTTGAGGTTTTACTCATAAAGTTAAAATAAAAAAAAAATAAAAAATATATATGTATATAATATAACATGCTATAAATTTAGCGAGAGGAAGATGAAAAAAACGGTTTAAACAAAAATAATATTAATTAAGCTTATATAAACATAATAATTTAGAAAGGACAAAGTAAAGAAAATTAATTGGCAATCCTCGACTTACACAAATAATTTAAGATTCTTTTTAAAAGTGTACAAGGAATTAGATGACTATATGTTCCGGAAGGCTATTAAATATGAGATATTAAATACGGCTATTACTTTGACCTCCGGATTCCTACCCACCCCTCATACCCCTTTCCTTCCCAGATCTTTCTTTCCTTCCATTCAAAAAGACCTTCCATACAGCATCCCCAAAGATAAAATTTGTCCTGAGGGATTTTTTTCCTCAGGGCCTCCTGTGTGGAACTATTGTTAAAAAAATTCTATTTCTGAGCAACTTTAGCGAAACTTTTTTGACTGAACTTGTTTAAACCTCATAATCTTAATATAAACACGTTTGTATTATACAAGCTGTCTCCTTTCTTATAGAGGAGTCTGATGAAAACGATGATAATAAAAGTGATTAACTCGTAAAATAAAAGTAGGTTAACTCGTATCAACAATGCATGCGACACGTCAAGTTGGTTCATTTGTCCAGATAAAATATAAAATCCCTTAAGTAAATATCAGCGAACACGAATAAAGTCTTAAAAGTTGCAAAAGATTTACATAACGCTCGATACACGAGACACCAATCAGCGGAAAAATTCACATACAAAATCATTTTCTCAGTTTAACAGCTGAAATTTACATTGTCAAAGAATATTGCATTTTGCTAACAGCTCGAAATGTGTTGATTCTTTCACAAATAATCAATATCATTTTGAACACAAACGCAAAACATGAAACATCGTTGTGTTTTGTTGATAACACATACAATTTCGCAATACGAGAGGTATTTTCTAAGGCAAACCTTCTGTTTGCTCATTAACATGTGTATAATACTTTATTGGTAGACTTGGAAGGACACTGCTAACACTTTATTCTATCGATTCACCAAGTATTGTATATCTACTATTGTAGAAGCTTCATAAATATTCAATTAAGTCTTTAGTTTGAAAGGAGTTTATTACTTACTCGTACATTATATATTTCCGTATGTGCCAATAGGAGCCTACAGTAATGAAAAGATGTTGCCTGGAAATGTCTCTAGTCAATATTCACAGTAGGAGGTAGGCTTCAATATGTTTTCTTTATTCAAACATAAGAGGTGTTGGTGATAACTGATTCTATGCAGCAAATATTTTCCGATGGGTTGCTTTTGCACAGATTTGTGCCGCATTCGAAAAGATGGTCCTGGATGCTGTTTTCACAAGCGTGAAACTATTAAATACCATACTTTTTTAAAACCGCTTGAGACTATAGTTTTGTCATAATATCATAATAACGCCGTCAATTTGTTATTGTGTTCCAATTTGTAATAATAAGAGTAGACATTTGTTACCAAAAGATAAAAATTTGAAGGAGAAATAATGGATTAATTCCATCCAAACGTTTGATGTGTGCAACCACAAATGAATTGTTGTAACTAGGTATTCGTCCGACTCGTCCTTTGTAGACTATGCATACGTCTATGTATAATACTATATAAAAATACATAAAACATTTTAAGTAAAATGGTAGAATGAACAATAAAATTGTCATTGGAAATACATCTTGTTAATATTTTGTATTGGCGGTAATAAAATATTTATCAGAAAAAATATTATTTCAGATACTTCCGAATTATTTTTATACTTGTTCATATTACTTTTGTAACAGAAAACAACAATAAACGTCGATGTGATATTAAAGTGCAGGGTTGCCTATGTAGGCACATCATCTAAAATCCTCAAAATATCCACAAGTTCCTATGCAATAATTTGACCTCTAATATAAAACAAAATTTATTAAAATTAGCGTTAATTTTTATTATGAAGTCAATTACCGATTTTCTCTCTCGTTCAGGTTTAAAAAATTTTTTTTTTCAAAATTTGCCATGAAGGAGAACGACATTATAATACATTCTCACAAAGTATTATTTTCCAATAAGGTTGAATAATCAACAAATGCTCTTTTTATCAGTATTCTAACGTCCGTTCTCAAAGTATTGTAGAAATCACGCACTTTCCCCACATCTAGGGTCCTCCTCACAAAATAACTAATCGTTTTAAATTCTAAGAAAGTCCTCACAGCTTGGTGAATTTTTCGCGAAATGGCAACCCCGGTCCAAAGATAAACTGCTTAGATCTTAGATTGATGACAGGAGGACAGCTTGCGACCGCTTTTCATGTAGCGGATATTTTGGAATTAGAATTTTATTTTATACTTAGAAAACGGCACGTTGGTTTCATCATAAGTTAAATAATTATTGAAAAATATAGGCAACTATTTTTTACCAATGGCTTGTCCCGCGTAGCATTAGAGAGAAATTACTGTATAAAGAATTTTCCCTCAAAAGAAATTAAATGTTTTTCAGGTATGAAAATTAGCCTGTGTCCCTTCCCCAAGTCCAAAAATGATTCCTATGCAGAAAATCACGTCGATAGGTGACTACGTTACTACGGGAGGAAGGAACAAAAAATAAAAAAGGACAAACAAACAAACACCCTTTCGCATTTATATTATTAGTTAGGATTAACAACAATGATTAAATTCCGCAACCTACATGTAAAGGTAATAATGCGCATCAACAGCTTAACTTACCTCCTTCGACCAAATAACTATATAGTATATGTCAAAACGGTGCAAATATTTAGTGGTTAAAATATTATTATTGATAAAAAATTAAACTTACATATCTATGTCGCAGCAGAAAACAGTGATTTTTACGTAATATATGTACATATTATATAAAATAAATGACATTCGCGTGATATTGACCCTACATAAGTAACGGTGTAACAGAAGAACAGATGTGAGAAGAGCGCACAACTGAAAAAACATTGAGACGTTTCAATATTTGTATTGAAACTTACATAATACTGCATTATAAATAATTAATTGCACTTGCGTCTGGCAAAACATATTGGTCGAATGCAATAGAGAACTCCAGTCCAATTTTTTTAATTTTTATTTTTAGAGTTAGTTTTTAGTTAAAATAATTGTCAAAGTTTTAATTTTACAAGACCCCCCGAAAACCACCGTATGTATGGCGAATCGTGTGACGTCATCACTCCTGAAAAATTACTATAGGATCGGGCAATCAACTGATCAACTGCCGCCATTTTGAATTCCGTTGTTCGAAGTATTCTCCCTAGAAACAGCATTACTATTTTTTTTGTGCTGTAGTTTTTTAATATTTTCAATAATGGAGATAAACTAATAGAGATACCTTTATTTTTGAAACATTATTTACGGCTAAATAATGTTTCAATAAACACAAAAACTATATCTCTATAAACAGTATGTAAATAAACGAATAAATTAATACGACGGCTTGTGTCATATCATACATTCCCATACAATGACTTGACGGTGGCGTCACGACACGTCGAACAGTGACGTCACCACTAGAATTTCAATAATGCCAACTTGACGGCGTGTTTTTACGACCCGATTAAAAATGGACTTTATAATAATTTTTTGAAAACTGTGCGTTTAATATTATTAAATAAAACTTATATATTCAGAATCAGCGTTTATTGGTCTATGTCTATATGAACATATTTTTTTAAAGCCGTAATATTTTTCACTGGAGTTCCTTATTCTTACCTATTGATTATGTCCGAGTTTTAGAATAGGAAAGTAGACAGACGTATATAATGAAATAAAGGATATTTAAGAAATTAATTTGTGTAGCATGTCTGCACTCAAGATAATTTGACGTTAATTTTGACGTTATCAATTAAAATAAGCGGTAAGCCGGGACAATGCCAGAAACTAGTTTACAATGATAATCCCTTAACTCAGTATACCCAAATATGACATGATCTGAGGGAAGTTATTTTCCTCACGGCTTCTTGTATGGGTTTAAAAAACGTTTCGTTGGAGGCGAATTTGATATTAAAATAAAATGGGAACCAGTTCTGAGAGTAAGTAGAAACCTATGAAGAATATTTGAATTTAAATCATTATAGGGAAACATATTGGTAGTCGTAGTTTAGACAAATACTAATCTTCTATAAGTTGAGAGGTTTAATTCGTTCCTATTAATTTATAAATAAAACACTTGTATTGCAAAGTTTTTTTAACCAAGAAACGACATTTATGTTTATTTACATCACTTTCCTTTGAGTGGTTTCTTCTAACAAAAACTCATAATATTTTATACTACACACCACGTCATATCTAAGTCAATTTTTCTTCCTAGCTCACAAAATCTTTAACCTTATCCCTGAAAACCTAAAAACGTTGAGTCAACCCCATTCCTTTAAAAAACAAATAACGAAATGGATAACACATGGAATACATTACAATTTTAACACCCATTCACTCTACACTCTATCAATTTAATCACCTTTCAGACAAAACATAATACATCTCTATTTTCTAAATTAGCGGCATTGCATGTACAAGATTAATTAGTGTGAACTATAGCTAACAACTCCTCAAATTTTTCATTTTCTAATAATTCTCTAACTTCTCCATCTTCTTCTTGTAACCCAATCTAACTATAAGTATATCATTTTCTTATTATAGAAGATCTGTGTGCATAGTATTATGAGCAGGCAAAACATAATATATCTTTATTTACTATCTAAGCAGCATTATATGTATAAGACTGATTACTGTGAACTATATATCAATAATTCCTATATATACTAATAATCATTTATCTTTTCCAATATTCTTTAACTTCTTCACCTTATTCTTGTAATCCAATATAACTTCATAAACTCCCTTACTGTAGAAGAATTTGTGTGCATAGTATCAATTAGTGAAAAATTTCAACCTATACTAATGAATGTATATCCACAAACTGTAAACTTCACCCGCCATAACACAGGGTCATCCCTAGCATGGAGGGTGAAATATCACAAAAAAACTATATGTACTTTCGATAATTCATGTATTAAATAAAAAAAAAATTTTACATTAAAATAATAGAAAAACAAAACAAGTGACAATTCATGATTGCTTTCTAACTGATACTATAGGATTCAAATTTAAAGGGAATATATTTCGTTTACATATATATAAAAATCTAAAATTGTTAGTATGTATGTCCGCTACGCGTTGCTGCTATATTAAGCATAGGAAATGTTTCAAACTTTCAAAATATCCTTTTTCCACCCTCGCGAAGGTTTCTGGATTATTACAACCACATGACAAAACATCTGAAAATTTTTTTTAATCCCTTTTTAAATTAATGAATTTAATCGAAGTATTCACTTATAGTACTAATCAAAATCGAATACTTTGAATCTAATTGAAAATTATTTATCTATTATTTTAAATAGGTACCGATGTTGGGTACCAAATTTGATTGATTGTTCTAATAATATACAAAAATGAGTGTTTGTAGCATGTGAAAAATTTATTAAAAAAAATTGCAATTGGGAAAAGATACGCAGGGAGAAACGATTTCTTTATTAGTGGCATAGCAACGCATGCCGGGAACGCGCTAGTGAAATAATAAATACTTATAATATTTATAAATGCTTTTATCGATTCATTATTTGTTGTAGTATTTATTTGACCAGCAGTGGTGTTTTTTTATTAATGTGTGTATTTAATTCAGCATGTTGCCATACAACATTTGATTTTTAGGTAAGTAAGTGGAATAAGAGAGAAGAACAAAGACGGTGTGAAATTTGCGGTCAATATTATCGAATAATGAAAATGATTTATTAAAGAGCAATATAATTCGAACTTTGAAAATTATTTTCCGTAAAATATTAAGATTCAAACATTGGAAACATTGTTTTATTGCATTCCGTACATACTGAATTCGTATGAATACAGTGTATCTTTACTGAAAATTACAGGGGTTAATAAATAAACGGGGTGGGGGGTTTCGTTCCTGTCCGTGAGTTGATATTTTCATCGAAACTACACATATTTTATTATTAATTGTGGCTAACGAAACATAACGCCATCTACTTGATGGCTACCCAAAGTTTATAACCACCGCCATTTGTTAATTTGAATACAAATCAAATCCAAACCGCCCGCTTGCCAGCCCGCTTGTTCACCACATACAGACATTATCCTTTACATATTTCAACCAATTTACACAAAACCTTGACAAATTATATACTTAAAACTTCCTGATTAATCACTCTATCTATTGGTGAAAACCGCATGAAAATCCGTTCGTAGTTTTTGAATTTATCGCGAACAGACATACCGACTGACGCGTCGGAGGACTTTAATTTATAATATGTGGAGACTAGCACACGTTGAATGCCATATTCAAAGAAATACATTGTTTCTCCCTGACCCTCCTTTCCCCGTTCCCCTCCCGCGTCCCCTTCCTAGGTAACTTTATAAATTATATCCTACGTGTTATTCTGATGTATGAGCTATATTATTGAAAAGTTTCAATAAAACAGTTTCATTAAATTCAGCGTGAAAGAGTTACAAACACACGTACGTCGTACTTCCATACAAACTTTCG